>OY776134.1:30094516-31365766 GCA_963675135.1 Galeopsis tetrahit
GGAAACTTGAAGATGATAAGTATGCTAACAAGAAGGTGCTAGGCAAACATATTAAAAGACTTTAAGATTGCAAGGAAAATCCAGGTGTGATTGAGGATGCTCTCATTGACAGATTTATTGATGTAGAACACAGAGATGTGTGGAAAATTGTCAAGAAGAAGTGGGAGATTGCTCACTGGATTGTTCGTAAGTATGGAGATACTTCAAGCAAAGATGAGTTGTTTGTGATTTTTGAGAAATTCAAGGAAGCAAAAGACAACAACTTATGGAATTTGATCATGCGCATTGCTATTGTTGTTGGTTATAATATTTTAAGTCCAGATTTTCCAAAATGGGAAACTCCTATGCTTGGTTCTGGAAAACGAGTTGACTTCAATGTGATTAAGAAGTTTGAAGAAGATCTGCTCGAAGAAGAGAAGATCGACAATGAAGATCATATCTCAGATATTCATAGAAGAATCCTTGAAGCATTTCAAGTACCAAATCCAGAAGCAGATACTCCAAGTGGTGGAAGCATGGATTGAAGATCTGTAAGTGTTTACTTAATTTTTAATATTTTTTCTAAGTAATTGTAATCGATGTGATCCGATTTACAATGAGTGAAAAAGATGAAACATTTTGAGAAGATAACTACTTAACTAGTCTACTTACTTAAAATAATTCAAGTAGTTTTGGCTTCATCAAAAAGGGGGAAATTGTTGGGATATGAATCCTGAAAAAAATCATAATTGATGAATGAAGTAGTTTTGATAAGGCAAAAAGAGAACTTGAATATATTTCTAAGTGTTGACTGATCTAGTTATGGAAGTCGTCTTGTGACAAGATCAGACAAGTACAAAGTATAAGTACTGGAAAATAAACTAAGTGTTGAAAGAACAGTTCATATATGATTTATGATAAGCTTATAAATGTTGTATAGAAGCTTATGGTTTATGTATAGTTTTAAGGAGACTAAGCTGATTTATAAAGTTTAAAGTAATGTAATAGTCTTGATAGATTAGTTGATAGGACTAGTTTAGTTCTACATGAAGTTCTACTGGAAGAAGACTACAAGACAAGAAGACTTGTGCAAGACAAGACCAGTCCTGAAGACTGAAGAAATATTCTAAGTGTCAAAGCAAGACAAGTCAAGTACGCGTGAAGTTGAAGATAAAGATAAAGTCGTATCTAGAAGTGAAGATATGAAGAGTTAGTTATGGAATAACTAATTAACTGAAGAAACGCGTGAAGAGATAAGAAGAAGCAGTTATGAAGTTAGTTATCAAGAAAAGGTTGTTGGATAACAAACTGGATATATGAAGTCTATAAATACCTGAAGACTTTCAACAATTAAAGACTACTGAAACTGCAAATACTGAAGCGTACATTGAAGAATTCAAAGAAAGGAAAACTCACAGAGTTCAAGCAAGTTTGAAGTTGAAGCCAGAGAAGACAAGTTCATATTCAAGAAGCCTACTTCAGATAGAGAAGTTTTCTTTATAGTTTTGTTTGTTAATCAAGTTGTTAGTTACTTGTTTCAATAGCTAGTTCTTAGATCGAAGTTATATCTGGTGATATAGTCGAAAAGATCGAAGTTTTATATCTTGGGACTTAAAACCACAAGAACACTCGAAGAGAAGAGTTTAATAAAATTTCACGACTGGAGTTGTGAGAGTGGATGTAGACAAGTTGTCGAACCATTATAAATCTCGTGTTTGAGTTACTTACTGTTCTATTTTGTGTTTGATTGATTATATTGCTTAATTGATTAATCTGCATATAGACTAGACAAAATAAGTGTTCATCGTAATAGTTGAGTATAAAATCTTAAGGGCTCATTGTTAATTCTGATATTCCGCATATTGTTTACTCTGATATTTTGAAAGATTTTTAAAAGTCTATTCACCCCTCCCCTCTAGACTTTTACTAGCTTACTCAATCTTACACTCAACTAGGGACCTACAACTCGCTTCACATCTTCTAATCTGGATCCTGGACCTCGGGGTCCTAGATACTCGTTTCATATCTTCATCTTCTAGTCCTCAATTTTTGGTAGCCCCCTCTTATAATAAGGGCCCTGGTTTCTTCCAGTTTGGTCATAATCTAGGCATATTCTGCATCATTATTCTTATATTCGGATCAGGTCTAGAGAGCTTCTAGAGAAATTTTCATATTATGCTCAGACCCAGCCTCTGAACAGATATGCAGACCGTCACGTCTACTCACACATCAATTCCTGAATCATGCCTCAAACCTGGATTCCTTCTAGGACCTTCAGCCTCAACAACACGATTCATTTCTCTACTTCAACCTCTTATTTAGTAAGCAACATTAATCTCAAGGTAGCCTTTTAAATGTATTCCTGGAAAATTCTCAACACAAGAACAACTAATCTGGGCTATATTTCAAATAACATGCTTAAGCGAAATCGTCAATAGAATAATAATATCAACAATTTTTCAAAGTACTAATCTTTGCAAAAAAGGTTCTCCATAGAGTTGCAACATGGCTCACGTTGCTCCCGAAAACTTGCTGAAAGTGTGGTGTGTATGAAGTGTTTAAGTAAAGTAGAATAATGTTGTACTAAATGTTGTGACAAATTGTACAACATTGACTCTAACAGAATATCAGAAATTAAGATACACAACGGAAGACTTGAAACACTAAAAACAAATGAGACACAATGGAAATAATTTTTCACATAGATTTTATAAATAAAAATCTATGCGAGCCTTACGGCGAAATTCAATACTTATCTTCAAGTACAAATGTTGTGTGAAATGTTACAGCAACAACCTTCACAACTGAAACTACAAACGAGGCCGGTGCCTTGTTCTAAAAAAGAACTAAGTGTATAAGAGATTACACACTGTCGAAATGCCTAGTCTATCTATGATTACACTCTCAATAGATAAGAAGACACACAGCCATACGGGTGGGATACTTCGTATGATCTAAAAGGTAAAACTACTGGCCACAATTCCTAACAGGGATCAACGCCCGGTCTAGGAAATTGATCGAATAGAATACACTGAATTATGAAGCCTTCAATCGGTATTTATAGAAGTGGGGTGCGAATTCTAGAGGCTTCCATATTGAGATCCTATTTTTTAGGAACTCAACTTCCATGATCTTTCTAGATCCTTCTTGAATGCTCCAGGTCGTTCTAAATGGTTCCAGGCTGCTCTAGCATGTTCTGCAATGTTCTGGAATCTTCCAGGTTCCAGATCCTTGTAGAAGCTTCTAGATCCTGCCAGAAATGCGACAACATTTAGATCAACATTTAATGTAGCATTTCAGAAAAGACTTAGAAAAAATCTCGGAAGGTCAAATTAAGATGTTGTTGATAATGTTAAGGCATTTAATGATTAACAACATCTACAATCTCCCCCAATTTGACCTTTCGACTACAACACACCTGATGCACATATATTTCTATATATACTCAGTATTATGTACTTAGTTGAGGTCGACATCATTGCTAAGCACTAGTCAAGACAATACCTGTTGTAACCGTTGGATCAAGTCGAATGAAGATCAAGGATAATTTTACAATGATCCGTGCCATAAGATCAAGATAAATCTTATCCAAAATAGAACAAGTATAAACAATACACTTATTCACAACATAAGTAACTTTTACTAAGATCATAAGTTAAACTGGAAGAATTAACTTAGAATCTAAGTAAGAGACTAACAAAAACAAAAAAAAATGACAAACATCAGAGTAAAACAATAAACAACAAATGGACAGAAACTAAGACTATAAAACCCGCAGTAGAACACATGATAACCTGTAAACAAATTAAGCAAGGGCAGTAAACAGATATCACCAAATGTAACCATAATTAAGCAAGTTGTAAAACAATAAACATCCTATCATCTAGAAAATAAATAACAAGTGTATCAGAATTTCAGACTTCAAACTTAAACATTAATTACAGAGATTGAACTGAATAAATGGCATATATTGTTGTGGTAACAGCTGCAGCATCAACTTCCTGCATAGTAGCCATTATGAAATTTAGATCTCCCCCTGTCTAACAGCTTCCTCTATGGAGATCACCATACAAGGTCTCCATCTCAGCAGCATCATCATCATCTCCTTCATCAACAAAGTAGGTAGATGCAAGGTGTGCAACTACATCAGTCACTGCAGCATCTCCAGCATCAGGTCCATCACCAGCATCAACAGCAGCTGGAACTCCATCATCATTCATTTCTTCAATCACCACATTGGAGTTTGATGGTGGTGGTACTCCCCCTGTTGTAGGTGAAAGCAGATTGGTCCACCTGTCCTTCAGGAACTGGAGCTCATCAATTGTTTCCTGCAAGTGTTGGAGTTGTAGTTTGATGAATTCCTGTGAAAGATACACATTACCAGAAATGTTAATACAGATGTTCTCAACATTTGGGGTTGCATTTCTCTGTCTTGATCTGGATGATTCAGGATGATTAGAAGTTGAGGGTCTGGAAGGTCCTGGTTGAGCAGAAGTAGAGGGTCTGTGCTGATGTTTTGTACCAGGAGCAATCAAAGGCAGATCAATTACTCTATTCCCAGTGAGTAAGGCAGGAGCTATGGCCAGTAATGGAACTCTCTCCCTCAACACATCAGTGTTCTTGGCAACAAATCCATGATGCCTCAAGTAATTGGAAATCAGAACAGGATAGGGTAGATTGCCTTTTTCAGAAACTTTCCCAGTGAATCTCATCATATGTTGGAAAATTGTAAGGCCTAAATTGAATCTCTTAAGCACAGATATCCTATACATAAGAACAGTTTGGTCTTTTGTGATCTTGGTAGTGTTTGTGGTGGGAATCCAGTTGTAGATAACGAGTTTGTATAACACAGAATGTAGGGAAGTGAGGTCTTTGGCTAGCATCTGTCTAGTCCACTTAACTACCCTACCACCAGTTATTGCAGAAATGGCTGCATCCATGTCAGGTTCTTCATCTACCTCAACATTTGGAATTTGCAGAAACTGATTTATCAATTCAGGAGTAAAAGGTACATCCCTCCCCCTAAAATTAACAGTCCCATACCACCTAGATGATCTCCTACCAGTGCTATTTTTCATACAGGCATAAAATTCATAGGCCCAATTTGTCAAGAAAGATTCACCAAAATTTACAGCATGCATCAAATTCCTTTCCTCTAAGAAACTAATCATGCCTTTACTATCAAAGTCAGGTATATTAACCTATTCTCTAGAGTCTCAAGAGAATCAAAAATGCCTTACTCTTTAGAAGCAAGGTCATCTGAGCTTGGTGTAGAGCTTTTAGCAGAGCTCTGATCAGGGCTGCTTTCTGCACTGGAAGAGCTATCACCACTGCCACCATCTTCAGGTTCTGGTGCAGCTTCCTTTGCAGCAGCATAATGCTCAGCATTTTTCTTTAGAGACTGCAGTATGTCTCTCAAGCATCTCTCAGAATCAGAATTGGAATCTGATTTAGCAGGTTCATCTTCAATGATCATCTTCTCTTTGCCTTTTGGTTCAACAACAGTCTTTCATTTTCCTTTTTCTTCAGCAACAACTTTCTTTTTGGACTTCTCAGCAGCAACTTTCTTAGGTTTCTCAGCAACAACAGGAGCTTCTTCCTCAGAATCTGTGAACACTTGGATGGGTTCACCAGCATCAGCTCCAGCTTTCTTCTTCTTCCTCATGGATTCAGAATAATCCACACGAGTGAATACGCGGTTTGATCTCCTCCTTCTTTGTACAGGGCTTCTCTGTCTTTTGCCTTTCTGTGCATTCTTCTTGAGAGGAATGGGAGCAGATTCATCAGAAACATAGAGTGAAGAGTTTGTACCATTTTTAGAGATGTTTGCTTCCTCCATTTCAACGTCTTCAGGGTCGGAAGTAGCAGTAGATTCTTCTTCAACAGCAACTTCAACATTTTCAGTTTGCGGGTCGTGAACAGTAGGTGATTTGGGGCTTTTTGAAGGAGAAGCCATTTGGGCGGTTTGATCAGCCAAATAGCTTGAGATATCCACAGTGATATCTCCAAAAGTCATCACGGGCAGATGACCAGTAGTTCGAAGAGTATCAGACACATCTTCGATAGCCCTAATGACCTGTTCGACAGTTGCATCTTGAGGAAAGTTTGTTTGAGGAGCGGTTTGAGGAGTGGGAGCGGTTGTTGATGGTGTTGCAGAAACATTTGAGTCAGCATTTGACGAGGTAGAGTTTTGTGAAGCCATGGAAGCAAGAATTTCGAGAGGGTTTGTGCGAGAGTGGGTTGAGTTTTTCGAATCAGAGTGAGATTGTGAGGATTTCGAGTTTCTTCCAACCATTTAAGTGAGGCGGTTGGAATTTCAAGGTATAGGATGGGAATTTGCACACACTACTTTGAGATATACATCCAACAAATCAATTCTGCAATGTTAGTACTCAACAAATTCAGAAATCACAATTAGCAAATGAATGGCATCTTATGGTCTATATTTATAGAGAGAATAATGTAGTTGGAGGTTAAGAATAAAACAGAAGAATTAATCTAGAAATTTCGATAATGCTCCACATAATTAGCCACAATCTAGATCATGGGTAATTAGTGGGAAAATTCATTTAATTAAATTAATTAAATAATTAAGAAGCTTCCAGAATTTACCTAATTAAAATCGCATAATCTGAAAAAAAATAAAGATGTGGATCAGTAATTAATTAAATAAATAAAATGAATCTCAATAAATAATTACAACTAATAAAAATAAATTCGAATCAGGCAATGTTGTGCTCAAAACTGTTACAAACACCTCAACACGGTTTTTACATGAATTTGCTTCATTTGTGTTGCACCATATTTTTTCTTTTTGTGTTATAGCATCTAATTTGTATTGATCCATTGTTCCTGTAGAGTACATCGTAGTAGCGAACTCCGTGCCCCATACTTACTTAATGGATTACAAATATGTTGATGTTTTTACCAAATATCACCTTTTGAAAAGAAGGCATCGTAGTAGTGAACTCCGTGCTCCATAGTTACTCAGTGATTTGGTACATCTTTTAGTATGCTAATAACATTCTCATTTTATGCATTTGAGAGGTGTGAGACATGTTTATTTTTGCACTCCAAGGTTCTTAGATTCGAAGATATTTTACAAAGGAATTATTTAACTAAATAAGAAATAAATTCAACTTATAAAATTTATACAACCGATGATGTTGTCCCAAATGCTAACGCATTTGTGACAACATCCATCCGAATTCTTTTCAGATAGTGCTCATGCCAAGAGATTTCCTCAAAGTGGAGAATCTCTCATGGTCTAAGGCTTTAGTAAAAATATCAGCATTCTGTTTTTCAGTAGGTACATACTCCAACTTAACAATATTCTTCTCTACTAAATCTCTCATAAAATTGTGTCTTATGCTAATGTGCTTTGTGAGTGAGTGTTGTACAGGATTTTTAGAAATGTTAATGGCACTAGTATTATCACAAAAGATAGTAAGTATACCATTCTCAATACCATAGTCATGGAACATCTTGCTCAGCCACAAGAGTTGTGTGCAACAGCTTCCAACAGCTATATACTCAGATTCTGCAGTGGATTGTGAAACACAATTCTGTTTCTTGCTGTGCCATGATACAAGATTGTTTCCCATGTAGAAACATCCTCCACTCGTACTCTTTCTATCATCTATATCTCCAGCCCAATCAACATCACTATAACCAATCAAAATGTTGTTGGTGTCCTTAGTGTACCAGATTCCAAGCTCACTTGTACCTGAAACATACTAGATAATCCTCTTCACAACATTCAGGTGAGATTCCTTTGGATTAGCTTGGTACCTAGCACAAACACACACACTGTACATAATATCTGGTCTACTAGAGGTTAAATATAATAAACTACCTATCATGGATCTGTAAAGTGTTGGATCAACATCTGTTCCAGCACTGTCTTTGCAAAGTTTCAAAGAAGATCCCATACGAGTTTTCATTGGTTTTGAATTTTCAAGACCAAATCTTTTAACCAAGTTCTTAGCATACTTACTCTGGGAGAAGAAAATACCATCACTGCATTGTTTGATTTGAAGACCTAGAAAATAATTCAAATCTCCAACCATACTCATTTCAAATGTTGCAGTCATTGCCTCAACAAAGTTACTCAACATTTTATCACAAGTAGAACCAAACACAATGTCATCAACATATATTTGAGCAATAAGTAAATCTCCTTCAGTGTGCTTAATGAACAAAGTTCTATCAGCTTCTCCTCTAATAAATCCATATTCCAAAAGAAAGTCAGTAAGCCTACCATACCATGCTCTAGGAGCTTGTTTAAGACCATACAATGCTTTCTTAAGTTTATATACATGATCAGGATATTGTGGATCTTCAAATCCTTTAGGTTGTTCAACATATGCTTCTTCATTCAATATGCCATTTAGAAATGCAGCCTTTACATCCATTTGATGAAGTTTAATATCTATAAAACATGCAATAGCTAGCAGTAATCTAATAGATTCTATCTTAGCAACAGGTGCAAAAGTTTCATCAAAATCAACTCCTTCAACTTGGGTGTAACCTTGTGCTACTAACCTAGCCCTGTTCCTAACAATATTACCAGATTCATCAGTTTTATTCTTGAATATCCACTTTGTTCCAATGACATTAGTATGACTAGGTCTTGCAACAAGTGTCCATACTTCATTTCTTTCAAACTGACCAAGTTCTTCATGCATAACATTAATCCAGTTTTCATCAGTTAAGGCTTCTTTAGCACTCTTAGGTTCAATTTCAGATAAATAGCATTCAGCATTTACAACATTACACATAGAAGACATGCATATTGTTCTTACCACATCTACCTTGTTTGATCTTACTCTTGTTTGCACTCCAACTGTAGCATCGCCTATGATCTGGTCAGAAGGATGACTTTTACCTATTCTTGAAGAAGGATTCGTTTTGGGAACGTACTGGTCATTCTGTGAAGCTACAACTAACTGTTCTGTAGATGTTGACCCAGATGTGTTAACATTTGGTGCAACATTTTCAGACTTCAGTGTATTCTCAGAAGTGTCAGTAACCTGTGATACATCTTCTTCATCTTTGTCATCTGTAAGACCTTTATCATCATCAAACACAACATTAACAGATTCTTGTTGAACAGTGTTAGTTCTAAGGTTATATACTCTATAGGCTTTACTATTTCTAGAATAGCCTAAAAAGAACCCTTTATCACTTTTAGAATCAAACTTGTAAAGTTGATCCCTATCATTCAAAATATAACACACACAATCAAATACATGAAAATATTTCACACTTGGTTTTCTGTTGTTCAAAATCTCATAAGGTGTTTGACTTGTGCTAGAACGAATAAAAACCCTATTAATAATATGACATGCAGTATTCAATGCTTCTCCCCAAAATTTCTTAGCAAGACATTTGGATGTAAGCATGACTCTAGCCATTTCTTGTAAAGTTCTATTCTTTCTTTCAACAATTCCATTTTGTTGTGGAGTTTTAGGAGATGAATATTCTTGTAAGATACCCTTTTTATCACAAAAATCATTAAACATGCTGTTTTCAAATTCCCTACCATGATCAGTTCTAATTCGGCCAACTTTCAAGTTAAACACATTTTTGAACCTCTTATAAAGAATTTTAAATGCAGCAAATGCTTCAGATTTGTCTCTCAAAGACTCTACCCAGGTATATCTAGAAAAATCATCTACCACAACTAAGGAATGCCTCTTTCCTCCAATGCTTTCAGTTTCCATAGGACCCATCAAGTCCATGTGCAGTAATTCAAAGCATCGATGTGTAGTAAAATGTGACAGCATTTTGTGCGACATTCTTACCTGCTTACCTTTTTGGCATGGTCCACATATAGTGATATTGTGAAACCTCAGTTTTGGAATTCCTTTTACTGCATCTGCTTTGATTAGCTTTTGCATTGCTCTGTAATTTGCATTACCTAATCTCAGAAGCACTCTTGGAATATTTCTTGAAACATAAGGTGGAATTTATCAATTTCTCCTTTAAGTTACAGATTTCCAGATCTCTTTTGGTAAGTATAACCTCTAGCTTGGTGATTGTGTCTTTCAGATCCTCATTCTCTTTATTCAAGGAATCAAGAGTGAGTTTCTGATTGTTCCAATCATCTAACAGTTTTTGGTGTTCATTGTTATCAGTCTTTTTTCCTGCATCATCAACCAAACCATTAAAACAGTTCAAATCTGGGTGACTCTGTTCTGATGTTGCTGTAGATGTTAAAGGCATCAGGGACAACATCAGAATCTGTTTCATCCAGATCATCATCTGAGGAATCATTGTAATCAATTCTGGTAAAATTAGAATATTCATTCTGATTTAACTCATCAAAATCATCATCATCAGATTCATCACTCAAGGTAGCACTAAAATTCAGTTTTTGCTTAAGTCTAGTATTGACACATTCATTTGCATAATGGCCATATCCAGAACAAGCATTGCATTGAACTGATTTTCGAAATTCAGGATCATACCTTGGTTTACCTTCACTCTTTGATGGTCTTGGTGTGAATTGACCTTTCCTCCTTTCTGGTAGAGGTGTTGATGTGTTGATTTGAATTTTAGGCTGAATGTTACTAGATTTGTTCACAGATTTCTTAAGAAACTTAATAAAATGCTTAGTGAGTAAGGCAATGTTGTTAGGATCCTTGAGGCATTTATCAAGCAATTCTTCATCCGAATCAACTTCAGTAATGATAGGTTGAACCTCAAAAATGTTTGATGTTTCCCCTTTAAAAACCACAACTTTCTTATCAGCATTAGTTTCATCAACTTGATTAGTGTTTATTTCATATGTTCTAAGAATACTCACTAACTCATTTTGACTTAACTTATCAGTATTTTTTGCCTCTTCAATAGCACAAATTTTAGCATCAAATCTTTTAGGAACAGATCTTAATATCTTATGAACTACTCTAACATTAGAAATAGGGTCACCAAGAGAATGTGATTCATTGATAATCTCACTTAACCTTTCATTGTAGGCTGTAATTGTTTCATCTTCCCTCATTCGGAGATTCTCAAATTTTGTCCCCAACATTCGAAGCTTAGTCCTTCGAACACTGTCTGAACCCTCACAATGCTCTTGCAACCTGTCCCATGCATCTTTAGAAGTAGAATAGTTAGATATAATTTTAAACATTGAAACATCAACAGAAGTAAAAATAGCATATAAAGCTTTAAAATTGTAGCTTACTGTTGTTATTTCATCAGCCGTCCAGTCAACTTCTCTCTTGAGTTGAACTTCACCATCTGCATCTGCTGGTTTCTTTGGAGCTTCCCAACCTTTAAGTACAGTCCTCCAAGCACGTTCATCAACTGACTTGATGTACATACGCATCTTAGGCTTCCAATAAGCATAATTCGAACCATCTAAAACGGGTGGCCTAAGTGTCATGGATATGTGATGTGTTTCCATTGCTAACCTACACTAAAAACACACTTGACCAAAGATCTAACCTAGTGTCGTCAGGTATCAACTCTGATACCAACTTAAAGTGTGGTGTGTATGAAGTGTTTAAGTAAAGTAGAATAATGTTGTACTAAATGTTGTGACAAATTGTACAACACTGACTCTAACAGAATATCAGAAATTAAGATACACAGCGGAAGACTTGAAACACTAAAAACAAATGAGACACAATGGAAATAATTTTTCACATAGATTTTATAAATAAAAATCTATGTGAGCCTTACGGCGAAATTCAATACTTATCTTCAAGTACAAATGTTGTGTGAAATGTTACAACAATAACCTTCACAACTGAAACTACAAACGAGGCAGGTGCCTTGTTCTAAAAACGAACTAAGTGTATAAGAGATTATACACTGTCGAAATGCCTAGTCTATCTATGATTACACTCTCAATAGATAAGAAGACACACAGTCATACGGGTGGGATACTTCGTATGATCTAAAAGGTAAAACTACTGGCCACAATTCCTAACAGGGATCAACGCTCGATCTAGGAAATTGATCGAATAGAATACACTGAATTATGAAGCCTTCAATCGGTATTTATAGAAGTGGGGTGTGAATTCTAGAGGCCATATTGAGATCCTATTTTTTAGGAACTCAACTTCCATTATCTTTCTAGATCCTTCTTGAATGCTCCAGGTCGTTCTAAATGGTTCCAGGCTGCTCTAGCATGTTATGCAATGTTCTGGAATCTTCCAGGTTCCAGATCCTTATAGAAGCTTCTAGATCCTGCCAGAAATGCGACAACATTTAGATCAACATTTAATGTAGCATTTCAGAAAAGACTTAGAAAAAATCTCGAAAGGTCAAATTAAGATGTTGTTGATAATGTTAAGGCATTTAAGGATTAACAACATCTACACTTGCAAAACACGCTGGAGAGATCTCCGACACGGGGACTACGACGCTTAAGTTAGAAACCGGTGATCTCAAGAAATGGGTGGTCGGAGAATAGTCGATCGGAGGTGAGACTGTTCTCCACAATGCAATCCAAAGATCAAACTATGTATGCACAAGTGTAGTGTGTGCTCTTTTACTCTAAATTTCGTAAAAAAAATGTATTCAATGTGTATGTGTAGTATATATAGAGGTACCTTGGGGGAAGGGATAACCATCTCTCCTTATTTCTCCATTAAACCACTTATCCCGAGTTTCCTGGGAGCTGGAAAAGTCTCCCTTAACTCTAGCTCAGTGAAACAATTATCCTTATCCTTAAAAACATCCCACGATCATATCTACTGATCGTTCAGCTCCGATAATTTAGGAGCAATCTTAGGGCACTTAATGGACCCTAGTTCCATCGGCCTTTTGCCATTGAGCTTTGGCCCGGTCCTCAATAAACCTGCGTAAGACGTGGGCCTGGGCCCTTTGTCCTTCCTACCTCGAGGCCCGGAAAGGATCTCAGCCCATATACACGGCCCACAATAATGGTATAAAATAATATTGACCCAATTCATTATAATAAGGGCCTAACTACACAATTCAAGGATAATTAATGGAATAAATGGATAAATAATGGATAATAAAATTATTCGTATATTCCAAGTGTCATTGTCTCATAGGATGTGTTGCATCCAAAATGAACGTGCAACGATAAGTAATCAGCTAACCTCGTATTAATAATCAAAGGCTGACAAAGTGGGATAGTTCAAGTGGTTAGAGCACCACTACCTAGGTCTTAGGTCCTGGGTTCGAGTCATGGGGAGGGGAAAAAAGGGATGGGTATTTAACTTCCATAAAAAAAAAAAAAAAAATCAAAGGCTGGATGTGAGCTGCAAGTTCCTTCTGCACGAGCTCCAGCACCTGTAAAGACAAGTCAGAAAATCGGTGACCTCGATAATAATATGTTCGTAGAACAATCAATAGTGAGACCGTTCTCCACGTATATTAATGCATTAAAAAGTATGTCAGGGAACTTTTCGGTGAATGCATGTAAAAGAGTGTTTAGTTTGTGTTTCGACAGTTCGTCCTCAGAAATGATGCATGTAAAGCATATAAAACGTACCTTGGGGGAAGGGTTACCCACTTCCCCAATTCTCTCAACTGCCCAAGTAGTGGGCTTAAGCCCAAGGCTTATCTGCCTCCATTAGCTCGTCCGAGCTCCAAAAAATGGGGGATATGTGCAATATTCTCACACGTTCCTTATCCACGAAGTGGAGTCAAAGCTCCATGCGCAAGTTCCACAGTTTGAATCTCGAGGACCTAGAGGTGCTCGAGCCCCTCTAGGTTTAAACTTCGGGAACTCGGGTTCAGGCCCAACAACTCGTCTAGAAAGGTGGAAACCTTATGACTTATTCATGCTAGACCCGATCTTCATCATCACCTGGCCTGTTTATCTCAATTCTTATGGATTTGGGCCCATACTTGGCCAAATCCAATATCATAAAAGCACATCATCAATATAACAATAAAGATAAGTAAACGAATAATCATATAATTATATCTAAACCTCTTCGGATATAACTTATCCAGACTCCACATGTCATTATCTCATAGGACGATACATTTTATCCGCATCAACAATTATGTACTAGGTTAGCTTTCCACACTACAAACTAGAGATGTCTATCGGGCTGGCCCTAGCCCTACAGGGCTACGGGCTAAACGGGCTAGGGCCTTAACCGATTCATACTTAACGATCCTACAATTGTTGGGACCTAAACATAACCCTAGCGGGCCACGGGCCACTAACGGGCTACAATAATTTTTTTCTTTTAAAATTAAAGGTCTCAATTGGCACGTCCAACAACCAAATAAAATAGAAAAATAAATAATTAATTAATAATCAGTAAATGATAAAACAAAAGTATGATTTAACCACAAATATAAAACTCACTGGTCCTTAATAAGGTCAAATAAAGCTAAACAAATTTTATAATCTAATACTCCCTCCATCTTTTAATAAGTGTCACTTTGGCATTTTTCAACAAATTAAGATTATAAAGTGTGGTCCATATTACCCTTAATTAATTATAGCTAATTTTGATATAGAAGTTTTGTTTGATAAAGAATGTGGTCAAGAATGTAGCTATTATTCATAAACCAATTTAATTTTAGTATAAACAATGTTTATGAAATTTATTTATGAACAATATATATGGTAAATGAATAAGGGTAAAATAGTCAAAATTAAAGAAAAAAACTCAGAATGACACTTATTTTAAAATTAGTTAAAAAGCCAAAGTGACACTTATTAAAAAATGGAGGGAGTAAAAAATAGTAATAATGACTAATAGCTGCTTAATTCTTGTAGTTATGTTATTGGTCAAATGACCCAAAATTTGATCTTAGATTATTTATTTTAAAAAATATGGGTAACAACTCGGACTAGCGGGCTGGCCCGGTTTAGCCCGCGGGCTAATCGGTCCGAGTCAAAAAAGCCCGAATTTAAACGGGCCTATGATTCATGAACTCTAACCCTATATTTTTCAGGGTTAAACGGGCCAGCCCGGTTAGCCCGACCAAAATAAACATCTCTATTACAAACCCAAAATTCATAGGTAATTTCTTCACTTGGATAAACCATTGACAACTACCAGATTCTTTTTCATTGCAAAAACATATACATTCCTAGGCGAATTCTTAAGGTACTTAAACTTAAAATTGAGTTTTGTCGAGTACTTGATCAACTCAATCTTAAACCCCGATGCACCTCCCACAAAAACTACTCCAACCTTACCTTCCATTATATTACCCCAATGATCAGATAAATAAGTCTTCGTTTTCTCAGTGGGGAAAATATCAAAATTGAGTATACTACCAACCCCCACAAATTTTGTTGACAAATAATTTTTGAATTATGATGGAACTCATTGTTAACAATAGATAATAGGCATAAATGGCAAACTGTTTTGTACACAAGTAGAATTCGCACGCACATAATTAGTTGACGAACTAATATGCACATCTAAAAATGCTCGGAATCGGAAAATACATTCTTAGCCAAACCCAAATCTACAAAAATGTTGATTAACTTTTCTAATTTAAACTAGCAAAACTCGATCAATCCAACAAAATCAGAGTCAGATTATAAACAACAATTATTGAGGCTACCAACCGAATAAGAAATTGATAAATTAATTGAAGATAAAAGGGCCACATACCAGTTATTTCGGAAATAACCTCTTGGTACGATGAAGATCCATTTAAACGAACCAATTTGCTTTTCCTATTGAATTCGACCTTGAGGATTACACAATAATTCATCATTGTATCGAATGCTACTTCATCTATAAATTCAATTATAAAACCCTAACATGCAGAAAAAATCCCGATCAAAAATTGAATCTCAAACCACTGCAAAATCGGTTATTCGATTGACTGGCTCGATTATGGAGATTTAACCCGCTATGACAATCTAATATGACGATGGATGAACGAAAATTCAGAAATAAAAACAATCAAAAGTCGATCAAGAACTAAATAAACATTAACAAATTGAAGAAAAAATATTCTACATAATGGTTCCGATGTGAAGGAAGAATATATGAATTCAAACAAATCAATAAACTGGAATTGAATTTTAAAAATGAAAGTCAACCAAAAATAAGGATTATTTTCGAGAATCATGGGATATGCAAATAATAAAATTATCATTGAAATTAATTGTGCATTTTAAAGAAAAATGTCATAATTGGTTTTTTAACTTGTAATTTTACTCTAACTGTAATGCTGTAATTTTTTGTCCTTAATTGTTATATGGTCTAAGAAATTGAACATTAGAGTAAATAAACTCATAAAAATAAATATACTATTGTTTTTGTGATGGGCAAACATGGTCCAAATGGCATTGAAGAGGTTTTGGAGTCCACCACCTCTGTTCGAGGGTTTAAGACACGATTCCCATTACTCAATTGTACTCATATTATAAGTCGTTTTGACTTTTCATTTCCTTTGTAAAGAATTGGTCTTATATAGAATCAATTCCTTATAAGGAATTGAGTTGACTTGGTCAACCTAAACCCGAAATATTTAAAAATATTGTGAACCCTAAATATTTAAAAATATTGTAAACCCTAAATATTTAAGAATATTGTGATTAAAAAATTTGACTTGGTCAATTTTTTTATTTTTTGTAATTTTTTTATTGGTAATTTTTTTTCGAAATTTTGTGTATTGAAAAGTGTAAGTCAATATTACTAAAAAGTGTAATACAATATTACTAAAAAGTGTAACACATTTTTTTATTAAAATGTGTAAGTCACTATAATTGAAAAGTGCAACACAACTTTTAATAAAAAGTGTAAGTTATTATAACTATAAAATGCAAGTTAGTATAACTAGAAAATGCAACACAATATTATTAAAAAGTGCATGTCAATATACTTGATAAGTGCAACACAATATTTTAATGAAAAGTGTAAGTTATTATAACTGAAAAGTGTAACAAAATATGACTAAAAGGTGTAACATAACATTATTAAAAAGTGTAAGTCACTATAACTATAACTGAACATATTGTTGGAACTTGTAAGTCACTACAACTGAAAAGTGCAAAAAAAATATGACTAAAAGATGTAGCATAACATTACTAAAAAGTGTAAGTCAATATAACTAAAAAATATTGTTGAAAATTGTAAGTCACTACATCTCTAACAAGTGTATGTCATTATAACTGAAATTATTATTTCAAATATTGCAAAATAAGATGTTAAAAAATTGTAAAATGCATGTTACACTTTTCCTTATTTTCAACATGCACTTTTATAATTAAAAAAATATATATACGTAAAAATCGTAAAATAGATTATTTTCAACCCCGTTTGAGCTACATAAATTATCATAAATATTTTTTGCATATTTTATTTTTATTATTAATCGTTTTGCACTTTTTAATGCAAATTAATTGCATTTAGACAAAAACTTGTGTGAGACCGTCTCACGGGAAAAGGCGGATCCCTTTTAACTCATATTTCAAAATTTTGGGTAACCCATATTTTTTTTCAAATTTTTAGGGTGTGTAAAACAGAGCACTTCTCAAAAATAAAAGTTGTGAGAGAGCAGCTTTAAACAAAATGATTCTGGAAGTAAAGATCCCTTTTAACTCATATTTCAAAATTTTGGATAGCCCATATTTTTTTTCAGATTTTTAGGGTGTGTAAAACAGAGCACTTCTAAAAAATAAAAGTTGTGAGAGAGAGCTTTAAAAAAAATGATTCTGGAAGTAATTTGTAGAGTTTGAAAACACCGCCCTTAGTTTGTAAAAAAAGTTATAATGTTTAAGTAAAAAGTGATGATATTTTTAATAAAAGTGACTGTCACTTTTTGCTCAAACACTATCACTTTTTTTTTCAAACATTATCACATTTTTTTTATGATGGTTAAGGAAAACCCGTCTCACGGATCTAATTTTGTGAGACGGTCTCACCCAAGACTAGCCCTTACATTTATTCCAAAGATCCATAAATATTTACATTCATGTATTTTTTTTAATGAGAATTACAAGTATTAATTAAGGGTAAAATGAGAAGTTAATTTTTAATGAGAATTACAAGTATTAATTAAGGGTAAAATGAGAAGTTAATTGTTTTCTTAATATGTGTGCATCGACATATATTTTGAATAAAATGGAGTATATTCTAATACAATTAATTTTATACACTTTAATTTGATATAAAAACAAAACAATATTTTTATTCAAATTGTTTAAAATATCAGTGAAAAAAATAATGGTCAAAGTTATTAATGATTAAATAGTTAGAATTTGGACAAAATATTTTTGGAAAAATAAAAATAAACATACTTTTTTGTATTTTGTGATGGACAAACTCGGTCCAAGCGACATTGAAGAGGTTTTGCAGTCCACTACCTCTGTTCGCCCAAGGATTTAGGCGCGGTTCCCAAAGTAGTAATCACTCTCTCTCTTCCTACTAAACACAGAATTGCGAGTGTTATTAAAAGATGATGACATTTTGAGCGACACAAAAATCCTATTGCTTACCGCGGTGGGAAAATATATCACTAAACTTTACTATTTTTCAAATTTGGTTACTCACATTTAATCACCCATTATTATTTTATTTCTATCAATTTTAATTTTAATGATGCTGTTAGTAAATCGTCATCTTACATGGAAAGAATAGCAGTGATTCATATTGAATTTGTATAATGATTGAGAATATAAACTTATTTTAAAATAGTTAATTATTAGAATTCATTTCCCCATTTATAATTATTCGGATGATCTACTACCATTTGTGCGGTGAAGATTAATTATAAAGAACTCTCTAAAATTATCCATTCATATTAAGAATATTTTGGAACTTTCTTTTCTATTCTACGTATTTTTCTATTATCATTATTGCAAATTTTTCGTACATACTCAACATAATTATATTTGAGATAAATTCAGTAAAATATTGAAAAAAAATTGAAGTCTGGTTTAGGAATTAAAATAAGAGAAATGATGTAAAAAAAAAATTAGTACTCAAAACTTTTCTCCGTTAGTAATTAACAACATCATCAAAATTGATATGAAATAATACTCCCTCCGTCCACCACGAAAAGTAGTCCCATTTGACACATATTCTTTGTCCACCAAATGTAGTCCCATGCACTTTATGGAAACTATCACCCTTCAACTATCACTTAATTACTCAATTTGCCATCAACTTTATTCCTAAACAATCACTTTATTCACAATGGACCCCACAATACCCTATAATACCCTTACTTTATCTACTTTATCTACCATTTTCTTAAAACTTGTGCCCCATCCCCATGTCCCTACTTTTCATGGATGGAGGGAGTAATTAATTTTGATAGTGTTTAATTGTGGGTGATCAAATTTGAAAAGTGGTAAAATTGAGTGATCAAAAGTGATATTTTTTAAAAATAAAAATAAATATACTGTATGGCCCATTGAAGAGGTTTTGGAGTCCACACTACCAGTGTCCGCCCGAGGGTTTAAGACTAGTAATCACTCTCTTTCTTTTTCTCTTAAACGAATTGACCAGTCCGTGGGTTTAAGACTCAGTGCTCTCTTTCTTTTTCTATTAAACAGAATTGAAAATACAAATTGAGAATTGGGGATTGTTGCATGGGAGATGGAGGAGAGCAAGAGAATCCGAGTGGTATTCAAAGATGATGACATTTTGAGCGACACCCAGAAATCCGATGGCTTGACCCGCAGTTGGCTCCTGTTGAAACCCCACCAACACGACACCGTTTCCGACCTAGCCCGTCGTCTGCTCCAGGCTTTCCAACTTCACCAATCCTGCCCTCATGGCCTCATCCTCTCCGTGAGTCACTTTTATTTCTTAAGGCATCCCACCATTTTTCATACCTTCAATTGTTTCCACCGATTACCTATTTTCCCAAGTGTAGGTGTTTTTTTATCATCTTTCTCTAGGGCTAGAATTTCCTGCATTTTCATCATATAAATGATTTTAAACTAAAAGGAAGGCTTAATACTTTGGAAGTGATGAGTGTGTATTTGTACTAATTTGTGAACGGTTCCAGACCTCACGCAAGACTTGGTCTTAAACTAATAATTTCTGTTGCCTCTAGAAATGATGGATTTCATATCCGTGATAGTGGTAGAAGGAATAGCTCACTCTGGTCTTTGAGGAAGGCATTGTATTTGCTTTTTTCTGAAAGGGGTTCTTAAGCATCCAAAATCTCATACTCCACCTTTAGTCTAATGTTCCTGTGGTGTATATGATTTCGCATTATTAGATGGTAAATATATGCTCCTGATTTTCATTTATGTATTCACTCCTTTTTTTTGGGGTGGGGTGGGGGAGTGTGTTGGGAGAGTTATGCTGTCATTGCTGGTCTTTCTCCTCGATTCTGTATTTGCACGTTAAGTCAAATACTACTGTAACTAGTTCTTGTATGAATTCAGTTAGACTTCTGTCGGCGATTATCATTGAATCACAAAGTAATGCAAAATGCACTAGTTACATACTTATATTTTGTATAACTGTGCTCTCAGTGGATAATTTTGTTTTCAGACATTATTATTTAATTTTTTTTCTAAAAAACTTTTTGGCAGACTTCCGGCTTTGTCTTACCAGCATTTGAATCCACTAACATTTTGAAGGATTGTGAAATTGTCAGGTTAGTTATGAGCAATACATCTATTTTTAGAAACAGCAGTATGTGTTAATTAACACTTTTGTTTTTGGAGTCAGAGTACAGAAAAGAAAAGTCTTATTACCAATAGCAGGAAACAATACTACTACTAATGATGTGGGGAAACTGAAAGCTGTGGAGAAGCAACCTGTAAATGGCGGTCTCTTGCTTTTAGCAAATGAGGAGTTTGAGAAAGAAAAAGGTGGTTATGAAAGTGATGAACCTGAAGAAGCCCTGTTGGAAAATGTGGAGGATCCTTCCGGTTCTAATTCAAGTAAAAGAAATCGTAAAAGAAAATCAGCGGATAAACTTCAACACTCCATGTATGAGCTCTGTTTTGTTCTTTGTACAATTTTAAGTTTTAACTCAATTGTGCATCGTATAGTTATGCTTATTCTCTTTGCTTTTAATATACTCTTTATTAGGCAGAAGAAACAACGTCCTGATGCTACTGGAAACACATCTAATGATGTTTCGACAGATAAGTCTCATAAAGATGCTGAGCTTACAAAAAAGAAAAGTGTTTCTTTTGAGGGGGAAAAGGGTGATTTTATTGCTGGAGCTAGTGTGGAAAACAATAGTGAACAACGGTAACTCAGCTGATCTTTTTATTATAGTAATTATGGATAAATACATGTTTCAAGACCTTATTATTATTATATCAAGATATATGAGAATCAAGGAAATATAGCATCTCCTTAAACAATAGATAGGAACAGACCAAAATTGCAAAAAGTTTGGGGCTTATAATGTAAAAAAATGCGAAGAAGAGCTGCGTAAATAGAAAAAGGAGATACTCTTTTATTTCATGGAATCCAATACAAAGATCACAGTAGTCTATCAAATTTGTATGGGTTTCGAAAAATGTTTTCGCGAACCTTACAATGTGAGATTTCATAAAATTTTCCTTGTCTATAGAGAGTGATGAGGAAATGATTTTTGAGCTAGCCTATAATAAAGTACTAACTGGTATGTTGTTTTCTTCCGTTTCTCCCTTTTTTTTCGACATACTTGACTATTTAATGTTTCCATCTCTTCAGGTGCATCATTTATGCCACCGCCCCTTAATTTATTTAATCATATGTTTTTCATGCATATGCATTTGCAGAATTGATGAAGTTCAAGAGAATAGCAAAGTAACTGAGGATGCCAAAGTTGCCCCTGAAGAAACGAAAAAGGTTATTCACATAACTATATTGGTTTGGAATTGGGAATCTGGGACATTTATTCGTCTTATAATATAGATGCTCATGATTAATGCCATACATGGTTGCCTTTTGGATTACTCAATTTTAATTTGTTAAGTATTCCACCCTTGACTATACTGATTTTTGTTTCCTGATCTCTTATCAAAAATTCATAACTTATATTTAATTTACCCCTGATCATTTGAAGGCCCCAAGTAGAAGTGCCAGGCGGACGTATAAAAAAAGAAAGTGGTTGCGTGAAATGGCAAAAATTCAGAAGCTAAATGCAAACGGCGAATCTGAGGGTCTTGTAAGCTCTCTCAGATATTTAAATGAGACTTTTGAGAAACCAGTAATCTGAAGTTCTCAGATATTTAAATGAGATTTTTGAGAAATCAGTAATCTGAAGCTTGCTATATTACACTCAATTTTGCAGCGAAACTGGAAAGAGGACAAAGCTAAATCTGGCAGAATAGAAGTGAAAGGAGTGGTCAGTGTCATAACTCATACAGTAATAATCTTTTAATTCCTTTTGCCATAGAATTGAAAAACTGAATACTTCTATTTCACAGAAAAAGTGGAAAAAACACCAAGCGGATGCAGAAGGAAACCTGGCGGATTGCCAACCCAAAGGACTGGTCAGTTATCACGTTTTCCTTTTTGTTGCTCATGATTGTCACTTGATATTGACCTAACTTGTTCAATGTCCAGCTACATTGGACTCCCCAAGACAATTTGATTGTAAAGATCAAAAAACGTAAGCAACGAAGTCAAAATGATAACACTCCTATACTCCCAAGTCGAAATGATGATGCCCATGAGCAGCCAACTCAAAATGGTGATTCACTTGAACAACCAGGTGAAGAAAATGCTGCTGTTCAAAAATCTAAAAGTCAAAATTGTGATGCATCAGAGAAATTAAATCAAGAAAGTGGTGAGGAGAATGAAGTTGTTCCCGTTGTAATAAGGCCAGGACATATCCGCTTCGAGCCTTTGGGCAAAGGTCCTGCTTTCTGTCTATGCATATATGTGTGTTTGTCCATTTATATGAACTGAGATATCATGATGCTCTAATTCAATACTGAATCTTTTATTTGTCCAATTATGTGAATGACACTTTTGTTAAGTCATGTTGGCTTGAGATCAATAATATCTTTGCCAGCCTTCTAATTTGTTCCTAGACAAGTATTGTTATGAAGTTTTCTTCTCTCTTTTGTTGCCTAAGTTCTTATTGCACACAATCATATCATACATTATATTCTCATGATTCTTAAAGTGGAGAAGCTAAATTTTCCTGTGGACAGAAGTTGATGTGCATATCATATAAAACATAAATTTCATCGAATTGTGAAACCCGCTGTCAAAGCAATCATAAATAACTTGTTCTCTGATTGACTCTCCAACAATAATTTTTGAAGTTCGTAGTGTCATCTTTCTTCTATTTGGTATGGGAGCACATGCTTCCCTCTTGCATTGCATGACTTAACTTGGATTAACGATTTCCATGTGATATTTTAACATCTCACATGTGAAGCTCTTTTTCGTTCATGCAGAACTTCCCGTGCAGAAAGATCACTTTCCTCAGGTAAAGTTTATTTGAATATTGGTCAAAAAAATATGTTTCCATTACAATATATTACATTCCCACATCGAACCCACAAGCAATTGTGGATGGGTACTTACTACTTAAGCAGGGAGTCAATCCTCCACTCCTGAGCTAGCTTATGGTTGGAGTTAAGGCTTCCGGCTCCAGGGCCTAACAATTTGGTCTGACCTGCCGGAGGTCCTACGGGAGGCCATTAAGAAACTGTCCCAAAGCATGAGAACATAGTAAAGTGGTAACGAACACCATCCTAGAGATAAAAAGGTCGACGTACTTGTCAACTGTGACGGTTTGACGAGTGAAGGCCAGGGCCTCAGGTACTAGGCAAGCCCTTGCGCCTTTAACAATAGTTAGATCTGGGAGAAGATCCCTTTTTGTCCTAGTCTTTCCTTTAACTGTCCCTGGTTATATGGGATGATTTAGTTGTCAATATATGAACTTTTTTAGGGTTTCACTGTCTTCCCAGCTAAGATGTGGTTGATCAGGTTAGGTTTTGTATTCTATGAGTCATGAGATTCTTAACATTGAACGAGGTTGTAAAATGGAATATGAGCCTTGTGGATTTAAATTAGGAAAGGAGCTTGATAAAGGTGTGGAAGGAGAAGATTCAGCTCGTGTTCACTGCAGTTTAGCTTAGCAATAATATCGGTCTACATACCATGGTGGTGCAATGCAATCTTCTTCAGTCACTTCCTTTCTCTATACTTACTAATTGGCTAAGTAAAGTGGGACAAATTTTTGTTCCAATCCGTGTATCATTCTTTAGAAAAACTACCGAACTAAAAGGCTGTTGTATTAGTTAGAAGTATGATTTCATCCTTGTTTTTTTGTTGATGTATCTCATCTATCTAACATGTGAGTTTTCCATCAGGAAACCTTCCAATGGAATGGAATTACTAGCAAGAAGAAGGGCCAACAATGGGGGAAGGAAGACCGTCCATTTGTTCCACGAAATGACCATACTTCTAACAAAGAGGAGTCTGAAATGAGTATTAAAAAAGAGGAGGCACTTGCAATTGAAGGAGCAGAACTTGATAAACTTCCTCTTCTTCTTGTCATGCCTAAGGTTGTCCCTTTATTTCCTGAAGAGAAACAATTTGTGGACTAGTATTGAAATTTATCAATTATAATCCTTCCAAGTATATCTCATGTCGACATTACCATTTCCCCTTTTTTCTTCTTTCTTTTTTATTGCGCAGAAAGGAGATTTCATTGCATATCGGGTTTTGGAATTATCATCATCCTGGACTCCCGAGCTTTCTGCTTTTCGAGTAAAATAATAATTCAGTAATAGAAAATTATTTGCCTTGCGGTAAAATTCTGCTATTGACTTGAGATATCTTTTGTTATTTAGGTTGGAAAAGTGTTGTGGTACAACTCTGAATCCAATCAAATTATGTTGGTGCCAGTACCGGGATATCCAATTGTCTCTAAGAAGTCTGATGAGGACGAGGATGAGGATGAAGCTGCACAACCAGATATCTCTATTTATGACGAAGATGGTTCATTGCAGGTAATAAATAAGCACTTCTGATGAAGATTATTCTTTTTCCTACTTGAAGATGTACATACACCAGCAAATCATCATCTCCATTTTCTGCTTAATTGTTTTTGCTTTCATCATTTTGTGCAGATTGATTTTTCATCGCTTATTGATGTCCGTATCTTTAACAATGGGACATCAGAACCTGGAAGCGATAGCCTTAATTGTATGAATGAAGGTCCTGCAGGCAATATAACACTGTTGCTTAGCAGCACTGATAAACCAACAGTTGTACCCACCCAAGGTATAATAATGTTCACTACCACTAAAGGGAAAATTCACAGAAGTTGCTTTTGAGGTTTGACCTATTAACTGACAAAAAACCTAGGAAAGTTTTTCCTCCACCATTTGCTTTTATGTTACAAGGTGCACCAGCTTCTTCTAAAATACGGAGTAAATTTTACAAACCTCAAAAGGGTGTTTGTATTACCTTGGGACGTTTTGTAATTTCGAAACATAGCAGGGTTGGTTTTTAGGTTAAACCTCAAGTGCAGTTTCTGCAATTTCCCTTTACTAAATGCATAATTCCTAATGAAAAGCTTCCCCAAGTTACTATCTTAAAATAATTGTAACACTTACAGATGCTCCAGGATCAAACCAAGGTAAAGAAACGAACTCGCCTACTGCAGGTACATGCATTTTTTTACTGCAGTTTATTTTTCATGTTTCAAAGAGACTCCACTCCAACTGATGAAATGCTGTAGGAAATGTTGGTGTGAACATCTGGGACCAACTGAGTGAGACTCTAAATGCCAAGAAGGAGCAATTATCTAAGGAGAATGGTTGGGGAAGTACCCCCCCAAAAAAGCTGCAAGTTAAGACTGTGGAAAAGAAACCATATTCTGGAGGAAAAGGGGTTAATAAGAATACCCAGAGAGCACAACCATCAAAGGAGACTAATTCCAGTTCGGGGAGTAAATCGTGGTCGTATAAAACTCTGAGAGGCAGCGCACTTGGTCCAACAATGGCTATCCTAAGGGCCAAAAAAGATTAAGAGTACGGGGAATCGTTAAGTTAAGCATCTGCTCGTCATGTGAATTTTTGTTTTCTGCCTTTAATTTTGGGTAAGAAGCCTGTGTATGCTTCTAGTAGGTGCATACTTGAACCCTTGCTAATGAAACCGTTGTATGATTGAAGTGCTAAAACTATTAAGTTGCCGTGTGAATTTCACCCATGTTTTTCTTAGTCCACCGTTGATCTCTCTTACAAACTTAATTAAGATGATTGATTTAAGTCATTAGTCTACAACTCTACATCTAGTTTTATGGAGTCTAGAGTTGAAAGCTGATAAAAACAAAAAAACAACTCTACTCATTTTTATATTCATAAGAATGATGTGATCCAACGGGAAGATTACAACAAAGTGTACAATCTGATTAAAAAAAACTGACGAAGGGAAGCGTCTCAATTGAAGTGAGAACTCCGTTGATTTCTTAAAGAAATATCCGGACAAACACAATATCAATTAAGGATAAAAATGAAGTGAGAACTGTTGATTTCAATAACAAAATATCTGGATAAACATTAATGATGAAACTTTAAGATTTTCTTAATATATTTCTGAATGATTGAAATGGACCATACATTTTCTCTTTTAAAGGAGTTTAGCGGGAGGGACAAAAAACTCTTTAATGCAGAATTTAAATGGCAATTAATCAAATACATTGAAACTAACATTTTGACTGAAATGAATAAATAGCAGATTTTTAGAAAATAAACTCTTCGATTGTAGCTTCATTCTCTATCAAAAGCCGAATAGATTAGAACAATGGTGCAAAAGAATATGACACAACTGAAAGTTTACCTAACCTGGTAAAGTCGAATTCGAGGTAAACTCTCAAAGAAATAAGCACAAAAAATATTATGTTTGCAAAACACACTAGTTTATGAACAACTCTTATGTGCAAGGTCATGGCACATGAGCTTGATTTAAGAATCAGTCGCATTTTTTTTTATTCCACTTCCCTATAAATAATTTTTTTATATTTTTTCTAGTAATTTTGTCATTTACTTCAATAATTATAGTTATTCCCTGAGAATTGCTCCAAAAACGTTGCACGGTTGCCATGGAACCAGGCTTATCCAACCACCGATTCTCAAACACGCACCTTTGTCACTGACGAATCATAAATGTCGATTGTCCCAAACTCCTAATAGAGCACTACGATGTGGTGATCAAATTCGTAGAACCCCAAGTTATGGGTTTTCCAGATAAGGAACAAGTCTCGCCACACAAGATTCCCAACAAATTGATCTAATTGTTTCAAAATGACCCGAATGAGTCGACGCTAGTTATACCATGTGAACGACTCCCTTGCTCCCCTTGCGCAAATAACCTCTAAGGCCCCACAGTCATCTAAAGTTTGTCTAAACGCATCCATCTGAGCAAACCCTCGAACGCTCCCCTCCCCCACCCCCACCCCCACCCCCACAATAACTGGGACAAACTACGCAGTAATAGTCAAAGAATGATGTTATGCTAAAAACTCGTAAATCGTGACGTCACCAAATTATACGAAATAACCACATCAATATGCCTAGGGGGAAAAAGGATGAACCACCACCTACACACTATCCTTCCAAAACAAGATTAACCCTTCGCTCTAACCAACCACATCTAGCACAAAATTGTTCATAAAATTAAAACGATCACACCACAGACAGTCTTACTCTCAAAGACAAAGAGTAAGTTTGGAACAATATGAATTACCAATTGCTACAAATCACGAAAGGCCCTACCACTACCAAGACTCACACATTCTAGACAACACACCTCATACCAAAAATTACTAGAAAACAACAGAATAGCCAACACCAAATCACGAAAGGCCTTACCACAACAAGGAAATCCACCCATCCAGACCCAAGAAAAGACAACGTTGTGGAGGGAGTTGTGCACAACCCCTAGAGAATCAAATGAATTAACACAACAGAGCTCACCCCGAAGCTCGGTCGCCGCGAATTTGACCAGTATCTAGAACAAACACTTTAAGTATAAAGACGACGAATCGAAGGAACTCGGCAGTATTTCTCATAAAAATGCCGACAAAAAGCTCACCTAAAAACCTTACCTTCAGGGGAGAAATGTTTCAAAGATAGGGATTCTTGCATGCAAAAGTAATTGAATAACGACTAATAGTTGTTGAAATTGTTGTATTTTAGGTAACCGTAAATTATGACAACAAAAATTCTCCTTTTTGGGTTAAGCAAGTAATACATCACATTTATATTGAATAAGATAATAGAAATTTAATAGACATTTTACGAGGGGTATTATGTAATTATGTGATACTCTCAAATCTCAAAAAATCAAAATTACAGACGATACCTTGAAGAAGACGTGGTTCTTTCCTATGTATACATTACAAATCTCTTGAATGAGCAGAATGTGAGAGTATAATTTACAGGAGCTTTAATTTTATCTAGATTAAGGAATAAATGAGAACATTAACAAGCACAACCTAGAACACGCTTGAATCAGTCGAGTAAACACGAATAATTTGCGTTCCAATCCGGCTCACCTACTACCCCTTGGTGAGAAATGTTTGTAGGAAATGAAGTGAGAGTGTTTGTAATTATAAGGAGCAATTATGTTTGTAGAGAATTGTCAAAAGGGTTTACATTAGAGCAAGTGTTGGAAACAATTAATACATATCAGATCAGATGATAACAACAAAACAAGTTGAGAGTAGCTGCTACAAAATACAAAAAAGATAGACCCTAGTACTAAGTGAAAGAGAAGTTGAAACAAGATATGCAACAATGAGTTTCTTTCTTTATGCCATCATTACCAGCTCCATTCGCCACAGAAAAATTATGAGAACAAATAGATGTGCCAATGTCTTATTCTCGTCTAGAAGAGAAGTCCAAGAATCAATACTCATTTACCACCTTGAACCCGACCTGCCAAACGACATTGAGTGACGTCAATAAATAACAAATCGAATTTCTATTGGACATCAGTTACATGCTGTCAAAGTACACAAGTAACCTCACCCAAACATGTTAGCAGCTAATCAACGTTTACAACTCATAGGTATTTGTTATACGAAAGCTGAAAGAGTGTGTTACAAAAAAAGGATGTGTGCTTAGCTGAAAGACAATGAGGTCCACTTACAAAAACAGGGGGTGTGCTTAGCTGAAAGACAAGCACAAGCTAATCCTACGTGTAAATACCGTAGTATTACAAATATCACCTTACGGTTTTCTATTTTTCTTAACAATAATCTTTTCAAACCTCCTGTACTGTCATTATTTTTACTTTAGCCACTTGTACATTCTTACAGAAATTTCGCCCCCTGCATTTTCTCTTCTACACACTCTACTTTAAATTTTATATTCCCCCTCCCCTGCCCTGTTTTTATCAACAGGGGTAAAAGTAAGTAAATTAAGATTCTAGGGAGCTAAAATTGCATTCTTCCTTTCTCTTACAAGCACTTGCACCTTTCAATTGTACAATTTGCAAAGAAACAAACTTCCATGGGCACAGGTCTTTTGTCATTAAATGAAACCTCCTCCAACTTAGTTTTTTGTTATCCAGAGTTTCACCAGTTAAGGAACCATAAACACGTGTCGAAATATTTTCAAATATTCATGAGCCTATATTGGTCCAATAGATAGATGGAATTTCAAATCTGAAAGAGAGAGAGATGCAGTACCTGTCAGAGTCTCTGGTTGCGAAAAATCCTCTTCCTCCCCCACCACCACCACCACCACCTTGAATATCTCTTCTATCATAACTTGGTCTTGTCCAAGAATTGACCGAGCCACGTGATCGAGGCCTCTCATTGTAGTCTCTAGGCTCTTCATAGGGCGGTCCCGGCCGTCTCTCAAACCTATGGGGGTCTTCAGATGCTCTTCCACTCTGTGATGGAGGTCTAGGAAGAGGATCCTCATACATCATGCCAGAGCGAGAATGAGGTCTTTCTCTGGGATCCTCCGATCGAGAAGGAGGTCTCCCATTAAATCCAGAACCACCTTGCCTATCAAAATTCTTCTGGCTGTAACGAACTTTGTCATCCAACTGACGCACCAACACTTCCAATTCTTGCTCCTTTTGAAGAATAACATCATTCATACTGCTTTGCTCATCACCAGATTTTTGCAACAATTCCTGTTTCAACAGTTCGATCTCTTCCTTCAAGTTTTTTTCTTCCTCCGTCTCTGCCCTGTAATGAATAATGACTTCAGCTATCAGTTTACCTTGAAACACATAAATTAATTTTAACCCATGCCAAAAGACAGGCAAATAATACAAGATTGATCATGAATTTTTAACTCTTGGCATTGGTTAATAGCATTTTGCTATCCAGTTTTATTGTCTGCATAGAAACAGTAACAATGAACAGGTAATAACCATATTTTTTGCTGAAAACCAAGGATGAAGAATATTTATATACAGAAATGGCAGATGACTAGAGAAAACAACCACTAATTTCTTAGTTTCAATTAACCGAAGCTCCACCAAAGAGTAGCTAGCTGTCCACAGAAATTATAAATAAAACATATGTGAGTGAAACTACAATAATTATTATTGACAGGGTATAAATCAAAAGGCAGCATGCACTGGTCGTAATTAGTTCCAAAGTCATAATACTTTGCCTTATCGATATAGCCGGAAAGCCTTTGATCTGCCATGTACAGTTTTCAATTAGTATTCTACATAGATTCTTTTGTAGATCAAAATATTTTAATTAGCTCGTTCGAGGAGCAGCTAGGCCCTATCCATAAAAAGGCAAAAGGCCGAGACAAGAAGGGCAAAACCCAAGACAACAAAAGCCACACACAGCCCAAACAACAAGCAAAAACCCACCAACTAAGCCAAACATTGTGGCCAAAAATAGAGGGATACAGCCCAAAGCACCAATCCAACAATAAAAAGGGAACACAGCCCGAAAGCAAAATCAGCAAAAACTAAACAGTCTAAACCCACTACACAAGACATTGAATTAAAGCAACTCAGCCCAATATAGTCCTCCTCATCCTCCATCTCCCGTGAACCCGTAGCATCTAAAGCTTTGGACTAACAATCTTCCTCCATACCCAGTTTCTGACTATCCATTTTCCAAACCCCAGCATCCTCCATCACAGTAGGTATCATACCTTTTGGCCCTTTTGTGTCTTCAGCATTGCCACCCATAGGTAAGGATGGCAAAAAATGGCTCATAATCCAATAAGGAGCGTCAACACCTGTTGCATTCTGTAGGGAAACAAAACCCAATACCTCAGAATCCGAACACCTCTTGCGTATACAAGTTGCCTAATAATTTCCTTTGCAAGTTGGAACAACCAAGAGAGCAATGGCATTGGAATCTTTCAGAAACAGGGCATCACCCTTCGCATCCTCTGTAATAGGTGCAGGATTACCATCCTGTGCAGAAAGCATCCCTGAAGGATGCATAGAACCCTCCTCAATCATATCACCTAACTGGCCAAAAGAGTTGCATGTTTCCACCCTTACCTCCAACAATGAAACCGAAGAAACAGAGGCCATGTATGCACAAGCTACAAGAGAACAAAAGGGACATTGGAATTGCTGTTAGAACAACATTTAGAAGCCCTTGGAGGTTCATCTTCTGTGTTTTTCTGGAATATATTCGATCAGTGAAGGCCCAAGTTAGATGTGGAAACATGGTTTGGTTTTGGGAAGATATATGGTTAAGTGATTCTCCTCCTCAACTTTCCAACATTGTTTCGTTTATCTTCCATTAAAAATAGACCTATCAAGTATCAACTCTTTTTTCGGTTATAGAGATCCCGATTCTCCTTCTATATTTTGGGACTTTTAACTTTTTCTACAACCTAGACTAGGGGTGGGGAAAATACCAAGATTTCGGTATATTGAGCTTTCTGTACCGAAAAAATATCGAAATTTTCGGTACAGTATGGAAGATGGTCATACACCGAAAAACCAAAACTTAAAAAAAATTAAAAATTTTATAATATAGTTTATAATTGTATATTATTTCTTAAATTAAAATAACTTAAACTTATATAATTAATTTTGGTATGAAAGGACACCTCAATATTTTCAGTATGAATCGGTATACCGGTATTTTGGTATGAAAGGGTGGTTCAATATTTTTTATATGAATCGGTATGTACCAAAAATTCGGTATGGTGTTGTATATAGTATGCAATTTTTCATAGTGAAATTACGGTATACCGAAATATTCAGTATGATATAGGCATCATGAATTTTAAATAAACTTTGTCGCCCACTGCAAACTCAAGGTGACAACAACGCTTATTTGCCTCCCTAACCATTCACTGTTGTGCCCTCTCCAAATGCACCTTCAAGTCCCACAAAATCTCGTCTTTCTCCCTCAAGGAATCGGCTAGTGTAACCGAGTTCAAATTTCCCCTGAAAGACACGGAACTAAAACTGGTGGAAACTTGTGTTACCTTATAACAAAATTCCGCCCAAGGGAGCCATTTACCCCCAACATTTGGGTCTCTCAGAAGCAAAAAGCACCAAAGGTACATTTTCAACACAATAGTTAACGACCTTAGATTGCCCATCCATCTCGAGATGATAGGCTGAAATCATACACAACTTTGTGCCCATGGATTTAAATAGTTCCTTCCAAAACGAACTCAAAAAAATGGGGTCACGATCACACATGATCGAAGCCGAGACACCATGCAAACGCACCGTCTCCTTTGCAAAGATGTCGACCACCGTTTATTTTAAAGAATAATTCCCTCAACAACTAGGTTCTAAGTTTTAAAACTAATGTTCATATTTCTCCACAAAACTCAACTTTCATGTCAGGCCGTCAATTAAATTCATTGCATCCTGCACATCGGTGGAATGTCATATGGACAGGTTAAATCGCAAAAAATCACTTATTCAAATTAATGAAATGTAACCTGGCGAAGTGGGATAGCTCAAGTGGTTAGAGCACCACTACCTAGGCCAGAGGTCATGGGTTCGAGTCAAGGGGGAGGTTGGGGAAAAAAATGAAATGTAACCTCAAATGTCTTTTTATATATTCCTATCCCTAAAACACCACATATCATGTAGCCAAAAACTCTTAGGATTAAGAAAGAGCTCATATGCAAGAAGTAAAAGTATATAAATATAACAGACATTAAATGCTAACCTAATATAGAAACTCTTTAAATTAAAAGATACCCAAATGAGTTGCATTATAGTTTGGAGCAACTATAAACAAACTGTCTTCAGCCCTTAGTCAAAGCCCAAACCTCCAACTATAAATATCTGAACTAATTTACAGAAAACCCAAAGTTTGATACCAGTTACTTCCAGACAAAACACAAGAACGTGTTCGCAGACCTTATCCTTGAGAAATAATCACCATGGGTTTCACATTCTAATTCTTAGTAGTCTATATATCCAACTCATTGTGTTAACTAAATCTCCTTTTTCACCATTTCAACTCCCAGGCCCGTCTCCCCCATCCCACCTACCCCACCCCCCAAAGTAAAAAAGATTACAGGGAAAAAATAAATAAATAAATAAATAAGAACTTCACAAGGAAAAAATGGGGCAGTCTTTCTCCAAATTTATCACTATCATACATGAGCAAAGTGAAATTAAACACATCTTTACAGCTGAGCACACGGAATATAGCAATCACAATAGCACTATACAAGCTCAAAAAAACAACTAACATGCACATAAAAGTTGCCACTCATGTACCAATTTTCCTGGAATGTTCTTTTTAAAGTGAGATTTCAAATCCTATGGGGGGAGGGGGAGTATAGGAGGGAGAGCTTTAAACCCATCATCTCACACGCAAGATGTGAAATATGTACAACCACAGGTCCACAACACTAGCTGTAGTGGTACTTTCAATTTGTGAAATGTGAATACATATGCTTTTATGCACTGAATAAACTTTCCAACATAAAATAGGCACTGGAAGTATAACAAGATAGCAATCACAACATTCCAAACTGCTATTCATGATAACATGCGATCAACGATACATATTTACATCATTCAGAGAAGTATAAGCAAGGTGTACCTCTCTACTCGGCGATGCTCTAGCTCAAGATCAATCTTCTTCCAATCCAAACCCTTTTCCTGAAGCAAAACTTCCCTAGGCTTTGCGTCACCAAATGGATTCACCTTTGGTTTATTCTTCACTGAACCTTCACCCACTCCCGCTGTTACCCCAGACTTGCTCGAAAGTGGGCTTTCCGGCCGACTCGACTGTGAACTAGTTGGCCTACTTCCACCAATACCGGAAGAAAGCTGTTGCTTGCCTTCAATTTCCAAATCCAACTTCTTCCAATCCAGCCCTTTCTCTGCCAGCACTTCCTCCCTTGGCCTAGCAGTACCAAATGGATTAGGCTTATTACCTTTCACTACGACTTCGGCGTCAAGTTTAGGGGAGCTCAAATCTAATCTCTGTTCATTCCGTGACCAACGATCAGGGTCGGGCCTCGAAAAGCCCGAACCAAAGCTCGAAGATCTACTTTGATGTTGTGGCTGTGAAATTGGCTTTTTATCAGTAGCCCAATTGTCGACCTCATCGGCCCGTGACGAAGCTCCACCTCCACCTCCGCCTAGAGAGCTGTACTTTGCGCCTGGTCCAGGTCCTGGTCGTGATTGAGGCGAAAAATATTCTGGCACCATTGGTTTCTTCATCGAAGCCCAATTATCGACCCCATCAGCTCGCGACGGTTGATCCATTTCGGAAACCCTCGCTTGCTGGCGCTCGTCCTCCTGAAAACCATAAGATCTCCGACCTTCGTACTCCCTAGGGCGGCCCTGATTAGAACCATAACTGGAAAATCCGCCGCCTATTCTACCGGAGTGCATTTCGTCGGCGGAGCGCTCCTTAGGGCCGGTGGGGAGGAGGAGCATTTCTTCATGGGTCAAGCCGCGGCTGGGCTGCGAGCCGAACAACTTGAACTCCTGCAGGGACATTTTCGTCTTTTTCTTTTGCTTGGTGGTGGTGGTGGTGGCGGCGGTGGCTTCCTTCAGACTGGGAAAGCTCGGTTCTGGTATGGCCGCGGCGGCCATCTCGGCGGCTTCGCGCTCCTCGGCTTCGGCGCGCTCCGCCTCCGCGGCCCACGCGCCCACTTTTCCCCATGGCGATTTAGACATTTCTTCGTCGATCTCTGAGTTATAACCCCCGATGAAATTGATCGCCTTTGTGTTTTGAATTCAGAAAAGAAAAGAGAAGCAGTTGAATTGGATTCCTTTCTCCGGGGCTCCGATATTATTAGAGAAAAGCTCCGAAAAGACAACTGTATGCGTGCGTGAAAATGTGTGCACGACAGAAAGCAAATGAAATAAATTTCCCCCAAAATTCTCTTATATATGGAGTACTCTTTTTTATTTATTTTTAATTTGTCAAATACTTTACTTCAAGGTTTAATTCTAAATAAATACATTATATCAATTTTTCTAGTCTTTTATTGTATTACAATTGGATACACTTTTTTTTTTTTTTTTTAGGTCAACAAAATAAAAATAAAACTATCTGCTACGTCTTATCCCCTCTCAAACCCAATCAAGTTCTTCTCTTAAACTCAATCAAGTTCTTCTTCTCCCTTTCTCAAACTTAATCAAGTTCTTCTTCCTTCTCGTTCAGTGAACCTCAATTAATTATTGTATTTGGGTGTATGCTTTTGGTGGTTTATTTCTTCAAAAATTCTTCGATTATTGAATAATTTTATTGTTTTGTTCAACTAGTTCGAGAACTACAATTTATATGATTTATGGGGAGAGGAAAAGAGGAAAACTATTCTAAAAATGAATGTGTTTAACATGATTATTGCAACAAAAATATTCTAGAAAATATTCTAAAAATATATGTAGCATATTAAATGAATTGTAAGCTATAAGTATCCAGTGCACAAACATACCTCAAAAAAAAAAGTCATTAGAATAAACATAAATCGAAAGATCATAAACAAATCATCAACTTGTTTCAGGTTACAAAAATAACAGATCATCAACTTGTTTCATGTTTCATTAGCACGACTCTCTTGAGTACTAACAACACCATCACTTTCACTACCACCCCTTCCACCTCCTATTCTACCCCTCACTAAACTGTCGCGGGCTCCACCACCTCCTCTTCTACATGATACTTGTCACACCCTCTGCACCACTCACATATACAACATGCCACACCCTCTACACCACTCACATATACAACATTCTTCTTAGAATCAGGCACTTGAAAGAATGAATATAACAATATAGTTATGAGAAATATACAAATATTTAATAAAATAAGAAGCTTACCCTCATATAAATAGTGCTAGAGGCTTCGCAAATCAATACACTCATGTCTTAGTTTGTCATTCTTCTTGCGTTTGCAATCTCTTTCTTTTGAGTAGAGGTGTTGGTTATCACAGACCAACGTCTTGGCCTTAGGTTGGCTCTCCCTTAATTTTTTTAGTATTCATCGTCTTGCTCGTTGAGCTCCTCGGAGAGCATCTCGTCCATACAGATGATCACACTCGCTCGTTCTCGAAACTTTTCGTATGAGCTTGGCATCGTCATCTAAGTTAACTAACTCCCATAATCCAGATCCAATTTTTAGTCCACCAATGACGACGATGAGGTTGACATCGTCATCTACCGGTTCCCCATCGAACATTATTTTGTCAAAACATTCAATGTACGATCTCCCCGTCTCCTCTTGGTGCTTCTTAACATTAGTTAACCTTTGCTTTGGATTAGGGCGAGTAGCGATGGTCTTGTAGTGTGCTAAGAATAGCTGGGCGAGCTGGGTGAATGATGAGATCGACCCGGCTGGCAGAGACAAGTACCATCTAAGAACTTGGTATAATGTTACATCATAAAATAGAAAAGCATCCTCTAATCAGAAATAAATTCGAACAAACTAGATAAAAAATATAAGAAGCATGATTAAACCAAGGATTATAGAAGAAGATCACGTGGTAATCCAAACTACGATTGAATCATCCTCTTCTCACCATAGAGAGTATTCATACAAACAACATCTGAGAATAAGGTAATCCGAGGAAGAATAGTAGAATCAACTCATCAAGACAGAAGATTTCACCTAGGAAGGTCGCTAAACTACACACTTTCTCCTAAGAAGGCAATATTACAACTCAGTTGTTGGACCCAAGTTGAGTTTAAGATTAGAATAAGCCTGAAAAGTCTAGAGGGGAGGGGTGAATAGACTTTTAAAACTTTTCTAAAATATCAGAGTTATAATGCGAAAATAGTGTTCTTATACAATACTCTGCTGATATCTAGTCATCTGATCTTTCAACCAGTAAACTAGTAATCAACTTAGTATGCTTAGTATGAATATTAATATGAGCCTTTTAAGTAGTTTATACTCAACTCTTTGATTATGAAATTTACTTAGTGTACTGTACTGTCCTGTTATCAAGTAATTCGTCTACTCAGCAAGATTTCTCAATCTAGTTGTTTATACGAATTCTTTAAGAACTGAAAGAATATAAAACTTGCAAGTAAATGAACACATATTTATAGTGGTTCAGCAAATGCCTACATCCACTCTCACAAATCCAGTTGTGATGTTTTATTAACTTGTGGCTTAAAGTCCCAAGAATAAGACTTCGATCTTGTCAATTATACCTTCAGGTATATCTTCGATCTAATTAGTAATTTCACAAGTAACTAACACACTTATTTACAACGAAAATACAAACTAAAAATGATAAACTAAAAATGATAAACTTCCTTCAGTTATTCAGTTACGTCCTTCAATTAATAAGTTTTCCAAACTTATTTCAGCTTAGTAACGTACTCTTCTTAAGTACTTACTCTTCTCATGTACCCTGCTCAAGTACTCTTCTTATCTTCTGTACTTAACTTCCGAGTCTTCAATCAATCTACTCTTCTTAACTTGTAGTCTTCTGCTTCCGAGTAGTCTTCTGAGTCCGTAGTCTTCTGATGTCAACTAGTCTTCTAATATCTAACTTTGATGATTACATTTAATACAAACTTACAAATATAAAACCTATCAATACTTCAACTGAACTATATACAATAAAATATTTTCTAAGCCTATACTATACGTTGTCTATACAATCTTTATTCAGCTTAGTTCCTAACAGTTAGAATATTTCTCTTCATATCATATCAGATCAGTAAACTCAGTTTATATGATTACTTTTTGACTTCTCAAGATGGCTTAGTTAGAAAGACTTATTCTACATATCTTATTAACTTTAAGTTGCTTTTTGGCCATTAAAACTTATGATCATCAATTAGGACTTTGTTTCTAGGATTCATATCCCAACACCAGTTATAAGGATAAAGAGTAAGAATAAGGGTCATATGAGAACAGGAATTATATCATCAAAGGATATCCGAGATAGTCGTGAAGACGGACATGGTTTATTGAGCAAGTAGTATGACGAACATATACACATATGTCAGCAAGGAGCGCACTCAACAAACATCCATCATTAGTAAGCAGGTGACGTCAGCCGCTCATTTTGACTTCTGGTTAAGAGGAGCTGGAGGACACATGCCACAAAGAGAGAATGCATGAGAACACATGAATGTCAATCCCAATGGCAGAACATAAGGTTGGCTGGGCTACAACCCACCCAACTTTTCAAAATTGTATTTTTTAAAAAATTATGGGAATGAGTTCGCGTAAGTGAAGAGAATGGAGAAGACAAGGTTTTAATCCAAGGTAAATTTCAAATGAAAGGCTTGGATGAAAGATTCTTTTGATTGTGTGGTTAAATACAAAATGATTCATATTCTTACTCTGCACGATTAAAAAATTAACCGTAATTTTGATCGGAATTGACGTCTGTCTTTCTTATTGGTTCATTAGGGTAGTGAATAAATCAACCCTAATTTTCCAGAAACTTGGCGGGAAAGAAGATTAATTCACTTTTCTGGAAGAGTTGTATTAATCTATCTTAGCCCTAACACGGAAATTTGATCAAAATTGACAGATTTGGTCTTCTTTCATCATTTACTTTAACATATAAATGAATTGAATTTATTATCAGTGTCAACTGTTTTTAGGAGCAGCTGAGCGTTCTTGGAGCAGCAGCTGAGTTCCCCATTTAGTTGTGCTTGTTCTTCTGTACCTATTTCAACTTAGTAGACGTGTCAGTACAGGTAATGTGTATGAAGATATACATATATATATATATATATATATATATATATATGAATATACATAAATCTATAAAGGTTTTTACCTAGGTGACTTTAATATTTGAGTCAAAATAAGGATTTTTTTAAGGAATCATGGATTCCCCCTTAAATGTATATTCTCATAATCCCTCAACTTTACCATCTTTCTCATTGGGTAGTCACCTGGATGACCTTTATACCTGGTGATAAGTGAGTCTATTCAACTCATCTTGTGAAGTCAACTTGTCTCTTTAGTACTTGACTGCTCTCATCAGCTGTGTACATATGCAATTGATATCTTCCTCTATGCAATTGGGATCAACATCTAGCAATCCTAAGCTTATGCAAAGGTCTCTAAATCTTGACTCGGCTAGTGGTTTGGTGAATATAGCTACTCTTTGAAGATCAGTATAAATCTTTTCCATCCTAATGTTCTTATTTTCTACATGATCTCTAATGAAGTGATATCTAACATCTACATGCTCACACTTAATATGCAATACAAGGTTTTGTGTAATAGCTATAACACTATTACTGTCACAGAAGATATGAAAATTATGTTCATTGATGTTGTAATCTCTCGGCTGTTGCATTAACCAGAGTAGCTGACTACAACAAATCTCTGTTGCCATGTATTTTGCTTTAGTAGTAGATGTAGCAACACTTGTTTGCTTCTTAGAGAACCATGAAATCAATTTATTACCCAAGAATTGACAAGAACCAGGTGTGGATTTCCTATCAATTCTACAACCACCATAATCTGAATCAGAATAACCATTAAGTTCTATACTATCATAAGTTGGGTACCATAAGCCTAAATTCACTTACCCTTAAGATATTTAAGAATTTTCTTAGCAGCAGCAAGATGACTTTGCTTAGGGTTTGCTTGGAACCTATCACATACACCTACAACAAATGTAATATCAGGCCTGCTTGTAGTAAGATAAAGAAGAGATTCAAAAAGTGCTTTGTAGTTGGATTGATCAATAGATCTACCCAACTCGTCTAGTTCCATTTTAAAAGATGTTTGTATAGGGATACCAACTCTTTTGCAGGTTTTAATGCCAAATTTTTCAAGCAAGTTTCTTGTTTATTTAACTTGGTTAATGAAAATCCCTTCATGGCTTTGTTTCACTTGAAGACTAAGAAAGTAATTCATCTCACCCATTATTGACATTTCAAATTTACTTTGCATGAGTTTTGAAAAGCTCTCACTCAATGCCTTATTAGGTGACCCAAAAATGATGTCATCAACATAAATTTGAACCAATAGGATGTCATTACCTTCTTGTCTTCTGAACAAGGTTCTATCTACCTAGCCCTTAGTGAAACCATTTTTAAGTAAGAATTGGGAAAGAGTGTCATACCAGGCTCTTGGTGCTTGCTTCAGACCGTAGAGTGCCTTCTTTAACCTGTACACTTGGTTACCTTTCTCAAAGCCAGGAGGTTGTTCAACATAAACCTCTTCCACAAGTATACCTTTTAAAAAAGCACTTTTCACATCCATTTGAAACACAGTGAATTTCATATAAGAAGCATAAGCAAAAAATAGTCTAATAGCTTCCAATCTGGCTATAGGAGCAAAGGTTTCATCATAATCAATACCTTCAGCTTGTGAGTAACCTTGAGCTACTAATCTGGCATTGTTTCTAACAAAAATGTCATTCTCATCCTTCTTATTCTTAAAAATCCACTTAGTTCCAACAACATTATGATTCAAAGGTCTATCAACAAGTCCCCACACATCATTTCGAGTGAACTAATTCAACTCTTCTTGCATGGCAGTGATCCAATTGCTATCAGCCAAAGCTTCTTTAACAGATTTTGGTTTAATAGTAGATATGAAACAACAACAGTAGAAAAGAGATGGAAGAGTTTCCTCTTGAGTGTTAAAGAGTTGTCTCCTAGTTTTAACACCAGTACTAGACTCTCCTATAATCAGATCAGTAGAGTGGGTCGACTTCCAAGTCTTCCTAGTCTTATCGTGAATACCAGAGGAATTATAATTAAGCATCATGCATTTCAGTATCAGCTGAGTGCATAGGGGATTCTACAAGATTATCTATATGAGGAGATGAGTCAACTAAAACAGGCATACCATTAGGAGTTTGAGTTCTAATCTTAGGTCTAACAGACACATCATCATCCAAGTCATTAAAGAATGGATTATAAATCTTAACACATTCAAAAACATCAGATTTATTATCAGGTTTCAAGTTCAAGTCAATCACTTTCTTAGTGAGTTGATCAGGATCAGTAGAGTGGTCATGTGTTGATTCATCAAATATCACATGGGGTGTTTCCTCCACTACAAGGGTAGTAAGGTTAAATACTCTAAAAGCCTTACTTGTAGATGAATATCCTAAGAATATTCCTACATCAGATTTGGCATCAAAAGCATTTAGCTTACTCTTCCCATTGTTAAGGATAAAACACTTACAACCAAAGATATGGAAATATGAAACTCTTGGTTTTCTATCTTTCCATAACTCATACCGAGTTTTACCATGTACCTTGTGTAGACCACATTTGTTCTGAGTGTGACAAGCAGTGTTGATAGCTTCAGCCCAAAACATTTTAGGTGTGTTGAACTCAACTATCATTGCCCTGGAAGCTCCCTTCAGTGTTTTATTCCTCCTTTCTACTACACCATTCTATTGTGGGGTACTAGCTGCACTTGTTAGATGTTGAATACCATTTTTAGTGCAGTAATCAATGATAAAAGAATTGATAAACTCAACGTCTTTATCACTTTTGATTTTGATAATGGGTTACCCCTTTTCATTTTGAATTTTCTTGAGCAGTTCTGGTTGCTTCTATTGAGTCTCACTCTTTTTGTATAAGAATACTACCCAAGTATATCTAGATTAGTCATCTACTACAACAAGAGTGTACTTCTTACCATTAAAGGTTTGAGGAGTTATAGGTCCAAATAAGTCCATATGCAAAAGTTCAAGCACTCTGTTGGTAGATGCAATATGGGTAGATTTGAAAAAGATACTTTGTTTTGTTTTCCCTTCTGACATGCATCACATATTTGTACCTTATAAAACACTTAGTTTGGAAGACCGTCAATTAGAGATAATCTTGCTATCTTGTAAATAGTTTTAAAGTTCAGATGACATAACCTTTTGTGCTATAACCAACTGAGTTCTTTTAGACTTTTAACAATCAGACAAGTGTCTCTAGGACAGTTGTTCCAATTGGCAATATATATACTACCTTATCTTGACCTAGTGAGTAATATAGAGTATGTTCTTTTCTCAATAACATTGAACTCAGTGCTTTTGAACACAACTTTATATCCTCTGTCACAGAATTGAGAAACAGAAAGTAAATGACACTTTAAACCTTCCACAAATGACACATCTTGTACTTCAAATGTCACCATTTCTAAGAGTATCAAACCCTTTGGTTCTGCCATTGCATTATCACTAAAAACAACTCGAGGGCCTTCTTGTTCCTTGTAGTTTTTGAGGAGTTCCTTTAAGTCAGTCATGTGTTGTGAGCACCCACTGTCAATGTACCAGGTCTCACCTAGAGACCCTCTTCTTTTGTACAAGTCTACTCTACCCTGCAAGTAGCTTAATGTTTAGGTACCCATTTATCTTTTGGGTCCTATGTTGTTAGTTATACCTTTGGGAACCCAAATAAACATAGTTCTTGATGCGTAAAAAAAGAACACACAACGATTAATAATCTCGCACCTGGGATGAGACGATCACAGGCTGGATTATAGCTGAGCTCTTCGTTCTCCAAAAGGCTTCAACACCTGCAAAAAACTCGCCGGAGAGATCTCCGGCGCGGGTCCTCCGACGCTCAATTCAGAACCGACGATCTCAAGGAAAAAAGTAAAGGGCAATCTGTATCGGAGAAAGCCCCTCAATAATATCAATATAGGATTCCGGTTTTTCAGGAGTGATTCAGGTGTATTTCAGCTTATATCAGTGCACCGGAAAGTATGTCAGGGAACTTTCCGGTGGGTAAGTGTTGGTCCTGAAAGGAGTATATAACTTGTGTATGGGGGGGGGGGAATACACTTGTATGCAAATCTTTTTCAAACTTAAGCAAATCAGACTTCAGCAAGGTTGTCCTGGACAACTCTTCTGATATGAATAACTTTCAAAAGATAATCAAACTACTAAGCACTATTGAGTACTTAGTTGAATAACTATCTAAATAAGTTATATGTGCGGAATAATGGTTGGCCCTTATGTTTAAACTCCTTTTTAATTCTGAAATCTTTTCTTAACACTTAATCTAGTTTTCAGGGGACTTGTCCCAAAACAGTTTTGCACAGTCTTGTATGTATATCTTTGAAGATTAGTTTGTGTGTTGTGTATGAATGTGTGTTTGAATGAAATAGCTTTAAAGTAAACAACACAAGAGTTATAGTGGTTCAGAGACTTAAGCTCCTACATCCACTTTCCCTGATTTAACATGATAATTCATTTCTCTTGGAATTAGCTTGTTTTATAGTGTCAAGGTGCACTTGATCAACCACACCACTCATTGGTGCCTTGATTCCTAGGAGTTCAGAGTCCTAGTACTCTCTTCTCAACTCAGAACTGAATTGTTCTTCTCTCAACAGTTAGTTCCTTACATTTCTACTACAACAACCTTCTAACTTTCTCTTGAAAGGTATAGGGGTTGATGTTGGTTCCAACTAGGTGAGATATCCTTTACAATGAGCTCAGTGTATGGGATAGGATATCTCTCTAAGCTTTGATTGATATACAACAAGGTTCAACTTAGAAGAAATGTTTCTGGAAACTAAGAATGTTCTATGAAAGCTTGAAGGATTAGTGTTTCCTTTGTATCTCAGGATAGTTGTGTTAGTTGGATACTAGTTGGGTTTTCTTCAAATGGTTTCCACACTTCTGTATTTATAGAGCAAGACGAGGTTATGTCCGTTGGAAAGATAACCTCAAAATGTCTATATATGTCTTCCTTGATCTTTGCAACTGGAAGACAGTTTCTTGAAAGTGACATGTCCTTAGTTTGGGAAGTAAACGGCTGTTAGCACTTTGTCTTGACTTTGAAGCAGTCTTCCCAATGTCTGACTTGAAGATTCACTTGATCAAACATGGACATCACTTCTGAACATTGGTCCTATGATAAGGACAACTTTCCTTATCATTTGGACAAGTCTGCTTATCAGAATCAGCATACTTGGCTTATCAACAGTGTTGGCATAGCTCTTTCAGATGACTTGGATCTCTCTCTTTATTTATCATGTCTTGATGTTTCTTGAGCATTCATGCTTCCATTTCAGTGGTTTTGACCCCATCAGCATAGTTGACCTTTGCCTTAGAACAATTCTGGTTCAAGTGTGCTGAGACATTTCTGCTGGACATCTCTTCTGAGTCTTTGACATATACTTCAGTAGACTTGGTCTTGTTGATGTATTCTATACAGTTGATCTTCAGAGAGATTGTCTTACTACTGAGCTAACTTGATCAGCACAGTTGGTCATTTATGCATTTCAGCAGACTTGGGATCAATTTGATTCTGAGCCTTGAGGGGACTTGACTATTGTATCCTTTCAAGCATGTGTTCCCCCTCAACTTGTGCATCTAAATGTATTAAGAACTGCCTAACATTCTAGCTTCTCAACTAGCCTGATCTACGTGTTCCAACATTCCTGAAACATGTTCATTCAATTTGACTTATCTATTTTGCATGTCTTAGGGGGTTTTGGTATCTTAATCAAAATTCTCATTTTATTCCCAACAGTAAGTGTATCAGAATATTAGGATTCTGTTGATGTAGTTGGATATCGTAAATGACACGCAAAATGGTGTATAAATAGTACCTTTGGGGAAGGGTTATCCACTTCCCCTCTTTCTCTCAACTGCCACAGTAGTGGGCTTATGTCCAAGGCCAAGTTTGCCTCCACTAGCTCGTCCGAGCTCCGAGAAAAGCGGGGTACGTGTGATGTCTTCACACACCCCTTACCCACGAATTTGGGTTCATGCTTGATGCGCAAGTTTCGCGATTTGGGTCTCCAGGACCTGGTGGTCCTCGAGAACCTCCAGGTTTGAACTCCGAAAATATGGGTCCAAGCCCAACAATTCCCCTACTCTCGTAAAGTGGGTCACACTTATGAAAGTAGGTCGGACGTCTGATTGATCTTCATATCTCCAGTACCTGTAGGGCCTCGGGGTCCTAGGCATGGTTTCAAATTCAAATCCAAGCAAATCCTGCTTCAAATATCAAGACACATATTATGTGAGTGTAACATTTAAAATGAAACCCCTATCAAGGGCGTCATGTCAGACCCTCATCAAGGGCATCATTCAGCATTTCTGCATTTTCAGGACCTCGAGGTCCTCGAGAATACCTAGGCTCGAGCCTGTATTAAGTAATTCTCGAATATCATATCAAGCCTTTTCATAGGCGTCATATTCTGGAACATACTCTGTGTGAGTGTCAAATTCCAATATTATCCTTTCGAAGTCTCATGTACCTCGAGGTACTCAAGGTTATTCGGACTTGAATCCGGATTTAATTCCGCCTAAGTCTCGAACCGTGTCCCACTTAGGGGTCTCTTCGAATTCCGCGTGATTCCCTGTAACCGCCCAATCAAGCCGGGCTTCTCGGTACACGCTACCATCATTAAGGCTCTTCTCTCCCTTCAGCCTTTGCACTGCCTCGATCTTTTAAAACTTTTCAGAGATTAAATAGGGCTTTAATCTGGGTCGTCCATCTGGCCCATCCAAATATTTTTCTGAACGATCCTGGCTGTCCAATTTCCCCATCTTGATTTTTGAATATATGACTCCCTCTCCAAGTCATTTCGTCCTTTACTCATTTCATATTTTCTCTTTTCCTTGAATTTTTCTTCAGCATCCAAACATTCCGGCACGTCGGAAATTCGTTCTACGACTTCTTCTCCGGCCACTCGACTCAGGTATTTTCTCCGTAACTTATTTTTGTCTCTTAGACTCTAGAGCTCTCAAACTCCCCATGTCTATCCCTTCCGGTAGTGAATCTATAGAGGCTCTGTCCACCAGTAACTCTGGTTCCGCGCCCGCTTTGCACTTTCCGATTACCAATCTTCACTTGGCGGAGCATGCATCAGGCTCTTCCCAAATAACCCCTGCTATGCTAAGATCGTATCGCCATCTTGACGTTTTTCCTCATTCTTTCTCGGTGAGGATCCCTCACAGGGATGAAAGACCGAATTTCACTCTTACTCCCACTTTAGCCTTTTGGGATGCTCAAATACAAGCAGATCTTAGGTTTCCTATGCCTGATTTTTTGTGTCGAGTTTCCACTCTATTTCGCATTCCACTGAATCAGTTCACCCCCAACGCCCTTAGGATGATGATTGGGTTTTATGCCCTAATCAAGGGAAATGGGGGGGGGGGGGAACCCACTATCGAACTTTTTCAGAGTCAGTTCAGTTGTAAGCTTTTAGACGGTTCTTCTACATCTGTGGTCGTGTCAAACGCGTCTGTGTTTTCATGGAAAAACCTCCGGATGGGAATCTGGAGTGGAAAAATAAGTGGTTTTTTGTAACTCCCTCTTCTCCGTGAACTTTTCCGCATGCTAGGTGGGCCTATGAGAACCCTAGGGTTCGAGGCCCTCATCCCACTTCTGGTTCATCCCTTAATATGTCTGTCATACTCAATCTTAATGCACATGCCCAAGCCCATAAGCCTTTCGATGTTTCTCCAATTTGTAACAATCCACGAGCATTATCCTACTTTGGTTTCAGCACCCATGAATTCTCCCTTGGACCCACCGATGGTAACTCGTGCTCTTTTAGCTTTCTCTCCATGCTAACTCATAACTGTTTTAAGTTAACAATTGTTAGTGTTTCTTTTTCAGATATGGACTGGTTGTCTCAAGTTCGACTCAAACATGCCCTGCTTTCGAAAGTTCTTCAAAGGCCATAGCACCAGAAGCATTTGCGCCTCCAGTTCCTAGCTCGATTTCTAAGAGGACTCGATCCTCCTCCGACAAAATAGCAAGTACGCGAGATCCTGCTCCCCCTGACTCCAGTACCTCCAGGAAAAAGACCAAAGGAAAGCAAGTCACGTCTCCGCTAGCGCCCATCGACCTCGATCCCGAGACCGAAGCCAACTCCGATGTTGTTTCCCAGTTTGTATACCGGTACCTTCCTTCGAATACGATTCGTCCTCTAGTGAGCCTCCCTGCTCAAGATAGGATGATTCAGGCGGCCCATTCCTTCTCTCAAGTAGGTTCATGCCTTAGTTATTTACAAAGTTTCTGCACTTTGTCATTTCTTAACTTTCTTTCAACGTTTTCAGTTCGGCCTCCTCTTCTCTGGCCTTTTCGAGCACACACTTAGCTCCGTTCAACAGAACGAGGTGTTTCAGGCTCGGATAACTCATGAATGCTCCCGTACCGAGGATCTCAAGGCCCAGCTCATAGCTATGAGGCAAGAAAGGGATAAGATAAAGGACCAGGCTCGTGCCCTTACCCCAGAAGTTCACCTTCTCCGCTAAAAAACTCAGAAGCAAGAGCAAATCGATTGTCTCTTTTTATCTCCTGCAGGGCAGCAATTCTTAAAGACTCTTCATACGGGCTGACTGGAAGTTTATCTCCGAATTTCTAGCTTTTTGGGCGCCATGGGACGTTACATCCCTCATTTCGTGGATCATGGCTTTGACAAAGCCATTGCTCAGCACCAGGCGGAGGGTTTTGATGGAGTGTATAATAGGGATACCCTATTGGATAGCCTAACTCCTCCTCCAACGTTCCCGGGCGATCCTAAGGCGCTAATTACCACTCCTTGGTGGCTGCCTATTATGAGGAAGGCTGTTCAGGACCTGCAGAACTCGGATGTGAAGCTTAAGGATTTGAAAGCCATGGAATTTCCAGACTATCCGCTGGTGGTGCCTTCTTCCAGCCCCTTGTCCGTAGCTACCCCGAGTCACGAGGAGAACAGGGAGGAAGGAGGTGGATCGAGCGATCAAGCTGAGGTAGATGAGGATGTTGTTTAACACTCCCCCAAGTCTTGAAGACTTTTCTTTATCATGCATTTTATTTCCTGCAATATCACAAACAATTTCTTTTTTTTCTTGTAACATTAAACAATTTTCAAGGTTTTTCATAACCTTATGGTGGTTTTCGGGGCTGTTTGTGCTCCCGTTTTGATGAGGCCTTCGTGCCTTTTTGGATGGTGGGGGATTTTCACATCCCCCGTTTTGACTATGGATGTTTGAGGTCTTCGAGCCTCGTAATCTCATATCTGCTTGTCTGCTTTATATGCACTCTCTGCTCATATACATTCCTGCGATTACAGTTGCATATACATATCTTGCTTGCCAAATAATTGTTAATTTGACCAGCTCTATGATATTATTTCAATATCTCAGCAAAATGTTTTAAGTAAGTCAACTATATCTCATAGCTTTACTTAAAACATCTCAGTAGTTTTAGCACATGTAGGCTTCGAGGTTTTAAACAATAATTCGAAATATATCATTATTCAAAGATGTAAGTAGAAGTAAAAAGTAGCACTTTTTACTTACTTGGTTGGTTTTATGGCTTGTTGTCTTCGGAGAGTTAGGTATAGTGCCTATTCACCCCCCTCAAGCCTCGAAGTCTATCGTCAAAGACTCAAATCTGAAATATTTCTGACTTCGATCCAGCTGCTCAAGTTGTGATTCAATCTGAAGTGTCTTTCACTTCATTCTTTATTCCAGCTGCTCAAGTTGTGATTCAATCTGAAGTGTCTCTCACTTCATTCTTTATTCCAGCTGCTCAAGCTGTGATTCAATCTGAAGTGTCTCTCACTTCATTCTTTATTCCAGCTGCTCAAGCCGGATGTGTGTTACCAGTTAACATCCTGCCTTTCATTAGAAATTAGCATATGTTTCTCATGCATCTGGAGATCCTCGATTAGCTCGAGGTCTAGACCAGGTCTTTCAGGGGCGTCAGCCTCCCACTGCATCCTGTAGGGATGCCTAAGTCATACCCTCTAAGGGTGTCAAATCATACCTTTTCGAGATGTCGAATATCATACCTTTTAAAGGTGTCAAATATCATAACTTTTCGAGGTGTCGAATATCATACCTTTTAAAGGTGTCAAATATCATACCTTTTAAAGGTGTCAATTCTCACATCCATAAAAGATGTCAGCTCTCGTATCCTTGAAGGATGTCAGTTTCAGATCCGTTAAGGATGTCAATTCGAATCCATTTAAGGATGTCAGTTTAGATCCATTTAAGGACGTCAAAGTTAGGTCCATTTAAGGATGTCAAAGTCAGACCCACGAGGGGCATCAAATTCAGACCCACGAGGGGCGTCAAATTCAGACCCGCAAGGGGCATCAAATTCATACCCGCAAGGGGCGTCAAATTCGGACCGCAAGGCACGTCAAATTCAGACCTGCAAGGGGGCGTCAAATTCAGACCCACGAGGGGCGTCAATTCAGCATAGCCTTGATTCTGATTGAACAATCGAGGGATTTTGGTTGGAGGTCCTCGAGGTCCTACAGGGACTTGAGGAGTTTTACCCAGATTTACATGTATCTGAGTTTCAAATGGTCGTACAGACCTCAGCTTATTAATCAGAAAGCTCATAATAATCAATACTCCGAAGATATAATCTTTTCGAAAAGAAACCTTTATTGGTTATTAACGTATGTCAACATAGGCCATAGACAACCTATGCCGGTCTCATTAAAAACCTCCTTATAGTAAAACCCTAGGGGAAACCCATAAGGAGGGAAAAAGAGCTCCAGTGAAGCACCTTAAATACAATGTTCATAAGGAAATCAAATTCTATTCTAAGAATTGAAATAAAACAAATCATGCTCTCTTAAATAAAGAATTTCTTCAGGTGGCACACATTCCAAGGACGGGCTATCTCGTTCCGTTGCATGTCCTGGAGTCGGTATGCTCTCCCTCTCAATACCTGGATAACTCAGTATGGCCCCTCCCAGTTGGGTTCGAGCTTTCCAGTGCGTTTGAGTGCATCAACCCTTCGAAGGACTAAGTCTCCATCTTCGAATGACCTCGGGGTCACTCTCTTGTTGTATGCAACTCGTATTCTGCTTTTATATTTCTCGGCCTGCAATCGGGCCATCTCTCTTTTTTCTTCAAGTAAATCCAGAGCTTCTCTCATTAGCTCCTCATTTTGGTTCTCATTAAACTGAGCAGTCCTGTGAGATTCTATCACAATCTCTGGTGGTATTACTGTCGTAGTACCATAAACAAGTTGGAAAGGCGTTTCTCCAGTGGCTGCTCTTGGACTCGTTTTATATGACCATAAGACCGAGTCGAGCTCATCTATCCAATTTTCTCTTGCTCTCGTGAGCCGAGTTCGGATTCCATCTACAATTGTTCGATTTGTCACCTCCACTTGGCCATTCGCTTGGGGATGGGCCACTGAGGTAAATCTCCGCGTAATCTTCTGGTCTAGACAACAAGACCGGATCAGCGCTCCATTGAATTGTGTCCCGTTATCGGACACTAGAATTCGAGGAATTCCAAATCTGCAGCAAATGTATTTTCCGAGGAAACGAATCACGTTTTCCTCCTCAATCTTTGAAAGGGGTGCTGCCTCTACCCACTTACTAAAGTAATCAACAGCTACGATCAAGAATCGTCGTCCGCCTTGTGTTGGTGGAAAGGGTCCCACGAGGTCTACCCCCCACTTTGCAAAGGGACAAAGCGAATACATGGCTCCCATTTCTTCAGCAGGGACCCGTATCAGGGGGCCATTTCTTTGGCATTTCTCACATCTTTTTACAAAATCTCGAGCATCTCGAATCATAGTGGGCCAGTAGAACCCAGCTCTCAATACTTTTTTCATAGTGGCCTTGTAGCCTTCGTGGCTAGCCGCACATCCTTCATGGATTTCTCGTATCACATAGTCTCCCTCGTTCTTTGAGAGACACCTCAGGTAGGGGTGGGTGAGTGATCGTTTGTATAATCGACCCCCCAAAATGCAATATCTCAGTTTCATGGCTCGAGCTTCTCGAGATGCTGCAGGAGCTGGTTCTTTGTTTAGCTCCTCTATGATTTCTTTTCTCCAATCCTCGCCTTCTTCGATTGCCCCAATGATGGGTTCAGTGGCCTCTCTTTCTGCCACGACAAGTATTATCTTCCCCTGCCCCTCAAACTCAGTAGAGTTGGCAAGTTTGGATAAGCTATCTGCTGCCATGTTTTCCTCTCTAGGAATCTGGAGCACCTCGAATACGTGGAACTTGTTTCTTAAGTTCTTAACTCGCTCTAGGTATGAAATCATCCTTTCTTCTTTCGCCAGATATTCTCCATTGACCTGTTGCACGATCAACTGTGAATCAGAGAATAGGGTAACCCTCTGGGCTCCCAGTTCTACAGCCATTTCTGCTCCTCGTATCAGTGCCTCATATTAAGCTCCATTGTTGGAGGTCTTGAATTGAAATTTAATGGCAAACTGCATCTCTAACCCGTGTAGGTCAATTATCAGGACTCCGGCTCCACATCCATTTATTGATACAAAACCATCAACATAGTCTTTCCAGCCTTCTATCTCCTCAAGTCGGGTAGATTCCTGTATGAAATCTGACAGAGCTTGAGCTTTAATCGCCTTTTGAGGCTCGAATTCCACACTGTATTCCTGCAGCTCTATGGCCCATCTGACCATGCGTCCAGATAAGTCTGCTCTACCAATTACCTGCCTCAAAGGGTAATTAGTACGAACAATAATTTTATATGATAGGGAATAGGGCCTTAACCTCTGAGATGTTATCACCACAACCAAGGCAGTTTTCTCAATCTCTAAATAACGGACCTCCGCACCCTGGATGATCTTACTGACATAGTAGATCGGGTGCTGGACAGATCCATCCTCCTTCATCAACGCAGTACTCAAGGAATGTTCCCCTACAAATAGGTACAAAAAGAGTGTATCACCTGGTAAAGGTTTGGCCAGCTTCGGGAGCTGAGATAGGTGGAGTTTAAGCCCCTCAAACGCCTTCTAGCACTGATCATCCCACTCAAATCTGGATCCTTTCCTCAAGGTCCTGAAGAAATGGTGGCTCTTCTCTGCAGATTTAGCAATAAACCTGCTCAATGCCGCGATTCGACCGTACAAGGTCTACAGCTCTTTCAGATTCCTCGGGGGCAGCATATCCAGTACAACCTTCACTTTAGCAGGGTTGACTTCAATGCCTCTTTGAGTTACCATGTAACCTAAAAACTTCCCTGATCTCACACCGAATGAGCATTTTGCTGGATTGAGCTTAATGCCATTCTTTCTTATCACCTGGAATATTTCCTCAAGGTCCTCGACATGACCCTCAGCTTTAGCACTCTTGGCTAGCATGTTGTCTACGCAAATCTCCATATTCCGACCGATCTAGTTATGGAATACTGCATCAACCATCCGTTGATACGTGGCTCCTGCATTGATGAGTCCAAACGGCATTCTAACATAACCGAATGTACCACATGTAATGATGACGCATACCTTAGGGATGTCTGCTGGATTCAACTGTATCTGGTGATATCCTTGGTAGGCATCCATCATGTTGGTCCCTGAACGAGTAGTGAATGGGATTAAAGTCTAGAGAGGAGGGGTGAATAGACTTTAAAACTTTTTCAAGAGAGTTGGGAACCTCTTTTGATTGCTATGTCAACTAGACTACAAGTCTGCTGGTCCAGATGACTATAGTGATCTGAATGAAGAGATTATATGCGGAATTATGATAGGCCTTGTTTAGACCCGTTCTTTTAGTTTCTTTTGAAAGTGCTAACTTGTTTACTTAAAGAAAATACTCAGCTGATGCTGGTTTCAAAGTTATGGCCTTGTTTTGAAGATTGTTGAAAACACAGTATGCACTATATAAAATATATGAAAATGACAATAATGTAAAGTGCAGAAAGATAAATAACACCAGGTTTATAGTGGTTCGGATATACGTTCCTACGTCCACTCTCACGTCCTAACGTGATGTTTAATCCCTTTAATTTACCAAAAATTACAAGGGCTTGTCCTTTATAGTCCCAAGGGTAGGACTTTGAGATCTGAGCAGTCCTAACTGCTACGGTCTCCACAAGTGATTGTAAGCACTTGCACTTTGCAGGGGTTCAAAAACTTTAACCTTTCGGTGAGGGTTTGGGGTTTTTGAATGTTTCCAACTAATGGTTCAAGCTTATAATTTGCTTAACCACTATGCCTAAATCAATGGATATACAATAAGAATAGGATTCAGGTTCTTTGGTTGGACAGAAATCACTTAAGAGCTAGGGATGTTCTTATGGTTTTTGGCTCTTGGAGAACTCTTAAAACAGTATGGCTTTTTGCTTGATTGCTTGCTTAGCTTGTTGAATTCTCTCGTTGTGACTTCTTGTTTGTGATTTCTCATCCTCTTGTATTTATAGTGGTGATTTCTTGCAACTAGCCGTTGGAGTTGACTAGCCGTTGGGGCAATCTTTCCATATTGGCTTGATTCCTTGATTACAGCCGCTTGATTGCTTCAATCCTGGGATCATGTCAATCTTCTAAGTAAGGTAAGTCTTCATTCAAAATGCAAGATGACTTTGGGAACCAGCCGAGTCCTGGACGAGCACATAGTCTTCTGATCTTCACTCATAGTCTTCTGACTACTCGTCTGGCCTTAAGTCTTCTGTCTTCTGATATCAGTCGAGTAACACTCTTCTGATCTGGCAAATCTTTTATGCACTCTTAGATTATCTTCAATCTTGGACTCCATCAGATAAGTAGGTATACAAGCACCTTACTTGTCTGGTCTTCAAGGATCTTCTAGTCTTCATGTCTTCTACTCTTCTCATCTTGAGGATAGGCATGTAAGCCAGGGCTGTGCTGATCAGCTGATATCAGTTCAGTTGATCACACAAGACTAGTCTAAGCTGTTCTATACAAAGTCAGTTTATCCTATTACATTTATAAACTCTAAGTGTTTTGTCCATCAAAACTATTCTAACATCAAGTGGGGCTTAGGGTGAATTTATATCCCAACAATTTCCCCCTTTTTGATGAAGCCAAAACTTTACTTGATAAATGCTCTTAATGAAATAAGATAAGAGTTTATAAAATTCTTAAAACTGAAGTATCTGATGAAGACAATGAGAGTTTGTCTTGTAAGCAAAAAGAACTAGAACTTGAATATATATGGAGCTTTTACAGATTACAAGTAATAGTATCTTTAAACTTCTAAAGTATTCTTCATCAGGTCTTCTGATCTTCAGATGCGGAAAGCAAGGTACAGACGAACTCGAACATCTTCCATGTGTTGCAAGTCTGTAACATTCTCCTCTTCGTAGATCTTCTCCAGAATCCTTTTGACTTCAATCAAGTTTGTTCTTCCGGAGTCCAGAATGGGTGCATCCCATTTGGGTTCTTCAGGGGTTAGGATTCTTCAACGGTCATGAACTGGGAGAATTGAAGAAATCTTCTTCATAAGTAGTAAGAGGGCCAAATTTCCTTACTATGTGGTGTTGAATTTGCCATTTCTTCTTCAGGGGATGCCATCTTGGTAGCTCATCTTTAAGGGCTAAATAATCCACATAAGTGCTATCAAACACCAGGACATTGTCTTCCTTTGCTTTGTCCTTGAGTGCTTTCCTGAGTTTGGCCACCTTCCTATCAAATTTGGCTTTGAGTGCATTCGCATCATTCAGCTTCTTTTGCTTAAGCTCTTGAGCTTCAAGCAACTTCCTTTTCTTCAGCTCTAAAGCCTCTTTCTCTTCTGCAGTAGGCTCTGCTGGAGCTGACTTCTTGCTTGACTGAGCTTGCTCATCTGCCTTTCTTTTCCTTGTCATCCTCTTCTCAGGAACTTGTTCTACAGAGGCAGTGATCTGTAGACTCTTGGCAGGAGCTTGAGTGGGAGCTTGGGTGCCTTCTTGAGCAATTTCTTTGCCTTTGCCTTGCCTGCTCTTGATTTTGCTTTTTAAACCACCCAAGGTTTCATTCAACTCATCTTGAGATACTACCATTACAGCTTGCTGTGCAGTAGACTTCTCTAGAGCCTTTATCAATACATCTCCCCCCTTTTTGGCTTCAGCAAGTGCAGTCGCAAAAGGCTTCATGGCATTCAGAATTTCCACTTTCAGAGTCTGCTTTAGAGCCATGGCATTGACCTTGCCAACTTGGGTCAGATGAGTGATGCTGTGTTCTAAAACTTGAGCATGAGAGTTGGAGGAGGAGGCAGCTTCTAGTCTAGTTGAAAGTGCTTCCAATTTGGCTGCTGTCTCCTTCAGCTGAGTCTGCAACTTCTCATTCTCCTCTGCAGCTGATTTGAGAAGAGCTTGACCTTCAGTGGCTCTTGCTTCAGCATCCTCAATTCTTGTCTTGTAAGTGGTCTCCATGCGGGTAATCTCATTAGTGTAGAGATCAGCAAACATGTTGGAGGTGTCACCTGCTCTCTTCTGAATGGTGCTTAAGTATTCACCTATCTGATGGTGAAGGGACTCTCCAAACTTGTCTTCAATGTCAATAATCTGGTCGTGAAGACGAGTCCTCTACTCCTTAACAGCTTTTTCAACATATCTTCCAAGCTGTAGGCCTAAACCTTTCTCAAAGTGCAAGTCTATTGGAGCTTTGACTTGTGAGCAGATGTCTTCTGTATAGTCAACAGATGGGGTAGAGGGTGAGGCAGTACCTTGAGGTTTTGGATGAACTATCAGTGCTTTGCCTCTTTCTTCAGCTGATAGATAATCTTCATTGAGGAAGCAGGTAGTGGCCTTAGTCAGCTGGGTCATGATCCTTCTACCTGTATCCTCTGGTTGATCAATGAAGTGAGCCAGATTGCCTGAAGGCTTGAAGTGTGCTGGAACTCTGACTACTTCTCTGTCTATTTCCACTTTGTCAGCTGGTTCAGCTGAGTCTTCTGCAATGACTGGTGCAGCTGAGTCTTTCACCTTTGCTGGTACAGCTGAGTCTTCTACCAGGGCTGGTGCAGCTGAGTTATCCACCTTTGCTTTGTCAGATATTTGCTGATCTGATGAGCCTTCTGGGACAGAGATATCATCAGTGGGGATTCCTAGAATCCTGTTGCAAACTGCAGTCAGGGCCTCTACTGGCAGCAGCTGAGCAAAAGAGTGAACCTGAGCAACTTCCTTTTGCTCCATTTCCCAGTCGAGGAAATTTTCCTATCCTCCCATTCCTTCCATGACCTCAAGAAGGTCATCCACATCATCTCTTCTGAGCTCAATCCAAGTACAGACTCTTAGTACTTGTTCAAACTGAACTGATTCCTCATCAATACCAGGAATAGTAGACTTGAGCAGGTTGGCTATCTTCATCCTCATTATCTTCTCTCTTGTGTACATAGGATAGTGCACCATGCTGTACTGAGGCTGGGAAGGGCCTGCCGGATCCAGGTTTGCTGGTGCCAAGTCTTCTTGTTTAGATGGGGCAGTGAGGATAGGGGATTGAGTGGATGGGGTATTTTCCTTTGCTGTGTGAGTATCAGCAGGGATTTGGGAAGTGATATCTTCGTGTTGGGTAGGAGGTTGAGATTGATCTTCAGTGGGTTGTGCATCAATAGGGTTTTGAGTCTGCTGGTCTGGTTCTATTTCTACTTGAAGATCAGTAGATGGTTGGGCTTGATGATCTTGGTCATCTGCTGTTTGAGTATCAGCAGGGGATGGAGAAGTGATTTGAGTTTGATCATCACCAGGGGGTGTAGAGGTGGTCTGAGTTTGGTCATCTGCTGTTTGTACATCAGCAGGGGTAGGCAGTTGTGGCTCAAGAGTTGTTTGAGGCTGGGCTTGTTCCTCTGCTGTGTGAGTATCAGCAGGGATTTGGGTATCTGTGATTGAAGGTTCAGATGGGTTGGAATCTTCAGAAGGGTTGAAGGATGAAATAGGGGCTATGCTCATGGGAGTAGGGAGCCTGGATTTCTTTGTCTTTTTGGTGAAAGAAGACGTGTTCTTCTTTCTCTTCTGACCCTTGGATAGCTTAGAAGGAGTAATAGTGAGAGAGGGATTAGAAGTACCTGCCTTCTTCAAAGGAGAGGCAGTGGGAGTGGCATCTGAATCAGATGGGGAGATGAGCCAAGATCTGATCAGAATTCTTCTTTGTGCTAAGGTTTGATTGTCATCATCATCATCCTCAACAACCTTCTTTTGTGGAGTCTCTTCTTTGGAAGGCCCCTCCTCTTCTTCAGCAGAGTCATGAACAGACTCTTCTGCCTTCTCAACAACATCTTTAGAGGATGCTTCAGCCAACATCTTCCTCTTCTCTTCTTTCAGCCTTGCTGCCTCAATAAGAGCTTCCTTTCTCAAGTAATATTTGGAGGTGTGGAAGGTCTTATGAGGACCCATCTTGTACTTCTTTGGGAGTACTTCTGGAAGGATAATACTCAGCTTGTTGACAAAGCTGACAGTTGATGTCACCTTCCATTCTCTTGATTGGAGGTCCAATGTAACCTTCTTGGCCTCAAGAGCAATCCTATCCAAGAATAGCCCTTGCCAATCTCCATCAATCTGATCCCAGATTGCAGCCATAACTCTAACCTTTAGAGTAGTAACAACATCATGACTGAATGTGTTACCTAGCAGCATCTTTCCTGCTATGTCCATCAAGGTTTGAAACTTGGTGTCAAGTGGTGATTTTTTCAGTCCAGAGGCATTAGCAGCCTTGACTCTTCCACTGGTAAACATCTCCATATACTCTTTTTCTCTTCCCATGATATAGGTAGAGATGTTTATCTCCCCCCTTGATAAGCCGAACAATTCCTGAAGGATCTCTCTCGAGATCTTAACTCTGTGTCCACCCATTACACTTTCAACATGAGATCCCTTCATCACAGCGTTCGAGTAGAAAGTCAGCACATCTTGTTCATAAACATTTGTTGGTGCTGCTTCCAGAAAATCACGAAGGTTGAGATTGATGTAGCGAAGAAGGATCTCCTTGTTCGCGGGTGTATGTTTGCCCTTGAAAAATAGAGCATTCTCAGTGAAAATCTTTCCTTCCCTAGACCACTTTGTTGCATCTAGAGTGCCGGTGCTCTTGGTCTTCTCGTCGTAAATTTCAATGATCGCCATTCTGGATGTTGAGTATTAGGTTTGGAATGCTTAGGAAAATATTCAAGACGAGAGTGATTTGAGAGCAATTGAGTATTGTGAGCGAAAGGGTTTGGGGAGAGGTTTAAGGGTTTGTATATATACTCCAGCAAAACTTGAGATTGTACAATCCAACGGTCAGATTTGATTTAATTGTGGAGTAGAACCCAAGATTTCCTTCTTTGATTTCGCCTCGTTCCTTTAATTTTGCCGGCTGAATTTGCCATGTGTCAATTGATGATTCGTTGGCAAAACAGTAATTGAGTACTAATGACATCATTACCAAAAAATAGCCGTTGTGACTAAATTTTAGCAAGAATTGATCATCAAGGCCGTTTTCTATAAGTGAATTTCATTCCTTATATAGGCCAATTTCCTTAATTACATTCAGAAATAAATCTAGAATGAATTACATGATCAAAGATAGTCATTATGCTCTGAAATAAAGTGATCAGCAGAGTGAAGTCAGCTGATTTTCTTGGAGGTCTTCTGGTCAGCTGAGTTGGTCTTCTGATCAGCTGAGTAGAAGTTTGGGGTAGCTGAGAAAATCTTCTGTGCGTGATGATCCAACCTGGTTTGATGGATCTTTCAGCTATGCTGTGTGTGATGATCCAACCTGGTTTGATGGATCTTCCAGCTCTTCCTCTTGACCATGTGGGACCATCAAATCAATATGTAGATGATCAGCCTGGATGATATCCCACTAGTTCAGGTTGCCCTTACCATCTGATGTTCCTCATCATCAGATGGGTTGTAGCATCTAATGTGTTCTAATTGAATTTCTTCGCCTCTCTTGAAAGAGGGAGAAGATTGAAAGGGGCTTCAATGGAGTGTGAAGAGAAGGACATGAACTTGGCCTTCCTGATATGTTTTGACATAGTAGCCTTTGATAACAAGCTCTCCATGTAGAACTTCCCCCTGGAGAAGAAGCTCTGCTTGTCTGCTACTTTGTCCTCTGCATCTCTCCTTCCTTTAATTTTCAATTAGAACGTCTCTCCTTTCTTTACTTTTCAAGAACATACTTAAGTTGAGTGAACCAAGTATGCTGATCTGCATCATCTTCATCTTCTGAACAAATCTTCATCTCCTTCACCCAAGACCTTGGTTGAGAGATGATCTCCATTCCATCTCTTCTTTCGATTGTCTCCATACCTGAAACAAGAATAATAGTTAGTGATTTGTGTTCTTAGGTGTTCTCATAACTTCCTCCTTTTATAGGGGTAGAAATGAGGTAGTGGAGAGAAAGATGACAAAACTATAGAGTTGGTAGGTCTGAATTTCTGAAAAGCTATTGTTGGTCCTTGGTGGAGTATGACACAAGTGTATGGGGGGGGGGGGAATGCACTTGTGTATGCAAATTCTTTTCTTTTTGACAAACTGGTGTTATCAGGCAGGTTGTCTCACAACAAGCCTGAGTGTGAACTTTGACTGATTACTATTAAGTGATCAGTTGGCTAAATATCTAAAAGAGTTGCTAAGTGCGGAATGTGGTTGGCCTTTGACTCAAAGAAATACTCCAAGTTGATCTCTAAAAAACACAGTTATTAGGGACTTTGTCCAAAACAGTTTTTCTTAACTTACTGAGTTTTGCTTTTTGAAATATGATTGAATGTAAGTGCAATAATAAAGGCAGTAAGTAAATGGCACACAATTTATAGTGGTTCAGAGACTCAAGCTCCTACATCCACTTTCCCTGATTGAACAGGATAATTCCTTCACAATGGAATTAGCTTGTTTTATAGTGCCAAGGTGCACTGATCAACAACACTCTCTTAGTGCTTTGATCCCTAGGATAATCTGAGTCCTAGTGCTCAATCTCTCTGAGTTAAGACTGTGTTTCACACTAACAGTCCTTAACTCCTCACTTCTACAACAAACTCTCTCTTCACTTAATGAGATAAGGGTTTGAGGTTTGGTTCCAACTAGTAGAGATATCCTTTACAATAAGAACAGTGTAAAGGCTTAGGATATCTCAATGCTAAGCTTTGGATGTTTACAAAGACTGGCTTAGCTAATTGAAGTGATTCAGGAAACTTGGGATTCTGAAGAACAGCCTGGTTTCCTTTGATTTGCTTGATGGTAGTTTGATAGCAAGTAGTTGGATATTTGAATCCTTTGATCACTTTTGTATTTATAGACAAATTTGAACAACTAACCGTTGGAGGGATAGCAATTCAAATATGTCTATTTGCAGCACCATTGAAACGGTTATGAAGCTTGGCATTCTTTTATCCACTGTGTAAAAGCTTCTTCAATGGTTGCTAGAATGAATGTGTTGACTTCTGAGAAATGCGGCTGAGATGACTTGTGTCAGATTCCAAATATGCACATTTCCCAAGGTTGATTTGTGGCAAACTCTACACTCAACCAACGGTCCCTGAACATTCTTGCTGCAACTTTAGAATGTTCCAACATTCATTCGATGCTTCTGTCTTTAATGCTCTAAGTCTTCAATGCTTGGTTCAGGCATGATTGGCAATAAATGCTTCATTGAATGTGTCTTTTGTGAGCCTAGCATTCAATGCACTTGATCATTGGCACTTTGATTGATCTGATGCAGTTCTTATCAGTGCAACAGTCCTTGCCTTATCATTATTTGATCCTTTCAGCCATGTTGTCCACTCAGTGAGCTTGTCTTGTAAGAACTCAGCAACTTTGGCCTAGAGACTTAATACTTATCAAGCTGTCTAACATTTCAGCTTTGGACAACTATCCTGAACTATAAATCTCACAACATTTATGAGATTTTAGACTTAAGCAATTCTACACTTACTCAAGTATCCTGAGACAACTAATCTGATCTCACTTGAGTATATCTCAACTAATCTGAACATCATCAATCAGGGGTTTTGGTATCTAAATCAAAATCATTTTATTCCCAACAGCTATTTCTTAAGATCAACAATGAGATTCTTGATCTAAGGGTTCACATTTAAAGAGATTCAGACTCTATCTTATGGAATGCAGAAATTATAAATTTTGAACAAGAATAATTTGGAATCCGTACAGTGCATGCATACTGTTGAGTCGGTGAGGATGGTGTATTAATCCAACCAAGTATGACTCACTAGTATACTGTATGCATGTATAATGATAAATTATTTTATGAAGAATATTTTATTATTATACATATGTATACATTGCTTAAGTATAGATACCAATTAACTTTGTTCATGTCTTCTGAATATGTATATATATATATATATATATATTATGCAATGCAGATTGTAGAGTATTTCATCAAGGATTCTTAAGGTATCATTGATTCCCCCTTGATTAAATGACTCTATGTTTTCCCTCAGCTTTATTTGTCTTCATTGGGAAAGTACTTACCTGAAGATGAGGGTGTCTATTCACCTCATCTGATCCTCCTAGTCTGCTGCAATTGTATCAGCTGAGGTCTTCAGCTGATCTTTGCTCTTCATGTGCTTGGATCAAGGAGTCCTAAGCTGTAGCATAGGGTCTTGAACCTTTCTTCAGCTATGGGCTTAGTCAAGATGTCTGCTCTTTGGATATCTGTGTGAATTTTCTCCATCTTGATGTCCTTCTTTTCAAGGTGGTCTCTTATGAAGTGGTGTCGAATGTCGACATGCTTGCACCTTGTGTGGAGGACTGGATTTTGAGTGATGGCAATGGCACTGCTGCTATCACAATAGATAGGGACTTCTCTTGCCTCTACATTGTAATCCTTGAGTTGTTGAACTAGCCAGAGCAGCTGACTACAACAACTTCCAGCTGCCATATATTCTGCTTCAGTGGTGGAGGTTGCAACTGAAGTTTGCTTCTTTGAGAACCATGATATCAACTTGTTGCCTAGGAATTGACAGGTTCCAGATGTGGATTTCCTATCAATTCTACATCCACCATAGTCTGAGTCAGAATAACTACTCAATTCTAAGTTGTCATCAGCAGGGTACCATAGTCCTAAGTTGACTGTTCCTTTTAGGTACTTGAGAATCTTTCTTGCTGCTTCTAGATGACTTTGCTTTGGGTTTGCTTGAAACCTAGCACATACTCCTACAACAAATATTATGTTTGGTCTGCTGGCTGTAAGGTATAGTAGAGATCCAATTAGTGCTCTATATTCAGCTTGATCAACTGCCTTTCCAGACTCATCTGGTTCCATTTTGAAAGATGTCATCATTGGAATTCTTGCAGTCTTGCTTTGTAGAGCTTTGAATCTTTCTAATAGGCTTTTGGTATACTTGGACTGGTTGATGAAGATCCCTTCTGGACTCTGCTTGACTTGGAGTCCTAGGAAGTAATTCATCTCACCCATCATGCTCATTTCAAATTTTCCTTGCATAAGTTCAGAGAACTTCTTGCACATGTCTTGATTGGGTGATCCAAATATAATGTCATCTACATATATTTGCACCATTAGAATGTCTTCTCCTTCTTGTATTCTGAAAAGTGTTCTATCCACTTTGCCTTTTGTGTAACCATTGTCAAGTAGGAATTGTGACAATGTGTCATACCAAGCTCTAGGGGCTTGCTTTAGACCATAGAGAGCCTTCTTCAGACGATATACTTGATCTCCTTTTTCAAATCCTGGAGGCTGCTCTACATACACTTCTTCTACCAGAATACCATTTAGAAAAGCACTCTTGACATCCATTTGGTATACTTTGAAGCCCATATATGATGCATAAGCTAGAAACAGTCGAATGACTTCTAATCTGGCTACTGGAGCAAAGGTTTCATCATAGTCAATCCCTTCAGATTGAGAGTATCCTTTTGCAACTAGCCTTGCTTTATTTCTAGTTATTACATCATTTTCGTCCTTCTTATTCTTGAATACCCACTTTGTTCCTACTATATTGTGGTTTTCAGGACGATCTACCAATTCCCATACTTCATTTCTTTCGAATTGGTTTAGTTCTTCTTGCATAGAAGTAATCCAATTGCTATCAGTCATTGCTTCTTCTATGTCAGCTGGTTCAATGTTGGACAAGAAGGCACACCAGCAGAACATAGATGATTGGGGGTTCTGATTCAGTTGTCTTCTGGTCTTGACACCTGAGTCTGCTCCTCCTAAGATGAGGTTTGATGGATGATTGTTTCTCCATGTATGCCTCACAGGTGTGTCTGCATTAGATGAGCTTGGATTCTCATCTGTTCTTGTGCCATCAGGAGGGTTGACTTGATTTGGTCGATCATCATCTGTATCTTGTGTGTAAAAGAGATCATTCCCCCTTGCATTTGGGATTGTTGCATCTTGATTCTGGTCAGCTTGCTCAGCTTGAGTTTGAGATCTAGTGACTGGTCTGTGTGGCTTATCCTCCTCTGGTTCTTCAGGAAATGGTTCATTGACTTCAATAAACTCATCTGGTCTGGACTTGATCACTAGCTGCCTCATCTGATCTGCAGCTGAGTCTGTTTGTACTGCACTCTTTTCACAAGATTCATAAAAAATAACATGAGGTGTTTCTTCCACAAGAAGAGTTCGTTTGTTGAGTCTCTAAATGCTTTGCTAGTAGAGGAGTATCCCAAGAATATCCCCTCATCTGCTTTGGCATCAAAAGCATTCAATTTACTCTTCCCATTGTTGTGAATGAAACACTTACAACCAAATATATGAAAGTAAGATACTCTAGGTTTTCTTCCTTTCCACAGTTCATATGGGGTTTTCTCATGAATTTTGTGAATACCTGACCTATTTTGAGTGTGACAAGCTGTGTTGATAGCTTCTGCCCATAGCTTCTTAGGAGTGGAGAATTCAGCAAGGAGTGTTCTTGCAGCTTCTTTGAGTGTTCTGACTCTTCTTTCAGCTACACCATTCTGTTGTGGTGTTCTTGCTGCACTTGTCTCATGCTGAATACCATTAGAAGTACAGTAAGCAATAATATAAGAGTTAATAAATTCAGTGCCTTTGTCACTTCTAATTTTCAAAATTGGTTCTCCTTTCTCTACTTGGATCCTCTTCAATAGTTCATGGAGCTTCTGCTGAGTTTCACTCTTCTTGTATAAGAAGATAACCCAAGTAAACTTGGAGTAGTCATCTACAACAATAAGAGTGTACTCTCTCCTTGTTAGTGTGGTTGGAGTGATTGGTCCAAAGAGATCCATGTGAAGCAATCCAAGAACTCTGCTGGTTGATGCTGTCTTCTTGGACTTGAAGGAGACCTTTGTTTGCTTTCCTTGTTGACATGCATCACATACCTGATCTTTACAGTAGAGTTCATTAGGCAGACCATCAACTAAGGATTCCCTTGCTAACTTGTTCATAGTCTTAAAGTTCAGATGACTAAGACGTTTGTGCAATAGCCAGCTGACATCTTTAGGGCTTTTCACAAGCAGACATGTATCCTTAGGACAGCTGTTCCAATTTGCAAGATACATACTTCCCTTTCTAGATCCTGTTAGAAGGTTTTGTTTTGTTCTTTTATCACTTATGAGACACTCATCTTTAGAGAATTTTACCGAGTAACCAGTGTCACAAAAATGAGAAACAGATAATAAATTAAACTTTAAACCTTCTACATATGATACATCATGTACCTCAATGTCACCATTTTTAAGGGTGCCATATCCTTTTGTGTTACCGTGCGCGTTATCACCAAAGAAGACTTTTGGACCTTTCTTTTCTGTATAGTTGGTCAGCAGGGCTTTGGTTCCAGTCATATGAGTTGAGCATCCACTATCTATGTACCATGTTTCTCCTGCTAGACCTCCTCTTCTGTATAGGTCCTTTTTTTCCTGCAAGAAAGGTTAAGTCTTAGGTACCCATTTTGTCTTGGGTCCTTGGGTGTTAGTACTACCCTTGGGAACCCACATATACATTGGTCGTTTGAACAACCTTGAGCACTTGAGTTGTTTCCCTCGGGCATCACAGAACCAAATCTTACCAGTTAACACCTTGGGCTGGTCTGATTTGTTACTTGTGTCAGCTAAGTAATAGTCAAATGGTTTCCCCTTATAAAAGTGTACATACATTATCTTTTGACTAGTTACATTCGGCCTGGGTGCATTAGCTGGACGATGCACACGATTATATGGACCATACTCCTCTATTCTCACAATATCATAAGAGATAGGGGGTGCAAAGAGAACAGATTTGTTTGAAGAAGACTTCTTCTTCTTGGCTGGAGCAGCATACAGCTGAGACTGTCTCAACCGAGATGGTCTAGGCTGTTTGTTGTTCCTCTGTACAGGCTTGGGGTTAACTTGTCTTTTACCATTTTTGGTGTTGGGATAGTTAGCCTTAGCTGGTACAGATGCCTTTTGGTTCATATTAGGTTCATTGTGTTTAGAACACTCACCTTTTTCATGTGTCTGAGTAGTGCACTTGTTAGGTGTACTACCCCAGCTGGAGAGGATGTTGATGGATTAAGTTCATAGCCAAAACCCATCTTATTGCCATTTGATCTATAATATTCAGAGATACTTTCAATAGTAGTAGATGCTTTATGGAACTCTGATATCTTTTGATTTAGGCATTCCTTCTTCTTTTCTAAGAGCTTGTGTGCTTGGAAGAGGTCATCGAACTTAGATTGTAGTGAACGAAATTCCTTGGTTTCTAAGGCTTGAGTTTCTAACATCCCCTCATACAACTGAGTTATTGTGGTATTTTCTTCCTTAAGAAGTTCCACTTCTTTGGTCAATCTTTCATTCATTGTGACCAACTCAGGGGTGTTATCAAACTTAACCTTTTTCAATCTAGCAATTTCTTTCCTTAAATCCTTGTTCTCCTCTTCCACTTCTATAAAAGCTCTAGTGGCAATATCCAGATCACCTTTTACCTTTCTTAAAGATTGATAATAGGTGTCTTCTGATTCGCCTTCAAATGAGTTTATCTCATCTGTTTGTGAGAAAATAGGTGAATGGAAAGTTGTAGTATAGGAATTTACCTCATTTTCACCTATGGCCATCATAGCTAGATCATCTGAATCATCTGAGAAGATTTGACAGTCTGGTGATGTAGGAAGTTCATCACTTTGATATTCAGATTCTTCAGTCACCATTGCTTGCTTGTCTGAATTTCTTCTGTCTCTTCTTGGCCTTCTTTCTTCTTTGTCATCCAAATTCAGCTCTGGACATTCATAGACATAATGTCCTGGTTTGTGACAGTTGAAGCATGATCCAGGCTTTTGATTTGAATTGCCTTTTCTTGGAGGAGTGGCATCTATTCTTCTGGATCCTCGGCTGTCAGATGACTCTACATCCTTTTTAGGATATCTTTCTGGTGTTCTTTCTCTTGAATCTCTAGAAGATGAACCAGCTCTCCTATCTTTATAATTCCTGTAGAATTTTCTGTATTTGCTGTTGAGAGTGTTCATCCTTTCAAATCTCTTGATCATAAGAGCCATTTGCTCTTTTAGACTCATGTCTGATCCTTTAAAGTCTTCTGTTTTCAGTGAGGTCTTGCCAGATGAGGTACTTGCAGCTTTTGTATTGGCTGCCTTGAAGGCTACAGTCTTGGAGGTAGATAGGGTTCCAGTTGGCTCATCACTTCCTGAGTTTTCTTCTCTTTCAAGATCATATTCATGAGCTTTTAGGTTCTGAAATAGAGTTTGTGCAGACCACTTCTTGATATCTTGAGTATCTTTGATGATGGTCTTCTTCAGTCTCCATTTCTTGGTTAGAGAGTCTAAGATCTTTATATTTTTCTCTCTATTTGTATATTTCTTGCCCAGAGATTCTATCTCATTGATGATCTTGGTAAATCTATTGTCTAGCTGATCAATAGACTCTTCTGGTTGCATCTTGAAGTGTTCAAACTTCTTGACTGCTGTTGACAATTTGCTCTCCTTGATCAGCTCAGTTCCTTCACAGAGAAGTGCCAAAGCATCCCACATATCTCTTGCTGACTCACAGTGGATTACTTTTGCAATGATGTAATCTTGAGCAATGCTATCAAGATTTGATTGCTTCATCTCTTTAGGTGTGAGGTCCTTCATTATCTTGGGAACAAGTTCTCCAACTGGAACTTCTGGATCACCATTTGCAGTGTTGACTGTCATGATGGTGATTGGGCCTTCTGTGATTACTGACCACATCTTGTAGTGGACTGATGTGAGATTCTTCCTCATCCTGAAAACTTAGGCAACTTACGCATGTTAGCACTCATGCTGTATGAGTTTTCAAAAACAAGTTTTTCAAAAGAATAGATCTGTTGGTCCTTGGTGGAGTATAACACAAGTGTATGGGGGGGGGGGGAATGCACTTGTGTATGCAAATTCTTCTCTTTTTAACAAAACTGGTCTTATCAGGCAGGTTGTCTCACAGCTGGCCTGAGTGTGATCTTTGATAGATACTTGTCCTACTGATTACTATTGAGTGATCAGTTGGCTAGATATCTAAAAGAGTTGCTAAGTGCGGAATGTGGTTGGCCTTTGACTTAAAGAAATACTCCAAGTTAATTTCTGAAAAGACAGTTATCAGGGACTTTGTCCAAAACAAATTTTCTCACTTACTAGAGTTTGTTCTTTGAAAATTGTTTGAATATGAATGCAATAAAGAATGCAGTAAGTAAGAGACACACAAGTTTATAGTGGTTCAGAGACTCAAGCTCCTACATCCACTTTCCCTGATTGAACAGGATAATTCCTTCACAATGGAATTAGCTTGTTTTATAGTGCCAAGGTGCACTGATCAACAACACTCTCTTAGTGTTTTGATCCCTAGGAAAATCTGAGTCCTAGTGCTCAATCTCTCTGAGTTAAGACTGTGTTTCACTCTAACAGTCCTTAACTCCTCACTTCTACAACAAACACTCTCTTCACTAAATGAGATAAGGTTTGAGGTTTGGTTCCAACTAGTAGAGATATCCTTTACAATAAGAACAGATGTAAAGGCTTAGGATATCTCAATGCTAAGCTAAGGATGTTTACAAAGAATGGCTTAGCTAATTTGAAGTGATTCAGGAAACTTGGGATTCTTGAGAATAGCTTGGTTTCCTTTGAAAGCTTAATATGAGTTTGATAGTTTTTTGTTGGATTATGAATCCCTTTGATCACTTCTGTATATATAGGCATATTTGAACAACTATCCGTTGGAGAGATAGCAATTCAAACATGTCTATTTGCAGCACCATTGAAACGGCTAAGAAGCTTGACTTCCTTTTATCCACTGTGTAAAAGGGCTCTTCAATGGTTGCTTGAATGAATGTGTTGACTTCTGAAAAATGCGGCTGAGATGACTTGTGACAGTTTCCAAATAAGCACACTTCCCAAGGTTGATTTGTGGCAGAATCTACACTCAACCAACGGTCAGATGGGACAAGCTCCCTGAACATTCTTGCTGCTGTTTTAGAATGTTCCAACATTCATTCAATGCTTCACTCTTTAATGCTCTAAGTCTTCAATGCTTGGTTCAGGCATGATTGGCAATAAATGCTTCATTGAATGTGTCTTCAGTAAGCTTTTGACATTCAATTCTCTTAGTCATTTGTACTTCAACTGTCTTGATCTTTTGCATTTATGAGCACAGCTTTAGTGTTCTTGATCTCTTCAGCCCGGTTGTCCACTTGGTCAGCTGTCCTGATGATTCAGCAACTTTGGTCTCAAGACTTAATACCTATCAAGCTTTCTAACATATAGCATTGGACAACTATCCTGAACTCTAAAATCTCACAACATTTCTGAGATTTTTAACTTAAGCATTCTACATACTCAAGTGTTCTGGGACAACTTGCCTGAACAATGACTTGAGCATATCTCAACTAATCTGTACATCATCAATCAGGGGTTTTGGTATCTAGATCAAAATCATTTTATTCCCAACAATTTCCCCCTTTTTGATGATGCCAAAACCTATTACAAAGGAACCTTGACTTATACTATACTTTACCTTCAGGATGAATGAACTGGTCAACTTTCCTGAAAGAAACTGTTAGCACAATAAATCAAGTAAATATGTAATGTCAGGTTAGTTGAGATAATGAGTTGTTATCTCTTGATAGAAAATTAGTGGTCCTTTTATATATTATCAAGCATTACAGGTCAGAAAATTCAAAGGACATACTAACTGATACAAGAAAACAGAATAACAACAATTAAAATCAATCATAAGCAAAGATAGGGAAGAGATAAACTTATCCATCAGAGAGTTCCATCATCTTGGGGAGCAATGCCATATTGAGCCCAGACCCTTTTCTTCAGCTCCCAAACATCCTTGTTGGAGCCTCTAGGGCCTATCTTCATCTTCTCCATCTTCATGATGTTGATGAACTCCTCCAGAATCTTTCCCTCATCAATCAAGTTCCCATTGAACTTAGGAGGCATGTACAGAATTGGACCAGGGGCCTTGAACTCCACTCTTGCCATATCAGCTGCTGCAAACAGCTTTTGGTAGAGGTCCCTATGATTCTCAAACATGAACTGGACAAAGACTTCATCCACACTCTCTCCAAGCCACTTCCCAATGACATAAAAGTCATATACAAAACTTCTCTTGGCCTCCTCCCATGCATCATTCAGTGAGATTGGAACCCACTTATCATGGTGAGGGTACTGAGTGTCCCATCTTTGCAGCATTTGAGGTTTGAGTCTTCTGTATGAAGCTCTCCTTCTTGGGGCTTTGAAATTTGCCCTTCTTTCATCCCTTGCCTTGTTGGCCTCAACCAATTGCTCCATCCTCTCTTTAGCTCTCTGAAGAGCTAGCTTCTCTTGGGTTTCTGGATCTTTTCCAAAACCTTCTTCAAACAATTTAGAGGGATCATCAGCAAGTTTGGGCACACCAACTTCAGGCATTCTGTCCTGGACTTCTTCTATAACCTCTTCTTCTTCAATGGCAGGCAGCTTGGCTGCTTTCTTCAATCTTTTTGATTGCCTTACTGGAGTAGATTCATCAGACTGAAATTCTGATGGCAAAGTCAGGCTGGTTGGGAAATCATTAAAGGCTTGCAGTTCCTTCCTCTTTCTTTCAGATGATCTTGTCACCTTCCCCCTTACTTCAGCAGCCTTCTCTTTAGGTTCAAGTCCTGTAGACTCACCACCTGGCCTTTGAAGCTTTCTTGCCTGACTTTCCATAGCTGACATCATGGACTCCTTGACAGCTATTTGAATCTGCTCTTCCTCAGTCAAATTTTCAACATTCATTGGGTCTTTGCCTTTCCCAATGTCTTCTACTGCTTCCTCCTCAATCTCAGGGACCTTCTCTTTTCCCTTAGATTCACCAATCACCAAGGTTCCCTTTGCCCTTGCTCTCTCTCTTTCCCCCTTTTTGGCATTATCAAAACACTGGGGCTTTAGTTCACTCATTGAGACTGAGAGGTGTGAGTGGGCCTGAGTGAGGGACTTCAACTCCTGCAGTAGATAAACATTCTCATCATGAATGTTTTGCATTTTATCATCTGCCATGCTCAAGAAGGTGTGAACAGGCTTCATCTTTTGGGAAACAATGGCATCCAATGTGGCTTTCAGTGATTGATCAAGTTTGGCCACAACTTGATCAGACACTTTGGCCATGAGTTCAACAGTGAATTTCTCAGCAGCCTCCTTCACCAGTGCAGCTTTCAACTCTTCTGCCTTCTTTCTCTGGGCTGCTGTCCTCTGCCTTAAAGCATCCTTGATTGTCTTTCTCAAGGCTTTCACATTATGCTTGTACAAATCTTTGAGACCCTGCTGTTCTTTCTTCACTGTTCTTGTGAATTTACCCATAGCATCCTTGGCTTTAGTCACTTCAGTTGAAACTGTTTGCAGTCCAGTTTCAACTCCACATATTCTTGCATCAAGAGTGGGCAATATCACTTCTTCTGACCCTGTTAGCCTCATCTCCACAGAGGCTAGAGTCTTGCCTTGGCCATCTAAGGTATCAACAGTTGTTGCATGAGCCTTCTCAACTTCCCTGACCAGTGTGTCCAACTTCTCTGACTGCTCTTCAATGATGGATGCAGTCTGAGTAGCAATTTGAAAGTGAGCCTCAGAGGTGTTGGCTTGTTCAAAGTAGACCTGGTTAAGTGTGGACACATTTGCTGAAACTGCTTCAAGATCAGTGTCAGCATCAACTGGTATATCTGTCAGGGAGGCATCTACAAAAATTTGCTCAAGAGTGACAGCAACAGAATCTGCAAAACTAATAGTGTTAGTGAAAACTCCCTCAATTTCTTTTTCTCCCATAAGGTCTGATACATCAGCACCTTCTCTCTCATTTTCAACTATATTCTTTTCTTCTTTATTCTCAAGAGATAGACTCACATTCACTGGAGAATCAGGCCTCCTTTCACCAAGGGATTCATCAAGTTCAGATTTGACTTGAAGAATAGCCTGACTCTCATATTGGGCTGCACCCAATATTTCTACTTCCTCACCCTCTATTTGTGGTGCATTCAAGGAACCTGTAATCACACAATCCTCACCATCATCTCCCTCTGATTTTTCAGCACTATTAGCCTTTTCAACTCCTTCAATGCCTAAACCTGACACCTCCATATCCTCAACAGGATCCACAGAGGGCAGTTGTTGGGAGATCACAGAGCTTGGGCATCCCAAGGCCACTGAGTCATCCTGAATGACTAAAGGCTGGTCAATGTCCAACTTGCCTGACATTGATGAGGCTTTAGCCAAACTAGCTTCTCCCATGGAAGTCTCAGCATTGTCAAGCTGTGCCTCAGGTTCAGAAGAACCATCCTTGGCCAATGCATCTTGGACTGAGTTACCATCTTTGGTCAACTCCTCTGAATGATCAGAGTCCTTCACAGAATGAAAGGTCAAGTAATGTACCTGAGCTGAGTTGAGGCCTGGGGGATTGGGATTGGTGTGATCATCATCATCATCATCAGATGGGCTGTCAGGATGCTTGATTCCTTGTGCTATTCTTTCTCTTTCAGCAAGCACTTTCTCATGAACAATGGTGCAAAATAGGGCCTCAGTGGTTAATACACTGGTCTTCTTTACATTTGCAAAATGTAGCAGCCTATTTTCCTCAACCTGCCACCAGTTGGCACCCTTATCCTGAATAGCCTGAGCTATTTCCACAATAGTTCTATCTTTGATCTCAACAAGTGCTCTGAGATCATAGAACTGTTGTTGCAGTCTGGGATATGCCTTCAATCCTGGATATAATTCATCCACATTGGCTCTTGCAATCTGCCTCAACATTCCCTCATAGGTGTACTCTTCACCACTATCATCTCCAGAAGAGTGGGTTTGGGATTCAGGAAAGTTGGATTGGGATTCAGGTAAGCTTGGCTGAATTTCAGGTAAGTTGGGTTCAGTAGGGTTGGGTTCAGGAGAGGTCAAAACAAGTTGGGATTCAGGTGCTTTTGAGAGCATTGTGCCTGAAGAGGTAATTGGAATGGCTGGAATGGGTGGGAAAACAACTTGATCACCTTCTTGAATAGCAGTTTCAAGAAGTTTGGTATATGAGAGAAGTCTTGGATCAAGGGGGGAAAAAGGTCTATCTTCAAGATTGACCAAATCTGCCAGCACATCAAGACCTATTCTATCAGGTGCACCTTCAGGGGAGTAAACCTTCTTGGCAATGATTGGGGCATCTTCAGGAGTCTTGCACTCCTCTTCTTCTTGCCTTGGAGATATTCTTCTAGATTGAATATCAGGGGAGTTGGCTTCAGGGCTGTTGGGTTTTGACTTTGACTTGGAGTTAGACTTGCTTGCCTGTCTAATCTCCATGAAGAACTCTTTCTCCTTCTGTTCTTCTTCCATCATCCTCTGCTTCTCAGAAGTCTTGATGATTCTTCTTCTCCTTTTATACCTTGTTGGCTGGTCAAGGTCTCTGAATTCTGTGATTGTCTCAGGTTGCAGTGGGACAATCTCTCTGAATACTTCACCCTCTTCAGGAGGGTTGACTCCTTCCTCAGCCACCTTCTCAATTTCCTCAGAAGTGGCTCCTCCACTCCTTGACATGCTTTCAGGGGAAGATTCACTTAGAATCTGCTTCATCTTCTTCATCTTTGGCTGGATTTTGGGTGATTGTGCTTTCCTTTTCCTTGGAGAGGCTCTGGTTGCTGGAACAGTGGCAACAAATTTCTTGGAGGCAGCCTCCTGCTTTCTCTTTTCTGTCCTTGAAGACAGCTTTCTAAACATCACCTTTTGTGCAGGAAAAGGCTTTGGCTTTGCTTGAAGATGGGTGTAATGAGCAAATCTTTCCAAGAGCAGACTGGCTCTTGTGCAAAATTGGAGTCTTCCTTCAACCACCACCTTGTGGTGCTTCATCTCCTTAAACTTAAATTTTTCATTCATCATCTTGTCAAGAATGAAATTTTTCCAGTTGAACTTGACTCTCTTCTCAGCAGAGTCAATCACAGCAGCCATCACTCTCAACTTAGGCATACTGATTTGTTCAACACTCCCTGAGTGGCTTAACAGACTTTTTACAACACAATCAAACAAGTGTCTGTAAGGAAGCTTTAAAGTGTTCTTGTTTTGAGCACTTACAAGTTTCTTTGGTTCTATCATCCAAGAGTAGTAGAACTCCTGATCATCTCCTTCCTTGTACAATTCTGGATTCTGGCCTTCTGATGGTAGCCCAAAGCTAGCATCTATATCCTCTGCAATGAAGATGATGGAGTGTTGGCTTTCTTCATCTTCATTTTCTTCAGCATATGTGAGCTTGGTGCACACAGCTTGGTGCACACATCTCCCTTTTTCCCTTTCCATCTGAGATGGGCAAAGAATTCTGCCATGAATGGATTCAGGCATGAATCAGGCTTGGTGCCAAGGAACTTTTCTAGCCCTGCCTCCCGCAGCCATTGGAGGACTTGTTGAACTTCTGTGTCTGGGCTATCAAAGGCTACCAGCTTTTCAAACCAAAGGGAATTTGGGTTGCTAAGATAAGAGAAATCAATGTCCAAGGAGGAATCATTGAAGTCTACAAGCTCTTCTCTCTTGATCTTAGGTGCCATGGATAATATGAGAGATTGGTAGGTTGGAAAGGAGTTGCAGGTTTGAGAGTTTGAAGAAAATCTTAAGGGTTTTGAAATTTTGAGTGCGTAAGGATGGTGGTGAAAACTGAGGAGTTTATATATGTGGGAAGTTTATTAACCGTTGGTTAAAAGAAACTAACCGTGGGTAATAAGTATGACCAATTGGATAATGTGTGGTAATGGGATTGAGGCGGTTTGATGGAAGTTTAATGCAAATTAATGGTCTTGATGAAGGCTCAAGAATTCATGAAATCCCAATTAAGATTTTTGCATTAAATGCTGATTTGCCTTTTTGGTGGTAAAGATCTTTATAGCACACTCCATCCTAAAATGGCCTACTTTTGGACCAAGAAACCTCTTAAATGTCTAATCAATGCTAAAAATAGCAATGATTATCTAATTAACTCGGACAAACGTCCTGAGGTGTGCTTTGGTTTCTGTGTAGGTCAAACTGCCTGATGAACTGGCCTGAGTGGGTCCCAAAGTTGCTGACTGGGTCCCACTTGGACAAATCCCCTGACCAACATTGCTGAACATCATAGGGACAACCTTGCTGAGTTTCCCTCTTTGGCTGACAGCTTCAGTGAGGTTGGTCAACTTTGCTGAATTTCAACTTTGATGAACTTCCCCCTTCATATGAGCTTACTTTCCTCATTTTTCCATCTTGCCTGGATCAAGTAACCCCAATTCAGCTGACAATTCCAAGAACCTTGCTTCAACTAGAGGCTTGGTCAAAATATCAGCTTTTTGCTTATCAGTGTGAATTTTGACAAGCTTGATATCTTTCTTCTCCACATGATCCCTTATGAAATGATGCTTGATGTCCACATGCTTGCATCTGGTGTGGAGCACTGGATTCTGTGAGATGGCAATTGCACTATTGTTGTCACAGAATATTGGCACTTCATTTGTGATGACTTTGTAGTCTCTAAGTTGTTGCCTGAGCCAAAGTATCTGAGCACAACAACTTCGAGCTGCAACATATTCTGCTTCAGTTGTTGAAGTTGCAACTGTATTCTGCTTCTTGGAGAACCATGAGATAAGCTTGCTGCACAAGAATTGACATGTTCCAGAGGTGGATTTTCTGTCAATTCTGCATCCTCCATAATCAGCATCTGAATATCCAGTGAGCTCAATGTTGTCATCAGCTGGATACCACAATCCAAGATTCTCAGATCCCTTGAGATATCTTAGAATTCTCTTGGCAGCATCAAGATGGCTCTTCTTTGGATTTGCCTGAAATCTTGCACACACTCCAACTGCAAATGTGATGTCAGGCCTGCTTGCAGTGAGATATAGCAAGGATCCTATGATTCCCCTGTAGTTAGTGGAGTTTGTTGACTCTCCACCTTCATTAGGATCCATCTTCCAGTTAGTATTCATAGGAATTCTGACTGGCTTGCTTGTAGCACATCCAAATTTTTTGATCATGTCCCTTGTGTACTTGGCCTGATTGATGAATATCCCCTTCTTTGATTGAGTGACCTGAAGTCCTAAGAAGAAATTCATCAATCCCATCATGGACATTTCAAATTTGCTCTGCATGAGTTTGGAGAACTTTTCACACATCTTCTCATTTGGAGATCCAAATATAATGTCATCCACATAGATTTGGACTAACAAGATATCATCTCCTTCACAGATTCTGAACAGAGTTCTGTCAACAGTGCCTTTGACAAAAACCATGATCTAGAAGAAACTGTGATAAGGTGTCATACCAAGCTCTTGGAGCTTGCTTTAAGCCATAGAGGGCTTTCTTCAATCTGTACACCTTGTTTCCTTCCTCAAAGCCTGGAGGCTGTTCAACATAAACTTCTTCTTTGAGCACCCCATTGAGAAATGCACTCTTCACATCCATTTGATACACTTTGAATTTCATGTGAGCTGCATATGCTAAGAAGAGTCTGATTGCTTCAAGTCTGGCCACTGGAGCAAAAGTCTCATCATAATCAATCCCTTCAGATTGACAATATCCTTTGGCCACCAGTCTTGCTTTGTTCCTCACAATGATGTCATTTTCATTTTTCTTATTTTTGAACACCCATTTGGTTCCAATGACATCTTGATGAGTTGGCCTATCCACCAGCTCCCATACTTCATTTCTGGTGAACTGGTTCAGCTCTTCTTGCATGGCTATGATCCAGTTGGTGTCTTGTAGTGCTTCCTCAATATCTCCTGGTTCTATTTCTGAAAGAAAACAACAAAACAAGGCACTTTCTCCATGAAACCTTCTAGTTTTGATCCCTTCACTTGGGTTACCAAGTATCAGGCTAGTTGGGTGGTCTTGCAACCAAGTCCTTCTAGACCTGATCCCTTCAGGAGGATTGTCCTCATCTGAGGTTGGATCACTAGACTCATTAAATTCAGGAAAATTAATTGAAGGATCAAGCTCAGGATCATATTCAGGGGTATTGTCCTCATTGTCAGATGAGTTGACATTTTCATTGGTTCCCCCTTGAATATTGGATCCATTAACTACCTCAGCATTGCCTGCTTCTTCATTGGTAGTTGTTACCTAGTTTTGAACTGGGATTGGATCAATCAGTTCAATATCACCTTCAGGTTGGTTGGCTCCTGGTTGATTGCCATCAGGTAGGTTGTCCAGTTTTTGACAATCATGAAGTTCAGGCTGGGCAACATCTACAAACACTGTCTCCTTGCTTTGAAGCCTTAATCTGGTTGTTCTTTGTGTTATCTCATCAATATTCAGGTTTCTATCCCTGAACTCATTAATAGACTCATCAAACACAACATGAGGTGTTTCTTCCACAATAAGGGTTTTGCAATTGTAAACTCTGTAAGCTTTGCTGACTTGTGAATATCCAACAAATATTCCTTCATCAGCTTTGCTGTCAAAAGCTTTCAATTGCTCCTTCCCATTATTATGAATGAAACACTTACAACCAAATATGTGAAAATAAGCAACAGTGGGCAATCTACCTTTCCATATTTGATATGGGGTTTTACCTTCTCCTTTGGTGATTAAGGACCTGTTTTGAGTGTGACATGCAGTGCTAATGGCTTCAGCCCAGAACCTTTTAGGCAGTTTGGATTCAGCAATCAATGTTCTTGCTGCCTCTTTCAAGGTCCTGTTCCTTCTTTCAGCAACCCCATTTTGTTGAGGTGTTCTTGCTGCTGAAGTTTCATGTGTGATGCCATTCTTGCTGCAGTACTCATTGATGTATGAGTTTATGAACTCAGTGCCTTTGTCTGATCTGATCTTGACAATACTTAGGCCCTTTTCATTGCTCAATCTCATCATCAATTCTGGTAACTTGACTTGGGTCTCCTTTTTGTTCAGCAAAAATACTACCCAAGTGTACCTGGAAAAATCATCAACAACAACTAAAGCATATTTTCTTCCATTTATACTTACTGGGATTATTGGCCCAAATAAATCCATATGCAGTAGTTGAAGAACTCTCTCAGTTGAGATGACAGGCTTTCCTTTGAATGAAGCTTTGATCTGCTTTCCTTCCTGACATGGCTGGCATATGTGTTCTTTGGTGAACACTTGATTTGGCAGCCCTTTAACTAGAGAGTTTCTTGCAATCTTGTTGATGGTTTTGAAGTGCAGGTGATTCAGTCTCTTGTGCCACAGCCAGCTTTGCTCACTTGTGCTTTTGGCAACAAGACACACTGGTTCAGGGGTTTTGCTCCAATCTGCAAAATAGACATTTCCCTTTCTCACCCCTGTTAGTAGTACCTGTTGTGTTGATTTGTTCTTGATAGAACATTCATTTGGTGCAAATTCAACACAAAAACCTTTATCACAGATTTGACTTATAGACAGCAAGTTATATTTTAGGCCTAGAACATATGAGACATCAGTAATTTTAACACTACCAATGTTTAATGTACCATAACCTCTTGTGATCCCTTGAGAGCTGTCTCCAAAGGTTACTGAAGGACCATCCTTTTCAAAGAATTCTGAGAGAAGCTCTTTATTCCCAGTCATGTGTCTTGAACATCCACTGTCCAAGTACCATGCTGTTTTCTTGTTGATGCTTCTCTTCTTCTTGTGGTCCTTGCAGCCCTGCAAAGTCAAAATTTAGGTACCCTTTGAGTGTTGGGTCCTAGAGGGTTAGCTGTACCTTTTGGAATCCAAATCTGCCTGATAACTCTGATTGACTCAAAGTGACTGACTTGGTTTCCATTTACATCTACATACACAGTTTGACCCTTAAATGCCTTGGGTGATCTCTGTGTATAAGTGTTAGCCTTGTAAGTTTCAGGAGAATTAGTGAATTTCTTTGGGACATTTCTCCTGAAGTTATTAGGCTTAGGTGCAGCTTGGTAAGACTTTTGAGAATAAGGTTTTGGATGGCCTTTTCCATTTGGCAAGTAAGGTCCAGGCTTCCTGAATGTTTTATACCTATCAGAGGGGATTAGCCTTAATCCATTCAGTTGAGGTTGCCTCATTTGAGTTGGCCTTTTCTGAACAGGTTTTGGACAACTCCTCTGATGATGATTCAGATAGGTTGACCTTCCATTGGTTCTACCTTTCTGAACCTCATTTCTCCTGTAAGCAATGCCTTTAACCTTTTCCAAAGGTGTGGGTTTAGGTACATTGTTTACCTGAGTTGGTATAAACATTCCTTTACCCTTATCCTTGATCAGTGGTTGATTTACTTCAATTTCATTTTGTTGTGCCACTGATCTCACAAAAGTCATCTTAGAATTGCTTGATGAAGCAATACTAAGACCAGGTGAGGGTTCAAATGGATTATAGCCTAATCCACCCTTTTGAGCAAATGGTCTTTGAAACCCTTGAATCTCCTCTATTGCCTTAGCAGATTTGTTCAAGGCAGACATTTTCATTCTTAAGCTCCCCTCACTCAATTTTAGAGTATCAAATTCACTTGAGAGATTGTCAAATTTTGCTTGAAGAATTCTAAGATCAAAATCCTTTTTCCTCAGGGCCAGTTCTTGATCATCAATCAGCTTTTGTTGTTCAGAGACTTTGAGAGATACTTCCTCAAGTTCTCTCACAATCTGCTGATACAACTCAGTTGATTTAATGTCAAGCTCAGGTTCAGGGAGGTTGGGAGTTTGAGCTTTCGAATTCAGTAGCTCATTTTCTCTGAGTGCTATATTGCATACTTCTCTTAGCCTGGTGAAATCCTCAAATAGTTTTACAAAGTTGAGTTTTAAGGGGATTTCACTGGACTCATGTGTGTTATTTGAAGAACTGGAAGAACTAGAAGATGAACATACCTCATCATTTTCCAATGCCATTTGATAGTCATCATCACTGTCACTGTTGGAGAATAGTCCATCATCAGAGGAGTAGACACTCTCTTCACTTGCTGAATCTCCAGCTACCATAGCCTTCCTGTTGTTCAGCCTTTTATCTCTTTTGTTCTGCCTTTCCTTCCTTTCTTTTGCACTGAGGTCAGGACAGTCATACTGAAAGTGACCCTTCTTCTGGCAGTTGTAACACACATCTTCATCATCATTCTTCTTGCTTGAGGACTCCTTCCTCCTTGATGATGATGGTTCACCTTTGCTGAAATTCTTCCTATCAGCATATCTGTCTTCTTTCTTTTCATCAGAGACTTTGTCCTCTGATTTATGTTCAGGGGAACTAAATCTCCTTCTGGTTCTGTTATCTTGGTAGAACTTCTTGTATCTACCAAATCTGGAGTTGAGCTTCTCAAATCTTCTAGCCATGAGTGCCAGCTCCTCCTTTATTTCAGATTTTGAAACAGATTGAGAGGATCTTTGAGTAATCTTCTTTTCTGTTTCAGCAGCTTTGAAGGCAACACCTTTGTTTGAGGAGGATGGCTCTTCATGCACCTTCTTTCTGTTGAGATCAAACTCATATGCTTTGAGTTCAGAGAATACTTGTTGCATTGGCATGTTGTCAAGATTGCTGGTATTTTGCATCATGACAGAATATATGTCCCACTTGGATGTAAGACTTCTCAAGATCTTCAAAGCAACCTCTCTTTTGGCATAGAACTTGCCAAGAGAGTTTATTTCATTCATGATGTCAGTGAACCTACCATCAAGATGATCAATAGTTTCATTGGCTTCCATAGAGAATTGTTCATATTTTTGGATGGCCACTTGAAGCTTGTTCTCCTTTATCTTTTGGGTACCTTCACACATAAGTGCTAAGGTATCCCAAATCTCTTTAGCTGATGTGCAGTGGCACACTCTTCCCATCACTGCATCTGGAATTGTCTGGTACAATGTGTTCATTGCAATGTAGTTCAGGTTGTGCCTTTTTCTTTCTTCAGTTGTAAAGTCATCTTCATCTTTTGGCAGCAACTCCCTTGGATCTGCTTTCTGGGCATCAGTGAGCTTGGGATTTGCTTTGGTGAATGTGAAGGGCCCTCTGGTGATGACTTTAAGCATCTCATCATGCTGACAAGCAAGATGTGCTCTCATCCTGATCTTCCAGAAATCATAGTTCTCAATTGAGAACATTGGCAGTTTGTGATGAGAGATATGGTTGACTTGGTTTGGACCCATATTGTTGATGGTGTTGACAGCATCTCCTGGAACTGCATTGTTAGCCATTTCAATGGATATAATATAAGATTACCACAGATAAAATTTTCAGAAATTTGGATCAGTTCAGTGACCACAGAAAATTTGATTTTGAAAATCAATTGGATTTTCAGAAGCAGTGGTCTATGAACCCCTGCTCTGATACCACTTGTTGGTCCTTGGTGGAGTATAACACAAGTGTATGGGGGGGGGGAATGCACTTGTGTATGCAAATTCTTCTCTTTTTAACAAAACTGGTCTTATCAGGCAGGTTGTCTCACAGCTGGCCTGAGTGTGATCTTTGATAGATACTTGTCCTACTGATTACTATTGAGTGATCAGTTGGCTAGATATCTAAAAGAGTTGCTAAGTGCGGAATGTGGTTGGCCTTTGACTTAAAGAAATACTCCAAGTTAATTTCTGAAAAGACAGTTATCAGGGACTTTGTCCAAAACAAATTTTCTCACTTACTAGAGTTTGTTCTTTGAAAATTGTTTGAATATGAATGCAATAAAGAATGCAGTAAGTAAGAGACACACAAGTTTATAGTGGTCAGAGACTCAAGCTCCTACATCCACTTTCCCTGATTGAACAGGATAATTCCTTCACAATGGAATTAGCTTGTTTTATAGTGCCAAGGTGCAATGATCAACAACACTCTCTTAGTGTTTTGATCCCTAGGAAAATCTGAGTCCTAGTGCTCAATCTCTCTGAGTTAAGACTGTGTTTCACTCTAACAGTCCTTAACTCCTCACTTCTACAACAAACACTCTCTTCACTAAATGAGATAAGGTTTGAGGTTTGGTTCCAACTAGTAGAGATATCCTTTACAATAAGAACAGATGTAAAGGCTTAGGATATCTCAATGCTAAGCTAAGGATGTTTACAAAGAATGGCTTAGCTAATTTGAAGTGATTCAGGAAACTTGGGATTCTTGAGAATAACTTGGTTTCCTTTGAAAGCTTAATATGAGTTTGATAGCTTTTTGTTGGATTATGAATCCCTTTGATCACTTCTGTATATATAGGCATATTTGAACAACTATCCGTTGGAGAGATAGCAATTCAAACATGTCTATTTGCAGCACCATTGAAACGGCTAAGAAGCTTGACTTCCTTTTATCCACTGTGTAAAAGGGCTCTTCAATGGTTGCTTGAATGAATGTGTTGACTTCTGAAAAATGCGGCTGAGATGACTTGTGACAGTTTCCAAATAAGCACACTTCCCAAGGTTGATTTGTGGCAGAATCTACACTCAACCAACGGTCAGATGGGACAAGCTCCCTGAACATTCTTGCTGCTGTTTTAGAATGTTCCAACATTCATTCAATGCTTCACTCTTTAATGCTCTAAGTCTTCAATGCTTGGTTCAGGCATGATTGGCAATAAATGCTTCATTGAATGTGTCTTCAGTAAGCTTTTGACATTCAATTCTCTTGGTCATTTGTACTTCAACTGTCTTGATCTTTTGCATTTATGAGCACAGCTTTAGTGTTCTTGATCTCTTCAGCCCGGTTGTCCACTTGGTCAGCTGTCCTGATGATTCAGCAACTTTGGTCTCAAGACTTAATACCTATCAAGCTTTCTAACATATAGCATTGGACAACTATCCTGAACTCTAAAATCTCACAACATTTCTGAGATTTTTAACTTAAGCATTCTACATACTCAAGTGTTCTGGGACAACTTGCCTGAACAATGACTTGAGCATATCTCAACTAATCTGTACATCATCAATCAGGGGTTTTGGTATTTAGATCAAAATCATTTTATTCCCAACAAGATCTGTTCAAGAGGACTACAGAAAGACTCTCTCAAGTCTTCTGATAATCTAGAGACAGTAGTCCGTTAGAACCACTGCTCTAATACCACTTGTTGGTCCCTGAACGAGTAGTGAATGGGATTAAAGTCTAGAGGGGAGGGGTGAATAGACTTTAAAACTTTTTCAAGAGAGTTGGGAACCTCTTCTGATTGCTATGTCAACTGGACTACAAGTCTGCTGGTCCAGATGACTATAGTGATCTGAATGAAGAGATTATATGCGGAATTATGGTAGGCCTTGTTAAGACTCGTTCTTTTAGTTTCTTTTGAAAGTGCTAACTTGTTTACTTAAAGAAAATACTCAACTGATGCTGGTTTGAAAGTTATGGCCTTGTTTTGAAGATTGTTGAAAACACAGTATGCACTATATAAAATATATGAAAATGACAATAATGTAAAGTGCAGAAAGATAAATAACACCAGGTTTATAGTGGTTCGGATATACGTTCCTACGTCCACTCTCACGTCCTAACGTGATGTTTAATCCCTTTAATTTACCAAAAATTACAAGGGTTTGTCCTTTATAGTCCCAAGGGTAGGACTTTGAGATCTGAGCAGTCCTAACTGCTACGGTCTCCACAAGTGATTGTAAGCACTTGCACTTTGCAGGGGTTCAAAAACTTTAACCTTTCGGTGAGGGTTTGGGGTTTTTTAATGTTTCCAACTAATGGTTCAAGCTTATAATTTGCTTAACCACTATGCCTAAATCAATGGATATACAATAAGAATAGGATTCAGGTTCTTTGGTTGGATAGAAATTGTTGGGATATGAATCTTATAAACAATGTTCTGATTGATAATTATATATGTTTTGATGGCCAAAATCAACTTTAGAGTTAATGATATGTGTGATTATATGTTGTTCTATGTGAGTTATATGGATTAAGTTTACTGATCTTAATATGATATGAAGTTTGAGTTTACTGATCTTAGTATTTTATTAATCTGATATATGAACTGTTTAAGAACTAAGATGATGAATTGTATAGACAGCTTATAGTATAGGACTTAGATGTACTCATCTGTATGTAGTTCAGTTGATGTATAGATAGGTTTTATATATTTGTAAAGTTGTATTCTATTGTATTCAGCATTGTAAAAGTTTAGAACAGAAGATTAGATTGAAGAAAGAAGACTAAGAGATATCAGAAGACTACTTCAGAGCATGAAGAAATCAAGTGAAGTATTATTGAAGGAAGCTGAACAGTTTTGGAAGAACTGTTCTGATTGACCAAGAGCAGTAAAAACTAAGAAGAGTAGTTTACTGTGCTGAGTTGGTTTGTTTGAAGAATAAGTTTGGATGACTTATTTAAAGCGTAACTGAAGATATTTTTGAAGATATGCTGACTTGGAAAGATAAGATAAGTTGGTTATAAAAATAAAGAAGTTACAACAAGAAACGGTTATGAGTTAGTTGAGAGTTAGTTCACAAACTGCTAACTGTCTTACTATTGCTTATAAATACCGTGTGATCTTCTAGTTGAAAAGACTGCTGACACTACTGATACAATTACTATTCAAGAGCAATCAAGAAGTATTCAAGTATTCAAGCACTCACAGAGTCAAGAAGATCGTACTGAAGAGAAGCCACAGATTTGAAGAGAAGAATCAAAGGCTACTACAAAGAGAAGTTTTACTTTTCGTTTTAAGTTTGTATTGTGTAAACAAGTGTGCTAGTTACTTGTAAAATTACTAGTAGATCGAAGATATACCTGGTGGTATAATCGACAAGATCAAAGTCTTAATCTTGGGACTCTAAACTACAAGTACTCAAGAAGGAAGAGTAATAAAACATCGCAACTGGAGTTGTGAGAGTGGATGTAGACATTTGTCGAACCACTATAAAATCTTGTGTTCTTTACTGTTTGTTTTTGATTAACTGTTGATATATTTGTTTAACCAAGAACAGTAAGTTTTCTAAAGAAAAGATTTAAAGAAAAGTTGAGTATACAAGCTAACTGTTAGTACTGAGCTGATTTTAAGAACAGTACTGTACAAATCGTATTTCCGCACTTAAACTCTGATATTTTGATAGAATTTGAAAAGTCTATTCACCCCTCCCCTCTAGACTTTTTCTTAGCTTACTCAATCTTAACTCAACTTTTGGACCAACAAGTGGTATCAGAGCAGTAGTTCTTTGGACTGCTGTTTCTTGATAACCTTGTAGACTTTGGGGAAAGTCTAATTGTTTCTCATTACTGATACTTGTTTCTTGATCTTACTTGTCTTTCTTGACCTATCTGTCATACTACTGATCTTAACTATCTACTCTATCATGGAAGAAACTAACATCAATAAACTTCCAAAGTTCAAGGTTGCAGATTACGATTACTGGAAAATGAGGATGGAGGCCATTTTTAGTTCAACCCATGATCTAATGATGTCTGTGATCAAAGAAGGGCCTATTACTAACATGATACCCAACACTGCAACTCTGGAGCCTTCAAAAGCCATTGGTGTTCTCGTGCCAAAACCCAGGTTAGATTTAACTACTGAGGAAATGAGGCAGAACAACTTAGACAGCTTGGCAAAGAATTACATTTTGCACACCCTTCCCAACGAGTATCTTGGGAAAGTGGTTAAATGTAAATCAGCCAAAGAGATGTGGGACAAGTTAGCTATCATTTGTGAGGGAACTTCTCTTATAAAGGAAAGCAAACTATCCACTGCTGTCCAGCGGTTCGAATCATTCAAAATCAAGACTGGTGAAACAATAGACCAGCTCGATACTCGTTTTACAAAGATTATGAATTATTTGGATATTTTAGGTAAGACTTATACCAATAGGGAGATCAATTTGCGTATCCTTAAAGCCTTAGATGAAAGGTGGAAAATGGTCACACTGATCATTAAAAACACTCAGGATATAGATAACTGGTCTGCTGAAACTACCTTCCAAACCCTTCAGGCACATGAGTTCGAATTGGATGAAGAAGATCCAATAGTTAGTGGTGATAGGGTTAAGGAAATCTCCAAGAGCATTGCACTTAAGGCATCTACCTCTAAGAAGCCTAGATCATCTATGTCTAAGTCCTCAAGCATAAAAGATGAACTAGAGAGTACTGATCTTGATCTTAAGGATCAGTTGAATTTAATGATTAAGAGGTTTGACAAACTTAACAAGAGGTATGGTAGATACAAAAGATTCTATAAGGACACTCAGGGCTCTAATAACAGGGACTCTTCTAGGACCAGAAGGGATCACAAATATTCTGAAAGGAGAGATGAGATCTCTAATGAGAAAGAAGAGATAGGAACTCTGCTGATAGGAAGGATAGAAATCCTACTGATAGAAAGGACATGAACCGATATCATTCTCCTTCTAAACGTTCTACTAATGAACCTCTGTGCTATAACTGTGAAAAGCCAGGTCATTACATCCATGAATGTCCTGATATGAGTGCTGAAGACAGAAGAGAAAGAAAAGCAAGGAGAGATCGCAAATATGCAAAGGGTAAGAGGGCAATGGTGGCTAACAATGAATCTGATACGGATTCAGATGAGTTGCCATCCTCCTCTTCTGATTACCCTTCTAGCAGTGAGAAAGAAGTCTTCATTGCAGATGATGGACTAGTCATGATGGCAAAAATAGACCAAGAGGTATCTTCTGTCACATCCTTTCAATCTTGTGATAAATCTGATTCTGATTCTGATTTATGTGACACTGCTGATAGTAGTGTAGGGAGTAGTCTTCATCATTCCAATGGAATGAATGAAGAAGACCTCCTACCAGCTAACAAAGCATTCATGGAAATCAGTGATGAGAACATATCTTTAAGACAATAAATCATTAGTCTTCGAGAAGCTCAAATGCAAGTGGATCCTAATATAACTATTCTAAATGCACGGCTGTCAGAAGAGTTGTCTCAACTCAAAGACAAGTATGCATCTATGGACAAGCTATATCAGGGTATGCTTCATACTCAAGCTAAAGAGACCAATGAGTTCAATGACTTAAAGATTACATGTGAAAAACTTGAAGAGCGCAATAGATTCTTAGAATCTGAAGTACTGAGCTTGGATCTGAAGCTATCTGATATGATTAACTCTTCTAAGATTAATCAAACATTATCAGACAGATACAGAGCTCCTTACGATAAAAGTGGAATAGGTACTGATCTGCCTAGTTCCTCTACTTCAGGCATTAAGAACACTACTGGAGCTAGTTCAAGTTCTTTGCAATTAGATAAAGGAAAAGAACCTATGACTTGTGATAATGATCCAAAACCTAAAGTACAGTCTAAATACATTCCTCCTACTACCAAGAATGGTAAACAGAAGAATGGATCTAGACCAGTACAGTCAAGACCATACCAGAAGAGTACTACTCCTCTGACCAGAGCAGAAATGTCCTGGAATCAGAAGAGGCAGACTCAGAACAGTAGGTCAAGACAAACACAGGCAAGTTGGAAACAGCCTAGACCTCCTTTTATAAGGCAGTCTCAGCTGTACTCAACTAAACCTAGGAAATTTGTGCCTCATTATCATAACAAACCTGTTCTTTATCCTCCACCTTTATCTTATGATATCATTGGAGAGGAAAGACCAAAACGCATCTATAAGCCGTATGGTCCACAGGCTTTTAGGCCATATGCAAATTATTACAGACATACTGATCTTCCTGAAAAAGGGATAGAACCAAGGAAAGGCTATCTCAGAAAAATAGATCCTAAGTCTGCTGATAATTTGGATAAGGTCAACAAAGTACTGTTCTGTGATAAGCATGGTAGAAAACTTAAGAGGTCTCAATTATTCAAATCTTCAATGTTTATTTGGATACCTCTTACTACTAACCCCCAAGGACCCCAGTAAAGAAAGGGTACCTAAATTATTAAGATCACTACTTGCAGGGTCGACTGGATCTTTACAAGAAAGGTGGTTCAGTTGGAGAAACTTGGTACATAGACAGTGGGTGTTCGCACCACATGACTGGTACCAAGACTCTCCTTTCTGACTATCATGAGAAGGAAGGACCAAAAGTGATCTTTGGAGATAGTTCCATGGCAATCACAAAAGGATTTGGATACATCAAGAATGGAGATGTAGAGATTCAAGATGTCTCATATGTTGAAGGTCTGAAATATAATTTGTTATCTGTCTCTCAATTTTGTGACAGGGGCTACAAAGTTTACTTCAAAAGCACCAAATGTGAAATCTGGGATAAAAGAACACATACAATTCTACTAGTTGGAGTTAGACAGGGCAGTGTCTACATTGTAAATTGGAATAGTTGTCCTAGGGATACTTGCCTTCTTTCTAAGAGTCCTAAAGAAATCAGCTGGCTATGGCATAGACGCTTATGCCATCTGAACTTTAAGATTATTAACAAGATTGCAAGAAACTACCTTGTTGAAGGTATCCCTAATGAAATCTATTTCAAATCACAAGTGTGTGATGCTTGCCAAAAAGGTAAACAGGTAAAGGTTTCCTTTAAGTCAATTCCCACACTTTCTACTTGTAGAGTCCTAGAACTCTTGCACATGGATCTACATGGTCCAATAAAACCCCCTACGCTGAATGGTAGAAGGTACACTTTGGTTGTGGTAGATGATTATTCAAAATTCACTTGGGTAATCTTCTTACACAAAAAGAGTGATACACAAACCCAACTACCAGATCTGTTAAAGAGGTAGCAAGTAGAAAAAGGTCAGCCCATTGTCAAGATCAGGAGTGACAAGGGGACTGAATTTATAAACTGCTATATTAAAGAATTTTGTTCTAAGTCTGGAATTCAGCATTTAACAAGTGCAGCTAGGACACCCCAACAAAATGGTGTAGCTGAGAGAAGAAACAGAACACTAAAGGAAGCATGCAGAACAATGCTTGCAGAGTACAACACACCACAGAAGTTCTGGGCTGAGGCAATCAACACTGCCTGTCACACTCAGAACAGATGTGCATTCAATAAGGTACATGGTAAAACTCCTTATGAGGTATGGAAAGGTAGGAAACCTAGAATTTCATATTTTCATATCTTTGGATGTAAGTGCTTTATTCATAACAATGGAAAGAGCAAATTAAATGCTTTTAATGCCAAAGCTGATCAGGGAATATTCTTCTACTAGCAAGGCATTTAGAGTGTTTAATTACTCTACTCTATGTGTAGAAGAAACACCCCATGTTGTCTTTGATGAAGTTGTACAGGACTCTGCTGATCATCAGATCAGTAAGAAAATTGATGATCTGACCATTCAAACTGATAAAGACAATGAAGAGACTGAAGTCTATGAATCTGTACAAGCCTACAATCCGTTTCTGAATGTTCTAAACAAAGATGATGTTGTAGAAAAGGTAAAAGACAATGGTAAGCCTTCTAGACCAATTGACATGCCTGAATTGGTTGACTGTTCTCCTGTGAATAAACCTGCTGAAAATGATGATATTGATATTGATGATTCTGTTGTACATGATGTGGATGATGAAAGTATTCCTGATAAAACTAGAAAAACATGGAAATCTGCTCATTCTACTGATCTGATTATTGGTGAATCCAATAAAGGTGTTAAGACCAGAAGACAACTGTTTGATTCTAAGCCTGGACCCAGTAATTCTCTATTTTGTTGGCGTTGCTTCTTATCTTCTATTGAACCTGCTAATGTGAAAGAAGTTTTATCTGACAGTAACTGGATTATGGCTATGCAAGAAGAATTAAATCAGTTTACTCGAAATGATGTGTGGGAACTCGTAGAGAGACCTACTGATCACAATGTGGTAGGTACAAAGTGGATTTTCAAAAATAAGAAAGATGAGAATGATCTTGTTGTGAGAAACAAAGCCAGATTAGTAGCTCAGGGCTACTCTCAAGATGAGGGTATTGATTATGATGAAACATTTGCCCTTGTAGCCAGATTAGAAGCTATAAGATTGTTTCTTGCTTATGCTGCTTATATTAAATTCACTGTGTATCAAATGGATGTGAAAAGTGCATTTTTGAATGGTATACTTTTTGAAGAAGTTTATGTAGAACAACCTCCTGGATTTGAGGTAAATGGTAATCAAGTATACAGGTTGAAGAAAGCACTATATGGTCTGAAGCAAGCTCCAAGAGCCTGGTATGACACTCTTTCACTATTCTTAGTTGAAAATGGATTTACTAAGGGCAAAGTGGATCGAACTTTGTTCAGAAGACAAGAAGGTACAGACATTTTATTAGTCCAAATTTATGTTGATGATATAATATTTGGATCTCCTAACAAAAGCATGAGTGAAAGCTTTTCAAAGCTCATGCAAAGCAAGTTTGAAATGTCAATGATGGGAGAAATGACTTATTTTCTTGGACTTCAAGTAAAACAATCATCAGATGGTATCTTTATCAATCAAGCAAAATATACAAGAAAGTTGTTAGATAAATTTGGTATCAAGACCTGTAAAACAGTTGGTGTACCAATGCTGCCAACATACAGAATGGATCCTGATGATCAAGGTAAGTCTGCTGACCAATCCTATTATAGAGCTTTAATTGGTTCTCTACTCTATTTGACTGCTAGTAGGCCAGATATTGCATTTGCAGTAGGAGTATGTGCTAGATTTCAGGCCAACCCCAAAGAAAGTCATGTGGAGACTACTAAAAGGATATTGAAATATCTAAAGGGTACCATTAATCGAGGTTTGTGGTATTCTGCAGATGATGATCTATCCCTAAGTGGTTATTCAGATTCTGACTTTGGTGGTTGCAGGATAGATAGAAAATCAACCTCTGGTTCATGCCAATTTTTAGGTTCTAAGCTCATATCATGGTTTTCAAAGAAACAAACAAGTGTGGCAACATCTACCACTGAAGCAGAATATATGGCTGCAGGAAGTTGTTGTAGTCAGCTTCTTTGGCTAATGCAACAACTTAGAGACTACAACATTGTGGAATCTAATGTACCTATATTCTGTGACAGCAATAGTACAATTGCCATCACTCAAAATCCCGTTTTACATACTAGATGCAAGCATGTAGATGTTAGGCATCATTTTATTAGGGATCATGTTGAAAAGAAAAACATTAGGATGGAGAAGATCCATACTGATATTCAGAGAGCTGACATTTTCACAAAACCTTTGGTTGAAACTAGATTTGGAGAGCTTTGCATAAGTTTAGGATTGATAGACATGGATCCTGCATGTGTATAGAACTGTATTCTAACATTTCAGGTACTTAGCTGATATCAAGATCAGTACACCAAGAAGGGTAATTCTGAAGAACAGACCATGTCAAGACCTCTACATTCATCACAATCAGGTAAAAAGGTTACTAAGGTGCCTAAATCCCGATGAGGAAGCTGGTAAAGCTGAGGGAATTGAGAATATACATTTAAGGGGGAATCTATGATTTCTGAAAAATCCTGTATGTTGACTCAAAGCACAAATCACCTTAGAACAAACCTTATAAAGACCTATTTTTAATTATTCTTTACTATTCTGAACTGTATTTCACATTTTATGCATGAACTAATACTTCTACCAAGGTGAAACAGGCACAGAAGAGGAGTTCTCCACTGAAGGGGGAACTGATCTGATTACAGATGTGATCTGTCTACAAATCTGATCTGATTACAGCACATATCTGTCTACAGACATGTTCTGATTATTGAATTGATTTGTCTACAGGACTGTTCTGATTACAAAGTTAATTTGTCTACAGAACTATTCTGACTACAATATCATTCTCTCTATAGAACTGATCTAATTACTGATTAAACTGTCTACAGAACTTATTTGATTACAGGGAAATCTGTCTACAGAATAGTTACAGTACTGATCTGAGAAAGTACTGTGCTGGTATAAAAAAGATGAAAATCAGAAGAGTTGGGGAACTAATCTGAGGATTACTGAGCTGACCCAACTACTGAGCTGATCTTCAAAGAGAGTACTCAGCTGATCCCAATACTCAGCTGAACCCAGATAAGTAAATTGCAACATATTTTAAGTAAGAAATTGAAGTAAAATGTGCATGGAAACAAATGTGCTGATACACATCAGAACAGTACCATTGCCTTAGAATTATTTCTAAGTCAAGATCTGTTCAAAAATTAGTTTACTTATAGAGGCGATTAATACACTCCTCTATTCTTGACCTAATTTTAAAAGGTGTATTTATCAACACAAGTTGGCTCCAAATTGGAAATGAGTTTTATGAATCTGGAACGATTTCTTAAAATTACACTTTTCAATACTCAATCCAAACCACTAAACGTGTGAATCTAAATCAATCCAAGCCCTAGATTTGCCTTGATTTAGATTAAATGCGATCACATTAACTTCTTCTTCTTCATTACTTAAAATCTTTCTGCAAATTCTCTAAGTTCAAGTTTTCTCGATTCTCCTTACTCTTGCAACTACACTTCTACATTTCTACACTATGGCGATTATTGATATTCTTAACGAAGAAAACGAAGTTGTAGGAACTTTTGATTCAACCAGATGGATTCGAGAGAAAGGAATTTTCGTTGAAAATTCAGTCTACTTCACCGGACGTCAAAAAGAAGAGAATCAAGCCATCCTCACCATGTGTGAAGAAAGCGGGCTAAGGAAGTACCTAGAATCGTTTCCCATGAAGGTTTACGAACCTGAGGCGATGAAATTCTTTCTACAGGTGCAAGGTGATACGAATAGCATCCGTTCGATAGTTTCTGGTCATAGGGTTGTCATCTCCAAAGAAACCCTTGGAATCGCGTTCGATTTACCAGACGGGCCAATCAACATTCTGAGCTATATGGCAGGGCAAGAAAAGGCTCGTGTGGGCAGATGGTTGAATGTTGACCCAGCAACTCTAACCAATTTGAAGAAGGAAATTCTTCCAGAAGGTCTTCAACTTTTGATGGACATAGCTGGAAAATGCATGTTAGGGCAACACTTCAGTCAAGATGCCCTCACTAATCTCAAAATTCGTATTATGGCCGCAATCACTGATCGAGTCGATGGTGACTGGCAAGGATTCATTTTGGGCCGATTGTTGGCTGAAAGAGAAAAGGTGTTGTTTGATGAAGACACCAGAGAATTTTCCATTAAATCCTGGATGGGTTTTGGAAGTAAATTGAGCATCTTATTGCCTCAATTAGCTGAGAAGAAGGTGGATTGGAGTCCTCCGAAAAGATTTCATCAGGGCAAGTTTTTGTTCAAGAAAGAGTCTGTAAAATTTGAACAAGAACAGAGGAATCGTCCTCAACCTCAAGAATCTGGTGGTTCGATGTTCCGTTCTGACAATGATGAGCCGGAAATGAGATCGAAGGTTAGGCATGATCCTCACAGAGCTGGATTAAGAAGAGGTAGATCAGCTAGGGCCATTCCTGAAAAATCAGAAGAGTCTGTTGCTGCTGTAAAGGAGTCTTCTGTGGAACAAGAGGTAAGTTCTTCGAGCCTCATTCTTTCACATAAGAGAACTAAAGTTTCTGGTGTTCTTAGACCCAGAAGAGTCCTCAAGAACACTACCCCTTCTCCCTCAACCTCTCATTCTATCCAAGCCCAACCCCTTGAAGCTATGCCTTCCTATTCTGAGGAGTCAGTTCACTACTCTTCTATTCGTCAGAACACTCCTCACTCAACCTCTCAGAACACTTCTTTTCATTCCACTCCCCAATCGAGTCCTCACCAAAATCCCACTCCTCATTTCTCTCTTGAACCTGAACCTGAACCAGTTCATGATCACTCTACTGAACATGAACATATACCTTCCTCTGAACCAATTGAGATTACCTCTTCTCCTGAAACTGAAATCATACAGCCAGATTCAGTGTTCTTGATGGACTATCCAGTTTGTGATAAGGAAGAGAGGATAAGATTTAAGTTGAGAAATGCTCTTCTCAAAAGCTTTCATGGTTTAGATGACAGCACTAGATCCTTTGAGCAACTTCTAAGGATAGGTACTCGGGTATATCTTAGAAGAAGAGGTCTTGATGAGCTGATGATTATTGCTGAAGGTATGGGTGGTTTATCTGTGTTCCATGACTGGGAACAAGAACAGAGAGAAGCTGCAGATGTTAATTCATACACTGAATTATTCACTCTTGAGTCTGTTATTTAGTTGATTGAAAGAATAACAGGTTGCAAGTATTCGATGGTTAAGCCTACTGATGTAGATGTTGATACTGATGTCAACATGGAAGCTGATGATGCTGATATCAGAGATTCTGATAATCAAGCTGCATATGAAACTGATATGGAAGCTGACTATGAAGCTGATACCAATGCAACAGAGATGTTTCAGAACACTGTTGTTCCTGAAGAAACTGAAGTCTTAGTGGAACAAGATTTGAGTGCTGGTGTGTTGGAAAGCACACCAGTCATTGCTGCTGAGAATACTGTGCTTAATGAGACAGTAAGAGATGTTCCTGCTGAGACAAGGCAAGATAATTCTAGCTTTGAGATGTTGAAAAAGCAGAATGAAGAGTTACAAAGCAAGCTGGAAGCTACCTTGAAACAATTTCAACAAGCCACTGAGAAATTGGAAAGTTTGACTGCTGCTAATTCATATGACAAGATAATGGAATTTACAATGTCAAAGATCTATGATCTGCATAGATTACAAGAGAAGAAACTTTCTACTGAATTGCAAAAGAAAGTAGACCTACTTTTGACACCCTTGAGAGATTGGCAAGATGAAGCCAAAAAGGGGGAAGATAAAGTGATAAAAGTGATGGAGCAGACTCAAACTCAACAAGCCCAGTTGGTTGTGAGTCAAGATGAGCTGAAAGCTAGTATTGATGATTTAAAAGAAGAAATCATTAGTTTGAAACTAAGACAACAAAATCCTGATTCTGAATCTCATGCTACTCAGAAAATCATTACTGAATCTTCTTCTGGAAAAAGAAAAAGGAAACTTATTTTAGAAGATGAAGAAGAGGCTGAACAGACTGGAAGGATTACCAGGTCTAAGAGCAAGTTGAAACATGTTGTTTCTGATAATAGGCCAAGTGATGTGCAGATGGCTGAAGCAGTTGAGAAGCATAATCAGATGTTTGCTCAGAAGAAAATTGAGATGGCTGAGAAAAGAACAGATGAACAGATTAGAAAGCAAAAGATGAAAGATGCAGAAGCTGCAAGGAGAAAGTTTGATAATCGAGTTACTGCATTGAAAAGGAAAATGAAGTCTAAGTCTGTTGGAACTGTTCTGGATGAAGAATTCATGGAATTTGTGGTTGATCCAGAAGATATGGAATACTGGAATAATTTGAAAAGGAAATGGCAGATTGCTAATTTCATAGTGAAGAAATTTGGTGATCATTATAGCAAGGAAGATGAATATTCTAACTTTGATGAGTTCATGATGAACATTGCAAGGAATTTTTGGGAGCATATATTGTTATTAGCTGCTGGTGCAGGAATTCAAATCTTATGTCCTGAAGAACCTGTTTGGGATCCTCCAAGATTAGAGAATGGAGAACCTGATCTGATTGAAGTTGGAAACATAATCTCACAGATTATTCAAGATGAAGGAATAACTGATCATAAGCACATGATGGATATCAAGAACATAATGTACTTGGCATTCAGAATTCCAAATGAAGATTGAAGATGAAGGACTATGCTGAAGAAGATAACATTTCTAAACCTTATCTTTATTTTCTTTATTTGATATTTCTGTGATTATGTGACTTAGTTGTAATATGTGATATATCTGATCTTATTTTGATATGAATCTTAATCTGATGTTTTGAATTGATGAACTGATATGATTAACTATATATCTTAAACTACTGATCTGTGAATGTTTAAGTAGTTTTTGCTTCATCAAAAAGGGGGAAATTGTTGGGATATGAATCCTATAAACAATGTTCTGATTGATGATTATATGTTTTGATGGCCAAAAGCAACTTTAGAATTAATGATATGTGTGATTATATGTTGTTCTATGTGAGTTATATGGATTAAGTTTACTGATCTTAATATGATATGAAGTTTGAGTTTACTGATCTTAGTATTTTATTAATCTGATATATGAACTGTTTAAGAACTAAGCTGATGAATTGTATAGACAGCTTATAGTATAGGACTTAGATGTACTCATCTGTATGTAGTTCAGTTGATGTATAGATAGGTTTTATATATTTGTAAAGTTGTATTCTATTGTATTCAGCATTGTAAAAGTTTAGAACAGTAGATTAGATTGAAGAAAGAAGACTAAGAGATACCAGAAGACTACTTCAGAGCATGAAGAAATCAAGTGAAGTATTATTGAAGGAAGCTGAACAGTTTTGGAAGAACTGTGCTGATTGACCAAGAGCAGTAAAACTAAGAAGAGTAGTTTACTGTGCTGAGTTGGTTTGTTTGAAGAATAAGTTTGGATGACTTATTTAAAGCGTAACTGAAGATATTTTTGAAGATATGCTGACTTGGAAAGATAAGATAAGTTGGTTATAAAAAGAAAGAAGTTACAACAAGAAACGGTTATGAGTTAGTTGAGAGTTAGTTCACAAACTGCTAACTGTCTTACTATTGCTTATAAATACCGTGTGATCTTCTACTTGAAAAGACTACTGACACTACTGATACAATTACTATTCAAGAGCAATCAAGAAGTATTCAAGTATTCAAGCACTCACAGAGTCAAGAAGATCGTACTGAAGAGAAGCCACAGATTTGAAGAGAAGAATCAAAGGCTACTGCAAAGAGAAGTTTTACTTTTCGTTTTAAGTTTGTATTGTGTAAACAAGTGTGCTAGTTACTTGTAAAATTACTAGTGGATCGAAGATATACCTGGTGGTATAATCGACAAGATCAAAGTCTTAATCTTGGGACTCTAAACTACAAGTACTCAAGAAGGAAGAGTAATAAAACATCGCAACTGGAGTTGTGAGAGTGTATGTAGACATTTGTCGAACCACTATAAAATCTTGTGTTCTTTACTGTTTGTTTTTTATTAACTGTTGATATATTTGTTTAACCAAGAACAGTAAGTTTTCTAAAGAAAAGATTTAAAGAAAAGTTGAGTATACAAGCTAACTGTTAGTACTGAGCTGATTTTAAGAACAGTACTGTACAGAACGTATTTCCGCACTTAAACTCTGATATTTTGATAGAATTTGAAAAGTCTATTCACCCCTCCCCTCTAGACTTTTTCTTAGCTTACTCAATCTTAACTCAACTTTGGGACCAACAGAAATCACTTAAGAGCTAGGGATGTTCTTATGGTTTCTGGCTCTTGGAGAACTCTTAAAACAGTATGGTTTTTTGCTTGATTGCTTGCTTAGCTTGTTGAATTCTCTCGTTGTGACTTCTTGTTTGTGATTTCTCATCCTCTTGTATTTATAGTGGTGATTGCTTGCAACTAGCCGTTGGAGTTGACTAGCCGTTGGGGCAATCTTCTAAGTAAGGTAAGTCTTCATTCAAAATTCAAGATGACTTTGGGAATCAGCCGAGTCCTGGACGAGCACATAGTCTTCTGATCTTCACTCATAGTCTTCTGACTACTCGTTTGGCCTTAAGTCTTCTGTCTTCTAATATCAGTCGAGTAACACTCTTCTGATCTGGCAAATCTTTTATGCACTCTTAGATTATCTTCAATCTTGGACTCCATCAGATAAGTAGGTATACAAGCACCTTACTTGTCTGGTCTTCAAGGATCTTCTAGTCTTCATGTCTTCTACTCTTCTCATCTTGAGGATAGGCATGTAAGTCAGGGCTGTGCTGATCAGCTGATATCAGTTCAATTGATCACACAAGACTAGTCTAAGCTGTTCTATACAAAGTCAGCTGATCCTATTACATTTATAAACTCTAAGTGTTTTGGCCATCAAAACTATTCTAACATCAAGTGGGGCTTAGGGTGAATTTATATCCCAACACATCATACTCAGCAACTCGAATCCCGAAGTTGCATCCACAAATTGATCGATTCTTAGCAAATGATAATGATCTTTCGGGCAGGCTTTATTCAAATCCCGAAAGTCGATACACATCCTCCACTTTCCAGCTCCTTTTGACACCAATACAGCATTCGAGATCCATTCATGAAACTGAACTCGGTGAACATGTCCAGCTTCGAGCAGTTTCTCGATCTCTGCTTTTATGATCGCATTCTTCTTAGAGCCAAAGTTTCTAAGCTTCTGCTTAACTGGCTTAGCTTTAGCATCCATGTTGAGGTGTTGCATGGCCACCTCCGGAGGTATTCCTGTCATATCAGAGGAAGAAAAGGCAAATATGTCCGCATTTTTCTCAATGTACGGATTACCTCTTCAACTACTCCGGGTTCCATCTGAGCCCCTATCTTTGTTGTGAATCCTGTCATCCCAGGGTACAGTTCCACGTCCATCAGCTCTTCATCAGCTTGGATCTTGGGTAGCTTTCCAGCTTCCCCAACAACTTTCTGCTTTTTCAATTCGGGGTCATCCCCTGTTGGTAATAAAATGAGAATTTTGATTAAGATACCAAAACCCCTTAAGACATGCCAAATAGATAAGTCAAATTGAATGAACATGTTTCAGGAATGTTGGAACATGTAGACCAGGCTAGTTGAGAAGCTGATATGTTATGCAGCTCTTAATTGATTTAGATGCATAAGTTGAGGGGGAATACATGCTTAGAAGATTTTAAGAATCAAGTCCCCTCAAGGCTCAATATCAAGTTGATCCCAAGACTGCTGAAAGTGCTTACTGACCAACTGTGTTGATCAAGCCAGCTTAGTAGAAAGACAACCTCCCTGATGATCAAATAAGTGGAACACATCAAGAAGATCAAGTCTGCTGATGTGCATATCAATGTTCAGAGGAGTTGTACAGCAAGATTGATCAATCACACTTGAACCTGAAATGTTCTAAGGCAAAAGCCAACTGTGCTGATGTGGTCAAGACCACTGAGATGAATGCAAGGATGCTTAAGAACCATCAAGTGATGATCAGCAAAGTTAGAGAGCTAAGTCATCTGATAAGAGCTATGCCAACATTGATGATAAGCCATGTTTGTTGAAAGTGATAAGCATACTTATCCAGTTGATAAGGAAAGTTGTCCTTATCATGAAACCAATGATCAGAAGTGATGTCCATGTTTGATCAACTGAATCGTCAAGTCAGACATTGGGAAGAGTGCATCAAAGTGAAGACAAGAAGCTCACAGCCGTTTACTTCCCATATTAAGGACATGTCACTTTCAAGAATCTGTCTTCCAGTTGCAAAGTTCAAGGAAGACACATATAGACATTTTGAGGCTGTCTCTCCACCGAACATAACCTCAATTTGCTCTATAAATACAAAAGTGTGGAAACCATTTCAAGGCATCCAACTGAACCAACTATCCTATAAATCAAAGGAAACTACAAGCTCATAAGCCTTCAAGCTTTCTAAGAACACATTCTTAGTTTCCAAACACTTCATCTAAGTTGAACCTCATTGTAAATCATACAAAGATTAGAGAGATATCCTAACCTTTACACAATGCTCAATTGTAAAGGATATCTCACCTAGTTGGAACCAACATCAACCATTAAACCTTTCAAGGAAAGTTAGAAGGATTGTTGTAGTAGAAGTGTAAGGAACTAACTGTCAAGAGAAGAACAGTTTAGTTCTGAGTTGAGAGAGAGTACTAGGACTCTGAATTCCTAGGGATCAAGGCACTAAGGAGGTGTGTGGTTGATCAGTGCACCTTGGCACTATAAAACAAGTTAATTCCAAGAGTGAAGGAATTATCCTGTTAAATCAGGGAAAGTGGATGTAGGAGCTTGAGTCTCTGAACCACTATAAACCTCTTGTGTTGTTTACATTAAAGTATTTTCATACAAATAACACATACATACACTGCACACAAACTGGTCTTCAAAAGACTTATATCACAAGTTGTGCAAAATTGTTTTGGGACAAGTCCCCTGAAAAGCAGTTAAGTGTTAAGTAAGGATTTCAGAATTAAAAAGGAGTTTAAACATAAGGGCCAACCATAATTCCGCACATATAACTTAATTAAATAGTTATCCAACTAAGTACTTCATAGTGTTTAGTAGTTTGATTATCTTAAGAAAGTTATACATACTCAGAAGAGTTGTCCAGGACAATCTTGCTGAAAGCCTGTTTTGCTTAAAAAGAAAAAGATTTGCATATACAAGTGTATTCCCCTCCCCCCTTACACTTGTACCATACTCCTTTCAGGACCAACAAGTGGTATCAGAGCAGGGGTTCAAAGACCACTACTTCTGAAAATCCATCTTGATTTTCAAAAAAAAAAAAACATATCTTAGTGTGGTCACTGAACTCATCTTTCTGAATTCTTAACACATTTGTTATCTAACCCCTCTTATCTAAGATATGGCAAACAACAATGTTGTTGTTCCACATGATGTTGTGGAGACCATCAACAATATGGCTCCAAATCCAATCAATCACATATCTCACCATAAGCTGCCTATGTTCTCAATTGAGAACTATGATTTCTGAAAAATCAGAATGAGATCCCATCTTGCATGCCTTCACAATGAGATACTGAGAGTCATCACAAGGGGTCCATTCATATTCACTCAAGCTAACCCCAAGGTTACTGAAGCTCAAAGAGCTGATCCAAGGCAGGAAATCCCCAAAGATGAAGATGACCTCACCACTGAAGAAGCAAGGAGGCATAACCTCAACTATCTTGCAATGAACACTCTCTATCAAAAAATTCCAGATGCAGTAATGGGGAGAGTCTACCACTGCACAACAGCCAAAGAAATTTGGGACACCCTTGCTGAAATGTGTGAGGGTACTGACAAAATCAAGGAGAATAAGCTCCAAGTTGCTGTGCAGAAGTTTGAACAATTCACAATGGAGTCAGAAGAGTCCATTGACAAATTTGCTGGTAGATTCACTGATATAATGAATGAGATCAACTCATTGGGCAAGGTGTACTCCAAGAGAGAAATTGCACTGAAAATTCTAAGAAGTCTCACTCTAAATTGGGATGTATATTTTGTCATGATGAAGAATAGTAAGGATCTCTCCACCATGCTCATGCAACAAGTCTTCTCAGAACTCAAAGCTTATGAGTTTGATCTCAACAGAAGAAAGCCTACTGAAGAAACTTCCTTACCAACAAAAGGAGTGGCATTTAAAGCCAAAGCTGCTGAACTAGAGATGCAGTCCACTCCGAGATCATCAAAGTCAGTCTCTAAGGCTGAAATGAAGGAAGAGCTAGCCCTCATGGCTAGAAGGTTTGATAAACTCAACTCAAGGTTTGGTAGATACAAGAAATTCTACCAAGACAACAAGGTCAGGAGAAGGTACAACCCTCCTGAAGCCAAGGCTTTGACAAAAGGCCTGAAGAAAGAAAATCAGAGGACAAGTACTCTGATAGAAGAAAGTCCAGCAGAGCTGAACCTTCATCATCTAGAAGAAAAGAAGAGTCAAAGAAAGATGATGATGAAGACCTATGTGTTGGGAATAAAATGAGAATTTTGATTAAGATACCAAAACCCCTTAAGACATGTCAAATAGTTAAGTCAAATTGATATGAACATGTTTCAGGAATGTTGGAACAGCTAGTTGAGAAGCTAATATGTTAGGCAGCTCTTAGTTTATTTAGATGCAAAAGTTGAGGGGAAATACATGCTTAAAATAATACAAGAATCAAGTCCCCTCAAGGCTCAGAATTAAATTGATCTCAAGACTGCTGAAAGTGCTCAATGACCAACTGTGTTGATCAAGTCAGCTCAGTAGATAGACAACCTCCCTGATGATCAAATAAGAAGAACATATCAAGAAGAACAAGTCTGCTGATGTGTATGTCAAGTTCAGAGGAGATGTCCAGCAGGATTGACCAAGCACACTTGAATCTGAAATATTCTAAGGCAAAGGCCAACTGTGCTGATAGGGTCAAAACCACTGATATGGAAGCATAAAAGCTCAAGAACCATCAAGTAAAGATCAGTGAAGTTAAAGAGCTAAGTCATCTGAAAGAGCTATGCCAACACTGCTGATAAATCATGTTTGCTGAAACTGATAAGCAGACTTGTCCAGATGATAAGGAATGTTGTCCTTATCATAAGACCAATGATCAGAAGTGATGTCCATGTTTGATCAAGTGAATCTTCAAGTCAGACATTGGCAAGAGTGCATCAAAGTCAAGACAAAGAGCTTACAGTCGTTTACTTCCCAAATTAAGGACATGTCACTTTCAAGAATTTATCTTCCAGTTGCAAAGTTCAAGGAAGACATATATAGACATTTTGAGGCTGTCTCTCCAATGGACATAACCTCAATTTTCTCTATAAATACAGAAGCGTGGAAACCATTTGAAGGCATCTAACTGAACCAACTATCCTGCACATCAAATGAAACTATAAGCCTTCAAGCTTTCTAAGAACATTATTAGTTTCCAAACACTTCATCTAAGTTGAACTTCATTGTACATCAAACAAAGCTTAGAGAGAGATATCCTATCCTATACACAGTGCTCAATTGTAAAAGATATCTCACCTAGTTGGAACCAACATCAACCTTTAAACCTTTCAAGGAAAGATTAGAAGATTGTTAAGGAACTGACTGTTGAGAGAAGAACAATTCAGTTCTGAGTTGATAAGAGAGTACTAGGACTCTGAACTCATAGGGATCAAGGCACCAAGGAGTGGTGTGGTTGATCAAGTGCACCTTGGCACTATAAAACAAGTTAATTCCAAGAGTGAAGGAATTTTCCTGTTAAATCAGGGAAAGTGGATGTAGGAGTTTGAGTCTCTAAACCACTATAAACTCTTGTGTTGTTTACTTACAAGTTATTTCATTCAAACACACATTCATACACTACACACAAACTGATCTTCAAAATACATACATTCAAGTTGTGAAAAACTGATTTGGGACAAGTCCCCTGAAAAACAGTTGAAGTGTTAAGTAAAGATTTCAGAATTAAAAGGAGTTTTAAACATAAGGGACAACCATAATTCCGCAATTATAACTTATTTAGATAGTTATTCAACTAAGTACTCTATAGTGCTTAGTAGTTTGATTATCTTCTGAAAGTTATACATACCAGAAGAGTTGTCCAGGACAACCTTGCTGAAAGCCTGTTTTGCTTAAAATTGAAAAAGATTTGCATAGAAGTGTATTTCCCCCCCCCCCCCATACACTTGTTATATACTCCTTTCAGGACCAACAAGTGGTATCAGAGCAGGGGTTCAAAGACCACTGCTTCTGAAAATCCATCTTGATTTTCAAAAACTAAACCTTAAGTGTGGTCACTGAACTGATCTTTCTGAATTCTTTATTCGTTGTTATCCAACCCCTTTCTATCTGAGATATGGCAAATAACAACAACAATGTTGTTGTTCCACATAATGCTGTGGAGAACATCAACAATATGGCTCCAGATCCTGTCAATCACATATCTCATCATAAGCTGCCTATGTTATCAATTGAGAACTATGATTTCTGGAAAATCAGAATGAGAGCTCACCTTGCATGCCTCCACAATGAAATGCTGAGAGTCATCACAAGGGTCCATTCACATTCACTCAAATTAACCCTAGGATTACTGAAGCTCAAAGGGATGACATAAGGGAGGAGATTCTAAAAGATGAAGATGACCTCACTACTGAAGAGAGAAGGAGACATAATCTCAATTATCTAGCAATGAACACTCTCTATCAAACAATTCCAGATGCAGTAATGGGGAGAGTCTACCACTGCACAACAACCAAAGAAATTTGGGACACGCTTGCTGAAATGTGTGAGGGTACAAACAAAATCAAGGAGAATAAGCTCCAAGTTGTTGTGTAGAAGTTTGAACACTTCACAATGGAGTCTGAAGAGTCCATTGACAAGTTTGTTGGTAGATTCACTGATATAATGAATGAGATCAACTCATTGGGCAAGGTGTACTCCAAGAGAGAAATTGCACTCAAGATTCTAAGAAGTCTCACTCCAAAATGGGATGTATACTTTGTAATGATGCAGAATACTAAAGATCTCTCCACCATGCCCATACAACAAGTCTTCTCTGAACTGAAGAAAACCAATTGAGGAATCTTCCCTACCAACAAAATGAGTAGCATTCAAAGACAAACTGCTGAACCAGAGATGCAGTCCACTCCAAGATCATCAAAGTCAGTCTCTAAGGCTGAAATGAAGGAAGAGCTAGCCCTCATGGCTAGAAGGTTTGGTAGATACAAGAAATTCTACCAAGACAACAAGGTCAGGAGAAGGTACAATTCTCCAGAAGCCAAGGCTGAGGACAAAAGGCCTGAAGAAAGAAAATCAGAGGACAAGTACTCTGATAGGAAAAAGTCCAATAGAGCTGAACCATCATCATCTAGAAGAAGAGATGACTCAAAGAAAGATGATGATGAATACATGTGCTACAACTGCCAAAAGAAGGGGCACTTTCAATATGACTGCCCTGAACTCAGCTCAAAGGAAAGAAATGAGAGGCAAGCCAAAAGAGACAAAAGATTCACCAACAGAAAAGCCATGATGGCTGGTGATGAGTCTCAAAGGAAAGAAAGGAGAGGCACTTTTTGATGATGGATTGTTTTCCAACAGTGATGATGATGATGTATGCAACATGGCTTTTGAAGATGATGAGGTATCTTCTACTTCTAGTTCACCATCAATTCAATCACTGAACACTAGTGATGTCAACCTAAAACTCTCCTTGGAAAGTTATTGGAAGACTTCACTAGGCTACAAGAACTTCATGATAATTGTGTGAGAGAAAATGTAATACTGAGTATTGAACTTGCAAAAACTTCTGAAGTTGAATCTGCAGTTGATATCAAATCTACTGAGTTGTATCAACAACTCTTGAGAGAGCTTAATGAAGCTTCTCTCAGGATAGTTGACCAATAAAAGCAGTTTGATGAACAACTGCTTATTCAGAAGAGAAAATACTTTGAACTTAAAATTCTTCAAGCTAAATTTGATAACCTCTCACATGAATATGATCTTCTTAAATCAAGTGAAGAGAGCCTGAGAATTAAGATGTCTGAAATGAATAAATCCTCTAAGGCAATAGAGGAAATTCAAAGCTTCCAAAGACCTATGGCTCAAAGAGTGGATTGGGATATGATCCATTCGAATCTTCACCTTGTCTTAGTGTTGCTTCAACAAGTAACACTAAGAGGATCTTTTTAAAATCAGTGGCACAACAGGCTGAAAATGAATTAATCCAGCCACTGAACAAAGGAAAGGGCAAAATGCAAGAAGTGCCCACTCAAGTATTTCAGGGAAAAAGACCCATACCTAAGGAAATGGCCAAAGTCCCTGAATACAAGAGGAATGGTGTTCAGTAGAGTATACCCAATGGAAGGGCAACTCATCTGAACAACATTCAGAGAGGATGTCCAAGGTATGTTCAGCCTAGGCCAACTCCCCTAAGGAAACCTCAGTTGAACAGACCTAAGGCCAACTCTCCTTATGGGTACAATAAAATGAGACAACCAAAACCTTTCATGCCAAAGGGTAATGGTCATCTATATGCCCATCCTCAAAGATTCCCTCAAGATGCACAAAAACTCATAAGTTCGGGAGAAATGTCAACTCTCCTGAAACTTACAGAGTTAACACTTTCACACATTCTTTCCCAAAGGCATTTAAGGGAAAAACTGTTTATGTAGATGCTAGAGGAAAACAACTTAGCCACCTTGAATCAATCAGGGTAATTAGGCAAGTTTGGGTTCCTAAAGGTACAACTAACCTCTCAGGACCCAAAATTCAAAGGGTGCCTAAAGCTTGATCATTGCAGGTAACAAAGGACCACAAGAAGCTGAGGAGCATGAACAAAAAGACAGCATGGTACTTGGACAGTGGATGTTCAAGGCACATGACTGGAAACAAATCACTCCTCACTGAATTCACCGAACAAGAAGGTCCTAATGTCACATTTGGAGACAGCTCACAAGCAACTACAAAAGGTTATGGTACCTTGATAATTGGTAATATCAAGGTATCCAATGTGTCTTATGTGGCTGGTCTCAAATATAACCTCATGAGTATAAGTCAATTTTGTGATAAAGGATACAATGTTGAGTTCACTAGCAATAAATGTCTAATCAAAGATAAAACTCAACAAATTCTACTGACTGGAACTAGGAAAGGAAATGTGTATTTTGCTGACTGGGACAAGTCTACTGATGCAACATGCTTTATAGCTAAGAGCTCAAATGAACAAAGTTGGTTATGGCATAAAAGGCTAAACCACCTGAACTTTAAATCCATGAACAAGCTGGCTAGAAATGCATTAGTTAAAGGACTGCCTAATGAAGTTTTCATTAAAGAACATGTTTGCAAACCATGTCAAGAAGGAAAACATATTAAAGTTTCATTTAAAGGCAAACTAGTCATCTCTACTGAAAGGGTACTTGAATTGTTACATATGGACTTATTTGGACCAATTACCCCTGAAAGTATAAATGGAAGAAAATACACATTGATTGTAGTAGATGACTTCTCTAGGTTCACATGGGTAGTATATCTCCTTAATAAGAAGGAAACACAAGTCAAACTCCCTGAACTTTTAAAGAGACTGTCAAATGAGAAAAACCTTAATATAATCAGGATAAGATCTGATAAAGGCACTGAGTTCATAAATTCATACATCAATGAGTATTGCACTGAAAATGGAATAGCCCATGAAACTTCAGCAGCTAGAACCCCTCAGCAGAATGGGGTAGCTAAAAGAAGAAATAGAACTCTTAAAGAGGCTGCTAGAACCTTAATTGTTGATTCAAATCTACCTAAGAGATTTTTGGCTAAAGCTATAAACACTACATGCTATACTCAAAATAAATGTTTGATAACTAAGGGTCAAGGCAAAACCCCTTATGAACTCTGGAAAGGAAGATTGCCTAAAGTATCTTACTTTCACATATTTGGTTGTAACTGTTTCATTCACAACAATGGGAAAGAGCAATTGAAGGCATTTGATAGAAAAACTGATGAAGGGATATTTCTTGGATATTCCCAAATCAGTAGAGTTTTCAGGGTCTACAATTGTAAATCCCTTCTTGTGGAAGAAACACCCCATGTTGTGTTTAATGAAGCTATTTTGGAGAACAGGGATAAACTCCTGAATGTGGATGACATCACACAAAGAACAACCAGATTAAGCCTAAGAGAGAAATATACTCTATTCACTGAAGTTGTCCAGATCAACCCTCCTGAATTCACTAAACTGGACAACACTCCTGAAGGCAATCTACCTGAGGTAAACCCCACTGAAGGAAATGATGAACTGAATGATCCAATCCCAGTTCATAACCAGGTAACAACTACCAATGAAGAAGAAACTCTGCTGAGGTAGTTAATGTATTAAATATTCCAGGGGGAAATGACAATGTTGAAATTGTCAATGTCCCTGACATTGAGGCCAACACCCCTGAATATAATACTGAATTAGACCCTGCATTAAATTTTCCTGAATTTTATGATCCTAGTGACTCAACCTTAGTAGAGGACAACTCTACTGAAGGGATCACGAAAAGAAGATTTCAAGGTGAAAGTGCTCTGTTTTGTTGATCCAAGTGTAGGAGTCAAAACTAGAAGATTTCATGGTGAAAGTGCTCTGTTTTGTTGTTTCTTATCAGAATAGGAACCTTGATTCACGCATTCTACAACACTAGAATAAGCGACCGCAAGTATACGGTGTCTATCGTAGCGAAGTAAGTACGAGGTTGATCCCACGAGGAGGTATAATGTAAAATTTTAGTTTGTTAACGGAATTCTAAATAGACACGATCGAGTAATTGAAGATAGTGGATTACCCTAAGATTGCCTACCAATTTTTCACAAGTAAACAATTAAGAGTAATGTAAAATCGATCAAATAACATGCAACTCAAGAAAACGAGAATTAAAACGAATGAAAACTCAAATATGAGAAAGTAGGTTCCAAGGCATTTGCAACATTTAGAAATCCATTTATGTTTCGTAACTCATTCAAATGGCAATTAATGTTGTTCTCTTATAGGGTTGACCACTAAAGAAGGATTAATCAATCTCTCGATACAACTAATCCAAAGGAGCATGCAACATAGGTTCGTATTTCTAAATCACAAACATCACACCACCTAAAATAGCCCCTAAGATCAATTAATTCCCTCTCCGATAACTAATTCTCTCTCGAGATCATAATAATATCGGGTTGCATGCTTGCATACGATTAATGGAATAAATCTTTCAATATTATCCCAATTAACAATGAATTAAGCAAATCATCATGGCCAATAACAACATGCTTCCAAATGAGAATTAATGTTGGTCCCTGAACGAGTAGTGAATGGGATTAAAGTCTAGAGGGGAGGGGTGAATAGACTTTAAAACTTTTTCAATAGAGTTGGGAACCTCTTCTGATTGCTTGTCTGAATTTCTTCTGTCTCTTCTTGGCCTTCTTTCTTCTTTGTCATCTAAATTCAGCTCAGGACATTCATAGACATAATGTCCTGGTTTGCGACAATTGAAGCATGATCCAAATTTCTGATTTGAGTTGCCTTTCCTTGGAGGAGTGGCATCTCTTCTTCTAGATCCTCGGCTGTCAGATGACTCCACATCCTTTCTAGGATGTCTTTCTGGTGTTCTTTCTCTAGAACCTCTGGAGGGTGAACTTGCTCTTCTATCTTTGTAGTTTCTATAGAATTTTCTATATTTGCTATTGAGAGTGTTCATCCTTTCGAATCTCTTGATCATAAGAGCCATTTGTTCTTTCAGACTCATGTCTGATCCTTCACAGTCTTCTGTTTTCAGTGAGGTCTTGCCAGATGAGGTACTTGCAGCTTTTGTATTGGCTGCTTTGAAGGCTACAGTCTTTGAAGTAGATGGTGTTGCAGTTGGCTCATCACTTCCTGAGTTTTCTTCTCTTTCCAGATCATATTCATGGGCTTTTAGGTTCTGAAATAGAGTTTGAGCAGACCACTTCTTGATATCTTGAGTATCTTTGATGATGGTCTTCTTGAGTCTCCATTTCTTGGTTAGAGAGTCTAAGATCTTTAGATTTTTCTCTCTATTTGTATATTTCTTGCCCAGAGATTCTATCTCATTGATGATCTTGGTAAATCTATTGTCTAGCTGATCAATAGACTCTTCTGGTTGCATCTTGAAGTGTTCGAACTTCTTGACTGCTATAGACAACTTGCTCTCCTTGATCAGCTCAGTTCCTTCACAGAGAAGAGCCAATGCATCCCACATCTCTTTGGCTGAGTCACAGTGGATTACCTTTGCAATGTACTCATTTGGAAGAGTTTGCATTATGTAATCTTGAGCAATGCTATCAAGATTGGATTGCTTCATCTCTTCTGGAGTGAGGTCCTTCATAGGCTTGGGGGCAAGTTCTCCAACTGGAATTTCTGGATCACCATTTGCAGTGTTGACTGCCATGATGGTGATTGGGCCTTCAGTGATTACTGACCACATCTTGTAGTGGACTGATGTGAGATTCTTCCTCATCCTGATCTTCCAGTAATCATAATCCTCAACTGAAAACTTAGGCAACTTTCGCATATTAGCACTCATGTTGTATGAGTTTTCAAAAACAAGTTTTTCAAAAAGAATAGATCAGTTCAAGAGGACTACAGAAAGACTCCCTCAAGTCTTCTGATAATCTAGAGACAGTAGTCCGTTAGAACCACTGCTCTGATACCACTTGTTGGTCCCTGAACGAGTAGTGAATGTGATTAAAGTCTAGAGGGGAGGGGTGAATAGACTTTAAAACTTTTTCAATAGACTTGGGAACCTCTTCTGATTGCTATGTCAATTGGACTACAAGTCTGCTGATCCAGATGACTATAGTGATCTGATTGAAGAGGTTATATGCGGAATTATGGTAGGCCTTGTTTAGACTCGTTCTTTAAATTTCTTATAAAAGTGTTAACTTGTTTTGCTTTATGAAAGTACTCAGCTGATGCTGGTTTGAAAGTTATGGCCTTGTTTTGAAGAATGTTGAAATCACAGTATGCACTATATAAGATATAAGAAATGACAGAATTGTAAAGTGCAGTAAATAAATAACACCAGATTTATAATGGTTCGGATATACGTTCCTACGTCAACTCTCACGTCCACACGTGATGTTTAATCCCTTTAATTTACCACAAATTACAAGGGTCTTGACCTTTATAGTCCCAAGGTTAGGACTTTGAGATCTGAGCCGTCCTAACAGCTACGGTCTCCACAAGTGATTGTAAGCACTTGCACTTTAAGGGGTTCAAAAACTTTAACCTTTCGGTGAGGGTTTGGGGTTTTTGAAATGTATCCAACTAATGATTCAAGCTTATAATTTTCTTAACCACTATGCCTAAAACAATGATTATACAATATGAACAGGTTTCAGGTTCTTATGGGTTGGATAGAAATCACTTAAGAGCTATAGATATTCTAATGGTTTTCTGGCTCTTGGATAACTCTTAGAACAGTATGGCTATTTGCTTGATTGCTTGCTTAGCTTGTGAATTCTCTCTTGTGACTTCCTTGATTGTGATTTCTCATCCTCTTGTATTTATAATGGTGATTGCTTGCAACTAGCCGTTGGAGTTGACTAGCCGTTGGGGCAATCTTTCCATAATGGCTTGATTCCTTGATTCCAGCCGCTTGATTGCTTCAATCCTGGGATCATGTCAATCTTCTAAATAAGGTAGGTCTTCGTTTGAATTGCAAGATGACTTAGGAATCAGCCGAGTCCTGGAAGAGCACATAGTCTTCTGATCTGTACTTCTAGTCTTCTGACTACTCTTCTGGCCTTAGGTCTTCTGTCTTCTGTCTTCTGATATCAGTCGAGTAATACTCTTCTGATCTGGCAATTCTTAGTACTTCTTTAGGCCATCTTCAATCTGGACTCCATCAGATAAGTAGGTATACAAGCACCTTAACTTATCTGGTCTTCAAGGATCTCCTAGTCTTTATGTCTTCTACTCTTCTCATCTTGAGGATAGGCATGTAAGCCAGGACTTTGCTGATCAGTTGATATCAATACAGTTGATCACACAAGACTAGTCTAAGTTGTTCTATACAAGTCAGCTGATCCTATTACATTTATAAACTCTAAGTGTTTTGGCCATCAAAACTATTCTAACATCAAGTGGGGCTTAGGGTGAATTTATATCCCAACAATTAAGCATTCAAATAAGAGACAAACACCATTTAAAGCAAGAAACTAGTTCATAAACTTCAATCCAAATATTTACAAAGCCCTAGAACCAAAAGTGTTCTAGCCAATCAACAACATAATCCAACTACAAATAAAACTAAGATAAAAGCAATAAAAAGTGAAGAGAAAAGAAAGCTTAGACTATTGTATGGTAAGGAATCAAATCCCAAAGCTAATGGTGGCCTCCTTGCATGAATTGATGAAGAATTGAAGAAGTAGATGATGAAAACCTCCAAATGTATGTGATTGTGTGTGAGACTTCTTGAGGGAGAGGTAAGATGGTTTTGAATTTAAGAATGGAGGTATTTATAGTGTTGGGGTAGGGTTTGGGTGTAAGAATTGCAAGCTGGTCCCTTGAAAATGGAGAAAATATGAGTTTGGCACCGAAAATGGGTTGGCTCGGCCGGGTGGGAATGTTGCTCGCTCGGGCGGGTGTGTTGGCCGAAAAATTTGGGAACAGGGGGTAAGTGGCCCGGCCGGGCCAAACCTTCGTCTTTGGTCAAAAATTCAACATTTTATCGCCCGGCCGGGCGGGTAATGTGGCCCGGCCGGGCCAAACTTTCGTATTGGCCACTTTTAAATGACTCGGCCGCCCGCCCGGGCGGGTATAGTGGCCCGGCCGGGCCAAACTTCCGTTTTGGCTCCGTCCTTCGTTTTCGTCCTCCAACTTCGTCCCTCCGTATCTTGAGCTTCCGACCTCCGATCGACTCAATTATTTTTGCTATTCCACTCCATTTTTCGATCCAATCACTTGTGGTATGTGTTTTGCTCCCAAATTTCATCGTTTTACCTACAAAATCGACAAAACACTACCTTTCTCTTATTTCGACCAAAACAATGATAATCACCCCATAAATCAATGGAATCAACATCAAAATGAGCTTCACATGTGAATCTAAAGTGCGTAAATTCCACCCGAATCAAACCCCCCCAAACTTAAAATGTTGTTTGTCCTCAAACAACTAAGCACTTAAAGCAATGACGGTGGAATGATCACAATGAAATATTCAATGCAAATCACACATGCAAATTAGAGTGTAGTGATATCTCTTTCTCAAAATGCTTTCTCAATGAAGATCATAGGCTCATTATTGCAATTCACATTCATAGATCAAAGAATGCACAAGTACACAACACATTGTGATGGGAAACATAATCCAAATGCTCAAGTCCTCTACTCACATGATAAAGTGTTTCTCCTAAACACACAAACAAATTGAGGATATTAATGCACTCATCAACCAAGTTATGCTATGCAATCACTATATGCTTGCCCACATTCTACTTTCTACAACATTCAAGCGTTCAACAATGTGATCAATAGGACTTAATCAAGGATGTAACATTGGCTCTTTGGACAAGGTGGGATGAATTTGGGAATTTGTGACTCTTCTAGTAGAGGACAAAGTTTGTTGTTTTACAATTTGTGTTTTTACTTTCAAAGTTTACAAACTCCATCCTCACTTTTCCTTTCTTTTCTTTTTCAAGCATTCATCACCTCATCTTTTTGAACCCTTTTTTTTCTTTTCAAGTTTTTGGGGCTCTTTGTCCCTCTTTTCTTTTCCATTGATTTTCTTTTCATCTTTCTCTTTTTCTTCAACTTTTCCAATTTCTCCTTTCACCAAAGATATTCAAGCACATGTTTTTCCACTTTGTAGTTTGCCAAGAAAATGAGGAATTAAGCTCAAAGGGGCTAACTACGAAAGATTACTTCGGTTTTAGGAAATTTTGGCTAAGTGACTCTTTAGAACAAGATGGCCTATATCATATCACAAAGTTTCACACAATCATGCTTTCAAACAAGAACTTAGGCAAGTTCTAGGATCACTAGCAATAACCTAATCCACTCTCAAATGAACTAAACTGAATTACATGTTCGATTTAGGGCTCAATTCTCACTGGTTTATTCAATAGGACTTTCACATTCATCAAATGTCCCCAAACAACAACGCATCATGCATTCATGCCATCAAAGATCAACAAATATGAACACAACATGATACTACTACTCATCACCAATCATGCATACATTCAAAGCAAATAGGCATCACCACAACTACTCAACTATGTATTCCAAAGATTATCCATGCTCACATTTCATCATAAATCCACTACCCAACAAATAAACAAAACCAACTCAAACAATATAAGCATATGAAAGCTAAGTGTGCGCCGGTGCAAAATGTAACACAAGTAGAATGACGAACCGGTGCAAAGGTAACAACTAGTAGAAAAATAACTCCCCCAAACTTAGAATTTTACTATGTAAAAATTCTAAGTTTGGGGCTACAAGTTGTTACCTCCCTCCTTGCACATCCAATGCTCTTCAAAGATCAGCATTGCACCACTTGCTCTCTCTTTCCAAAGTTGGCTTTGCTTCTTCTTCATTCTCCAAGATATGGTGTCCACAATGCTCCTCATCCATACCTACAAAGAAACCAAGTTATCAAAACTATCAAAGCAATAAAAACATGAAAGCAATAAAACCTTGGGTTGCCTCCCAAGAAGCGCTATTTTTAACGTCCTATGCCGGACGGTTTCTTCCTCAATCAAATGGAGTGTTTCCACCCTTCGAAGTTGCTCGTTTCCAAAGTAGTGCTTCACTCTTTGACCATTCACCACAAAGGTTGCTCCATCTTTACTAACAAGCTCCACATTTCCCATGGGCGTCACATTCTTAATCACAAAGGGCCCCGACTGTGATACCCCGTCCCAAAACTGATAAATAATTATTAGAAATAAGTTTAACAAAAGATAAATTTTATTTGCGAATTTTCTAAATAATATTAGAATGTGTATGTTGTAAAGACTTTGATTTTCAGGAGGCGGACGAGCATTTTGAGAAGGGCGCACTCCTAGCACTCAAAATAATAATAATAATAATAATAATTTGAATCGTAACACATTAAAGAGGAAACCTTAATTTCCATTGCGGAAAGAAATCGAATGTTTCGACGAATTTGGAATTTCAGAAATCGTATTTTTAATAAATAAACATATACATATAATATAATAATAATAATTTGAATCATAACACATTAAAGAGGAAACCTTAATTTCCATTGCGGAAAGAAATCGAATGTTTCGACGAATTTGGAATTTCAGAAATCGTATTTTTAATAAATAAACATATACATATAATATAATAATAATATATATATATATATATATATATATATAATATACATGTGGGTGTGGATATATATATGCAAATAAAGTATAAGTAAGTAAACTACAGAAAGGAAAACAGAGTGCGTGAGTCATCCTGGAATGACTAAGCGTACCTACAAGCCTAGGAGCGGATTCCAAATTTAAATTTCACGTCCATAGCTATTTACGAGGGGTAATTATCAGAAGGAATCTTAAAATCTTCTTTCACCCCTCAGGAATTATTTTTCATTCAAACCGACCCCTCCCTCGTCTCACTCTATAAAAGGAAGAGCATCTCCCCTCATTTCTTACAACAGTTCTCTCTCATTTTTCTCCTTCCCGAAGCCATAAACCTGTGTAAAAGATGAAAGAATTCTGTCTCATCTAAAAGTCCGAACTTGTAGAGAGGGTGGGAATTAATTCTTGTATATTAATTCCTAACACTCCCCCTCACTCGTGGGTCGGATTAACACCTCTTACCCTTTTTGGGGAGGAGGCCTATCGAGTGGACAATTTAAATGGGTGGGGTGCTTTCAACAGGAATCGAACCCAGGTCGTTTGCCCGGTTTGCTCTGATACCATGAAAGAATTCTGTCTCATCTAAAAGTCTGAACTTGTAGAGAGGGTGGGAATTAATTCTTGTATATTAATTCCTAACAAAAGATGAAGGTAAGTTCAATCCAGAGCCTATCCAAGGTATAGGTAAGAAGTTCCACTCATTTCCATTTCTTTTCCCGTACGGACGTATACCTTCTTTCAAACTTACTAATCTCTTCATCATTTCTTGTAAACACCATGTAGAATTCGAGGTATCTTCATCTCTGACCGATATCCTAAGCTTCCACACGAACCATACCAGAAAAACAGAGTCTAAATCCAAGGTTACAACCCATATCTCTCTTATGTGCTGCCGGTGTAATTATCGGTTTCCGTTAGTAAATTTCGATGCTTGAATCTTGTGTAACTTGCGATATAATTGCTTTATTTTGATCATGTTACGTGGTAGCTGAATTTATATGGTTGGAAACGTGATTAAATTATGCAAAACGAATTTTTAAAAACAAACAGTAGGCTGAAAACTAGATGTTGGAAACAGCAAGTTTAGGAGCCCATATCTTTTTTTGGAAAAATGATTTTGGCATAAAACCAAAGAGGCTGTAATCTTCACATGGTATATAGTCTGCATATAAAAAATTACACAATTTGATCGGATAAAATGAGAGATATTCAATTTTTAAAAACGGACAGTAGGCTGGAAACAGAGCATCTGTTTTCGGGTCCAATGTTTCAAGGGCTATTTTTACTCAGCTTCGTGATGCGTTTTTATAAAAAAAATTATTGTCAGTAAACTGATGTATTTTAATTACCTCAAATTAGAATTTTAATTGGGTTACCCGTTTGACGGGAATTAATTTACGAATATAGGAGAAACTTCACTTATTTTGTGCCTTGCAACTAGTTGGCGAGGATTATTTCTGAATTTTTTGAAAAACATACCTCCTGCTTAGTTACCAGGCGTTTGAAAATAATTTTCTTAGACTTACAAACCTATGATAAAGATGGTTGCAGTAGTCGAGATGCTATTAAATGGATAGGACCGAAATTGATAAAAAACTATGCGACAACACCTTTTTTTTTTCAAATAAACAAAAAGGATGAGATTTAACGCCCTCGTTAGATTCTCAAAAACCAAACATTATTTTGAAATTATTATTATAACTATGAATCAAAAAGGATCACTAAAAATACGGGAGAAAATATGCTAGGCGAAGTGCGGTCGAAATCAAAGATCGGACGGTCCCTGTGTTACGCTTGCTAAAACTATTCAAGAAGTTTGTAGCTTTTCTTAAAAGTTAACGAGGTGGGTGTCATTACTGTATTGCTGTAATATTATATGGACTGTTGGTGTATTCTGAACTAAACTAAACGAACATCAACATATAACTAAGAACACAAGAATACAATAATAATTATGATATAATATTATTAATATTATGATATGAAATTTGTTAGTTACGATTTCACGGAGGTGGTGGGATAGGGTTTATGGGGATTGCATGTGATAGAGTCGCTATCAGTGTCCTAGTATGATTAATCATACCACGGAGGAGGCGGGAAGCGTTTAGGGGATTGCACGTGGGGAGTCGCTACCATTGTCCCATATGATATGTGAAAAATTGTGAAATATGATTTATGATATATACATATATGATGAATTATGATAATTACGAATAAGGATATATTGTAAATCCTCGGTGAATGAAAATTCGCTACCAAAAGATTTAAATCCTAAGTGAATAACAAATTCACTATCCAAATAATAATAATAATTTACGATAAAATACTAATACTAATTATTTTGGCGTATTGCCAATCTGTATAATAGCGTACAAGGATATCCACTGAGATTTTTATCTCACACCCCAAAACTAATATATTTTCAGGTTTCAACTTCGAGGGGCCGGAGCTGCAGCAGGGATGACACGGAGTTTCCCAATAATTAAAAATGTTATAAGTTTTATATAATTAAATAAATGATATTGCTATACTTTGAGACAATTACATTCGTATGCCGAGTGATAAACTTTCCTAAAAGTTGCTCGATGAATATTATGTATGTTATCTTTAAAAACAATTGCTACTTATCATATGAATTCTAAGTTTCCTAAATGGGACACACTACTCTTTTTGCAATTTATAACTGTTCTTTAAATTATTCCCGCTGCAAAACTCTTATTGATTTTCTCGTGTTAATATACTTTTAAGAAATTTTTCAATCGGGCTTTCTGGTAACTAAGTGGCGACTCGAATTTAGAGTGTTGAGCCTCAAAGGCCGCATTCTGGATTTGGGGCGTTAAAGGTGGTATCAGAGCCTAGGTTCAATTTTTCGGACAAAATATTTTCTGATAAACTTTAACAAGAACCAAACTACCTTACTATACTAGTAACTAGGATATTTAAATTATAATTCTAGTGTAAGATTTTTGACGAAAATATTTAATTTATATACATGTTAGAATTACACAAAACACAGTTACTTGTGGGAAAATGTGTCTCTTGCCGCGGCCGAAGCACCTCAAGGTATGTTTTTTTTAAATATATTCAAACCCTTGCTAGTGCGAATATGAAATGTTATGAAGACTTCACGAAATATAACATACGAGAGTAAGAAGGATAGATGGTTATAAATCGTGCCCCGAATATTAAATGTTTATGAAATAGAAGCCGTTATATGTTGTTTTTGACTAATTTATTTATGTGAGCCATGTGCGTGAAATAAATTGCTTATGTGCCAAAGTGTTATAAATGCTTTCAGTATTAGACTGTGTTACATTCTTCTTTCCCCATATGATACTGATCTTAGCCCCTCCCCCCATTTGTTTTGCCTAGGAAAGCCATGACCGTCGTTGATCGCTACCGCGACATCTCCCAGTATGCCCTAGAACTGATTAGGGCCTATGTTGATCGTTTTCATGAGCTTCGTGCTAATGCCGGTGCCGAAGGTTTTATTGATTCAGACCTCATCGCGGCTACTCGTTTTGCTAACGGTGTTCACGAGCCACACCGCCCTATAGCACAGGGTATCCTCCACCGTATGACAGTGTATGACGCGATTCCAGGGGGTCACATCCACTTAGAGGCTTTTCTTGCAGAAGTTGTTCGAGGAATCACGGCGTCCATAGAGAGCCAACAATTGTCGGAAGAGGCGACGATTGCTGCCCAACGTGATAGGGCCATGGCAGAACTCTTTCCTGAAGATGCTATGATAGGTCGCATAAGCGCAGGTGTGCATAGGGATAGCGTTGTTACGCAAGAGTATATATCTATCATTTCCGATGGACGTGCAGACATGCATCTGGAGTCAGCTAGACTTAATCATATTAGTGTTGTAGCTCATTGGGAAGCCAGTGGACTAGCTGGAGGACCTGTCGCCCCAGAGCTAGTAGAATACCATGCCGAGGAGGTCCAGGAACAACACGAGGTACCAGATGTATCCTACCCTTCCTATGTCGACAGCAGCACCCCATCAGATGATAGCGGGAGCGACTATACACCTCTCCCTCGAGACCCCCATGTTCCATCTGACGGAGCTGGACCCAGTCACCCTCCCGACTCCTAGATGTTTACCTTCTGTTTTGTATACATATGTATATACTTATGTATAGTATAGATAGTCTAAACTTGTGTGCACCACCAAACTGATAGTACTCTATGACGGCTCTAATCTACCCGACCCTTTTTTACCACCCTTCTTTTGCCACACGCATACCATTTTGTTGTAAGGATGCATTGTGTTAGCATTATATGTGTAATACCTTTTCTATAGTATGATGTAAGGAGGCTAAACCCTCCGAATACTTGATGTATATATACCTACTGCTCTCACGTGATGTGAGTTTGCTTTATTCTACCTGTTATTTTTACCTGTTTATCACTTTTAATTACATGTGTCAATGGTTCCCGGCTTTACGTTGAGTATCGTCATTGTGCAGCTGAATGATCACAGTATGTTCCAATGTTCGGCGTACTTCTAATGAATAACTGGTGTTAATACCTTGTAAAATAATGATGATGGGTTATGTTTTTAAATTTTTCTCATACCTATACGATTTAACTATATATTCCTTTTCTTCAGACCTTTACTATACTTTAGTATGGCACCACCTCGTGGACGTGGACGCGGACGTGGGCGTGGACGACCCCGTGCTGGTCAACATGAAATTCGAGAACCATCTGAAGGTTCTGTTGGACAAGAGCAACCAACAAATGCTGAACAAGAACAACCACCTATCGCAACATCTGGGGCTGACATGGCGAGAGAATTCTTTAATTCTCTTTAGACTTACATGCAACAACAAACACCACCTCCAGCACCACCGCCGCCGTATGCACCTATGCCATATATGGTGCCTAGGGTCAACGAGTTCGTTGAACAGTTTCGACGACTGCAACCACCTAGGTTGAACGGAAGGGAAGGTCCCATGAACACTGAAGAATGAATTTCCGGGCTAGAACGTATCTTTCGACACATGACTCTGACAGATGCACAGAAAGTCTCGTGTGCACAGTTCCAACTAGTGGAAGATGCATCCCAGTGGTGGGAATCATATGAGCGAACTCTTAACGCTGAAGGAAGACAAGCTCTTACTTGGGAAGAGTTTAAGCGAGCAGTTATGGACAGGTACTTTCCGCAAGTCTTATGCGATCAGAAAGAACAAGAATTCGTAAATCTTCGACAAGAAACCCTCACAGTAACTGAATATGAGAGGAGATTTAATCAGTTTTCAAGATATGCTCCACATATGGTGGAGATTGATGCCAAGAAGGTAAGAAGGTTTGAACGAGGTTTGAGGCCGGAAGTTGGAGGAGTAGTCGCAGGGCTGAAACTACCAAACTATAATGAAGTCTTTGACCAAGCACTAATTGTCTCGATCGGTCTAGGTTTGGAATTCAAAGAAACTCCGACAACTGTATCTATTAACCGAAACTGGCAGCCAAACTTCAAAAGGAACCCAGACCCAACACCAAGGTGGAATAACTTCAATACCCCAAGGACCATGCCAAATTGTTTCACCTGTGGAAGGAAGCACACTGGAACTTGCCTTCAGGGGACCGGGACTTGTTACCGTTGCCATCAGACGGGACACAAGATAACTGAATGTCCCTTGCCACCGATTGTTCGGCCTCCAATAATGAACAACCCGAACCACCAGCCAATGGGGAACAATCAGTATCGACCACCCCCCATGGGTAACTATCAGGCTCGACAGTCGCCTGTACCAAACAACCGCCCACTCGGACCACCGAGAAGAGGTCCACCATATCAAGGACCGAGAGGACGTGCTCAAGTAAATGCTATCCTCGAAGATGAGGGGATGGAGAAGGGCTACTACTCGAGCAACACGAGCAACACGAGCAACATGAGACCCTAGCATGTACATTACTTGTGCTTGAAATGCCTGCATCTGTATTGTTCGATACAGGAGCATCCCACTCTTTTATGTCTGAAAGGTTTAGGGAAAAGGTGGGAATAATGGGTGTGAATGGAGATACCTTAAACGTAAGTGTTCCATCCGAAAACACAATAAAAATCGAAACTCAAGTAAAAGGATTGAACATAGTGCTGGATGATCACCAAATAAAAACTGACTTTCATGTCCTCAACATGAAAGATTTCGATATAATCCTGGGTATAGATTGGTTAACTAGAAACAAAGCCATAATAAAATGTTCGGAACGTGAAATTGATTTCGAAACGGACGATGGCCAACGTTTCACTTTCCGTGGAATCAAGGCCAGGACGGGAATACGAGTGATATCCGCAATCAAAGCTGTAATTTTTTTGCGGAAAGGGAAGTGTCAAGGATACTTAGTCTACATTACAGCAGAGAAAGAGGACAAAGAATCGCTGACTGAAGTGCCAGTAGTAAGGAACTATCTCGACGTATTTCCCGAGGAATTAATCGGGATGCCCCCAAACCGCCAACTAGAATTCACCATCGACTTGATACCTGGAGCTGTACCAGTATCAAAGGCACCATACAGAATGGCGCCGAAGGAATTGGAAGAATTGAAGGAACAACTGGAAGATTTAATGAAACGGAAGTTCATTAGGCCTAGTGTATCTCCTTAGGGAGCACCAGTCCTATTTGTGAAGAAGAAAGATGGAACTTTTCGCATGTGTATCGACTATCGAGGACTCAACGAGCTAACCATCAAGAACAAGTATCCTTTGCCAAGAATTGAGGACCTGTTCGACCAGCTGAAGAACGCCAGTGTATTCTCAAAGATCGATTTAAGGTCTGGTTATCATCAACTGAAGGTCAAAGAAAGTGACGTTCCGAAAACAGCTTTTAGGACGCGCTACGGACATTATGAGTTTACAGTAATGCCTTTCGGAGTGACGAATGCCCCAGCAATCTTTATGGACTTGATGAATAGAGTATTTCATTCGTACTTAGATCAGTTTGTCATCGTGTTCATCGATGACATACTCGTGTACTCTAAAAGCAAGAAAGAACACGAAGAGCATCTTAAAATCGTCTTAGAAACAATGAAGCGGGAAAAGTTGTACGCAAAATATAGCAAGTGTGAATTTTGGATCAATCGAGTCATGTTCTTAGGACATATCATCTCAGCAAAAGGAATCGAGATGGATCCGGCAAAGATAGAGGCTATAATGGATTGGAAGGCGCCGACTAATGTCAACGAAATTCGAAGTTTCCTTGGATTAGCAGGTTATTATCGAAGATTCATACAAGATTTCTCACGCATCGCGAAGGCATTAACCTAGTTAACGAAGAAAACAGAGAAGTTCATTTGGATACCTACTTGTGAGGAAATTTTTCAAGAATTGAAAACGAGATTAACCTCCTCGCCAGTATTAACTATCCCAGATAGATCCGAAGACTTTGTTATTTACACAGATGCATCCTTTCTGGGCTAGGGTGTGTCCTTATGCAACGTGGAAAGGTTGTTGCATACGCGTCACGACAACTCAAAATACATGAACAAAACTACCCGACGCATAATTTAGAGTTAGCTGCCGTGGTTCATGCATTAAAGATCTGGAGACATTACTTGTACGGAGGCAAGTGTGAGATCTATACAGACCACAAAAGCTTGAAGTACTTCTTTACACAAAAAGAACTGAATATGCGTCAAAGGAGATGGCTTGAATTGGTAAAGGATTACGACTGTACTATCCATTACCATTCCGGAAAGGCGAATGTAGTAGCCGATGCCTTGAGTAGGAAAGGGAGTACAAAAACCAATGTCATACCAACCACACAAAAATCGCTACTCGGAGAACTTTCTCGAATGAACTTGGAATTTACAACACAGTGTTGTGCGAATTCCATGATCTTTGCACTGACATTGCAACCAACCTTGAGAGAAAGAATCGGGGATGCGCAACAAGGCGACAAATTCCTCGAGGGAATGAGAATGAGAGTGGAGAAAGAAACCATCCAAAGTTTTCACGTTGGCACTGACGGGACATTGATGTTCGATAATAGAATTTGTGTGCCTAAAGATGAAGAATTGAAGAACAAAATCCTCAAAGAGGCGCACAACACACCTTACACCGTACATCCCGGAGAGACGAAGATGTATCGAGGGCTAAGGGAGAACTTCTGGTGGAGAGGCATGAAGCGGACAATAGCTCACTTTGTTAAAAGGTGTTTAACTTGTCAACAAGTTAAAGCGGATCACCAACGACCCTCAGGATTGCTACATCCTTTGGAAATTCCAGAATGGAAATGGGAGAATATCACCATGGATTTTGTCACGGTTTTTCCTAAGACAGTAAGAAATCACGATGCCATCTGGGTTGTCGTGGATTGAATCACAAAAACTGCACATTTTATCCCTGTTCGGATGACGTATACATTGGACAAGCTTGCCCAACTCTACGTAGAAGACGTAGTCAGACTACATGGAGTACCGGTTTCAATAGTTTTCGACAGAGACCCTCGTTTCACCTCTAAGTTTTGGAAGAGCCTACAACGAGCCGTAGGAACTAATCTGAATTTCAGCACCGCGTACCACCCCCAGACAGACGGACAGTCGGAGAGAACTATTCAGACCCTGGAAGACATGTTGAGAGCGTGTGCTTTGGATCTCGAAGGAAGTTGGGAGACTCATCTTACCTTGGTAGAGTTTGCTTACAACAATAGTTACCAAGCTACCATACAGATGGCACCATTTGAAGCATTGTACGGAAAGAAATGCAAGTCACCTATTTGTTGGGATGAAGTTGGAGTTCGTAAAATTTTTGGGCCAGAACTCGTAGAGAGATCAGTGGAAATAGTTGCGAAAATCAAGGAAAGAATCAAGACGGCGCAGGATCGTCAGAAATCTTATGCCGACATTCGGAGGAAGGACATACATTTCGAGATTGGCGAGAAAGTGTTCCTTAGGGTCGCACCGATGAAAGGGTTAATTCGTTTTGGGAAGAAAGGCAAATTGTAGCCTCGCTATATTGGACCTTTTGATATTTTGGATAAGGTTGGTGATGTAGCCTATCGTCTAGCTCTACCGCCCGAGCTATCTCAAGTACATAACGTTTTTCACATCTCTACCATTAGAAAGTATGTGACCGACTCAGATTATGTCATCAGTCTTAGAGACTTGGAAATAGGTCGTGACTTAACTTACGAGGAAGTACCACTGACTATTTTGGGAAGGAAATTGCACGTCTTGAGAAATCGGGAGATACCCCTGGTTTTAGTTCAATGGAGTAGACATGGGAAGGAAGAAGCCACATGGGAAAGAGAAGATGAGATATTGGCAAAGTACCCGCAATACCTAGAAGGAACTAGTAAGTGAAATTTCAGGGACAAAATTCTTTTAAGGAGGTGAGGATGTGACACCCCGTCCCAAAACTGATAAATAATTATTAGAAATAAGTTTAACAAAAGATAAATTTTATTTGCGAATTTTCTAAATAATATTAGAATGTGTATGTTGCAAAGACTTTGATTTTCAGGAGGCGGACGAGCATTATCAGAAGGGCGCACTCCTAGCACTCAAAATAATAATAATAATAATAATAATAATAATAATAATAATAATAATAATAATAATTTGAATCATAACACATTAAAGAAGAAACCTTAATTTCCATTGCGGAAAGAAATCGAATGTTTCGACGAATTTGGAATTTCAGAAATCGTATTTTTAATAAATAAACATATACATATAATATAATAATAATAATAATAATTTGAATCATAACACATTAAAGAGGAAACCTTAATTTCCATTGCGGAAAGAAATCGAATGTTTCGACGAATTTGGAATTTCAGAAATTGTATTTTTAATAAATAAACATATACATATAATATAATAATAATAATATATATAATATACATGTGGGTGTGGACATATATATGCAAATAAAGTAACAGTAAGTAAACTACAGAAAGGAAAACAGAGTGCGTGAGTCATCCTGGAATGACTAAGCGTACCTACAAGCCTACGAACGGATTCCAAATTTAAATTTCACGTCCATAGCTATTTAAGAGGGGTAATTATCAAAAGGAATCTTAAAATCTTCTTTCACCCCTCAGGAATTATTTTCCATACAAACCGACCCCTCCCTCGTCTCACTCTATAAAAGGAAGAGCATCTCCCCTCATTTCTTACATCAGTTCTCTCTCGTTTTTCTCCTTCCCGAAGTCATAAACCTGTGTAAAAGATGAAGGTAAGTTCAATCCAGAGTCTATCCAAGGTATAGGTAAGAAGTTCCACTCATTTCCATTTCTTTTCCCGTACGGACGTATACCTTCTTTCAAACTTACTAATCGCTTCATCATTTCTTGTAAACACTATGTAGAATTCGAGGTATCTTCATCTCTGACCGATATCCTGAGCTTCCACACGAACCATACCAGAAAAACAGAGTCTAAATCCAAGGTTACAACCCATATCTCTCTTATGTGCTGCCGGCGTAATTATCGGTTTCCGTTAGTAAATTTCGATGCTTGAATCTTGTGTAACTTGCGATATAATTGCTTTATTTTGATCATGTTACGTGGTAGCTGAATTTATATGGTTGGAAACTAGATGTTGGAAACAACAAGTTTAGGAGACCATATCTTTTTTTGGAAAAATGATTTTGGCATAAAACCAAAGAGGCTGTAATCTTCACATGGTAGAGAGTCTGCATATAAAAAATTACACAATTTGATCGGATAAAATGAGAGATATTCAATTTTTAAAAACGGACAGTAGACTGGAAACAGAGCATCTGTTTTCGGGTCCAATGTTTCAAGGGCTATTTTTACTCAGCTTCGTGATGCGTTTTTATAAAAAAATTTATTGCCAGTAAACTGATGTATTTTAATTACCTCAAATTAGAATTTTAATTGGGTTACCCGTTTGACGGGAATTAATTTACGAATATAGGAGAAACTTCACTTATTTTGTGCCTTGCAACTAGTTGGCGAGGATTATTTCTGAATTTTTTGAAAAACATACCTCCTGCTTAGTTACCAGGCGTTTGAAAATAATTTTCTTAGACTTACAAACCTATGATAAAGATGGTTGCAGTAGTCGAGATGCTATTAAATGGATAGGACCGAAATTGATAAAAAAACTATGCGACAACACCTTTTTTTTTTCAAATAAACAAAAAGGATGAGATTTAACGCCCTCGTTAGATTCTCAAAAACCAAACATTATTTTGAAATTATTATTATAACTATGAATCAAAAAGGATCACTAAAAATACGGGAGAAAATATGCTAGGCGAAGTGCGGTCGAAATCAAAGATCGGACGGTCCCTGTGTTACGCTTGCTAAAACTATTCAAGAAGTTTGTAGCTTTTCTTAAAAGTTAACGAGGTGGGTGTCATTACTGTATTGCTGTAATATTATATGGACTGTTGGTGTATTCTGAACTAAACTAAACGAACATCAACATATAACTAAGAACACAAGAATACAATAATAATTATGATATAATATTATTAATATTATGATATGAAATTTGTTAGTTACGATTTCACGGAGGTGGTGGGATAGGGTTTATGGGGATTGCATGTGATAGAGTCGCTATCAATGTCCCAGTATGATTAATCATACCACGGAGGAGGCGGGAAGCGTTTAGGGGATTGCACGTGGGGAGTCGCTACCATTGTCCCATATGATATGTGAAAAATTGTGAAATATGATTTATGATATATACATATATGATGAATTATGATAATTACGAATAAGGATATATTGTAAATCCTCAGTGAATGAAAATTCGCTACCAAAAGATTTAAATCCTAAGTGAATAACAAATTCACTATCCAAATAATAATAATAATTTACGATAAAATACTAATACTAATTATTTTGGCGTATTGCCAATCTGTATAATAGCGTACAAGGATATCCACTGAGATTTTTATCTCACACCCCAAAACTAATATATTTTCAGGTTTCAACTTCGAGGGGTCGGAGCTGCAGCAGGGATGACACGGAGTTTCCCAATAATTAAAAATGCTATAAGTTTTATATAATTAAATAAATGATATTGCTATACTTTGAGACAATTACATTCGTATGCCGAGTGATAAACTTTCCTAAAAGTTGCTCGATGAATATTATGTATGTTATCTTTAAAAACAATTGCTACTTATCATATGAATTCTAAGTTTCCTAAATGGGACACACTACTCTTTTTGCAATTTATAATTGTTCTTTAAATTATTCCCGCTGCAAAACTCTTATTGATTTTCTCGTGTTAATATACTTTTAAGAAATTTTTCAATCGGGCTTTCTGGTAACTAAGTGGCGACTCGAATTTAGAGTGTTGAGCCTCAAAGGCCGCATTCTGGATTTGGGGCGTTACACCGACCACTTTGACTTCAACTTGCCCGTAAATAGCCTCAACCTTGAGTTGAACAATAGAACTTGTTGTCCCACTTGGAACTCCCTCTTTTCAATCATCTTGTCATGAAACTTCTTGGCCCTTTCTTTGAGAATCTTGGAATTCTCAAAAGCTACATTCCTAAACTCATCAAGCTCATTTAGCATCATCTTTCTTCTTTCTCCGGATGCCTTAAGATCAAGATTCAATTCCTTAATAGCCCAATGAGCTCTAAGCTCCACTTCCACGGGTAGATGACAAGACTTGCCATACACAAGTTGATAAGGAGATGTGCCCAAAGGTGTCTTGTAGGCGGTTCGATATGCCCAAAGAGCATCATCTAACTTGATGGCCCAATCCTTCCTCTTTATCCCAACGGTTTTCTCCAAGATTTGTTTCACTTCTCGATTAGCAAGCTCCGTTTGTCCATTAGCTTGGGGTGATAAGGTGTTGTCACCCTATGCTTCACTACATACAAGATGCAAGCATATGGACATCAAACATCACCTCATAAGAGATCATGTGGAGAAGAAGGACATCAAATTGGTGAAAATTCACACAGACCATCAAAAGGCTGATATATTGACCAAACCTCTTGCTGAAGCAAGATTCATAGAACTTTCAGCAGAGTTGGGACTTCTTGATCCAGGAAAGATGAACAAGTAAGACCAATGGAGTTCATCAATTAAGGGGGAACTAAAATTGTTCTTTAGCAGACTTGACCAAAGTCTACTGAAATTCAGAAGAGATGACCCAAAGAATTGATCAGGGAAGTTGGGCAGATCAATATTGATCTGGGCCCACTTCAGGAGATTTGGGTCAGGGCACTTGTCCATGTGCGGTCAGATAAGTTGAAATGAATATCAAACCAAATCTTGGTCTGATAAGCACCTATTTTGGGTAATCATTACCTATTTTGATGGCTGTCCTATTCCTCTTAAAGCCATCACCTTTTCAAAGATTTAATTTGTCCCTTACCCAAAAAGTCACTTTCGAAGCATTTAATGCAAAGATTCAATTCTTGTTTGCATTAAACATTTTAAGCCCACTATCAACCTTGATAACTCCCCAGCCTTAATAAACCTTAACTTCACTCCCCACGTTTCAATAAAACAGTTTTAAAAGATTGGAATCAAAATTCAACCGTTGGATCATCTTTTGGCCAACTCCCCTGAATCAATCCTGGCCATTCAAAATTGATTTCCTCTTTTGCCAACTGTTGAATTGTCTTAAGACTCACCAAATCATTGACATACATTCCTTTTGGAATATACTATAAGTCTTAAGAAGCCCCCAAGCCTTTCATTCTTCCCCACACATTCTTTCACTCCCAAACCCTGACTTTCTGAAATTTCTTAAGCTTTCTTACTACTCATCTATGGCACCCAAAATCAGGCAAGACATGATTTTTGACTTCTCTAACAAGAAGTTAGACATAGACTTTGAATATCTAAGCCACAAGAACAACCTCACTTTTGAACCTATCATATCATTTGATAGTGAAGCCCCTGAAGTAACCCCCACCTTGAGATGGCTTCAAAGAGCTGATTTACAGAAATTCATGGAGAACAAACCTAGCTCATGCTTGGAGCAGTACATGGCAGAGTTCTTTGCCTTTCTGAAATGGAATGGTGGAGAGGTGTCAACAAGGCTATCATATGTGGATGAAGGAGATGAAGATGAGAGCACACATATAGTCAAGTTCACTAAAGAAGATCTTGAAGGAGCCTTTGGATTTCCTTCAGAAGGAAGGAATCCAGATACATATGGTGTTGGACATGAGCAGGAGGTTGCCCAAGAGTGGCTCAAAGTTCTAGGTCCCATCTCCTCCACACAGCACAAGAACACACTCAAACCTGAGTTTCTCACACTTTTTGAAGTGGACACAAAAAGCATATTGAGCAACACTGGAAGCTTGGAGCAAGTAAGCTCACCAAGAATAAGAATAATGGCTGTTGTGATTGATGTCAGTGACAAAGGCATCAAATTCAACTGGAGAGACTTCATCATGGGAGAGATGATGAAAGAAAAGGCCAAGTTTAAGGTGAAAACTCACATGAAGGTGGTGTTAGAAGGGAAACTAAGATATTGCACAAGAGCTAGTCTCTTGATTGAAAGATTTTCCCACTACTCCCTGATGCAAACATTTGCAAAGCCTCTACCTGCTCAGAAAATAATGTTCAGGAAGTTATCCAAGAAATCTGAGAAGAGAAAGCAGCAGGTGGCCAAACCTGCTGAAGAGGTGATTGAAAAGAAGCCCAAGATGAAGCCTTGGAGAAAGTTAAGGGCTGTAAAAATAAAGAAAATGACTCAAATTCTATCAGAAGAGGATTCTGACACTTCAGCAGAAGTGGAAAAGGTTGTTGAAGAAGGTGTAGATGTGCCATCATACTCTGAGGAGCTAAGGGAAAAGTTCCCAATGGCAGTGGTGAAGAAGAAAAAGGGAGAAAAGAAGATCACGGAAGTTGTCCCAGAGGAAGGAAGTGGGAGCTCAGGGGCAAGCAAGTGAAGGGTCAAGCCTTCTGAGAAAATGCAATAGTTGCAGGAGGAGAAGACTTTGAAAATTGCTCTAAGGGAAAGTAGAGCTAAAAGTAGATCAAAGTCTAAGTCTAAATCCAACTCCTCTAATGCTGGAACTCCAGAGTCCAAGTATCCTGAAGCCCACAATTCTGAGCCCAACTCTCCTGATACCCATAAAACCCCCCAAGACCAACCCATTACTCCCTTAGACCTCACCAAGAGATATTCACCAGAGGGAGCTGCTCAAAGATATTTAATATATATTATTAGTTTCGAACATAAATTTTACATTATCTAAATATTACTACATCTTGAATATTGTGTACATTCGTTGTTTGTAATAGAGATCTGCAAAACAAAAGTACGAAAGATCTGCAAAATAGATTTCTGGTTGTGGCTCAATATTTGTTCAAGAACTTTTAAATTAAAGCTTTTAAATCTGATGATATCAACTAAAACTGTGAAAAATAGTTGACGAAACGCGAACATAACATATCTGCGTTTATGTCTTGTTAAGATTGTAAATTTGCAATTATACAAAACAGAATATCGTGTAAATATGCAATGATGCAAAACTGTAATATTGTTTTAGAATCCTGTGTATATCGTGTTATATTAAATATTTGCATCAAAAACAAATTTGAATATTTCATTACAGATGATCGTATACAAATGAGCAGAAATTACATTTTGATTTACATACTTTCACGTGATTCACAGACACGCGAATGTTCCATTACAAATCTACAACTTAAAAAGAAAAATGTAAGCTTGGAGAATATTACATACTTTCAAAATGAAAACATGCTTGACCGCTTGAGGAAATTTGAAAAGAAATGTAATGAATTGAGAAAAATGAAAGAGAAGATGATATTATATAGGAGATTGGATTATAATCTAACGGTTAAGATTAATATGTTTAAATGAACGGTTAAGATTAAAGCATAAAAATGAAATGATTGAGAAAGGATAATTTTTGAAATGAAAGGATTTGGAGGAGAGAGATTGAATTAGAGGTGGTGAGGTTGTGACACATGTCACTTTAGAGTTTGCAAATATATAAGATTAAGATAATAAAAATAATTAAACATTCAATAATAATATTAATTTTTATATACTAATAATAATATATATTAATATATAATATTGTAATATTTAATAATAATAATAATAATTTCAACCATAAATATTAACAATAACAAATACTATCAACAATAAAAATTAACAATAATTATAATTTAAGTAGTTTTACACAATACTTATGTTCATTCCTTATTCATACCAATCATAAGAATTGACATTCTAATTTCATTCCTTTCCTATCTTCATTCCATTCATGAGTTCATTCCATTCAGCCATATTTTTATTCCATCATACCAATCATGTCCCTAAAGATATAGATATGATTATGGGAAGAAAAGATGTTATACAATAGACACGCGATATATAGATGTTTAGAACGCATAAATGAGTTGCATCTAGCTTATGTTCCGTTACAAGTTTCTCTCTTATTTTCATATGGTGAGGATGGTTATCGAATTGACGTTATTCATAAGGATATTGGAACTACAACGAGGAAGAGAGACAAATTGACTAAGCGTGAGTTCTTCACATAAAAAAATCATGAAGGTGGCAATGAGCCTAATCATATTTTTAGTTCCAAAAGACTTTTTCACCAATTAATTCCTGGTGGATAGTTATACCATGGTAGTTATAACATGTTGAACCTTCATCAATGGGAAATGGAATAATTTCAGATTCATTTACAAGAGGATCACATTACATGATTCAAAACTATCAGGATGTCATGACAATCTGCAATTATTATTCGTACCCAAATTTGTTCATCGCTTTCACGTGTAATCCCAAATTGCCAGAAAAAGATAGAAACTACTTAAGTGAGAGAGGTCTAAGATAGAAAGATAGGTTAGACATTTTTTGACATGTCTTCAAGTCAAAACTTGATCGACTTATAAAGAATTTTAAGGACAATCAAATATTTGATAAAATTGATGTGCGTAAGTAATTTTTTTTTATGAAAAATTATTTAATTATATTAGAATTTAATGAATTTTAATCAAATGATATTTTTCATTTTTGTTACAGTGATGTCCCAACAGTGTTTTATGAACATTGTTTTGTGCAATATAGAGTCATAAGCAAGCAAGAGTGAAATGGAAATTCTTTGCGATCCAAATGAAAAAAATATGTAAACGTACAATAAATGTTGTCTACAAGAAATTTTTTAAGTAATTTATAATTTTGCATATTGATTTATTTATTAAATAAAATTATAATTACATTATATTATTATTTTTATATATGTGATGTAATTTATATTGTTACAATATTTTTTTTAATAAAATAACAAATTTACAAGTTTATACATGTTTCAAATATTATTTTTAATTAATATATTAAAATATATTATAAAATTATTTCAATTCCGCGTAAAACGCGAGTCTTACACTAGTAATGATATGAAGTAGAACACGCATGTGTTTAATTTGAATTATTGAATAGTGCCCACCTAAATAATAACCGATTATTTGTCGAAAAAAATTAATAATAACCGATTAAAATGTGTTTGTTTCTTTTTTGATATAGTTTAAGTTGTTAATAAATTATTTCTTATTTGTATTTAATTTGATCTCAATTTAATATTAATATTTTATTTTATCCATATAAAATTAAATATAAATATAAAAGAATTTATTGACGTGACCACTAGTGGGCTCTCTATCATTTCCGTATAACTCTATACTACTTTTATTTATAAATAAATGATTTTTTTTCTTTTTATTTTTTAAAATTAAGTAGGAATATATATTAACAAATTTATTCTTAAGGAGTAATGAATAATATTTCACCACAATTCATAATATTATGAGTATTAATTTAAAGTAAGAATGTAAAATGATCCATTAACAATAAAATCATTAATTAACAAAATCAAATTAGAAATTAAAAATATTTTTGTAAATTAAAAAGAAAGTAAAATTAGGAAAAATAATGAATTAAAAAAATACTAAAATATAATTTAATCATGTATAACCATATAATACTAAAAAGTATAATTTATTTTATGGATGGAGGAGTATAATTTCTCTTTTCTTGAATTTCTTTTGATTTTATTTTCTCAATCACATATCCATAAGTCTCTAATTCTTCAATCTCTTAATTTTTTTTGCTACATAATTATTTAAGATGGTTCACAATTTCATTATTATATTTGTTTGTTTACTTAATAAAGTAATCTTCATATTAATAATTATATTATTTTTATTTATTACTCCATATAAGATACGATGGGCCTAAACATTTTTCCTACTCTAGATCTTTTAAATTGTAGGACTATATGACCGTGAATTTGTGACCATATTCGAATGATATATATATTTTAAAAAAATTAGATTTAATTAATAAAATAGAGATCTGTTTTGTAATGAGACTGTGTCACGTACGACTCACTATTTTAATATATACTTGTACTCTTTGAATTTACAGAAGGCCAACATTATATTTTTATATCAACCTGCGGGTACTGGATTTTCATATGCAAAAACATTGGAAGCTTCCTACTCAAATGATACATTGTCTACGAAGCTTACTTACGAATTCCTTAGAAAGGTAAGAATGAAATCAAAATATCAATACTTTAATGTTTTATAGTGGCTCTTTTGTGTATTTTTTTCCTTTCCCTTACAAATAAGACTGTTTGAATCTCTCAAAATATCAATACTTGGTGTTTTAGAATGGCTCTTCTTTGTTTTGGGGGAAAATTTCATCAATCACAATATCCAAAATTCTACACAAAGGCCACCATAGTTATTTGCACCCCTGAATTTTATGTGTTCACCGTTCAATTGAGTTCACCATCGGACGTTGAGTTCACCCATACTCTTAAACCTTGTTCTTTCTCCATCTCTCGTCTCTTTTCTTCTCTCATCTCTTTTGTCGTTATTGCTTGCATGTCGCCACTCGTTGCATGCCACCGCCAGCCTGACATTGTCGTCACTCATAAAAAAAGGTGCACACCACCTGCCGCTCTTTGAACGCCGTGTTTTTAGGACTTAAAAATATTTTTATACATTTTGTATCTGATTTTTGGATCTTATCAAGTTTGTCAACAATAATGGGTGGGCAATAAATTCTCCTGTGAAACATTTTTTAGGTATAATTTTCATAACTTATGTTCAAAAAAAATTCTACATTTCAAAATTATATTCCGAAAACTTCCTTAATTTGTTTTTCAAAATTTTGGTCTCTTTTCAGAAATTCCTGATGAAATTTGGCAATTATTTTGATTTTTTTTTTCTGATTTTTTAAAAAAAAAATATGGGTGACTCGGCAGTAACTCAACATTGGCTCGGTGAATTTTTAAATTAGTGTTGATTGAGCTATATTTTTTTAAACTAATAAAAGGGTAATATAGTTTTTTTTTTCAAAACTTTTGGTTGGTGAACTCATAAATTCCAGGGGTGAAAATAGTTGTGACCTTGCACAAAATATCAATACTTTTGTAGTCACACATATACACAAATGTATACAAAATTACCCCTCAAATCCTACTTATTATTACTCTTTTGTAATATGTGTGCTCACCTACATATAAAAGTTTTTGAGATAGAGAAAGTAAACATTTGAAAAGTGTATATTTTAAAATTTCGAATTGTTGTGAAATCGATCAAACAATACAAATAACAGATAATGAAAATCAACAGAGAAAGTAAGAATTTGCAATCTACAAAACACCAAAATTTAAGTGGTTCGATCAAGATGGTCTACATACACTGTGTGTGAACTCCTTCTTTATTCAACCAATCATCAAACGAGATTACAATTAGGAATACTTCAACATTAAGTTAGAATACACTCAATGTGAAAATCTTCAAAACTTTTGTGTTTTAACACTTAACAATCTCTATAAAAGATTGTGAGAGTTTACTCCCTATTAATCACTCGTGTTTGGTAGATGTTGATTACCCTAAGAATGGTGAACACCCCCTAGTATTTATACTTGGGAAATATACTTCAAGCTTAACCGTTTGACCGTTTGAGAAATAATCGAATTATGGTTGCAACAAAATAACCATTTTGTAACAAAAAACATAACTGTTTAACTTCCCAAATAAACCATTCAATTGACCTGGACATAGCTGACAAAACCTCAGTTGTTGTTTTCTCAGCTGACCAACTCAGTTGAACTAAGTTATCTGGACATCGCCGCTAAATCACCTCAGCTAACCAACTCCACTGGCCCAACTCAGTTGATCTGAATTTGAGCTAACTTGTTTGAATCCAACTACGTACACTGAAGCATACATAAGTTAATTCACTTATTTGATTATCCCATCTGATTCAAGAGCTAATAATTTATCACAATTCTCCACCTTAGACCTTCGAATCTGATCACAAGGCAACTCCAGATCACCACATACCACAGCTCCCTACAAGAGCATCTGACCCCTGAACATTCAATGTAAACAAACCTACCAAACTATTACACAACTGGAACTTAGTTTTTGGTAATATCTTAGTAAAGCAGTCAACTAGATTTTCTTTTGTTCTAATCTTCTGCACCGTTACAATCCCCTTATCAACAACATGTCTTGCAAAAAAACTTCATATTTCTTAGTCATTTCATGATATTCCTGATGTTTTGACGAATTAATGACACTATGATTGTCACAAAAGATAGTCACCTGTTTCTAATTTCCACCAAACTCTTTCAGTATGTCTTCTAGCCACATACTTTCCTTCACAACTTCTGTCAAAGCTACATCCTCATACTTTATAGTAGACAATGCAACCACATACTGGTGTGTTGATCTCCAACTAGTGGTTGTTCCAAACCAAAGTAAACACATATCCAATAAGTGATTTTTCAGTGTCCGAATTTGTTGCAAAATCGATATCCACAAACCCCACTAAAGAAACATCCTAATATGTTACTTTCTGAAACTTCAACCCCATAGTTTTTGTACCATTAATGTACTTTAAAGCATACTTCACTAATACCTCTATCTTTATAGAATTGATTAAACTCATTTGAAAGATATTCAAGCCCATTATCAATCCTGAGATGTTTAAGTCTCTTTCCACTTATATTTTCGACTTCTAAAAAAGATATTCTCTAACTCTCGCAAATGCTTCAGATTCAGGTTTAAATATGTGCACCCATACTTTCCTTGCATAATCATCAATTACATAAATGAAGTATTTACCTCCATTTCTGGTAGGGTTCTTGGTTGCCCTCCACATATCTGAATGAACATATTTCAATACCTCTTTGGTAGTATGAACACTTGACCCAAACTTCCCTTTTAGTCTTTCTATATATACAATGCTCACATATATCCAGTTTGGAGATTTTGTCATAATCAAACAGGTTTTGTTAAGATAACTCTTGCAAACCTCTTTCACTAACATGAGTTAGTTGTCATAATATATTGTTGTCTTTCTCTTTCACTAGATGAGGTTATCATATAATTGTGCTGCAATTGAGGAAGTAGAGATCATTTCTTCTTACACCTTTCAAAATCACAAAATCTCCATTCTCAAAGTGAAACTCATAACCCATTAACTCAAGCATACCAAGAGAAATATGATTTCTTCTTAAATCAGGCACATTCCTTACAATTCAACAATGTTTTGACTATACCATCAAACATCTTTATTAGAAATTAATATATAAGAATTAATTTTCCACCTCTCTACAAGTTCGGACTTTTAGATGAGACGTAATTTCTCATAGTATTAGAGCCTCCAGGCGAATGATCTGGGTTCGATTCCTGCTGAAAAGAACTTCACCCATTAAATTGTCCACTCGATGGACTTCCTCACCTCTTTACAAGTTTGGATTTTTAAATGAGACAAAATTATTTCAATCTTCCATTTAATAGATCCAGACCTCTCCTCGCGTTACATGATTAATCATTCCTTAATAACACTAAACATCTATTATGATGCTTGAAGTAATTGAACCACTCTTTGATTGGACTCATAAGGAAGGAATACCTAAAATCCAACACCCATTCTTATCTTATTTCAAATGATGAAATAGTCATGGGTCTAGATGATTCGTTGCCTAATTTTTCCACCTTATTTACCGGGTTCTTTTGATTCTTAATGCCATTTACTTTGTTCTTACCTTTTAAGGCCCTCCAATTAAGACAATTATTCTTAAAATGGTCAAAATATTTCCTAGAATCAGCTGAGTTATCACCACTCTTCTTATCTGATTTCTTGTTACCATTGTTGAAAGCATTCTTAAATCCCCGTTTCTTGTATTGACCCTTATTTAAAGTTGATCATTCCCCCATAACTGATTGATGTATTAACTACTTTCTACAACTCATTTGATTGATGGAATCCTTACTACCAAATACTGTAACAAGGTGTCCTTGAAATGCTCAAACAATTTTAGTAGTGCACTCAACAAGACCAAAACTTTACCCTCGTCTACCAATTTGACTTCAATATTTTTCAAATCATGCAAGTTCTTATTGAACTCATCCAACTGCTCTAATATAAGAGTGCTTTCTGTCATCCTGAAAGCATAAAGCTTATGTCGATTTCATATACAACCAATTAACTAAGGTCTTCACCATGAACAAACTATCAAGTTTGTCCCGTACTCCCTTCGCAGCAGTCTCTCAAGGTTTTGTCTTCAAGGCACAAGATGATAGCACTAAGTGCTTTTGCATGATCGGTCTTATCCTTTTCAGTTCGAGCAGAGCTAGTTTCCTCAATCATAGCAGCTCGAGTCTCCAAGGCTTTAAAACAAGAAACTCTCATTTTCACTTTTCAAAGTTCAAAATCTAACTTCTCCGTGAACTTTTCAATATCAAATCTGGCAGTAGATATCCGCGAGGAAAGACCAAAATGTGAGTAGAAAGAATAAAATGGGGAATAACAACAAATTGTTGTTGAGGAAAATGCTTAATTAGAAATTTTTGGGGTGAAGATAGGGGTTGGGGTGGGAAAAAATTGTATTAGGATATTAAGGTTTTATATACTACTCCATATAATAATTTATCACATATATGAATAAATGATCATATATAAAAACTTAATATCCTATTCAATTGTGGGTGGCAAAGGAAGTAGTGAGCTCCATCAAATTGGAAGGCGATGGGTCGGGGGAGATTGAATTTATTATTATTATTACTAGTCTTTTGCCCGTACAATGTACGGGCTTGTTTTAATTTTTTTGTTTGTAGTCTGTAAAATATCGTCAATTATCTTTTTGTACGGGCTTGTTTTAATTTTTTTGTTTGTAGTCTGTAAAATATCGTCAATTATCTTTTTGTTTAATAAACATTTTTGTTGCTTTGTAAAATTTGAATGTTAGCTTTTAAATGAATAAACCATTTTTTTCTTAAAAAATAATTAACAAAAATACATTCAATTTAAATGACACAGTAGGTACAATTCATGTGATTAATTTTACTTGTTTTCCTTTTAATTAAAATAACAATCAAATTATTAGTATTAAACATTTGAATGGATCAATTATATAAAATTAATTTGAATGACACAATAGTATAACTAAAAGACTAAAGTATACAAAACTATTTATATAATTTCTAAAATATGATATTGAGTTCTATTAAATTTCTAATTGTGTTGTGTGACTTGAAGAACCTCACAAAAAAATGTAATCATTTAGTTATATATTACATTTATTATTATATCTTATGGTGGTTTAAATATTTAGTTAAAATTTAGTTTGTCTACTGCGCCTCTTTGTAGTTTGTATGCTAAAAAATCTCAAACATTCACTGCTGCTGAATATAGGTCAATTGAGAAGAATTATTTTGTTTTGCTGGTGAGTGTTTCCTTCTTGAAGAATTATGTACGGTGGCTGTAATATCCTCATGAGTACATCTTGTACTCTTTTATTTATGAATACCATTTTGACTTTTCAAAAAAGAAGAATATAAATCAATTGATCTACATTTATTGGGAAACAACAATAAAAATACACACAAAAAAGTTTTTTTATAGAATAATTTCAAATAATCATAACAACAAAAGCAAGTAAAATCAACAAATCATCAATATTTAATTAGAGTTTCGGGATAGACTGAATCTCCAGGATAGTCAATAAACGTTTTGCAGGAGCTTTCCAAATGAAATCTGCATCCTGTAAAATCTAGGTGCTATTGAATAAGCTTTATTGTTACCAAAATGTTTAGAAAATTATAAGACTCGCCTCATAATTTTTTTATTCAAATTCCAAAATATTCAATTCTAACAACATACCATCATTCAACAAATAGGGATAAATACCGTAAAAAAAAAAAAAAAAAAAGGGGATAAATGTGTGCTGATAACCTGATACTCCACAAGCACGACAAATTATGTCTTGCTATTGTATAGACACGACCAAACTTGCAGTGATTCTTGTGCTAACCAAGAGGTTGATAGCTGTAGTAAATTAATCATGAACAATAATCACTTCAATAGATAAATCCACAATCTGTCTATTTTATCAAGTAGTTAAGCTTGAACCATCCCAGCTATGCTAAAATCGGGAACACTCCACATATGCATTAACCAAGTTAGCTTGATTAATAGTATTTAAATGGACCTGATCAATTTTCAAGGGATCTCCTTACACCTTACTGATATCAATCTTGCATCAGCAGGAATTATGTCTCCAAGTTTTATGCTAATAATATCTCCTGGAACCAAAACCGCTGCATCTTCCTCATTCCATTTATAATCACATAATACCTGATCATACGGATATATATTATAGAAACTGGAATTGAGCAAATTAAGTCTTAATATCTCATGAAAAACGATTTTTTGGTTAGACAACCTTAGATTTTGGAGCCATGAGAGTCGCAGCTGCATTTTCAGTATTGTTCTCCTCAAGAAAATATAAATGGAATTGACGTTATGTTTCAACATTGTTCTCCTCAAGAAAATATAAATTTTCAGCATTTTCACCTTAGACATCCTTAGATTTGGGAGCCATAATAGTTGAAACCACAATAAGAGATATAATCCTTATAAATTCAATGTAATCGACGTTATGTTTCTGCGAACAAAACGGAGAAAAAGAGTAAAATATCACATGAATTGGCATATGTTTCTACAATCTTTTTTTAAATCCATGTACCTTTACATGTGGTGTAGCTATAGCTATGATAGATGCTGCTTCCATCCACATGAATCCAAGAAATTTGAGTATTTTGCTCTCCTACAAAATAGTATGACAATCAAACATATTAGAGAGGTAATAATTCATAGCTTCTCTCGTACAAAAGACAGACGGGTAAATTGCAAAATTGATCACATATCTTCGAATCAATTTTCTCAAAAAAAAAATTATCATTATGTCACGCAGTCTGATTGCTACATGAAATTCAGGTATTTCACATGAGTGACACTTCTGCAATCTTGTCAATATAGGACTGAAAATTAATTATATGGACTAAAATAGTCGACACCAAATAAATAATGGACCAATTTTGCACTTAACCATAAGACGGATTATATAGATAGAGTCGAACACTAATTATGCAACCAAATACCTGTTTTTCTTCGAGTTTATTGTAACCAAAAACTTGATGCAGTGTATGTACCTCATCATTGTGCAAGGCCCTCTTGTGTGCATTTCAACCTTTCAAAAACTTGTACAATAGGGATATTCTCCTGATCATACAAGGATATTAGATAAGTAATCAATTAAATGCAGAGTATGCAATATATATGTTTATATAATGTTCATAAGAAATTACCAAATCAACAATTTCATTGTTGATGGCTCTGAGAGCTGCAGTAGTTTTGTCCAAATAAAAGAGGATTAGTCTCTCTTATTCCTGCAAGTGGCATTATCAATTCTTATATTTCTGCCACAGTGCCACTGCACGCTGCTCAGAATTCTAGAATTCTTTGTACCTCCTCCGGAGTTACCATTCTCATTCAACCCTATCATTCTCATTAACTCAACCCAACCGCTTCTTCATTTATCCGGTAATTGCCATTTCTTCATCAGTATTCTAGCCGATGTGTTCGCCTCTTGCCTTTTTTGAATGAAGTAATTGAGAAGTCTGTAGTTTCTGCACACAAGAGAGTTGAGACGTATGGAATAATCTTGTTTTCATATTCTATTTGAGACTCTTTAGATGGGTAAGGCTAACATAATAGATAAATCAAGTAATTTGAGTTATTTGTATCTCTCGTTAATGCAAACAAATTTCAGAAAAGTTTCTTCAATCTTTATATCTGTGTTAAAAGAACAATACAGTCAAATACTTTTACAAGAAATTAATATCGGGATAATTTTAAAAATACTCATATAAGATTTACAAAACCTTGCACAATTGGACATGTCATGTATTAGAGCTTATGGAATCATGAAGTAACGCACTTCTTTTGTGAATGGCCTCCTGCAGATCAGCCACAATAGCCTGCAAACAACACCAAATCACTATGTTTGCAAAAAAAAAGATAATAGGTACACCGTACACATTCACATTTTTATCAACGCTATACAGCTAAAACACTCAGTGTAGTATCCAAATTCCCAAAACACACGCACATCCACATGTATATGTGCAGATAGATTCATCGTATAACATCTACAAACCCAATTTCGGCAGTTGGAATTTATACATAAAAAAATAAAACCCACTTGAGAAAAACACAAAATATGTACATAATCGTTTAATTCAAGGCCTCCCCTTGATGAGCTCGATCTCTGCGGATCGTAGTTAAATTCAATTCCATTTGCATATTCTAATATGGCTACAAAGGATAAGGGATAGAAAAACCTCTGGATAGAAGGAAGTGAATCGGAAGGCATAGCTCACGACGTCCAGCGGTAACGCAATGTGGCAACGCAGGCGATGCGGATGGAGGAGTCGAGATCATGGAGGCGACGGATGACGACGGAGAGGAGTTTAGAAAACGATGAGATTCTTATATGGTTTTCGATTTAGTGGGCGGAAGTGAGGAGGCAGAGGAGCTGGAGAGGCACATGGAACATAGAGATAACGATGAATTAACTCAGAAACGTTCAATTGTTTTTTAAATAAATTATGACACGTATTCAAAAGAGTTTAGTGACATGGCTTAACATGTGGCAGAAGCAAATGACACATGTCGAAATATTGAAGACTCATAAACGACACATGTCGAAAGGTTGGAGAGACTTTCCTCCTTTTATTATATAAGATTATTTAAGATTTTGTGTTTTCATTATGATGTGTTTGGTGATCTGCTAGGAAGGTGTAAATATGATGATTTACAGTTGACGTGCCTTACATTTAGGCTCTATTAGGATAGAGGGATTTATGTCTATGAATTTTAAATTCACAATCAAAACTCACTCCACTTGTTTGGATTAAAAAATAAATTAATTGATTTTAAATACTTAGGTTTTAGCCAATCTTTTTTTAGTTAAAATTGAGAGGATTTCAAATCCTCACTAAAACAAATTCATTTGAAATCCATGTATTTTTAACTCCTTTCATTTGAAATGTCTCCTCAAATCAAATCCCCTCATCCAAAGACAACCTTAGGTTTTTTGTTATATTTTCCCTTTTGCTACATATCTTTTCTTTGGGCTTTTGTATCTTTAATTTAGGCCATGTTATAGAGTAGGGGTTTTCTTTTGCTAATAATATATGTGTGTGTGTGTGTACAGTGCCGTGAAGAATAGATCAATATACAATTACAGTTTTCAACATCCATATTCATTGGTTTTCCATGCGTTTTATCATGGTACTAGAGCAGGCAAAATTCTAAGAAAGCTTCTGCAATATTTTCTTTCATTAAATAACCTTTTTTCATTCCTGGCGTCTTCCATATGGCGAAGGACATCGAAAGCATCAAGGGTAATGATGTCGCTTTCAACGTCGATGGCATGTCACCATATTACATCCATCCCTCCGACAATCTCGGGCAACTGTGCGTTAGTGAGGTTCTCCGCGACAGTAATTATGGGGATTGGGTGGAAGAGATGAGTAATTTCCTCTTTGCAAAGAACAAGGTAGGTTTCATCGATAGCACGATCCTTATCCCGGAGGGCGGAGATCCACAAGAGATGGCATTGTGGAGACGATGTAATGCCATGGTTAAAGGATGGCTTGTCACGGGCATGGAGAAGGAGATTGAAAGTAGTGTAAAACACGCCAAGACTACAAAGGATGTCTGGGAAGATCTTGAAGAGAGATTTGGCAAGGTAAGTGCGCCACGAGCCTATGAGTTAAAGAGGGCTCTCACTCTTACAAGGCAAGACAAGATGTTAGTCTCGTCATACTACACAAAACTAAAGGGGGTCTGGGATGGAATCGGATCGGTGTCTTCAATTCCTAAGTGTAATTGTGGTAAGTGCGTATGTAATGTATCAAAACAATTTGGGGCAATACAAGAAAATGAGAGGCTCTATGAATTTCTTATGGGACTAGACGATGTCTTTAACACTGTTAAGACACAAATCCTAAGCACAAACCCGATTTCAAGCCTTGGGGCGACTTATCACCTTGTAGCAGAAGATGAGCAGCAGAGGTTAATTATCGCTGCTCGGAAGTCAAAGGTTGCTGCTGATTCGGGTGGAATTTGCACATTTTTATGACACATTTTGAGCTCAATTTTCTTAGTATTTCATGCTTTTATTGCTCAATTTTGGTTAATTACACTTGATAGGAAGAAAGGTGGTGTTTTGTGTATTTTGTAGGAAAAATGGTTATTTTGGAGGCAAAAGCACTCATCTAATTTTTAGTGAAGTCAATTGAAGAAAGAAATCAAAATTGAGGGCAAAACAAGTAGAAAATGGAGGATTGAAATTATTTGGGCCAACAATTAAATTGTTTGGCCCATTTAATTAATTACAGCCGCCCAGGTGATACAATTTTTCCAGCAAGTCTTAGGCCCATTCAATAGTAATTGAGGCCCATACTATTGAGGCCCAAACCAAGAGGTGTATATGGTGGAGAGAGGAGCATCCCATTAATTGGGCCATTTTTATTTTATTTTCCAAAAGCCCAAATTCCATTAAAATTTGGGTTGGGGTATATACCCCTCCATCTTTGTTAGATACACTCCCCCGATAAATATACTCCCCTTAAAATACATTTGAGATAGATGCACTCCCCCCAAATTGTCTATTATACCCCTTTATCTTAATAATTGGTATGATAAATGCACACCCCTATAAAAACCCTAATTTCCTTCATTCTTTCCCCAACCCTCCCATTCCTTCCTCCTCCCTCTCCTTCTGCAAGTCGCCGCCCCGCCGTGCCGCCCAAGCCACCCGCCTCCAGCGTCGCCCGTCTCCAGCGCCGCCCGCCTTTTTTTTTTTTTCATTTCTGCAACCAAGCGGCGGCGGCGCCCCCCTCGCCCAGCGCCGTCGCCGCCTCCTCTCTCCCCGACGGCCTTCCCCACCGCCCTGCGCGCTCCCCCTTCCTCCCCCTCGCCGCCTGCGCGCAAGTCCTCCTCCCTCCCTCATTTTCTGTTTTTTTTTTTTTTTAATTCTGCAACAGGAAGCGGCTCCGCCACCTCCCCCTACCAGCGTCGCCGCCACCTCCTTCCCCCGCCGCCCTGCACCAACTTTCGCCCCCAACGGCTTCTCGCTCAGTTTTCGCGATTTCGCAAAACAGGTAAGGTTTCTGGGTTTTTTTTTTTCCATTTCCGACAATTGCCCGTCGACCATAATCCTTATGGTCGATAAATTGTTGTAGACCACAATATTTATGGTCGACAATTTCTTGTTGAAAATGAAGATTTTTTTAAAAAAAAAATTCAATCGGTCAAATGTTGTCGACCGGAGTGATTTCGGTCGACAATCCATAGTTGACAATATAATTTGGGGTCGATAAACCAGTGTCGATCGACACTGGTTTGTCGAAAAAAATGTTATTTTTTTTCTTCAAATTTTTATAATTATTTGTACGGCGACGGCGGTTGCCGGAGATGGTGCGGCGGCCACTGCCGGAGATAGTGCGACGGCCGCCGGAGGTACAGGATTGGCCGTCGGCGTAGGTGGGGGCGGCGGCTATGGTGGCTGTTTAATTTAGAATTAGGGTTAGGGTTAGAGTTAAAATTAGGGTTAAGCTTAAGGGGTGTATTTATCTTAAATTTTACTAAAAGGGTAAATATGGTATTTTACATATATATTTAATTAATAAATGGGAGGGGGGAGTGTATTAAACAAAGCTGGAGGGGTATATACCCCAACCCTTAAAACTTGGAACCCATTTCAGCTGTTGGGGGATTTTTTTATTTCGGCCAATACAGAGAGTACGAAGCAGTAGCATATTGGGCGAAAACAGGGGAGCAGGCAGCTGCTGCGATTTTACACACATCTCCCATTGAAGCTTCAAAATGGTGGATTAGCTTGGAATTTCACACTCCATCATCTACACTATTCTAAGCTTTCTCTATCCCTTTTATTAATTTTAGTTATTTTTCTTTTTATTGTATTTGAGATTATGTAAAACACTTTAGGGTTTCAAGGCTTGTAATTATTTGGATTGAAGTTTATGGATTAATGTTTTACTTTAAATAGTGTGTTTAATTATTATTTGAAAGCATGTTATTAGTGGCCATGATAATATGTCTTATTTATTGTTAATTGGGGTAGTATCGAGAGATTTATTCCATTAATCGTACATGAGCATGCAACCTAATATTATTATGATCTCGAGAGAGGATTAATTATTGGGAGGGAATTGAATGATCCGTTGGGCTAATTTAGGTAATACAATATTTGTGAGGTAGAGATACAAACTTATATTGTGTTTTCCTTTGGATTAATTAAATCGAGAGATTAATTAATTCTTCTTTAGTGATCAACTCTATAAAGACAAACTTAATTGCCATTTGAATGAGTCATTATTCATAAATGAATTTCTAAATATTGCATATGCCTTGGAACCACATTTTTTTTCTTGATTAGTTTTGTTATTTTCATTTCATTAGCTTGTTATTGATTTGGATTTGACTAGTTTTATTTGCTTTCTTAGTGAAATTTATAGATAGCATTAGAATTAGTCTTAGTTTTTAAACCCTCCTTGCAAATCAATCGTGTCTAGATATAATTGTTCCAACAAATATCACTTTTACACTAACCCTTCTCTGTGGGATCGATCTCGTACTTACTTCGCTACAATATACACTGTATACTTGCGGTCGTGTATTTTAGAGTTGTGAAATACGTGAATCAGCTGCCTTTCAAGCACAACGACAACAGGGCAGCGGATATCAACATGATGATAAACGTGAGACACCAAAGTGCTCACATTGTGGACGGTTATACCATACCATTGAGAGTTGCTACAAGATTATTGGTTATCCAGGTGCTTCAAGGAAAGGGAAATGAAAGCATGTTGATGGTAGAAAGAGAGAAGAAAAGTAAAGAGAGTCCCATAAAGTAGCGCACGTAGACAATTACTCATCTCATGTGAATGTCTCTAGTCAGATACAAGGATTAATGCAAGAGAAAATGACATAATTACTGGAATTTCTTTACTGCAGGAATGGTGATAGGAAAACTGGTCATTCCGTCAACATGGTCGGTAAGATCAATTTTGTACAGTCATGGGTGATCGATTCGGGAGACACTGAACACATCACCTATGGCGAGAGTATCATTACTCACGTACATATAGGTGTTGATGCCCCAGTTAAAATTCTCAATGGCGACCATATTCATGTTCAAAGTGTTGGAAGTGTTAATCTGCCTAATGGATTAAGTATTAATCATGTCTTGCACGTTTAGGATTTTTGTGATATGCAGTACTTAGCCTCGAGGAACCTGATTGGGATGGGTAAGCGATGCGATGGTATATACCTTCTGGATCCTGCTGGTGTAACTAGAAAGACTTTGTCAGTTGTAGCAAGTCCAGAAATTTGGCATAGATGATTGGGCCACTCCAAAATAAAATTCGATAACATCCTTACTTTTATTAAAGTTTTAGACGAGCATTGTGATTCTTGCTTGAGAGCAAAACAGACTAGAAATATTTTTTCGTTGAGTTCTATACAGACGATTGCTTATTTTGAATTGATTCACTGTGATATTTGGGGTGGTTATAAGACTTCATCATTTTCTGGAGCTCATTATTTCTTGACTATTGTTCATAATTACAGTAGGGGTGTATGGATATATTTGATGAGATACAAATCAGAAGTGAGTTAATAATTGCAAATGTTTTGCAACATGATAAAGACTCAATTTGGTAAACCAATTAAGAGAATTAGAACGGATAATGGAAATGAATTCCAATCCAATGGTACGAAGAATTATTACATTGATAAAGGTATCTTATTGGAAACTTCTTGTGTTTACACACCACAACAAAACGGGGTTGTTGAACGTAAACATAGGCACATCCTTGAAATTGCAAGAGCACTGCGTCTTCAAGTCGAATTACCAATTGATTTTTGGGGAGAATGTATGTTGACTACTGTTGGTCCAGAAAGGAGTATGACACAAGTGTATGAGGGGGGGGGGGGGGGAATACACTTGTGCATGCAAATCTTTTTAAATTTAAATAAATCAGGCTTACAGCAGGGTTGTCCTGGACAACTCTTCTGAGTATGGATAACCTTGTTAAGATAATCAAACCACTGAGCACTATGAAGTGTTCAGTTGTATAACTATCTAAGTAGGTTATATGTGCGGAATTATGGTTGGCCCTTTATATTTAAATTCCTTTTACTTCTGAAATTCTTTCTTAACACTAAACAGCTTTTCAGGGGACTTGTCCCATATCTGTTTTGCACAACTTGTGAAGGTTTTCTTTTCAAGACCAGTTTGTGTGTAATGTATGAATGTGTTACTTGTATGAAATTACTTGAATGTAAATAACACAAGAGTTTATAGTGGTTCAGAGACTCAAGCTCCTAAATCCACTTTCCCTGATTTAACATGATAATTTCATCACTTGAAATTAACTTGTTTTATAGTGCCAAGGTGCACTGATCAACCACACTACTCCTTAGTGCCTTGATCCCTAGGAATTCAGAGTTCTAGTACTCTCTCAACTCTTGAACTAAACTGTTCTACACTTGACAATTCTAGTTCTCACACTTCTACTACAACAACTCTTCTAACTTTCCTTGAAAGGTTTAAGGGTTGATGTTTGTTCCAACTAGGGTGAGATATCCTTTACAATTAAGTATTGTGTAAGGGTAGGATATCTTTTCTAAGCTCGAATGTTTTACAACAAGTTCAGGCTTAGATGAAGTGTATGGAAACTAAGAATGAAGTATTCTTATGTGAGTTTGTAAGCTTGAATATTTGTAGTTTCCTTGGATTGTAGAATAGTTGGATGTTGGACACTTCAAATGGTTTCCACACTTCAGTATTTATAGAGCAAATTGAGGTTATGTCCGTTGGAGAGAGAGCCTCAAAATGTCTATATTTGTCTTCTTTGAGTTCTGCAACTTGAAGACAGTTTCTTGAAAGTGGCATGTCCTTAATTTGGGAAGTAAACGGCTGGAAGCTTCTTGTCTTGACTTTGATGCACACTTCCCAAGGTCTGACTTGAAGATTCAGTTAATCAAACATGGACATTCCTTCTGATCATTGGTTCCTTGATAAGGGTCAACTTTCCTTATCATCAGGACAGATCTGCTTATCACTTTCAGCTGATTTGTCTTATCAGCAGTGTTGGCTAGCTCTTCAGTTGAGTTGGCTCTTTAACTTCAGTGATCATTAGTTGATAGCTCTTAAGCATCCTTGCTTTCATATTAGTGGATTTGACCCCATCAGCACAATTGGCTCTTGCCTTAGAACATTTCTGGTTTAAGTGTGCTTGGTCAATTTTGCTGGACATCTCCTCCGATCTTGATATATACATCAGCAGACTTGGTCTTCTTGATGTGTTCTTCTGAATTGATCATCAGGGAGGTTGTCTCTTCACTGAGTTGGCTTGATCTTCAGCACAGTTGGTCATTTAGCATTTCAGCAGTGTTGGGATCAACTTTATTCTGAGCCTTGAGGGGCTTGATTCTTGTAATCTTCTAAGCTTGTGTTCCCCCTCAACTTATGCATCTAAAGCATCTATGAGCTGCCTAACATGTCAGCTTCTCAACTAGCCTGATCTATATGTTCTAACATTCCTGAAACATATTCATTCAACTTTGACTTATCTTACTTAGCATGTCTTAAGGGGTTTTGGTATCTTAATCAAAATCTCATTTTATTCCCAACAACTACTGTTTACATCATAAATAGATTACCCTCGAAAATCCTTCAAACTAGAAACCCACACGAATCTTATTGGAAAAGAAACTAAATTATGACATGTTGCGTGTATTTGATTGTTTAGTCTATGCGAAGGATACAAAGACAAGGGAAGATAAGTTTGATGAAAGGGGGAGACCTTGTGTTTTTTGTGGGTTATCCTCATGGTTAAAAGGGATATAAAGTTTTTTATTTAAAGAGCAAAATGATTTATACGTCACGGGATGTTCATTTTGTTAAGAATATTTTTCCTTATTCATAAAGTGTCAAGATTGATCGGCTGAATATGTTACGAACAAAGGATTGGGAATCAGATTTGGAGAGTTTTAATTTTGGGTCTTCAAATGACAAAGAAAAACAGGCAGTTGTTGCAGCCCCTTCAAGTGACTCGAGCTTGACCGATATTAATTCATAGCCTTCTAATTTGATTAAGGAACAAGCTGCTACTGAAGGCACATCCTCTATCTCATTTCGTATCTTACGATAATTTTCCTCCCGCTCACATTTGTTATTTAACGACCATCACATCCCATGATGAGCTAAAGTTCTTCCATCAGGCCGATAAAGATCCAAAATGGCGTGAGGCAATAAGAAGGGAGATCGATGCTCTAGAAGTAAATGACACATGGACCATTGAAACTTTGCCCCTTGAAAACGAGTTATTGATTCCAAGTGGGTGTACAAAATTAAATATAAGCCGAATGGGGAAGTGGAGAGTTATAAGACGCGTCTTGTTGCTAAAGGCTTCACTCCAGTTGAAGGAAATAATTTTCATGAGACCTTTGCGCCCGTTGCCAAGTTGGTTACTGTTCGAATTTTGTTGGCAGTGGTTGCTAAACATAATTGGATGATACATCAATTAGACATGTATAATGCATTCTTGCATGTAAATCTATATGAAACTCCCACAAGGTTTTGCTCGTGATAATGATGGACTCATCTGCAAGCTTAAAAAATCGTCGTATGGTTTGCGCTAGGTTTCCAGAAATTGGTATCATAAATTTTCAAGGGAACTTCTTGACATTGGCTTTCGACAATCAAGAGTCGGCCATTCACTCTTCATATTTAGGAGAAATGTTATGTTTTCCGCGGCCTTGATTTATGTAGATGGTGTTATTCAAGCTGGGAATAACGAAGAAAAAGTCCAGTTTGTGAAGATTTATCTTGATGATAAATTCAGCATCAAGGACTTAGGTACTTTGAAGTACTTATTAGGCATAGAGGTTGCGCTCTCTCCTAAAGGCATAGTTTTGAGTCAACGCAAGTATACTTTCGATATCTTGGAGAAAAGTGGTTTGCAAGGTTGTCGTCCTAGTTCCTTCCCTATGGAGCAGAATATTCGTCTTGGCCTTGATGAAGAAAGCCCTCCGGTGGATGCAAGTCGATATAGGCGCCTCATTGGCCACCTCTTATACTTGACAATTACACGACCTGATATTCAGTTTGCAACCAGTATCCTTAGCAAGTTTCTTTCCTCGCCCCGTCTCACTCACATGGAAGCCGCAATACGAGTATTACATTATTTGAAAGCAGTGCCTGCGCAAGGCATTTTTCTTCCAACTGATGGTAGCTTAGACCTTGAGCACAAAATAGCAATCCATCTCAACGAGTTTGGTACGTTCATGGAAAACAGGATTATTTGCTATGTGCCTAGTAGCCTGGTTGTTGCAATAGAGTAAAGTTGGTCCTGTTTGAGGAGCAGTAAGGTCTCGTAACAGCCACCTAATCCACACAATATCGCTTACCGTCGTAGCCATTGCTCTATACTCGGTTTCAGCAGAAGAGCGAGAGACAACATATTGTTTCTTCGTACGCCAAGAAACAGGAGTTCCGCCTATAGATAAAAAAAATACCCTATACTAGATTGACGGGTTAAAGGGCAGCCACCCCAATCCGGGTCGCAATAAGGGTGGAGTCGAAGGAGATTGAGCCAAAGAAGATATCCACTTCCGTTCAAGTAGTAGATGTTTTTACAAAGGCCTTAGGAGTTGAACGTTTTTCGTTTTCTACTTGACAAGATGGGTGTTCGTGACCTTCATCACCCACCTTGGGCTTTTGTATTTTTAATTTAGGCCCTGTTATAGAGTAGAGTTTTTCTTTTGCCAATAGTATATATGTATATGTATAGTGCCGTGGAGAATAGATCAATATACAATTACAGTTTTCAGCAGCCATATTCATTGGTTTTCCATGCGTTTTATCAAATTTGACCAAAACTAACATTACTTTGAAATTGTTTTCCTCAATGTGCAGAATTAAAAAAAATAAAAATATAGTTTTACTATCTCCATTAATTAATGTCCTAAAAATATTATTGCATGAATAGAAATATGAAATTTATTAACCAAAATATGAGAAAAAGGTAAAAGCAAATAAATTTCGTGACTAAATCATCTGTTAATGTCTATTTTTACTACTAATATTTATTTTGCAGTGGCTTATAAATCATCCCAAATATTTAGAGAACCCACTCTACATTGGCGGCGACTCTTATTCAGGCATTTTTGTTCCTCTTATTGTTGATGAAGTCTACAATGGTACGTACGATATCAATTTGTTTACCTTTCCTAACTCGTCAATTTAATACATTCAATCACTCATTTTGTATATACTACAATTTCACAAATTTAAATTTAAGTGATTCATTCACGACAATTTGCGACCGCCTTCTTTACAACCTTTTTTTTTTTTTGGCAAAGTGACGGTCGGGCCATATGTCAAATTGTTGTTTTCTCCAAACCTATCATTTTGATATGTCTCGTCTTTCGATTTGCCTAAAATTAGTCAAAATAACAGTCTCGATTTGCGCACATATTTGAGTAGTGGCAATTCAATGCTTTATCGAGCAATATCAAGTAGTTTTTCAATGAATTGAAGGACAAGACATTTATCAAAATTGTTGGGAATAAAATGAGATATGTTTTGATTCAATACCAAAACCCCATGAGACATGCCTAAGTCAAAGATGATTATGTTCTAGGAATGTTAGAACATATAGAATAAGGCTATATGAGGAGCTGATATGTTAGGCAGCTCTTACATGAATAGATGCACAATTTGAGGGGGAACATATGCTTTGAAGTCTATCAAGAACAAGTCCCCTCAAGGCTCAAATTCTGGAACAATCACTAAGTCTATTGAAGGCCAAGTATGCTGATCAGGAGAGTTGTCCAGAAGAGTTGTCTCAGCACAATTAAACTAGAACAAGTGTTCTGAAGCTTAAAAGATCAACTATGCTGAAGAGATAAAGACAACTACACCCTAAAGATCTTCAAAGAATCATGCTAAGATCACTTCTAAGTGAAGCAAAGGGAAAGAGCCAAGTCATCTGAAAAGAGCAGGTCAACCATGCTGATAAGCAAGTCTGCTGAAAGTGATAAGCAGAGTTGTCCATTTGATAAAGAATGTTGTCCTATCATTGGAACAACCTTCAGAAGCCATGTCCAAGTCTTAACAAGAGAATCTTAAAGTCAGACATTGGGAAGAGTGCTGCAGAATGAAGACAAAGTCTATACAGCCGTTTATTTCCCAAATGAGGACATGTCACTATCAAGAATCTGTCTTCTAAGTTGAAGAACTAAAAGAAGACATTTATGGACATTTGAGGCTGCCTCTCCAACGGGCAAATCCTTCAGTTGTCTATAAATACAGAAGTGTGAAGACCATTTGAAAGCATCCAACTGAATCTCAACTTGACAACTATCCTACAAGCAAGAGTGCTTTCAAGCTTTCAAAAGACTATCTTAGTCTTCATACACTTCTTCTAAACTGAACTTCATTGTATATCCATACAAAGCTTAGAGAGATATCCTATCCTTATACACTGATCTTCATTGTAAAGGATATCTCATTAGTTGGAACCTTACTTCAACCCTTACCCCTTTCAAGTGAGAAAGTGAGAAGGTTGTTGTTGTAGTAGAAGTGGTAGGAGCTGACTGTTGAGAGAAGAACAGTTCAGTTCTGAGTTGAGAAGAGGGTACTAGGACTCTAGACATCCTAGGGATCAATTCACCAAGGAGTGGTGTTCTTGATCAAGTGCACCTTGGCACTATAAAACAAGTTAATTCCAAGAGTGAAGGAATTATCCTGTTAAATCAGGGAAAGTGGATGTAGGAGCTTGAGTCTCTGAACCACTATAAATTCTTGTGTTGATTTACTTTCAAAGTACTTTCATACATTCAACACTGCACACAAAACTGATCTTTCAAAGGATACATATTCAAAGACTGTGCAAAAGACTCTTGGACAAGATCCCTGAAACTGGACTGTATTCATTGACTAAGTGATTTCAGTATTTAAAAGGAGTTTAAACTAAAGGGCCAACCACTAATTCCGCACATATAACTCCCTTAGATAGTTATTCAACTAAGTACTCAATAGTACTTAGTGGTTTGATTATCTATAAAGAGTTAATCATCTTCAGCAGAGTTGTCCAAGACAACATTGTTGATCTCTGGTTTGATCAAGTTTGAAAAGAAATTGCATACAAGTGTATTCCCCCCCCCCCCCCATACACTTGTTATATACTCCTTTCAGGACCAACAAGTGGTATCAGAGCAGGGGTTCAAAGACCACTGCTTCTGAAAATCCATCTTGATTTTTAAAATCACATATTTGGTGTGGTCACTGAACTGATCTATCTGAAATCTTTGATATCCATTGTCTAACCCTTTCCTGAAGAAATGGCAAGAGGAAACAACAACAACCAGAACCAGCAACAAAATCCTGATCAGAACATCAATGTTGCTGTTCCACCTCATGCTGTTCAAGGATTAGACAATATGGCCACAAATCCAGTCAATCACATATCTCATCACAAATTGCCCATGTTCTCAATAGACAACTATGATTTCTGGAAAATCAGAATGAGGGCTCATCTTGCATCTCTTCACACTGATACGTTGAGAGTGATCACAAGAGGTCCTTTTGTGTTCACCCTAGTCAATCCCAAAGTCACTGAAGCTCAAAGGGCAGACACAAGAGATGTGCTCCCCAAAGATGAAGATGACTTCACATCTGAAGAAAAGAGGAAAGATAATTTGAATTATCTTGCCATGAACACCCTCTACCAAACAATTCCATATGCAATCATGGGTAGAGTCTACCACTGCACAACTGCCAAAGAAATTTGGGATACTCTTGCTGAAATGTGTGAGGGTACTGAAAAGATAAAGGAGAACAAGCTCTAAGTGGCAGTGCAGAAGTTTGAACAATTCATAATGGAGTCTGAGGAGTCCATTGACAAGTTTGCTGGTAGATTCACTAATGTGATAAATGAGATCAACTCATTGGGCAAGGTGTACTCCAAGAGAGAAGTTGGTTTGAAGATCTTGAGAAGTCTCACTCAAAAGTGGGATGTCTATGCTGTTATGATGCAGAACACCAAGGATCTCTCCACCATGCCCATGCAACAAATCTTCTCTGAACTCAAAACTTATGAATTCGATCTCAACAGAAGAAAGCCTGTTGAGGAACCTTCAAATCCTACAAAGGGAGTGGCATTCAAAGCCAAAACTGCTGAACCAGAAATGCAGTCCACTCCTAGATCATCAAAGTCAGTCTCCAAGACTGAAATGAAGAAGGAACTAGCCTTAATGGCTAGGAGGTTTGACAAGTTAAATTCAAGGTTTGGTAGATACAAGAAATTCTATCAGGACAACAAATTCAGGAGAAGGTACAACTCTCCTGAAGCTCAGGCTGAAGTCAAAAAGCCTGAAGAGAAAAGATCAGAGGACAAGTACTCTGATAGGAGAAGGTCCAATAGAGCTGACCCTTCATCATCTAAAAGAAGAGATGAATTCAAGAAGGATGATGATGAAGACTTGTGCTATAATTGCAAGAAGAAAGGGCATTTTCAGTATGACTGCCCTGAATTGAGCTCTAAGGAAAGAAGAGAAAGACAAGCTAAAAGAGACAGAAAATTCACCAATAGAAAAGCCATGATGGCTGGTGAAGAATCTGATAGTGCTGAAAGCTTCAACTCTTCTGATGGACTGTTCTCAAACAGTGGTGATGATGATGACATATGCAACATGGCTATTGAGGATGATGAGGTATCCTCTACTTCTAGTTCACCATCATTCATTTCACAAAACACTAGTGAAGTCAACTTGAAACTTTCTCTTGGGAAGTTGATGGAAGATTTCACTATGTTACAAGAATTTCATGATAATTGTGTGAGAGAAAATGAAAGATTGTCAATTGAGCTTGCCAAAAACTCTGAGCCAACTGTTGATGTCAAGTCTACCGAGTTGTATCAACAAGTCTTGAGAGAGCTTGAGGAAGCAAATCTCAGGATAGTTGACCAACAAAAGGAGATTGATGATCAACTCTTATCTCAGAAGAGAAAAGATTTTGAACTGAAAATTCTTCAAGCCAAATTTGAAAACCTCTCACATGAATATGACATTCTTAAAACAAGTGAAGAGAGCCTGAAATTAAAGATGTCTGCTCTAAGAAGATCCACTAAAGCAATAGAGGAAATTCAGAGTTACCAAAGACCTATGGCTCAAAGAAGTGGATTAGAATTTGATCCATTTGAATCTTCACCTTGTCTTAGTGTTGCTTCTACAAGTAACACTAAGAGAATCTTTGTCAAATCAGTGGCACAACAAGCTGAAAATTAAATGATTCAGCCACTGAACAAAGGAAAGGGCAAAATGAATGATTTGCCAACTCAAGTGCTACAGGAGACTAGGCCCAAACCTAAGGAAAAGGCCAAAGTCTCTGAACACAAGAGGAATGTTGGTCAGCAGAGTAGACCCAATGGAAGGGCAACTCTCCTGAACAATGTTCAGAGGAGTTATCCAAGGTATAATCAGCCTAGGCCAACTCTACTGAGAAAGCCTCAGCTGACTAGACCTAAGGACAACTATCCTCAAAGGCAAAATAAAATGAGACAACCAAAACCCTTCATGCCAAAGGGTAATGGTCATAAAAATGCCTTTCCTCAAAGATTCCCTCAAGTAGCACAAAGAACTCATAAGTTCAAGAGATTTGACAACTCTCCTGAAACTTACAGAGTTAACACTTTCACACATACTTTCCCAAAGGCATTTAAGGGAAAGACAGTGTATGTTGATGCTAGAGGAAAACAACTTAGCCACCTTGAATCAATCAGGGTTATTAGGCAAGTTTGGGTTCCTAAAGGTACAGCTAACCTCTCAGGACCCAAAACTCAAAGGGTACCTAAACCCATCTAATTGCAGGTACCATTGGGCCACAAGAAGAGGAGCATGAGCAAAAAGTCAGCATGGTACCTTGACAGTGGATGTTCAAGGCACATGACTGGAAACAAGGAACTCCTCACTGATTTTATTGAAAAAGAAGGCCCAAATGTCACATTTGGAGACAGCTCACAAGCAACAACAAAAGGTTATGGTACTTTGATGATTGGTAACATCAAAGTATCCAATGTATCTTATGTGGCTGGTCTCAAATATAATCTTCTAAGTATCAGTCAATTCTGTGACAAAGAGTTCAATGTTGAGTTTTCAAGTGGAAAATTCTTAATCAAAGATAAGACTCAACAAACTCTATTGACTGGAACTAGGAAAGGGAATGTGTATTTTGCAGACTGGGACAAGTCTACTGATGCTGCATGCTTCATTGCTAAGAGTTCTAGTGAACAAAGTTGGTTATGGCATAAGAGACTAAACCACTTGAACTTCAAAACAATGAACAAATTGCTAGAAATGCATTAGTTAAAGGACTACCTAATGAGGTTTTCATTAAAGAGCATGTTTGCAAACCATGCCAAGAAGGAAAACAGATTAAAGCCTCATTTAAGGGAAAACCAGTCATCTCTACTGAAAGGGTACTTGAACTATTACATATGGACTTATTTGGACCAATTACCCCTGCAAGTATTAATGGTAGAAAATACACATTGGTGGTAGTAGATGACTTCTCTAGGTTCACATGGGTAGTATTTCTCCTTAATAAGAAGGAAACACAAGTCAAACTGCCTGAACTACTTAAGAGACTGTCAAATGAGAAAAGCCTTAGCATTATCAAGATAAGATCTGATAAAGGCACTGAGTTTATAAATTCATACATCAATGAGTATTGCACATCAAATGGAATAGCTCATGAAACCTCAGCAGCTAGAACTCCTCAACAAAATGGAGTTGCAGAGAGGAGAAATAGAACTTTAAAAGAAGCTGCTAGAACCTTAATTGCTGATTCAAATTTACCTAAGAGGTTTTGGGCTGAAGCTATAAACACTGCATGCCATACTCAAAATAGATGTTTGATTACTAAGGGGCAAGGCAAAACCCCCTATGAACTCTGGAAAGGAATAATGCCTAAAGTGTCATACTTTCACATATTTGGTTGCAAGTGTTTCATTCACAACAATGGGAAAGAACAGTTGAAAGCTTTTGATAGCAAAGCTGATGAGGGAGTATTCCTTGGATATTCTCAAATCAGTAGAGCTTTCAGGGTCTACAACAAGAAAACCCTTATTGTGGAAGAAACACCTCATGTTGTGTTTGATTAATCTATTCATGAGTTCAGGAATGAGAACTTAGAACCAGAAGAAATCACACAGAGGACAACCAGGCTGAGCCTAAAAGACAAAGACACTGAATTCATAGATGTTGTCCAAGCCAACCTCCCTGAAAACCTCCCATTGGACAACAATCCTGAAGTCAACCTTCCTGAGGCAAACCCCATTGAAGAAATTGGTGAACTGAATGATCCAATCCCAGTTCACATCCAGGTAACAACTACCAATGAAGAAGCAGTCTCTGCTGAGGTAGTTAATGGGTCAAATAATCAAGGGGGAAATCAAAATGTTGAAAATGCCAATGTCCCTGACATTGAGGACAACACCCCTGATTGTGATCCTGAATTAGATCCTGCATTCAATTATCCTGAATTCTATGATCAAAATGACTCAACTTCAGTAGAGGACAACTCTACTGAAGAGATCAGAAAAAGAAGGACTTGGTTGTCTGACCATCCTACTGATCTAATACTTGGTGACCCAAGTATAGGAATCAAAACTAGAAGATTTCATGGTGAAAGTGCTCTATTCTGTTGTTTCTTGTCAGAACAAGAACCAAGTGACATTGAAGAAGCACTTCAAGATGCCAATTGGATCACAGCCATGCAGGAAGAACTGAACCAATTCACCAGAAATGAAGTATGGGAGCTGGTGGATAGACCTTCACATCAAGATGTTATTGGAACCAAGTGGGTGTTCAAGAACAAGAAGAATGAGAATGATGTGATTGTCAGAAACAAAGCAAGAATCAGTGGAGTTGAGACTGGTTTGCAAACCATCTCCACTGAAGTCATCAAAGCCAAGAATACTATGAGGTCAGTATCAAAGGATGTCAAGAAAGAGCAAACCTTGCTAAGGAATAACCACAACAGGAATGTGAAAACCTTGAGATCAGTGGTTAAGCAAGCTCTTGGAAGAAAGACAGCCCTGCAAAGGAAAAGAGCTGAAGAACAAAGGCTAGCAATGGTGAAAGCAGCCTCAGAAAAGTTTTCCCAAGAGGTAATGGCCAACATTGCTGAAGGTGCAGTGGCCAACCTCACTAAGCTTCTTAAGGCCCAACTTGATGCATCTCTGAAAGCAACCTTGGAGGAGGTTGTCCAACAAAAAATGAAGCCTGTTCTAGCTTTCCTTAGCTTGAGCAGTGACAGAATGCAAAATATACATGATGAGAATGTATACTTGTTGGAGGAGATGAAGTCTCTAACCCAAGCCCAGTCCTTGATGGCATCAACTATGAGTGAACTTAGGCCTGAATGTTTTGATGCTGCCAAAAAGGGGGAAAGGGAAAGAGCAAGGGCAAAAGGTGCCTTGGTCATTGGAAGCCCAGTCAAGGGAAAGGACAAAATTGCTGAAGGAAAAGGAAAAGAGCCAGCACTGCTGAACTTAGAAGATTTAGATGAAGAGGAGCAACTAGCCATAGCCTTGAAGAACTCAATGGCCTCAGCTCAAGAGGAAAGAGTTAGGCTACAGTAAAGACCAGGAGGAGAGGTGTCTGGTTTGGACAAAGATGCTGAAGGTGTCCAAACTAGAGGAAAGATTAAGAAGGCCAAGGGAAACAAAAGAAAGGCTGAAACATTCACTGATTTTCCCAACAGCCTTGATTTGCCTCCTGAGTTCAGAATTGATGATGATGAGCCTATCTCCAAGAAGTCCAAAAGTGCTGAAAAGGACAAGACTGCTTAAGTATCCAATGTTGCTGAAAAGGACAAATCCTCTGAGAAAGAAAAGTCTGCTGAGACTAAGTCCACTTATGGTGCCAAAGCTGCTGAAGATGTGGAGGAGTTGTATGAAGAAGGCTTTGGACCAGGACCAAAGAAAAAGAAAGTTGTGTTGCTAAATGATCCATCAAAGTTGTTTCATGAAGGGTATGGCAAAGACCCTGAAACTCAACAGAAGTTGGCCATGATGAGGGCCCAAGAGAAGATGGACTTGATGGATGAGGAAAATAGAGCAAGAGACAAAAGAAGAGCAGATTTCCAAAAGCCTAGAAGGAAAAGAGCAACATACAACAAGTTGAAGCCACAGCTACTGATCCCCATGGACACCAAATATCCTCACTTGGATAAATGGGTGCCAATCCAACTGAATGACTCATGGGAGGAAGTCAAAAGGGAGTTTGTCTATGACTTCTATGTCATTGACAGATGGAATGGAAGAGATGCCAACTCCACTTTTGCTGAGTTCATGATAGAGTATCAGAGAGAACTTTATCAACAACTACTTGCAGCTGCTGATATTGCAAGATTTGAACTCACTGCCCCCAAGCCAATCATATATATGCCTCCAAAGCTTGATGGATGGATTGACCAGTCAAAAATTCTGAAGGAGTTTCTGGAAATCCTCAAGCTAAACAAGATGGTTCTTGGACCCAAGGGAACAAACCAAGAGGCCATGGAGCTGAAAAGAAGAGTGTGGGCACAATATGGGATGGTGCCACCTCCTGAAGATGATCTCTGAAATGGCTAAGTCTTCTGACCTTTTTATGGATGAAAACTTATCTTACCTGAAGATATGTTTTTAATTGGTCAAGAATGCTGATGTGGTGTGCTCTGATAATCTATTTGCTCTGATATGCTTTGGTGTTCTGATACTTGAAGATCTAGATACTCTGACATAAGTGTTTGCTCTGATACTTGAAGATCTAGATGCTATTAAATGTTTAGTACATGCTCTGATGTTTTGTAATGAAATGCTCTGATATGTTAATTTCAACTATTAACATGCTTGTAATGATTTTCAAATGAATGATAGTTGAACTTATTTTGAATCAAAAAACATTATTGCAGAAATCTCTCTATGCCTATCTTTGAAACCTATTTGCAACATGAATGGTGAGTACACTAACACATTGTTTTTCAGGAAAACTGACTCTAGTCATGTCTTCTGAAGATAAATGTAATAGGTGTAGCCAAGTCACTTTTGCATAAAATGTATAGGTTTTGGCATCATCAAAAAGGGGGAAATTGTTGGGAATAAAATGAGATATGTTTTGATTCAATACCAAAACCCCCTGAGACATGCCTAAGTCAAAGATGATTATGTTCTAGGAATGTTAGAACATATAGAATAAGGCTATATGAGGAGCTGATATGTTAGGCAGCTCTTACATGAATAGATGCACAATTTGAGGGGGAACATATGCTTTGAAGTCTATCAAGAACAAGTCCCCTCAAGGCTCAAATTCTGGAACAATCACTAAGTCTATTGAAGGCCAAGTATGCTGATCAGGAGAGTTGTCCAGAAGAGTTGTCTCAGCACAATTAAACTAGAACAAGTGTTCTGAAGCTTAAAAGATCAACTATGCTGAAGAGATAAAGACAACTACACCCTAAAGATCTTCAAAGAATCATGCTAAGATCACTTCTAAGTGAAGCAAAGGGAAAGAGCCAAGTCATCTGAAAAGAGCAGGCCAACCATGCTGATAAGCAAGTCTGCTGAAAGTGATAAGCAGAGTTGTCCATTTGATAAGGAATGTTGTCCTATCATTGGAACAACCTTCAGAAGCCATGTCCAAGTCTTAACAAGAGAATCTTAAAGTCAGACATTGGGAAGAGTGCTGCAGAATGAAGACAAAGTCTATACAACCGTTTATTTCCCAAATGAGGACATGTCACTATCAAGAATCTGTCTTCTAAGTTGAAGAACTAAAAGAAGACATTTATGGACATTTGAGGCTGCCTCTCCAACGGGCAAATCCTTCAGTTGTCTATAAATACAGAAGTGTGAAGACCATTTGAAAGCATCCAACTGAATCTCAACTTGACAACTATCCTACAAGCAAGAGTGCTTTCAAGCTTTCAAAAGACTATCTTAGTCTTCATACACTTCTTCTAAACTGAACTTCATTGTATATCCATACAAAGCTTAGAGAGATATCCTATCCTTATACACTGATCTTCATTGTAAAGGATATCTCATTAGTTGGAACCTTACTTCAACCCTTACCCCTTTCAAGTGAGAAAGTGAGAAGGTTGTTGTTGTAGTAGAAGTGGTAGGAGCTGACTGTTGAAAGAAGAACAGTTCAGTTCTGAGTTGAGAAGAGGGTATTAGGACTCTAGACATCCTAGGGATCAATTCACCAAGGAGTGGTGTTCTTGATCAAGTGCACCTTGGCACTATAAAACAAGTTAATTCCAAGAGTGAAGGAATTATCCTGTTAAATCAGGGAAAGTGGATGTAGGAGCTTGAGTCTCTGAACCACTATAAATTCTTGTGTTGATTTACTTTCAAAGTACTTTCATACATTCAACACTGCACACAAAACTGATCTTTCAAAGGATACATATTCAAAGACTGTGCAAAAGACTTTTGGACAAGATCCCTGAAACTGGACTGTATTCATTGACTAAGTGATTTCAGTATTTAAAAGGAGTTTAAACTAAAGGGCCAACCACTAATTCCGCACATATAACTCCCTTAGATAGTTATTCAACTAAGTACTCAATAGTACTTAGTGGTTTGATTATCTATAAAGAGTTAATCATCTTCAGCAGAGTTGTCCAAGACAACATTGCTGATCTCTGGTTTGATCAAGTTTGAAAAGAAATTGCATACAAGTGTATTCCCCCCATACACTTGTTATATACTCCTTTCAGGACCAACAAAAATGATGAGCTTGGAGAGACGAATAATTTGATATGTTGATTGAACTTTCAATTCATTGAAAAAATATTGAATTTTGGTCAAGCAAAAAGTGGCCACGAATTAACGTACATAAGAGTAATAATTGTTTAATATAAGAGCAATTCAATATATATATATATATATCACCCCTCCTTAGTAATGTTTTTCTACCCCTAATCTAAATGGCAAGTTTTGCAATTATTCTCATATGACAATATACATATTATGTTTCATTTTTACAAACTCGTGAAGATAGAGAATATACGAGGAAAATGTGTATTTATATTTGCAATACCCAAAAATAATTTACACTGATCATGTATATTTATTGGGTTTTATCTTGAAGGTATTGAAACAGGGATCAAGCCAGCCATGAATATGAAAGTACAATTCCTCAACGAATTTAAGTTTTTATATTTATAATATATTTCAAGAGTTACCTTTGCATGCCCTCAGAATTTTTATTTTTTTTAATTTGTAATTTCACATCACTTATGAAGTGATATCATTATACTTATAAAATAATACTACATCATTTTACATGCCTAAATATGTAGTATTATTTTATAAGTAATGTAATATTACAAATTATAAAAATTTAATAGAAATATTACATAATTAATACTATTACTTGTATATATGTTGAAACTGAAAACAGGGATATATACTGGGAAATCCTCACACAAGCTCAAGTGATAATAATGAAAAAGTTCTGTATGCTCACCGAATGGGACTTCTCTCCGATGAATTATATCAGGCAAGTCAATTTAATTTCTTTTTTTTATATTCAAGTTGATAACAAGAAAATTAAAATTATTGCGTTACAAAGGTAATAATGAATAGGGTTTTTAGGGGTAATTTTGTAAACTTTTATACATAAAGTAAATAATGAGTTGACTTGTATGTATGTGTGAGATCAAAATCAAAATTAAGTAATACTCCATCCGTCCTCGAAAAGTTTACGGGGAGTCTTGGGCACATGGTTTAAGAAAAAGTGTAATGATGAGAGTGTTGAGGAATAATTTTATAAACTTTTATATATAAAATAAATAAAGTAAGTGGATTGAGGGTAAATATGTATATATTGGGAGGGTGTGGATTGTAATGATTATTTCTATCTTGAAGTATGAAAACTTTTGGGGACAAACTAAAAAAGAAAGTATGAAAACTTTTGAGGGACGGGGGAGTAATATTTTGTGTAAAATTGTAAATATTGTGAGGGTGGTGTTTAAAAAGAGTTTTTAAAAGTTATTGTGTCCAGTGTAAAAGTTATTATCGGATGGAAATGGATGTAGTACATAAAAATTAAACAAATTATAGATTTTGATTTGTCTGAACTTGAGTTATTCAAGAGATTAATTATTAGTACTCTTTGCTTTTATCACAGCCTACAAGAGAACATTGTCATGGAAATTACTTAAACGTAGATTCGAAGAATGTATTATGTTCAAAAGATCTTAAAAGTATAAACGAGGTATTATATACGTTTTGTTTCGTCCAATAATTTTTCACCTATTTTAAAATGGTTTCAAAAAATATAAATGTATAAATCTAGCCTCAATTATTTTTTATGTGCAATTGTGCACCAATGTCGTTCAAAAGTGTCTGAAATTCTTGAAACAACGTCATTTTTTCTCATGTACTTGGCAAGTGGGCGGTCGATTCCGCCAAAATTTCTAAGACGACGTCGTTTTGAGGATTTCGACAATTTTAAGACACAATTGGTATATATAAAAAATAATTTGAACTAAATTCGTACGTATATCTTTTTTGCGACCATTTTAAAAAACATGAAAAGTTATGGTAAAAAAAAAAATCAATCCCTATTTAATAATATGATTTTGTACTTATAATCTTGACTTTAATAATACGTAGTGTCTGGAGAAAATAAATCACGCTCAAATCTTGGAACCAGCATGTAGTGAACGCATATGGAGCAACAAATCAGATATCTTATCATGGGAAGAAGAAAATCCCATCAACTTCTTGCAACAAATTGTTTCTAAAAAAGAGTTTTCGTGTCGGGTAATTATTCTTTCACTTGGTTATATTTTGCTATTTTTACTTTGTAGTATCATTAATTCAAACGTCTCTTTACAAGTTCGGACTTTTAGATGATACAAGATTCTATCATGGTTCCACTCATTTAAATTATTCACTCAATTTTTGTTAAGTGTTCAAGTTTGAACCGCCCACTAAAATCGTGGGTAATTCCACGTTCTCCTCAACCTTCCTAAGTGAGGGCTCTTCTATATATATCGGACCTCCTATTTGATTAAAACACACAAAATCCGCACTTTTTCCATCCTTTCCTACCCGAACGTAATCGCTCTGCTCTTAAATCCGTTTTTGTCCGTTGTTGCTTTGTTTATAGTGGTGTTACTGTAATAAGGATCGAGACTGTTTTACCTTTGGAGACGATATGCGTATCCTGTAAGCATTAGTTTGAGCGTATTTAATCTCGCGAAAAAATGATTTTTCTTGACTCGATTTTAACACCGTTAATCTGTATTCTATTTTTCGTTTCATTGCAGTACTTCCTTATCGAACTTAACAGGTGAGGGAGAGTAATATAAATAAATTGATTTCCACCTTTCTAATAGAAGCCATATACATTCAATGGAACTAGCTTTTACATTTTATTTTTCTGTGACAGGAGCTTTTACAAAATAATTCAATTTCCAGTCTTGCATATATTATAATTTTATTTATTTATTCTGCATGCAGAGTATGTCTTATTCGCTTTGCCATACGTGGGCTAATCATAAGCTTGTTCAAAAAGCACTTCACATTCACCAGGTATTATATTTATTGTATTCCAATTGACATTTACTTTATGCGAAGGCAAAAATTTGTATGAGACCGTTTCACATATCTTTTTTCGTGAGACGATCATTTTTGGGTTGAACAATCTATTTTTTCTCCAAATTTAATATTTGTAAAAAAAGTGATAATCAATTTTGTAAAAAAACATTACTTTTGTTAAAAATATCAGTTTTTATCATTTGATGAAACGATCTCACTCAAGACTAGCTAGCTCTACCCAAAATATTTTGGTTTGGTTACTGCAGTGAAGCATAGGTGAATGGGTTAGATGTAACAAAACCATCCAAAACAATATTGTTGGCCCAAGTGGAAAACTTCCTTACATACAAAACATTGAAAGTACAGTGTCTTTTCACCAAATTTTTACAAAGAAGAAATGTAGAGCTCTCATTTATAAGTCATATTTCCTAGCTTCTTCACATTAATTTATTTATTTTTATCCTTCAATTAATAATTAATTATCGATTCCAATATTATTTATTTATTTATGATAGTGGTTATCAGGATATGGAGGTTCCTCATACATCCACTAAAAAATGGATTGATTCTCTAAAGGTGCCAATTCGAAGTGATTGGAAACCATGGTTCTTTGATGGTCAAGTTGCAGGGTTTGTGTAACACCCGTAATTTTTAAATCACCATTGAAAATAAGAATAGATAAGATATTAAATTAAAAATTAATTATAATTTTTTTTATTATTTTTAATTACATAGGATATGTCTACTTATATATATCTTAATATAATAAAATATATATTTATTTTAAAAATATGATCTCATGATTTATTTTTATTTTTAGCATGAGTTTTCTCTCATTTGTTTTATTTGAAGATTTAAAACTCTCTTAAGAGAATACTTTAGATAAATCATAAATTCCATAATTTTCTCTCAATGGTGTAAACTTATCCAAACTCAGTTGTACGCATCATTTATAAATAAAATTCAGATTCTATCCACCCTCTTCCTTGTTGGTTTTCCACATACACACAATAGCAATATGGAATCAAAGAATATTCCCTTTTGATTCCATTTATTCAAATTGCAAAACCAGAAAATGTCTACTACTCTTTTTCTTCTCGTACAGGTTGTTATTTTGGAGGAGAGGACATATTTGTTGTGAGTAAGAGTTGTCACCATATTATTGGGTAGCAAATTCTATATATATAGGTATTCTTGTTTTCCTCTTTCCATCACATTAATGAAAGCTAAAACCCTATCAGTGAATATGGCAGCCAACATCTATCTTCCTCTCTACCCTTGAGACACCAAATCCTGCAGTGCGTTTTGTTCTCCTTGAATAGAATTTCATAGTCACAACCTCTCTTCATAGAGTTATATTCTTATTTTATTTTAGGTGACGAGACTCTCTTGCGTTAAACCAATCCACGTATTTACGAGACTACTAAAAGATTTCATAGTCACAACCTCTCTTCATAGAGTTATATTCTTATTTTATTTTAGGTGACGAGACACTCTTGCGTTAAACCAATCCACGTATTTACGAGACTACTAAAAGATTTAAGGTGGGGTTTTCTTACACTTTGTCACTTTTAAATGTTATGTGAATTTAATTGTTTTTTTTTTTTTTTTTATTACAAGTTAAATACCCATCCCTTTTTTTCCCCTCCCCATGACTCGAACCCAGGACCTAAGGCCTAGGTAGTGGTGCTCTAACCACTTGAGCTATCCCACTTTGTCTGTGAATTTAATTGTTGCTTGACTACATGATCATACGTTTATACTTATGCTTATTATGGGTTATCTCGACGGAAAGGTCGTCATAACTAGCGGGGACTACGGTCCGGGATGGTAAGATCCTTGGGGGTAACTCCACCGTATACAGATTGGCCAATTTAATTGGTCAATATATGGAAGACTTATTTACGCATGTTTGTGAGTTATGATTTTATTTACATTTATATTTAACTGTGACAAATGGGACCCCACTGAGCTAGTTGTTTTGCTCACCCCAATCTATTTAACATTTTACAGATTGACGGAGTTGCGGTGGAGGGTCGGTGGATGTGGATGTCTTGCCATGCAAATGCTTTTCTCTTTATTAGTTTTCCTTTTAATTAATTAGTCGCATCTTGAGTTAAAAACATTCTTAAATGATGCCCTACTTTAATTTCGTTTGAAACAAATGTTAGAGTCTTGTCTTTTGAATTAAATTTGGTAATGATCTTCTTTAAGAAATTTGAGTTTTATTAAATCTTCCGCTGCAAATCTTTTACAAATTCGTAAACTCGAGTTACATTAGCATTCAAAGTAGAAGTATGGTGTTTTCATCTAGGCCCTAAAGTCGGGATGTGACAGTGTGGTATCAGAGCAGGTCTACGTTCTTGTAGACTTGTTAAAAAAAAAAAAAAAATCTTGAGTCAAGGAAATATTTTTTTTCAAAATAATTTAAATCGTGCATTTTTTTAGTATATATAAGTTATGGCATCCACCACCTCCCACCGCTCCAACTCCAAGGTATGATATGTTATTATGCTATGTTATTTATCGATTATGGATAGATGTTTGCATGTTGGAATTGATATTGATATGATTATAAATAATTACGACACCCAATTATGATGTAATGGTTTTGATAAACTATTATAATAACTTTGGTGATTAATAGATAACATGAATAAGCGCAAAAGGTATGAGAGGATTATTGACGAGAGGGATAATGTCCTGAAATTTCTTGTGGGAAGCTTACAACGAATTAGAGATATATCGAACCGACCTCACTATGAGGCGGCCGTAAACCCAGTAATAACTCGATTGCCTTTGGACTGGAAGGAGGAAGTTAGAAGCTTCATTGCGGATAGAGAGCAACGAAGAATGCAGACCGACTTAGAGAATGTGGTAGCTGAGTGTTTGTATAGATGGGCACAAACTGGGAGTGCAGTAGAGGATCCGGAGGAAATACTACCACTCCCAGAGGAGGAACCTATTCCTGAAGAAGAAACGGTAATCCACACTACACACGAGAACGGCAAGCCAGTAGGAATGAAGGAATCAAGCTTAGAGCCTGTGGATGATGAGAGTGATGATGAGAGCGACGATGAGAGCGATGATGAGAACGATGATGGGAGATCTTAACGAGTAGTTTAGATAATTATCTTCTTATATTTTCGGTAGCTGTAATTTTCTGTTTATTTTGAATTACGGATGGTAGTATGGATGATTAAGTGCTATAATGGAATTGATTTTACCTTTTATACTCGAAAATTATAATAATAATATCATTAAAAGCTAAAACAATCGAGTTCTTTTCTAGGAGATGGCTAATCGACGTGAGGGTCAAGGTAACCGTGCACGAGCTACGAATAACAGAAATCAAAATCAGCGAAACGAGGAAGATATTTCATTGGCAGATTTGTTTGGAGCCCAAAATGCTGCTAATCCGGGCCAAGCTGCTGGAAACCAGAATCGACCTCAAGGTGGAAATGTTCTGTTGGAAAATTTGGCCAACCTACTTCAAACTCTGAATGCACAAAATCTTCCTCAACAACCCCCACGTCAACTCCAAGTTGTTGAACAGTTCAACAGATTCAAACCTCCTACTTTTAACGGTCGGGATGGACCGGCTGCACTTGAAGAATGGTTGGAGACCATCGAGGGCATTCTTGGACTTATAATGTGCACTGATGCACAACGAGTAGCTTGTGCATCCTTTCAACTTCGGGAAGACGCAAGCAGGGGCGGACCCAGGATGAAACATTGGGGGGGGGGGCCAAAAGTAAAGTTTAAAGCATTCAAATTTAAATGATACACTAACAAGCTAATGTATATAATATAAAGATTATCATAAAATTTTCAAAATATAACATTAAACTTACAAACGATTAAAATTTAGAACGTCTTTCTTTCATGTCACGAAAATCATCTATAAGTGAATCTATGTTAAACATCTTCGCAATCTCCCTTTCAATATACACACACAAACAATCAGTAAGAAATTCATCTTCCATCCTGTTGCGGAGTGTAGTCTTGACTATGCTCATAGCGGAAAAAGATCGCTCTGTAGTTGCAGTGGAAACTGGAAGTGTGAGAATTAGAATTACAGTTCTATACACAATTGGATAGATTTCTGATTTTCTAGTTTTCACCATCCATGCACATAAATCAGAAATAGTCTCCAATAACCCAAAATCAGGAAGCTGTCGAACGTGATCAAAATGCGCAAATTGTGTTTGTAATTGGATCATCTCATATTCTGCGAAGTCTTGTGGATAAAACTTTTGTACCAACTTACACATGTCTTCAACTCTAAAAGATTTGCGCATCTCTCTTGGATCAAAGGCTGAGCTGAGAATAAATAACTCCACGGTGCTATCATTGAACTTATTGTTCAACTCTTCCTTTTGAGTGTCTATCACTTCATTAAAAATGAAAATTTTGTAATGTTGTCCAATTGTAAAGTCATCTTGTTGGTGACGAGCTCTTCCTCTTCTTGCAACATATTGAGCATCAAAATCTGGAACAGGTATATTGACCCTTTCACAAAAAGATTTGACATTTGTAACCAATTCATCCCATCCATCATCTCTTAATTCTTGAATGAGCAACTTAGTAGAGGACACAAGATGCATTGCATTCAAAATATCTTGAGACTGAACTTGCAAAGCTTGGGAAAGAATATTAGAAATCTCCAAAATCTTTCTCATAAGATGTAGAATGAAAATAAATTCAAAAGAAGTTAGTGTCTCATAAGCTGCATCTGCATCTCCACGTTGAGCAGAGGTGGTTCCATCCTCAATAATTTTCATTAGAACTTTACATGAGGCACTAAACATATTTATCAAGCTGGATATAGATTTCAAATGAGAACTCCAACGAGTATCACCTGGCCTTTGTAAAGAACCAATCTGATTAAGCCCTTTTCCAGTTTCAAGCTCATCAATACTTATTAAATATTCAATATCTGAGGCATGAGCTTCTTTTAGCTGATCATTACGCTTGCATGATGCACCAACAACATTAATAATGAAGTTCAATTTGGTAAAAAATTGATGGACAGGAATTACTTCCTTCGATGCAGCAACTAAAGCCAATTGCAAGCGATGTGCAAAACAATGAACATAATAAGCATATGGACATTCACCTAAAATCAAAGCTTGCAATCCTTTCCATTCTCCACGCATGTTACTAGCACCATCATAACCTTGTCCCCGAATATTTTTAACATCAAGATTATGCTTAGATAGAATAGAAAGGATACCTTCTTTTAAGGTTGATGCACTGGTGTCTCTAACATGAACAAGCCCAAAGAAACGTTCTTGTACACATCCATTTTTATCCACAAATCTCAAGACAATTGACATTTGCTCCTTCTTGGATTCATCCCTAGCTTCATCAACAATGATACAAAATTTGGCATCACCAATTTCATCACGAATAAAGTTCTTGACTTTAGTTGCCATAACCTGCAGAATTTGTTTTTGTACATTTGGTGATGTGTATGATGCATTTTTTGGAGCTTTATCCACAACTTCTCTTACTTTGTCGTTGTAAGAAGATGCAAAACTTAGTAATTCTAAAAAGTTTCCTCGATTAGTCGATGTTATAGATTCATTATGCCCTCTAAAAGAACATCCTTGAAGTGCAAGCCATCTCGTAGACTCTATTGAAGTTTTTAAACGAAGTCTATTATCAGCAACTTCTTGGGAAGTGATTTTTTCAAAAGTGTGAGCAATATGTGCCTGTTGGTTCATTAGATCTGCACATGCTCTCTCAGCATCCCGATGAGGTGAAGTGAGTTATTTTCCGATATGTGCCAAAAAAGAACATCTAAGACCGTCTCTAACCTTCTTCCATGACCGAAATCCATTAATAGTAAATGCATCTAATCCAGAAGGCCCACTTTCATTATGAAACAAAAAACATGGTAGACAAAATGCAGCATCTACGCTCGGAGAATACTCTAACCATGAGGGGAATAACTTAAACCATGAGGCCTGAAAACTGCGAGAATGTTTTTCTCTAGACTTTGGATATGTTGAAAGTATAATTTGGTATGGTCCAGCTTTGATATATGCTCTTCTAACTTCATCACGCTTGTCAATAGGATATTTCCATATTGGTGGTCGTAATCCAGGATCACGTTCTAATGATTGAATATTAAACATCTCATTAATTTCAATCCTCAAAGATTTTGCAGGAGGACTTTCATCACTATCTATAGATGGATTTGACTGAGATTCTTGAGTATTTTCATTTTTTCTTTTAAAGAAAAAATCTATTGTTTGTGGCTTTTTCATCTACATAAAAACAATCAAATAAATATTAACTAATTAATTAAAAACTACATTAATTTTCAAATTTTAACTCTTAGCCAACAACTAATTATAAAATTCTTACTCAACAGCTAATTATAAGATTCTTACTTAATCTTTAACAGACAATTATACAAATAATACAAACCAAATCTATTACAGCAAATTAACAAATAAAACAAACCAAATTCTATAACAGCAAATTAACAAATAATAAAATAAAACAAATAATAATATAATATATAAAACTAAATTAAAATAAAAAATAACAAACCTGGAGACTGGAGTCAATAGTTGCGGCCGCCGCCTTGCAGAGTTCACGTGTTTGTGAGTATTTTTCTCAAAGGTATTGTGATTTGTGGATTTATAAGTAATTTATGGGCTTAAAGAAAAAAAGCCCATGTGTATTTAATTTTGGGGGGCCAAACTTAAAAATTAAAAAAAACCTATGGAGAATATATATATATAGGTACCTCACGACAAAATTTGGGGGGGGGGGGCATGACCCTCCTCCCACTACCTGTGCGTCCGCCCCTGGACGCAAGAATATGGTGGAACTCATATTGGAGCATGCGACCAGCTGCTGAGCGTGCAACACTATCATGGGAGGAGTTTAAACGTATCATCAAGGTGAAGTACTATCCCCCATCGTACCAGGTGAAGATGGAATCAGAATTTTTCAACCTTAAACAAGGAAACATGACAGTGGCAGAATATGAGCGGAAATTCAGTCAGATGAGTCGTTTTGCTCCACATCTGGTGGACACAGAGGCTAAGAAGGCTCAACGTTTTAGGTATGGTCTCCGTTCGGAAATTAGAAATGTGGTTTCGGGTCAAGGCATTACAACTTTAGCTGAAACGTTTGAACGAGCTGAAGAAATCGCCGCTAGCATTGCCATGGATGCACCAAAACCAAGGATTGAAGGGGATCGTGGAAAACGAAAGAGGGAAGGATCGAGTGAAAAGGAAGATGTAGGTAACAAGCGAGTAAATGGTAATGGTGATGTGAGAGGTAAAGAAAGAATAGACAGGCCTACTTGTCCGCAATGTGGAAAGAATCACAATGGTGAATGTTTGATGGGTCAAAATCGGTGTTATTGGTGCAAAGAAAAGGGTCATATGATCGGTGAATGTCCAAAGACGAAACGTGGAGCTGGAACAAAAAGACCAAATACGGGAACTGGTGGCGGAGCTCGAACTTTTACCATGGGTCAACATGATCAAGGTACATAACCAATTTCGAGGACGAAATTTATTTCAAGGGGGATAGGATGTAACACCCATGATTTTTAAATCACCATTGAAAATAAGAATAGATAAGATATTAAATTAAAAATTAATTATAATTTTTTTTATTATTTTTAATTACATAGGATATGTCTACTTATATATATCTTAATATAATAAAATATATATTTATTTTAAAAATATGATCTCATGATTTATTTTTATTTTTAGCATGAGTTTTCTCTCATTTGTTTTATTTGAAGATTTAAAACTCTCTTAAGAGAATACTTTAGATAAATCATAAATTCCATAATTTTCTCTCAATGGTGTAAACTTATCCAAACTCAGTTGTACGCATCATTTATAAATAAAATTCAGATTCTATCCACCCTCTTCCTTGTTGGTTTTCCACATACACACAATAGCAATATGGAATCAAAGAATATTCCCTTTTGATTCCATTTATTCAAATTGCAAAACCAGAAAATGTCTACTACTCTTTTTCTTCTCGTACAGGTTGTTATTTTGGAGGAGAGGACATATTTGTTGTGAGTAAGAGTTGTCACCATATTATTGGGTAGCAAATTCTATATATATAGGTATTCTTGTTTTCCTCTTTCCATCACATTAATGAAAGCTAAAACCCTATCAGTGAATATGGCAGCCAACATCTATCTTCCTCTCTACCCTTGAGACACCAAATCCTGTAGTGCGTTTTGTTCTCCTTGAATAGAATTTCATAGTCACAGCCTCTCTTCATAGCAGCAGCCAGCAGTAGCTCTCTACTACTCTCTTTTCTTAGAAGCACTGTAAATATTTTCTTCTCTCTTTCTCATATTTATGTCTCTCTTAATGTTTTTATGCACTGTATAGGCTAGTGTATTAGTGAGTTAAGGCTATATGTTTTGGACAAATCCTTCTTCTTAAAGCTGCATTTCTTTTAATATTTGATAAAACCAGTTTTAGCGCCTGGATTGCTTTCCCCTGTTTTACTATTTCATGTTAACTAGTTTTTTTTTTATATATATATATATATGTATTAATGGGGTGTTATCGAGTTTATATTATTTTATTGGATAATACCTTGGTATGATACATAAGCAGTCATTCTCGGTCAACTGTTACCAAAACAATTTACTCATTTTCATATAATTATTATAACTACCATTATTTAATATATATATATATATATATTTCTAATTTTATTTTGCTTAGTGGTTATAGTAGGTTAATTCTTAATCACTAAAATGTTAGTGTCATTTATTTTACTCAAGTCCATTAGAGTATATATTATTAAATATTAATGGATAATGATATTAGATACCTACTGTATTAATTTATTAATAGTAATAATTCTAAGTTATATTCTTATTTTATTTTAGGTGACGAGATTCTCTTGCGTTAAACCAATCCACGTATTTACGAGACTACTAAAAGATTTAAGGTGGGGTTTTCTTACACTTTGTCACTTTTAAATGTTATGTGAATTTAATTGTTGCTTGACTACATGATCATACGTTTATGCTTATGCTTATTATGGGTTATCTCGACGGAAAGGTCGTCATAACTAGCGGGGACTACGGTCCGGGATGGTAAGATCCTTGGGGGTAACTCCACCGTATACAGATTGGCCAATTTAATTGGTCAATATATGGAAGACTTATTTACGCATGTTTGTGAGTTATGATTTTATTTACATTTATATTTAACTGTGACAAATGGGACCCCACTGAGCTAGTTGTTTTGCTCACCCCAATCTATTTAACATTTTACCGATTGACGGAGTTGCGGTGGAGGGTCGGTGGATGTGGATGTCTTGCCATGCAAATGCTTTTCTCTTTATTAGTTTTCCTTTTAATTAATTAGTCGCATCTTGAGTTAAAAACATTCTTAAATGATGCCCTACTTTAATTTCGTTTGAAACAAATGTTAGAGTCTTGTCTTTTGAATTAAATTTGGTAATGATCTTCTTTAAGAAATTTGAGTTTTATTAAATCTTCCGCTGCAAATTTTTTACAAATTCGTAAACTCGAGTTACATTAGCATTCAAAGTAGAAGTATGGTGTTTTCATCTAGGCCCTAAAGTCGGGATGTGACAGTTTGTTTAATTTTTTTACCCTATATATAAATTCAAATTATTTTTTAATTAAATCTACTTACATTGATATAGGTAATTAGCACTGGTTTAATTTAATTAATTTCATTTTTTTTCATCCTTTTCAAGGTACACTGTTACTTACGCAAATGATGATTATGAATTGACATTTGTCACGGTTAAGGTAAGAATCTCCGTAAATACTTCTTTTTTTTCCACCCGATTTGAAGCATACTAGCAGTTTTAAATTTTAGTATCTTCTAAGTTTTCCGTTTTGAAATTAGTTTTTTATGTTTACAAAACACAGTATTTTAGTCATTTAATCGATAAACATATGTTAATTTGTTTGTCTAAATTAAAGACTAGACACTTATGACAGAACATTGTCAATATTTGAATCTTTTGAACTATCAAAATCATCATTACTCCCTAACATATTATCATCTCCCAGACTGGATGAGTTACATATGTGTACTAGTAAAACGGCTAAAAACAGAGTTTTATAAACATAGATGACTAAAAAGTCGAAAAACTTAAAAGATAAAATTCAAAACGGGTACAACTTAACGGACGAAAAAATGTAATTTCCCTAGAATTATTTATCCCTTTTTATATCAATAAGCTAAGTTAAGAATCGTGTCATATGGTATTACCTCTCTAATATTTGTTGTTTGCATATTATACATATAATTTCTTGAAACCAATCTGGGATTTGCCACTATTTTCATCAGTTCATTTTTTTTCTTTTTTTCCTTTTGGTGCATAATTAACATTTCATTGATCTTCTTTCTTGGCTGATTGTCTTTGTGTCTAAAACACATATATGTCTTCCACTTCTTTTATTAATTAATAGAATATTTTTTTTCCGTTGTCTCCATCTTCTAAATATACTTATTTGCAGGGAGCCGGTCATACAGCTCCAGAATACAAGCCACCTGAATGCTTTGCCATGATCAATAAGTGGTTTGATCAAAGTCCACTTAATTAAAAATCGCATTATAGGATGTATTTGCAAACTCTATTAATAATTGATTATTCCATACTTTTCAGAGTTTGCTAAGGTCATTCTGAAAATGTTGTCATTAAAATTTGTGTATTCATGCATCATCATTGGACTTTGGACTGGAGATTTGAACTTGTTCGAGAATTTACACTAATAAAATTTTGAACGTGTTAATGATATCCCATTTTAATAATTTATCATCATATATAACCTATTTCTTGAGTGTTCGATCAGTGAATTGGAATTCTATTTCCAACGAATTATGAAATGGCAACAATCACTTGTTAGATTCTCATCATGAGTACTCTGAAACACAAAAGTTACCTCTGTCCGAGTGAAAGCAATTCATGAGCTTTGGACACGGAGGTTAAGAAATATGATAAAAATAAATAGATGTATTAGAGGTGATTTGATTGAGAGAGAAAAAATATAATGAAATGTGAGAATGAGTAGTTTGCCAGGGTAACTTTTATTGGGACGAACGAAAAAAAAAAAGTCAGTTAGTTTTTACTGGGATAGAGGGAGTACAAATTATGTTTGCTATTGTGTTAGCGACTAAATAAATTGTTGGAAAAAACATTAAGTCTAACTGGATCGCCTAACTCAAATCTTGAAGGAATCCTCCTTTCCAGAGCGGGCCGTAAGGACATAAGCTAAATTCGCATGAATTCAAGTCTTCATATTCCTAGCGTAGCAAATCATCTAACTCAGAAAGAAAGAGCTTATACTCTTGAACGAGAAAGATGAATCAAGAAATGTTTCACACACGACTGATGATCGAAGCCTAAGCCTAACAGGAAGATTTAACGAAGTCGAAAAGCCCGAACTTACTAAAAAAGGGGAAGAGGAATGCCTGTAGATCGTTAAGGAAAGGAAAAGGGAATATCGGCATTTCTCATGAAGTTGTCTATCCATTCCCCTATGAGTTTATGAGTTGGGCCAATTGATGATAAGGAATAATCAAGTCAAAGCAACGGGACTGCTGCGGGTCAAGTTGTAGAGGGTATCGCGAGACAGCCCGAGGTAGAGAGTGATTTGTGGTGAGATTGTGCGAATTTTTGATGTGATTATGCTTTAAATATCGTTTAACGCGTGCAAAAATCGTGTAAAAGTAGTTTTATTGTCGAATTATTGATGCACGATTGTTTTGCTTGATTTTTACGGAAAAATGACTTGTTCTGAAGCTAATCACGCTAAATCATGTGGTTGGATCGACCTGAAGACGTTGATGAGAGGGTCGATATGCAACAAAAATCGAGCCAATCGGAGATCGGATTCAAGAATTATGCACAAAACAAATTCAAGGGTGAAACTCGACCGAGTAAAATGATCAGATGGTATGAATTGAAGGCCACGACCGAGTCACCAACTCGGCCGAGTCAAGGAATGAAGAATTGAAGGCCACGACCGAGTGTGCAGTCTCGGCCGAGTTCGAGCTGGACCTGCAACCTTAATATTTTTGTCCGACTCGGTCGTGCTCCCAAACTCGGTCGAGTTACTGCTTTGAAGAGGCGTGGGTGTGATTTTATTAAGGCACGACTCGGCCGAGTCAACTCGGATTTTTGCTCCCAACTTTTTTGACCTAGGGCTGCTGGAACACGCCGGCGAAGGCGGTCCGTCACCAGGATCGTTGTCGGATGCCAAACGTATAAATAAATAAATAAAACCTAAACATGCTTCTAAAACATAGTTTAGATCCGTTACCCTTGAAGATCGAGGCGTTGATTCCAATCTACAGATCTTCTAGTCTGTCTCCCAACTTCGCTCGAACACCGGGTGGACGGCGTGCTATCAAACGTGGAGAAGGTGCCTCAATTTCGTCTCCTTGAAACCCTAGCCGTTTTTTTTCTATTTCGTGTGTGCTAGGGTTTCAAAACTGAATTAGGGCTCCTATTTATAATTTCCATAAGTTTCATGGGCCAGACTAGGGATCCATTAGAAGGTATAGGGCTTGGGCTTCTTACAGGCCCAAATACTCTTATGTTCAGCCCAGAACATATAATTTGGCCCGAGAACATTAATTCATTCCACTAGAGAATTAATGTTGCACTCCCGTCCTATCCCGAACCGAATCAGGGCTTCTATTAGACTTTATAATTCCCCGTGTTTAAGATATCGCACGTCCATTAATTATTAAAGCTCCCGACTTCTTTAAATAATTAATTACTATAATTCCTTGAGTAGTACCACTCAACCTTGTTGTCGTACGGATTAAATCCACCTGCAGGGTTTAATACGACAATCCTTTATGAGTTTCCTCAAGGGGACATCATCAGCCTGGATGTACAGGACACGGTGCCCTAATGCCAATAAGTAGACATCATGCGAGCGATGCCACTACCCAAAATACAGAGCGTGAAGAATCTATCAAGATTCTCACCTATGGTACATCAAAGTAGTGAACAAGCACCCCACACATCTAAATATCACACTTAGGGTTAAGAATCATAAAAGTCACCAAGACTTCTAGTTCTTCATAACAGTCAGAACAGAAGAACATGTCTTATCTGTGATCCATTCAATACGCCACAGCGCACTAGTATAAACTAATGGCCAAGACAAACCACTAACAAGTTTATACTACAACTTAAACCAATAGTTTTGTCCATAACTATCTCAGTTGTGAATATTGTTTATATCTTACAAGGAACTGACAATGTGATCTTCTGTGTGACTACAAACCCACCACATCGTCTACAATGCAAGATAAGCAGACATACAAGTAATCACAAAGAATGCAATAATGTGAAAAACCATTTATTTCAGATAAAAGGAAATCGAATATACGTCACAAAAGCCCACTAAAAGTTTGCTTTACAGTATACACCAACAATCTCCCACTTATACTAAAGCTTAACTTTTAGTATACACATAAAGACATCAACATTTCTCCCACTTATACTCAAAGTCTAGCTTGTAATACATCGTAAACCAAGGCCCTCTACATGTTTCTCAAAGACTTTTATTGCCAGCGTCTTTGTGAAAGGATCAGCCAAGTTATCCAACGATGCAATCTTAGCTACAGCCACGTCTCCTCGATTTACGATATCTCGTATAATGTGGTACTTTCGCTCTATGTGTTTACTTGCTCTGTGGGCTCTAGGTTCTTTCGAGTTTGCCACTGCACCCGCATTATCACAATAAACAGTGATACACATCGGCATACTCTGAGATACCCCTAATTCCAGAAAGAAATTACGCAGCCAGACAGCCTCCTTTGCGGCCTCTGAGGCAGCTACGTACTCGGCTTCCATAGTGGAGTCTGCGATGCATTTCTGCTTCACACTTCTCCAAGATATGGATGCGCCTCCCAGCATAAACACATAACCCGAGGTTGACTTCCGTTCATCTCGATCAGCTTGGAAATCTGAATCGGTATAACCCAAAGGAATCAAACTATTTGACTGGTATACTAGCATATAATCTCGAGTCTTTTTCAAGTACTTGAGAATATGCTTAACAGCAGTCCAGTGTCCTTGACCAGGGTTAGACTGATATCTTGCTACCATGCCGACTGCATAGCAAATATCAGGCCTCGTACACAGCATCGCATACATAAGGCTTCCTACAGCCGAAGCATAAGGAACCTTAGCCATCTCCTCTATCTCCTTCTGTGTCTTAGGACACATATCTTTAGATAGAGGGACTCCATGTCTGAAAGGTAGTACACCCTTCTTGGAATTCTGCATGCCAAAACGAGCAATCACAGTATCAATGTAAGACGCTTGAGATAAACACAACATTCTCTTTTTTCGATCACGAGTGACCTTAATACCAAGAATGTACGATGCTTCTCCCATATCCTTCATTTGAAACTGTTCTGAAAGCCACACCTTTACGTCTGATAATACTTTCACATTGTTGCCAATAAGAAGAATATCATCTACGTATAATACTAAGAATACCACTACGTCTCTGTGACTCTTCTTGTACACACAACTTTCATTTTGACATTGTTCAAATCCAAAAGATTTGATCACCTCGTCAAAACGAATGTTCCAAGACCTGGAAGCTTGTTTTAGCCCATAAAGAGACTTTTTCAGCTTCCAGACTAGATGCTCTTGGCCTTTCTTCACATAACCCTCGGGTTGCTGCATATAGATGTCCTTATCCAAATTTCCATTAAGGAAAGCTGTCTTGACATCCATTTGCCAAATCTCATAGTTCATGTGATTAGCTATGGATAAGAGAATCCGGATCGATTTTAGCATGGCTACTGGTGAGAAGGTCTCGTCATAGTCGATTCCTTCTTTCTGGGTAAAACCCTTTGCCACCAACCGTGCCTTAAAAGCAGTAATCTGCCCATCAGACCCTCTCTTACGTCTGTAGACCCACTTACACCCAACAACTTTCTTGTCGTGGGGAAGTTCACTTAGGTCATACACTTCCATAGCATCCATAGATTCAATTTCTGAATCCATGGACTTGTGCCAAGACTCTGCATCTTTGTCTTTGATTGCCTCCTTGTATGTCCAGGGGTCGTTATCATCATGTTCATCGCTTGGAATCAAGTCAATAGACTCTCCCACAAACATGAAACGATCAGGTTGGCGAACAACCCTCCCACTACGACGAGGCAATGTATACAAAGGTTCATCAGAGTCGCCACGTTGTGCAGTCTCTTGTGGTATTTCCTCTTGCACACTCGGTGTGCCATTGTCTCCTCTCAACTCATTTAGAATGATCTCAGTATTGGACTTATGCTCATTCATATAGTCTTCTTCTAAAAATCGGGCATTGGTACTCACCACCACCCTCTGATCATTAGGACTATAAAAATAACCACCTCTCGTTCCCTTAGGGTATCCTACAAACAACCGTACTTCAGTTCTAGGTGCCAACTTATCAGCTTCCTTGTTCAGCACATGTGCTGGACAACCCCAAATCCGAATGTGGTTTAGACTGGGCTTTCGCCCAGACCACAATTCAATCGGGGTTTTTGGAACCACTTTAGAAGGTACGCTGCTGTTTCCAAGGCATAACCCCAAAAAGAGGTAGGTAATGAAGCATAACTCATCATCGATCTCACCATATCTAATAGAGTCTTATTCCTTCTATCAGCCACGCCATTTTGTTGCGGAGTACCAGGCGCGGAGAGCTGGGATCTAATCCCGTTCTCTAATAAGTATTGCCTAAATTCGTTGCTAAGGTACTCGCCACCACGATCAGAACGCAGTGACTTGATACTCTTACCATGACGGTTCTCCACTTCTGCCTTAAATTCTTTGAACTTGCCAAAGCATTCAGACTTGTGGCGCATCAGGTAGATGTATCCATATCTTGAGTAATCGTCAATGAAAGTGACGAAGTACTCAAAACTTCCTCTAGCTTGAACAGTCATAGGCCCACACAAATCAGAGTGAATCAATTCCAACACATCATTAGCCCTATTACCCTTGGCCTTAAAAGGCCTCGAGGTCATCTTGCCTTCCAAACAGGATTCGCAGACTGAGAATGGTTCCACTTGGAGAGACTCCAAAAACCCACTACTTACTAGTCTTTGAATCCTTCTTAGGTTGACATGACCCAATCTTAGATGCCAAAGGTATGTTTGATTCAACTTAGAAGGTTCCTTTCTCTTATTTAATGATGATGATGAATGAGCTTCAGTCACAGTATGATATGCACACGTAATAGTATAAAGATTGTTTTCTAACGTGCCAGAACAGATTAAAGAGTCATTTCTCATAATAACAACATTGTCATTAAAAACAACCGAGCATCCATCCAAAAATAACTTCGAAACAGAAATTAAATTTCTCCGAAAATTCGGCACGTATAAAACGTTCTTTAATACTAAAACAGAATTAGATAAACATAAGTGCACGTCTCCTACTGCAACCACCGATACTATCGAAGCATTGCCCAAACTAATAGTAATCTCGCCCTCACTCAGTTCCCTTGTCTGCAGAAACCCCTGCAAGGTATAACAAACATGGTCAGTGGCTCCTGTATCTACTACCCAAGAAAAGGCAGAACAAGCCGCAAAACATGTTTCAACAACTAAAGCGAGAGACGTACCAGAGTTTTCCTTTTTCAGAAGGGGACAATCAGACTTCCAATGTCCTGTCTTGTTGCTCTTGAAACATTTGCCCTTCGGCTTTTTAACGCCACCAGAAGGCGCAAGTTTCTTGCTCCCACTACTTTCACCACCACCCTTTTTCTGTAAAGGCTTTTTCTTCTTCTTGCCATTAGACGAAGAAGGTCCAGCCTGGACAGTAACATTGGCTTGTGGTCGTTTACCCATGAGACCCTCCACCGCGACCAATTCCGTAAGAAGCTCGGTTAAAGTATAATCCTTCTTACTCATGATCGCGTTTACACGGAAGTTCTCAAAAGACTTTGGGAGCGAGTGTAGGATCATATCGATCTTGGTGTCATTATCGATTAACCCTCCGAGGACCTCAATCTCATTCAGATATTCCATCATCTTGAGACCGTGGTCCCTCACGGACGCTCCCTCTGGCATAGAGGTTGACATGATCTTCCTCATAGCCTCAAAGCGGGCAGCCCTATCTTTCTCACCAAAAAGCTCTTTGAGGCTCAACATCATAGCTGCGGCACTAGGCATAGTTTGATGCTGCTGTTGTAAAACATTTGACATCGAGGCTAAAATGTAACAACGAGCCATCTCATCAGCCTTGTGCCACTTCTTATGAGCCTCCTTTTGCTCTTCAGTAGATTCGGGTCCCAAAGGGGCAGGAGCAGGTGTGTCAAGCACAAACTTGTACTCATCTGCAACAAGGACAATGTCCAGATTTCTTTTCCAATCCAAGTAATTTTGACCAATAAGCTTATTTTGATTTAAGATAACCATAAGTGGGTTGAATGTCACCATAATGTATCTGAAATAAATAAAATGCAAGGAATAAATCACATAAGTTTGAAGCATAAAACATTGGAAACCTTCAAAACCAACATTCAACACAACCTCCAACAGCCCAACAAACACATATGCAAGCCACGTTAGGGTGGTCGTTTACACATGTATTCATCGACCAGACATTCAGTCTTTAATTTCAATATCACGTCAACTTATCCTTATGACGAATGAAATTAACAGTCGAACTTTAACTGGCCATGTGAACTAGAACAGTGACCCCGTTGGGGGGTTATATTCAAATTCACATCTAAGTGATGACCACAATTTAACAACAGTTATCTTGAATTATTCTTTACTGATGAACTCATGGATGACACATCCGTTAGGGAAGATCACACACTTCATCTAAAGATTAAAACAGTTTTATTAGTAGTCTTAACTAGTAAGCTCGTGAATGTTGCACCCGTTAGGGGAAGACTCCCAAGGTCCCACGAGCAACATACACCTTACTTAAAGACCAATTGTGGAGGCCTATAAATTAATTAAAATTCAATTATCTCACTTAGTCATTTAAACTTTGAAGATTATTCACAGGCATAACAAATTAACTAAATAATACAAGCATGCCAATCATAACAAGATGCGATAAATAGAGGTAAAAATAAATAAATAAATGCACATCTATCGCAACCCCATGAAAAACCTATCAAAAAACAGCCTACAATAAGCTATTACAATGATAAAACAGTGGCGCGGACGGATGTCTCGCATCGGCCTCTCACGCAATGCAAAAAGGTCTTGTGGGCTGAAAACGGACACCCGAGTCAAAAGTTATGGCCAAAACAGTTTTCACCATCCAAGGCCATAACCCGAAAAACTCAGATTACTGTTTTCAGATCTTCCATCGACACCGCCCGTTCTCACGATCAAAAATTACAATATAAACGAGCAAAACCCTACTATAGTGATCTATGAAATAGTCCTATACTACCCACACTTATTATCTGGTGGGAAAAACGATTACATAACACTAGGGTTGCGATAGAAGAAAAAAAAAATTAACCAACAGAAACGCATACATACATGAAACAAAATAAATTGAATCATACAATCATACGTTTCAGGCAGAGCCAACAATCCACGAATCCAGGCTCTGATACCAATTGCTGGAACACGCCGGCGAAGGCGGTCCGTCACCAGGATCGTTGTCGGATGCCAAACGTATAAATAAATAAATAAAACCTAAACATGCTTCTAAAACATAGTTTAGATCCGTTACCCTTGAAGATCGAGGCGTTGATTCCAATCTACAGATCTTCTAGTCTGTCTCCCAATTTCGCTCGAACACCGGGTGGACGGCGTGCTATCAAACGTGGAGAAGGTGCCTCAATTTCGTCTCCTTGAAACCCTAGCCGTTTTTTTTCTATTTCGTGTGTGCTAGGGTTTCAAAACTGAATTAGGGCTCCTATTTATAATTTCCATAAGTTTCATGGGCCAGACTAGGGATCCATTAGAAGGTATAGGGCTTGGGCTTCTTACAGGCCCAAATACTCTTATGTTCAGCCCAGAACATATAATTTGGCCCGAGAACATTAATTCATTCCACTAGAGAATTAATGTTGCACTCCCGTCCTATCCCGAACCGAATCAGGGCTTCTATTAGACTTTATAATTCCCCGTGTTTAAGATATCGCACGTCCATTAATTATTAAAGCTCCCGACTTCTTTAAATAATTAATTACTATAATTCCTTGAGTAGTACCACTCAACCTTGTTGTCGTACGGATTAAATCCACCTGCAGGGTTTAATACGACAATCCTTTATGAGTTTCCTCAAGGGGACATCATCAGCCTGGATGTACAGGACACGGTGCCCTAATGCCAATAAGTAGACATCATGCGAGCGATGCCACTACCCAAAATACAGAGCGTGAAGAATCTATCAAGATTCTCACCTATGGTACATCAAAGTAGTGAACAAGCACCCCACACATCTAAATATCACACTTAGGGTTAAGAATCATAAAAGTCACCAAGACTTCTAGTTCTTCATAACAGTCAGAACAGAAGAACATGTCTTATCTGTGATCCATTCAATACGCCACAGCGCACTAGTATAAACTAATGGCCAAGACAAACCACTAACAAGTTTATACTACAACTTAAACCAATAGTTTTGTCCATAACTATCTCAGTTGTGAATATTGTTTATATCTTACAAGGAACTGACAATGTGATCTTCTGTGTGACTACAAACCCACCACATCGTCTACAATGCAAGATAAGCAGACATACAAGTAATCACAAAGAATGCAATAATGTGAAAAACCATTTATTTCAGATAAAAGGAAATCGAATATACGTCACAAAAGCCCACTAAAAGTTTGCTTTACAGTATACACCAACAAGGGCCACGTACCACACTGATGTAAAAGGGTATAAATAGGCTAATTTTCGGTTTTAGAGAGAAGTTCCTCATTTTGCAAGCTTACTTTCACATACTACACATAGTTTAAAGTGTTCTTTAGGTTTTGTCTTTCAATTTCACAAATTAGCTTAGTTTAGTTGTTATATTTCAATTCCAAGCAACAATTACCATTGGACTTTGTTTATTTCATCAAGTTGTAGCTAAATCTCCAACATCAAGGTGACATCTCTCTATTTTACAATTCAATTTGGTAATTTCATCATTTCTCCAATTTTCTTGTTATTAGCTATGAGTTTTATGTTATCTTGTGTTGTAGCCATAAGATTCTCTTCTAGAACTATGGGCTAAGTCTCAATTGTCTTGGGTGTGGATGTTATGATGGGTGTTTAGTGTAATAATGGATTAATTGCATGATTAGCTTAAATTTTGGGTGTTTATTCTTCTATTGTTGTGTTTTGAATGATTCATTTGGTTAATCAACCCTATTAACTAACATGTTCGATTATGTTAATTGCAACGACAGTTGGGTTGCATGATTGGGGGTGTGAGTGTGAGCTTTGGTTAATTTAATAGAAGTTAATTAGTCATTAGCTTAACCGAGAGAGGGTTAATTGCTAGACCGACAACTTTAGACATCAATTTAATAAAGGTCGTCTAGGATATTGGTGAGAGGGCGAATCGTAAACATTAGTAACTGTGTTGAAAGTGCTTACGATTCACTATCTTAGGAGCTTACAGTATTAATTAGATCCTACAATTGCTAATTAATGCACGTGTTCACCTAAGCCTCACGAGGGATTGATCTACACATAGTAGTGATAGTCTTTAGCTAAACCCAAAACCGAAGGTTTCATTCATGCAATTGGTTTGTTTGATCGTTAAATCAGCCACAAAACGGAAAGTGTTGATTGTTAATTTTCTTGCATGTTAGTAAATCTAACTTCTTACACTTAGTTTAATTTTAGAAAATCACAAAAACAACCCTGTTTCGTTATTACAATAGCATGACAACTTATAGCTTTAGGGCTTCATTTACATTCAACTACTGTAGGTCCTTGGAAAGAAAAATACTAGGTCGTATACTTATCATACTACAATCGAACCCATACGTTTGTGGGGATCGTATCGTTGTTTGAAAAAGTGCAAAATACGAACAAAGTCAAAGAGAAAAATACGAGGTACTATACTGCTTAGTTTAACTTTTATGGAAGTTTTAACGATTTATGGATTGTTTGTAGTATTAGCACTTTTATTTGCGAATCCTTTTGTTTAATTTTAGAAATAGGAAAAATAAACATTTTCCTATTTTATTGTCTTGGACTTGTCGTTTGTTTTTTCAAATTCGCAAATCAAAATGTGGTGCATCTTTACCCGGAGTAGAGCATAAACCTAAAAAGATGAAGGAGTCCCATTCAAGAATAAGAAAATACCATCGTGATTTGGATTGAATCTCGATGAAACAATACATCAATGAAAAGTGAATTCGATAAGTTTTTCTATTATATTAAAAAGAAGAAATAAACATTCGTCTTTATTGAAAAATCGAATAAAAAGCCCTTAATCTATATATTGATTCTCTTTTTTTCGCTTGTTTTTTTTTAACCGTAAACTTTCTACCATTTTACCATTGAATGGGGGATACTTGAAGGGTCGATTTTTTTTTCTTTTCCATTTACTAATAAAAGTCTTATTTGCCCATTTTGAAGTTGAGATAAACGAGAAATGATTTTTAAAAAATTGTTGTAACCAAAATTTGAGAAGAAAAAATTAAGAGGTTTTGTCCCACATTGAAAAATGTCAAAGGAGTAAGTGGATATAAAAGGAGTAACTCATTAGTAGCTTGTAAAAAATATTACAATGGTTATACTTCACCAATCTTGACCATAAAACTTCACATTTATCAAGTTTGTAGATGATAGTAAAAAGTTGAAAAAGTTGAAAATAAAATTAATTAAAATATTAAAATGTTGAGAAACAAGTACTCTTTGTTTGCACCAAATATAGTGCACACAAAATAAGAAAACCCCCTTTTTGACTTGTTGACTAAGGGTATTTTTGTACATTCATGTAAAGTTAATGAAGAGATTAATTTGAAGTTTAATTCAAACTCCCCACACATTAAATTAACTGTGGTTCACAGACTACTTCTCTCTTGCCTGCAAATCAGTCCAAAACTGTGTCAAAAACAGTATTGCAATACTAAAAAAACAGATTAACACTCTTCACCAAATCGAAGCAAAATCGAACTAAACTCAAACATGTAACCCTATTTCACCAAATCGAAACATAAAATTTGTACCTTCGTTAAGCCTCCCATTGAAAAATCGATTCATTTGAACCAGGGATAACCCGTCAAAATCGAACCAGATAGGCGATAAATCCACTTCGAGAGATAGAGAGAGGGGTAATCGAATAGCTTGTTCGAGAGAGTGAGGCGGTCGATCCATTTGAGAGAGGATGAACAAATGAGAGTGGCATTAGGTTTTTCACGGGAGAAGGGGCTGGAATGGTGGAATGATGGTTTGGTTTGGTTAGGTTAGGTTAAATGATTTGGGTTGAGTGGGCTAATGGGCTGGGTTTATTTAATGGGTTGAGTTAATTTAATGATGATTTAGGTTTAATATGATGAGTTAGTGTGTTTAATTGTGTGAAAAAGTAATGGCAAATGGGTAAATAAATGGATATTGTGAGGGTGGAGTTTGTAAAAAACTTTACCATTAATGGAAGTGCAAACAGTTCAGGGACGGACTAATAAGGAAATAGTGCAAACAGTTCAGGAACGGAGGGAGTATCCTTTACAAGGGTTTTGTTATTAGTCCAACTCTTTTTCTCTTCTTTACAATGAAGAACCCTAAAAGGATAAGTAAAATAGGGACTGTCAAATATATAAATTAAAGATTTTTTATATTTTTAATTTTATTATTTTTTCAAATTTTAATATAATTAAATAAAGAATTACAATTGGATATTTGGTCGTTTAAAGTTTTTTAGTAAATTTAAATTTAAAGGACTGAAATTAATTAAAAAAATATTAAATTTATAAAATATAGAATGTATTTTGTACTAAATTAAAACTTAAAAAATTTATTTTAAAATTACTCAAACTTAGAATTAAAAAAAAATCTGGGAAAATGTATTTTAGAAATAAATATAAGGGCATGTACCCTTTCCGGCCGTGGGTGAGATTGTCATAATATCAAAATTTGAAGGAGGTGTTATTTAAATTTGTTAAAATATAGGGGCCACCCAGAAAAATAACTAACCATTAGTAGTATTACCTCCCTCGCTCTTGTAAATTCTAATTGCTTTTAGAAAACACCACACTGGGTTCTAGATTGTTGCAAATATTTATTCCTCTTCCAGATCCACCAAAGGAAACACAAAAAAGAAAAACCAAATCGAAATCTCCCCGATTCTTGTTCAGTTTCGGTAAAATCTATCGAATAACTTTTAGAGTTATTAGATGAGGCTGTTGCATCTAGCGTTTTTGGTTGCTTTGGCCTCTGGAACTGCAGCTATTCTTATTTATATGAATGGTGTTTCCAATTTCGGTATGCTTTTTTAATAAAAGCAATCTGTTCGCATTTGGATGAGTTTTTTGTTTTTTCTCAAATGGTGATTTGCGTTTATGTGCAGATGGGCCGTTTAATCTTTCCAACGATGATTTGGAGGCATTGACATCACTACAGAGTCATTTCCAGAAGTGTGTGGTGAGTTTTCTGTAAAATGTTCACTCCTTTTTTTTTTAAGTGAAGTGAATTAGTTTTCAATTGCTCATTGTTTTTCCAAGTGTGTGGAAGTTATTGATTGTACATCAAACTTAAATGTTCCTTTTCGTTTAAGTGCCAAAAAATTATTTTAATTGGGAATGCTTGAAATGTTTTGCATGCAAACTGAGTTTGATGAAGCATTCCATTTCATATCTTAGAGTCAAATAGTTTGTCGTTAATGTGGTATAAGCAATTATTAAAATGGGCGTGCATTATGATTTCACTAAAAAATCTAGGATAAACCATTTGTGTATTGTATTGTGTAGTTCATGGAATGCATTTTGTACCTTGCAGAGTGCAAATGGATTAGGTCTACGAGCTGAACGTGGCAGTGATGATTGTGAGGTTTCACTGAAGTTCTCCAGTGACACTGTTCCAAAATGGGTAGGGTTTTAGTAAATGTGGTTATTGTTATATTGCAATCGCTGCGGCTTCAGTGCATGTTTACCTCCCTGCTTTTAGAAAGTTTGGTTCTACATAATTTGAAGAAATATGCAACATTTTCAGAAAGTGAGCATTTTCGATGCCTGGATTTTATAGAGATCCTACATGATAACCATGCATCTCGATGTGCTTTCCCTCTGAAACTTTTGTTAATTATCTATACAGAAAGATCCCAAAACAGGAGAACTTGAAGGTCTGTCTTTTAAGTTCAATCTTTGCGAAGCAGTAGCTACATGGGAACAGGTCAGTATCCAATGTGGTAAAATTTATGTTTAATACTTCTGTCATGTTTAGTTCAGAGAATAAAACAACTCTTTGGCTGGCTGCCCAGCAATGTGAAACTTCAATATATTTTTGTGGTTACAGAATAGTTTGTGATTTTCTTTCTTTCTTTTTGCTAGGAGAATAATCTTGCATTCTATTTTAGGTTTTACTTTATGTGATGTATTTGATTTGTGTTTAGTGAGGGACTTTCGCAGGTGCGAAATAGTACAACTATATTGACTAAGGAGTACATTGATACTTTGCCAAATGGGTGGGAAGATTATGCTTGGACGAGGATCAATAAGGGAGTGCTTCTGTAAGTATCTTTGCTACCTAGCCAAACTAGATTTCATCCCAATATATGAGTTTTTTACCATTCAAAGAAGAAAAATTAAACAACTATCGAATGCCTTTCAGATCATATATGGATGCAGTTAGATATCTCATAGCCATAGATATTGATTGTGATTCTTGGCTGTGGCTAGGAAGATTTGACTGAAACCTCAAAATGTGCTGAAAAATGCATCCTTCTTCTCTGTCTTTGCAAGCTTCATCTTTATTTATTTATTCCTTTAATCCTTTGTATTAATCTGCTAATCAATAATTGGAACACCATTCATTAAGTAGTTGGCATTGGTTATCCTAATCAATATTGAAATGAATCCTAAAGGTTTTCTTATCATCCTTTTATATTAAGTTGAATATTAATTTTCTTCTGCTCTTTCATCGTGATTGCATCTAGTCAGTCATTAATCATGACTTACTTGAACCAAATGCAAACAAAAATGTTTGTTCCAACTATTACATGCTATCCTGTCCTGTTCACTCTTAACTGTAATCATTTCTATACCAATCCAAACAATTGCAATTTGCAAGTCCGCGAAAGCTACCAGACTTTCTAATACTGAATGGAGCAAAGGAGGAGGAGAAAATCGATGATAAATGGAATGCTAACTAATCTTCTGTTATGAAATAATGTGGCCTTTTAAGGGAACCAGTCCAACTATTATTATATATCAATATTTTACCCCTGTTTTGAAATCGAAATAAAGATGCTTCCTGTTATGTGCCCCGCTTGCGCATTCATTTGGCTTCTTTTTAAATCCCCATTTTTTCAGATGTTCATCCCAAATGGACTAAGCAAAGGGATAGTATGTAGTAGGCTTAATTTTCCTTCATATAGGTCAAAAGGACCCAAGGCATTGATCAGTTAATAATAACCTACTTTTTCACTATGCAAAAACTTGATTGAAGATACTTCATCTTTGTCTCATTTTGTATATCCTTTTCTTATGTCATCTCTTTTGTTGTTCCCATTTGTAATGTTGTGATATCTGATGAAGCTGAACAATTGTGCCTGTAAACAATGGTGCTATACAGAGCTAATTTTGAACTGTTGCTGCAGAAACCGATGTAAGAATAGAACTCTGTGCATGGAGAAACTCTCGCTGGTGCTCCAAGATAGACCACCCTATACACCTAGACAATTTGGTCGATGTGCTGTCATTGGTAACTCGGGAGATCTCCTAAAAACCAAGTTTGGCAAAGAAATAGACAGTTACGAAGTTGTTGTTCGGGAGAATGGAGCACCTATAGAGGTTAGTACACTGTGTTGTACTCTTCCTCTTCAGTAATGATCTGGACTTGCCTTTCTCTTTCTCATCCTTTTCGTTTTATGCAGAACTTCACAGAATACGTTGGTACAAAAAGCACATTTCGGCTTCTCAACAGAGGCTCTGCTAAAGCTCTTGATAAAGTTGCAGAGTTGTATGGTATAAACACTTTCCACATATTTTGGCCTTATTCTCAGAGTGTGCAAGTATACTCACAAAATTTTATATCCACAGAGAGGGGAAAAGAGGTGTTGATAGTCAAAACAACAATTCATGATATCATGAACAAGATGATCCGGGTGGGTATTGTTTCCATATGGTAGTATTAAGTTTGATGCTCGTAAATGTTTTCCTTGGTTAATTGTTAGCGATTGTTGTTTTCCTTTAAACTCAGTGTTATCCCTACCTCTGTTTAAATATAGCACATTTGAGAGATACTACAAGTTTAAAATTGGTAATACCCTAACTATTACAATATTTTTTGTTGTAGGAAATTCCAATACTAAATCCGGTTTATCTGATGCTAGGAGCATCCTTTGGTTCGGCTGCGAAAGGTACGGGGCTGAAGGCTCTTGAATTTGCTCTCTCCATGTGTGACACTGTTGATATGTATGGTTTTACTGTCGATCCTGGTTATAAAGAATGGTATGTATGTATGTATACTGGAATTATTCCATCCCATTTTGTATTTTATTGCATAATAATAATAATTATTATTATTCATGACAGGACCAGATATTTTTCAGAGTCTCGACAAGGTCATACCCCTCTGCAGGGTAGGGCTTACTATCAAATGATGGAATGTCTTGGAGTAAGTAGTTTTGTAATATTTTCATCTTAAATCTCTTCTTGCCTCATAAGCTTTGGTCCTAAATTTGGTCGGTCTTTAAGCTTATCAAGATCCACTCTCCAATGCGGGCCGATCCCAATCGGGTTTTGAAATGGGTGCCTAGCCGTAGCTTAATTACTGCTGCTCGAATTGCATCAGAGAAATTGTTGAGGTAATCATTATTAATCAACCTTGAGCTTGTTTTGAATTGCAGTTCATTTTTTAGTTCTTTTTGCCACTAACTAATCTTGACAGGAGAGTTGGAGCTGGGTCTCGCGATCCACTAGCGGCATGTTCCATCATCGGAAAGCAGCAAAAGTCAAGTGTGTTGTCGGGTTCACGAAAAGCTGCTGCCGAACATAAAAAATATGTAAGAGGTGCCACAATGTATCCATTGGAGCACCATCCAGGGCATCCCGTGCTCTGCACACTTCCTCCCACATGAAAACTAGTATGTATTACAACAATATATATAGCTTTCTTCTTTTTGATTTCATTCTCATTTTTTATATGTATTTCAATCATCCCTTGTTAACCAGATGAAAATATTAATTACGATTTGACACGACGATAGATACAAGATTGAAATATAATTATCATTTGGACTTGATTTAAAACTACATCTACCCCATAATTTGGATTTGCAAAGATAGACTTTGACCAAAGTTTTCGATTTGTCACTTCAAATTTTTAGATTTGTAATTACATCGTTTACATAATGGTTTAAAGGCTTAATTGCAGTTAAAATCATCATTTTTTTACAAATTACAATTTAATGTATAAACTTTTGAATGTTGACAAGCAAATCATCAATTTAACTTTTCTTTGCAATTCAAACTTTGGGGCAGTTTGCCCTTTGCCCGAATTATATTTTTTGTATTAATGTAACATCTAAATTTTATATTGACATCTTATGTTATTTATATTTATATTCATAATAATAATATTGATATCTAAATTATATTCTACTTAACATTATTTTTTGACATTTAGGTTAAGTTTAGTAGGGTAGATTTGCCCAAAATATATGTGTAATCAAGTCTAAAATAAAATCTCACTAAATGACTGAAAGATGCACATTTAACGATTTAATTTGGTCAAATTGCAATATCAATACCTAACCTGACAATAGATATTTAACCATATCTATCACATTTTGTATTAAAATCTATTATTTTTCATTTAAAATATTACAGTACAATTTTCCATATAACATATATCACACTTGTGCATTTCACGTTTTAAACATATGGAGTACCTTATTGAACTAATGGCAGAACATTCTCAACTAGTGGACAAAAAATTATACTAAATGGGTGAGATTCTCTCTACTAATTAGATCAGATGTTAATTAAACGAAGTTTTATTTTACGGAATGAGATTTATAAACGGTCTCACACAAGTTTTTTCAAGGTGGAATCCATCGAAGATCCAAAGTTACGACCCAGGCTAGGCTAGGACTTGAACCACATAAGTGCGTATCAATCATGCATATTCATGATTATGGTTTCTTGGAATATAGGATCCAATTAAAGATTAAATATAAAGCTTGTGTATAGTACAGGAGAGTCAAGAGTGGTTCCAACACATGAAAAAGTGGCAAAGGAGTTTATCCAGAAGTTTAAACTTTGATTTCTAACTAAGGTACCTACGTAGTAGTGGGAATTGTAAAAAGTGGCCAATTCTATTATCTATCTACCTGGTCTTGGCAGTAGATGAGGCGCGATTTTGGACGTAAGTTCGAAGGGAAGGCGATTGAGTAAGACCGAATGGAGTGACAGTGGTACTTTGGTTGGCATTCTTCTGTTTAATTCTCCGTCTTGCAATATAACCACGAACCCAAGGAGTGACATCCTCGTTAACTTTGATCATGATGAAGAAGATGATGCGGTAGATGATGATCATGCTTAATAAGACGCTGAGATCCACCCATTTGGATCGATTCACATCGATCTGGAAAACGTTTTCTAAGATGTATTCTCCAGGAATCTTTGGGAGGTCAGGTGTCTGGTTGTCGAAAACTAGCCCTTTCAAGTCATTTTGGTATTGCCCCTGCAGCAGAGGATGATGTTAAAACAGAAGAGAATGATGTTACTATATAGTAATAGTAATAGTGTACCTGGAGAGCCCAGAAGTGGAAACTTATGTAGGACATTGGATATCGCCAAAAAGGTTTAGGGATGTCGTTTGGAAGTCGAAAGTATCCGGAGACGAGCATGAAAATTCCCTGAATTCCGGCTCCTATGATGATGCCCATAAGGAAATTGGGAACAACACTGGCTATAGCCATCATGAGGCTCTCAACGACGGTGACACTCGCGTAGAGACAGAGGACGAAGAACAAGTAGTGCGTGAAGCCCGGGTGGAGATGGACCATGAAGTAGCAGACAGTACCAGAAATGAAGGTGATTAATATAAGAAATGGAGTTGCAGATATTGTATTGCTGATCACAAAAGCACCCACACCATAGTGCCCATTTAGCCTTTCCCTTTGAAACACCTACACATCCATCATCCAAATTAATGAACAAAATCATAGATGGAGTATCGAAGTAATGTATACGTACCTTCATATCTTCCACAAACGACGGAAATCCACCAATCGACATAAATGTCACGAAACCAAACACGAAAGATGCACATGCACCTCGTGCCAGGATAGAGCTGTAACCCGTTCCCACATTCAAGTAAATTGTTCCGATGCAAATAGTGACGACAATGTAGATTACAAGCCTCAGCCAGTAATACCCAAAGTCCCTCGACATATTGACAAATGATCGTCGGGTCAAGGTAAGGGTCTGCATCAGGAAACTAGCTTGACTCCCTCCAGAGTCCAACACAGTTCCTTTCTGCAATTAACTTAACAATATTATAGTATATAACAGAGTCATGGATGGATCAAATAATCCATTAAGTAATCGATAACTCACAATTTTAGACATTTCTTCAATCTTTTCTGTTGCTGAATAACAATACTGTGAAGTACGGTAAGAGTCAACAAGCGTCCGAATAGCTTCTGCTGTGGTTACTCTGTCTACAGGATCATCGTTTATCTCAAACCGCATTTTCATTGATCCTTTTAGTGTTGCTTTAACTTTGTCGAAATCAGAATTGATGCAACGGAGAAAATGATCCGATGGGTTGCGTAAAGCAGGACAAGGAAAGCCAGCTTGAGCAAAAAACTGCATACATTGACACACCACCAGCCAAGTAAGTTAACATCATCAAAATCAATTTCAAAGAATTTGTATAATAATAATAATGTTACTAGCCTCATATGCTTGGGACGCCTGACCAAAGTAAATAGTTTTTCCACTAGAAAGCAAGTACAATCTGTCAAACAGCTCAAAAACTTCACTACTAGGCTGGTGGATCGAGGCTATGACCGTTCGTCCATCTCTCGACAGCCCACGTAACGTCTGAGTCACAAAGAATGCCGATGCACTGCAATCATCAAATCATGATTATTACAAGGGATGACATTTTTCCATCGTGTATTAATCATTCATTGATTCATTACCTGTCAAGTCCACTGGTTGGCTCATCAAGGAAAAGTAACCTTGGCCTCATGAGGATTTCAATGGCAATGCTAACTCTTCTTTTCTCTCCGCCGCTGACGCCTCTCAAGTGCCAGTTTCCTATGACAGTGTCCGCGCAATCTTGAAGCCCCATTTCGACAATTGTGCTCTCAACCAGCGCTCGTTTGTCCGCCCACGGCATCCTGTCCGGAAGCCGCAGTCGAGCTGAATACGATATCGTTTCACGAACTGTAAGGGTCCCAATCAAGTTGTCATCTTGCGTTACATAAGCCTGCACCACCAAACCAACTTTAACTTTTTAACTAACTAATACTGCACCACCATCATCTGTTGGTTCAATATCAAAATGGTGTATAAATAAGATTATTTTCTATGGAAATACAAACTTTTATTCAAAATGTATGTCTCTTTAAAATTTTACCCCATCACTTTAAAATCCAGACCATTATTATTTTGTAATTGAATTTTATCACTTTTTAATGTAAAGTGTATCACTTTTTAAACTTTAAAATGATACACTTTCACATATAATTTCTGAAAAGTGATAGTAACATTCAATTATAACACATATTTAAATTGTAAATAGTGTGGACAGCCAAAATGACAACGTACACAAGTAAAAGTGGAGTATTATAGATAAAACATTAGTTTTCCCATTTTACCCTTAGGGTAGACGAAAATAGAAAACAAGAGAAGTACTAACAGCAGTGCCGAAGGATAACTTGGCCTTGCGGCCATTGAGAAGAATGGCCCCGGAGAGGAAGGCATTTGCCGCGAGTCGACCCGAAAGGGCGTCGAGCAGCGTGGACTTGCCCGAGCCGGAAGGGCCCATGAGTGCAGTAAAAGAGCCCGGCTCAGCGTAACCCGAGAGCTTCTCCAGCACATTCTGCGTGTCCCCGTTGCTAAGAGTGACCATCACGGTTAAATCTTTCCACGCAAGCCTTGCAGACACGTCTCCGACGAACTCCGTATTCGTCTTCTCCTTCCACAGACTCTCGCTGAGAGGACTCAGGCCTCCGACCACGATGCCGTTCCCCTGCGGCTTATTGGCCTCGATCTCCATCACAACTTCGGAACTCTTCATCGAAAATGTTTGATAGGAGGGGTGGATATGGAGAGTTACTTACTTAACAAGGAAAGAAATGGATTTTGGATGATGGATGCAAATGGTGTGAAGTTTGACTCATAATGTGACACGCAAAAAGAGCCGATGATAATCTCATCAGAAATGATTAAGAGGATGCATGAGAGGAGAGGGGATAAATGGACATAAATGTGTGCAGTTAGTTGTTAGTTGGGAGCAATTTAATGATGAAACCGACCCAATTCTAATTAATTGATATTCACAAGGGAGGTTGGGAAGGAAATGGCAGTGCCGGCACTTAATTTGTTAGGAGCCATTCACATCAACCTACATACTACATACTTAATTCCCACCTATTCCTATTCCTATTCCTATTCCTATCATCAAACCTAAGCCATGTCTCACCCCATCTCTCCAATCTCGTCGAGCATTCTCACGAGCTACTCCTGCTGGACACCGAAAATGAAAAAGATGGCTATCCAATTCTAGATAGCCAGAATTGATTAAAAATTTAAAAAAAAAAAAAAAAGTGATTTTATTATAATATTATCGTTAAAGAATATACTACTCTCTCCATATTTTTCATTCCTTATAAAATTAAGGAATATGTTTTTTTGACACATTTACCCTTCATTAATTTTTTTCTTTTCTCACTTTTTTTTTTCACACTTCCTTTGACATTTCCTTTTTCCCTATCACATACTTCCTCCCTATCACATAGTGCCGTACGCAATCAATCTTAAGGCCACAATATTTGCTACCAAATGTTATTACTCACTCCGTAAATTTACACACTTTCCATATATAGATGTCCCATACCAATTTGCACACACCATAAAAGGAAATATCTTCACAACCCTCACCCTTTAAATATACTCATATTTATCCATATGCCATTACTTTTCCACACTCAATCTACTTTTTACTTTACTTTATTTATAAAAGTTTACAAAACTACCCCTCAAAACAACAATCATTACACCTTTTTTTTACACATTTCTTAAAATGTATGCCGGTCAAAGGGTGCAAGTTCCTACGGGACGGAGGGAGTAATATATATTTAAAAAAAAGATATTGTAGAGATTAATAGGGGTAGTTTAAGGACAATAAAAGGTAGATCAAATAAAATAAAAGAAGAAAATCTAGGATCATAAGCTCACAAGCCGAGTTAGAGGCCGAAGCGCCATTAAAATCTTGCCTGAGAAAATCCTTCTTAGGGACAAAACTCAGATCAGGGAAAAAGGTACCCCTCCAGACACAGTTAAGGCCAGTCTTGGCCACAACATCAGCAGCCTGATTGGCCTCTCTGAAGACGTGCGTGTATCGGATAAACGATAAACTTTTTGAAATAAAATCTAAGACCAAATGCGACTAACTTTATGAAACGGGTGAATATAATATTCAAGCAGGGGTATTTTCGACATTTTACCAGATTTTGGATATCCAAAATCTGAAAAATATTCAAAATCAACTGAGATTTAATTGAGTCGAGCTCGAGCTCAACAATAGTAGATTTGCAAGTTTAATGGAGCTCGTTTAATTTTACAATTTTATCTCTAATATGACAATTATATATAATACTTCATATTTTAATTATAAATAAAATAATTTTTTTAATTATTATTATGTAAAATGTAACCCTTTTTAAATTAATACTCGATAAATAATGGGATTTTTTTATTTTTTTTTGCATGTAACCCTTTTTAAGTTAATACTTGGAGGCTACGGTAGTAGGGTTGTTTAAAATTAATGATTTTTTTTTTTATAAAAGTTAAATATCCATCCCTTTTTTCCCTTTTCATAACTCGAACCCAGAACCTAACGTAGTTTAGTTGTTAGGCTAGGGGTATATATTTTCATGCTATTCATTCATAGTACGTGGAGTGTTAATTACGATGGCCCACCCACCGTATTATTATTCACTTTCACTGTTTCACAATCACTGTTGTATTGACAAATTAGCTTTCTATTCAATTATTTCTTTTTTATCTCTCTCTTTTGCATTGATGAATTTCAATTTCTCTTTTGTTCTACTGGTAGGGCATCCGTGCTGACGTACGGCCAAAAAATATTAAAATATGTCGAAAGATTTTAATTTTTTATAGTGTCACCGTGTATTATTTTAAAATATCACCAACTTATATTAACAATATATATATATATATATATATATATATATATTATAGCACAAGTATAAAATTTATTATTGTTAACTACTTCCTCCGTCCCATGATTTTGTGCATGGTTTGACCGGCACGGAAATTAAGAAAATGGAATATAGTGATATGTATGGTAGAATAAAAGAGGGATATTATTGATAATTCATTGACTAAAGTTAGAGCCGGCAATTTGGGCCCGACCAACCCGAAGCCCAGTATGGGCTGGGCTCTAAAATTATAGGCCCATATAAAACTGTGCCTATTTGGCCCGACCCGATAGGCCCGATGGGCCTAATGGGCTAGGCTGATTTTGGCCCGGCGGCCCATGGGCAGCCCATTTGGCCCGATCAATTTTTTTTTATGGTAAATAAACAATTAAAATTATTACAATACTCTATACTTAAATATTATTATTATGTTATTGATTTTATTTTGACTTTAAAATTTGAACTTATGAATTATTTATAATTCTATTTGAACTTGATATATAGTGTAATGTTATACTCCGTACTAGTTATGTCCGTTTATAAATTATGTATAATTAATGGAGTATATTAGTAATGTATATTTTTAATTGTAATTATTTGTATAAATAAAAAATATATGTGAGAATGTGATCAATACATAATAAATTTATATATACTGAGTATAGTTTTTGCTAGAAATATTTTTTTTATCTCATGGGGTGGGACTTGCAGTGTACATTAATGCAATAATGGTTATGATCGTTTATAAATTATGTGTAGTTACTAGTTACTCCCTTCATCCACCAAATGTAATCTCATAGAGGGTGGACACAAGTTTTAAGAAAAAGGTAGATCTATTGTGAATAAAGTGATTGTTTGTGAATAAAGTTGATGGCAAATTGAGTAATTAAGTGATGGTTGGGGGTGATGGTTTCCATAGTGTATGGAACTACATTTAGTGTACAAAGAATATGAGGCAAATGAGACTACATTTCATGGACGGAGGGAGTAATATATAATTTTTGCAAGAATTTTTTTTTTTTTAAAAAATTATGTAATGGGCTGGGCTGGCCCGCTAGCCCAGATGGGCTAGGCTGGGCTCCAATTTTATAGGCCCGACCAGTTCATGGGCCGGCCCGGCCTAGCCCACGAACATCACTTGGCCCGATGGGCTGGGCTGGGTTGGGCTGGGCGGCCCGATTTGCCAGCTCTAACTAAAGTGGGTGAAGATTTGACTAAAGTTATAAATTGAGTAAAGTTGTGGGCCCAAGTAAAATAAATGAGGGGTAATATTGGTAAAAATTATGTGAGTTATGTTAAGGAAAGTGTGCAAATAATCACGGGACGGAGGAAGTAATATTTATTACATAAAAATTTTGAAATTTTAAAATGTTCTTAATATCTTTTTTTAGATTAAATTATTAATTTTGAAATCTAATTAAATCAATGTCTTATCTTAATACTCTATATTTGTGAGAATATAATGGGACACGTGTCACAATTTTATCACTCTACACCATCTCTCTCTTCACCAAAATCGTCTATTTCAAAATCCCTGCATTCTCATGCATTCTGATTTAAAAAATCAATTTTTCCTATTTTAATCTCAAAATAATAATTTGCATATTATTGTACTCATAATTATTATTTTTAAATTTGAAATCATAATTATTGTTTTTTATTTTACTTTTTAAACTTTAATCACAACATTTTTTTTTTTTTAATTTAATCACATTATTCTATTCTTAATACAACTCTATTCAAATCAATAAATCTTTATTCTCTTCCTTTGACTGAGCGTTTTTTTTTTAATCACGTTATATATATATATTTTTTAATCATGATATTTTTTTAATCAAATCTTAATTTTATCTTAATCATTAATATATTTCAATCTCTCTTTTCTCAAATTCATTCTATTTCAAAATTGATTTTTTCTTATTAATTTAACAATTATTAATATTTTATTAATCTTAATTATTAATTTTAACATGACGTAAGATTTTTTAAAAATCATTTTAATCTTATCTTCTAAATGCCCACTTTTAAATATTAATTTTGAATATTAAAATTTAAATATACTCCATGAAACAGAATTTCAACGTAAAAATATGTTATTAACAAATCCAATTTTGAATATTCAAATTTAAGATTATCATTAATTTTCGCCCACCTTCTACCTTAATTAATTATCGTACATTCAAATCATAATTCCAACTATATAAAGCATATGCATAAATCATTTTTTTGTTAATCATAATTTCATCACTCATTTCTCTCTAGTTTACGAGTATGATGTTTTTATAGAAATTTTTATTTTCTCCAATCTCTAACGTGTACTCATGTTTTGCAGAATTGATGATTTTCATCTTTGTTTTTTCATTTGAAACATCTTATGCAAGTTCAAGATCTACAATGATGTAAATTTTAAAAGTCATGTGTAATTAATGCACAAGAAATCCATTTAGAGATGTACTTTATTGATTTTTTTTTATTTTTTTACAAAAATTCTTAGTGATTGTACTTTATATTCCAAGATATTCCAAGATCATGTAATTAATTTTTAGAGATGTATACTATAGAATTTATCAATTTGTATATTACTTTTTTTTTTAATATTTTATTTTATATTTATTTCTTTGAGAAAATCATATCTAAAAATTTGAGTTTATAATTTCGAATGTTTCATTTTAACGTATTATGAGATGAAAATAATGTTTCATTTTATAAGTTAAAAAAAATACAACTTAATAGGTTTGTATACTTATTTTTAAATAAATTAAATATTTTCTTACAAATTTATTAACTACGATACAAATTGTAAAATCAAATTAGAATCAATATTATTGTTAGGTTCCCAATATTCTTAGGTTCCTATTTGTCCGACTTCAACAAAAAATAATGTTTCATTTTATAAGTTAAAAAAAATACAACTTAATAGGTTTGTATACTTATTTTTAAATAAATTAAATATTTTCTTACAAATTTATTAACTACGATACAAATTGTAAAATCAAATTAGAATCAATATTATTGTTAGGTTCCCAATATTCTTAGGTTCCCAATATTCTTAGGTTCCTATTTGTCCGACTTCAACAAAAAAACGAAGGTTCCTATTTGTCCGACTTCAAAAAAAAAAGAAAGGTTTGATTTTTATATAATAAATTTTGAATTTTATGTTAACTTAAATGTAATTTATATATTTTATGTAAATATTTTTTTATAATATACATGGAAGTGCATATATTTTTTTATATTAGACTTTATAAAAGATGAATTTAATAGGTTTGTATACTTATTTTTAAATAAATTAAATATTTTCTTGCAAATTATTAACTACGATACAAATTGTAAAATCAAATTAGGATCAATATTATTGTTAGGTTCCCAATATTCTTAGGTTTTCAAAAAAAAAAAAAAAAAGGTTTGATTTTTATATAATAAATTTTGAATTTTATTTTAACTTAAATGTAATTTATATATTTTATGTAAATATTTTTTTATAATATACATGGAAGTGCATATATTTATTTTGTTAAAGTTTTTTTAATTGCACCAATCATCAAGAATGAAGTGCAAATAAATTATATATATTTGACTTTATAAAAGATGAATTATTGCCGTAAATTATATATATTTGACTTTAAGATGAATTATTGTCGGGATGAATGTATATATAATTTTCTTGAGATATAGAGTGTGAATGTATTCTAAAATAATTTTAAAAATTTTCTAAGATATAGAGAGAATTGTGGAGGATTTTAGAGAATTTTTAGTAATTGTCTAGAATAATTTAAGAAATTCCAACAAAGTTTAATTAGTTAATTGAAATGTCGAATAAATATGCCCCGTTATAATTATACAATTATTTGTTATAATATAATTGTTTTTAATAATTTATTTATTTTTTATAAATTTGTTTATATTTTATTATTGTTTATATAATAATTTATTATATTTAAAGATATCATTGTATTTTTCTTTAAGTGGATATTTATTTTGTAATGAAAAATTTCAACCATGTTCTACTTTAGAATTTAGATTTATAATTTTAAAAACTTACCCTACAAATATCTATAAATTCTACAAAAGTCAACCCTATAAATATCTACAAACTCTATATAAATACCTATAATAACATATATAAACACATATAATTCTATACAAGTTAAATTATATCCTACTTAAATTTCAAAATAAACACCAAATATATACTCCTAAGTCATTAAAAATTCAAAATCTACTAGATTTTGAAAACCAAATTTCAAAATTCTTAAAATTCCAAAACAAACATCCACTTAGGGGGTGTATTGGTTGTGGATTTTGTTTAGGGGGTGTATTGGTTGTGGATTTTATAGGATTTTTTTGGACTTTCAAAGTCTTATTCAATTTGGATTTTAAAAAGTCTTTAAAAATTTTGAGGTATTCAATACGGATTTTAAAGTCTTTAAAAATCTTTCGGTATTCAACCGTCTATGGATTTTAATACTTTATGGATTTTGTTGGATTCTCCTCCAAAAATATAAATAAATTTTACTATCCAAAATCTCTTATAAAAACAAGAGATTTCAACGGAAGAGATTTCAACGGATTCTCTCATAGAACTCTGAAGGCTAAAAATTAGGAATGACAATATTGACCCTACCCGCGGGTACCCACCCCACCCACGAGTTTTGGGTCAGGTCAGATTCGCCCCGTATTGAGTATGAGTGGGGTTTGGGTCTTATGCCCGACCCACGGGTATCTGCCCCGCCCCGAATTAATATATAAACTTTATATATATTATTGATAAAATATTTTATATAATATATATAATATTAATTAAAAAAATATTAAAAATAACTTTTTAACTCTTTGCATCAATATCGGAGTTTATGAAAATATATGTAAATTAATAAAAAAATATATTCCACATTCCTGTCAAGTTTATGGATTTTATAAATTCACGTAATTTTTAAAGTCCAAAAAAATCCAATAGAATCTCAATTGAATACACCCTCCTTAGTTTTGTAGTTTTGTAGAATTGTGAAGCTTTTAGAAATTTGTAATTTTATATATTTTTTTATTAATAAAATTATTTTATAATGCCCTTATTTATTAATGCATATGTTATTAATATATTAAAAAATATTACTCTATAATATATAAAAATATAAATATAATAATATAGATTCAAATTTGTAGAAATGTATATGTTATAAATATATTAGAATAAAAAAAAGTTTAACTCTCACATACTCTGAACATCATGAAGAAAAAGATATAAAAATTAATATAGTATTTAAAGTTATTATTTTAATAAACCGACCCTAATATAATATTTAATATTATTATTTTAATAAATCGACCCCGCGTAAAACGCGGGTATAAGGCTAGTATTATATAAAGTAAAAGATAACATATAAATATATATAATTAATATCTAATATTTAACTATATGTATATTTATGATATGACAAAATGATTAAATTATTATATATAAAGTGTAATATTACAATAATTTTGGTGATGTAAATTGAATTCAATTAAATAAGAAATAATTTAATATCAATAGTAATTTAAAAATTAAATTATTATAAATTTATATATTCCTAAAAACTTCATAAAACACTAATATGATATTCAAATCATGACGGTTTGTTATTCTATATACAACTACATGGAATTGATCATGACTAAATACATGCTTTTTCAAAAAACACCTATCTGAGAAAACGATTGTCCTTAACTTTTATTAATAGTCATAACATATGACACAATCAACGGAAACTGTCTACGTCGAAACTTGAAAGACAATCTAGGATCAGAATGTGTCAATGTAAGTCGCGGTATCAATACCAATTGTCCACCACTACTTCCAGTTAGAACATTAACTTCAAGAACTTTATCACCTAATCTGGTTATAATCAACCTACCAATATAACAAAATGTTACATTATAAATTTATAGATAAAACAAATACAACATTTTAAACAATAAAAAATAAACGAAAATATAAAGAGAAAGATACTAAAAAAAAAAGACACAAACATGGTTCCATTGCATAGCCCAATTGAGTGATCTATATTTCTCAATAAAATCACCGGTGTTCCAATTTTTAAATTAAATTCATTATCAGGTACACCAAAAGACTTCAAACTATTCAAAAAATTTAGGAGTATGGACATTAATTAGCCAAATTATCAATATTCATATCAGATTTGCAAGGACTGACATAGCTCAAATAAGTACGTGATTCCTTTTCAGTTAAATGAATCATGTGCTCATTTATTGACCTAACAACATCTAACGTGGGTGCAAGAATAGCTCAACTCTGTAAATATTCATGATCATCCATCATATCCTTAAAATCAGAATAAATGCTATCAACAATAGTAGAAATTAGATCATCACCAAACTTTAGCAGAATATCCTTAGGAATTTTTACATCACATCCGAACTCAGTTTCTGATCCTATACTACCATCTCCAATAGATGATGTCCATTTAGAAAAAGAATGCAATTAACGTACAACTTCGTCAGATCTCAGGGTTTGCAACCTCATATTCTTAGTAAGTTTCAGAATAGTATAATCATTCCACAAGTTAGATGAATTGATAGTAGCGTGAACGATATCATGCCTCGTTCCTTTTAGAATAACGGGTAATATCTAACGAAAATTACCTCCAAATACAATAGTCTTACCGCCAAAAGGTAGTTCAGATGACAAAGGGTCTATAAACTGCATAATATCCCTCAAAATCGTATCAAGAGCCTCAATAGAATATCTCTTCACAATTGGCGCTTCATCCTATATTATAAGATCACATTTAATGAACTCAGCAAGAGGGCTGCATGTAGAATCTTCAGTAACATCAATTGGAATGAAAAATCTAGAATGAGCAGTAAGTCCACCAGGAAGAGGGAGTGAAACTATACCACTCGAGGCTACATTAATTACAATCTTGCACTTAGATCTCAAACATGTTGACAAAGTCTTCCATATAAAAGTTTTGTTTGTTCCACCATCATATCCATAAACAAAAAATACACCACTCTTAATTACTGGACTGAATGGACCTAATTATTCTAGATTTTTTGGGTTAATTGCAAAAAAAAAACCACCACTTTTGATTCAATTGCAATTTAAGCTAAACCTTTAAGATATTACAATTTAAATCACCAACTTTAATATTTTTTACAAATTAGACTTCGGGCAGCACCCCTTGTGCCCGAATCTGACGTGACAATCCCATGTGGCTTTCTATGATTAAAACGACGTCGTTTTAATAAATTTTTTTTTTTTTAATAAAGACACTAATTAATGTAATGCATGTTCGACTTAAAAAAAAATAAAAAATAAATAATTATAAATTCTAAAACATTAACATGGATTCATTCAGACGGTTTCTTCCTTCTTATTTCAGACGGTTTCTTCTCATTCTTCTGCTCTTCTTCCACACGATTTCTTCATCAATACTCAGAAGATTGTATAAATGGTGATCTTCATCACTATACTTTCTGTTACAACGCGTCCCAATTTCATTTTCCCAATTTAAAAATTGATCCCATTTTCATTATCCCCAATGGAACCTAGACAGAAAAGTTGTCGAAAATTAACTCTTAATAATCAAAAGAATTCATCCATTTGATGAGAACCCAGCTAGAAGGTTATGAAGGTAAAAGATGTGCTCAATTTCTCTGTGAACTCCGCGTCTCGGTAATTCTAAAAAGAAAAAAAAAATGCTAATGACTCACAGATCGAGCTTGTTGATGGAGAAGGAATACACATAAATATACACATATACATCTAGATAATGACTCACAGAGCTTGTTGATGGAGAAGGCCAGGATACTTATTTGTGCTTATTTGCTAATGATGTTTAAAAATCTAGATGAATCTCTCAGATTCAACAATGCCTTCATTAAGTTTTTTTTTTTTTTTTTTAAACGACGTCGTTTTTACCTATAGAAAACCACATGTGATTGCCACGTCAGATTCGGGCATAAGGGGTGTTGTCCGAAGCATAATTTACCAAATATGTTAAAGTTGGTAATTTAAATTGCAATATTTCAAAGGTTTAACTTAAATTGCAATTGGATCAAAGGTTGTGATTTTTTTTTTGCAATTAACCCATTATTCTATCATACACACCACGCTGTTCATCACTAAGTTTGTTAATTAAATTCTCTTACTCTAACTTCAAATCTGGTCTATTGAAAGCAAACTCATTCAAAATCAATCTATTTCTAGATGAAAAAGTCCGGATCATGGTTTACCATCGACATACCTTCAAAATCGTGCAAAGACTTACCAAGAGTCCGCAACATATTATCAAATTCTTTTAAACAACAACTCTTGATTTCATCATCAATCATCCTTAATTCTACAAAAAAAAATTTAAAATTAAAATGATAGTATTAGTTAATTATGTTAAAAATAATAATATAAAATTTTATTTTTTCATAAGTAAATGAGTGATAAATTTATGTAGAGTAATTGAAATTTAGAGTTAAATTGATAATAATTTATATTAAAACTAACAAATAAGCATATAAAAGTTACATTATTATTTATTGTGTATATATGTTTACATTTAGTTAATTATTCTAAAATAAGTTAACATATAATATTTGATTTTTTTTTTATAAATAAATGAGTGATAAATTTATGTAAAAAAATTGAAATTTAGAATTAAATCGACATTTATATTTGATATGATAAATAAATATATAATAAATCAAATTATTATTTATCATATATATTTTAAAGATTTAAATTTGATGTTTCAACAAAAATAATTTTACATATTAAAATAGTATGAAAAATTAATTTAATATAAATATATGAATATTTCCATTAATACATATAATTATTATTGATTTAGATATATAAATTGATTTAAAGTTTTATTCATTTAGATAATTAATAAACACAAAAATATATTTTATCAATCCCAACACACACACTTCTTAGATAATATTGATAAAATAAGTAAAAAGATTATCTAATTTTAAAATAAAAAATTATAAAAAAAATCTCAAAGTCATTTAAAATTTACAATCAAACAAATTTTGTTGTATCCCTAAAATTTTGATTTTTTAAGGTTAATATTAAATTATGTGAAATAATTTAATCAATTAAAGTTCTCAATAAATCGCCAATAATTTAAAGTAATTAACTGACCAACTAAATTAAAATGACTTGCATATTAGTGAAGTTGAATAATTATAATAAAATTAAATCACGACACGAAAATCATTAAACATACTTCAAAAATGCTTAATTCTTCTTCTATTATAAAGAACATAATCAGACGAATGTCTACAACACTTTTCCCAAGGTCGACCTAATGAACCTAATTTTAGTAGCGTAACAAATAAAGACCTCATCGAAGATGCTGAAGCCCAATAGTTAACTTCCTCCATACCATCAATATACTCTCTATTGTCGTCCAACAAACCTCTAGCAAAGCAAGCTTCCCGAAATGTTGGATGAACTACTCCATTGAATTTCTTGAAATCATCATAAGATGTAGGTCCACGAACTACATTCAAGAGTATCCTCAAGTAATGAGCCTCATCAGAACCATGAGGAACATAACAAATACGTTTGATTGAAAAACCTCTCTTCCTTTCAACACACTCTCTAGTTTTCGGCTTCCATACAAAGAATTGTGGTATTTCAGCATAAGTCAAATTTCTTTTTAGAAGAATTTTTGTTGAGTTCAAAGCAAGCTAAGAACATGTTTTGCTTTACCGGTGGTCTTTTCAAGATAGATTCCAAGCATTCCCCATCACCAAATAAAACAATCTGTTTATCGGGAAGATGTAATCTCAAACGATCAACTGGTGGATTTATATAATTAATCTCAAATCGAAAATTCTCAAAGCAGCTTCACATGGAGAAATGTACCTACAGTCATAGTACATTTTAACTTCATCTAAATCTGCTTTTCCACCAGACTATTTCTTACTTTCAAAGAAAGATATAGTAACACGGTCACGTCCTTTGTTGACATACTTGAATGAATATTTTATGGATCTTGATTGATTACACCATTCAACATTGATGTGTGCACCATACTTCAAAAGATGATAATGATTATGAGGAACGACGTGTCTTTTATCCAAAACATAACTTTTCTTGTTCAAAGTCCTTCCATCATCTCTTCGCCTATAAATAGGATAACCATTTTCATCAATAGAAAACTTTGAAACAAATCTTTTAGGTAAATATTTTGAACATTAACCTTCATCGGTCATGCAAGGAGAACATGGATTTGCAGCACCACAAGGACCATGGATCATTAAATCACAAACAACATTAAAATATTCTCGATCATTTTTCTTATCAAGTAACTCAGTAGAAATAATGCGATCAATACCATTTCCAAATGAAAACTGTAACAATTAAAAAAAAAAAACCATGAGATAAAAAATAATTAATTATAATAAAAATATCATGTAGCAAACTCAAATATATACAAACCTCATTGTGATTTTCAAGAAACATCAATATATGTGCATAAGAAAGACGGTACCGCGTTTTTGAAATTCAATAGTATAAAGAATTGCAAATAAAATCGACAAAAAAATTAAAAGATAAAATGTAGTGAATACATGCATGTTATTAAATGACAATAAAATTATTATTTAAAACAAAAAAAAAATAAATTTAAATACCTACTTTGACATTCCTAGATATTTTTTTTCTTTCGAATATCATTTAATAATCCTTCAAGTTTAATCTTAAATATTCAACATATTATATGTGAACGGCTATCAGGGTTAAGTCCTTTCCGTTTTAAAAAAAAATGTACAATCTCAGGTCATTTTTTATTGCATGTGAACGTTATAAATAATTGAGAATAACCGACTCATCTACAAATTGTCATTGCATCTTGATAATTTTGGACCATGTAACGTGCACCTCCAGTGAATGAAGGTGGTAAAACAACTCGTTTTCCCAATGCACGTGCATCTGTCTCACCCATCTAAATTAAACTGCATCCTGAACACCACAATACATTTCACTACGAAACTCTGATTGATATGTCCTTTTGTATTTAAGTCTACCAGCCTCAATCATAGTATAGGCATCAACAATAAATTGTTGAGTGAGCCTTTTTAAAGATAAAATTGTAGAAGGTTCACCATTCCTATATTGAAGTCGAAATGCAAAGTACTCTCTAAAACTAAAAGACTTATGCGTTCTAGTTATATGCAGCGCAGATGTAGCAAAATGAATATTATCTCTATATTCATCCTCACCGTATGAGAAAAGAAGCGGATATTGCCAACTAAAATAGGACTGATTCAACTATGTGATGTGTTGAAGTTCACCAACATAAGTTTCTACAACAATATCACAATTACCGAGAGTTTGATCAAGGTCACCAACAACCACATCAGTAACCTCAGACATAGTAGGTAAGTTATACCTTTTAGGATCATGTCCCTTTTTAGCAATCAATCTCATAGTCACATTAGAATTTCCTTCAAGAAATCTATGTCTAGCCTCTCGAAACTTCTTCGCAAGTACATTATAACCATCTAACATATTTTTAAGATCAATTACTATTTCAACATGTAATATATTGATGTTCAGATCCGACATGTTATTAATAAAAAATCTATACTAATATAAAAAAATATGGAAAAAGTATGTAATTGAATACTAAAATAAAAATACCTAATGGCCTTTATTCTGTTGGAAATTTCGTTCTCAGTGTCGTAAATGTACAATTGTACGAACTTTGGTTGAGATCCATTTGATGACAATAAACCACCCATTCTATGATAATTTTATCCATGTAAGCGGAACATGGGTGGAGCGCCTCCGGTATTAACAATTCTATCAATCTTCTCACCCAAAAAGTAAAGGAGAACATACTGTTAAATGCATGAACATTATCCAAATAATGTTTTCTCTTTACAATAGTACCCCAATTAGTTCTTGAAAAATTGTAGGAGGTTGATGCATATATGGTAACTGTATTTTTCCTTGAGTGCAACACAATGAGAATTTTGGTCGATTTGAAACTCAACCGGACTTTAACCTTTCATCCTACAAGAACATTACACCACAATATTGATAACTATGAATAGGATCTCGAATATCCCAACAGTGAACAACTTTTCAATAATAAAAAAAAAATGCAAGCGTTAAAACATGTTCAATAAAATGATACTTAATATTAAAATATGAATATATTCATATACATAATATTAAAAAAAAAAAAGATTAATATATATATATATATATATATATTTGTCTTAATATTTTAATATATGAACACATGTATCATCAGGTTTTAGTTCAACAATCTCGGGAGGACTTTTCTCATTGAAACTCATTAATTCTCTGAATAATGGATTTCTTGCTTGTAATTCAACAATATATATCAGTATCATCACAAGTCAAATCAACTACAAACAATGAAGATTCATCTAACATTGAATATACCTTTGATATCACTAATGGATCATTTCTTATTTATTATCGTTCAACTAATTAGAAGCTTGCGCATGGTGGATTCACTGTAATAACATAAAATTGTCAAATAAAAAATTAATGAAAAAAAATCGTGAAATCACATGTACATTAAAATGAGCTGAATATAATATAGTAATTATGTTAAAATAAAACTAAATAAATTTTTAACATACTTTAAATTACTATAGATTAATAGAAAAAGTATTTTGAAACTGAGAACCTTAAAAAATATTTAAAACAATAAATAAAATATTCAATCACAAAAAACTAAAAATTATTGAATTAACTCATTTACACAATTATAAAAATATATAATTACAAAAATACATATAAAAACGTATAACTACATATAATAAACACATTATATAAGACTGATTATAAAACATTGAAAATAAAATGATCAACACACATATAATAAAAAATTAAATAAACAATTTACGACAATAGTAAAAAGACGTGTAATAATTTTAAATCATAATTTTGTATAACTACATATATGTCTATGTAAACAATTTGATAAGAATTTAAATAAATAAATAATGAATACTTATATAACATAAATCTTTAAATGTGGAAATTATAAATATTCAAAGAACATTAAATAATAATTATAATAATCAATCAATTTTTTATGAAGTAATTAAATGATTTGTAAACTTTATATTAAATATAAGGACCATGCATCATTAAATAATAAACTATATATAATTATTAAAAAAATATAAATAAAATTTATTTTTAAAAAAATTAATTATAAATCAATATGTTACTAATTATAATAACCTAAGGATTAAATCATACTACCTCTGTCCCTGAAAAGTTTTCATAGTTACTTTCACGATATACACATATTTACCCTTCATACAATATCTTTTGGGGTCCATCATATACTCAATTCAAACTACGTTATTTACTTTATATATAAAAGTTTACAAAATTACATTCAAAGCTCTAATTATTATACTTTTTCCTTAAACTTCGTTCCATCAAATGAAAGCTTTTCAGGGACGGAGGGAGTATATTTTTTTACATTATATATTAGTTAATATAACATTGAAATTTTAATCGTATATAACTAATGATATAATTATATGTATAATAAACAATTAATTGTCAATTAATGAAAATATGTATAATTATTTAAAAAATACAAAAAATCTAATTTTTAAATATTAACTCTAAATAACTAACTATTATAAATTTATAACATAACAAATTTGATACATTATATAAGACTAATTATAACATTGAAAATTACATTATATAAAATGATAAGCATATAATAAAATATTAAATACAAATAATTAATTATTAATTAATAAAATCATAAGTAAATAATTAATTTTTTTTAATTTCAAATATTAAATTTAAATCCGTCAATTTACTAAGTTTAATAACCTAAGAATTAATCATAGATTTTAATAGATTATATAAGAATGGTTATAAAATAAAAAAAATTGGATGATCAACGCTCTACATATTATAAACAATTAACTCTAAATTAATAAAAACGTATATACTTATTGAAAAAAATATAAATAATTTTTTATTTTTCAAATATTAACTCTAAAAACTCAAATTATATACTAACTATAATAACTTAAACATTAAATCCTATAATTTAATAAGATGCATATAATTAATAAAATTAATTGAAAGGAAAGGGGGTGGGGTGGGGTGTAAGTGAGTCGAGTTTCGAGCTACTCGATTAGCTACTGAGTTGAAGCTCAAAAATAATAGGTTTGAAAGGCTCATTGCCTAATTGAGATTGAATAATATTTACTATTTTGTCATTAATATATAATTTATATTTATATACAAGTAATTGAGTCGAATCGAGTTGAGTGAATGTAGAAGAAAGAGATAGAGAATAAAAAAGAAAAGAACAAAAGAACACTTATAGCTAACACCTCAAATATGCATGTGGCTGCTCGTGAGACTTCAATTTACACAGATAAATGTGATCAACATTACACTGATATTTTTAGAAGATGATAATTACACACCAAAATTTGACATTACTTCTAAGCAGTAGTTAATACGATTTTCTATATTATCATTAAAAATAACAAATGGTTCAATCCATCTACAGGGAAATACCATAATCTAAACCAAGGACAAACTGAAAAGGTATAAACTAATTTATAAAAACTGATACACGTTCAATTTAGTAATTTTGTCCGAAAATTGAAAATCTATCTTACTTGCCTACATTCAAATTCACATGATCATTGGTTGTTTATATTTATAGGCTGGTGACTGTCAGTTTTGATCTTTAATCATCAATTTATTTTATATAGTGTTGGTATAAAATTTAATTTAATTTATATAGTGTTGGTATATTAATAGGATACTCGTTTAATATACAACAATCTATAGCAATTTGTTTTATTAAAAGAGTATCTATATAAAATAAATATTATAAATGATAGTATAATGAACGTTTTCGCAATGAACGTTTCTTTTCTGAAAGTGAATATTAGTTGTATAATGTTACATATATATAGATGGATGTATGATTAATGTTAAAGAAATTTTTTTAATTAATATAAATATGTAAAAGGAAAATATTATTATGGAAGTTATCCTTAATTTAATTAAAAAGATTGAAGACTTGTGGTGTGACAATTAATTCTGGTTGACTTTACTTTTCAATGAAGGAGATTTATATTTGCATTAATGAAAATTGGAGATTTATAAAAAGTATGACAATTAATTAAGTTAATTGTTACATAATTGAATCAACTAATTATGCGGGAAAATTAATTAGGCGAAAATAATGCAAGTATGTTAGTCTAAACAATATTTTATTATTTTAAGAAATTTTTAATATTAATATTGTATTTAATCTCTAAATTTAATGTGTTCATTTTCTAATATGGTATGACTATTAATTAAATTGGCATAATTTATTTTCTAATATGATACATACATTTAGTATTGGTTTAGTCAATTTATAATATTGATAATAAAGAAAATGAGTAAACATGTAATAAATAAATTACATTTAATTTATATTCAATTCTCACAATTTTCCCATAAATATTTGTCACGGACCATAGGAGTTTCTTTGCAATAAAACTTCAACATAAAGTGATTTCAATCATAAATTGACTGATTGTTCATCCAAAATAGAAATTATTATTATTTTTTGGTCGAGCAAAGGTAATTACTATATAAATATATCAGATTTAAAGTCTTACATATGGTACCTCCAGTAGCAGTAGTACCAGATTGATAAAAGAACAGTAGTTAAACTAATAGAGAAATAAAAGAAGAGAAAACTCAAATCCACTTTCAAGCTAAGCCTCATATGCGTAGAGAAAGGTCTCATAACAAAACGGAAAAAATAGTTGTTAGCGTGGCTGGCCAGATCATGAATATCATCAACGATCAACCTCGTGTGGACATCAGCCTCAAAATCGCCTTGAAGAACTTTGAACAGGTACTGAGAGTCTGATTCCAGACCTAAGTAAAAAAAAAAAGTTACAATAAAAAAATTGGTTAGCAAAGATTGTCAAGATTAAATAGTTCGAATGTCATAAATCTTATTCAAAGATCACTCAAACATTGTCTAATATTCAAAGATCACTGAAACATATTTTTCTTGATTGTAAATGTTGGTAAACACTCTTCGTTAATTTGGACCTCTCAAACAACAATTTAATCGAAATGAAATAACAAAATAAATTTAGTATTTATTATAATTTGAGAGATCAAATAAGTTTAAGATCTCCAAACAATAAAAATTTCAAATACTTTAAATCTTCATGAATACAAATAAAAGTATACAACAATCCTTGAAATCTATATAAAAATATTCAATAATTCTTAAAATCTATACAAAAATCTTCATGGATACAAAAAAAAAAAATATACAACAATTCTTGAAAATTATACAAAAATCTTCAAATACGCTTTGAAGTATTATGCATATCTACATCTTTCAGAATAATAAATCTGAAATTTACAAAAAAATAATTCGAACTCTATAAGAATAGAATAGAAAATGAGATTATTCCCTAATAAGTCCACTATTAACACCCCTTAAGCAAATAGAGACACCAACTTCAATAGTTTTCTAATAGAGACAAATCAAAGATAAATTACCCATGATACCCTTAAAATAATTTTTTTTTAAAAATTCGTAATTTAAACTAATATGAATTTTGAAATGAATTCCTGGAATTTAGTCTTGATTACCAGAAAGTTTCTGAATTTCCAAATTCGAAAATTAAAACCGAAGTTTCTTGTTATGCGCTTAAACCAAATTAAGGAAATTTCCCAAATTCCATCTTCAATTTCAATTTACGAGATTCGGATATGCAATGAAATCAGACTAGATATTTCCCAAATTGGATTATCAATTTCGATTTCAATTTGTCATTTTCGATTATGCATTGAAATCAGAATTAGGAACTGCATTTTTCAATAGATCCAGATTCTGGTACGTCTCCAATACTTATCTATTGTTTTTTTATCATTCGATTATTGTTCATATCCTGAAGCCAATCATTGAATTCCTTAATCATATGCAGTCATTGTTGTTACTCCACAATTCATATCGCATTTTACATCGTAAATTTATTATTCTGGTTTTTAGTTCTTGCATTGTAGATTAGGTATTCTGGTACATAATTAATTGTTTTTCGAATATATTTGCATTGGACAGACTATCGATATCGTCCAGGATTCAAATGGATTATATAATTTTCTGCAAGGTTGATTTCAATGGGAAGAACAAGTTGATTCGATTGACTGAATCGTCATCCTTTGCAGATTTGTTGGCTGAAATAACAAATATGCGTCCTCTAAGTTCTCAAGGTAATCTATCGAGTGTGTAAATATATGCCTATTACAATGCATATGTAGTAGGCACCGATTATGCATAGCGTGTACATATTCAACTTCCTATGCATTTTGTGGATTGGGCTACAGAAGTTTGGGGTGATGGAGAACTTCATATAAGATTAAGGGTAATGTTATATTTTATTGAGTTTTCTTATGTAAACTTGGATGATGAATTAATGTTCAACTCTTTATTTTCTACCTTTCAAATGTACGAACAACGTTCTATGCACATATTCGTGCATATGTAGTGTGCATACCCACAGGCATACCGGATACGTATGCAAATCTTCGTGCATTGTCCGGATCGTGCTCAAGAAGTTTAGGGTGATGGAGAACTTTATATAAGATTTAGTTAATGCTATATTTTATTGAGTATTCTTATGTAAACTTGGATGATTATTTACTTTTTCAACCCTTTTGTTTACTACTTATCAAATGTATGAACAACGTGTTTTATGCACAGTTCGTGCATATATATTGTGCATGCATAAGATTCTGCAGAATCGAAGTACTAGTCGCCGGAAAATACAGATAACGATGAACAATCGCTGGAACAAAATTAATATTCTGCAGAATTCTCGAAGCTAAGCAAGTGAAACGCATTAATTAGAATACCTATTATTTAGGAAATTTTTAAAAACTTGGAAGGTGCTTAAATCTCGCTTTTTTCGAGAATATCTTAATCTATATTTATGGTAATTAGTTGACCCTGTAATTTGAATTAAATATTTCGAATTGTGTCAAATTAGTAAAAGAGTAAAGTTGTCTAAGATTTTTAATTTTGACTCTATTAGACAAGAATTTATGATGTAGGTTTTATTAGAAAAAACTAGTAGTGAAATGACCTTATTAGTTTATAACCCATAGAAAATTGAGAAATGAGGTGATGAAAATGAAGAATGCAATGATGGGTATAAATAGCCTGCAAAAAAAACTGATTCTATAATTATGCATTTGATCTAAAGGTCTATAATTCATCAATACAAATAGACGGTCAATATGAAGTTGGAATTAAAGAAAATATTAATGACAAATAATTGTCAAACTTACCGAAATTAAGAAAAAGAGAAATGAACGGTTATGATGAATTGATGAAAATACGATCAATGGTCCACATGTTTTCCCGCCCAAATTAAAAAAAGAAACTTGTAGGTGTATTATATTAGTATAGATGTGATTTCATTATTTAATTTTTACCTAATTTTGACTCCATACATTTCTGCAAAAACACACTTAATTATATGTATATCAGACACACCATTTGCAATTTAATTTGAGTCAGTTGAGAAATTTGGTTCAACCACTTTTAGCAATTATTGAATTCAGGACATTTTGTCGGAGACTCTAATACTGTTAAAAATTAATATACAAGAATTAATTTCCAACCTCTCTACAAGTTTGGACTTTTAGATGAGACTGAATTCTTTCATGGTATCAGAGCCAAAAGGCTCACACCCACACGTCATGAGACGAAATTCTTTCAAATACCCTAAAATAATTTTATTTTATCTAAAAGTTTAAACTTGTAGAAAAACGAAAAATTATTTCATTTATATTAATTTCATAATATAAATTGGATATTTGATAGATAATCCGAGAGGTTCATTTTATATACACGTGAAGCTGATCTGAAAACGGTTGCTATAATTTGTTGTAACTAACAGTAGAAGATTCTAGCTAAGGTTTTAAATTAAGCCTAATGCTACATAAACCCTAATCTTTAGAAGCTAATGCATGCCTAAAGTGTATAATACACGAAATAAATAATTATAAATACAACAAAATGAAATTTACACGAAAATCGATCTTCAATTAATTTTTTCCTTTTGACAGTTTTTCTCTTTTAGTAAGCAAGTTCTCGAAATCAACAACGATGACCCGAACACACAAACACGAATACCAGAAGGCAAAATGAACACGTCCTAACTAGTGCTCACATTTTAACCTAACGTTTTTAAAGGTAAAACGGTTTTTGTCTCGTTGACGAGTTGCACTGCAACGAGCTTCAGTGAACTGAACAAACATGAAAAATCAACAAAATTCAAATATTTTTACGTAACTTTTTAAATGTACGTTGTGTCTCTCTAATGCAACACAAAACATACAACTTAATTATTTATAGTTTTTGCATTCGCGAATAGATGAAATCAAAAGTTCAGATTGTTTGTCCAACTCAAAATGAATGGGTAGGATGATTTTCCAAAATAAGTAAGTTGAAAAGTCCTTCCAAGGGCAAAATAAAACTACTTTAATTCAATAATGGTTTTATATTCATTAACTTCTCTTATCGTTCATATGACAACTTTTAATGTTATTATATTAGAAAAGTGTTTTAAATTTTAGAAAATAACGGCATAAAGATTTTATAGTATGTAGGCCCAATAATTTGGTACGCATGTTACCTATCTATTGTCAGTTTGAATATACATAGAATTGTAGATGGTGTGTATTTTTGTTCATTTAATATATATACAATCAATTGCATTTTTACATTATAGATATAAAATTTATTTTAGACCCGATTAAACATCTATTTTCGACCTAATTAAACACCTATTTTGAGTCAATCTATTATGCCAAATTGAACAATAAATTTATTTGACAATTGAGTGTCAAACTCAACTGAATCCCATGGATTAGTAGTTAGGAATCTTCGGTGTGGATGATCCTAGTGGACTTGAACTAGATTGTGCTTTTCAATGGGCTTTCTCTTAGTTGATTTCAGCAAATCTTAAACAATTTAATGAAGGGGATTTCACATAAAAGGACTTTTCACCTAGTGTTTTTTTTAAATAAAGACCTGATTTCAAATAGTTTCAAATTAAGGACAAAATGGAACATAAATGTATCATCATGCCCTTAATATCTAATTTCGGAATTAATATGGAGAAAATCATTAAATGTTTGAAATTTTAAACCGTGTCTATCAGCTCATTAAATTCCCCCGAATTACGCAATTAATTAAAACTTCCTAAAATTAAACTCCCTCAACAACTCTGGTCAGACGTCGTTAATTTTGTGCAGAATTTTGGGGTTTTTACATTTGTGAAGAAAGGAAAACGTGAAGTACTGAAGAAGATGAAGAGAGAAGTGAGAAGGCCATTGTGCAGATTCAGTCTAGCTGGAAGATTTATCAAGGAGCTAAAAGCGTAAATCGATCGTACTAACTGGTTGTGAGTTATAATGTTTTCATTATATTTTGTATCTATTCTGCATCTTTTTTTTTTTTTTTTTTAATTTTGTTGGATGGAGATCTGAAGAAAGTTTTGTTAACTCACAGAAAAAATGGAATCTTGTATGACACACTCTATTTTTTGACAAAAAGAATTGAGGGTTTTGTAAATTGATAGATTAGGCCTAATGCATAATAATCATACATTCTATTTTTTTGAATAAACCTTGTAATCGTAACATGCATTTAGGAAACATCAAAGTTGTGAACTTTTTGTGTTAACTGGGGTAGAATATTCTCCAGAACTTGGGTTTTGATGGACATCTTTAATTTATATGCATAACAAATAATTTATTTTACAAAATTGTGAAAATTTATAAAATAAACCCTATATGTTTATGTTTCGACTTGATGTGTATGTTTATTCAATTTATGCTCTGTTTTCCAACTTTTTGACATAAGAAAAAGATATTTTTCAACTTATAACTTAAAATTGTTTCGAATATGCAGATATGGGCAGAGTTAAACAAAAGGGAATACAAATACGGGATGTGGATGAAAGACGAAAAAGAAAAAGGGAAGAAAAGAAGTCCCCAAAGGTTGAGATCATGAAAACCAGAGGTAAAAGATGTGAATATAGGTTCTGTATGTCTACTATGTGCATTATAATGAGGTTATTAGATAGATATTTGTTCAATGGCATGTTTTTTTAGTATAATATGCAAATCCAATATAGTGTTGTATCCTTGTTTGCAGCTTCAAGTAGCAAAAAGACATATAAGAAGGATAAACACGGGAAACGTAAAGGTTACAAAATCTAATTTTAAAGTTTGTAATTGTCTGTAATTGTATTCACTTATTAATTATTCTACATATTCATAATATAGGTGAGCATATTGTAAAGGGTGTTATTACACCTTCAGATTCGGGTAAGTCATCATTTTTATATATTATGGGGTCAAAGTTGTGTAAAGAATTTCATATATGACTCAAAAAGGGAAACATAAAGTATTTATTTGATTTTTATTTAGATTTTGAAAGCGATGAAGAAAGCAAGAAAAGGAAGGTTCAGATTTGTTCCTCAGATTCTGAGTGTAAGTTATTTGGTATTTTTAATAAGTAAATGTAAAACTTTTACATATTATTTAATTGAAATATATGCAAATGTGGAAAGCGGAGATGATGAGGAAAGTGAAGATGATGTGAAAAGCGAAGATGATGTGAAAATGAAGCATAAGTCTACGAAGAAGTATCGATATGTGAAAATTAAGGACAAATTTGGTTAGTATCTTGTTTTGTTAATTAGTATATTGCAAAAAGTTATGTTAACATATGCAGAATGATTAATGTATTCTGACTATACGAATTAACATTTTTTTTCTTTGTTATCTTGAAGATAATGTAAATGTTGTTTCAAAGAACAACTATTACAAATCGAATTTGAGAACATCGTTCTATGATCTGGAACAGTTTGAATTGAGACAAGATCACTACAGAGAGCTAAAACATACCCCTTTTTGGTTGCTGTTGGAGTCTATTCTAATAAATGGAAATATGGAGATGATTAAGAATACATCAAAGTTTGAGGAAGATATAATAGAGATTGTAAGAAACTTTGATGAAGATTCTGAGCGTTTCTTAGTTTCATCTAAAGAGTTGGGGGTTAACAAACATGATGCAGAAGTGATATTTGGTATTGTTTCTGGTGAGGAGAAAGTCAAAATGAGGGGGACTAACTATACTCATCCTGCATGGATACAAAGGTGTTTCAGTGAGGAATTAGAAGGTCAAGACCAATATTTTCCCCTGTACAAAAATATTTTAAAAAGAAAGATAAATGAATTCAGCCATCGAACGGATAAGCAGTCGATTCAAGATGTTGCACGTTTGTTATGTACCTACGTAATGGCTGGTATACTCTGTCCAGTCAGAAGTGGGGCCGTTCCTTGATTTCTTACGTCTTACCTTGAAGATTTCTACGAAATGTGCAATTATGATTGGAGCAGTTACATTGTTGAAGTCCTAATTACTCATATAAAAAAGAGTAGAGATTTGAAGGCGGGTGGATGCGCAATGCTTTTGCCGGTATATAAACATTATTTAGTATTCTGATCTTACTATAATAGATGCAATATTTATTTATTAATATATTCAAGTGTTTATGCAGTATTGGTTGTGCGAGCACACCACATGGGTTGATCCAATTGACGAGAAGGCATTCCCAAGATTTCTGAAATGGGATTTGCATGATTTAAATTATGCAATTTCTCGTGGTAAATTGCATAGGCATTCACGGGTGCGAACTGTATTTTTTTCTAGCATTCTGTATCCAAAATATAAATAAGTTGCATAAATATTGAGGAGATGACTATTTATTAATATTTATCTTCAGGTGTCAACTGGAATTTTGAAGGCTGCACATTGGGAGAAGCAGAAATTCTCTGAGCTGGCTAAATTTAGAGATGCAGAAAGGTCATTGAGGGGTGCAGAAGCAGTGAGTAATATCGATAACGTGACGAAGGTCAATGAGAAGTCTACAGCAGATGGTTTATCAGTTGGAAGGTCAAAGTCTCTTGATAATCCTAACTTTGTTTTAGGGGAGTCCTCGTCAAAACACGTTGGTTTAACATCAAAGGTGAATGATGTTATGTTTGAAGATGGGCCTTCGTTTGATCTTGGTAACGATTTCACGACTATTTCTAATAGGGCATCTTATGAGGATGTTGTCAAGAAAGTTTGCAGTGATCTGAAGAATACTGAACTGAATACAGATGGAACAACATTCGAATCCCCTAAATTTGACACGGTGAATAAGGCAGTTGAGGATGTTAATCCAATTACTGGTTTTGGTGATGACATAAGGCATGGAGAGACAGCTGAAGAGTTACGTCGACAGATAGTTGTTTTGATGCTGGATAACGAGTTGAAATCCAAGAAAGTTGAAGAATTAGTGGTTAAGCTTGACAATATGGAGAAGGATATGGAGAAGAAACTGTCTTTTTATGAGTTTGAAAGGAAAGGAAGGAACGAGATAATAGATAGGCTGGAGATGGAGATTCAGCTTTTGACTGCCGAGGCAGCTATGATGAGAACACCTTGCAAGATCAACACTGTTTATGAAGATCAAGAGGTGCTTGATCAAATCGAAGAAATTGATTATGTAGAATTGCAGAAGTCTTCTGGTGAGAAGATTCATGCAGAAGTTAATAGGGGAAGTGCTGAAGTTGGACAGGCATCCGAGAAAACTCCATCTCCTACAGATCTTGTTGATAAAAAGAAGAAAAAAGTGGTTGACCCTAGCTCATTGATACTGCGTGTGCGAAGTAGAACTCTTGCAGGTGATAGAAAGTCTGTGTAGATGAGCCCTCAAATTCCGACCCAAGATCTGTTACGTGTGCACAAGATAACTGATGTTGACGATATTGAAGATGAGAAGGCTGATGCAATTCCAAAATGCAAAAAGGATGTCAAATATCCATTTGACAACCGTTTGCTGACCGTCAAAAATTGTGTTGGGATATGAATCCTAGAACAAGTCCTAAATGATGATAAAAGATAAAGATGAAGTTTTGATAAGCCAAAAGTAGTTTGAATATTTTCTAAGTGTTGACTGATCTAGTCTAGTTAAGAGGAGTCATCTTGTACAGACAAGTAGAGTTCACATAAGACAAGTGTTGTTATATATAAAAGATAAGTACTTATAGTACGTATATACTCTGTATTAAATGTTTAGGTTGTTATTGAGCTATATTAAACATTGTATAGAACCTCATGTTTTTCATATGTAAATAATCATTGTATAGATTTCTAAGTTGACTAAGCTACGATATAAAGCTTAAAGTAATGTAATAGTCTTGTTAGGATTAGAATAGTCTACTGCTGAAGACTGCGCGAGACCAGACAAGAAGAGAAGAAGTCTACACAAGACAGGTGCGCATAGAAGACTCAACAAGACAAATCAACATAATAAAGAAGTTAGTTATTCAAGCGCGTATTGAAGAGTTAGTTAGAAATAACTAATTAACATAAACGCGTGGAAGGATGAAGTTAGTTTTCAAGAAAGGTTGGTTACAACTAACAAGTTCTTGGATTTAGAAGTCTATAAATACTCCAAGGTGTTTATTGGTTGAAGACTACTGAAAATCTACTTACTGAAGTATTATTGAAGCCTTCGAAGAAAACACTCTCAGAGTTTGAAGTTCAGAAAGCAAGCCCGCTAGTAAAGTGAAGGAAGAAGAAGACTGCTACTGAATAAGTTTTACGTTTTTGTTTACTGTTTTCAAGTTGCTAGATACTTGTAAATCTCTAGTAAGATCGAAGATATACTTGGTAGTATATTCGAGAAGATCTAAGTCTTGTTTCTTGGGACTTAAAATTACAAGAACACACTGTACTCGATTGGAAGAGTTAGTAGAAACATCACAACTGAGTTTGTGAGAGTGGACGTAGACAAGTTGTCGAACCACTATAAATTTCGTGTTTGATTTACTTTACTGTTTTGTTTGTGAGTAATTGATTAACTGTTTAATTGTTTAAATACATATCTGAACAAGACTAGTTGAGTATTCATAGAACAGAGTTCTCGAATAAGAAGTTGAGTATAAACTTGAATTGGGCTCATTGATATATTCTGATTTCCGCATTGTACTTTGATATATCGAAAGAATTTTGAAAAGTCTATTCACCCCCCTCTAGACATTTTCACTAGCTTACTCGATATTAAACTCAACTTTGGGGACCTACAAGTGGTATCAGAGCAGTAGTTTACGAACTGCTGTTTCTTGATAACCGACTTAAGACTTAGGGTGAAGTCTTGGTCCGTGTTTGTACGTGCTCTTATCTGTTCTTGATCACTGCTATTTGAATATATCCACTTCTTGATACTATACTGTGCTATACTAGTCTTCTTGAATCATGTCGTTGGAAATCAGTGCTAACAAGTTACCCAAGTTCGAGGTTCAGGACTACGACTATTGGAAGCTGCGAATGGAAGCAATTTTTAGCTCCACGCACGACCTAATGATCTCTGTTGTCACCGAGGGTCCGATCGTGACAATGGTCCCAAATACTGCTGCCCTCGACAAAGACAAACCAATTGGTACTCTCGTCAAGAAACCCAGGTCAGATCTAACCTCAGAAGAAATGCGTCAAAATCATTTGGATAGCTTGGCAAAGAATTACATCTTACACACACTTCCTAATGAGTATCTAGGAAAGGTGTTAAAATGTAAAACTGCCAAAGATATGTGGGACCGTTTAGCTATCATTTGTGAAGGGACTACCCTGATCAAAGAGAGCAAACTCTCCACTGCTGTCCAAAGATTTGAATCATTTCGAATGAAAGCTGGTGAAACTATCGACCAGCTGGATACTCGTTTTACTAAGATCATGAATGATTTGGAAGTTCTTGGTAAGTCATATACTCCTCGTGAAATCAATCTTAGGATTCTTAAGAGCTTAGATTCTCGATGGAAAATGGTAAAGATGCTTGTTAAGAATACCCAAAACATAGACGCATGGAGTGCAGAGACCATGTTTCAAACTCTAAAGGCCCATGAGTTTGATTTAGACGAAGATGAACCCGTAGTCAGTAGTGACAAAGAACATGTTGTGTCTAAGAACGTTGCCTTTAAGTCTAGTTCGTCTAAGTCCTCTAAGGTAGACAGGTCGAAGTCTAAGACTAGGCCTGTCTCTGTGAAAGACGAGTTAGATACTGATCTTAGTCTGAAGGATCAAGTGAGCCTCATGGTTAGAAAGTTTGATAGGTTGAATAAACGTTTCAGAAGATACAAGAAGTTCTATAGGGATCATAGAGCGTCCACTTCTAAGAACTCGTCTGAGACCAGACGAGACCGAAACTCGTTCGAAAGGAGAGACGAAGTCTCGAAAGGTAACAGACGTGATAGAGAGTCTGATGATAGGAAGATTATTCGTTCTGATAGACGTGATAAGCGTAAGGATAAATCTCCTATTAAAAAGGCTACTAATGATCTCGTGTGCTATAACTGTGAGAAACCAGGTCACTACATATATGAATGTCCAGACCTGAGCACTGATGAACGAGAAGAACGCAAAACACGAAGGGAAAGAAGATACAATCGTGGCAAGAAGGTAATGATGGCCAATGATGACTCTGAGTCTGATTCAGACGAGTTGCCATCGTCCTCATCTAGCTACCCATCTGATCGTGATGAAGCATTCATAGTAGATGATGGCCTATGTTGTATGGCTAAAATCGACCAAGAGGTATCATCTGGTACTTCTTTTCAATCATGTGATGAATCAGATTCTGATGAAAGTGATACTGCCAGTAGTGAAGTAGGGAGTAGTCTTCATCACTCTACTAGTGCTGTTGAAGACGACCTCCTACTAGCTAATCAGGCATTCATTGAAGTCAGTGATGAGAACATTGCCTTGAAACAAGAAATCATTGATCTTAAGGAAGCTCAGTCCAAAGTAGATCCTAATGTAACAGTCCTAAATGAACGCTTGACTGAAGAGTTGAGACAACTCAAAGAAAAGTGTGTATTGATAGACAGGTTATATCAAGACCTACTTAAGACACATGCAACTGAGAGAAATGAATTCAATGTTTTAAAGAGCAAGTGCAATAGACTTGAAGAACGTAATAAGTTCTTAGAAACCGAGGTTGTCAACTTAGATCTCAAACTTACTGACCTGGTTAACTCTTCAAAGATTAACCTTGAACTGTCAGATAGGTATAGAGATCCAGCTGACAAGACAGGTATAGGTGCTGAGTCATCTAGCTCATCTACTCGAGTCATTAAGAACCCTACTACTAATAACTCAAGACTTTTGCCAAATGATAAAGGAAAAGGACCAATGATATACGATATTGGAACTCCGTCTAAAGGCACTGTACCTAAACAGACTCGAGTTAACATTCCGATTACCAAGGGAGGTAAAAAGAATGGTAACAACAAGCCTGTTCCACCTAGAACTAATCTTCAAAGGACCACTAATCGTGGACGACCCAATCAGGTCAGATACGAGGATTGGTATCCTGAGGAGACGAGTACTAGACAAGTACAGACTAGACGACAAGAGCCTAGACCTCCTTTCATAAGGCAGTCTCAGCTCTACTCGTCTAGGCCTAGACAGGTTGCTCCAAAATATCGTACACAAGCTATCCTATATCCTCCACCTTTGTCATATGATATCATAAGTGAGGAAAGACCCAAACGAGTCTATAAACCGTGTGGACCTAATGCATATAAGCCCTATTCTGACTATCATAGACCAGCGCCTGCTCAAGTAGAGATCAAGTCGAAAGGCTATCTCAAACGAGTAGACCCGAACTCGAATGATAGGCCAGATAAGGACAACAAGGTCTTATTTTGCAACAAATTTGGCAGGAAGCTTAAGAGATCGAACTTGTTCAAGACTCCAATGTACATTTGGATTCCTTTGAACTCGACTAACCCCCTAGGACCCCAATAAACTAGTGGGTACCTAAATTATTGAATATCTTCATTGCAGGGTCGACTTGACCTGTATAAGAAGGGTGGTTCAGTTGGAGAAACTTGGTACATAGACAGTGGGTGTTCTCACCACATGACTGGTACCAAGGCTCTTCTTTCTAACTACCATGATCAAGAAGGACCAAAAGTCATCTTTGGAGATAGTTCTATGGCTATCACGAAAGGATTCGGATACATCAGGAATGGAGACGTAGAGATTCACGATGTCTCATACGTGGAAGGTTTGAAGTATAATTTGTTATCTGTCTCTCAATTTTGTGACAGGGGTTATAAAGTCTACTTCAAAAGCGCCAAATGTGAAATATGGGATAAAAGAACTCATTCAATCCTTCTAGTTGGAGTAAGGCAAGGCAGCGTCTACACTGTGAATTGGAATAGTTGCCCTAGGGATGCTTGCCTTCTTGCTAAAAGTCCTAAAGAGATCAGCTGGCTATGGCACAGACGCCTATGCCATATGAACTTTAAGATAATTAACAAGATCGCAATAAACTACCTTGTTGAAGGTATCCCTAATGAAATCTATTACAAATCACAAGTGTGTGATGAGTGCCAAAAAGGTAAACATGTAAAGGTTTCATTTAAGTCAATTCCTACTCTCTCAACAAGTAGAGTCCTAGAACTACTACATATGGATCTTCATGGTCCGATAACTCCTCCAACCTTGAATGGTAGAAGGTACACACTTGTCGTTGTAGACTACTATTCTAAGTTTACTTGGGTGGTCTTCTTACACAGGAAGAGTGATACACAAACACTTCTACCTGATCTGTTGAAGAAGTTACAAGTTGAGAAGAACCAGTCTATTGTCAAGATTCGTAGTGACAAGGGAACTGAGTTCATTAATTGCTATATCCAAGATTTTTGTGCTAAACGTGGTATCCAGCACCTTACTAGTGCAGCTAGGACGCCACAAGAGAACGGAGTAGCTGAAAGAAGAAATCGAACTCTCAAAGAAGCTTGTACAACCATGCTTGCCGAGTACAACACACCTCAAAAGTTTTGGGCTGAAGCTATCAATACTGCATGCCACTCACAGAACAGAAGCGCGATCAACAAAGCGTTAGGCAAGACACCCTATGAGGTTTGGAAAGGTAGAAAACCCAGAATTTCATATTTCCATATATTTGGTTGTAAGTGTTTCATCCATAACAATGGAAAGAGCAAGTTGAATGCTTTCGATGCTAAAGCAGACGAGGGGATATTCTTAGGATACTACTCGACTAGCAAAGCATTTAGGGTATTCAACTACTCAACTCTTTGTGTGGAAGAAACACCACATGTGGTTTTCGATGAATCTCGACAGGACTCGTCTGCCAACAAGATCAGTGAGAAAGTGACTGATCTATCGATCGAATCTGACAAAGAATCAGAGGTATATGAATTCGTTCAAGCCTACAATCCATTCATGAAAGCTCTCGAATCTGATGACAAAGAGAAGGTAAGTGCTCAAGGTAAGTCTTCTAGACCAGTTGACATGCCTGCTCTAGTTGACTCGACTACTCCTGGTAAATCTGTTGATACAAATGATGTTGATATGCATGATGCTGTACATGATGTAGATGATGATAGTGCTACTGTTAAAAATAGAAAAACATGGAAATCTGCGCATGATACTGAAAATATTATTGGTGACTCTACTGTTGGTGTGAAGACTAGACGACAACTCTTTGAGTCGCAAGAACAGCCTAGTCCAACTATGTTTTGCTGGTGTTGTTTCCTCTCATCTATCGAGCCTACCACTGTTAAAGAGGCATTGACTGATAGTAATTGGATCATCGCTATGCAAGACGAGTTGAACCAGTTTGTTCGAAACGACGTCTGGGAACTTGTCGATAGGCCGAAACATCATAATGTAGTTGGCACACGATGGATTTTCAAAAACAAGAAAGATGAGAATGATGTAGTCGTTAGGAATAAGGCTAGACTAGTAGCCCAAGGCTATTCACAAGCTGAAGGCATAGACTATGATGAAACTTATGCTCCTGTTGCTAGACTAGAAGCCATTCGTTTGTTCCTTGCATATGCTGCTCACATGAAGTTTACTGTATATCAAATGGATGTTAAAAGTGCATTTCTTAACGGTATTCTTGTGGAAGAAGTGTATGTTGAACAACCTCCAGGTTTCGAAATCAAAGGCGACCAGGTGTACAGATTAAAGAAAGCCTTATACGGACTAAAGCAAGCTCCAAGAGCATGGTATGATACTCTCTCTCTCTTTCTGTTAGAAAACGGTTTTACTAAGGGCAAGGTCGATAGAACCTTGTTCAGAAGACAAGAAGGGAAAGACATTTTACTCGTCCAAATTTACGTAGATGACATCATTTTTGGGTCACCTAACAAAAAGCTGAGTGAAAGTTTTTCAACACTCATGCAAAGTAAATTTGAGATATCAATGATGGGTGAAATGAATTACTTTCTTGGTCTTCAAGTAAAACAGACCCCTGAAGGGATTTTCATAAATCAAGCGAAGTACACTAGAAATCTTCTAGACAAGTACGGGATTAAAACTTGTAAGTCTACTGGCGTACCGATGCAACCTACTTACAGAATGGATCCAGACGAACACGGTAAATGTGCTGATCAATCTTATTATCGTGGACTTATTGGCTCGTTACTGTATCTAATTGCTAGTAGACCAGACATTGCATTCTCTGTTGGTGTTTGTGCTCGTTTCCAGGCCAATCCAAAAGAGAGTCACATGGAAACCACGAAACGGATACTAAAATATTTGAAAAGAACCATCAATCGTGGTATATGGTATCCTTCAAATGATGACCTATCCTTAAGTGGCTACTCAGATTCTGATTTTGGTGGCTGTAGAATAGATAGGAAATCTACATCTGGTTCTTGTCAATTCTTAGGCACAAAACTCATTTCATGGTTTTCGAAAAAGCAAACTAGTGTAGCTACCTCTACTACCGAAGCCGAATACATGACTGCTGGTAGCTGTTGTAGTCAACTTGGCTCATGCAACAGCTTAGAGATTACAACATATATGAATCAAATGTTCATATTTTCTGTGATAGTAATAGTGCAATTGCCATTACACAAAATCCTGTTTTGCACACACGTTGTAAGCATGTTGATGTGAAGCATCATTTCATACGTGATCATGTAGAAAAGAAGGATATTCGCATGGAAAAGATTCATACTGATTTTCAAAGAGCTGATATTTTCACAAAACCATTAGCTGAGGCTCGTTTTCGTGAGTTATGCATTAGTCTAGGACTAATTGATCTAGACCCTACTTGCCTATAGATATGTACTAACCAGACAGGTACATCAAAGAAATAAGAAGACAAGATCACTGGAATAGAGCACTCGTCTACTCGCTCAACAGACAGGTATACAAGGTCAGACAAGATGACCAAACAACCCGATGAGGAAGCTGGTAAAGCTGAGGGTAATACTAAGGGAATAAACATCTAAGGGGGAATATTTGATTTCTTAAAAATCCTTATGTTGACTCTTAAGTTTGTTAACAAGTCATCTTGTTCGAACCTTGACTATTGCATTAGAATGATATTCATCTTAATTATTTTACTCTACTTGTACCTACGATCCTACGTTGCATAAGATTAAATAGGTACATGAAGTCGTTCGACATTCAGAATAAGACAAGGACAGTCGAAGGGGGAACTCGTCTTGTGCACTTAAGCCAACTCGTCTTGTGAAGCTTAAGTCTATTCGTCTGTTCTGGATAGACTCGAACAGACAAGATACGTATTCTTTTGATTCAAATATTCTAAGTTTTTAATCTACTCGAATTAAGGGCATTACAGTAATTCGATAATGCTAAAATTGGAAAACCCTAGAATTGGATTTATACACTCCCATTTTAATGAGGTGTATACACCCAGTTAGCACCTCACTCTACTACGCTAGGTCAGATGTGTACACACCTCTGTCCTAACCAATAGAAGAGGCGGATTCCAAATTTTACAATATCAAATCACGTAATATTCTCGATTCCGTAACTGAATATCAAAAGACACACCATTGGATCAATTCGTTCAATCGTGGCCGTCGATTCTTAAAATCAGTTTTAACAAAACCCAACTCTTACACACTACTTCCCCCACGTTTTGCTTAACCCCCCTACTCTAGCACTTGATTTCTTGCGAAACTTACTCTTTGTTCTTGAACTATCTATCCAATATGTCTATCACCTCGCTTTTCGATATAAGGACTAACATGCAGGCCAGGTTTGACCTTGGCAAGTTCATCTCCGAAAACAAGGAGGTGCATCTGGAACCTTCTGTGTTTTTCAAAGGCAAACACACAGATGGCAACAACGAAATCTTGTCGAAGTGTAGCAGGTGTGGGTTGAAACCGTTTTTGGAGGCATTCCCACAAGTTGTTTTGGAGGAGGAAGTGTTAGAGTTCTATGCCAATGCCACCAGACGAGGCGACTCCATAGAATCTTGGGTTGGAGGCAGTCGTGTGGAGATTACTCGAGAAGCCGTGTTCGAGCATTTGAAGCTACCCATCAGATCGATTGATTTGGAGAATTACGCTATTGGGCAAGAAACAAGATACCTCAGTGTATTTTGTGGAAAGAAATTAAGGCTTAATCCTGACGGCAAACTCCCAACTGTCAAGAAGAAAGAGCTCCTAGAAAAGTACAGGACTCTTCTCGATATCGCTTCAAAAATGTTGATGTGTGTTACCGGCTCTTATGATTCAGTCACCTTGCAAAAGGCAAGAGTAATGGCTGCCATTTATGATGGAATTACTGAAGGAAATTGGTTCAAATTATTTACTGATCGACTCATGTTCTTTGAGAGAAGTGTTAGAGTCGACACCGATACTGCAAATTGGGTGGCGTCCAATGTGGTCGGGTTTGGAAATAAGCTAAGTATTCTACTACCCTTATTGATGCTAAACAAGACGGAATGGAGCAAAGGAAAGCCATTCCATCCTTTGAAATTTTACTTGAAGAAAGAGGCCTTGAGACCGGAATGGAGCAAGTTGCTGCTAGGCCAGCTGCCCCCAGACCGGTTCATATTGATGTTCTGGATGCAATACCTGAAGCTGTCTCGTCTAGTTCAGAGGAAGACGAGTCGGAGAGTGAAGACTCTAAGAAAAAGTCCGAGGCTGGAGCAAGTTCAGAAGACTCGGAGGAGACTCAATCTGAGAAAGAGTTTGAGAAAGAAGAGGAATCTATTGATGAAGATCTCCAAGTCTATCGCCTAGTGAGAGTAGAGACGACTCCTTCACCAGACAAGTCGACTCCACATGTTGGTTCTTCTTCTCAAACTCCTGTATTACCTCTCTCTCTCCCCGTTTCAACCAGGGCAAGATCACATCGATCTCATGCCAGACCTATTCCCTCAACCTCGCAAGTGTTGACAGTGCATCCACTGAGAGCCAGCATTACCCAAGACACTACCATATATGACACAACTGATACTCAAACAGTTGACATACCAAACCTAGCTACATCTCAGCCCCCAGAAACCACAGTCCATATTCCCTCTACCTCAACAGAATATGTTGAACCCTCAAACCCATCTATTTCAGACACTTCATTAGTTGCCACTGCAACAACTGATGCAAGGACCCCACTTGCTCAGACCTCGTCTGAAACTAGATTTGAATCCTTGGTCTATTACCCGATGTGTTTAAAAGAAAAGAGGATTCGTTCGAAGATGTGCAACAATTTGAAGAAACAACTCTCATCTATCAAGATAGACTACTCAACAGAGCAGTTTGAGAAGCTTCTTAGGATTTACACTTGGGTTGCATTAAAGAAGTCCCCAACAAACGACTTGTTTGAAGTCATCTGAGGTAAGGGTTGTATCTCCAATTTTATGGATTGGGAAATGGAGCAAATGGAGAACAGTGGTGTTCGAGACCATTCAGAGCTATTCCCAGCCCACGCCCTTACTGCTCTTGTGAAAAGGATATTGAGTATTTCTGATGATTTGCTGTATTCAGAATCCCAATTTGATGTGGGTGCTCAAGTTTCAGAGACTGATTTTGTAGAAGATGAAGTGATGGTTGATGTTGAACCAGTCCAAGATATTCAGTCTACTGATCCTGTGATAGAGCTTGACAATGTCTCAGACCAGCTGAGAGGCATTGTGTTCAAATTCCAAGTGGAACATGCTGACAGTCCGAGGTCAGATTCAAAGTTCATTAATCGATATTCTGACAAGTTCTTTCCAGCAGAAATTTGTGGCTATGTGAACAAGTTGCAAGACATGGTGAAGAAAGACTTGGCTGATGTTGAAAGAAAGGCTAAAGAAGCAAGGTTAGCAATCGTTCCTTACACTCCTCAACTTAATTTAAAAGCTATTGCTGGAAGTGTGATTCCAGAGGCTGAAGTAGTAGAAGACGAGGTCTTGACTACTGCTCCAGAAGGGAAGTTGGTGGAAGTGTTATCTCTTCCAGAAGATGAGGTCATGGAAGAAGCTGCTCATATAGAAGTTGGTCAATCTTCTCAAGCAATTCCAGCTGCTTCAATAGATGAGTTAAAGAACGATCTAAAAGCTGTGATCAAGTCGTCTATTGATGAATTCCTCAGGTCCGAAATCAAGAAGACTCTTGTTGAACAGAACAGTGTCCTTGTGACAAGTTCAAAAGAGATGATTATGAATGAGGTAAATCAGTTGGACAATGACTTCAGGCATGAGATGTTCAACCAGATTGAAGGATTTCTCCAGAATCAAGTTGAATATTCGGAGAAAAGTTCAGTCGACTTCGCTCGTGTCCTAGCTAAAGAATCGAGAAAGATGGAAAGGGTGTATCGAGTGAAGATTGACATTGCAGATGTTCAGAGAAAGGAAGCTTATGATCAGCTAGCACAAGCAAGATAGATTATCAGTGCTATGACTGAAGAGAACAGGAAGTTACGTCTGACTGCAACACATTTCAAGAATGAGTTGAATCTGTCTACTCAGAAGTTGGAGTTGGTTGCTACCAAGCTAGACAAGTTGAGTCAAGACGGTTCTCACCAGAAGCAGATTGAGAAAGCTACTAACCTGATGAAGCAAGCTATGATAGAAGAGATGACTCGCTTTACTTCTCTTTTCACTTTCAAGGCGACTGATGAAGCCAAAAAGGGGGAAGAGACGAGTAGAGTTGAAGCCAGAGTTGAAGTTGCTGAAGGTGAAAAAGCTAAGTCCAAAGCTAAGTCCAGTTCTGAACCAGAAGCAAAAGAGGCTGCGGAAGCTATGCAAGATCTTAGAAGGCCTAAGAGAGGCAAGTTGGTGAAAACTGCGGATCTTGAGCAAGCCAAAGCAGAAGAGTTTAAGAGAAAGGAGAAAGGCAAAGGTGTTGCTGCTACTCCTGAAACAGAGGTTCAGAAGAGGCCAGTATCAAAGAGAAAGTCTATTGTTATTGAAGAACCGAAAGAAGTTGAGGCAACTACAATTGTAAAGAAGCAGAAGGTTGTTGATGCTGCTGATGATGATGAAAGGAACTATGCGAACCAGAAGAAGCTTGGTAAGCATATTAGAAGGTTGTAGAAGCTGAAGTCGGATGAAGATCAAGTGGAAGATGCTTATATTGATTATTTCATGGACAAAGAACATCGCCAAAATTGGTTGAAAGTGAAGAGACAATGGGAGCTTGACCACTGGATTATCAGAAAATTTGGTGATGTTGAGAGTCCAGATGAGTTGTATTCAATCTTTGATAAGTTCATGGAAGGGCAGAATAGGATGCTTTGGAACTTGATCATAAGAATATCTGCTGCTGTGAACTACAATATTCTAGTGCCGATCTATCCGAAGTGGAAGATTCCTATGACTAGCTCAGGTAAAAGAGTTGATTTTAACCAGATCAAGAAGTTTGAAGAGGAGCTGCTAGACAAGGAGAAGATCGATGATGAAGAACACATCAGAGTTATTCATAGAAGACTCCTAGATGCATTCTGCGTTCCAAATCTTGAAGGAGGTAACATAACATATTAGTTTGTTTGTTATTTGCTTTGATTGTTAAGTTTTTGAATTTTGCTAAGTATGTGTAATATTTACTGTTCTTATTTGAATGAATGAAAAGATAAGTACTATTTGGTGTTAAAGACAAGATAACTACTTAACTAGTCTACTATTGAGAAAAGATTCAAGTAGTTTTGGCTTCATCAAAAAGGGGGAAATTGTTGGGATATGAATCCTAGAACAAGTCCTAAATGATGATAAAAGATAAAGATGAAGTTTTGATAAGCCAAAAGTAGTTTGAATATTTTCTAAGTGTTGACTGATCTAGTCTAGTTAAGATGAGTCATCTTGTACAGACCAGTAGAGTTCACATAAGACAAGTGTTGTTATATATAAAAGATAAGTACTTATAGTACGTATATACTCTGTATTAAATGTTTAGGTTGTTATTGAGCTATATTAAACATTGTATAGAAGCTCATGTTTTTCATATGTAAATAATCATTGTATAGATTTCTAAGTTGACTAAGGAAAAGAGTTATGGTTGGATAGATTTACTGGATTTTGAGTGTGAAACTTGTTCTTTAAGAATTGATGCTTTAGATGACAACAATCTAGTTGTTTATGGGAGTCGTCTTGAAACTAGACATGATGGGATTAGGATATATTATTTTGAGATGCATATACTATCTTACTCTAATTCAGGATCAAAGTGGAACAAGTTTACGATTTCACAAGAAGGGATGATGCCGTCAAATTATGAAGTTGTACCAATACAATTCTTGAACAACAACAATACTAAATTGATGTTCAGAATCGATCCAAGAGGAACATTTTCGTCGTATGATTTTGTGAAGAAGGAAATCTTCCATTTAGAAGATGTTAATAGGGTTTATCGAATTCAACATACGTATAAGCATGTTGAAAGTCTTGTTTCTCCATTTAAAAGTTAGGAAGTATAAACATAAATTCCTGAATTTTTTACAATAATGGTTTAAATATTTATGATCATGTGTAGCTGAATATGGCAGTGTAAACAACTTAACTTTCAATTGTTAACATATTCACATTTGCATAATAATATTTAGTTGTGCAGAAATAATTATAATGTTCTGCATAAATGTGTCTTTTTTCAATCATATGCAGAAAAAGAGGAGCTTTCCTGCACAATACAGACTAATATGAAATATTTAAGAATGTTCATTCTGCATAATTGTGAATATGGTAGTGTAAGTAACTTTAATTTACCATGATAAAATAACCAAATAAACATAACATATTATTCTTATGAATAGATTAATATTATTGTTCTGCACACATAATTATATGCAGAAAGAAAGTTTTAAATTCTGAATAAATTTTTAATTGTGCAATCTTGCTATTTGAAATTATTGCAGATTATTTTTGAAATTGGAATACTCTTAAACATTAATGAAAATTTAAATAAAATTTCTGAACATTGACACGTATAATTGATAGAAAAAGTTTTTTTTTTTCAAATAATTTTTTTGTTTTTGTTTTTAATTAATCCGAGAAAATAGTGATACAATACTAGCATTTTTTTGCATGTTGAATGGTCTGCTTTTATTTCAATGCAGAATCAATAAAATTTCTGCACATTTAATAATAATATGTAATATGGCAAATATACATTCTGCATAATGGTGCGTTTGAAATATGAATGATTGAATGCATATAATACTCTTTTAGTTTCTGCATATTGTTGATTTGTTTTGCATAATACAACTTTGCATGTAGACAACATATGATTTTAGACATATTATATTTCTGTTTTGACTTTAAGATCAAAAGAAATGATTCAGTATTTACATATATTTGTGGAATTATATTTGACAACAGAAATTCAGTAAATAAATGACATAATAAAATTCTGTAAAGGTAAACAATTAAACTTAACAACAGAAATTCAGTAAATAAATGAAAACAAACAAGTCGAAATTATTGAAATAAGAAATATTACTCAATACGTGATGTCTAAATACAGTAAAGAAAAAAAAAGGCAGTAATAAACCTAAAAACAATTCTAATGAGAAGTATTGGTCTTGTCTGTTCCAAACACAGTTGCACACGTTAAAGAATCGTGTCTGCCTTTTTTGCCACAAGTCTTACAAGTACTCGGTTTTGTCTTCCGAAATTCTCCATATGAAGTTATCCTCTTTTGTTTCGGTCTTCCTGGTGGGTTATGCAGAATAGGAGGTAGAATCTTTTCTTCATCATTCGTATACCTGTACTCGTATCTTTCAGTTTGTGGGACAGGTATAAGGTCAGCTGCATAACACTGCTTGTAACTAGAGGTGAAAAAGCATTCTTCAACAACATTATTAATGGTTGTGCAATGCTTTTTTATAACACCTATTGCATGTGCGCATGGAAAGACTTTGATTTGCCAATCAAAACACGTACATACTCCCTCTGTCCCACAATAACTTTCACACTTTCTTTTCGGGACGTCCCACAATAACTTTCACACCCTTAAAATGGAAAACCCTTTATAAACTCCACCCTCACAATATCCTCAATTTTACACAAATGCCATTACTTTTTCTCCACACATACACAAAAGTCAACTTATTCTTTACTTTATACATAAAGTTTTACAAAATTACCCCTCAAAACTCCACTCATTATTACACTTTCTTAATTTACGTGTCCACCTAACTATGAAAGTTAATACGGGACGGAGGGAGTATATTATATGCAATATCAACAGTGACTGTGGGTTTTGAAGACACTTCAAATTGTCCATTTGGATATACAAATACGGACCATGATGCACTAATATTCCCCAACTCATTCCAAAGTTGCTCTTTGCTCGGAACTAACAAACTTGTCCACTTATTGCTATTTTCTCGCCTCTCCACAAACCATCTAGATATCTCTTTCCTTATAGAGTCAATCATATAAGTTACGGGTAGACCTCTAGCTTCACGGATCCATGAATTAAACGACTCGGCAGCGTTTGACGTCATCTCTCCATATCTCTTAAGGTGAGGTGAGTGTGCAACAGCCCATCTTTCGTAGGGCAGATCTTGAAGCCATTCCTCAGCAATTCGACCTCCAACTTTCTTAAATTCTTCAATCTTTTCGTTGAAAATCCTCGTTATTGGAGCATATGCACACTGCCTAAACAAATCAGCCATATTCTCACGATGTTGTGTATTCCATCCTCCACCATATCGACCCTTAAGGTTTGATAAAAGATGGTACAAACAGTAAAAATGGGCAGGTTCACTCCATACGTCATAAAATGCAGACATCAAACCCGTATTTCTGTCGGAGATATAGATTACATTTTTCGGGTGAGTAATGAGGTCGCGAAGTTTAGTTAGAAACCAAGCCCAATTGCTTCTGTTTTCAGCGGAAACAATTGCAAAAGCAACTGGAAACAGACCTATACAAAAAAAGCAAAGTATCCTATTAGAAATCTGGAAAAATTAATTAATCCGTTTAATACATAAATCACATTTGCAGGCCTGGACAACTTAAATTAATAATAACAGATATTTCATATTAGCTAGAAGCAAATTATTCTGCAGATTCAAAATCTGATAAAAAAATTCAACAATTAGCAAAATGACAAAGATACTAAACTTCATAATTAAACAGTAAAGAAATGAATAATGAAAAGAATTTTACCATTGTCACCATCCTTCGCCGTGGCAGCAAGCAGAACACCTTTTGACCTCCCCTTTAAAAATGTCCCGTCGATAAAAAGCAATGGCCTACATTTTTTGAATCCTTCCTTACAAGCGTTGAACGAGATGAAGATTCGTTCAAAATGGTTAGTCACATTGTTTTTCTTCAGGTCAACTATACTACCCGGATTAGTACGTTTTACCGCATCACTATACCACCGTAATTGATCATACGATTCGTCATAGCTGCCAAAAATCTCATCCCGTGCAGCTTCAATTCCGCGCCAAATTTTAGAATATGTAACATCAAATCCATAATTCAGCTTGATGTATATCATCACTTCCTTTACAGTGATAGTAGGATTGCCCCTAACACTTTGCAAGAGGATTTCCTTTAGAAGTTTCACACCAAACCTATTCTTTTTTCCAAGTAGAAGGTTACCCACACATTTGTGTATGAGATTGGCTTTGGACAACACAAATCCAGAATTCATGGGCAATTGTTTGACTTTAATGAACCAATCACAACTAGTTGCAGCTTTCTCAGAACACACGACATGTATATATCTAGGGGAATTCTTCAAAAATACATACTTGAAATTAAGTTTAGTTGAATACTTTATCAATTCAATTCTAAACTCAGGTGCACCACCAACAAAAAGTTCACCAATCTTCATGATTTTTCCCCAATGATCAGACAAGTAGGTCTTAGTTTTATCAGTTGGACTTATATCAAACTTTGGTACGCTACCCACTCCCATAAATTCACTGGACACAATATTTTTGTTTTGATTTACAGATACTATTTGGGATGCATAGTAATTAACAATAAGATTCTCTCTTGTAGAATTACTTTCTACATCTCCAGAAATCTGCAGGACACTAGATGGAACATTACACCCACTGTCGTTATAGTCTATTGCCCTATTTTCCAAATTTTCAGAATTCTGGTGCGCAACAATGGGAACACATGAATTTTCAAAATCTAAATAGACATTAACTAGTTTTTCTGAAGAAAACTGGCAAAACTCAATTAATCCACCCAAATCATCGTCTGATGCCAAACAACAATTATTAATACTACCAACTGAATACGACATTGATATACTATTGGAAAAAAACGTAGGCCACATACCGATGATTTGATTCACAACATCTGCATACAGTGAAGATCGACTAACACGAACCAACTTAGTCTTCCCATTGAATTCGATTTTCAGAATTACCACACAATCCATAGATTCAAATTCTGCAGCTAAAATTAGAAAAAATGCAGAACACGATAAACAAACGACAGGGACGATGAATTCTGAATTAGGGCTGTTTTTGCGAAATTAGGATTGCTTTAATTGAAAATTCCTATCAATCCTGCAGATTGTAAACGAAATAAGGAAGGTGAGATTCTTATTTCCATATGAGTGATATTAAACTGAATGCCTCTATGTGATTGCGAAATATATGGAATGTATGACTTGTTCCATTATTAAATAAATTAATAAGTTAATCTTCAAATTTAAATGTAAGGGCATAAATGGTTATTAACATATGTTTTTGTCCTTTTTTAAAAATATTATAATAGTTGTCCTTTATTAAGAAGCTAGGTGTATAAATGGCATTTTTTATAAAAATTCTCTTTAATGAATCTGAATTCAGTTGATTTTCTACAGCTGACTTGATGTTAGTTGCTTTAGTTGATTTTATTTTATCTCAGCTACCATCCCAGCCAGGTCATGCGAAGTAACACAACTGTTCGGCCGAAAGTTCATGTGGCATAACACATGTGTTTGGTCATTTCGACCATACATCTCCAATTTTTTTTAAATAAAATATGTTCGACCATATTGTAGCCATACGTCCTGTGGTTTGTTCATCTACGATTACGGTTGAACAATGACACGACTACTCTTAAAAACACAATTTAAAAAACCTTGATCAAAAGTATGAAAAATATTAAATACAATTACATGGATGCTCATAATTAAATCTTCTTCTATAACAAAATTGTTGTGATCATTTCATCAATAATTTAGTAGGATTTATCTCTCTTAGAGCAATAAATGACAGTGGAAACAAGATTTATTTGTGCCTGGAATAAGGGTGTACGATGTGAGCACAATTTACTGCTTCCAAATGATTCAACTCGAGTGTTGGCAAAGACACTTTGTCCGAAGGATTGTGCGGACAAGGTTATATGACATTACAACCAAGATGGGGTTTACAATGTTGGTGGCCGGACAGAGGTGGGGGGAGGCCAGTGAGGAGTAGTCGCAGTTTATGGACACTTAAAGTCCCTCTGAATGTGAAGATGTGATTCTAGCGGTGCTGTAGGAACTTTTTGCCAACAAAAGTGACTTTGCGGGATTGTGGGGGTGGATTCACCGGTGATATGTGATGTGTGCAATATGGATTGTGAACTTTCTGGCATCTTTTTATGCATCGCGAATTTGCTCAAGAGTGCTAGGAGTTGGGAGGATTCTAGTCGGTGCTGGAGCACATCGATACTGATGTAAAGTTTCTTACACATTTATTTTTTGCTGCAGTGCATTTTTGTGAAGCTCGAATGGCGTATTTTGGAGAGAGTGGAATTTAGTTGTTTAGGAGGGACATCCCTCTCTTTCGGTGAGGGCTATTGCAGAGGCTACAACGTCCTTGTCTGAGTGGTTAGCTAGCTAGGAAAGTCACTCGAGTCCTTGTGTACTGATTCGGGTGGAAATTGCATGATTTTAGTGCACATTTGGAGCTTATATTTCTTGTAATGTCATATTTTATTGATCAATTGTGGATGATTTGATTTAATTATGAGAAAGGTATGGTGTTGTTGATGTTTGTAGGTAAAATGAGGCTTTTAGGAGCAAAACACATGTCTATATCTCACTGAACCAAAACGATGATTGCACCATTAGATTCGTCTCGAAAAATAGAGTGGAATGAAAAAACAAATTGAGTCAATCGGAGTTCGAAATCAAAAGTTATACACAAAACAAGACTAAGGGGTGCCACGCTCGAGTGTGCAGTCTCGGCCGAGTTGGAACATGGCCTGAAATTTCGAACATCATGGCCACGGCTGAGTCGAGGAAATTTTTACCTCGGTCGAGTGTGTAGTCTCGGCCGAGTTGGAAGAAGGCCACGACCGAGTCAAATGCCACAGTCGAGCTCTTGTTGGAAGAAGCGTGGTCGCGTTTTTGCTAAGACATGACTCGACCGAGTCAACTCTGATTTTTGCTCCAAACTTGTTTTGACCTAGGGCCACGTGCCACACTCATGTAAAAGGGTATAAATAGGCCAAATTTCGAGATTTTGAAGAGTTCTCCCATTCTTGCAAGCTAGTTCACATACATACACATAGTTTAAGGTGTTTTGAAGGTTTTTGTCATTTAAATTCCATAGATTAGCTTATATAGTGGTAAAAACTTCAATTCAAGCATAAAATAGTGTTGGGCTTTCTTAATTACTTCAAGTTGTAGCTTCATTTCAACAATCAAGGTGATATGTACTTTAATTGTAAGCTCAATTTAGTAATATCTCATTTCTTACAATTTATTTGTTATTAATTATGCGTTTGATGTTATCTAGTGTTGTAGCCATGGGATCCTATTCTAGAACCATGGGCTAAGTCTTAATTGCCTTGGGTGTGGATGTTTTAATGGTGTTTAGTGAAATAATAGATTAATTGCATGATTAACCTAGGTTTTTTATGTTAATGTTTCTAGTGTTGTGTTTTGCATGATTCAAATGGTTAATCCACCTTATTAGCTAGCATTGTTAATTGTGATTATTGCAACGAGAGTTGATTAGTATATTTGGGGGTGTGAGTGTGAGCTTGAATTAATTAATTTGAATTAAAATAGTGATTAACTTAACCGAGAGAGGGTTAATTGCTTAGATAAACAACACTAGACACTAATCGATTAGAGGTCGTCTATTAGATTGGTGAGAGGGCGAACCGTAAATATTAGTTATCGTGTTGAACGTGTTTACGGGTCACTATCCTAGGAGTTTATGGTATTGATTAGATCATATAATTGCTAATTAATGCACATGTTCACCTAAGCCTCACGAGGGATTGGTCTACACATATATGTAATAACCTTTAGCTTAATTTGAAACCTTAGGTTAAATTTGTGTAGTCGGTTCACTAAATCATTAAATCACATAAAAAACGGAAGCACCTGAGGCAATACTCCCTCCTTACACTTTCTCACGAAATTTAGATAGTTGTTATTTCCATTTTCTTGTTATTCTCATTCTTGTTAAGTTTAGTATAATTTAGTTAAATCTTGTTTCTTGTCTTTTGTGGTAATTGCCAATTTTCTTGCATCTTAGTGAATCTAGCTTAATACATTAGTTTAATTTCTGAAAAATCCAAAAACAACCCCATTTCATTATTACAATAACATTCAAACTTGTAGCTCTTGTGATTCATGTTCACTTAACTAGGTCTTTGGAACGAAAATACTAGGTCGTATACTTATCATACTACAATCAAACTCATACGCTTGTGGGGATCCTTTTGTTGTTTGAAAAGTGCAAAAATACGAATCAAGTCAATGGCTCCGCTGTCGAGGACCTAGGCGAGTGTTGTTAGTGAAACTTAGAGTTTGTTAAGTGTTATTGCTAGTAACATTTACTTTTCATTATTTTGTTTTTTATTTTTCTTGTGGAATTTGATACTTGTTTTTGTAGGTGTTTATGATCACAAGATCACGTGGAGGAATCTTAGAACCACTAGACCTTGAGATTGAGGCACACGCAAGAAGAAGGAATCGAAGTAGAAACTGAAAAAGAGTTGTAGAGGAACATCGTGAGATGGGGAAAAATAAAGAGAAGATGAACCTTCCACCTCAAAGGGATGAGGAACTTCAAAGAGAGAATCTCCAAGTTGGGAACCTACAATGAGATAACCCACCTCAAAACTTCCCTCAAAAGCCTCCACCAAATCTTGAAAATCCTAACCCACAATATCATCCACAAAATCATCCTCCATACCAAGGATATTATCCTTATCCTTACCCATCTCAACCACAAGCCTACTACCCACCACCTCTACCACATCAATACCAACAACCTCAACATCCTTATCCTCCTTACCAATATCATCTACCTCAACCAATTCAAGAAGAGTACATTCCTCCCCCTCCACATATAGAGAATCCTCGTCATGTATACCATGGAAGGCCCATGAGGGAATACTTAGAGCCTCAATCGAGTGAGTACTACGATGGGTTGGCAAGGCCAAGGGTGGAGACAAACAATTTTGAAATTCGTGCCTTTTTACTCCGGATGATGAGAGGGAAGCAATTTGAATGGAGGACGGAGCAAGGATTTGAGGAGGACCCGAATGATCATCTAGCTCAATTCTTAGAGATCGCCAATACTCTCAAAAAAAAAACGGAGTGTCGAAAGATGTTAAGAAGTTGAGACTCTTTCAATTCACATCATTGGGGAAAGCTACAGCTTGGTTGCAATCGAGTATTCCAGCCGGAGAGATAAGTACTTGGGACGATTTGAAGAAACAGTTTCTCTTGAAGTACTATCCTCCTTCCAAGACCATGGAGGCAAAACAAAATATCTCCCAATTCAAGCAAGGAGTAAATGAAGATATCAAAGAAGCTTGGGAGAGGTTTACAAATTTGTTGATCACATGTCCTCAACATGGTTTTCGACATGAGCAAACAACGTGTTGGTTCTTTTGTGGTTTGAGAGAAGAGGATTAACATCATTTGAATGTTTGTGCGGGTGGGTCAATTTGGTTAAAGTCCGTCGAAAAAATTGAGAAGATAATGTACGGAATAGCCCACAATACCTTCAAGACGAGAATAGACCGAGGAGCACGGTATAGAATTGCAAGTGTGAATGAAGTTGACAACATGAATACCATGGTCACTAGTTTGATTGACAAGGTTAATGCTCTAGCACAAAATCAATCAAAGGATAGTGAACCACAATTCATTCATGAAGAGCCTCAAATGATGCACATGGAAGAAGTGAATTATATGGGTCGACCTCCATACCAAGAAAATCAACAACAAAACTTTCCAGGAAGTCGCCCGTATCAAGCCCCTTACCAAGCTCCATATCAAACTCTTCCTCAAAATCGGTTTAAAGGAGATCAATCCTCATCCTTCCAAGGACATCAAGGTCAAGGGGAACCCTCCACTCAATACCAAGCCGCTCAAAACCCAAATTTCAGGAGAAATGATAACTTATCTTACTCTAATCCGAAAGGTGCTATGCAATATCCTCCCAAATTTGATCCTGAAGCAAAGCCCCCAAATGGGGAAGGGAAGTCCTCAACCGATGAGGTTTTTGCACTTTTAATGAAAAGGATGGATGCATATGAGAAGAAAGCAGAATCAACCGACTCCATTCTTGCTCAACTCGTAAGTAATTCCAAATCGGTGTAATTCCAACTAGAGAAATTGGCTACTTCAATCGGGTCTCAACAAAATAAGGGAAAGTTTCCTTCAACCACCAAGGTAAACCCACGTGAGCATTATAATGCTATTACACTTAGAAGTGGTGCACAATATGAAAGCCCTTCAATGCCAATTGAATTGGAAGAAAATGAAGTGGTGAGTGAACAAGAAGGAAAAAAGAAAGAGGCTCAAGAGAATGATAGTGTGGAAAGTGAGAAGAAGCTTGAGAAAGATGAAAAAAAGGGTAGGTAATGGAGAGAATGCTCCAAGAATTTCAAAGTGGAAGATTGCCAAAGAGTTAAGGAAGAATAAGAATGAGGTACTTAGTCACAAATGGGGAGTGCCCATTACTCATGTGCCGCTTCCTTATCCGAAAAGATTTATGAGGCAAAAGATAGATGAAAATTTTGGGATTTTTTTTGGAGATTTTCAAGAAAATCCACATAAGTATTCCGTTCTCGGATGCTCTAGAGCAAATGCCTCATTACATGAAGTTTTTCAGGGATGCAATGGCGAACAAGAAGAAGCTAGTGGATAATGAGAAGATCAACTTGACTGAGGAATGAAGTGTTATTCTTCAACGCAACCTCCCCGAAAAGCTCAAAGATTCGGGTAGTTTCACTCTCCCGTGTGAAATTGGTGATGGTCCCATGATGAAACCTCTTTGTGACTTGGGGGCTAGTATTAATTTGATGCCACTCTCAATCTTCAAGCGTTTGGGACTTGGAGAAGTGAAGCACACATCAATTACTCTTCAATTGGCGGATCGTTCCATCACACATCCTAAGGGGATCATTGAAGATGTATTGGTGAAGATTGATAAATTCATCATTCCGTCCGACTTTGTGGTGCTTGATATGAAAGAAGACACAAATATCCCATTGATTCTTGGGAGGCCATTTCTTGCCACGGGTGGTGCAAATATCAACTTGAGGAAATGAGAGGTGATATTGGAGGTGAAAGAAGAGAAGGTGATTTTCTCTATGAATGGCTCAATTGAAAGTGCCCTACGAAAGGAAGAATGTCACTCTATGAAAGAACTCAAAGCTTTTGTGGAAAAAGGGAAAGGAACAAAGCTAGAGCCCTTGCCAAAAGTTTCATTTAAAGATCAGGGAGATGAAAATGAATTGAAGCAAACACCCAAACTTGAGCAAAACTCAAGTTTGGGGGAGTTTGATAAGAAGGAGAGATTTGATGAGTTGCTTAAGGCAAGTGAGAATGACGAGGAAAGAAGAAAAAGTTCAAAGGAGAGAAAAATCGAAAAAGGTTTTGAAATTGGAGATGAGTTGATATGGTGCAACTTTGGAGTGATGGAAATTCTCAAGAAGTTGAAGTTCAAGGGACGCAACGTGTTAGTTATGAAGAAAGTGAACTCGGAAGAGAACATTGAGTTGTAAAGTGAGGAAAATAATATTTTCATCACCAATGAGCATAATGTGAAGCACTACCATCCTCCATTCAAAGAAAATGAAGTTTGAACTTGTTGATTTCCGTCCGACATAGGACGTTAAACCTAGCGCTAAATGGGAGGCAACCCATTTTTACATGCTTTATTTCATTTCTAGTTGATTTTATTTACTTTGGTAGTTTAGTTTGATGGTGCTTTGTGAGTTTTGATGATATGTGAAGAGCCTTGGGATGAAATGGACGAATGATGGAGTCGAAAGTGGAACCTCGGGATAGGAAGAAAGTGAAGCTATAGCAATCGTAAGAGGTACGCCCACCTAAAATCATAGGAATTTCATATCAATTTCTATGTTGGGGGGAGGGGGGTAATGGCATTTATTTTCGTGTTTATGACATCGATTGCTTAATGGTGCTTAAGTAGTAGTGAGGTTGTGATTGTTGAGGATAGTGGCCCTTGTGTGTAGATTTGTATGGTTAGCGCTTTGTGTCAATATCATTGCAAAACTAATTTTCAAAACTTTTAATTGCTTAGCAATGAAAAAGTTTGGGTGTGTGTGTTTGCTTTTACATTTCTATTGACACCAACGTGTACTTGCATGTGTGTGTAATTTGAACTTTGGTGAACCTTGAAATCCATAGTTGAGGATTTGTGGTGAATTTAATTCCTTGAATGTGTGCATGATTTGTGATGGATTATGATGCTTATGTTGTGTTTCATCTTTGTTGGCTTTTGATGCTTTGAGTGCACAATTTGTTGTTGATTGGTGTTGATTGATGAATGTTTAAGTTACTTTGAATGAACCGGTGAGAGTTGAGCATATAACCGAACATAAAACCGGTTCATTTCATTGTTGAGTGGATCAATTCATTGCAGAAATTCTAGAACTTGCCCAAGTTCTTGCTTGAGATCATAATTTTGTGAAACTTTGAGATATGATGTAGACCATCTTTCGTACTACAAGTCACTAAGCTAAAATTTTCCAAAAACCAAAGTAATTTTCTGTAGTTAGCCCATTTGAGCTTGATTTCCCATTTTCTTGGCAACCTACAATGTTTAACCACTTAACCTTTTGAGTCGTTGATATCCATATCTAATGGAGGATAAAAGAGAAAGTGGTAAAACATGTGCTTGAATGTCTTTGGTTTGAAAAGAATCTTTGGCAAAAGTTGAGAAAAAAAAAAGATGGAAGAAGAGAAAAATGATGAAAAAGAAAAGAGGGACAATGAGCCCCAAGAGCTTAAAAGAAAAAACTGACTCAAAAAGATGAGAGGATGAATACATTTTTGAGGAATATGAATGAAAAGTGAGGATGTTGGTTGTAAACCTTAAGAGCATAAGCATGAAATGTGAAATAACTACCTTTATCCTTCACTAGACGAGTCACTTCATCCTACCTTGTCCAAAGAGCCAATGTTACGTCCTTGGTAAAGTCCTATTGATCCAATTGTCGAACATTTTAGTAGTGGAGAGAAAGTAGAGTTTGGGCAAGCTTATGGTGATTACAATGCATGATTTGATTGATGAGTGCTTATACACATCCTTAATTTGTTTGAGTGTTTGAGAGAAACACCCCATCTTGTGAGTTGATAACTTGAAATTTGGATGTTGTTTACCATATCACAATTTGTTACGCGCTTGAGTGTTTTTGGCCAATGAGTTTGATTTTCAATAATGAGCTTGTGATCATCTTTGAAAAAGCATCTTGAGGAAGAAGAATTCACCACATGTCACTTTATATGTGCGATTTGCATTGAGAATTTCATTGCAATCATTCCACCCTCATGTTTTATTTCACGCTTTAAGTTTTGGGGGGGGGGTGATTCGGGTGGAAATTGCATGATTTTAGTGCACATTTGGAGCTTATATTTCTTGTAATGTCATTTTTTATTGATCAATTGTGGATGATTTGATTTAATTATGAGAAAGGTCTGGCGTTGTTGATGTTTATAGGTAAAAATGTGACTTTTAGGAGCAAAACACATGCCTATATCTCACTGAACCAAAAGGATGATTGCACCATTGGATTTTTCTCGAAAAATAGAGTGAAATTAAAAAAACAATCGAGTCAATCGAAGTTCGAAATCAAAAGTTATGCACAAAACAAGATCAAGGGGTGCCACGACCGAGTGTGCAGTCTCGGCCGAGTTGGAACATGGCCTGAAACTTCGAACATCAAGGCCACGACCGAGTCCAGGAAATTTTTACCTCGGTCGAGTGTGCAGTCTCGACCGAGTTGGAACAAGGCCACAGTCGAGCTCCTGTTGGAAGAAGCGTGGTCGCGTTTTTGCTAAGACATGACTCGGTTGAGTCACCCGACACGGCCGAGTCAACTCGGATTTTTGATCCAAACTTGTTTTGACCTAGGGCCACGTGCCACACTCATGTGAAAGGGTATAAATAGGCTAAATTTCGGTTTTTGAAGAGTTCTCCCATTCTTGCAAACTAGTTCACATACATACACATAGTTTAAGGTGTTTTGAAGGTTTTTGTCATTTAAATTCTATAGATTAGCTTAGATAGTGGTAAAAACTTCAATTCAAGCATAGAATAGTGTTAGACTTTCTTAATTACTTCAAGTTGTAGCTTCATTTTAACAATCAAAGTGATATTTACTTTAATTGCAAGCTCAATTTAGTAATTTCTCATTTCTTACAATTTATTTGTTATTAATTATGAGTTTGATGTTATATAGTGTTGTAGCCATGAGATTCTATTATAGAACCATGGGCTAAGTCTTAATTGTCTTGGGTGTGGATGTTTTAATGGTGTTTTGTGAAATAATGGATTAATTGCATGATTAACCTAAGTTTTGGATGTTTATGTTTCTAGTGTTGTGTTTTGTATGATTCAAATGGTTAATCCACCCTATTAGCTAGCATTGTTAATTGTGATTATTGCAATGAGAGTTGGGTAGCATAATTGGGGGTGTGGGTGTGAGCTTTGATTAATTAATTTGAATTAAAATAGTGATTAACTTAACCGAGAGAGGGTTAATTGTTTAGATAGACAACACTAGACACTAATCGATTAGAGGTCATCTATTAGATTGGTGACAGGGTGAACCGTAAACATTAGTAACCGTGTTGAACGTGTCTACGGGTCACTATCCTAGGAGTTTATGGTATTGATTAGACCCTATAATTGCTAATTAATGCACGTGTTCACCTAAGCCTCACGAGGGATTAGTCTACACATATACGTGATTGCCTTTAGCTTAATATGAAACCTTAGGTTAAATTTGTGTAGTCGGTTCACTAAATCATTAAATCACATAAAAAAGGGAAGCACCCGAGGCAATACTCTCTCCTTGCACTTACACACAAAATTTAGATAGTTGTTATTTCTCTTTTCTTGTTATTCTTATTCTTGTTAAGTTTAGAATAATTTAGTTAAATCTCGTTTCTTGTATTTTGTGGTAATTGTCAATTTTCTTGCATCTTAGTGAATCTAGCTTAATACATTAGTTTAATTTCTGAAAAATCCAAAAATAACCCCGTTTCGTTATTACAATAGCATGCAAATTGTAGCTCTAGGGATTCATGTTCACTTAACTAGGTCTTTGAAACGAAAATACTAGGTCATATACTTATCATACTACAATCGAACCCATACGCTTGTGGGGATCGTTTTATTGTTTGAAAAGTGCAAAAATACGAATCAAGTCATGTTCTTGTAATAGCGAGTTGTGATGGGCGGTACCGACCAATAACTAGTTCGGTGAAGGTAACCGTTGATGCATGTAAGTTTTAGTAAATTAGTGGAGATAGGGTTGGGTATGGTGGTTCATGATGTGGAAGAGAGTTTTATCACCCGTCGATTGGTTTCTTCTCGGGCAAATATCAATCTAATGAGGCCGAGATTATGAGAGTGCTTGAAGCTCTTTCATGGTTGTAGAACTTGAGATTTACGTTGGTGAAGGTAGAGTGTTATGAAAACGTGGTTATTGATGCTATTAACGAAAGGAAGTGTGATCGATGGTACCGCCTTTAGGTGCTACTTGATGGAGTAAGAAGAGCTTAGGGGTAGATTTACTAGATGCCATTTAATTTTTGTTCGTCGTAATGCCAATATAGTGGTGCATTTGATTGATAAGATCTCATGATCTTTTTAAAGTCCTCACTTTTGAGTTGAACCTCTATCTTTTGTAATGTTTGTTTAAATTGCTAATAAAGGGTTGTTGAGTTTAAGAAATAAAATAAAAGTTAAACTTTTGAGTTTAAGAAATAAAATAAAAGTGAAACTTAGGGGGTGGAGTGTATTGGTCGTAGATTTTGTATGATTTTTTTGGACTTTTAAAGTTTGGTGGTATTCAATTGGGATTTTAAAAAATCTTTAAAAATTCTGAGGTATTCAATACGAATTTTAAAAAGTCTTTAAAAATATTTAGGTATTCAACAGTTTATGGATTTTAATACTCTATTGATTTTGTTGGATTCTCCTAAAAAAATATAAATAAATTTCATTATCCAAAATCTCTTCTGAAAACTAAAGATTTCAACGGATTCTCTCAGAAAACTCTCAAGACGAAAGATCAGAAGTAGGGATGACAATATTGACCCGACCCGCGAGTACCCACCCCACCTCGCGAGCTTTGGGTCAGATCAGATCCGCCCCGTATTGAGTATGGGTCGGGTCTGGATCTTATGTTCGACCCGCGGGTATCCGACCATACTCGAATCAATATATAAACTTTATATAGTATATATATATATATATATTTTTTTTTTTTTTGGTAAAATATTTATATATATATATATATAATATTAATTTAAAAAAAACAGTTCACATTAAAAAAAACTCTTTGCATCAATATCGGAGTTTATGAAAATCTATATAAATCAATATAAAAGTAAATTCCACGATCCTTTCAAGTCTATCAAAATCTATATAAATCAATAAAAAAGTCAGTCAAACTCTGGACTCTATGAATTTTATAAATTCACGTACTTTTTAAAGTCCAAAAAAATCAAATAGAATCCCAATTGAATACACCCGTTAGTCTTTTTTCCTTGTGTCTATTTTTTTATCCCAAAATAATAGGGCATCATTAATATTATTTTAGTTCGATTCATGTGTTCTAAAGTTCTACTTTTCGTATTCCATTTGATGTTCCATCTCGTTGAATTATTATTATGATACATTGATTAGGCGACACATGTCAACAAACCATAATGTCGAATAAAATACTTCCTCCGTCCCATAAAAAAAAGTTTAATCACTAGGAAGGACAATCCTATAGACCAATATTCAAATAAAGGAAACAAACTAAAACAATACAATTAAGGTCAAATTAACTTGTTAATACCCAATTATGCCCCTTGGTTTGAAATTAAATCCTCATTCACAGGCCACAACCGATAATTACTCTTTAAAAACCATAATTAATTTATAATTTAAATTCCACTTTCCCTAAAATTTTGAAGTTACTATTTCATTTCATTATAATTCTCAACCATAACCCTAGGTTGCTCCCAGCCGCCGCCGCCCTCACCGCGGCCGCTTTTGCCACCGTAACTCTCACCTTGTTCTCTAGATCGTCGTCCGCCGCCGTCCGCCGTCTTTATGGGCCGAAACCCTAACAACTTTCGCCGTGGATGTGTCTCTGTGAAACATTGCCGACGAAGACGATCTGCCTCCCTACAAACCCCCCAAACGGAAGACGAAGCATCATCGTAGATGGCAGATCTGCTTAGCCGCCGTCGTCCACGATCGAACCCCATCTCCTTCGCGGAGACGTGACAACACAGACGCGGCGCACCTGGTTTGATTTTTTAGATCTTTTTTCCTTTTATGTGGCTGAAATTCGAAGCGTATAATGCATCTGGATACACAAAATCAAAACCATGTGATAATAGAGTTTGCCTCTATTAGTTTGTTTAATCTGATCCTGATTTTCTACGGTGGAAAACAGAGTATACTATTGAAATCTCCATACAATTATCGTGTTATTTAATAATTTTCTCTTTTATTTTTGGTTTAGACGTGTGATTAAATGATTCATTAACCAAAAAAACATTTGCCTCCCAGAAATATTCGATTAAGCACTAGTTTAATAAGTACTAGTAACACTCTACACCCTGCAATAAATTAACCACTTGATTGGTTGAGCACTTTGGAGTATAAGGATGAATATGAAATTGAAGTTATATGTTTGGTATAGAGTGTGAAATGGATTGTAACCCCATTTTTTAGTTGGTTTTATTCCTCAAACCACTAAAAAATATACCCCCTCCCAATCCCTTCAATTGTACCAAACACGGTGCAGAGTTTGTGTGCCTAATGCTATTATCTGCAATGTTCACCGGTATAGAGTGTTATTATACCCTCTTCAATAGAGGCATTGACGCATCGTGGGTTGTAATGTCTTTTCATCGGATTATAATTGATGTATTCATTTTCTTGATTGCTTTGTACATGGATAGAGGAGATATATTGACTTAATGTCTTTGTGATGCATCTTAGAATATTGATCATGGAGACTAAGAATATGATGTCCTACTGGAACAATTTGATGGTAATATAATTGGTGTTTCTAAGGAAAAGTAAATTTTAGAGGGTTTATATTTTTTGATGAGATTGATGGACTTGCTATAACTCGTGGAAAAGAAATTGATGGAGTTTCAGTTGGTATCAGTCAACAACGAGTTGCTTTTTTTGTTGCTTTTATGCCATTGTTCATAAATTTAAAATTCTTATTTTGCAATTTTTCCAAAAATGAATATATTCCAAATATATATTTATTGCATATATTTGTATGTATAATGCATATTTCGATTATTTTTTAAATAAAATTAATATTTTAGAACATATGTAGTATTTTATTGCATATTAGGAACTATTTTAGGTTATATGCAACATATTTTTGCATATGTCACTATGAATATGCAACAATTTGCATATACAACTAATTGATTTTGGGATTTCTGAGAATTGAATTGTTGGGAGATTAGTAAATATTTTGAATTTTGGAAATATAATAAATGAGTGTGATTTTCGAGATTGTGTTTCAGAAATCGTTTTTTAAGTCATATGCAATATATTTTTGCATATGTCACTGAATATGCAACAATTTTTTCTATATGCAACTTTATCGTCAACTGTTCATTTATTCAAATAATATAAATTTATATTTAAATGGAGATTTACTATTAATTATTTTTCTTTATTATCTCTATTACATATACATTCTCTTAGTCTTCCTATTTAATAAGTACTATTATACAAAAAAAATTGTGACTGTATATGCAAATTCACGAATCTCCATTGATTTATTTTTCTTCTTTATATTTTATTGGATGTATTTATTTAACATTTTTTTTAAATGTTTATGAATAATTTAGAATTTTAAAAATAAAATTTGGTTTTTAAATTATTATAAGCACCCTTTTCACTTCAACCGTGCAATACTACATACATATTGATTTGTTCAAACAAAAAGATTGATTCTTATCAGTTATGATATGTATTATCGGAATTAATTTTTTATATAGATATATACATGATAATATTATAATTTAATCATGGTCCTTTAAATAATGAAATTGACTATTTTCACTTCATCTGTACACATTTGAAATAGGAGAGCTAACTGTATGCGTGAAAATTGTTAGATTTGGGTTATATGAATGTCCTTGACTCTTGTTTTCGTAAATGTGCGTGATTGAATTAGTTTTTAAATTTGAAAAGATGATCAATTAGTGCAATTACCGATTTTGTGTACATAATTAATTTTATTAATATTTGACTAACTAAAATAGAATTTCACTAATTATATAATTAAATAAAAGGGTAGATTAGTACATTTATCATCGATTTTGTCCTTATTTGAATTAAAAAAAAAAGTTGTCTTTCTATATAAATTCTATAGGTGAAATGTATGATCAATTCCCCCCATAAAAAATGATGACAATTTGAAAAAATAAGTAATGATTGGAGGGTGGAGTTAAAATAGTGTGAATATTATTATTTCTAGAAAAGTAGTAAATGAGAATAATGAAATTGGTCAAAAGAAAAAAGTGAGAATAATGAAATTGAATGAATGAATGAAATATTATTTTTCTCCAACACATACAAATAAATCAACTCATTTATTTACTATTTGCATAAAAATTTATAAATTTATTTTTCAAAATCCTAACCATAATAACACATTTTTTTTTAGGAATGGAGGGAGTGAAACACTTGTGACATTATTTGGGGGTGTCACGGTGTGAACAGCCACTCCCAATCATTTATTGATTAGGAGGGAAATAAAGAAAGAAATTGATGGTGGTGTGAACTTTGGCATATTTCTTGTGAAACTTCATCTGAGGGAATACAATTTCTGGAATTTATCAAAATCTATCTTTATTGAAACACATTCTCTGAATTGAATTTCCCTGTCAATCTCTAAGAAATTAAGCATTTTGTGAATTTTCTTTGCTTACCGAACTCTCTTCTTGTTCTTTTGTGTGTAACACAGTTAAACTTGAATTTCACGCTTTCTTGTTTGATAGATCGATCCTTGTATAGATAGAAAAAGTGATGGCATTAAATAGTTAATTCTAATCTAGAAGCGAATTACAAGTTCTTTCGACTATGGCGCTGCTTCTGCTAGTGGCTTTCATCATTGGTGCGATAACGGTGGTTGTTTTGGAGGCTATAGGACTGTGGATTTTGATTCAGCGTTTAGATCGAAAAGTCGAGACAGAAGAAAACAAAGCCAAGTCTACGGCCTCCGTTTCTTCTCCTGTTGACCTAAACTCGTCTTTACGTGAAAAGGAGGTAATTACCCTGCAAATGATTATTGGAAAATCCGTCTCTCTTTTTTCTTTGTGTCGGATTCTTAATTTCGTTTCAACGCACGCCTCTCTGTTGAAATAGTCATGATATTATTATGTTCCTTTTTTTATTCCTGATCACACCACTTATTCATAGCACAATCGCGCAGATAGGGACGGATTAATAAGTGTTTGTATGGTAGAATTTTTAAAAAATCCCCACTCTTGTTTATCTAGTTTAGAATTTTTGTCCTCTTTTTGATGATGTTATCTGGATGATTAAGCCTCCATCTCAATGTAAACGCATTACATGTTTTCAGTTTACACTTGAAAAATCCTACATGAGAGTTTTGTGTCATCAGCGAATTATCCCTTTGGTGTTCTGTTCACCAAAAATGCATATCCTAGGAGGATAAAATTTAGAGTGCCTATCTTTATCTGGAAGTTGTCTTCCCCTGAATTTTGTTAAGGTTGCTATGACTTACATAACTGTTGTGACTACTTAGAAGCCAAGGCAGAAAACAACTGAGCCTGTTGTATCTCCACTGTAATTCATTTTAGTATGATCGAGTGAAAACGAGCCTTGAACAATGAATAAGACTCTTATGGACAAGCTGAATCCTTGTTGCATAGTTCTAGCAGATTTCCTTGAAATTCTTTTCATTCTTTTTAGTCTCATTGATGATTTTTATTTGGAAGACCAAACTCCCTTTCTATTGTGAAGGATTTAAATGGTATCCCATAACCTGTTACCTGATCTTTGTCTCCAGTGTGATTCATCTGATGATATTTTCATCCACAAAAGCACCAACCATGTCTGTAGTTTCCCCTACATATTTAGGACGATAAAAATCCAGATTGCTTCCCTTAATTTTTTTGGAAATTGTCTTTCGCAGGAATTTGTTATGATTGTTTAACACATAATAATTTGATATTAGAAGTTGTAGAGAAGCCATTATGGAAAAACTTGCCTCAAGCCCAAGTTACCCTGTTGATCTCAGTTGTTACTCACCTTTTCTGTGCTAAAATAAACACACAACCTAAACAATGAAGAAGACTGTAGTTCACATTCTTACAAATTACAATAAAATGAAGCACTCTTCTGCAATTTTGAATACAATTAGATGATGGTGTAAGATCTCTCTGGCATATGTTATCTAGAGCACATTCAGTCTGATCATGAATTAAAGTTGGAACTTAGGCACAGTATCTGTGACATCATTTAAATATTTGTATCTCATGAGAGAGAAGTGAAAAATATTAGTGTAGTAAGAGTTGAAACTGCATGATTATAACTAGAATTCTCGATGCTTGAGCTACTCAAACAAGGTTCCATTGATGCTTTCCTGGATACAAGAGAGAGGGTCCTTTTTGTGCTAGCATATAGTTGAGGCACTAACCCTGTCTTCATCAGAACCCGCCTAAGATCTATCAATTGTATCAGTATGAAACTCAGCATTTTGATTCAGTGTTCTTAGAATAGATAAATGGCAAATGCTTTGTTCTCTCTTTTCAGTTCTAATTGCTGCGTTTTCATCTCGGGACAGTGAATGCTCACTTATTTATCACCTGTTCAGGAATTTGAAAACTAGAATATTTGGTTAAAGGTAAAAAGGAAGTAAAATGCCCATATCGTGAAACCGTGCTCAAATAAGTTAGCCTTTTGAAATTAACCAAACACCAACGAAGGAGATGCAGGATTCCTTGTACACCATTCTTCATTCTTTGACGTTATTTCTTACTATAATATTACTCCGTTTGCTTGCCTTTTGCATTTCTTCATCACTCTCTTTAACTTTTTGTGTTTTTTGTGAGAGATGATAATTTTGTGATAATACGATTTTTTTTTTTACTTTACCAATTTGTTTATATCCCTGTGACCCTATTTATTCATCTTTTTATTCTTCTGCTGCTTCTCTTTCTTGATTTTTCTGTTTCTATTGAGGAGCAAGAGCAAATGAAGGGGAAGGTTGTTCTAAGAATGCCTATCTTATCATGTTTTGATGCCAATGTCTTGCCTAAATGTGAAATCTCTTCAACTTATTGCAATCTATTACCATGTTCTTATTTTTGGAATATACTTCTGTTTCAGGGGACTATATGGGTTTTAGCACCAGATAAAGTTCCAAAATCTGGGCTTGAAGAGAAAGCTCCAACTGAGCAAAGGAAGAGAAAAGAAATCTTGGAGGTTACACCTCTTCGAAAACATGCAAAAATTAGAGATCATTATCTTATCCTTATGGAATCAGATGGTTCGCGTGCAGAGATTTCCCTAAGGGGCTGCACAGTTGTTGCTGTTTCTGCTACAGCTTTGCCATCAAGAAAATGGTAATTAAAGATTTCCTATACATTGTTCATGGGAATTCAAAATTTCAAATTTTATGAGACTTAGGAAAATAAAGTATCTTAATCACCTTTTGATGAACTAATACCAAGTTTTATGGCATTCTCCAATGTATTGAGTTTCATTCAAAAAAGAAAAATGTATTGAGTTGATATTGGGCTTCTGAATTTTATTGTTTGTTTAAATACTAATTACAGAAGACCTCCTCAAGTATCATGAAGTTATTCACATATGTAGTGATGTTTTCGAATATAATTTAGTTCTCCCTCTGTCCTTCTATAAGCTTCCTCTTTGCTTTTTGCACGGAGATTAAGGAATATAGTATAAAATGTATAGTGAGTAGTTGAGATAGAGAGAAGTAGGAAGGAGAAAAGGCAGAGTGGTAGGAAAGAGAAAAGGTAGAGAGAGATAGGAATGATGAAATGTAGAGAGATAATGAATCCTGCCATTTAAGGAAATAGGAACCTTATGACCGGACGTCCAAAATAGGTTATAGTGGGAAGCTTATGGCGGGACGGAGGGAGTATATTTTATGATAAATTTTAGAATAACTGCAGTTTTATGTTTTTGTTTCTATTCACTTGTTCAATAATTGATATATTCAAATTAAGAAGCTACTCCACGTCGTTATTTCCTCCATCGATATCCAATTCTCTTGCCATTTTTTTTTTCTTATTAGTCAAGCGATAGTGCTCCTACAGAGTCCATTTTTCTGCTATCACTGAAACCGAAAGAAAGAGAAAAACACTAGTGCCTTAAATATAGATCGAGACTTAATGGCAATGAATCATATAAAGGAAAGAGATTAATTGTTCCTCCTTTTTCTCATATAATTTGACATTTATTATATTTCCATTTTATACTTTTTCTTGTGTAGTGCGTAATCAGTTTCTATATCCTAATTAAACATAAATTAGCTATTTTGTAATATATAATTAATCAGTACAGAATATTTTGGTTTCTCTTAATCTGCTCTATCTCGCCTTCTCCTTAAACAATCATTCTTTCAGTTATAGAAAATAAGTTTTTTCGTTACTGCTAATTGTTGTCTTGTAGTAATGGAAAAAGATTGAACTTATAGTAGTTTTTGTTCCTTGATGTCAGGGCCAAAAGGTACCCAATCAAAATAGAGAACAAGGATTCAGCTATATATAAAGGATTCAAACATATTTATATATATCTTGAGACATCTTGGGAAAAGGAGTCCTGGTGTAAAGTCCTCCGTCTTGTTTCCTGTGACAATGATGAACGCCTTGCATGGTTTTCCAAGCTGAGGATGGAGTTTCAGAATTACTTGGCATCACTAAATGCAGGACATCCTTCTTTTATGAAGCCTTCTTCAGGTCTCATTTCTGAATTAACAGACACGTTAGCTAAGCTTGACAATCCATCGAAGGTTCGTCAGTTCCTGAAGAAACTAACTAAAAAAGCTTCTAAAAGTGGGTATGAATATAAAGCAAGCGGGACATCAATTTCAGGACATGAAGAAAGAAAAATAAGTTTAAAGTCTCGTTCATTCCATGACTTTATCATGCCCAACGGCTTACCTAAAATGGACACAACAGGAAAACTTCCTGACATTCAATCTGATGACACTAGTGTGGCATCATCAGTTTCTTCATTTTCTGAGCGAAGGACCAGTAGTGATTTATCTGGAATACCTGATACTGATCCCAACCAGAAGTGTTTTGATGAAGGAACACTCTGCTTGAATATGGTAATTTCACGACTGTTTTTTGATGCCAAGAACAATCTTCAGCTTAGGAGTTCCTTACAAAATCGGATTCAGGTTTGTAATATCATATGTTCTCATATGCTATAAGATTAGATGTTTTGCTGTGATTTTTTTTTTTTTTTTTGTGGACTTGCTGCTGATATCTCCTGAACCTGTTTAGAAAGTACTTGTGTAAAAGTTAAATAGCACAACTATGTTGTTGGAATGGATAGTATTTTAGGAAAGAGTTGCTCCACTTGAAACTTAACAGAAAAATTAATGAGACAGAAGAAAGATTGAGGAGTTTTGTTTCACCTGATAAACATCTACAAATTGTTGGTAGAGATGAATATAGGTGAGGGCCCATATCTGCTTTTGAGGAGCCACTTACTCAATCCTAAAGCATAACTAGACTCCTGCTATGTTGTCATGAATAACTTGGTGGATCCATCTATACAAACAATAGACATATGAGTTCTTATGTGCTTTTTTCGTAATCATATGTCTATTGTTTGTATAGATGGATTCCCATATAAGGTTATTTGAAATGGTACACAGTAGTTTCAATGTGGTAAGGTTTAGTTTGGTGTGCTGCGCAAGTGCGCATATTATATTTTCACAACATACCAGCTAATGCCAACATTCATAATGCAACAGAGAGCATTATCCAATATGCGGATACCGAGTTACATCGGTGAAGTTACATGTAAAGCTGTAGATCCTGGTACTTTGCCTCCTCACATTCTTGCAATGAGGGTCCTTCCCTCAGATATGAATGAGGTTTGGTCCTTGGAAATTGATGTGGAATACCTAGGTGGCATTGTTCTGGACATTGAAACAAGGCTTGAAATTCGTGAATTAGAACTTGAAGGAGAGGAAGCACGCGTTAATGGGAACACGGCTGGTGAGGTCACCTCTGAACTTCTGGAAGAATTGAAGCTATCTGAAGAGACAACTGATGATATACAAGGAAAAGATGAAGCATATCATGATACAGGTGGGCTGAACTGTAGTCTTAATTTTCCTTCGTTTACTGAATTTACTGTCAGATCTTATACTTTACTGAATTGTGTCCAACCTTGGGGCTAATTATGAAACCAAAATAACCAATTAAAAAAATAGAGCAAAAACCAAACTGAAATTGTAATACACAATTAAGTAAAATGTTGTACACAACACAAACTGATTAATCTATAACTAACAACTAACTAGAGTTAACAATGAGGAGTAAGCAAAGAATCTATTCAAAGTGAACAATTCACAGCTAATTTTATATTGATCTATGGGACAGGAGTAAGTGCCATATTGGAACTTAATTTAGAAGTTGGAGAGAAGCATTAGATTCGAAATGATTTACAGTAAGTATGATAAAAATTGAATATGTATAATGCAGCTTTATTGTTCATAGAAATAGCAATAGGATAAATGTGAAAATGGATGGGTATGAAAAGTAATGTATGCATTGAACGATAGTGGGGGTAGCGGGTAGCCTCAATAGATGAGAGAATCTGAGAAGCACCAAAGATGACTTGTACATAACACATAGGAGATTGTTAGATGATTCAATACGACGAGTAGAAAATGGAGAATGATTAATTTAAATTAAAAGGAATAGTGGAAGATCTAAAAAGATTTAAAAATGAGACTATTAAATTTTTTTTATAAATGAGAATGTGTCTTGATTATAGCCAAGCTACATAGTGGAGCATAGGCTTAGTTTGTTCTGCTAACTGATGGGACCCTTGGTTCAAATTCTTCAATGAGGATGGTAGTGAGAATCATTGAATAGTGAGTTACAATGAGAATGATGGTTACTGCCTCCGTCCCATATATTTAGGCTCATTGAACTTGTCATGGGGATTATAAAAGTTATTTGAAAACACAACTAAATAAGTTACTATCCTACTATGCTCATGTTTAATGACTACAAAATATGTACTCCCTCCGTCCCACAATAACCTTCACACTTTCTTTTTCGGGGCGTCCCACATTAACTTTCACACCTTTAAAACGGAAAACCCTTTATAAACTCCACCCTCATAATATCCTCAATTTAACACAAAATGTCGTTACTTTTGGGCCCACAAATACACACAAGTCAACTATTTTCTTTACTTTATAAATAAAGGTTTACAAAATTACCCTCAAAACTCTACTTATTTACTTATTATTACACTTTCTTAATTTGCGTGTCCACCTACATGTGAAAGTTATTCCAGGACGGAGGGAGTATATTTTTAAGGCAAAAAAAAGGATAAATTCTACTATGCTCATATTTAATGTATCAAAAAAAATATTTTAAGACAAAAAACGGATAAATTGATCATTAATATTGCATATTGAATAGGAGTTTATTATTAAACGAGCTAAATAATCATTACTCTACATAGACGGATTTTTGAGGATAGATATGAAACTATTGATGAGTTGTGGGATAGAATCAAGTATAAAGTGGCTTTGTGGTCTCTTAGTCATAATGCATTTAGGGGTACTCTTATATCTGATGTATCTAGGAGCTGGAATTATGCTATATTTTTGAATTTGTAATCAGGCCAGGGATTTCTCATCCCTATTCATGCAATAAAAGTATAAGTTTCTTATAAAAAAAAATCATTACTCTACATAGAATCTGGACTATATAATTGGGACATCTGAAAAGGGAAAACAAACCTATATATATGGGATGGAAGGAGTACAAGTTATGGATATTATACTATCCTTTATTTGTTTGAGTGTGTTTAAAGGTAGGAGAGTCTGTATAAGACTAATTGATGTCATGAGTGAAAGGATGTGGAAGATTACTATGCTGAATCGTGGTAAATCAGTTCTGCAATATGATGCTCCTTTTCTGAGACTGATGTCAAATTAGTATGGATTATATTGCTCTGCATATATGAGGCTGGTGGGAAGTTCACGCTACTTTCCAGCATAGGGAGAAATGAGTGGTCTTTTGAGTTGCAGACATTTTAAAAAATTGGTTCTGCATGCATTTTCCTTCAATTGGCGGTAGTGGGAGATGCCTGGGAGAAAAATGTTTCAAGTTATGAATTCTTCAGGAGCTTTGCATCTTGCATGATGTCTCCTGGACCCAGGCATGCACACATGGTTACCCCCTGAGTTTGGCAGCTGCGGGTGGCCCTAAGGACCCTGCTATAGTGAGGTCTCGATTTTCTAAAGTAAATTTGTTCGGCTAAGGAACTTCAATCATTAGAAGTCCAATAACCTGCATAAATTATTATATTTTCTGGAGAGCTTAATTTTTTTTTTTTAAGTAGGAACAAGTTGCTTAACATGCATGCATAGCCCTTAAAGGCTTAAATACGAAGGGATTGGTTGACCTGATTTTATATTACAAGGTCATTTTTACATTGCAATATCCCTTTAATTTACACCAAATTACTCCTGTAAATGTAGATCCTTTAATAGATGACTAAGCTTATATGAGACAGTCTCATGCATGATATATTTCTCATTTACCATGTTATATGACTCATGTGTTTATGGAGTCCCAACCCAATCATAAGTATGATCAAAATATTAAAGTGGAGCTCCGTCTCATGTATGAACACAAGACTCCCTCTTCATAGATATACCATCAGGCTTATTTTCTAATAAGTGTGAACACAACATGTGAAAAATAGGTGATAAATGGGTGGTGAGTGTTACCCATACCATCATGTCTCATAGCTTGTTGAAAGCATTGATGGTGAGTGTTACCATACTATCATGTCTCATAGCTTGTTGAAAGCATGAATAAAGTGTATCTCAACTAGATGCATGGGCAATTTATATCGAGGTGTGTTAGGCTGTTAGCCCATGCTAGATTTTGTTTTGTTTTATTATCTTTTTTTTTTCTTTCTTATGAGTTAGTTCATGCAATTTAATATTTGCATACAGTATTATTCATGTTCCCTGACAGGGGGTTATGAAGCTGCCAAATCCTTTCCCCTTTATCTAACTTTTTAGCTTTGCAGACGGCACTGACAATCCAAGAAGAACTGGTAATGCATCATCTCAAGTGTCCAGATGGAAGACGTTGTTCCATTCTATCACCAAACAGGTCTCACAAGTTAGTAAGCACATTCTGTCTTGTCTAGCTTATTTGTGTTATTTTGCTTCTCAAACTAGCTACCTCTGTAATTTGCAACTAATGTCATCTCCTTGGAGTAGTATGTCGCATAATTTTCATGCTTTGTGATTATGACATTTCCTTCTAAGTGTATAAATGCTGTTTCAAGTTGTTACTTTCAAGATGGTCCTAAAGCACCCGAGAACTGCCCATCACCGTAGGAAAAGATAAATTGTTAATAAAAAATTGAAGCTGTCCTTGTCCTTTAATAATTGTTTTTTGTCATGCGGATCACTTATAAGTCAATTTTAGCTGCTAATGGAATAGAGCATCCATTTCTTTAAGAAGATAAAAGTGATACTGGGTGAGTTCTATATGCATTAAACTTAAGTGTCTGAATATCTCACTGACACGAATAAAGAAACTTAAAGTGCCACTTAAATTATTGAAGAGATTTCGGATAGTGACCAAATAAACCACATAATTTCTGTGTTTCTGAATGATGAAAAACCACATGTGAAGCTCTAAAAGTGACATTGTGAAAGGTCAGAACCGATTTCATACCACAGAATGATTGTAATTTTTTTCTTCCTTACCAGAGGTTGTTTTCTCTATTGCTTATATTCCATTTTTTACATTATCGTTGTCAAACCATAACAAGATTTTTTATAAGTTTCTTTTCGGAGGACCTTAGGCACAAAATGGTACATAAGAAACAAAAAACAAAACAATGGAAGTTTTCATCTACATTTTTCCTTGAAGCAGAATACCTAATCATATACATCTTCCCAGCCTCCCCATCATGTATTAGTATGAAATTCCTCCCTCTATAAGCATACAAGTCTGCCTCCCCTTGATCACTCACTCCTTGTACATGAATTGTTGGATAAATAAATATGCACACCATTTCCCATTTCTTATTTCCTCCTGCCATTTAATATCCTTTAGAATTTGAATAGAGTAGTAATTGATCGTCTTGCAGAAAAACCTAAGGACTAGTAAGGTGTGTTTATTTTGGAATTTTGAGTAGTGTATGATTTAACTTTATGTCAAATCAATGTGTAAGAGTTAATGAAGTTGTATTATTATATTATTGTTGAGTGTGATTGAAATGATTGAATGATGTGAATAATGATTTAAATATATTAAAATGTAAGGAGAGAGAATTGATTGAAAAATGTAATACTTGGTTTATAGGTCAATAGGTTTTTTTTTTTTTTAAACCGATTTTCAAAATCCCAAACTAGAACCGGTTTTAAATTCAAAACCCAAAACCTGATTTTTAAAACGAACACACCTGACAGAATTGATGAATATGCACGAAGGGGTTACAATGTTAATGTGAAATGCAAATGAAACTGGAAAATAGTTGTTTTTTAACCTGATTATTTGTTCATCTACTGAAGGTTCCTCTATCATTGCGGATAAGGGTTTCTTCTCTTTGTGGAACCATACAAGTGTGCATGAAACCTCCGCCTTCAGATCAAATATGGTTTGGGTTTACTTCAATGCCTGATATTCAGTTTAACTTGGAATCTTCTATTGGGGACCATAAAATTACAAATGGACGTGTGGCTTTATTCCTGATCAGTCGATTCAAGGTCAGATCCTTAACTTAAATGAGTTAAATCACAAACACTGATTTGCACATCTATGTGATAGTTAAAGGAATAATTAAACGTGTTAGATCATATTATCTTTACCTTTTTTGAAATCTTAACCTACTTACTGAAGTTGATGAGAGGATTGACCTTTGGAGTTTGGACGTTTTATTTTACTATATGCTAACTAGAACAGCACCTGTATGGGGTAAAATATTATTTTAGGACATCAGTAAAGGGGGTATGAAAACTATTGACACTTTTATGACGGGATCTTAATTTTTTTTGTCTCTTAACTTTTAAACCTGGAAAACTTAATGTAGGACTGATTGAGCCAAAACCACCAAGTTCTAGCTAAATGTCACGTGCTGGTCACATGTTCTGCGTAAATCGAGCTGAATGCTGGCCTCAAAATAACTGTCAAATCACCACTTAGATAATTATTTTGATCAATAATCCAGAAAATAAGTTTAACAATTATATCAAATAAAGTTGTGAATTTAAAAACAAAAAATAGACCTCCAAATTCTTTCACACGGCCTATTTAATGTTCCACCTTGTATTCTACAGACGACTAAGAAAAATAAATTCCGACTGACTGTACATACCATACTAATACGTGTTAATGATTCAAAAAGTGGAACATATGGTGCAATACGAAAAGTGACATAGAGTAATCGAACTGGGGAGGTGGGGGTAGGAAAGATGATTGTATATTTATAGGGATGCGGGTCAAGGTGGGGGAATAACAATTTGTTTTTAATTTTATTTTACATTTGTGATATTATTTTTATTTATATGATTTTAATAAGATTTTATTTTGGAATTTTAAAATAATTTTTTGAGTTTTTTTCTAATTTTTTAATATATTGGAGTATTTGGTTTTCTAAAAAGTTAATATTAAAAATTTAGTTGTAATTTTTGTTTTTCATTATTATTCGCATTCAGATTTTTTTTTGTTTAAATTTTTATATGAATCTATAATATTTTTACTCCTGGGTCAAATACAACTACTGTATAGAATATTTGAACCTAACATTAGCCCCAGTGCCCCACTATTAATCGAACTGGGGAGGTAGGGGTAGGAAAGATGATTGTATATTTATAGGGATGCGGTCTAGGTGGGGGAATAACAATTTGCTTTTAATTTTATTTTACATTTGTGATATTATTCTTATTTATATGATTTTATTAAGATTTTATTTTGGATTTTTAAAATAATCTTGAGTTTTTTTCTAATTTTTTTTAATATATTAAATATTATTGGTTTTCTAAAAAGTTAATATTAAAAATTTAGTTGTATTTTTTGTTTTTCATTATTATTATTATTATTATTCGTATTCAGATTTTGTTTAAATTTTTATATGAATGAAATTAGATCTAATATAACGAAATAAACCCTAAAGCCATATGAATACACTTCATTCAAGAGGCCGGAGCCCCACTAAAAACCTTGCCGAGAAAAACCCTCCTTAGGGAAAAACCCCGGTAAAGGAAAAGGGATAACTCTAATATTTTTACTCCTGGGTGAAATGATGATTTGACAGTGATTTGGCAGCCACATTATAGAGCATCAGATTTGGCAGCCATATTTTTCATTATTATTATTTGACAGTAAAATATTTTTATAGAGCATCAATTATGTGGGAGTAAAATCTTTATTATTTTTTGTTTTGACACTCCACACATAATTGATGCTCTATAAAAATATTTTACTCCCACCTGTGTTTCATATGAATCTAAAATATTTTTTTAGTAAAGCATGTGATATTTGACTAGAGCTTTTTTTTTTACTCGAGCATATGTCAAAACTTCTCAATCACATAATTTTGACTCGATCATTTTTCCGTCAACTTGTTATATTGAACTTTGAATTAAGCACTTTATTCTTGAATCAATCTGGAAATGCTCAGAAGTCTTGAGTTTTGAGATACGTTGAAAACACTATCTGGTGTCTATACCCTTGTTCAGTACATTCGTCAAATTTAATCTGCAATCTTTAGTAGTGAGAAACTTCATTTACTGATGAAAAGCACATGCAAAAGTCCTAATATGTTTTGATGCATTTACCTTGTTCAGTACAATCTGCAATCTTTAGTAGTGTCTATACCCTTGTTCAGTACATTCGTCAAATTATTTTTTTGAAATTACATGGGATATGTTTTGATGCATTTACCTCCTAATATATCACATTTTCCTATACATTTCATTTTCTATTTTCTATCCAAGGACATCCATATATGTATAGACGCTCCCTTGGTACTTGAGATATAATTATTTATCTCAAGATCAGATTTAAGGTAATTATAAGTGAGTTAGAGATAAATAATCTTATAATGTAAGCAAAAAACCACAATGATATGGTGTTATGTTTTGATACCTTAAGTTGTTTATCTGTTACGATTTATGTGTGTCACGTTTTTTAGTTTTTGGTCACTGTATACTAGTCTCATTCAGTACCTTAAGACTTGTCAGTCTTCTTTTGATAAAATGTGACGGAGATGCAAAGATTGTCTTTCATTTACCATATGTAATACTGCAACAATGAACCTTGAATAACTATAACTTGTGGAGTTGGTGATTGAGCCCAAATTACGATACTCTGGGCTGCTAGATCTTTCATTGTATCCCATAATCTAAAATTTTCACACTCTAGTAGACCATAAGAATATTTACCTACTTTAATAATCTGGATATACAGTGCTGAATGTTGTCTGCTCTAGCTAGGTATAAGCACTAGGGGTGTATACTTGACAGTGTAGTTATCTGGCAATGCTGTATTACTGTAGTTGCATCTCATAATTATATCCCATTTATGGGAAGATTTATCTGAATTACTTGTGGAACATATACGTAGATATGAAACTTTATGAATCGCAATTGCTTATAGCATGTCTATTTTCTATTCTTCTTGCAAGTTTGTGCATTTTGCCCACTTTCAAACTTACTCTCTAAATCATTATATATGTGTGTGTGTGAGGTTGAGATCCTCTTTCATGGGATTAACTTACTATTGATTGATAAGGCTACGAGTGCTTAAATATTAGAATCTTGTGACTGACTCGAGAACATTTGTTTGTTTCAGGCAGCAATTCGTGAAACTTTGGTGTACCCAAACAGCGAGAGTGTCGGCATTCCTTTTATGTCAGCAGAGAAAAATGATTGGGCCCCCAGGAAAGTTGCTCCTTTCATGTGGTATAAAAATAATAATCAAGATTCTTCTAGTAGTAACGCCACAAAACGGGAAGTGCCCCCATCTCAACCTGTGGAAGTAGCACCCAATGTTGAATCCAAGAATGAAAATTTCACCAAGTCTGAAGAAGTCAGCTATGAGAAATCAAAAAGTTTGGGTCATGTCCCAGAAGAAACATCATTTGATTCCCTAGAGCCCTCAAGTTTGATAAATGAGTCTACATTGAGCAGCCGATCTTTGCAAGAATCTAGAACCCCTTTATTAGAGGATTATAGAATCCAAGAATCTCCCACAAGGAGCTTAGAGAATAAACTGGATGCTCGCGTGCAATCTCCATCACGGAGCTTGAGAGAGGAACAAGACGACGACGATACAAGACCGAGAAGAATAGGGGCGAAAGAACGTATGCGTGGATTGGGGAAGAGAGTTGGAGAAAAGCTCGAAGTGAAGAGGCGTCATTTTGAGGAGAAAGGCAGAAGTTTTGTGGAGAGGATGAAGGGACCAGCTCCGTGAGAATGACTGGATTTATTTGCAGTAAATATCGTTGTTATCAGCCAGGTAAAATATTACTTGTTTTAGGGAATCTATTCTTGATCCTGTGATTCTTGAGGGTAAGTTCAATCAACGTAAATAGTGTCGCTCAGCACAAAAGAAATTGCACTTGTAGACTTGTTTAGTGTATACACATATCATATACTTTTGCGAAATCGCGCTCTTATTGATGCCAAAAATCTCAGTTTATTTGTGAACCAAGCAAGACATTATGGTAATAGTACTAGTTTGTATGCACGGAAGAGAAATGGTTTATTAACTATTTGATACAACTTGCATTGCATTGCATTCTTGTTGTCATTTTGGAGACAGAACATACATCTTGCAGTCGTGGGAAGCCACGGCAGCTGAGATTTTTCCTTTTACCGAGTACTGGGTTGAGTGCTGCAAAAAGGAAGAAGCAGAATGATTGAATGAATGTATTTTCTTGGGTAAACGAATACTAGAACTTGTGCTTACCGCCCACAAATCTCTTGCATCAACGACAGTCGTTGATCGAAGGCCTAAATCCGACCAGTAAGCAGTAATAGTAGCTTGTGAAGATCCTCTATTCCATAGAACAAGTGCTACTCTATTTCCACTGAGGGGTCCTCCCCATACCTGACAGATGACACATCAGATGCAATACAAGTTATAAGCACATGAAATACAGGTAGGCTGTTTGCCTAAATTACCTCTAAATCTCCATCTTTCTTGATCTTTTTCCCTTGGATCCCAAGTTTATCTAATCAACACAAAAACAAAAGATCGACAGTCTGACAGACTTGTTTCTTTATAGAGGAAGTGTTGCATGAGAGACGATGTATAATTTGTGCATGATGTTTTAACCTTACCCTGGTTTACTGTAATAACTTCGTGATTGCTCAACAGTCTCCGTGTCACAACATCCATCGATCGAATATCACACCCAATTAGCAGAGGAGCCTAATGCAGCATCAAATTAAATAGTGTAACTCAAGTTCACTGATGGTGATAATAATAATAATAATAAACTTTCTTACTTTTATTAATGCCCATATGCTGAAATGTGATCGATATTCTTGGGTAGACATCCCCCCGTTTCCAACCTCCAACATGTCAGGATCTATCAAAATCATCCACAAAATAAGCCTTTTGTTTTGTTTGTTTATTACTCTGTTTGTGGAGTACTTTTTTAGAAAATGGAATGGGTATTTTGAGTGATTTAGTAAGGTGTAAATGAAATTTAGTGAGTTATTTTTACAGAGTGTGCGTCCCAATATAAAAAAGTGAGCTCGTAATTGTGGGAGAGATTGAGTATGAAAACTTGTAACTTGAATGTAAATGAAAAGAGTAGTCAAGAATGTTACTACCATTCCATCCACCCGGCCCAGCATATGCTGCCCATTTGTCATTAAGATCTGCTAGAGAAGTCATACTGACAATGGTACAAGTAAGTTAGAGAGATCAATTACAAAGCAAATAAACAATCTTTGTTTCGTCTCATCTAAAAGTTCGAACTTGTAGAGAGGTGTAGATTTAATTCATTCGTTAATAGTGTTCAAAATATCAAATGTCATGTAAGAGATGCATGGTCTAGTTTAGCACTAAATATGTCCAAAAAATGTATTATAATTCATTGTCGACAACATCACATGTTCCATAGACAGACAAATATGAGTGTTTTAAACAAAATTGATTAGACAAACCAAAAAAGAAATCATGCCTATTTTTGTGGGACTGGGTGAGAGTATATATTAATATTATTAAGTGGCTAGATTTGTTTGTTCACCTGTCCCAGGTATCCTTAATGTCTCCTGTAGTTCTCCAACTATTGCCAATAGACTTGGCCCAAGTTGCAGGATCTTCTTGCCCCCTGCAAGATATGTAACAATCAACAATATTTTTTCTCCAATAATGTATATAGTAAAAAATAAATAAAAATAAACTCACCATTCACATAGAGAAAAAAAGATTGGCCTCCCAGAATTGAGTAATGCCTTTGACATTACAGGATACCTTTTTTACCATACAAGCAAATTATTAGTTCAAGAACTTGTTCTTAGGACAAGCCAAGAATGGAATGCATACCTGTCCTTAGGACTGATATTATTGTTGTTACAATTGTCATACTTTAAGTAATCAATTCCCTGTTTCACAAAACAAACTTGTTCACAAATTTGATAAGCATAAAAATAATACGTATAAATATATAAAATAAATACCCATGAGGCAAAAGTTTTAGCATCTTGTTCTTCATGTCCTAGTGATCCAGGCATTTGCTTGCTGCAAGTCTGAGTTCTGCAAATACATCAATTAATGATAGAGTTAGTAATATAACACCCTCGTTGGTGGACGGTGGAATTATGATTACCCAGCATCGGAGTAAATCCCGAGCTTTAGTCCTTTTCCATGAACATAATCCGCGAGTGCTTTGATTCCAGAGGGAAATGCAGAGGCTTTTGCAACCAAATTCCCCTGTATTCATATATTCATTCATTAAATGAAACTTTTATTTTAAATGTGTGTGTGTTTTGTCCTTAAGTAAAGTACCTGAGAGTCTCTGTTTAGTTCAGCCCAACAATCATCTGAGTAAACATTAATTTAATTAATTAATAAAGAAGAGATACTCAAATCATCAATCAATTATGAATATAAAGAAGGAAGGAAGCGGAGGTACCAAGATTAATATATTTATATCCAAGAGCAGCAAGGCCAGTTGACACCATTGCATCAGCTGCCACATTAACATTATTAAATTGGAGATTTCTAAATGAAAAAAACATTCAAATTAAATAAATAAATAAAAGTGAAGTGAAGTGAAGTGCAGTCACCTGTTTCCCTAATCAATTTCTCTTGAATGTTGCACTGAAAATGATTCCAGCTGTTCCACCTGCAGAAACAAAAACAGTAATTACGCACAGGATCCTCGTGTACATGAGGAGGGGATCGGGAGATTCGTTTTACTTACCCCATCTGAGGAGTAAGGCCAAGCCCATTTTGCACAAGCTTCTGGCGGAGGTGAGTAGATTTGGCATTAATGCAATTGAAGTAAACAACACACCATAGTAATATCGCAATCAGTAGCTTTTTCTGCTGCATATTTTTTTTGTAATATTACTATGGTATGGTATGGTATAGTAGTAGTAGTACTAGTACTAGGTAGCTAGAGATGAAGATGATATCAAGGCAAATTATGTCGTTTCTTATATAGACGCCCACCAATTCATAATAAATAATTGGTGTACAACAACTAAGTCTTTCTTTTATACGCACTAGCATACCATTAAATAATTTTTTTTTTTGATGGAGAGCATTAAATAATTAATACCCCCTTCCTATTACAAACATGAAACACCTTACTTTTTTTCAAATTCACGGAAATATTTTTGTCATATATTAGTCATGTTTTGATTTTGTAGTATCAAAATATGTTGTTATGAGGCTAAAACGATGTTAATATAAGACCAAATTATTGTCACTATAAAACTAAAAGTGTACTACTATAAGTTTTTAAAAAAAATTATACACTTAATTTTGTTAGAGTATTTTTGAACTTGTAATAATACATTTTTTATTTTGTAGTTGCAAAACTTTGATCTCATAGTGTAAACAATCTAATTACGATCCACTAATTTAATAGACGACAAGTGAATTTTTTGAAACTGTTTTAATTAAACATATTTAATTTATAAAATATTTCAGGGAAGCGTTCCTCCTATTATTTTAATATATATTTTTTAATCAAAACAGTTACAAGAAAGGAAAAATATGTAAAATGATGGAGATTGGAGAGTAATAAATAATCTATTTTTTGGGATTCGAAATTGAATAATTGCATATTACAACATATGGCACGTGACTTACCCCCCTTTTTTTTTTGAATTAGGAAAAGTTTAGCTCCCATTAGTTGTAGACTTGTAGGTAGTCCGATCAAATTTTTTGATGGGTTTATTCAATAAATAGAACTATTAAAACGAAGGAATTTTCTAGTCAAATTATGTTCCACACTGCTAACACATCCTAACATAAGTAACCATAACATTTGTGAATTCAGTCAACACGGCTAATACCCATAATCCTCGAAGCAAAAATCCAACAAATTTATCGACTTAATCGTATTTACTACAATCTTGACGTCACCTTCAATTATACAAATTATCTAAACATGTAATTTCAACTAAGAAAGAGCCTCATGTAAGAACATAGCCTCTCCAATCTCCACGTCAAAACAGCACCCACTAACTACCACGAAATGGCACAACAAAATATTCCCCTCACTATTTCCAAACCTGTTTGGAAGGATTCTTTAAAAAATGCAGCATCTAAATTTAACATTTTTATGCCCAAGCATCCACTCACCCATTGTGTTAGAATACTAAATAATGCAGTCATTTTCATTAATTTCCTTTTCTTTGACAATCCATTTGACTTATTGCTGCCAATCTACTGTATCGCTTCAATCCTTCATCATCACATTCATTGCATGTCATTACCAATATAAACATGATTAATAATCATTTTGTTTAATTTTTTTTTCATACTTTTCTTTTTTATTTTAAAACACTTATATATGAAATATTAGTATATATAAGTACGGGCCAAAAATTCGCGAATCTATTACGGGTCTGACCGATCAAACAAATCTTTTCAAAAACATTACAAAAAAAGTCGCGCAGAAGACTAACAAAATCGGAGTTCAGGTCTGTGTTACTATAAAAGTAATTATATATTATTGTAAGGGCAAATATATGTTATTGTAAATGCAAAGAACACATAAATTGATTTTTCACATGAAATTTCAATAAAAATAATTTAAGGAAGGATAAAAAACTCGCAATTTTTTTGCAAGGATAAGTAACACACAATTGACCTTAAAGTAACACATATTTGTCCTTAAATTAACACATGTATTGATTGAAAATTGTGTTACTATATAAATATAAGTGTATTACTTTATAGAAAAATATGTGTTATTGTATAAATAAAATGTCGTTTATTGAGAGGGAATGAGATACCCACATTAAAAAATAAAGAATAATAATTGAAAACACGAAAAATACAACCATGTTGAATAGTTCATCATCCCTACAATTACAAAAATATAATTATCAACAATTAATTTGAATAAATCTGTGTGTGGTATTATTGTTGATTTTTTTCTCATTAATTCATTTAAAAAAAAAAAAAATTATCCGCCTTGTTTTGTGATTAGTAGATCGGAAATGTGAACAAATTGACAGCAAATCGAAAATCTAAATAAGAATTGATATCGAACAAATTTTCTAATTTTTTTTTTAATGGGGGTTGCGCTGCATATTTCTAGCAGAAGAGAAGAAGGAGTTGTGCTAGATACGGAATGAAGGAATGGTCAAATTTCAGTGTAGTGCTATTGTGAAATATTGTATATAAGTTTCTTACTTCAGTTTTCCCCAAAAATTTACATACTATAAAATGGAAATAATTTTCAGAATCTCCATTTTCACAATATACTCATATTTATCTTATAAAATTATCCATCTAACACTTTAATTATTACACTTTTTTAAAACTATGTGTCCAAAATTTCGTGTCGACTTTTTCAGAACGGGAAGTAATCAATTTGGTTGATATAGATAATTGTAAAAGTAAAAGAAAAATACATATAGTCATAAGTTCACGAGTCGAACTAGTTTGACATGATAGATTATCTCGAGATAAATGTCTAATCCGATCAAAAATAAAAATTTCATCAAACATATAAAAGCATATTCGATTTTATATCTATCAAACGACTAAAAGACACATAATTTATCATTTAATTTGAATCAGTTAAAATATGCAATTTAAAAAATAAATATATCAACATATTACTAAAGTCATTCTTACATAATTAATCAAATTAATTCGATCGGTTGCAACGTCGTCATTGCAAGTGATTCGGTTTGTCTTGTTGCTCATATTTCCATCTGCATTCATCATCTCACACTCCTAATTTTGTTACTTTCTTAACACACACTCAACCTTTAATGACGGTGCCGCCAAAATTACTCTCTCACATAATATATGCAATGCAATGCGCTCTCCATATATTTACGAGTCGAGAACTCCCGTTAAATATTGTATAAATGAAATATAATTAAAGATCGATGTAAAATTTTGCACATTTAAAAAAATGGACAACAATTCGAACATCTTTCGCGGGTTAAACACATCTTTTATCTTATTGTAAAAAAAAACACATCTTTTATCTTAGGTAAAGAGTAAAGACATTGTAAACGAGAACAAATAACATTATGTTACCTTAATTAATTTAAATTTTTTGTCACTTTTTTAAAATGTTCTTCAAATATATATATAGTAATTTATTAATATTTTATTTATATAGTAACACATTTTTCTTCTTACAATAATAAATTTATGTTTATTAACTTGTATTATTTCTCAATAAATTGAGGTGGAAAGACTTTGTTACATTTATGAAGTCTTTCTATGAAAGGGACATCACAGACTTGGACTTATGGAGAAGACTTGCCAATTCATGCACCGTACCACACAATACGTTGGGCCACAAATTTCCATCACTCAAATATATTCTTCTAAAAAAATAAAACAATAAAAGAAAAACCCTCCTCCATTTAAGGTGTTTGTAAGTAATTGTGTTTTCACTCTAAAAGTGTTAGTTTTCGCAAAACAACATGCTTATGATAGAATTTGCATTCAAGCTAGCTAAAACAAAGTACTAATCTCATCAAAATAAATCAAAATGAACCTATTTTTATTTTTCGATTTTAAGCATTTTAAAATCTGAATTTTAAAATTTATTGAATTTTAAATTCTACTCTCTTCATCCCGGAATGACTTGCACAATTTGATCGGCACACTTTTTAAAAAAGAGGATTATGTGGTCGGTGTCTAGGTGATGTAAGATAAATGGGGGGTATTTTAGGTGATTTAGTGAGGTGTAAAATAAATTTGGTGAGTTGTAAAGTGAAATGTATGTAAAAAAAAAGTGACAATTTTGTAAATAAAATGATGTTGAAAGGGTATTAATTTTGGGGGTATTTCCATATTAAGAGTATTGCAATTAATTTTGGGACGTCCCAATAAAAAAATGTGCAAGTAATCACGGGACGGATTGAGTAATACTTATAATGATATGTGTTTACTTTGAGATTTATGTAGATTATGATTTATATATCTTTATATTATACTATATATTTATACAAGATTTATATGTAACTATATAGACTTTGTGGAAATTTATATGTGACGCGGACAAAATATGTTATCATTTGAGAAGGTGGGACTTGAAAATAAGATGAGTTATATCTTTTATTATTTATTGATAATATGATAATAATTTTATATCTATTTAATTATTTATCTCATTACTACATGGATAATTGTTAATGAGCTTGTGAATAGTTTATGTGTTGATGCATTGGGCTAAGAATTAAGCTCAATATTAATAGATAAAAGGGTTGGGGTATATACCCCTCCCGCTTTGTTTAATACACGCCCCCTCCACTTTTATTAATTAAATAATCATGTAAAATGTCTATTTTGCCCTTTCAATAAAATACAAAAAGATATATACACTCCCCATAAATTAAACTAACTCTAACCCTAATTTTAACCCTAACTCTAATTTGAGAGGTATTAGCCGCCGTCAATCTCCGGCCGCCGCCGCCCCAAATAAAAACTCAGAAACTAAAAAAAAAATCGCAAAACCAGAATCGACCAAAACTTCTTCCGTAGACACTGGTTTGTCGACCAAACACACTCCGGTCGACTCTGGTTTGTCGACCAAAAACACTCCGATCAATAAGATTTTTGCGAAAGAATTTTTAAAAAAAAATTGAAATTTTCGACAATATTGAGTCGACGAAAAATACTTCCGTCGATAAACCAGAGTCGACCGAAGTGTTTTTGGTCGACTCAATATTGTCGAAAATAAAAAAAAAATTAAAAAAAAGAAGTTGGAGGAGCAATTGAAAAAAAATGGAGGAATCACCAAAAAATGCTTACCTGGGGGCGGCGGAGGCTGGACGAAAGGGAGGACGAAGCGGCGCTTCTTGGGGTGGGGCGGCGCCGGCGCGATGGAGGAGGAAGAGGCGTCGGCGCCGCGCGATGCGATGGAGGAGGCGGCGCCGTGCGATGGAAGAAGAGGAGTAGGAGGCGGCGCTGCTGCGCGAGGCGGCGAGCTGGCGGCACTGGATGAAGGCGGTAGGCGGCGGCGGCGATATGTGGGGTGGAGAAGAAGATGAATGGTGTGAGAGAATGGAGTGGGGAAGAATGAATTGGAGAAAATTAAGGTTTAAGTGTGAAAATTAGGGTTTAAGTGGGAGTGTATTTATCCTATACAATTTAAAGAAATTTAAAGAGATAAGGGTATACTAGGTATTTTAGGGGGAGTGCATCTATCTTACCTGTGTTTTGAGAGGGGTACATGTATCGGGGGAGTGCATTAAACAAAGTTGGAGGGGTATATACCCCAACCCTAGATAAAAATGAGTTGGATAATGATAAGGTACAGACCATGTATTAATGTTTTGGGCCCTGAATCGAGCCCAACAATATGAATATGATGAGAATAAAGGATTTGGACCGAATACAAGTAAGAAGAGGCTTAAAAAATATGATTTTTGGGCTTATAAATGATTATAAGAGGGTTGTTAGGTTTTGGGCCTATTTTCAGTACGCTGGGAGCTAAATGGGCTTGAGCCCCGTCAGCCCTTTAAGGGTTGAAAGTGGAAGATCCATGAAGATTGAGGGCTGATACTTGAAGTATCGGGGTTGAAAGTGGAGGAACAAGGATGAAAAGGCCCCTGAACCCCGTCAAAGGCTGAGGTGGTAGAGAATAAAGGGGAAGTGGATAACCTTTCTTCCAAGGTGCGAATTTATAGCCTATTGTCATCATTTAAGCATATCTAATGACCATAATACGAACTTACACATATTAACACAAATGATATCTATCTTGGCCGAAAAATACACTTGAATATATATTCCGACGACCTAAAAATACTTGAAATACCTGAAATTGAGATATTTGAGGAATTTCCTTCGATTGTGATTGCTCTTCTTTCCTTTTATTGAGATTTTCGATTCTAACTCGAGCGTCAAAGTCCCCGCGCCGGAGATCTTTTCGGCGTGCTTTTACAGGTGTTGAGGTGATCGGAGAAGACAATTTTTATTACAATCCAACCGAAGATTATCAATCTGAGGTGCGTGATTGCTTATCGTTACACGTTGTTTTTTGACGCAACAATATGATTTAACTTTTGTAGAATTTATAGATATGTATATGGTATATAAAATTTTAAAATTTGATTCTAAATTCTAAAATAACCGGTGTTAAATTTTAAAATTACATATTCAGATTTTAAATTCCAAAACAAACACGCCCTCTGGTGGTGTTTTCTTTGGGTTGTGGGAGGTTTTGAAAATTGATTTTTGTAATCTTGAGTTTTAAAATCCTAATGTATAGTAATATGTGTTTTTCTTTTAAATAGGAGAAAATTTAATTCTATGTCAAATTAATGTGTAAAATTTAACGTTATATCAAATCAATGAATAAGTTTAATAGAAGTTAATTTCGGTGGTTTTTTAAAATTGATTTTTAAATTTTAAAGTAAAACTGGTGGTATCTTAAAACCCAGAAACCAATTTTTAAAATCAAAAGTAAGTACCCTCATGGATGTGCGAGTTGATACAACCAACCTATGAAGAAATCGAAAATCACAGATTTAAACACATTAATTTGGGTTTTTCTAGTGTGAGATATGGGGTTCGTTCTGTCTTATAAAAGACATCCAATAAAAAGATGACACTTCATCTATCTTTGTCATGGGCGATCGCACTTCACCATCATATAAAATATTTAATTTTTGTGAAAAAATATATAAAACTACCAAAATGTCCTTTTTTATTTTTTAACAATTGTTCAATTTTAACTAAGAAAAGATTGGGACAAGTTGCTGATATGGACTGTTGGGTGGCTTCTTTTAATCAATTTATAATGTTTTTTAAGGGAAATAAATATAAATCAATTACAACTTCAATTCGATGTCTTCTTCCTCAAGATTTTCTGTAAAAAAAAAAATCCTCCCTCCCATCACGGCTGAGGTCACAGTGACTCCGACAACCTATCCCAACCCCAACTCCAATTCCGGCCCAATCGCGTCTTATAAGTAAAGATGTAAACACACACCCAAATCCAAACATAAAGATGCAAAATTCAGACTTGTTGACATAATTGTGTTTTTATTCTAACTTTTTGACTTATGGTTGAAATACATTAAAAATATTGTTTTGGATTAACTCAATTGTAGATTTATCACAAAAGCTTCTTGTATCTCTACCAAAAGAAAGAGTATTCTGCAATTATAATTATATGACTTCGATACCAAACCCCCCCCCCCCCCCCCCGGATGATATTTATGGCGATGGGAATGGCTCAAAACAGAACTGAACGAGAAAGTTTCAAAACATTGGGGTTTAACCGAAATTTATCATAAAAAATCCACAAACTTCTCGGCGTCTAATCGCCGAATTTCTTGAGGGATTTTTCTCTCCTCATCAAGTGCTTTTGAAGTAGCTAGCCAAATTGATGTGGCAGCAGGATTCTTGGACACTCATGAGTCATGAAAGATTATTTAAACCAAATAAGTAATTGAAGATGAGATTTGTTTACTTTTTGTCATGCCTTGTTTATGGCAACCTATTTTAATTATGGCAAGTGCTTTCAAATTTAGTCCTTTATTTTTGGTAATAAAACCACGGATGTTTTGGGCCATTGACTAGGTTTTGGAGTTGAGAACATATTTATAGTTTTGGTTTTTGTTTTGTTGAGGGTTGTTGAATTTTGATATTGAAATAAAATTGTGAGAGTGACGCCTAATATACGTAGTATCAAGGTGTTCATCTTCTCGTTATTTTCGTGTTTAATCTTTCTGCTACGTCAGTTAGTATCAAGAGACCGGGCACTCCTCGCCGTCAACCTCCACTCGATGTCGCCACCGCACAAGCTGAAGCACAGCGTGATGCGATTGCCGATCTCGGCCGTCAAGTGGCCGCTCTCACGGCTGGCCTTGAGGATCTTCGGCAGACGGTCGCCAACAACGCCACGGGAGCGCTACACGGCCAGCAACCACCCAGACAGCGCCGCGATCCCCCTCGAGCGCGTTCGCCCCCCCCCCCCCCGGACGGCGAAGATTCTGACGGCGATGAAACAATGTCCGATGTAAACCTTTTTGCACCATTGGGCCGCGATCAAGCAGTACGAGGTCAGGATGATCGCCGATGGGAGACGAGTTTCAAGCTTGAAATTCCGGAGTTCGACGGAGGCCTCGATCCATGCGATTTTTTGGACTGGATCTCTACTGTGGAGGATGTGTTGGATTTCAAGGTTGTCCCTGATAATCGTCGGGTTGCGTTGGTCGCAACTCGTTTTCACCATCGAGCATCATCTTGGTGGCAACAACTTAAGCAAGCACGTGTTCGCGAAGGAAAGGCGAGAATTGTTGCGTGGGCGAAATTTCGCAAGTACTTCGAGCGCGAGTTTCCTCCACACAATTATGAAAGTACGTTGTACCAGCGCCTTCATATCCTTCGTCAAGGTTCTCGTTCTGTCGATGCCTACACGGAGGAGTTTTATCAATTCTTATCCCGGATTGACGTTCGAGACTCACAACCCCAATTGGTCTCTCGCTACTTGGGCGACTTAAAACCTGCACTGTAAGATACACTCACATTGCTCGCCCCATTGTCGGTATCGGAGGCCCATCAACGAGCGCTCCTTTTGGAACAACAACGACAACGTCGCCCATCAGGTTCAGGGGGTTTCGCGCCTCGCTATAACCCTCACCCCGCGACGGGAACACCTTCGGCTCCTCGCCAGCTCCTCCCCGCTCCGTTGATTGCCCCACTTGACGCGAACACCTCTTCATTTCGCTGTTTTGGTTGGGGCGAGGTTGGGCATCGCCGCTCTTCAGCGAGCTTTGATGATGGATGAATGGGAAACATCCGGTTATATGGGCCCACTTGTGTTCGATGAGGAGCCCGCAGAGGCTCTTCCTGAAGAACATGTAGAAGGAGATGTTGGCCAACTCTTGGTAATTCACCGCATTTGCCTCGCCCCAAAGGCACTGCCCGTAGAGGATGCGCAACGCCACCACATTTTTGCATTCACGTGCACCATTAACGTTAAAGTGTGTTGATTTATGATTGATTCTGGTTCATGTGAAAACGTTATTTCTTTTGATGCTTTTATTAAATTGAATTTATCTCTCGGCACCCACCCCTCCCCATATACATTGGCATGGATTCAGCTTGGAAATTATATTACAGTTGATAAACGTCTGTTAGTCTCTTTATCTATCGGTGCTAAGTACATGGATTTTGTTTGGTGCGATGTGGTACCAATGGATGCGTGTCACCTGTTGTTGGGCCGACCTTGGTAGTTTGATAGATCGGTGACTCACGATGGTCGGTTGAACACTTACAGTTTTATATTCGACGGGGCTCGAATCATTTTGCATTCGTCGGTTCCGCGTCAAACAGAGTCCTTTGATTCTGTGTTGTTGCTTACCAAGTCGGCCTTTCTTAAGGAGATTGCAACAGCCCCTTTGTTTCTGTTATTGGTGGGAATTGAGACATAGGAGCACTCTTCGGAATTGCCTCCGGGAGTCGTCGCTTTGCTAAAGGAGTTTGCTGATGTGTTTCCCGATGAGTTGCCCATCGATTTGCCCCCACTTCGGGATATACAACATCATATCGACTTAGTGTCGGGTGCATCCCTCCTTAATCGCCCACATTACAGAATAAGTCTCGTAGAACACGCCGAACTACGATGTCAGGTTGAGGAGTTATTATCTAGAGGGGTGGTCCGTCAAAGTCTGAGCCCATGTGCAGTGACGGCTCTTTTGATTCCCAAAAATGACACCACGTGGCGCATGTGTGTTGGCAGCAGGGCAATAAATAAAATTACAGTCCGTTACAGGTTCTCCATCCCACGCCAGGATGACTTTTTGGATCAAATAAGTGGGTCTTCCGTTTTTAGCAAGCTTGATCTTAAGAGTGGGTATCACCAGATTCGAATCCGCCCGGGCGATGAGTGGAAGACAGCTTTCAAGACTCGTGAGGGCCTCTTTAAGTGGCTCGTTATGCCTTTTAGGTTATCAAACGCTCCGAGCACATTCATGCGAGTAATGAACCAGGCCCTACGTGCTCTTATTGGCATATGTGTGGTGGTGTATTTTGATGACATATTGATTTACAACAAGAATCAGGCGGACCACGTGGATCATCTCCGTTCAATGCTAGCGATTCTTCGGGCTGAGAAATTTTTTGCAGCGACACCGAAGTGTCTGTTCTTTGTTGAGTCCGTGCTATTTTTGGGATATGTGATCTCTGTTAAGGGTGTCCAGGTCGATGATTCGAAGATAGCTGCCATCAGGGATTGGCCGAGCCCTACTTCAGTCACGCAGGCCTGTAGTTTCCATGGTCTTGCCTCATTTTATCGTCGATTTATTGCCCATTTCAGCGCCATTGCAGCCCCCATCACTAACTGTATTGGCAAGAAACTGTTTGTATGGACACCGGAAGCTGCCCCTGTTTTCCACAATATAAAGGAAAAACTTATTGCAGTGCCTATTTTGCTTCTCCCCGATTTCGACCAGACCTTTGAGTTATCTTGCGACGCATCCAAGACAGGTATTGGGGCCGTCCTTAGCCAGCACAGTCGCCCGGTCGCCTACTTTAGCGAGAAGCTCGCGGGCCCGCATTCCCGCTACAATGCTTATTATGTCGATTTTCTGGCTATCGTGAGGGTTGTCAGACATTGGCGACATTATTTGTTTCACATGGAGTTTATTCTCTACTCCGATCACGAGGCCCTTCGTCACCTAGCCACTCAGGATAACTTGTCCGCTCGCCACGCCTCATGGGTGGCATTTTTGCAACAATTTACGTTTGTATTGAAGCACAGATCGGGGACATCTAACAGAGTGGCTGACGCCTTGAGCCAAAGGGCGTTAATCGTGTCAGAACTATGCGTGCAGGTGTCAGGATTAGAACTATTGGGGGAGGCTTACGCGTCGGACACCTTCTTTGGGCCAGTCATCCCCCGATTAACCGCAGGGGAACAGTTAGATTTTGTACGGGTGGATGGCTTATTATTCAAGGGGACCCGCCTGTGCATTCCAGATTCCAGTCATCGTCTTCGCCTGATTGCTGAGTTACATGGTTCCGGACACGTTGGGCGTGATCGCTCCATATAACTGGTGCAACGTTCTTATTTTTGGCCGACCCTACGCCGAGATGTGAGCCGATTTGTTGAGCGTTTTAGGGTCTGCTAGATTTCGAAGGGGACAACAACGAATGCAGGCCTTTATCGCCCGCTACCCATCCCAAACACGCCATGGACTGCCATTAGCATGGATTTTGTTTTGGGCTTGCCGAGAACTTAGAGGGGCTTTGATTCTATTTTCATAGTGGTCGATTGATTTTCAAAGATGGTGCATTTTATCCCTTGCAAGAAAACAAATGATGTGCTACATGTTGCGGGCCTATTTTTTCGCATGGGCTGCCTGCGTCTATAGTGTCCGACCACGACACAAGGTTTTTGAGTTTTTTTTGGAAGAGTCTTTGGCGGATGGCGAACAGTTGGTTGGATTTTAGCAGTGCCTATCACCCTTAAACGGATGAGCAAACTGAGGTCATGAATAGGTCGTTGGGCAACTTATTGCATTGTCTCGTGGGGGAGCACCTTCGCACGTGGGATTTGCGTCTCAGTCAGGCTGAATTTGCACACAATTCAGCTGTGAATCGGAGCACTGGTCTCGCCCCGTTTCAGGTTGTGTATGTTGTCCTTCCTCGGGGTCCGACGGATTTAATGGTGTTGTACGTGCTTTTGATGGTTGATTCGGATGTGGACTATTTGTTAGCACGAGACAAACATGTATAATGATCGGGGGTTTATTACGTGTTTAGGGAGTATTTATGTGATGATCTTGATGATCTAAAGAAGAACAAGCAAGAACACAAGAAGTAGCTTCTTGGAGAAGCTAAAAGCTTGAGAGCTTTGGGAGAGTTTATTGCTTTGGGTTGGGTGATTTGGTGGAATGTGTAACTTGTGTACAAATGAGCCTCTTTTAGGCATTATATAGTGGTTTCTAGGGGCTGCCCGCCCTTTACACGTGGCACGCCCTCATTGGACCTATCTTCTGCCCGAAAAGGTGATTTGATGGCGTATTTAATGCTAAACCGCCTTTGGTGCTCGTCCTCGCCGAAATGCCGAGGAGCTGCGCCACGGTGGTCGCCGGAGGACCATGTCGAGGAGTGTGATCGCCACGCTCCGTGCTGTCTCCCAAGGCTTCAATACTTTGACTCTTCTAGCTAAGATAGACATGTGCTCGCCACACATTTAGGCGAGCAGCTAACTAAAACATGTGCTCGCCAACATCTTTGAGCGAGCACTTAAATATATTAAATACATCTATTCTATTACATTTTCTTGGTCTTGTTGACTAATCGTCGCACGACTTTGTTGACTGGTCCTCGCCACGTAAGCTGGTGACTAGGATTGACTTGTCAAAGATTGACTCCTTTGACTAGGTATAACATTTGCCCCCTGGTCGCCTTTCTTCGTATTCGTAGAATGGTAAGGCGAGCAGTATGGTCGTCTCCTTGGATGGTGAAAATTGTTCTCGACAACACAATCAATTTTGAGATCTTGGTGACGTGTGATGGAGGCGGTCGCCTCGTCTCCAGCGCCGAGCACGATTATCGAAGAAACTTTTCATAATGACGGACCTGACATGTGTCAGGCGTGTGGGCGGCGCAAGGGATTTGAAATTGGCGCGTGGGGCGCGTGCCGACCTCAAAGGTCGCGCGTGGGGGCCACTTTCCGAACTCATTTTCGGAAATGACCCCAAAATTTTGGGAAAATTATGAATTTGACCCCGTTTTTTGCTAAAAGGCCCCTGGTCGATTTTGCCTATAAATATGACTTTCACCTTCTTTGAAACACTTTTCACTTTTGCCATTTTCGAATTTCCTCAAGCTTCCTTCCAAGCTTCTCTCTCAAGCTTTTCCGACGAGTTTTGTGGTGGTTCTCGATTGATACAAAGGTAAATAACTCTCATTTCTTTCTTTAAAACTTCTTTCTCCCCCATTTCTTTAAGAAAAAATGGAGTTTGGTGGCTTTGGTGGTGGTTCCGACGGTGGTCCGCCGCCGTTGGTGGGTGATCTGAAAATTCCGGCGGCGGAGACCGTTTGGCCTTGGCTTTAATGGAGAAAGCATCCTCCTCGGACTCTAGGATCCACTCCCCTGAACCCATAAACGTTGGAGTCCGAAACCTAGGAAAGGCAGTGGTCGTCGACGTCGACGAGCTCGATGAATCTGACAGGGATGATGCCGGCAACGATGCCGAGGAGGGGGATAACGAGGAGACGGACTCAGTTCTGCGTGATCCGGATTTGAATTGAGGGGTGGGCGAACAGATAGAAACTGCCCAAGTCGAGGAGACCTTGACGAGGAGTCTCCGCGAGGACTTCGAGGAAGTTGTTCAGTATGCAGAGAGCATAAAGGACATTTTGAGTGGTAGGGAGAGTTTGGATGGCGACGAGGTCTCGAGGGAGGCCTATTATAAATATTTCTGCGAATACCCTCCTCGAGAGGCTCCTTGCCCGCATCGAGCAGCTTCCCAATCGATATACGAGGCGAGCAAATATGAGAGCACTGTCTCCTTGACCCAGCTAGAGAACTCTCGAAAAAAGTATCAGCTGCCGGCCGATGTTTGCTTTTTTATTCCTCGCCCGGATGAGAGGGCCGACCAGCCGCCAGAGGGGATGGTCGCCGTCAACATTGGTATGATGGAGGCAGGGCTGAGGTTCCCCCTGCACCCCAGTATCTCAAATTTTCTACATTTCTTGAAGGTGGCCCCTTCTCAAATTTTGCCGAACGGTTGGTCGAACCTGATCGGCATTCTTACACTGTTCGGCCTGGTGGCGGTCGAGAACGGATGTCGCAACACATGGCTCAGTCCTAAGGAGATTAACTATCTTCTTCAGGCGGCCGAGGCCGGAGAGAAAGTGGGCCATGGATACTACTACGTGAGGGGCCGAGATAATTTCAAATTGGTTGAGGGGGTTCCCAACAAGATTAGGGATTGGAAAACCAACTGGTGGTGGGTAGCCGGGGACTGGAAAAGTCCAGTGAGGCCGGATGGCTCCTCTGATCGCATTCCCCTTGACACTGAATATCAAAGAATTCGTGGTAAGTTATTTTTATTTCTGCTCGCTCTTTCTATACTGACTAACTCCTCGTTTTTGTAGGTGAAACTGCTCGCAAGAAAACTGCCGAACACCGTCTTACACCCCTCTTCCAATACCACATTTGCTGCGTTCTCAATCGTCGCTACCTGGAGAGGTCCTGTCGCTTCTTGAACAGGGAGTGTATGCGTGAGCGAGCAGGTCTCAGAGTACCTCCTCACCACTTCACTCGAGAGTTCCCTCCAGGTATCAACATATTTCTAAATTTTTTGTGAATTTGCTAAGTTTTTGTGACATTACTCCTCGTAAATATTAACTTCTCGTCTTTCTTTCTTAGTAGTGGTTCCAGAGAGAGTTGTCACTTACCTTCCTCCATCCGTCGAAGTTGGTCGCAAAAAATCTAGCAGGATGATGCAACAAGCGAGGATGCTGCGCGAGCGCAAGGTAGTTGACGGTACCGGCAAGAAAAGGAAAGGGGCGGAGACCTCGGGGGCTCCACCTAAGAGAGTTTCTAGAACAACTCGAGGGGGTTCTTCTCGTCCACCTGCTGTCGAGCAGAGGGTCTCGCCGAGGAGATCTCCTCCGCCGAGGGGTAGTTCGCCTCCCCCCACTCAGGTCGTATCCCCCCCTCCCCGAAGCACTCGGTCGCGAGAGACCGCAGCGAGCTCGTCGGCCGGGGAGAGGGATCAGGGAGATAACACACTTCTCGGCTGGGATGCCGCAAGGGTTGCCAGGTAAGCTTATTATCAATAAAGCTTTATAATATTTTCAAGTACTTTTTTCTAACTCCTCTTTTTTCTTTAGGGTTGCCGAGAACTCGATCGTTGAGCCTTACAACGACAACCTCCTCGGCTTCTTTCGATCGCGGGATGCGGCCCCTCAAGAATCTCTGGACCCGGTCGTCGCAAGGGTCATGAGGAATGTACCCCGGTCGCTGACGACCACGCTGCTCGACGAGGTGAACAACCAGAGCTCTTTGGAGAACGCGCGCCTGGCCGCCATCGATATGACCCGTGCCACATACACCCTCGAGAGGCTTGCGGTCCGGATCGCCGAGAGCCGCAAGGTCAGCGAGGAGAGGAGCGCGAGACTCACCCAAATGGCTAAGGCTAAAGCCATTGTTGAGAGGAAGGTGGTCGACCTCGAGGCAAAGTTGGCCGATTCTGAGGCCCAACTTGAGATGGTTCGAAAGAAGGATCAAGAAGATCTTCAAGAGATCGAACGTCTCCGTGCTCGCCTCCAGGCTGCCGAGGATGAGCTGAAAATGAAATGCGCCGAGGTAAACTCTTTCCAAAATAAATCTGCAGCTGATGAAGAAGAGTTGGCTACTCTCCGGCAAGAGTTGGTCGATATGACCAATGAGCGAGATGAGACCAATGAGCTCGCTGGGGGCGTTGCCATGTTATCGGTGGCGCTTACTGCCCACAGGCTCATTCATCGATTGCTGGACGTTCATTCGGAAGTGGACGTGATTCCGCTCGGTGGGTTTTTGGATGACCTCCTTATGAAAGAAAATCCTCAGCCGGAAACAGAACTCCCCTTGCTTCCACTGATGCGAATGGGACTCCAGTTCCCTCGACTTTTGGGAGTTCCGGTGCTGTTCGCGGATCCTCCCAAAGACTCCCCACCTCAACAGGGCGAACAGGAAGCTCCTACCGAGGAGGTTGTGAACGAGGAGGAAGTTACCGGCGAGCAGGATGCTCCTGCCGAGGAGAACGCTCTGGTAGCTTAGTTTACTTGTATTTTATTTCTGTTTTTTAGGACTGCTCGGCCATTAAGGCCTTTTTGTAATTTCAGCGTTTTAGGCTTTTTAATGAATGGAACTTTTTGCTTATGATGTGTTCGTTTACTTTGTTAAATATTGAGTGATCGTTCTCGTTACTGCTTTTCAACTTATGTTGTGATTAATTTTTGCAAGCATTTTTTGATAAGTACTTGTCTTTTTGGAAACTCCTTTTATTGCGAGCATCTTTGCGGAAGAGTGCTCGTCTTTGCCTTGCGAGCATCTTTAAGAAAGAGTGCTCGTCTTTTGTCTTTGCGAGCATCTTTAAGAAAGAGTGCTCGTCTTTTAGAGTTAACCATTCGTCGGTTGAACTCTTTTTTGTTTGGTAGGTAGTGATCGTCGTCGCCACTACCTTGCGAGCATCGTTAAGAAAGAGTGCTCGTCTTTGTTTTGCGAGCATCGTTAAGAAAGAGTGCTCGTCTTTTAGAGTTAACCATTCGTCGGTTTGAACTCTTTTTTGTTTGACAGGTAGTGGTCGTCGTCGCCACTACCTTGCGAGCATCGTTAAGAAAGAGTGCTCGTCTTTTGTTTCCTAGAAGGCTACGCAGAGCCTTGTCTAAAAATTCAAACTTATCTAACACTTGATGGAAATTTAAAACTTGTACTTGTATTGAAATGATGATTAGATACAAACTATACAAATATGAAAAAATTAAAAACTTACTGGTAATACTTCTTTAGCTTGACCGCGTTCCATGGGTACTTGCTCGGCTTGCCCTCCAGATCTTCTAGCTCGTACGATCCGTTCAGGAGTGTGCACGTTATTCGGTACGGACCCTCCCAAGTCGGGCCAAGTATGCCGATGGACTGCTCCGTCGCCCTCCGAAGTACGAGCTGGCCGATAGTGAATTGGCGAGCACGTACTTTGGTGTTATAATAGCGCTCTGACCTTTGCTTGTAGACCACGTTCTTCTCGTCCGCTGTTAGCCTTCGCTCTTCTAGGAAGTCCAAGTCGGAGAGCTGTGCATCGTTATTCAACTGCTCATCATAATTTGCTACTCGAAAAGTTGGGACCTGCCCCTCTGCTGGTATGACAGCTTCAGTTCCGAACACGAGCGCGAACGGAGTTTCACCAGTAGAATTCCTCGTGGTCGTCCGATATGCCACAGAACCATGTGCAGCTCGTCCGCCCATTTACCCTTCAATCCATCTAGCTTAGCTTTTAAGGTGTGCTTGATGATTTTGTTGATTGCCTCTACTTGACCATTCGATTGTGGATGATAGGGTGTTGAAATTTTTTTCTTGATGTTCCACTCTGAGCAGAAATCCAGCATGTCTTGACTTGTGAATTGACGTCCGTTGTCCGTCACTATCGCTCGTGGTAGGCCGAACCTGCAAATTATGTTTTTCCATATGAAACTTGTCATCTGGGCCGTTGTGATGGTCTTCAATGCCTTCGCTTCGGTCCACTTGGTGAAGTAATCGACTGCTACGACTACGAAAGTTATCCCCCCCCGACGCCAGGCGGGAAAGGTCCAATGATGTCGATGCCCCACTTTGCGAAGGGCCAAGAACTGTAGACGGAGATGAGCTCGTCTGGAGGTGAGTGAATAGCGGGTGCAAAAGCTTGACATCTCTTGCACGCCTGGGCGTAATGAATTGCATCCTTCTTCAGTGTTGGCCAAAAATAGCCTTGCCTCATGATTTTTAACGCGAGCGCTTGCCCCCCTGTATGATTTCCACATGATCCATCGTGGATTTCGTACATGACGATCTTCGCTTCGTCTTCCCCGAGGCATTTCAATAAAGGCATTGAAAAACCCCGTTTGTACAGCTGGTCGCCAATAACAGTGTACCTTGCGGACCTGAGCTGCAGTCTGGTTGCTTTCACTTTGTCCCCCGGGAGCTCGCCGGTCTTGATGTACTTGATGATCGGCGATCTCCAGTCCTCGTCGCTGGTCGCTTCAACCTGCAAAATCTGACCTCTGTTCACCGATGGGGAAGAAATTTTAGTGATGGTCGCTTCTGAAAATATTGCCTCCCCCTCTGAAGTGGCCAGCCGAGCTAACGCATCTGCTTGCGTATTGTCCTCCCTAGGGATTTGCTCGATGTGGAATTGATCAAATTGCTCGAGTAATCCTTTCACTAGCTCTTGGTACTTTATCATTTGATCGCCGCGAGCCTCGTAGTCGCCAGTAATTTGACATACAACCAGCTGAGAGTCAGAAATTTTTTTCAGTTTTCTGGCGCCCACGGCCATAGCCATCTTGATTCCTGCAACCAGAGCCTCGTACTCTGCTTCGTTGTTGGTCGCCCGATACTCGAACTCGATCGCCGAAGCAAACGTCTGTCGGGTTGGGCTGGTGAGGACGATTCCTGCCCCTTCTTTGGTGCTCGTCGACGAGCCATCGACGAACAGTGTCCAAAGAAGTTCGATTCCCTCGTCCACTTTTTCCGGGAAAGTGAGCTCTACAATGAATTCTGCCAGCACTTGTCCCTTGATTACCGTTCTAGGTGCATAGGTGAGCCCAAATTGCCCTATTTCCACCGACCATTTCAAAAGTCTTCCAGTGGTATCCGGACGATGCAGTGTTCGTCGGAGTGGAAAGGTTGTGAGGACGACCACCTCGTGGTCGAACAGGTACTGCCTTAATTTTCTGACACTCATGACCAGCGCGTATGCCAATTTTTCCATAGGAGTGTATCTCAACTCCGCATCTCTCAGTGTTTGACTTACGTAGTAGATAGGCAGATGTGTGCTCCCCTCAGCTCGGACGAGCACTGAACTGATCGCACAGTCAGTGGCCGCCAAGTATAGATATAAAATTTCGTCGGGGACTGGCTTAGACAGGATCTTCAGATCCGATAGATATTCCTTTAATTTCTCGAAAGCTTTCTCACACTCATCGGTCCATTCGAACCTCCCTTTTTTCAGAGCATCGAAAAAAGGTTTGCAACGATCGCCCGTTCGTGCAATAAATCTGTTCAGGGATGCAAGGCATCCTGTTAACCTCTGTACTTCTTTCACGTTCCTTGGGCTTTGCATGTTAATGACTGCTTGAATTTTACTCGGATTCGCCTCGATGCCCCGCTGGCTAACCAAGTGCCCCAGAAATTTTCCTGAGCTAACACCAAAACTGCATTTTTTCGGATTTAACTTCATGTTGTATTCTTTCAGTATATCGAACGTCATGGCGAGGTGGTGTAGGTGATACTCTTTCCGCAAGCTTTTGACAACGATGTCGTCGATATAGACCTCCACCATCTCGCCGATGTGTTTCTCAAACATCTTATTTACCAGTCTTTGGTATGTTGCCCCCGCGTTTTTCAAACCGAAAGGCATTCTCTTCCAGCTATACATATCGGTGGCCGTCATGAAGGCCGTATGTCGCTGGTCGTCAGGATGCATCGCTATCTGATGGTAGCCCGCGAAAGCATCCATGAAAGTTAACATCTCGTGCCCCGCTGTGTTGTCTACTAGGTGATCAATGTGGGACATCGGAAAGTGATCTTTTGGACAGGCATCGTTTAGATCTGCGAAGTCTATACACAATATCCACGACCCGGTCGTCTTTTTGACGAGCACTGGATTGGCCAACCACTCGGGATCAGTTCCAGTTTTCTCGATTAATTTATTGTCGATCAATTTCTTGACTTCGACCGCCAAAGCCGCATATTTATCAGGCCCAAATTTCCTTCGTTTTTGGGTGATAGGTCTCCTTGCTGGATCAATATTCAATCTGTGGCAGGCATGATTCGTGGGAATGCCCATCATATCCTCGTGCGACCAGGCGAAAGCACCGATGTTTTCTTTCAAAAATGCGACCATGTCTGATCGCAAATGTTTTGGTAAATTCGAATCGATGAATACCTCGAGTTCTGGACGAGCTTCGTTTAAATGGATGGTTTCAAGGTCCTCCGCTGAAGTTGCCCGTTCTTTAGGCTCCTTCCAACGAGGATCCTCGATTCCGAACTCTGGCTCAAAGCCTAACCTAGGCTCCAGATCTGGAAAGTTTTCTGGAAACTGGTCGCCGGGGAGCTGGTCGCCCGAGACTGTCTGCTCGTCGATCTCCATTGGGGTGTGGTCGTCCACTTCCATGGAGGCGTGCTCGTTCGCCTCCACTTGGTGGTCGCCGGAACTACGACTGCACTCCCCAACTTCAATCTTTCTGTACTTGCTAGGAAGACCCTCCAAGTAGTTCATTTGTTGATTTTGTGTTTGACACTCAATATACTTTCCAACCATAGCACCTTCCTTAGAATGACGTTTTGCAAAACGGACGAGACACTCCCTCGCCCGCGTCTGATCGCCCTTGACGGTTATAACTCCCGCCGGGGTTGGAAATTTTACACTATAGTAATAAGTAGAAACGGCCGCCTTGAACTCGTTGAAGAAAGGTCGGCCGAGGAACACATTGTAGGACGATGGCATGTCGATGATCAGGAAGTCGAGCTGCCTAGCATGGTGCATTTCAGGCTCTTTCGATGATGCCAACTCCAGGGATAGTCTGATTTTCCCAATGGGAAGGTTGCGCGTATCCCCAAAACCTACGATTATATCATCGCAAGGCTCGATGTACGCTGCATAATCATCGAGAGCATCCAGAGTATGGTTGAAGAGGATGTTGGTGTATGCCCCAGTGTCGACCATCATGCGATGGACGTTTGTTCCCATGATCTTCCCCGTGATGACCAAAGCATCATTGTTTGGGTGCACCACGCCGTTCAGGTCGTCGTCCGAGAAAAGGATTTGGTGAGATGGAGGCTTCTCGGCAGTCGGAGCGACGCACACCTGATGGACATTGTTCAGTGCTCGCTGCTCACTCTGAGCCCGGCGAACAGATAGCTCCTTCCCAGATTGGGTTCCTCCCAATGGGCCTTCTATAACTAGACAGGCTCCCACGTTATCAATGTCGTTGCCAGGATTCTGTGGCATGGGAGGAGTCAGCTTGGGACGATTCAGTTGTTGGCGCAGGTCGCCGCTGTCGTCGCGACGTTTCTTCCCCCTGTTGTCGCCATTTCCTAGAGGCTTGATGAACTGGGCGAGCTTGCCCTCATTGTACAGCTTAAAAAGGTTTCTCACCAAGTCTCGGCACCCATTGGTGTGGTGGCCGATGGAGTTGTGGTAGTCGCAGAATTTGCTACCATCTAGGTTTTCATCACTTGTATGCATTGGCTTGGCCTGGGGGAGCAGATTCTTTCCCCTAACTGCATTGAAAATGCCCCTGGGATCCAGAGAGAGAGATTCTCTGAACTGGATGATCTCAGGAGACTCCTCGAAAGGCCTGAAGTTCGCTGGGCGAGCACTGCCAGCTTGAGTGGTCGCCTTCTTGGGCTGGGACGACTCCCCAGTGTTTGCATTCTTTTTGGGCCAGACCCTCTTGGACGCCTCAGGCTGCTCGTTAGCCTTGGCGGCGTCCATGATTTCCTCCATTTGGATGAAGTTCCCAGCCCTCGTGCGGAAGTCCGCATAAGAACTGGGAAAAGTAAGATGGATAGATTCCCAAAGCTTGGCACCTATCCTTAGACCGGAAACGGCTGAAATCAGCTTCGTCTCATCGTTCACGGCCTCCCCATCGATCACCAGCCTATCGAAGCGCTCGATGAAGTCCTTGCCTGACTCATTTATAGATTGGCGAACGTTTGCCAAACGTTTCTTTGAGGCTGGGCGAGCAGCAATAGACCCGTAGTAGGTCAGAAAGAGTTGTCCCAGCTCAAGGAATGAGGTGACCGATCCGGGACTCAAAGTTGTGTACCATCGATGAGCCCGGTCTCCCAAAGTTAGGGAGAAGTTTCTGCATTGGGTGGCGTCCGTTGCCCCGATTGAGGCCATGTAGTTGGAGTACTTGGACAAGTGTACTCTGGGGTCGGATGCGCCATCGTATGCCGCCATGGAGGGCATTTGAATCTTTCTTTGAATGGGGGCGGTAAGAATTGCAACACTTAGTGGAGGTGCGGGCAGAGTGATTGGTGGTGTGGTCCCTTGCTTCGAGGCGACCACCTCTGCTCGCAGAGCGTCCATCTCCTGCTTCATCAATTTCTGAGTTGCGAGGAACTGGGCGATTTGCCCCTCCTCGGCGGTCTGTGGCTTGGGGACGACGTCCTCGTCGCGTCGACTCCCTTGGGATGCGGCTAGGCGATCATCATGACGTGATCGCCTGGGAGAGTGCCTGTCAGAATGATGGCTGCGATAACTCTTCGCCGGAGCTCGCGAACCCTTCCCTGGTCCCACTCGATCAAGAGCTGAGACTCTGTCACCTTGATCTCTCTTATCAGCGTGATCTCGGTGGTGGTCGGCTCTGCCTGTTCGGCCATCCACATTGAAGGGCACTCGGCGAGGAGCCCTTCTATCTTTGTCATCCATCCGGTTGAAAACCGAATTTCTGTGTCGCGAGTCTCCCGTGTGGCTATTGTGGGAGTGCTCGGCAACTTTGCTTTTGCCTTTGTCTTGGCGAACGGGGTGTGAGTGATAGGAGCGGTCGTCCTCCTCATTCCCCTTGGCCTTGCGAGCTCTGTCGAAGGCCTGATCCTTGGCCTTCTCAAGCTCTTCCTTCTCATTCTGCCTCCTCTTCTCCATGAGGAAGTCAGAAAAGTCTTTCAAGTGTTGGGGATCTTTCAAAATGTCCCCTACGTTCAAGTTTGCAAACGGATTTACCGGCGTCGGAAGGGGTTCGTTCCCTCCGGACGGTAAGATTCCGTCATGTGGAGTATGGTGAGACATCGTTTAAAGAGTGTCTCTGGGGATTATTACAAAGATATGACTGTTCTTAAACTTTCGACGCTTAAAAACGAAAGATTAGAGTTCTTACGCAGAAGAACGTGCTATTACAACTACTTAGAAGTAAGTAACAACAACTTAAAGCTTAAAAACAAATTACACGGAGATCAAACTCCAAAATATGTCTCGAATATCGCAAATATTCAAGAACACGAAGAACACGAAAATACGTAAACAAAGCTTTAAAAGGTGGAACTACCGATTAAAAAACCTGAAAACGGAGTTTGCAAACCGATCGCTCGATGATCGGTCGAAACTAAGAGTGATGAACACGTAAAAGGACCCCTCCTTCTAGCGCCAAATGTTGTACGTGCTTTTGATGGTTGATTCGGATGTGGACTATTTGTTAGCACGAGACAAACATGTATAATGATCGGGGGTTTATTACGTGTTTAGGGAGTATTTATGTGATGATCTTGATGATCTAAAGAAGAACAAGCAAGAACACAAGAAGTAGCTTCTTGGAGAAGCTAAAAGCTTGAGAGCTTTGGGAGAGTTTATTGCTTTGGGTTGGGTGATTTGGTGGAATGTGTAACTTGTGTACAAATGAGCCTCTTTTAGGCATTATATAGTGGTTTCTAGGGGCTGCCCGCCCTTTACACGTGGCACGCCCTCATTGGACCTATCTTCTGCCCGAAAAGGTGATTTGATGGCGCATTTAATGCTAAACCGCCTTTGGTGCTCGTCCTCGCCGAAATGCCGAGGAGCTGAGCCACGGTGGTCGCCGGAGGACCATGTCGAGGAGTGTGATCGCCACGCTCCGTGCTGTCTCCCAAGGCTTCAATACTTTGACTCTCCTAGCTAAGATAGACATGTGCTCGCCACACATTTAGGCGAGCAGCTAACTAAAACATGTGCTCGCCAACATCTTTGAGCGAGCACTTAAATATATTAAATACATCTATTCTATTACATTTTCTTGGTCTTGTTGACTAGTCGTCGCACGACTTTGTTGACTGGTCCTCGCCACGTAAGCTGGTGACTAGGATTGACTTGTCAAAGATTGACTCCTTTGACTAGGTATAACAAATGGCACTGCCATCGCCCATTCGCGCTGACTCGCGCGCCGCTGACTTGATTGAAGCCTTGCGCGACACCCATCGTGCAACCCATGACCAGCTGCTCACTTCAACATTGGACTACAAAGCTGCTGCGGACCGTAGTCGTCGCCTTGTCGAGTTCGAGCCTGAGGACTTTGTGTGGGCTGTGCTGACACGAGACCGATACCCAGCCCACGAATACAACAAGCCAACTGCTCGAAAAATAGGGCCCCTTAAGGTGCTGACCAAGATTAATCCCAATGCCTACAGACTGAAGTTGCTGTCACACTTGCGGACGTCCGATGTAAAGCATTTGATCCCTTACTCGGACGACAACGACGATGTGGATTTTGAGGATTTAGGTTCGAGGTCGAACCTCCTTTCCGTTAGGGGAATGATGTGGCAGCAGGATTCTTGGAAACTAATGACATATTATTTAAACCAAAGAAGTAATTGAAGATGAGAATTGTTTACTTTTTGTCATGCCTCGTTTATGGAAACCTATTTTAATTATGGCAAGTGCTTTCAAATTTAGTCCTTTATTTTTGGTAATAAGCCCACCGATGTTTGGGCCATTGACTAGGTTTTGGAGTTGAGAGCATATTTATAATTTTGGTTTTTGTTTTGTTTAGGGTTGTTGAATTTTGATATTGAAATAAGATTTTGAGAGTGACGCCTAGTATACGTATCTTCTCGTTATTTTCGTGTTTAATCCTTCCACTACGTCACAAACATAATGAGGCCAGGGTGTCAAAAAATAATAAAATGCTCCAAGAAATAATTAAATGGTATCTCCCGAAATTCAAAAAGATCTTACCAATTGTTGTGCTAAAGAGACAACTAAGCATATTAAGGTTTTGGTGATGACTGCTTTGATATTTTATTTTGGCTCAAAAGTCACAATTTATGTTATGTTAATGGTGAAACGAAACAAGAATGATAGTTGAACGATTTTTTGGACTTGAACATGTTGGTGATACCACTGCTTTGACACTTAAATCTGCAATAACATCTTTGATCATGAATCATTCTTTAAGTCCATATATAAAACAACATATATGAAGCATTTGATTTTATTTTGATGGTGCACTTAATGTTGATTACTTTATACTCCCTCCGTCCTGTAAAATTTTGTTCAGACAGATTTTTGAGTCTACAAAGTATATACTTATTCTATTTAAATAGTTAAATTTTAAGTATTTTTTTTATTTTATTAACAAGATTGAGTATGTACCCAATCAAATAATTTCATTATATCCCTTCTAAGCATTCTATTTCATCTGATATTTCGTAAGGATCAAATGAAGGGATAGAGTCCAAAATAGACTTCTTTTTTTTATTTCAATTTTCTTAAAACAATTCAAATTCAAACTAATATAAAGAAACCTAAATTAAAACACTATTGTTTACTTAGTTAACTTTTAAGTATTTTTTTAGTTAACTTTTAAGTATTTTTTTTATTTTATTAACAAGATTGAGGATGTACCAACACTATTGTTTACTCTCAAATTATTGTTAAAAATAAAGGAATTTTACGAATGGAAAACTGACTGTTTTGTTTAATAAGAGACAAACCTACACCATTTTTTGGTTAAGGTTTTCTTAGGATAATTAATGTACAACTTAATAAGCTCAATAACATATTTGATGAGGTTAAGTCTTGATGCCCTTCACTGCAGGTGTGAAAAAATATTTTTAGGAATTGACTTATGTCAAAAATAAATTGCAAAATAGCATAAATGATCAATTATTAAATAGTTGTTTGATCACTTTTATTAAGAAATACTTATACAAATCTTCATCGCTTTCAAGCCGGTAAGTCTTGAAATTCTGGGATTTAAAAAGTCCGTGTTCGTAACTGCTCAACATATATTCTTTAGCCAAGGGCTTCTCGTTCTTCTTCTAACCCCTAGCCTCGACATCCTTTAGCTAAGGGCTTCTTGTTCTTCTAAACCCCAGCCCTTGGGCTGTACTTTATTTTTTTTTAATCTTATGGTGAAAATTTTCCTTGATTCAGAGGCAACCCAAGTACATATATATATATATAATGACGACGATTATTCATTAGGAAATTCACTCAAAATATAATGTACGTTTGGCAACTTACAAATCCAATTAAGTAATACATTGACGACAAAACACAAGACATTAAGAGTAAACAAGACATGCAAGTGTTGAGATTTATTTATTGACGAGCTAGGTTGATGAAAAAGTGAAGTAGGCATGCATCTAGTAATCCTCAGGAGCCAAAGGCTGGTGATGAGTATGGTGTGTGACCTGTTCGGCAGGCTGTATGATCCCGAACTCGTAAATGAGGCCGGCCAAGGCTGCACCTATAAACGGACCCACCCAATAGATCCAATGGTTCCTCCACCTCCAACCCACGAGGGCGGGACCAAATGCCCGAGCGGGGTTCATGGATGCTCCTTCAAAAGGGCCTCCCACCAGTATGTTCGCCCCCACAATGAAGGCGATCGCTAGAGGCGCCATCGTACCTATGCTTCCTCGCTTGGGGTCGATGGCCGTTGCGTAAACGACGTACACCAGTCCGAATGTCATTACGATCTCCATCAGCAACGCGTTCCATCCTCCCACTCCCGCTGCCACCGAGAATCCTACTGGCCTCTGCACTCCAACAATTAATTAACAAACAAATAAAATCTTCAAAAAATTTACTTTCTTAAATTTACCTTTCCTGTTTTGTTTTGTTTTGTTCGTAGTCAGAAATTTCAAATCCAAATACATATAAAATTAATTATATCCAATTCAAAATCTCAAAATAAACACACAATTTCTATTCATTACAATCGATCCTAAATCAAAGATCCCCTTATAAATATATATAAAATTAAACATGTTTAGCACTCTAGCTCAAACCTACACCACTAAACAAATATTTTTAACACCCAAATTGTCATCATTAATTTTAGTATAGTAATTGATACAGTATTTATTAAAACTGGTGAGCGAGCAAAAGTATTTTGGAGTGTGAAAAATTAATTAACTAAAAAATATTTAGAGATAAAAATAAAGATTTAATTAATATATGTACCATGCCGTCAGTTGTTAGCCTCAAGAGGAGGGAAGCAACAACAGCCCCCAACAGCTGCGCTATCCAGTAGTAAACAGCCCGTAGAACAGACACCCTTCCGCCCACGAGCGCACCAAACGTGACCGCAGGGTTCACGTGACCGCCGGAGACATTCATGCTGGATGCCACGGCAGCAAAGAGTGAGAAAGCGTGCGCAAGTGCAACCATCACTAGCCCCGAAGCGTGTAGCCCAACATCCCTCTCGTCGTAGTACAACTTATCTGCACCATCACCAATTATTATATATACATGCATACCAAAAATATTAGTAAGTTTTAATTAATTAATGATAATTCGGAAACTAAAGAAGTTATAGATGGAGATGGAAATGGAAATAGAGTAGTAGTACTGAAAGCGAGGAGAGAGCCTTCTCCGGCGAAAACGAAGATTAAGGTGGAGAGGAATTCGGAGACGGTGGCCCTCACCGAGTCGGGGTGGGTGGCCTCGTCCGCCCTCCCGAATGCGTAACCGCGAGCTGGCATAATTAATTTCTTCACTCACAAATTAATTATTATTATATCCCCCGCGCGCCCACAATCTAATTCTCTCTTTTTTGCAAGTATTGTATAAATCTCTCTGGTGGTGGTCTGAAAATATATAGTTGAATGCGGAGAATTGAAGAAGAAGATATGTAGGAGCTAGAAAGTTAGAATATTGGGTAGCAATGCAAGGTGCTTAAATTGTAGAGAATTAAGTGGACACCTGTGGGATGAAATGCAGGAATTATGACACGTACTATATGCGTTGGCTCTTTAATGCTGCTTACCCACATGCAAATTTCATCTTCGCCTTTTGGATTTTTCTTACTCCATCTTCCTATCCTATCGCTTAACTAATATATTAATTTCTTTTTAAGGGCAGGTCGAATTGAGTCAATTTTAAAAAATTGGTAGGATTGATAATAAAAATAAAATACGCGAAAAACATGTATGATAATTTACGTAGAACACTCTTACATCTAACAATTTTCACATATATTTTTTTTAATTATAAAAGTGCATGTTGAAAATAAGGAAAAATGTAACATGCAATTTACAATTTTTTAGCATGTTATTTTGCAATAATAATTTCAGTTATAATGACATACACTTGTTAGTGATGTTATGTTACACATATTTTGTTGCACTTTTCAATTGTAGTGACTTACTATTTTCAACAATATTTTTTAGTTATATTTACTTACACTTTTTAGTAATGTTATGCTACACCTTTTAGTCATATTTTGTTGCACTTTTCAGTTGTAGTGACTTACAATTTTCAACAATATGTTCAGTTATAGTGACTTACACTTTTTAGTAATGATATGTTACACTTTTTACTCGTATTTTGTTACACTTTTCAGTTATAATAACTTACACTTTTCATTAAAATATTGTGTTGCACTTTTCAAGTATATTGACATGCACTTTTTAATAATATTGTGTTGCACTTTCTAGTTATACTAACTTGCATTTTCTAGTTATACATTTTCTAGTTATAATGACTTATACTTTTCATTAAAAGTTGTGTTGCACTTTTCAATTATAGTGACTTACACTTTTTAATAAAAAAATGTGTTACACTTTTTAGTGATATTAACTTACACTTTTCAACACACATATCTTGAATATTTAGGGTTCACAATATTTTTGAATATTTAAAATTTAAGTTGACCAAATCAACTCAATTCCTAGGAATTGATTCTATATAAGACCAGTCCTCTTTTTAAATACTAGCTAGTAATTTCAACAACCTACGGACAAACGTCTCCTCCCCTTCTTATTTATTCAAAAAAATGTGTATTTTACAATTGTTTTATATTACTCTATAATAATTCTTTTAACATCCATATTTTATCTATTATTCTTAAAATATGTATCAAAAAAATAATAATAAAAATTTGCAAACAGAAAATTGTTAACATTCTTACAATTCAAAAACTATTTAAGATTTCAAAAAAATAAGCAAAAATTTAAAACGATTAGATATGTTCTAATTACAACACTAAAAATATAGAGATCTAGGAGTAAAAAGAAATGACAACACCCTTAAACATTCACAATAGTTTTGAGCTTTATTTAGTTTTACAGAAGAAGTCGGGGCTAATAAGTTTCTATTTTTCCTGTGTGCTTAAGAGTCTTCAACTATTTGAAGAACAGATTAAAGTGTCTACAAATTTCTCATTTATTTACTTACATTAACAATGGGCATAAGGATGAATCCTATAAAACTCTAAATTTCGCCACATCAGTGGATCAAATTCAAATCACATTATCTGTTCACAATCTAATTAAACTCATTGATAATTGAAGGAACCAAAAATAGATAACGTCACAACTTTTCTCAAGTTCCATAAAACAATTATACCACTCTTAAGAAACAAATCTTTTTTACTATACATTGCACCGTAGAAAGTGAAGCACATAAAATTTTAAACAATTAAATTGGGCATATATAATGCACCACTCTCATAACTTCAAAAAATTCTTCGAATGCTCTCGTTTTTTCAAAAATTGCAACGCCACTCGTGCTACATCATTCCCTCTCGGGTAGAAGAGATTTGCCCTTGAATTTGAATCGGACTCATCACTGGACGACGAATCCTCAACAAAGGGAATCAAGTGCTTCACATTAAAGACATCCGACGTACGAACATGACTTGGTAATTGCAGCCTATATGCATTCGGGTTGATTTTCTCCACGATCTCAAACGGTCCAATCTTCTTAACAGTCAATTTAGAATACTCACGACCAGGAAAACGGTCCTTTGTCAAAATAGCCAACACAAAATCACCCACTTCAAAATCAACCCGACGACGACGCAGATCTGCATGTGCCTTATACTTAAAAGTAGCCTCAACAATCCGAACACGAGTATCACGATGAACCTGTTGAATCTGTGTCACCAAATCCGTTGCACTAGCATGGGAAGGGACCTTGCTAGGCAAAGGCAGCAAGTCAAGCGGACCACGGGGGCACAACACCATAAACAATCTGAAAATGGCTAAAATCGGTAGTACGGTTGACAGCATGATTGTGAGCAAATTCAGCCTGACTAACCTTCGAATCCCAAGATCTGAGATTATCACCAACCAAGTTGCGAAGCAAATTACCCGACGAACGATTAACCACCTCCGTTTGGCCATCAGTTTGGGGATGGTAAGCGCTATTGAAATTAAGGGACGTGTTCACTGAACGCCACAAACTACGCCAGAAATGACTAACAAAGCGAGTGTCTCGATCAGAGACAATGGAAGAAGGGAATCCATGGAGGCGGTACACCTCACGAAAGTATAATTGTGCCAAATTAACAACATCAACTGTTTTCTTGCAAGGAATGAAATGAGCCATTTGGAGAATCGATCAAACACCACAAAGATTGAATTATTCCCCCGTTGCGTCCGTGGCAGGCCAAGGACAAAATCCATACTCATATCAACCCACAGCTGCGTCGGAATGGGAAAGGGCATATACAAACCCGCATTAGATGCAGCCCCTTTCGACACCTAGCAGATACGACAACGAGTCACAAACCTGCCAACCTCTTTGCGCATTGAAGGCCAAAAATAAGAAGTCGCTGCAAGCTGAAAAGTCCGGTCACGACCCACTTGACCCTCGTTGTGCAATTCCTGGATGATTTCGGGACGAATGCTGCAATCATGAATACACAACTGGAGGCCCCGAAATAGAAATCCATCCTCCAAAATGAAAGGAGAACCACCACCCTACTGGATCTAAAGAAAAACTTTGGAGAAGAAAGGATCCTCCACATACAAATCAATAAGAGACTCAAACCCCGAAACATGTACCCGAAAAGTCGAGATCAGATTATGGTGATGACTCAAAGCATCTGCCACCCTGTTAGAGACCCCTACTTTGTGTTTAATAACGAATGTGAACTGCTGGAGGAAAGAAATCCAGGATGCATGACGATGGAATATCTTATCTTGACTCCCCAAATGTTTCAAGGCATCGTGATCAGTAAAGAGAACAAACTCCCGCTGGAAGAGATAGTACCTCCAACGTCGAACAGCCTGGACTATGGCATAAAACTCCACATCATATGTGCTGAAACGGAGTTTGGCACCCGCCAACTTCTCACTGAAAAAGGCCACCGGACGGCCTGCTTGGGTCAAAACCGCCCCAATTCCTGATTTCAAAGCATCACAATGTAACTCAAAAGGCTGGGAGAAATCAGGAAGAACAAGGACAGGTGTTGTCGTCAGTCTATGCTTGATCTCATCAAAGGCAGTTGACGCATCTTCTTTCCACGCAAACTTGGTCCCCTTCATGCAATCTGTTATTAGTGCCATAATACTACTGAAATGTGGAATGAACCGTCGATAGAAAGAGACTAGCCCATGAAATCTCTTGACCGCCATAATAGATGTAGGGGCCGACCAGTGATGAATGGCCTCAATTTTACTCAGATTTGTGTTCACGTATTTCACAACACCAAAATACACGACCGCAAGTATGCGGTGTATATTGTAGCGAAGTAAGTACGAGGCCGATCCCACAGGGAAGGGTTAGTGTAAAAGTGATATTTGTTGGCACAATTCTATCTAGACACGATTGATTTGCAAGGAAGGTTTAAAAACTAAGACTAATTCTAATGCTATCTATAAATGTCACTGAGAAAGCAAAGTAAAACTAGCCCAAATCCAAATCAATAACAAGCTAATGAAAAGAAAATAACAAAAATAATTAAGAAAAAATGTGGTTTCAAGACATATGAAATATTTAGAAATCCATTTATGAATATTGACTCATGCAAATGACAATTAAGTTTGTCTTTATAGGGTTGATCACTAAAGAAGAATTAATCAATCTCTCGATCAAACTAATCCAAAGGAAAATACACTATAGGTTCGTATCTCTACCTCACAAATAATGTATCACCTAAACTAGCCCAAAGGATCGTTCAATTCCCTCCCAATAATTAATCCTCTCTCAAGATCATAATAATATTTGGTTGCATGCTTATGTACGATTAATGGAATAAATCTCTCGATACTACCCCAATTAACAATAGATAAAACACATTATCATGGCCAATAATAACATGCTTTCAAATAATAATTAAGCACACAAATAAGAGACAAACACCATTTAAAATAAAACATTAATTCATAAACTTCAATCCAAATAATTACAAGCCTTGGAACCTAAAGGATTTTTACATAATTTCAAATACAATAAAAAGAGAAATAATTAAAAGGGAAAGAGAAAGCTTAGATAGTGTAGGTGATGGAGTGTGAAATTCTCAATCTAATCCACCATTGAAGCTCCAATGGAAGAAACATCTTGCAATAGGTGTGAGTGTGTGTTAAAATCGCAACAGCTGCTCCCCAATTCGCTTCCTTCCTACTGCTGTCTTGGCCGAAATATATAGGGATGGGGTATATACCCCTCCAGCTTTGTTTAATGCACTCCCCCCTTCCATTTATTAATTGAAAATATATATGAAATACCATATTTGCCCCTTTAGTAAATATTATAGATACATACACCCCCTCAAAAACCCTAAATCTAATTTTTTCATCTCCCCCAACTTTCTGCCGCCTCTCTCTCTCTCTCTCTCTCTCTCTCTCTCTCTCTCTCTCTCTCTCCTCTCCCGTTTTTTTTACACTTTTTTCTCTCATCTCTTCTCCCTCCCGTTTTCTGCACTCTCTTCTGTCGCCTCTCTCTCTTCCCCCTCTCCGTCGCTCTCCCCCTCCCACCCCCTCGCCTCGTTCGCCACCGCCGCCCCCTCCCTCGTTTCTCGCCCTCCACCGCCTATTGCCCCCGCCACGGCCGCTCCAGCTCTCCCCTGGCCGTTGCGGCCCACATGCGCCCGCCCCCAGCGACACCCGTCTTCCGCCGCCTTGAAGCCTTGAAACCAAGTCGCCGGCGAAGAAGAACAAGTTTGGTTTTTATTTTATTTTTTTATTTCGACCATTATCAGTCGCTCAAAAACAACCTCGTCGACAATAGGTTGTCGACGAGGTTGTTTTTTAGCGATCAATAATAGTCGAAAATTTTAATTTTTTATTTTTTTATTAAAATTTTGGGTTAATTGCAAAAAAAATCACGACCTTTACAGTTTTTATCAATTACAACATATCTTTTTTTTCTTTGCAATTTGATACACCACCTTTTTAATTTTTACAATTCAATGCATATGTCAACAATTAAATCATAATTTGATTGTCAGAGCTGTCGAGGTGCCATACATAGATGTCACGAATGATAAATAATTTTTTTTTTAATTTTTTAAAACATTTTTAACTAAAAAGAATAATAAAAAATCATTTTAAAACTAAAAACAATACTAAATATTTTTAAAAATAAATCATAAACCAATTTAATTATTATCATCCCCTCCAAAAAAAAAAAAAAAACTCAAAAGTATAAGATCGTGTCCTCCAAATCATAGTCCACAAAAATAATGTGATGTTTTTTATATTGTTTTTATTTAAAAACGTTTTTAAAATACAAAAAAATAAAATAAAAAAATATATAAAAAATATTTTATTGATCAATCAAGACATTTACGTTGACATTTGTGTAGAACCTTAATGCGGCTTCGGTATATATATCATTCATGTGTTGTCGAAAAATAAATACATGCATCAAATTGCAAAATTTAAAAAGGTGGTGTATCGAATTGCAAAGAAAAAAAGAATATGTTGTAATTGATAAATACTATAAAGGTCGCGATTTTTTTTGCAATTAACCCTAAAATTTTCTTTCGAAATTTGGTTGATAGACCAGTGTCGACCAGAGAGTTTTTGGTCGATAGACCAGTGTCGACCAGAGAGTTTTTGGTCGACAGACTAGTGTCGACCAGAGTGTTTTTTAAAAATAGTAAGATTTTTTTTAAAAAATTTTATATGTGGTGGTGGCGGCGGCAACGGCGACGACGACGACGTGGTGGTGACTGTCTAATTTAAATTAGGGTTAGGGTTGTGTTTAAATTGTAGGGGAGTGTATGTATCTAACATGATTTAGTAAAAGGGCAAAATTGATATTTCATATATATATATTAAATTGATAAAAATGAAGGAGGAGTGTATTAAACAAAGCTGGAGGGGTATATACCCAACCCAAATATATATATGCGCCCTCTTTAAATCCAAATTGGGTTGAAGTTAATAATCAAAATATATGGGCCAGACAATTAAATGAAGTGGCCCATCTTCTTAATTTAGTTGGGTTGGGACTATTTACACCTCCATTTGCGTTGAGAACACTCCCCCTCATTGGTTTTATATTATAATATTCATGTGAAATACCAAAAATACCCTATTAGTAAAATGGTACATACTAAATGCACCCCACTTACTAGACGCACCCCCCCTAATTTTTGGCCTTTCCCCTTCCACACTAAACCCCACACTAAACCCCTTCTTCACCATTTCTTCACTTTCAAGTTACCGAAAAAAATTTCGGCCACTCTTATTTCTTCAATTTCGGCCACACCATTTTAAGAAAATCGTTCCTTTATATTCGGGGTCCTTGAAGGATAACAAAATGGTTGAAACACGTGAAGGATTCTATAGATATGTAAGTTTAATGTTTTGCTTTTTGACACTTTTTATTTTCGTAATGTAGGGATATATAAGGGTGTTTTCTTAGTTTAATTCATAATATATTGTTCCTTGCTTGGTTTTGAGTAGTTTATGATATATATTTGGAAGAAAATGGATTTTTGGGATGTTGGCGCGTTTAAAAAAAATGAGTTTAGCGTGTATATATTTCGAGTCTGGTTCGTCGATGAAATGTGGTTTGGTCGATCGCCCGTTGTCGACCACATCATTGTTGGTCGCTGGGGAGAAGTCGACCGTCACATTGTTGGTCGATGAGAAGAAGTCGACCAGCTCATTAAGTGGTCGACGGGAAGAAGTCGACCAACGCCTATTTGTCCGACAAAACATGGCCGACCGAAAGTGTGTTGATCGATAAGATGATGTCGACTAATTGTATTTTTAGTAGATTTGTCCTTTTGATTACGCTTATAGTATGATTTAGGGTTGAGTATCGGCACATAAGTTAATCCTAACGTATGATACGAGGGTTGAGTGTTTGAATTATTATACAACTATCCTTCGTCAACATCCTTTGGATTGATTATAGCATGGATTTTGTGTTTGTTTTTCAGAATTTGGCGGATGATGAAGAGTTTGATCCGGATTTCTTTTATTATTCGGATAACCCGGATAACCCATTGGGGCCTTGTGATGATGAAGCCAACAAGGGTGCTTCAATTAATGAGGATGCCCCGGTTAATGAGGATGCCCCGGTTAATGAGCATGCCCCGGTTAATGAGCATGCCCCGATTAATGAGGATGCCCCGGTTAATGAGGATGCCCCGGTTAATGATCATGCCCCGGATAATGATCTTGTGATTGACTACACCAATGTCTTCACCAATTTTAACTATTTCGAAACTCGAGAGGCCTTACAAGAATGGGTTCGAGACGTAGCCTTACAACACAACATTGTCATTGTTGTAAAACGCTCAGATAATGGCAGTGGCAAGAAGAAGGCCCAAGTTTTATTGACATGTGAGCGTGGTGGAACCCATCGTCAAAATAAGCCAAGGGGAAGAAACCAATTAGTTGTGTTACCAATCGATGATGATGATGTTGTTGTTGATTTTGATGATCAAAAGGGCCGAAAAAGGACAACGGGGTCGAAGAAGTGTGGATGTCCTTTTCTGTTAAGGGGTATAAAAATATCGGAAAATGAGTGGAGGTTGGACGTGAGATGTGGGACACACAATCATCCTGTAGCCATGTACCTTGAGGGCCACTCGTACGTTGGTAGGCTAACGCCCGAAGAAGAAGAGTTGGTTGTTGATATGTCCAAGTGCAACGCTCCACCGAAGGATGTGTTGAAATTGCTTAAGTCGAGAAATCCGAACAACTATTCTACCATCCGCACCGTGTACAACGTTCGAAGCAAGTATAAATTGGCAGGTTTTGCTGGAAAAAGTCAACTACAACAGTTGATGACATTGTTGATTGATAATCAATATTATCAAAGCCACAGATATTGTGCAGAGTCGAATACTATTCGAGATCTATTCTTTGCACACCCCACAGGCCTTCAGTTGTACCGTGCATTTCCAAGTGTGTTGATAATGGATTGCACGTACAAGACTAACAAATATAAGTTGCCCTATTTTGAGATGGTAGGATTTACATCCACAGGCATGACCTTTTCGGTAGCTTCTGTATTTCTCGATGGTGAGAAGGAGGAGAACTATACGTGGGCATTAAGTGTCCTTCGTGAGTTGTTGGAGGATGTGAGTTTACCGAGAGTTGTTGTTACGGATCGGGAGTTAGCCCTCGTGAATGCTGTTTCTTCCATATTTCCAGAGGCTAAACATTTCCTATGTAGATGGCACATAGATAGGAATGTTTTGGCCAAATGCAAGGGTAAGTTTGAGACCAAGGAGGATTGGGAAAGATTCTTCTTTTCATGGAAAAATGTGACGAACGCATCCTCCGAACAAGAATTGACTACCGTTCTTAAGATTTTTCAAAGTGAGTATGCAAATGCTAACAAGGAAATTGAAGCATACTCGTACTGCATGACACAGTGGGTAAATCCCTTCAAGGAGAAATTCATAGCCGTGTGGACGGATGAATACATGCATTATGAGAATACAACAACGAACAGGTATGTTTTAATATTATATATATAATTGTTGATTATTCGTTGATAATTAATAGTTTCTAGTTGTTGGACTTTTTCTATTTATTGTGTAGTTAAAATGATAATTACTATAACTACAATTTCAGGGTTGAGAGTCATCATGCAGCACTGAAGAGGTCGCTAGGTAATAGTGTGGGCAATTTTGAGATTTGTTGGTCAAAGACGGACACACTTTATCAAGCGAGCCACAATGCAATTAAAGCCTCGTTTGAGAAGAGTGTGAATGTTGCTTTACACAAGTTCAAGTCTGTTTTATATCATGAGCTTGTAGGAGTGGTGTCAATTTACGCGTTGGAAAAGATTTACAAAGAAATGACGTGTATCGAACACGGCGAGTCCAATCCTGACATATGCAATCACTATCTAAGGAAGGTATGCGGGTTGCCATGCACTCACGAACTCGACGAATATCACCGGCTTGGCAAATCGATACCTTTAGAAGCTATTGATAAGTTTTGGAGAAAGCTTGACATGGAGCCAAATTTGAGAAAGGAGGAAGATGTGATAGATGTGAAGGAGGATGTGGTTGAAGATCTTGACACCCGATATGAGGATATTATTAAAGGTTTGTTGATTGCCTACAAGGAGCAGGAGGAGCCGACGCAGAAGAGGGTAATGTTGAGGCAAGCCATAGAACTTGGGAATCCAAAGACCACTTCTCTTATTGAACCGGAGCCGAAAGTCAAGACCCGTGGTCGACCCAAAACAAATAAGAAAAAACCTAAAGCTTCTTCGACAAAACGGGATCCTAGCCTCTTTGAGTACATAGAATCAATGCCTTTCCCAACCAAAGAGGATGTTGTTGACTTGACGGAGTCTTCAAAGACTTCGAATACAAAAAAACAAGAGGCGAAGGTGTCTGCTTCGAATAAAAAGAAACAGGAGGCGAAGGTATTTGTCTTTTCTATATGTTTTGTGGCTCATTGTTTATTAATACGTTGCTTATTTTGAAAAATAATTTGGTGCATAGGTGGTTCCTCGTAAGCGTACGCGCTCATCTACCTCACAACAAGGACTTATAGCTCTATTGCCCGTTCGTTTTCAACCGTACGTGATGGAATGTGTTGATGTTGCATCAGACGGCCATTGTGGTTTTCGATCGGTAGCTAAGGCAATGGGGTTTGGGGAGGACAACTGGGCAAAAGTTCGACAGGACATGATGACGGAGTTGAGTCACCATGTCCACTTATACACAGGTGTCTTTAGAGAGGATAAGATGTTCAACCAGATATTGACTGCCCTAAATTGTTTTGCTGATTTTGCACGGTCAAAGTTTTGGTTTCATCTACCCTATATGGGGTACTTGGTGGCATCGACCTACAATGTGGCCTTGATAACTTTGGGTAATAAGATATCGTTGACATTTCTTCCTCTACGAACTTCGCCACCTGAAAACCCCAAAAGAATTTCCGTGGGTCACGTCAATGATAATCACTTTGTGCAGGTATTCTACTAATTTTTATATTTATGAAAAATATATAGATGTCCAATTAATGTCATTATTTGTTGCTACAGGTAGTGTTGTCTGACAATGTCCCATTTCCTCCCGTTGGAAGTTCGTGGGTTGTACACAAAAAACAAATTGCAAGTGGGTGGATGGACGCGTATAAGGAAAATCGTATTAGTTAGGGTGATTGTCATTCTTTTTGTGAAACTTTTGTAAATGACTAGGAGTAGTCATTCTTTTTGTCAAACTATTGTAAATGACTAGGAGTAGTCATTCTTTTTGTCAAACTATTGTAAATGACTAGGAGCAGTCATTCTTTTTGTCAAACTATTGTAAATGACTAGGAGTAGTCATTCTTTTTGTCAAACTATTGTAAATGACTAGGAGTAGTCATTCTTTTTGTCAAACTATTGTAAATGACTTGGAGTAGTCATTGCTTTTGTCTAACTTTTAACTTGGCCATAATAAATACTCATATATCTTTGTAAGTTGGTCATAAATTGTGTACATTGCAGTTACATTTGAACTCATTTTGCTTAGAACATGGTCGACCAAACTTGCCCAAATCGACAACCCACTGTCGACCAAAACTACCCAGGTCGACAACCAAATTCTGAACAGAGGTGTTTTGGTCGACGACATGATGTCGACCGACACCCAACTGTCGACCAATATTATTTACATCGACCACTGAGTGTCGTCGACACTAGAATTCGTCGATATCTTGTGATCGACCAAACCACTTGCTCGTCGATCGCATATATTCGACCAAAACTCTTTCGGTCGACTACTGAGTATCGATGACTTCAGCCATGGTCGATTTACGTGTTGGAAAGTAGATAGGTGGGTCGACAGCGAGATGTCGACCAAACCAATGCGCATCGACAACCTAATTGTGAACAGAGGTAGGTGGGTCGACAGCGAGATGTCGACCGATAACACATCATCGACCAACTTGACTATGGTCGACCACGTGTAGTCGACCAAACGTCATCCCGTCGACTAGATAATTATGAACAGAGAGGCTTTGGTCGATATCCCGTTATCGACCGACAACAATTCGCCGTCCAATTGTATTATACTCGACATTAAGTGGTCGACCTATTGTTGATAATTCGACGCCTCGTAATGGAATTTAACTAAGTCAAATTTAACTGTAATTCGACATTAAGTCACATTAATTCGTAATCATGTGAAATACACACATCAAAACGCAAGGACATCAAACCGGTGATATTCATAAAACACCACATGTCATAAAACATCAAATTATCCAATTATCCAAAGAAACATAAATTCATCTAAAGTAAATTATCCAAAGAAACATAAATTCATCCAAATTAAACATCAAATTATCCAAATAAAGTAAACATTTAAATTATCCATAAGTATTCATAAAACACCACGACACTATTTAGCTCCTGGCACGTTTCTTTCCGCTTCCTCCCCTGCCCCTGCCTCTTGTTGGCCTTGATGATGATACCGACGGAAGAGGTGGCGGTTGTAGTGTTCTACAAGCCGATTCCATAACCTGCATTGCCTCATCCGCTGTCGGTGTGTCTCCGTCCTTCCACCTTTGAACCAATGGAGCCATCATGTTTTGAGCGATACTGATCATAAGCCATGCATCATCTGTGATGGGTACTCGATCAGACGATGCTGTCACACGTGTGGCTGGGTTCGACAAAAACACGTGCGTGTTCTGCGTGAACCATGTTCTATAGTCCGGAGCACTCTCCCACGGTAGTCTGGCCTTCTCTCCGAGTCTTTCAGACGAAAGCAGGTGCATATCCCACGTCTCAAAATAATCAGCCAAATAGCCCCACACAAGCTTAGTCTTCTTTGAAGTTTTAGCACTTCGTTCAGCACGTGCAACAAGAGGCCTCTCTGGAATCGTTTGGACAAATCCAAACTGTCGAAGCACTCGATCTGGCATGTACGGCTCCACGATATCACCACATACCAAACATCCATGAAAGTACGCGACTTCATACAAAGGATAATCTTGTCTCATTTTTGCATATGGATTCCACATAACCTGCATTATATACAAAGGATAATCTTGACTTCATACGCGACTTCAAGTAAATTATTGATTAAGACCAAAGAAAGGATAAGACAAGTTCTCACCTCATGTGGTTCTAGTGCATCCATACGCTCTCGAAATGCTTGAACACGAGCCTTCGATGGGCCGATCAATCCTTCAGGGGCCCACCTCGCTGATAGTGGATCACCAGTCTTGAAGTCCATGTTATGGGGAGGTTTGACCAATACGGGAAAGTGTTCATAAATCCAAGCCTACAAACAAACAACAACGGGTTAAAATTATTGATTAAAACGCAAAATAAAGACCAATACAGGAAAGTATGAATTTTACCTCTAATAGAGTCAAATAGCCTGATATCTGTGCGGTCTTATGTCTGGATGTCAAACCCAGTTGTCTGTATAAATAAGCCAATGTGGCCGCTCCCCATGCATACTCATGCAAACCTTGCATATCCTCCAAATACTGAAGCCAGGACGTGGACACACGAGTTCCAGTCTTATCCGCAAATAAAGAGCAGCCAAATGTATACCACACGTACGCCCGTGAAGCACGCAACACCTGAACACGGTCATCAGAATACTGTTTCTCCATGAAGTTCTCTCGCAACCATTCTAACTTCACCGAAGACCCCCGTGAACCACTTACTAAACCCCTCGCAACATCGGATTTTACGCCCAATAACTTACTAACATCAGAATATGCAGAGATGTGATCAACACGAGTAGACCGTACTGGCCGTCCTTCAACAGGTAACCCGGTAATGCAGAAAACATCATCCAGTGTAATGGTAATTTCACCGAATGGAAAATGAAAAGAGTTGGTCTCAGGGTGCCATCGCTCAACAAAAGCAGTGATGAGGTTCTTGTTAGTGGATCTGTAGGAGAAATTCTTAATCTCAAGCAGTCCGGACTTTTTAAAATACTTAACCCATCGTCGATGCTGTGGGATATCTTCGTTCTCAGCAAATTCCCATGCCAAAAGCTTACTAATGTGGCTATGGCACTTGAGCACGGCGCGCTCTTCCCCCTTCCAAATGTAGTTGGCCACGTGAGTTTGGAAAGTGGTCAACAGTGGTGGATTGGCCACATCATCATTTGCTTCCTCTTCTTCATTTCCTACCTCATGTCTATCATCGAACTCATCGTCATCATCGTCAAATATATCTTCGGATTCTACCTCATCCTCATCCGCGTCTTCAGATTCTACCTCACCTATAGCTGGGGCAACTAGTGGTTGGGGTGCAACTTCTTGTTGTTCTAGCGCAGGGGAAATTTGTTGTTCTTGCGGTGGTGAGGAGGTACCTTGTTCTTGCGGTGGTGTGGAGGCACTTTGTTCTTGAGGTGGAGGTGCAATTTCTTCACCTATAGCTGGGGCTGGGGCAACAAGTGGTTGAGGTGCACTTTGTCCTTGAGGAGGCTCAACCATTTGCTCATTCTTTTTTCTGTTAGAAGCGGTTGGCCTTACTCTCTTCTTGTAAACTACAAACAGGGACACAAGCATTTCATCAAACACATTGCATGCACCATTAAACATTTAAACATCTCCACAAAAAGAGTCTTTTTTTTTTTAAATCCAAACACCTACACAAATTACATCACATAATACAATAAGGATATGTCCCCTAAACCAATGAGAAAAGTACTAAACAGAGCACGCCCATCGCGGGTTTCTCCTTCAAATGTCCAAAAAGCATAAAAATTCAAGAACCAATCCAAACAAGTGAAACAACTGCCAAAATCAGTTGTGGTCGACCCCCCGAAATCGACCAAAAACAATTTCGATCGACCCCCCGATGTCGACCGAAAAATAGGTCGTCGATCACCCGATGTCGCCCACATAACAGGTGGTCGATCATCCGATGTCGACCAACAATATTGTTGGTCGATCACCCGATGTCGACGGCACGCCACATCCGCGACGAACCAGAGTCGACGGCACGCCACATCCGCGACGAACCAGAGTCGACGGGGAGAAAGTACTAAACAGAGCAAAAAACTAAAAACGACAACAAATCGCGTACCAAATCACCATACATACATAGCCTTACACCCAATCGCGTACCAAATCGACCTAAACCATAAACCCTAAATCGCATTCGCCTAAAAACCCTTACAAAATCAACCATTTCATTCCTAAATCACCATACATACACCATTACACCATAAAAACCAAACAAATGCAACATAAAAAACTAAAGAAGTTCACCATCACCCTAAACCCATTAAAACTCAAGAACATTAATTTTTAAATTACATACCTGAGTCTTGTTTGTCCATGATGTTTCGAGCGAAGGGGGAGTGCGAATGGGGGTGTCTTCGTTCGGTGGTTGCCTTCTGCGTGAATGAAGAGTGTGCGAAATCAGTGGGGAATGGAGGGAGGTTGCCTTCTGCGTGAATGGAGGGAGTTTTTTTTGGTCGATGGTTTTTTGCAAAAGGGAGGGAGGAAGAGAGAGGGATAGAGGGACTTTTCAAAAGGGGGGGTGCATCTATAAGCCATGGTGTGTTTAGTAAAAATACATTAAATGATACAAAGGGCATTTATGACAATTTGAGGGGGGGTGCATCAGATTTTAGGGGGGGTGCGTCCAGAGGGGGAGTGTTCTCAACGCAAATGGAGGTGTAAATAGTCGGACCCATTTAGTTGGCCGGCAAACTTTGCTAATTAAATAGCAATGGGCCTCAGTTCTTTTCTTCTTCTTTTCTTCGCAAATTGCAGCGGGCGCCGCCGCCGCCGCACCCCCTCCCCGAAAATTGCAGCCGCCGTCGCTAAGGTCTGTTACGCTTGCCCCCACTTTTTCTTCTCCCCCCCTCCACGCAAACAGGTCCTCCTCACCGCCGCGATTCCAGCCGTAGACTTGCTCCAGATTTCAGGTTTGAGTTTTTTTTTTTCCAGAATGTTCTACGGAATCATGTATTTCAAATTTTTTTTCCAGAGATTTGTGTATAGTTTTTTCAAAAAAATTTGGGTTTCACATTTTTTTCTGATAAAAACTCGGTAGTGACTCGGACATGATCGTATTTTATTTTGGGTAAATTAGGGTTAATGTATAATTATATTTTGTATAAATTGATAAAAGGGTATTATAGACTTTTTAGTTGTAATTTTTTTTTGAATAAAAGTTGGGGGGGTGAAGTCATAAAAAGAGGGGGCATTTAACCGGGCCCTTCTTTTTCTAGTTACTGGGCCCAGCTGCAAATTGCCTTAAAATATTGGGCCTCCAAATTAATGACATGGCCCGCCAGAGTTTGGGTGCTGCAACTAATTAAATGGATCAAACAATTTAATTGTTTGGCCCAAATAATTTTCAATCTCAATTTCTACTCATTTTACCCTCGATTTCTTACTTCGATTGACTTCACTAAAAATTAGGTGAGTGTTTTTGCCTCCAAAATAACCATTTTTCTTACGAAATACACAAAACACCACCTTTCTCTCTATCAAGTGCAATTAGTCAAAATTAAGCAATAAAAACATGAAATTCTAGGAAAATTTAGCTCAAAATGTGTCATAAAAATATGCAAATTCCACCCGAATCAATCTGCTGAAAGACCCTGATCAGACACAACATATCCCTAAAACTGTTCCGAAGTAGTCATAAAGACGCACTTGTCGGAGGCTGCATAAAACAGATCCCGACGTAAAACCAACAAGACCTCCCGTAGATGTTGTAGGTGAGAGTCAGGGCTGTCACTGTAAATCAGAATGTCGGCGAAATAAACGACGACGAATTTGCCAATGAAAGTACGTAGGGCCTGATTCATTACACGCATGAAGGTACTCGGGGCATTAGACAACCCAATGACATTACCAGCCACTCAAATAACCCCTCACGTGTTTTAAATGTTGTCTTCCACTCATCTCTAACTCGAATACGAATCTGGTGATAGCCACTCTTCAAATCCAGTTTACTAAAGATTGAGGCCCGACCCAACTGGTCCAACAAATCATCCAACCTCGGAATAGGAAAACGATACCTCACTGTTATCTTGTTAATGGCACGACTATCCACACACATGCGTCAAATACCGTCTTTCTTAGGGGTCAATAGGGTAAGCACTGCACATGGACTGAGGCTTTCACGAACGTGGCCCTTTGCTAGCAACTCCTTCACCTGGCGACGGAGTTCCTCATGCTCCTTCGGACTCATACGATAATGTGGGCGATTTGGAAATGCTGCACCCGACACAAGATCAATTTAATGCTGAATATCCCGAAGAGGAGGCAATGTATCCGGGAGGGACTCGGGAAAAACATCAGCAAACTCAGACAACAAATGTTGGACAGCAAGGGGAGGTGTCCCAAACTGCGAACCCGTGGGCTGAGCAATAAGAGCAAAAATAATCCCAGTCCTCCATAGCAGACTGAAAGGGCACACGAGATAAGAGCATAACAGGTTTGGAGGCATCCGGGTCCGGAGAATGCCTCGAGGCTTGCTGGGTAACAACACAATCTTACGACCCCTAAAAAGAAACGAGTATGTATTTGCACGACCATCGTGCGTAACCTCACGATCAAATTGTCACGATCGGCCTAATAACAAATGACACGCATCCATAGGCACCACATCACAATATATCTCATCACTATAAGACGACCCCATAGAAACTGAAATAAAAAACCCGACGAGAAACAATAACATCCATACCTTTACTAAGCCACGACAATTTATACCGCTTCGGTGAGCTTCAGTATCAAGACCCAATTTGGTAACGGCTACTTCCGATAACGCATTCTTACAACTACCCGAGTCAATAATGAAAGAACAGACCTTGCCCCCAATAGTGCAAGTCGACTGGTAGACCTAAATACTATTTATTATGCATTTGATAAATATTGTTGGTAGACCTAAATGTAGGGTAACCAGGAAATCATAAGATGGATGATGATAAAATTGTGTCCTTACATATTCTTATATTGCCTGGCCTGAACAAATAATATGCACGTACCAAGTATAAAATTTGAAAATATACAGCAGTCTTCATATTAATTTTCAGAAAGCTCTATAAATGGGAATTCTTGACTTCATATTAATTTTTCTGTAGCTCCAACAACTAGCTAGCAGCTAGAGGAAACCAAACTTCAACTATGCAATAAGGGGAATGTCGACCCCAATCTTCTTACTTTGGTGGCCCTCATGCTTATCATAATTTTGCTGACCAACTACAACAATGCACTGATTATTGCCAAGACTTCACGGCCGCTACAACCAGCTCCTTCCTTCCTGGTAATTACTAAATTCATCAATCCATAAATTCTGATTGCATTTCAGTTCAGCTGCCTTCACTTAAACCAATTGCTATTAATCCAACTCCAGCTATATGTTATCTTGATAGAGAGATTGCTCTATTAAGGTTGACAGAAGAAAGAGACGATTACAACAAAGTGTTCATCCTCTTTCCTCTCCTAATTGCCAATTTTAAATCCTTTTTTCTCATTTGTATTTCAGACCAGTTTTCCGTTTCTCTCGCTAACTTTTCTTATTTTGCAATATGCATGAATTAATGGATATACTAGTTTGCGTTCAAAATGTGTGTTTATGGTTTAAATATTGTACCATTTCTTCATTTTACTTTGCTTAACTTGTCTAATACTGTAGTTGTTCTTACTATGACCTGAAGTGCTTATCCTCTTTCTCCTTCTAATCACCCGTTGTTAGAAAAGTGAAGATGACATCTCAAATACAATTTTAAATTAGAGTAGTTTTGTATTTCTGTATGTGTCAAATTTTTGCATTCCATATTCAACTCTAAACATATGTACAGAGAAAAATAATAATTAAAGTAAGCTCAATTCATATGTACAATTATAACACTAATGTTGTCATCGCTTCCCTTTCTAATTGCTAGTTTAGCAAGCTTAGTTGCAGTTGCAGTTGCGCAAACTCGTCTCTCCTCCTTTGCCTTCTTCTGTCTAATTTGTAACTTAGTTGCAGTTGCAGTTGCAGTTGCAGTTGCGCAAACTCGTCTCTCCTCCTTGGCCTTCTTCTGTCTAATTTGTAGCTTAGTTGCAGCAGTTGCGCAAACTCGTCTCTCCTCCTTTGCCTTCTTCTGTCTAATTTGTCCGTTGAGACGTTGTTTTGCAAAATTACATGCAAACTCGTTGGACACTACATCAAACAATCCATCTGTTCCTATTATTAGGAACTCATCCAACTCGGATCGTTTGAATACACTTACTTCTGGCTCCGAGCACACATACGGTTTCAAAAACTCGTCGCCTGTCAAATATACATTATATAATATTTGTAGATAATACAAATGAATGTGAATAATCTAAATACCTAGAGATCTTGAAATGGAAAGAACTCCATCGACACGCCATCCATTCCAATTGATCACCAAACCTCCAAGCTTCGATTCTTTTTCTCTCATCCGTTCTATCTGGCTGTTTGTATTAAACATTTTTTTTTAAAAAAACATATAAGTACACAAATAAATGAAAGAAGCACTCTATTATTGTCACCTTGTGGTCTCTGGACAGCGGCACCACTACTTCACCGCGACGGCTAAGAACTGCCCTTGAGTCGCCACAATTTGCTACTACCATCTCCTCTTTTCCTACCAACACCACGGTCGCTGTCGACCCCACCTTCGACTTGCCCTTTGAATCCTCTGTCGACCCCACCTTCGACTTGCCCTTTGAATCCTCTGTCGACTCCACCTTCGACTTGCCCTTTGAATCCTCTGTCGACCCCACCTTCGACTTGCCCTCTGAATCCTCTGTCGACTCCACCTTCGACTTGCCCTCTGAATCCTCTCCTACCACTTCTTCCCTCTGTATAGTCTTATTTCGTTTAAGTTCCAAATCAATTTCTTCTTGCATACATTGAAAGCTTTGCAGCATCACCTTTTTCCAATCCATAACGCCATCCTTCAATGATTTACTCTCATTCTCCACATTTTGGGCCACAAACTTGTGCATCTTATCTCGGCACTCCTCCGCCACCTTTGATCCACCATGTCCATCATAAACAGCGAAAAAAGAGTATCTTTCTTCCACCAACATCGTAACAGTGTCCTCCATTTTTTCTCTCCCTCCTATCATTGACACATACCCACACACCAGGCCACCGTCGTCGCTTCCCGGCGCCAATGAAGTAGTTGATAGTTGTTTATCGGAAGCCACCTCCATAACAAAATATCTCTGTCTGAAAGTTTATCAAAATATATGAAGTTTGAAAATAGTGTATACTTAATGCAGTTGAAGAGGTAATTAGGTGTATTATGTATATCCGTCTCTATATATAGATGGAGAATTTGGGTAGCACCTGCATCCTGGAGAATTTGGGTAGCACCGCATCCGTTATGTGCATGTATTTCTCTGTCTCAGCTGTGCATGTATTTCTCTGTCTCAGCTGTGCATGTATTTCTGTCTTTCTCAAAGTGCATGTATTTCTCAGTTTCAGCTGTGCATGTATTTATGTCTTTCTCAATGTGCATGTATGTTCTCAAACCTGTTTATTTTTAGAAATTAATTTATTAATTTATTTTTAGAAAATTAATTTATTTAACCTGTTTTATTTATCTAGTTGAACTACAAGATTTTACTAGGGTCAAAGAAAATAGTTATTGGACATGAGGGGGTGAATATAGGTAAGATTTCTAAAACTCATAAAGTGTTTTCGGTCAAATTCATATACAATTTATCAAAATTATATTGTTCTTTAATATTTTACCCTCTTTCATGTAAAGTGGAAAAAATCGTTCCCAACATTTTATTGATAGTAGTATGTCCCATATATACAAATGTATTCCTAAATCTATAATACATCAAATTTTTCTAAAATATTTTAAGAAATAACTATTAAAACAATATAATATATAATTTGTATAAAAAATAATTATTCTAGAAATCTCCGGATATAATTCAAAATTTCGGAGTATATGGTAAGCAAGTGAATGTAAGGTAATTGAGATAAATAGTAATTATTCTATTTTTTAAAATTATCGAACTTGCTTTTTATTAAGAGTGATACTTGGTTGTAATTTATTGCATTTAGTGCTGTTATGTTATTCGAACATAGCCTTAACGAGACTGGGCGCGACTCGTTAAGGCTCGATAAGGCTTGAGTCGTTTAGCTTAATGAATCGAGCTCGAACTCATTAGATACTCAATTTACTAATGAGTCGGCTCGAGCTCGACTTGTTGGCCTCGATAACTAAATTTTTGTAAAAAATTTCATTAGACTCGGTTCGATTCGATAGGCTCGTTAAGCTCGTTAGACTCGTTAACGAGTCGAGCCGAGCTCAATTTTTAACTCGGCAATGTTATCGAGCCGAGCTTGGCTCGGCTTGATAAGAGCTCGAGTCGAGCTCGATCCTCAAATACTCGGCTCGAATAACAACTTTAATTGCATTTATAGAATTGAAAGGACACATCTAAACAAATTTTCGGTTCTACTATACACACTTCATGACTTCAATTACTATACACACCCCACTTTAAAAAAAAAAAAAATGCTCACATCTCAGTTTTTGACAATTATAAAACCCAATTCTAAAAAAATAAAAAATTACAAAAAAATATTTCTTCACTTATTGAACTGAAGAAACGTCTATCAAACAAAATGAGTAAATTTAGTACGCTTAGTCTCAATTTTTTACTCAATTTAGTTATTTTTTTAATCAAAATTTAGGGTTTTAATTTTTATATTTTTTCTTTTTTTTTTTTGTAAATTTTTGAAGTATTTTGAATTCAATTTTTTTTCACCGTGGAGAGGAGAAGGATTTTTTGTGATTTTTTTTTTAAATTTGGATATAATTTTTCAAAATTGGGATATAGATAGAAATTTAAAAATAAATTGTATAATAATAATAATAAAAAAAAAACACATCAAATACAAATCGGATTTTGGAAATTACCCATAACTCGTCATAACTTGAACATCAAAATTAGCAACATATCAGTAAGTGGTTAGCTAAGTAACACGGCCTAATTTAAAAATTAAATACTGAAATTTACCGCATAAATGCCTTTAGAAAGAAGAAACTCTTCAAGTGACATGCCAACTAGCTCTCCATCAATGAGCATGCCAACTAGCTCTCCATCAATGAGGAAATCAAAAGGCTCCAATTTCCATTGCTGATACGACATATTAAATAAATGAACAAATTAGCATCACACTATGAAATCGATTCATAATAAACTCATTCAGTCCAGTTAACCTTTTCCAAATTCAGCAGCAAACTAATAATAAAGTAATAAACAAAGATAAAAACCTGCTTGGAGAAGATTGTTGACAATCGGATTGTTAGTTCTACATCATGAACATACTAAAAACACATTATATGCAATAGAACAAGCCAAAGTCTTGTATGTACTCAAGTACACCATGTACTTGAGTAGACTTTGACTAGTCAAAAGTTGACCGTTGACCGGTCAACGGTCAAACTTTGACTTTTTTTTTTTTTTTTTTTTTTTTTTTTCGATTTTTTTTTTCCGATTTTTTTTTTCGATTTTTTTTTTTAAAAAAGTGTATGTTATTATAACTAAAAAGTGTATCTTTGTTTTTTTAATGAAAAGTGTACGTTACTATATTGAAAAGTGCAACATTGTTTTTAATGAAAAGTGTATGTTATTATAACTAAAAAGTTTATGATCTATTAATGAAAAATGTAAGTTATATATTAATGAAAAGTGTATGTTATTATAACTGCAAAGTGTATGATCTATTATTGAAAAGTGTATGTTATATTAATGAAAAGTGTATGTTATTATAACTGCAAAGTGTATGATATATTAATGAAAAATGTATGTTATTATAACTAAAAAGTGTATGTTCTATTAATGAAAACTGTAAGTTATATATTAATGAAAGGTGTATGTTATTATAATTGAAAAGTGTATGATATTATAACTGAAAAGTGTATGCTAATGATACACCTTTTGGTTATTTGTACTTGCACTTTCATAATCTAGAAAAATTGGTGCTAATTTTTTTTAAAAAAATTATTATTAATTTGACTCGTTTTTTTTTTTTACTTGCACTTTTATTACTATTAATGATATTATTAGTAAGTGCAATTAATGATATTATTAGTACTTGCACTTTTTTTTATAATGGATAAAAAAATTGGTGCTAATTTAAAAAAAAATTATTATTAATTTTATTTAATAATATTATTAGTAAGTGTAATTAATGATATTATTAGTAAGTGTAATTAATGATATTATTAGTACTTGCACTCTTTTTATAATGTATAAAAAAATTGACAAAATTTATTATTTATTACTCGCACTTTTATTATTATTAATGATACACCATTTAGTTATTAATTGTTGCACTTTTATTAATATAGAAAAACTGGTGCTAAAATAAAATTTAATTGTTGCACTTTTATTAATATAGAAAAACTGGTGCTAAAATAAAATAATAAAATGAAATAAAAATTGACAAAATTTATTATTTGCACTTTTATTATTATTAATGATACACCATTTATTTATTAATTGTTGCACTTTTATTAATATAGAAAACTGGTGCTAAAATAAAATAATAAAAATTGACAAAATTTATTATTTGCACTTTTATTATTATTAATGATACACCATTTATTTATTAATTGTTGCACTTTTATTAATATAGAAAACTGGTGCTAAAATAAAATAATAAAATTTTGAAATTTGTTGAAGGTGGATCTCGAACCTGGAACATTGTGATGTGGTAAAGCATTCCAAGAACAACCACTAAACTACAATGACTTTTGTTTAATATTTTGTTATGTATCATATATATATTATATATTTTCTATATAGTTGGACTTAAGTACACCGTGTACTTGAGTACACAGCAGCCCAACCCATAGAACAAAGAGTATCTATTACCTTAGTATCAAGAAGATCATTAATAGGGCACCCTGCACCGTGCAACAACAATGCCCATGTACCAAAAAGCATCATCATCTTAATATCCGGAAAGCTCCCTGAGTTGTCGCCATCGTAATTTATTTTCTCATCATAGATAACTAAACGCACAATTGCATACCAGTTATCATTTGCTTTCCTTTTTTACTTTTCTCCTTCATATTTAATGAACTAAATTCTAATACGAACTGGGGCATATAGAAAAATGAACCGGCTACAATTAAGGTTATCTCAATTTCATTCAAGCCACTCAAATTTATAAATATGGAGTAAATGCACAAAATTTAGCCGTAACATGATAAATGCAAACACAATACTTTGAAGCCTCAGAAGTGAACAAAGGAACACACACTTACTACATACACGGCCAAGCGAAAATTCAAGCATCGATTGGCTTGTCCAGTCGCGCGAGGCAATCGTAAGATCGTGCTTTTTCCGACAAATAAACATCGATCCATGAGCGATAACCTCCACTGTCATTTCGAATTTCTCGTCTCTGAATACAAAGTGAAACACCAAGACTAACACAGCTACCACGTAATACACAAAATTAATGTTGAAAGAAAGAAAATAAGTTGTGATAAGATATTTTGATAAGTTGGGAAACAAACAACCTATAATGTCCGTACTCGTCCCCGCCACAATCGCCTTTGCCAATTTTCCTTCTCTCAACCCGGATACCCAACTCTGCCCGCTGGAGTTCTCCACCGAATTTGGCGTCAATGTGTCAAATAAGCCATGCCCACACATGTCCTTCCCCTCCGCACTTGATCCATTAACTTGATAATCCCGGCCATCTGTTGAAGATGCAGAGGCGTAGGAATAGAAATAATGAAGTGAGAACTAAAAAGACAACAAAAAATTAAAAAGAATGGTGAAAGTCTCTCCATCTCCCTATTCTTGTTAATGTACCCAATCCTCCTTTTATATTTTCAAGCCCTTGAGCAGGCCTTCTGCTTTATTGAATTATCTGATACATGACAAAGCCCATAATATCAAGACATCCAAGTGTCATTCCAGAAACCAAAGGGCCTGAGCCACACAGTTGAGATACATATGTTAACACACGTTTTAATAGATTTTGAATAATGAAGTCAGATACATACAGGAGAGAAAAGAAACCACATAGAAACTTGCAAAGATGACATGGATATAAAGGTTCACGAATTAGAAAATGGTTTTACATTTTCTTGAAACCGGAAACAGCAGGATGGTAGATGGCAACTTACTTGATTTGTAACATAATTGGCTAATTTATTTAGACGTTCCTCGAAAATATCTTTTGCACCTCGTATATAAACATGCAATAATAAACCAGCGACATTTAAGTACACATGGAGACATAAGATGTAAATAGATTCTTGTTTTAAGATGAAAAGCATCATGAGAGACCTCTGCCGCTACAGCATCACTTCTTTCCAGTTCTTTCCAAATGCACTCGTCATAAACATCATGTATTTTTTCCATAGGTGCGTGGGCTTCTAAGTAGCATATATAGAGCTACTGTGTAGATGTTGTTAACTCTTAAATGCTTTAACATTATCAACAACATCTTAATTTGACCTTCCGTGTTGGACTAAATGATCTCACATTCAGGGACGATTTTAGAAGCTTCTACAAGAGTCTGGAACCTGGAAGATTCCAGAATGTTGGAGGACGTGCTAGAAGGACCTGGAGCATCTTAGAACGACCTGGAAGATGGAAGAATGATCTAGAGAGATCATGGGAGTTGAGATCCTAAAAAGTAGGATCTCATATGGAAGACTCTAGAACTCGATTGTTTCTCTATAAATACCGAATGAGGCTTTCATTTCCAAGCATGCACTATTCGAGTAACACCTATCTTGAGAGTTCAACCCTGTTAGGAGTTATGGTCAGTAGTTCTATCTTTTAATGTACACCGAAGGATACCACACATTCCCGTGTATTTAGTTCTAGTCTTGTATCGATTGAGAGTGAATCATAGATAGGATTAGTTCTTTAGACAGTGTTACACACTTAAGTCTATTTACAGATTCAGACACCTGCCTCGATTGTAGTTTCGGTTTGTGGAATGTTGAAGTAATTGATGAGACATTTCACACGACAATTTTATACTAACAAGCTAAGTTTTTTTCTCCATAAGGCATAGCATAGGTTTTGTACGTTATTAATAAAATCTATGTTAAAAAGTATTCCATTGTGTTCTTGTTATGTTTAGTGTTTTAGTCCGCTGTGTGTTTACTTCTATATTATTCGGTTAGAGTCAGTGTTGCACTATTTATCCCAACATTCTGTGCAACATTTCTATCTTTACTTAAACACTAGATACCACGCACACTTTCAGTTGGTATCAGAGCCAACACCTGATGACACTAGGTTTAGATCCTTGCTTAAAGTGTGTTTTAGTTTATGTTAGCAATAGAAACACATCACATATCCACTGCACTTAGGCCACCCGCTTTAGATGGTTCAAATTATTCTTATTGGAAGCTTAAGATGCGAATGTACATCAAGTCAATTGATGAACGTGCTTGGAGGACTATTCTTATAGGTTGGGATGCACCAAAGAATCCAGCAGATGAAGATGGTGAAATTCAACTCAAGAAAGAAGTTGATTGGACGACTGATGAGATAACAACCACAAGATTTAATTCTAAAGCTTTAAATGTTATTTTTACTTCTGTTGATATCTCTATGTTTAAAATTATATCTAACTGTTCTACTTCTAAAGATGCATTAGACAGGTTGCAAGAGCATTGTGAAGGTTCAGAAAGTGTTCGAAGGACAAAGCTTCGAATGCTGGGGACAAAGTTTGAGAATCTCCGTATGAAGGAAGATGAAACCATTTCATCATATAATGAAAGGTTAAGTGATATAATCAATGAATCACATTCTCTTGGTGACCCTATTTCTAATGTTAGAGTAGTTCATAAGATTTTAAGGTTTGTTCCTAAAAGATTTAATGCTAAAATTTGTGCTATTGAAGAGGCAAAAAACACTGATAAGTTAAGTCAAAATGAATTAGTGAGTATTCTTAGAACTTATGAAATGAACACTAATCAAATTGATGAAACTAAGGATGAAAAGAAAGTTGTTATTTTTAAAGGAGATATATCAAACAAATCTAAGAGTCAGCCTATTATTATTGAGGTTGATTCGGATGATGAATTGCTTGATGAATGTCTTAACAATCATGACAACGGTGCCTTACTTACAAAGCATTTTAACGAATTTCTTAAGAAATCTATGCACAAATCTAAAGGAAAAATTCAGCCTAAGATCCAAATCAATACATCAACACCACAACCAGAAAGAAGTAAGAGTCAATTCACACCAAGACCGTCGAAAAGTGAAGGTAAACCAAGGTATGACCCTTAATTTAGAAAATCAGTTCAATGCAATGCATGTTCTGGATATGACCATTATGCAAATTAATGTGCCAATACCAGACTAAAGCAAAAACTGAATTTTAGTGCTACCTTAAGTGATGAATCAAATGATGATCTTGATGACATATTTGAACATGCTCATTTTACCAGAATTGATTATGATGATTCCTTAGATGATGATCTGGATGATATAGATTCAGATGTTGCACCTGATGCCTTGACATTTGCAGTAACATCGAAACAGAATCACCTAGATTTGAATTGTTTTAATGGTTTTGTTGATGATGCAGGAAAAAGGACTAATGATAAGACTGTTGGGAAATAATTGATTTTGATTAAGATCTCAAAACCCCTGATGGCCAAGTTCAGTGTAGTTGAGATAAGTTAGATGAGTGTTATAATGATCAGCATATATGTCTCATTGTAGATAATATAGAGTCAGCACAAGTGTCCAATGTAATAGATTTTGCATCAGCCTAGTTGTCTCAGATTATAAGAGACAGTCTAGTAAATTTATTCTAAGTATAGATTATTAGGATAGTTGAGATCATAGATATTCAGGCTAGATGTCAAAAGCTGAAATGTGAGGCAGCTTTTAAGTTTGTCTAGATTCAAATGAGTTATCAGATCAGAAGAGTAATCAGATCAGAAGAGATCAAATTCAGAAGAGTAACTCAAAGTCCGAAGATACAACTCAAATGGACAAAGTCTCTGAAGAATAAGACCAAAAGACAAGAAGCATGATAGATCAAGCATCTGATATGTCCAGAAGAGCTGAATGACCAAGTGAGCTGATCAAGATAAGCACTGTCTCAGATCAAGACATATTTATTGAAGTCTCCGCAAGAAGCATTCAATGCAAGATGAACAAGACAAGAAGTTATGTTCATTAAAGCACAACAAGCCTGAAGAAATTCGAGAAGCATTAAAGGCAAAAGACAAGTGAAGACAAATGTTGAGTACTGAACATTCTCATTGCAACTGAATGTTTCAAATGAGTCAACCAATCCAACCGTTTTTAGAAGGATAGATTCTGACACAATCTACCTTGGATAGTGTGTCTAGGAGATGACACATGCTTTATAGGCTATTGTTCCAGCCACCCTACCTAAAAAAGGTAATGCTAGTTGTTGTGAACATCAAGTAAGAGTGCAAGAGAAGCTGCAAATAGTGAATTGGAACGTTAGACTCCTCCAACGGTCTAAAGTTCAAAATTCTCTATAAATACTGAAGTGATTCAAACCTCAAAGGAAACCTAAGACACACCAGTGGAACACAAGCAAGGAAACTCAAAGCATTAAAAAGCAAGAGCTCTGATATATACTCTCTTAAGCTCGAATACATATACAGTTTCCTCAATCATTTCAAGTTAAGCCAATTTACATATCCAAAGTTTAGCAAAGGGATATCCTATCTTTTTACATATAACTCATTGTAAAGGATATCTCATTAGTTGGAACCAACCTCAAACCCAAACCTTTCAAAGAGTGAAAGTAGTAGAGTTTGTTGTAGTAGTGAGGAACTAAACTAATAGTGAAAATCAGTTTTAATTCAAAGTCGTAGTAGTTGAGTACTAGGACTCAGAATTTCTAGGGATGAAGGCACTTAAGATTAGTGTGGTTGATCAGTGCACATTGACACTATAAAACAAGTTAATTCTGAGAGTTAAGGAATTATCTTGTTCAATCAGGGAAAGTGGACGTAGGAGCTTGAGTCTCCGAACCACTATAATTGTTGTATTCTTTCATTGTGCATTGCTTTACATTTGATCACATTCACTCATAGCACACAAAACAGTTCAGCAAAAGATAACTTTGATAAGATTGATTTCAGAAAATCTAAAGGAGTTTTTATAAGCATAAAGCCCCACCACATTCCGCACTAAAAGACTAACTTAGATAGTTGTCCAACTGAATACTTGAATAGTTTTCAGTAGGTTGATTATCTTAGTCCAGTCTACACAATCAGTGAGGTGGTCAGACAACTCACCTGAAAGGCTTAATATACATTCTGATTTGTTTTAAAGAAAAATTGATACACAAGTGCATTCCCCCCCCCATACACTTGTATCATACTCCTTCAGGACCAACAAGTGGTATCAGAGTAGGGGTTCAAAGACCACTGCCTCTGAAAATCCATCTTGATTTTCAAAGTTCACATTTTACTTTTGTCACTGAACTGATCCATATTTTATGAAAATCTACTACCCTTGTGTGATTTGCATATATATAAACGGTTATTATGGCTAATAATGCAGTTGCAGGTGATGCAGTAGACGACATCAACAACATGGCCCCAAACTCACTGAATCACATTTTTCATCATAAACTACCAATGTTCTCCATAGCGAACTATGATTTTTGGAAGCTAAGGATGAGAGCTCACCTTGCTTGCCAACATGATAAGATGCTGAAAGTGATCACAAAAGGCCCATTCATCTTCACAAAGATCAACCTCAAGCCTACTGATGAGCAGAAGGCAGACCCAAGGGAGTTGCTGCCAAAAGATGAAGATGGTCTGACTGCAGATGAGAGGAAAAGACATAATCTGAACTACATTGCCATGAATACTCTCTACCAGACAATTCTAGATGTAGTGATGGGAAGAGTTTACCACTGCACAACAACAAAAGAGATTTGGGACACTCTAGCACTTATGTGTGAGGGTACTCAAAAGATCAAAGAGAACAAGCTCTAAGTGGCTATACAAAAGTATGAACAATTTACCATGGAGCCAAATGAAACAATTGATCATCTTGATGGAAGGTTTACCAACATCATAAATGAGATCAACTCTCTAGAAAAGTTCTACTCCAAGAGAGAAGTGGCACTCAAGATTCCGAGAAGTCTCACATCCAAATGGGACATCTATACTGTTATGATGCAAACTACCAACAATCTTGATATCATGCCAATGCAGCAGGTCTTCTCTGAACTCAAGACTTATGAGTTCGATCTCAACAGAAAGAAGGTGTTGGGATATGAATCCTTGAAACAATGTTCTAGTTGATGAGATTAAGTTTTGATGGCCAAAAAGCAACTTAAAGTTAATAATATATGTGGTTGGAAGTCATCTTAACTAAGTCATCTTGATAAGTCATATAATCTGAGTTACTGATCTTATAAAGTAAATATATGAATTGTTAGGAACTAAGTTGATGTTGAAGTGTATAGACAGCTTATAGAATAGGACTTAGATATACTCTTCTATATGTAGTTCAGTTGAAGTATATATAGGTTTTGTATTTGTAAGTTTGTATTATTGTAATCACCAGAGTAAGTTCAGAACAGAAGACTAGAGCAAAGATCAGAAGACTAAAAGTCAGAATAGAAGACTCAGAAGACTACTCTGAAGAAGAAGAAGAAGAATACAAGACTCAAGAAGAGTATAATTGAAGACTCAGAAGTATTAATGAAGTATTCTGATAAGGCTCAGAACAGAAGATAAGAAGTGTGCTTATCAGAGTAAGAACAGTAAAACTGAGAAGGAAGTTTTACTGTGCTGAGGAATAATAAGTTTGGAAAACTTATTAGTTAAAGCGTAACTGAATATATTGGAAGATATGAAGTCTGACTTAAAGAGATATGAAGTTAGTTGGAGAAAGAAGTTACAAAAAGTGGTTTAGAGTTAGTTGAGTTAGTTTCACAAACTACTAATTGTCCTACTAAGTTCTATAAATACCGAGAGATCTTCTACTAAAAAGACTACTGAACGAAGAGCATTCAAGAGCAATTAAAGAGTCTTAGAAGCATTCAAGAAACTCACAGAGTTGAAAGAAGATCACAAGAGAAGAAGCCACAGTTTTGAAGAAAAGAATCAAAGGCTACAAATCAGAGAAGTTTTACTTTTAGTTTGTGATTTAGTTTGTAAACAAGCTTGCTAGTATCTTGTAGAATTACTAATTTATTGAAGATACACTTGGAAGTGTAATCGACAAGATCATAGTCTTAGTCTTGGGACATTAAGCCACAAGAAACTCAAGGAGTTAATAAAACATCACAACTGGGTTTGTGAGAGTGGATGTAGACAGTTGTCGAACCACTATAAATTTTGTGTTCATTTACTTAATGTTTTATATTCTTATAGTTCTTTAAGAATTCGTATAAACAACTTGATTGAGAAATCTTGTTGAGTAGACGAATTACTTCATACTAAGAACAGTAGTATATTGTTTACAGAAGTTAAAGTTCAAAATCAAGAGTTGAGTATAAACTGTAAAGGCTCAGATTAATTCTAAGAGTACTGAGCTAACCCGAGTAAGCACAGTACTGTACCAGAACACTAATTTCGCATAATAACTCTGATATTTTAAGAAAAGTTTTAAAAGTCTATTCACCCCTCCCCTCTAGACTTTGTAGGCTTATCTTAATCTTAACTCAACTTGGGACCAACAAGTGGTATCAGAGCAGTAGTTCTTCTAGACTTCTATTTCTAGATTACCAAGAAGACTTTGAGGGAAGTCTTTTGTCCTCATTCGAACTGATCCTTGAAATTTTACTATATAATCAATTTCTTGATTATCTTGATCTACTTGCTTTATTCTTGATCTTTTCTGTCATACAATCATGGAAACTAATGCCAACAAGCTACATAAGTTTAATGTTGCAGATTATGACTATTGGAAGCTTCGCATGGAAGCAAACTTCAGTTCAACACATGATCTTATGGTGTCGGTGGTGAGAGATGGCCCAATTGTCACAATGACAGCCAACACTACCACATTGGACCCAGCTAAAGCCGTGGGTGTTCTAGTCCCTAAACCAAGGTTAGAATTAACTGCTGAAGAAATGAAGCAAAACAATTTGGACATCATAGCTAAGAATTACATTTTACATACATTACCAAATGAGTATCTTGGTAAGGTATTGAAATGTAAAACAGCTAAGGAAATATGGGACAGAATTGTTGTTCTTTGTGAAGGGACAACTCTGATCAAAGAAAGCAAATTGTCCACTGCGGTTCAAAAGTTTGAATCATTTAAAATAAAGTCTGGTGAAACAATTGACCAGCTTGATACTCGATTTACTCGAATTATGAATGATCTTGAGGTACTAGGTAAGAAATATACACCTAGGGAGATTAACTTGAGGATTTTTAAGGCTTTAGATGAGAGGTGAAAAATGGTCAAAATGATCATCAAGACCACTCAAGATGTGGAAAATGGTCAAAATGATCATCAAGACCACTCAAGATATAGACACCTGGTCTGCTGAAACTACCTTCCAAACACTTAAGGCTCGTGAATTTGAACTAGATGAAGAAGATCCAGTAGCTGGTAGTGATGAGGAGAAAACCATTTCTAAGAACATTGCTTTTAAGCCCTCTTCCTCTAGAAAGTCTAGAACATCTAAGTCTAATTCCTCTAGCATAAAAGACGAGTTAGATAAATCTGATCTTAGTCATAAGGATCAGATAAGCGTAATGATTAATAGGTTTGACAAGCTGAATAAGAGATATGGTAGATATAAGAGGTTCTATAAAGACTATAAGGGTTCTAATAACAGGAACTCTTCTAGGACCAGAAGAGATCGCAAATCTTCTGAAAGGAGAGATGAGATCTCTAATGAGAACAGAAGAGATAGGAACTCATCTAATAAGTAGGGTAAGAACTCTTCTGATAGGAAGAACAGGAACCGAGACCGTTCTCCTACTAAAAAGTCTACTAATGATCCTTTGTGCTATAATTGTGATAAGCCAGGTCAATACATATATGAGTGTCCTGATCTGAGTTCAGAAGACAGAGAAGAAAGGAAGGCAAGACGTGATCGAAGATATGCTAAGTGTAAGAAGGTTATGATGGCATACAATGACTCTTAGTCGGATTCAGATGAGTTGCCTTCGTCTTCATCTGAATAACCTTCGAGCAATGAGAAAGAATCCTTCATTGCAGATGATGGACTGGCTATGATGGCCAAGATTGAACTTGAGGTATCTTCTGCTACTTCTTTCCATTCTTGTGACAGTTCTGATTCTGATTTATGTGACACTGCTGATAGCAGTGTAGGGAGTAGTCTTCATCATTCCAATGGAGTGACTGAAGAAGACCTGCTACAAGCTAACAAAGCATTCATGGAAATCAGTGATGACAACATTTCTTTAAAACAAGAAATCATCAGTCTACGTGAAGCTCAGTCTAAAGTAGATCCTAATATAGCCATCATGAATGAACGCTTATCAGAAGAGTTGGTATAACTCAAAGATAAGTACACATCCATTGACAAACTATATCAGGGTATGCTTAAAACTCAAGCCATAGAGACCAATGAGTTCAATGATTTAAAGAAAAAGTGTGAAAGACTTGAAGAGCGCAATAGATTCCTAGAAACTGAAGTATTAAGCTTAGATCTAAAATTAGCTGACATGATTAACTCCTCAAAGATTAATCAAACATTGTCAGACAGGTATAGATCACCAGCTGATAAAAGTGGGTTAGGTGCTGATATACCTAGCTCATCCACTTTAGTAGCTAAGAACACTAATGGTGCTAGTTCAAGTTCTTTACCATTACATAAAGGAAAGAAACATATGGTTTATGATGATGGTGCAAAATCTAAGAACACTACTAAAGTTCAGTCAAACTACATTCCTTCTACTACCAAGAATGGTAAAAAGAAAAATGTAGTAAGACCAGCTCAGTCTAGACCAAGTCAGCAGAGATATACCCAAATGACCAGATCAGAACAGTTATGGCATCAAAAGAGGTATACTCAGCAGAGTTGGCCTAGACAAGCACAGTTAGGTTGGAATCAGCTTAGACCTTCTTTTTATAAGGCAGTCTCAGTTGTACTCAACCAAACCTAGGAAATTTGTACCTCCCCATCATAACCAAATTGTTCTTTATCCTCCACCTTTATCTTATGATATCATTAGTGAGGACAGACCTAAACGCATCTATAAGCCGTATGGTCCACAGGCTTTTAGGCCATATTCTAACTATTACAGACATACTGGTTTTACTGAAAAAGGGGTTGAACCAAGGAAAGGCTACCTCTGCTGATAGTTCTGATAAGGTCAACAAAGTACTGTATAGTGATAAATTTGGTTGGAAATTGAAGAGGTCTCAATTATTCAAAACTTCAATGTATATTTGGGTTCCTCTTACTGCTACTAAAAATCAAAGACCCCAATAAATAGTGGGTACCTAAATTATTAAAATCACCAATTGCAAGGTCGACTGGATCTCTATAAAAAGGGTGGTTCAGTGGGAGAGACTTGGTATATAGACAATGGTTGCTCACACCACATGACAGGTACCAAAGCCTTCCTCACTGACTATCATCAGCAAGAAGGACCCAAAGTGATTTTTGGTGACAGTTCCATGGCAATTACTAAAGGCTTTGGATATATAAGGAATTGAGATGTGGAGATTCAGGATGTCTCCTATGTTGAAGGTTTCAGATATAATCTGCTTTATGTCTCTCAATTCTGTGACAGGGGTTATAAAGTCCAATTCAAGAGCACTTCAGTGATTATGAACTGGGATTGGGTCATTCAGTTCATCATTTCCTTCAGTAGGGTTTGCCTCAGGGAGATTGCCTTCAGGAGTGTTGTCCAGTGTAATGAATTCAGGAGGATTGGCCTGGACAACTTTAGTGAACAAAGTATATTTCTCTTTTAAGTTTAATCTAGTTGTTCTTTGTGTGATGTCATCCACATTCAGGAATTTATCCCTGTTCTCAAAGATAGCTTCATCAAACACAACATGAGGTGTTTCTTCCATAATAAGGGATTTACAATTGTAGACTCTAAAAGCTCTATTGATTTAGGAATATCCAAGGAATATCCCCTCATCAGCTTTGATATCAAAAGCTTTCAATTGTTCTTTCTCATTGTTGTGAATGAAACACTTACAACCAAATATGTGAAAATGAGATACTTTAGGCAATCTTCCTTTCCAGAGTTCATAAGGGGTTTTGCTTTGACCCTTAGTTATCAAACATTTATTTTGAGTATAGCATGTAGTGTTTATAACTTCAGCCCAAAATCTCTTAGGTAGATTTGAATCAGCAATTAAGGTTCTAGCAGCCTCTTTAAGAGTTCTATTTCTTCTTTCAGCAACCCCATTCTGCTGAGGGGTTCTAGCTGCTGAAGTTTCATGGGCTATTCCATTTTCAGTGCAATACTCATTGATGTATGAATTTATGAACTAAATGCCTTTATCAGATCTTATCCTGATTATATTAAGGTTTTCTCATTTGACAGTCTCTTTAAAAGTTCAGGGAGTTTGACTTGTGTTTCCTTCTTATTAAGGAGAAATACTACCCATGTGAACCTAGAGAAGTCATCTACTACAACCAATGTGTATTTTCTTCCATTTATACTTGCAGGGGTAATTGGTCCAAATAAGTCCATATGTAACAATTTCAAGTACCCTTTCAGTAGAGATGACTGGTTTGCCTTTAAATGAAACTTTAATCTGTTTTCCTTCTTGACATGGTTTGCAAACATGTTCTTTAATGAAAACTTCATTAGGCAGTCCTTTAACTAATGCATTTCTAGCCAGCTTGTTCATGGATTTAAAGTTCAGGTGGTTTAGCCTTTTATGCCATAACCAACTTTGTTCATTTGAGCTCTTAGCTATAAAATATGTTGCATCAGTAGACTTGTCCCAGTCAACAAAATACACATTTCCTTTCCTAGTTCCAGTTAGTAGAATTTGTTGAGTTTTATCTTTGATTAGGCATTTATTGCTAGTGAACTCAACATTGTATCCTTTATCACAAAACTGACTTATACTCATGAGGTTATATTTGAGACCAGCCACATAAGACACATCGGATACCTTGATATTATCAATTATCAAGGTACCATAACCTTTTGTATTTGCTTGTGAGCTGTCTACAAATGTGACATTAGGACCTTCTTGTTCAGTGAATTCAGTGAGGAGTGATTTGTTTCCAGTCATGTGCCTTGAACATCCACTGTCCAAGTACCATGCTGTCTTTTTGTTCATGCTCCTCAGCTTCTTGTGGTCCTTTGTTACCTGCAATGATCAAGCTTTAGGTACCCTTTGAATTTTGGGTCCTGAGAGGTTAGTTGTACCTTTAGGAACCCAAAATTGCCTAATTACCCTGATTGATTCAAGGTGGCTAAGTTGTTTTCCTCTAGCATCTACATACACAGTTTTTCCCTTAAATGCCTTTGGGAAAGAATGTGTGAAAGTGTTAACTCTGTAACTTTCAAGAGAGTTGACATTTCTCCTGAACTTTTGAGTTTTTTGTGCATCTTGAGGGAATCTTTGAGGATGGGCATATAGATGACCATTACCCTTTGGCATGAAGGGTTTTGGTTGTCTCATTTTATTGTACCCATAAGGAGAGTTGGCCTTAGGTCTGTTCAACTGAGGTTTCCTCAGGGGAGTTGTCCTAGGCTGAACATACCTTGGACATCCTCTCTGAATGTTGTTCAGATGAGTTGCCCTTCCATTGGGTCTACTCTGCTGAACACCATTCCTCTTGTATTCAGGGAGTTTGGCCATTTCTTTAGGTATGGGCCTTTTTCCCTGAAATACTTGAGTGGGCACTTCTTGCATTTTGCCCTTTCCTTTGTTCAGTGGCTGGATTAATTCATTTTCAGCCTGTTGTGCCACTGATTTGACAAAGATCCTCTTAGTGTTACTTGTTGAAGCAACACTAAGACAAGGTGAAGATTCGAATGGATCATATCCCAATCCACTCTTTTAAGACATAGGTCTTTGGAAGCTTTGAATTTCCTCTATTGCCTTAGAGGATTTATTCATTGCAGACATCTTATTTTTCAGGCTCTCTAAACTTAATTTAAGAATATCATATTCATGTGAGAGGTTTTCAAATTTAGCTTGAAGAATTTTAAGTTTAAAATCTTTTCTCTTCTGAATAAGCAGTTGTTCATCAAGCTGCTTTTGTTGGTCAACTATCATGAGAGAAGCTTCATCAAGTTCTCTCAAGACTTGTTGATACAACTCAGTAGACTTGACATCAACCACAAATTCAGAAGGTTTTACAAGTTCAATAGATAATCTTTCATTTTCTCTCACACAATTATCATGAAATTCCTGCAACTTAGTGAAATCTTCCATCAACTTTCCAAAAGAAAGTTTCAGGTTGACATCACTAGTGTTTAGTGATTGAAATGATGGCGAGCTAGAAGTAGAAGATACCTCATCATCTTCTATGGCCATGTTGCATACATCATCATCATCATTATTGGAAAACAGTCCATCATCAGAAGAGTTGAAGCTTTCAGCACTCTGAGACTCGTCACCAGCCATCATGGCTTTTCTGTTGGTGAATCTTTTGTCTCTCTTAGCTTGCCTCTCCTTTCTTTATTTGGAGCTGAGTTCAGGGCAGTCATATTGTAAGTGCCCCTTCTTCTGGCAATTGTAGCACAGGTCTTCATCATCATCTTTCCTTGAATCATCTCTTCTTCTAGATGATGAAGGTTCAGCTCTGCTGGACTTTCTCCTATCAGAGTACTTGTCCTCTGATTTTCTTTCTTCAAGCCTTTTGTCCTCAGCCTTGGCTTCAGGAGAGGTGTACCTTCTCTTGACCTTGTTGTCTTGGTAGAATTTCTTGTATCTACAAAACCTTGAGTTGAGTTTGTCAAACCTCCTAGCCATGAGTGCTAGCTCTTCCTTCATTTCAGCCTTAGAGACTGACTTTAATGATCTTGGAGTGGACTGCATCTCTGGTTCAGCAGCTTTGGCCTTGAATGCCACTCCTTTGGTTGGTAAGGAAGATTCCTCAATTGGCTTTCTTCTGTTGAGGTCAAACTCATAGGCTTTGAGTTCTGAGAAGACTTGTTGCATGGGCATGGTGGAGAGATCTTTGGTATTCTGCATCATTACAGAATATACATCCCACTTTTGAGTGAGACTCCTTAGAATCTTCAGTGCAATTTCTCTCTTGGAGTACACCTTGCCCAATGAGTTGATCTCATTCATAATATCAGTGAATCTACCAGCAAATTTGTCAATGGACTCCTCAGGTTCCATTGTGAATTGTTTAAACTTCTGCACAGCAACTTGGAGCTTATTCTCCTTGATTTTGTCAGTACCCTCACACATTTCAGCAAGGGTGTCCCAAATTTCTTTGGTTGTTGTGCAGTGGTAGACTCTCCCCATTACTGCATCTGGAATTGTTTGATAGAGAGTATTCATTGCTAGATATAGGGGTGTGCATCGGTCGGTTCGGTAACCGAACCGAACCGAATTAGGGTAACCGAACCAAAACCGAATTTGCATTAAAATTAACCGAAACCGGACCGATCTAACACAAAACCGAAATTAACCGAACCGAATTATTCGGTTCGGTTTCGGCTATAACCGAAATGTTAACCGAAAATCTGGGAAAAAATACCCTGCTGCAAAAAATGTGCAAATTACTCCTATGAATCAACAAATTTTCATGCAAATACTCAAATACACTGCTGGAAATACTCAAATACACTGCTAAAAATATTATGCTCAAATGCTCATCAAATACACTGCTGGAAATACTCAAATACACCACAATTAATGTTCAAATACCATGGTCCATAAGTCCATAACATAATCCAAATACTTAGTGTCCAAAATACCATAAGTCCATAACAATATAACATAGTTCAAACTTCAAATTGTCTAAATAAAAGTCCAAATACTTAAGTCCAAATATCATAGGTCCATAACATAGTTCAAATGAAACATTGTTAATTTGTTATCTCAAAATAAACTCCATGTACTCTCCAACTCTTCCAACTTCCAATCCTTAATTTCCATCAACCAAATCTGAAAATAAAACATCATATGTTAATATATTACAATTTAAAACATTAAAAAAAATTAAAGACTAAACTTAAAATTTAGTTACCTTTCATTCTTCTTCAAGTATGGGGGGTAATGGTGCACCGACACTTTCATTTCCAGCCACAGTTGGCAAATCTGAAAATAAAAACTCATATGTTAATATATCAAATAAAAACTTAAGAAAAACAATTAAAGACTAAACTTAGAACTTAGTTACCTATCTCATGATTTGAATAAGGGTTTGGACTTAAGTCAAAGAGTACTGGTTGTCATCATGCATTTCATTTTATTGAAAGCTCTGAGGCAGTCGGTAAAAGTATTATTGATACTTGTTAGCTAAACAAGAAAAATGCATCATCAGAATTTAGATATTGAACAACTGGAAAATTCGAGAAACAGTAGGCATGTTTGATGTCTATCTTCGGATGATATTTAATTGAAGATGCCCAAAATTACACTTAAATTTTTTTGATAATAATATGCCAATCTAATGGATCATTTTCTCAAGCCAAGTAGAGATGGTATTGAATAAACAATATACAGTATAAATCATAGGCCATTTTGTCCTGGAGTTTTGGACCATGCACCAAGTATAGTTTTACAACGATAAGATATCTCCCCTGCAAAGCACTAGCATCAGTATTCGAATTTCATTCATTGTCCATCTAAAAAAATATATAGCAAGTAGATTACATACAAAAAAATCAACAGATTCAACCTACCAAAATAAGATTAAGAATCTCAAATTCAATCTACCAAAATTCAACAGATTCTTAAATTATATCTTAAATTCAACCTACCAAAATAAGATTAAACAAACCGATTCTTAAACGTACCAAATACAACAGTTTCTTAAACCTTTAACTACCAAATTCAAAGCCCCAAAATTCAACAAATCTAATAAAAAGTTAGGAAGAAATTTAAAGCCCCAAAAATTCAAAGCCCCAAAATTCAAAGCCACAAAATGTTATTAGAACCCAGAACTCAGAGAATATTCAAAGCCCCAAAATTCAACAAATTTAACGAAAAATTAGAACCCAGAACTCACCGTGAGAGACTGAGAGTCGTGAGGTGGCCAGTGGGCTGAGAGCGCTGGACGCTGGTCGTCGTGGGGTCGCCGGCGCCGTGGGGTCGAAGGCGCCGCGGGGTCGCAAGCGTCGTGGAGTTGGTGAGTCGCAGTCGCAGACGGGGTCGCAAGCGTCGCGTGGCCTTGAGGACTGGAGAAGATGGAGATGAGGGCGGCCGGAGAGGAGGGGCGGAGTCGCGGAGGGGCGGCCGGAGAGGAGGGTCAGCGGCGGAAGTTTGGTGGCTGGAGAGTGGAGAGTGGAGTCTTCATTTAGGGTTTTGCCGTTTTGAACTTGTATTTGGAAATGGAAAGAATGAATTAGGTTTAGGTTTAGTGTTTATATATATATGGGCCTTATTCGGTTTATTTCGGATAACCGAAATAAATTCGGTTATAACCAAACCGAAACCGAAAACCGGAATTTATAAAATATGAAACCGAAAACCGAACCGAAATATTTGGTAACCGAACCGAATTCATATTTCGGTTCGGTTCGGTTTTCGGTTTTTAACCGAATAGTGCTCACCCCTAGCTAGATAGGTGAGGTCGTCTTCATCCTTAGGGATCTCATCCCCTGTGTCAGCTCTTTGAGCATCAGTAATTCTGGGATTGGCTTGAGTGAACATGAAAGGACCCCTTGTGATAACTCTCAGCATCTCATTGTGGAGGCACGCAAGATGAGCTCTCATTCTGATTTTCCAGAAATCATAGTTCTCAATTGAGAACATGGGCAGCTTATGATGAGATATGTGATTGACAGGGTCAGGAGCCATATTGTTGATGGTCTCCACAGCATCAGGTGGAACAGCAACATTAACATTGTTGTTGTTGTTCTGATTCTGGTTCTGGTTGTTGTTGTTGTGATTGCCCCTTGCCATATCTCAGATAAGAAGGGTTAGACAACAAATGTGTTAAGAATTCAGAAAGATAAGTTCAGTGACCACACTAAAAATATAATTTTTTGAAAATCAAGATGGATTTTCAGAAGTAGTGGTCTTTGAACCCCTGCTCTGATACCACTTGTTGGTCCTGAAAGGAGTATATAACAAGTGTATGGGGCATGGAATACACTTGTATGCCAATCTTTTTCAAACTTAAGAAAATCAGGCTTTCAGCAAGGTTGTCCTGGACAACTCTTCTGATATGAATAACTTTCAGAAGATAATCAAACTACTAAGCACTATAGAGTAAATTATATGTGCGGAATTATGGTTGGCCCTTATGTTTAAACTCCTTTTAATTCTGAAATTCTTGTCTTAACACTTACTACAGCTTTCAGGGGACTTGTCCCAAAACTGTTTTGCACAATCTTGAATGTATATCTTTTGAAGATCAGTTTGTGTGTAGTGTATGAATGTGTTGGTTGTATGAAAATACTTGAAAGTAAACAACACAAGAGTTTATAGTGGTTCAGAGACTCAAGCTCTTACATCCACTTTCCCTGATTTAACAGGATAATTCCTTTCTCTTGGAATTAGCTTGTTTTAAAGTGCCAAGGTGCACTGATCAACCACACCACTCATTGGTGCCTTGATCCCTAGGAATTCAGAGTCCTAGTACTCTCTTCTCAACTCAGAACTGAATTGTTCTTCTCTCAACAGTCAGCTCCTTACACTTCTACTACAACAACCTTCTACTTTCTCTTGAAAGGTATAGGGGTTGATGTTGGTTCCAACTAGGTGGGATATCCTTTACAATTAGCACAGTGTATAGGATATGATATCTCTCTAAGCTTTGAATGTTTTACAATAAGGTTCAGCTTAGAAGAAGTGTTATGGAAACTAAGAATGTTCTAAGAAAGCTTGAAGGCTTATGAGCTTGTAGTTTCCTTTGAATTGCAGGATGGTTGGATTACTAGTTGGTGCCTTCAATGGTTTACATACTTCATGTATTTATAGAGCAAGATGAGGTTATGTCCGTTGGAGAGACAACCTCAAAATGTCTATATATGTCTTCCTTGAACTTTGCAACTGGAAGACAGTTTCTTGAAAGTGACATGTCCTTAATTTGGGAAGTAAACAGTTGTTTGCTCTTTGTCTTGACTTTGAAGCACTCTTCCCAATGTCTGGCTTGAAGATTTACTTGATCAAACATGGACATCACTTCTGAACATTGGTTCTTTGATAAGGACAACTTTCCTTATCATCTGGACAAGTCTGCTTATCAGTTTCAGCATTTTTTACTTATCAGCAGTGTTGGCATTGCTCCTTCAGATGACTTGGCTCTTTCTCTTTGTAGAACATATCTTGATGGTTCTTGAGCATTCAAGCTTTCTTATCAGTGGTTTTGACCCCATCAGCACAGTTGGCCTTTGTCTTAGATCAGTTCTGGTTCAAGTATGCTAAGACATTTCTGCTGGACATCTCTTCTGGAATCTTTGACATATACTTCAGTAGATTTGGTCTTGTTGATGTATTCTATTCAATTGATCTTCAGAGAGGTTGTCTTTCTACTGAGCTGACTTGATCAGCACAGTTGGTCATTAGGTACTTTAGCAGACTTGGGATCAATTTGATTCTAAGCCTTGAGGGGACTTGATTCTTGTAATCTTCTAAGCATGTGTTCCCCCTCAACTTGTGCATCTAAATACATTAGGAGATGCCTAACATATCAGCTTCTCAACTAGCCTGATCTACATGTTCCAACATTCATGAAACATGTTTGTTGGTCCCTGAACGAGTAGTGAATGGGATTAAAGTCTAGAGGGGAGGGGTGAATAGACTTTAAAACTTTTTCAAGAGAGTTGGGAACCTCTTCTGATTACTATGTCAACTGGACTACAAGTCTGCTGGTCCAGATGACTATAGTGATCTGATGAAGAGATTATATGCGGAATTATGGTAGGCCTTGTTTAGACTCGTTCTTTTGTTTCTTTTGAAAATACTAACTTGTTTAATTAATGAAAACCTCAGCTGATGCTGGTTTGAAAGTTATGGCCTAATTTTGAAGATTGTTAAAAACACAGTATTCACTATATCAAATATATGGAAATGACAATAATGTAAAGTGCAGAAAGATAAATAACACCAGGTTTATAGTGGTTCGGATGTACGTTCCTACGTCCACTCTCACGTCCTAACGTGATGTTTAATCCCTTTAATTTACCAAAAATTACAAGGGCTTGACCTTTATAGTCCCAAGGGTAGGACTTTGAGATCTGAGCAGTCCTAACTGCTACGGTCTCCACAAGTGATTGTAAGCACTTGCACTTTGCAGGGTTTCAAAACTTTAACCTTATGGTGGGGGTTTTGGGGTTTTTGAGAAGTATCCCACTAATGGTTCAAGCTTATAAATTTCTTAACCACTATGCCTAAATCAAATGATATACAATATGATTGGGATTCAGGTTCTTATGGGTTGGATAGAAATCACTTAAGAGCTAGAGATATTCTAAGGATTTCTGGGCTCTTGGAGAACTCTTAAAACAGTATGGCTTTTTGCTTGATTGCTTGCTTAGCTTGTTGAATTCTCTCGTTGTGACTTCGTGTCTGTGATTTCTCATCCTCCTGTATTTATAATGGTGATTGCTGCAACTAGCCGTTAGAGTTGACTAGCCGTTGGGGAAATCTTTCCATATTGGCTTGATTCCTTGATTACAGCCGCTTGATTGCTTCAATCCTGGGATCATGTTAATCTTCTAAGTAAGGTAAGTCTTCATTCTAATTGCAAGATGACTTTGGGAATCAGCCGAGTCCTGGACGAGCACATAGTCTTCTGATCTTCACTCATAGTCTTCTGACTACTCGTCTGGCCTTAAGTCTTCTGTCTTCTGATATCAGTCGAGTAACACTCTTCTGATCTGGTAATTCTGTAAGCTGTTTTAGGCCATCTTCAATCTTGGACTCCATCAGATAAGTAGGTATACAAGCACCTTACTTAACTGGTCTTCAAGGATCTTCTAGTCTTCATGGCTTCTACTCTTCTAATCTTGAGGATAGGCATGTAAGCCATGACTGTGCTGATCAGCTGATATCAATACAGTTGATCACACAAGACTAGTCTAAGTTGTTCTATACAAAGTCAGCTGATCCTATTACATTTATAAACTCTAAGTGTTTTGGCCATCAAAACTATTCTAGCATCAAGTGGGGCTTAGGGTGAATTTATATCCCAACAATTTCCCCCTTTTTGATGAAGCCAAAACTATACTTGATAAGTGCTCTTAAACTAAGATAAGAGTTTATAAATTAAAAACGAAGTATCTGATGAAGACAATGAGAGTTTGTCTTGTAAGCAAAAAGAACTAGAAATTGAATATATATGGGGCTTTTACAGATTACAAGTGATAGTTTCTTTAAACTTCTAAAGTAGTCTTCATCAGGTCTTCTGATCTTCAGATGCGGAAAGCAAGGTACAGACGAACTCGAACATCTTCCATGTGTTGCAGGTCTGTAACATTCTCTTCTTCGTAGATCTTCTCCAGAATCCTCTTCACTTCTATCTTATTTGTTCTTCCAGAGCCCAGAGTGGGTGCCTCCCATCTAGGTTCTTCAGGTGTTAGGATTCTGCAGTTGTCGAGTTCCTTGGCCGTCTTGACTATTTCTTCCCAGAACACTTGATCTTCAATGTTCATGAACTGACTGAACTGGAAGAATTCATCTTCATAGGTAGGGAGAGGACCAAATTTCCTCACTATGTGGTGTTGAATTTGCCACTTCTTCTTCAGGGGATACCATCTTGGTAGCTCATCTTGAAGGGCTAAATAGTCCACATAAGTGCTATCAAATACCTGGACATTTTCTTTCATTGCTTTGTCCTTGAGAGCTTTCCTGAGTTTGGCCACCTTCCTTTCAAATTTGGCCTTGAGTGCCTTCGCATCATTCAATTTCTTTTGCTTAAGCTCTTGAGCTTCAAGCAACTTCATTTTCTTCAACTCTAAAGCCTCTTTCTCTTCTGCAGTAGGCTCTGCTGGAGCTGACTTCTTGCTTGACTGAGCTTGCTCATCTGCCTTCCTTTTCCTTGTCATCCTCTTCTCAGGAACTTGTTCTACAGAGGCAGAGATCTGTAGACTCTTGGCAGGAGCTTGGGTGTCTTCTTGAGCAATTTTTTTGCCTTTGCCTTGTCTGTTCTTGATTTTACCTTTCAAGTTTCCCAAGGTTTCATTCAGCTCATCTTGAGATACTACCATTACAGCTTGCTGTGCAGTAGACTTCTCCAGAGCTCTTATCAACACATTTTCCCCCTTTTTGGCTTCAGCAAGTGCAGCCGCAAAAGGCTTCATGGCATTTAAAATTTCCACATGCAAAGTTTGCTTGAGGGCCATGGCATTGACCTTGTTGACAGCAGTTATGTGAGAGATGTTGTGCTCCATGACATGTGCAAGGGAGTTGGTGGAGGAGGCAGCTTCGAGATTTTCTGAAAGTGCTTCCAATCTGGCTGCTGTCTCCTTCAGCTGAGTCTGCAATTTTTCATTCTCTTCTACAGCTGACTTAAGAAGGGTTTGACCTTCAGTGGCTCTTGCTTCAGCATCTTCAATTCTGGTCTTGTAGATTGTCTCCATGCGGGTAATCTCATTAGTGTAGAGATCAGCAAACATGTTGGAGGTGTCACCTGCCCTCTTCTGAATGGTTCTCAAGTACTCTTCTATCTGTCGATGAAGAGCTTCACCAAACTTGTCTTCAATGTCAATAATCTGGTCGTGAAGACGAGTCCTCTGCTCTTTAGCAGCTTTCTCAACATATCTTCCAAGCTGCAAGCCTAAGCCTTTCTCAAAGTGCAAGTCTATTGCAGTTTTGACCTGAGAGCAGATGTCTGCTGTATAGTCAACAGATGGGGTAGAAGTTGAGGTAGAACCTTGAGGTTTTGGATGAACTATCAGAGATTTGCCTCTTTCTTCAGCTGATAGATAGTCTTCATTGAGAAAGCAGGTAGTGGCCTTAGTCAGATGGGTCATGATCCTTCTGCCTGCATCCTCTGGTTGATCAATGAAGTGAGCCAGATTTCCTGAAGGCTTGAAGTGAGCTGGAACAATGATCACTTCCTTTTCAACTTCAACTTTGTCAGCTGGTTCAGCTGAGTCTTCTGCAAGGACTGGTGCAACTGAGTCTTCCACCAAGGCTGGTACAGCTGAGTCATCCACCTTTGCTTTGTCAGCTATCTGCTGATCTGATGAGCCCTCTGGGACAGAGATATCATCAGTGGGGATTCCTAGAATCCTGTTGCAAACTGCGGTGAGGGCCTCTGCTGGTAGTAGCTGAGCAAAAGATTTAACCTGAGCAACTTCCTTTTGCTCCATCTCCCAGTTGAGGAAATTAGCATTTCCTCCCATTCCTTCCATGACCTCAAGAAGGTCATCTACATCATCTCTTCGAAGCTCAATCCAAGTACAAATCCGGAGTACTTGTTCAAACTGAAGTGATTCTTCATCAATATCAGGCATAGTAGACTTGAGTAGTCGAGCTATCCTGAGTCTCATTATCTTCTCCCTTGTGCACATAGGATAGTGCACCATGCTGAACTGAGGCTGAGAGGGGCCTGCTTGATCCAGGTCTGCTGGAGCTAAGTCTTCTTGAGCAGATGAGGCAGTAAGGATAGGTGAGTGAGTAGATGGGGTAGTTTCCTCTGCTGTGTGAGTATCAGCAGGGATTTGGGAAGTGATATCTTCAGGTTGGGTAGAAGGGTGAGATTGATCTTTAGTAGTTTGAGCATCAGCAGGGTTTTGAGTCTGCCGGTCAGGTTCTTGTTCTACTTGAAGATCAGTAGAGGGTTGGGCTTGATGGTCTTGGTTATCTACTGTTTGAGTATCAGCAGGGGATGGGGATGTGATCTGAGTTTGATCATCTGCTGTTTGTACATCAGCAGGGGTAGGCAAGTGTGGCTCAAGTGCTGTTTGAGGCTGGGCTTGTTCCTCTGCTGTGTGAGTATCAGCAGGGATTTGGGTATCAGTGTTTGAAGGTTCAGATGGGTTTGCCTCTTCAGTAGGGTTAAAGGATGAAATAGGGGCTATGCTCATGGGAGTAGGGATCCTGGATTTCTTTATCTTTTTGGTGAAAAAAGAAGTGTTCTTCTTTCTCTTCTGACCCTTGGATAGCTTAGAAGGAGTAATAGTGAGAGAGGGATTAGAGGTACCTGCCTTCTTCAAAGGAGAGGCAGTGGGAGTGGCATCTGAATCAGATGGGGAGATGAGCCCTGATCTGATTAGAATTCTTCTTTGTGCTAAGGTCTGATTGTCATCATCATCATCCTCAGCAGCCTTCTTTTGAGCCTCTTCTTTGGAAGGCTCCTCCTCTTCTTCAGCAGAGTCATGAACAGACTCTTCTGCCTTCTCAACAACATCTTTAGAGGATGCTTCAGCCAACATCTTCCTCTTCTCTTCTTTCAGCCTTGCTGCCTCAATAGGAGCTTCCTTTCTTAAGTAATATTTGGAGGTGTGGAAGGTCTTATGAGGGCCCATCTTGTACTTCTTTGGGAGTACTTCTGGAAGGATGATACTCAGCTTGTTGACAAAGCTGACTGTTGATGTCACCTTCCATTCTCTTGACTGCAAGTCCAAAGTAACCTTCTTGGCCTCAAGAGCAATCCTATCCAAGAATAGCCCTTGCCAATCTCCATCAATCTGATCCCAGATTGCAGCCATAACTCTAACATTTAGAGTAGTAACAGCATCATGACTGAATGTGTTACCTAGCAGCATCTTACCTGCTATGTCCATCAAAGTTTGAAACTTGGGGTCAAACTGTAACTTCTTAAGTCCAGAGGCATTAGCAGCCTTGACTCTTCCACTAGTAAACATCTCCATATACTCCTTTTCTCTTCCCATAATGTAGTTAGAGATGTTTATCTCCCCACTAGATAAGCCGAACAATTCCTGAAGGATCTCTCTTGAGATCTTAACTTTGTGTCCACCCATGATACTTTCAACATGAGGTCCTTTCATCACAGCGTTCGAGTAGAAAATCAGCATGTCTTGTTCATAGACATTAGTTGGTGTTGCTTCCAGAAAATCACGAAGGTTGAGGTTGATGCAGCAAAGAAGGATCTCCTTGTTTGCAGGTGTATGCTTGCCTTTGAAAAACAGAGCATTCTCTGTGAAAATCTTTCCTTCCCTAGACCACTTTGTTGCATCTAGGGTGCCGGTGCTCTTGGTCTTCTCGTCGTAAATCTCAATGATTGCCATTCTGAGTGTTTGAGTGTTAGGTTTCGAAAGCTTGAAAGAAATTTGCAGAACGAGAGAATTTGTGAGCAATTGAGATTTGAGAGCGTGAGGGTTTGGGAATGGTTTAAGGGTTTGTATTTATACTCCAGCAAATCTTGAGAATGGTACAATCCAACGGTCAGATTTGATTTAATTGTGGAGTAGAACCCAAGATTTCCTTCTTTGATTTCGGGCCATTCCTTTAAATTTGTCGGCTGAATTTGCCATGTGTCAATTGATGATTCGTTGGCAAAACAGTAATTGAGTACTAATGACATCATTACCAAAGATAGCCGTTGTGACTAAATTTAGCAAGAATTGATCATCAAGGCTGTTTCCTATAAGTGAATTTCATTCCTTATATAGGCCAATTTCCTTAATTACATTCAGAAATAAATCTAGAATGAATTACATGATCAAAGATAGTCATTATGCTCTGAAAATAAAGTGATCTGATCAGCAGAGTGAGGTCTTCTGATTTCTTCAAAAGGTCTGCTGATTTTTCTTGAAAGTCTTCTGATCAGCTGAGTAGAGGTTTGAGGTTTGCTGAGTAAATCTTCTGTGCGTGATGATCCAACCTGGTTTGATGGATCTTTCAGCTCTTCCTCCTAACCATGTGGGACCATCAAATCAATATGTAGATGGTTTGGCCTAGATGGTATCCCACTGGTTCAAGTTGCCCACACCATCGGATGATCCTCACCATCAGATGGGTTGTAGCATATAATGTGTCCTTGTTGAATTTCTTCGCTTCTCTTGTAAGGGAGAGAAGATTGGAAGGTGCTTCAATGGAGTGTGAAGAGAAAGGCAGGAACTTGGTCTTCTTGATTTGTTTTGACAAAGTGGCCTTTGATAACAAGCTCTCCATGTAGAACTTCCCCCTGGAGAAGAAGCTCTGCTTGCTTGCTACTTTGTCCTCTGCATCTCTCCTTCCTCTAGTTTTCAACAAGAACGTCTCTCCTTCCTTTAGTTTTCATAGGCATACTTATGTGGGGTAAGCCAAGTATGCTGATCTGCATCATCTCCATCTTCTGGACAAATCTTCATCTCCTTCACCCATGACCTTGGTTGAGGGATGATCTCCATGCCATCTCTTCTTTCGATTTTCTCCATACCTGAAACAATAATAATAGTTAGTGATTTGTGTTCTTAGATGTTCCCATAACTTCCTCCTTTTATAGGGGGTAGAAATGAGGTAGTGGAGTGAAAGATGACAAAACTATAGAGTTGATAGGTCTGAATTTCTGAAAAGTTACTTCTTAAGATCAACAATGAGATTCTTGATCTAAGGGTTCACATTTAAAGAGATTCAGACTCTATCTTATGGAATGCAGAAATTATAAATTTTGAGCAAGAGTTATTTGGAATCCGTACAGTGCATGCATACTGTTGAGTCGGTGAGGATGGTGTATTAATCCAACCAAGTATAACTCAATAGTATACTGTATGTATGTATAATGATAAAGTATTTTATGAAGAATATTATATTATTATACATATGTATACATTGCTTAAGTATAGATACCAATTAACTTTGTTCATGTCTTCTGAATGTAAGTATATATATATAATACAATGCAGATTGTAGAGTAATTTATCAAGGATTCTTAAGGTATCATTGATTCCCCCTTGATTAAATGACTCTGTGTTTTCCCTCAGCTTTATTTGTCTTCATCGGGAAAGTACTTACCTGAAGATGAGGGTGTCTATTCACCTCATCTGATTCTCCTAGTCTGCTGCAATTGTATCAGCTGAGGTCTTCAGCTGATCTTTGCTCTTCATGTGCTTGGATCAAGAAGTCCTAAGCTGTAGCATAGGGTCTTGAACCTTTCTTAAGCTAGGGGCTTAGTCAAGATGTCTGCTCTTTGGATATCTGTGTGAATTTTCTCCATCTTGATGTCCTTCTTTTCAAGGTGATCTCTTATGAAATGGTGTCGAATGTCGACATGCTTGCACCTTGTGTGGAGGACTGGATTTTGAGTGATGGCAATGGCACTGCTGCTATCACAATAGATAGGGACTTCTCTTGCCTCTACATTTTAATCCTTGAGTTGTTGAACTAGCCAGAGCAGCTGACTACAACAACTTCCAGCTGCCATGTATTCTGCCTCAGTGGTGGAGGTTGCAACTGAAGTTTGCTTCTTTGAGAACCATGATATCAACTTGTTGCCTAGGAATTGACAGGTTCCAGATTTGGATTTCCTATCTATCCTACATCCACCATAGTCTGAGTCAGAGTAACCACTCAATTCTAAATTGTCATCAGCAGGGTACCATAATCCTAGGTTGACTGTTCCTTTTAGGTACTTGAGGATTTTCCTTGCTGCTTCTAGATGACTTTGCTTTGGGTTTGCTTGAAACCTAGCACATACTCCTACAGCAAATATTATGTCTGGTCTGCTGGCTGTAAGGTATAGTAGGGATCCAATCAGTGCTCTATATTCAGCTTGATCAACTGTCTTTCCAGACTCATCTGGTTCCATTTTGAAAGATGTCATCATTGGAATTCTTGTAGTCTTGGTTTGTAGAGCTTTGAATCTTTCTAATAGGCTTTTGGTATATTTGGACTGGTTGATGAAGATCCCTTCTGGACTCTGCTTGACTTGAAGTCCTAGGAAGTAGTTCATCTCACCCATCATGCTCATTTCAAATTTTCCTTGCATAAGTTCAGAGAACTTCTTGCACATATCTTGATTGGGTGATCCAAATATAATGTCATCTACATATATTTGCACCATTAGCATGTCTTCACCTTCTTGTATTCTGAAAAGTGTTCTGTCAACTTTGCCTTTTGTGTAACCATTGTCAAGTAGGAATTGTGACAATGTGTCATACCAAGCTCTAGGGGCTTGCTTTAGACCATAGAGAGCCTTCTTCAGACGATATACTTGATCTCCTTTTTCAAATCCTGGAGGCTGCTCTACATACACTTCTTCTACCAGAATACCATTCAGAAAAGCACTCTTGACATCCATTTGGTATACTTTGAAGCCCATATATGATGCATAAGCTAGAAACAGTCGAATGGCTTCTAATCTGGCTACTGGAGCAAAAGTTTCATCATAGTCAATCCCTTCAGATTGTGAGTATCCTTTTGCAACTAGCCTTGCTTTATTTCTAGTTATCACATCATTTTCGTCCTTCTTATTCTTGAATACCCACTTTGTTCCTACTACATTGTGGTTTTCAGGACGATCTACCAATTTCCATACTTCATTTCTTTCGAATTGGTTTAGTTCTTCTTGCATAGCAGTGATCCAATTGCTATCAGTCATTGTTTCTTCTATGTCAGCTGGTTCAATGTTGGACAAGAAAGCACACCAGCAGAACATAGAGGATTGGGGGTTCTGATTCAGTTGTCTTCTGGTCTTGACACCTGAGTCTGCTCCTCCTAAGATGAGGTTTGATGGATGGTTGTTTCTCCATGTATGCCTCACAGGTGTGTCTGCATTAGATGAGCTTGGATTCTCATCTGTTCTAGTGCCATCAGGAAGGTTGACTTGATTTGGTCGATCATCATCTGTATCTTGTGTGTCAAAGAGATCATTCCCCCTTGCATTTGGGATTGTTGCATCTTGATTTTGGTCAGCTTGCTCAGCTTGGGTTTGAGATCTAGTGACAGGTCTATGAGGCTTATCCTCCTCTGGTTCTTCAGGGAAAGGTTCATTGACTTCAATGAACTCATCTGGTCTGGATGATCACTAGCTTCCTCATCTGATCTGCAGCTGAGTCTGTTTCTACTTCATTCTTTTCACAAGATTCATCAAAAACAACATGAGGTGTTTCTTCCATAAGAAGGGTTCGTTTGTTGAGTACTCTAAATGCTTTGCTAGTAGAGGAGTTTCCCAAGAATATCCCCTCATCTGCTTTGGCATAAAAAGCATTCAACTTACTCTTCCCATTGTTGTGAATGAAACACTTACAACCAAATATATGAAAGTAAGATACTCTAGGTTTCCTTCCTTTCCACAGTTCATATGGGGTTTTCTCATGGATTTTGTGAATACCTGACCTGTTTTGAGTGTGACAAGCTGTGTTGATGGCTTCTTCCCATAGCTTCTTAGGAGTGGAGAATTCAGCAAGGAGTGTTCTTGCAGCTTCTTTGAGTGTTCTGACTCTTCTTTCAGCTACACCATTCTGTTGTGGTGTTCTTGCTGAACTTGTCTCATGCTGAATACCATTAGAAGTACAATAGGCAATAATATAAGAGTTAATAAATTCAGTGCCTTTGTCACTTCTAATTTTCACAATAGGTTCTCCTTTCTCTACTTGGATTCTCTTCAATAGTTCAGGGAGCTTCTGCTGAGTTTCACTCTTCTTGTATAAGAAGACAACCCAAGTAAACTTGGAGTAGTCATCTACAACAATAAGAGTGTACTTCCTCCCTGTTAGTGTGGTTGGAGTGATTGGTCCAAAGAGATCCATGTGAAGCAGTTCAAGAGCTCTGCTGGTTGATGCTATCTTCTTGGTCTTGAAGGAGACCTTTGTTTGTTTTCCTTGTTGACATGCATCACAAACCTGATCTTTACAGTAGAATTCATTAGGCAGGCCATTAACTAAGGATTCCCTTGCTAACTTGTTCATAGTCTTAAAGTTCAGATGACTAAGACGTTTATGCCATAGCCAGCTGACATCTTTAGGGCTTTTCACAAGCAGACATGTATCCTTAGGACAGCTGTTCCAATTTGCAAGATACATACTTCCCTTTCTAGATCCTGTTAGAAGGTTTTATTTTGTTCTTTTATCACTTATGAGACACTCATCTTTAGAGAATTTTACTGAGTAACCAGTGTCACAGAAATGAGAAACAGATAATAAATTAAACTTTAAACCTTCTACATATGATACATCATGTACCTCAATGTCACCATTTTTAAGGGTGCCATATCCTTTTATGTTACCGTGCGCGTTATCACCAAAGAAGACTTTTGGACCTTTCTTTTCTGTATAGTTGGTCAGCAGGGCTTTGGTTCCAGTCATATGAGTTGAGCATCCACTATCTATGTACTATGTTTCTCCTGCTAGGCCTCCTCTTTTGTATAGGTCCCTCCTTTCCTGCAAGAAAGATTAAGTCTTAGGTACCCATTTTGTCTTGGGTCCTTGGGTGTTAGTACTACCCTTGGGAACCCACATATACATTGGTCGTTTAAACAACCTTGAGCACTTGAGTTGTTTCCCTTGGGCATCACAGAACCAAATCTTACCAGTTAACACCTTGGACTGGTCTGATTTGTTACTTGTGTCAGCTAAGTAATAGTCAAATGGTTTCCCTTTATAGGAGTGTACATACATTATCTTTTGACTAGTTACATTCGGCTTGGGTGCATTAGCTGGACGATGCACACGATTATATGGACCATACTCCTCTGTTCTCACAATATCATAGGAGATAGGGGGTGCAAAGAGAACAGATTTATTTGAAGAAGACTTCTTCTTCTTGGCTGGAGCAGCATACAGCTGAGACTGTCTCAAACGAGATGGTCTAGGCTGTTTGTTGTTCCTCTGTACAGGCTTGGGGTTAACTTGTCTTTACCATTTTTGGTGTTGGGATAGTTAGCCTTAGCTGGTACAGATGCCTTTTGGTTCATATTAGGTTCATTGTGTTTAGAACACTCACCTTTTTCATGTGTCTGAGTAGTGCACTTGTTAGGTGTACTACCCCCAGCTGGAGAGGATGTTGATGGATTAAATTCATAGCCAAAACCCATCTTATTGCCATTAGATCTATAATATTCAGAGATACTTTCAATAGTAGCAGATGCTTTATTGAACTCTGATATCTTTTGATTTAGGCATTCCTTCTCCTTTTCTAAGAGCTTGTGTGCTTGGAAGAGGTCATCGAACTTGGATTGTAGTGAACGAAATTCCTTAGTTTCTAAAGCTTGAGTTTCTAACATCCCCTCATACAACTGAGTTATTGTGGTATTTTCTTCCTTAAGAAGTTCCACTTCTCTGGTCAATCTTTCATTCATTGTGACCAACTCAGGGGTGTTATCAAACTTAGTCTTTTTCAACTTAGCAATTTCTTTCCTTAGATCCTTGTTCTCCTCTTCTACTTCTACAAAAGCTCTAGTGGCAATATCCAGATCACCTTTTACCTTTCTTAAAGATTGATAATAGGTGTCTTCTGATTCGCCTTCAGATGAGTTTATCTCATCTGTTTGTGAAAAAATAGGTGAATGGAAAGTAGTAGTATAGAAATTTACCTCATTTTCACCTATGCCCATCATAGCTAGATCATCTGAATCATCTGAGAAGATTTTACAGTCTGGTGATGTAGGAAGTTCATCACTTTGATATTCAGATTCTTCAGTCACCATTGCTTGCTTATCTGAATTTCTTCTGTCTCTTCTTGGCCTTCTTTCTTCTTTGTCATCTAAATTTGGCTCAGGACATTCATAGACATAATGTCCTGGTTTGCGACAATTGAAGCATGATCCAGGCTTTTGATTTGAATTGCCTTTTCTTGGAGGAGTGGCATCTCTTCTTCTAGAGCCTCGGCTGTCAGATGACTCTAGGATTCCTTTCTGGTGTTCTTTCTCTGGATCCTCTGGAGGGTGAACCAGCTCTCCTATCTTTATAGTTCCTATAGAATTTTCTATATTTGCTGTTGAGAGTGTTCATCCTTTCGAATCTCTTGATCATGAGGGTCATTTGCTCTTTCAGACTCATGTCTGATCCTTCGAAGTCTTCTGTTTTCAGAGAGGTCTTGCCAGATGAGGGACTTGCAGTTTTTGTATTGGCTGCCTTGAAGGCTACAGTCTTGGAGGTAGATGGGGTTGCAGTTGGCTCATCACTTCCTGAGTTTTCTTCTCTTTCAAGATCATATTCATGGGCTTTTAGGTTCTGAAATAGAGTTTGAGCAGACCACTTCTTGATATCTTGAGTATCTTTGATGATGGTCTTCTTGAGTCTCCATTTCTTGGTTAGAGAGTCTAGGATCTTTAGATTTTTCTCTCTATTAGTATATTTCTTGCCCAAGGATTCTATCTCATTTATGATCTTGGTAAATCTATTGTCTAATTGATCAATAGACTCTTCTGGTTGCATCTTGAAGTGTTTGAACTTCTTGACTACTGTTGACAATTTGCTCTCCTTGATCAGCTCAGTTCCTTCACAGAGAAGTGCCAATGCATCCCACATATCTCTTGCTGACTCACAGTGGATTACTTTTGCAATGTACTCATTTGGAAGAGTTTGCATGATGTAATCTTGAGCAATGCTGTCAAGATTTGATTGCTTCATCTCTTCAGGTGTGAGGTCCTTCATTGGCTTGGGAACAAGTTGTCCAACTGGAACTTCTGGATCACCATTTGCAGTGTTGACTGTCATGATGGTGATTGGGCCTTCTGTGATCACTAACCACATCTTGTAGTGAACTGATGTGAGATTCTTCCTCATCCTGATCTTCCAGTAATCATAATCCTCAACTGAAAACTTAGGCAACTTACGCATGTTAGCACTCATGCTGTATGAGTTTTCAAAAACAAGTTTTCAAAAAGATAGATCTGTTCAAGAGAACTACAGAAAGACTCCCTCGAGTCTTCTGATAATCTAGAGACAGTAGTCCGTTAGAACCACTGCTTTGATACCACTTGTTGGTCCCTGAACGAGTAGTGAATGGGATTAAAGTCTAGAGGGGAGGGGTGAATAGACTTTAAAACTTTTTCAAGAGAGTTGGGAACCTCTTCTGATTACTATGTCAACTGGACTACAAGTCTGCTGGTCCAGATGACTATAGTGATCTGATGAAGAGATTATATGCGGAATTATGGTAGGCCTTGTTTAGACTCGTTCTTTTGTTTCTTTTGAAAATACTAACTTGTTTAATTAATGAAAACCTCAGCTGATGCTGGTTTGAAAGTTATGGCCTGATTTTGAAGATTGTTAAAAACACAGTATTCACTATATCAAATATATGGAAATGAAAATAATGTAAAGTGCAGAAAGATAAATAACACCAGGTTTATAGTGGTTCGGATGTACGTTCCTACGTCCACTCTCATGTCCTAACATGATGTTTAATCCCTTTAATTTACCAAAAATTACAAGGGCTTGACCTTTATAGTCCCAAGGGTAGGACTTTTAGATCTGAGCAGTCCTAACTGCTACGGTCTCCACAAGTGATTGTAAGCACTTGCACTTTGCAGGGTTTCAAAAACTTTAACCTTATGGTGGGGGTTTTGGGGGTTTTGAGAAGTATCCAACTAATGGTTCAAGCTTATAAATTGCTTAACCACTATGCCTAAATCAAATGATATACAATATGATTGGGATTCAGGTTCTTATGGGTTGGATAGAAATCACTTAAGAGTTAGAGATATTCTAAGGATTTCTGGGCTCTTGGAGAACTCATAAAACAGTATGGCTTTTTGCTTGATTGCTTGCTTAGCTTGTTGAATTCTCTCGTTGTGACTTCGTGTCTGTGATTTCTCATCCTCTTGTATTTATAATGGTGATTGCTGCAACTAGCCGTTGGGGCAATCTTTCCATATTGGCTTGATTCCTTGATTCCAGCCGCTTGATTGCTTCAATCCTGGGATCATGTCAATCTTCTAAGTAAGGTAAGTCTTCATTCAAATTGCAAGATGACTTTGGGAATCAGCCGAGTCCTGGACGAGCACATAGTCTTCTGATCTTCACTCATAGTCTTCTGACTACTCGTCTGGCCTTAAGTCTTCTGTCTTCTGATATCAGTCGAGTAACACTCTTCTGATCTGGTAATTCTGTAAGCTGTTTTAGGCCATCTTCAATCTTGGACTCCATCAGATAAGTAGGTATACAAGCACCTTACTTAACTGGTCTTCAAGGATCTTCTAGTCTTCATTCATGTCTTCTACTCTTCTCATCTTGAGGATAGGCATGTAAGCCATGACTGTGCTGATCAGCTGATATCAATACAGTTGATCACACAAGACTAGTCTAAGTTGTTCTATACAAAGTCAGCTGATCCTATTACATTTATAAACTCTAAGTGTTTTGGCCATCAAAACTATTCTAGCATCAAGTGGGGCTTAGGGTGAATTTATATCCCAACAATGTTCATTCAATTTGACTTATCTATTTGGCATGTCTTAGGGGGTTTTGGTATCTTAATCAAAATTCTCATTTTATTCCCAACACCAACCAATAGAATGCTGAGCATTAAATGCGGACCCGAAAAATCTATATGCTGAAATCACAAATGCATTTTGGAATCCTTGTAGAATATGAAGCGGCAGAGTCTAAGATTCAAATTTGGATTAATACACTCCTTCATCCAGATCGTTCATTAAGTCTCTAAGATCTTATCCAGACCATTGATCGAACTTTTCAGATCATATATAAGAAAGACTTAGAATCCTTATTTAGTTTACGCTTACAAAATTCTACTCTCTTATCTCTCTGAACCCTTCAAACTTCTCTAATCTCTCTAACAATGGCTTCATCCAGGCACCACAATCTTGATACAAGAAGAGAATTTCTGAAATCATCATACCTGATACCTACAGACCAGACGTATGGGCGAAAAAGCGAATGGTGGTTGAAGGTTGTGTAAATTGATCTGAAGAAATTGATCGGTACCAATCCCAAGTTGATATATGCAGAAGATGTGGCAGATTTCTACATCTTTCTACGCTTAAGGTCCGATGGTTCTCTCTCCTTACACATTGAGGATGACAGGGTTCGACTATCTATAACTACCTTCAACGACATGTTTGATTTGGAGCATGAAGGTATAGCCAACCCTGAGGAATATGCTTGTGGTGATATGAACGAAGTTTGGAAGGAGTTCATTCTAAAAGATTATCTGAAACTGGCTCGGACAACTCCAAGCCACTTAAAGAAATATATGTTGAAGGAACAGTATAGAGATCTGTTCAATATTGTCTCAAAGGTAATAATGGGTCAACATGGATCCCTAAATGGTGTCACTCGGAATAAAATTATTCTGATGAAGGCCATAGTCGACAAGGCAAAAATCAATTGGGGGAGATACTACATAAACAAATGCATTGGTGAATCCAAGAAGATAAAGAGGAAAGATGACGATGGCTCTTTCTGGCCTGCCTCTAAACTCAGCTTTATCACAAAGCTAAGTGTTATTCTTCCGAGGTTGCTTCTAGACAAGAAGGATTGGGGAAATGGAACCAAGTTCATAAGTTCCAAATGGTTGTTGACGAAGGAGAAAGCAACTACTACTGAAGGTTCCAAGAGGAAGAAAGGAGTTGAAACCTCAAAATCAGAGGCCCCTCAAAAGAGACAGAAGCAGAAGGAAATTGCTGAAACTGCTCCAGCTGCGACCACATCTGAATCCTCCTCAGAAGCCACAGAGTCAAATGAGGAATCTCTAGCAGCTGAAGATTTTTCTGCTGAAGTCCAGGATGCTGGAGATGCTGCTGAGATCCCTCTAGTCAAACCAACCAAGAAACTTAAGGTAAATCGCAAAATTTCCTTTAAGTCTTCTACTGCAAATCCCCTGGCCCCAAACCCCATCTCCTCTCAACCATCTGAATCCACATCCAAATCCATATACGCTCCTCCATCCAATTTGTCTAAGCCTAAATCAACTGAAACAACACCAGTTGATGATTCCCTCGCCATTGTACCCATTAACCCAGAAACCCCAGCTGTAGATCCAACTCTAGGACCTATTAGCCTACCCTTAGCAGACATTATTGCTGCTGACCCTACCACAGATCCCATGAAACTTGCTGCAGACGTCGCACTAGATTATGCACAAATTTCAACCACTTCTTCTCCAACCAACCTTGAAACCACAACCGATGTTGCTCGACCAAACCCAGTCGAAGCATCAACACCACCTCCTCCACTTCCAAAACCCTTCAATCCTTCCCTATCCACTTATCCCATAGGTCCCAAAGAACAGCTCTTCAGACATCGAACTGAAGCAGTTTTAGAAGAACGATACCCAGAGCTGAAACAATACCCAAATTTGCTTGAACAAATTTTACGAATCTGGACCTAGAGGGAACTTCGATTTGCAGACATCTCTAGAATAATTCAAGCAGTCGAAGAAAAGGGCGGAGTAGACATGTTCTACGATTGGGAGTTGGAACAGCTTGAGGCTGTTGATATTGATGATCTTCATGGTCTGAAATCTGATGATGCACTTTCAGAACTTATCACTAGAAAGCTTGGACAGCTTTCGAAATTACAAGAATTTGAACCTGCTAAGGATTCATCAAACCACAACAACGATGGACCCGAGTCCGAAGCTAAACAGAAGACGAACAACGATGACAATCCCACACAGGATCTAATCGGAGGGAACGCTGCTGAAGAAGCAGTTAACCCCACATCTGATTTAGGTGGGAGTTCACCTAAACAGACTGGCAATGATGCTGAGAAATCAGTAGAGCTAGAGACAGACGTTGTGCAAACAGTTGAAGTCCCTGCTCATGACTAGTCTTTGGACTCCGAGGCATTAGTGCTAAAATCAACTTCTGACTTGGTGATGGAAACAGTCAGAAATGATAATGCACCGTCCAATGCTCAATCTGATCAAACACAATCCATTGTGTTAGCTGAACCTTCATAGCCCCCGGTCTCAGAGGTTCAAGGATCTCAAAGAATTGAGCAGCCAGCTCCAGAAGCTTAGGAGAAGATACCGGCTGATTCAGCCGAGGAGAAGGAGATCAAGATAGAAATGGTAGAAAAAGCTATGTAGTGTGCTTCTGTGAGAGCAGCTGAAATCTTCACTGATTTAATTATCTTGGATAAAGAAGGATTTGATGATCTTCAAGTTGCTAAGTCTGCTGAAGTGAATCGGGTTGCTGAAGATATAGCTCGAAATCTTCAGATCCAAGATGGCTCAGATAAAGAGAACATTGCAGAAGTTGTTGAAATTGATGAAGAACTGAATGTTGATCACAACCAAATTGCTGAAACATATATTGTAGTATTCAGTAACGGCGATGATAATGATTCGGGCTTTCAGAAGATTGTTGCATCCATTCCTGAGAACCTTCCTCAAAGGCCATTTGAGGAACTAATGCAAGCTCTTGCACGAAACAAAGATGATCAAAAAATTGGAGAATCATCTTCTGATGCCATTCAGACAAAAATTAACTTCTCAGATCTGATCTGGTATAGATTGAAGACAATTGGGCTGAATGAAGCAGACATACCTCTCATCGGTCAAGTTCTTTGTGATCTCGTAAAACTAGTTCATGAAGATCTAGCTCCAACGATGAAACATGCTGCACTTAAGATTGAACATAATCGAATGGACACTTATCAAGACATATTCACAGCCATTCGAGACAACATGAAGACGTACTTTTACAAGGACTTGACTAACTCTGTTGTTAAAGCACTTAACAAAAGTTTGGATGAATCAGCCAAGTTGTTCAAAGAAGGAATTGCTAAAATTGATTACGAGCATCGAACGGAATTGATCAAGCATGTTGATGATCTGAAGATAGTTGAATTACAACGCAGTCAGGATAGGGAAAAGCATGCCACTTCTGATCTACAATAAAAATATCTTGAGCTGCAAAAGGAGTCTAATGCCCAGAGAGCTGAACTGACCAAACAGTTGGAATTGGCCAAGGAGCATGCGCAGAAGATGGAAGATGAATTTAAAAATCTCAAACATGCCAAGAAGCAACTTGAGATCACTACTGAAGATTTGAAGCTTCGACTTCAACTTGCACATGCTCCTGCTATTCTGGACAAAGTAATTGAAGACACTGCATCCAAGGCAACTGATCTTCTAAGTCAAAAGGCCACTGGTATTCTGAACACTGCCAATGCTGATCACCTTACGAAACTTACTCAAGCGCTCACTTCCCATATTGAAGAAGCCAAAAAGGGGGAAGAAGAGGTCAGAGCTAAGTTATCAGAACAAATGTCTGATCAGCTAAAGCAACTATCTGAAAAGGCTACTGAACAGATGATGAAAGCAGCTGAAGACTCTGCTGCAATGCTGAAGAAGTTTTCTGATACTCAGTCTAATCTGGCTAGGAGATTAGCAGATGCAGAAGAACAAATCAAAAAACAATCGACTCAGACTCAACAAGGAATTTCTTCCAAAATTGCATCATCTATAATGCCTTCTATTTCTCACATTGTACAGGTATCTAATGTTCTTACTCTAAATCAAGAAGACAAGTCCCAGAAGCAAACAGATAATCCTGTAAAGGAAAAAGAAGCAGAGAAAGAGTCTGAAGATGAAGATGACGATGTTCCTCTCAGAATCAGAAGAAGTCAAAGACTTGCGCAATCAGAAGAGGAACGTCGTCAACAATAGCTGAAAAGAAAGAAATCATCTCAGTTTGATACAAATTACAAAAAGAGGACGACCATCCTGAAAAAGAAGCAGGAATTTGGAAAAGATGAAGAAGATCTTCCAAAGCTCGAGCCCTCAAATCAGCAAATTGACAAATTTCTGGACCCAATTCACAATTTAAGATGGCTAAATTTGAAGAAGCAATGGCAAAAGATTTACTATTTTGCTCGCAGATGGGGAGATCAAGATCCTCAGACGGCTTTTGGTTGCTTCGAAAGCTTTCTAGAAGGGGAGGACAAAGAGTTCTTAAGCATTGTCATGGAAGAAGCAGCTGAGAAGAACATTAACATTGTCCTACCAGAATTTCCAGCCTGGGATCTTCCTACCACTGTCAACAACAAGAAGGACATGAGGGAACCTGAAAACCTCATTGATAAAATTTGTTATGATGACAAGATCAGAGATCAAGACCTTGTTCGTAAGATCAGGAAGAGAGTTTATCGAGCTTTTGGCATCTCTGGAAGACCTTATCAAGTGCTGAAGTAAGATCTCTTGTATTTGTAATCTGAAACTTTCTTTTTGCTCATATTAATACAAGAATTTACTTTTTCAGCTTCAAGACAACTACTCATTGTCTTCCTTAAAAGCAATCTGCATTTTACTATCTGGTCTTAATATGTCATCATCTAACCTTTTCTCATACTTCTCAATCCACTCATTGATCTGATAACTTAGCTTAGTTAGTTTTGGCTTCATCAAAAAGGGGGAAATTATTGGGATATTCATCCAAGCCCCTAATCTGAATGTAATAAATAGCTTTAGTTTTGATGGCCAAAACTCAGATCAGTAGAGTACAGGTTAGATTGTCTTGTCTTAACTAGAAGTAAGATTCCTAAGCTGTATTACTAAGCTTAGAAGTATTGAACGTATTTGTAATTCTAGTCTAAGAGTTAGCAGTGCAATGGTCAGCTGAATACTCATCTGTACACTCCACTGAAGAATATTAAGAAGAAGACAGAAGACTAGAGGACCCCAAGAGTTCATTAGTAGATTCAAATCTAAAGGTTGTTGTATACCTTGTAGATTAGATCTGCTATATGATAATCTACAATCGAAGTTCAGAAGACAACACAGCAGATATGAACTCATCTATATCTTGTCAAGCAAGCCTTAAAGAGCATTCAAGTCAAAGAATACTTAGCATTTATGAATAAAACACATTCACAAGTGTTAGTTCATTTATGAATAACTAAGTCAGATGATAAAGGCATACAAAACAGAAGACAAAGAGAATGTCGGATTAAATTCTGAATTACTCTAACAGAAGACAAGATAGCTCTCAACTAGCAAGTTAATGTGGACCAATGAAACATCAACACGAAGCTATGAAGTTGATATCCCAGTAGGTCGTACAAGAGATATGCAGAAAAGGTACAGAGCATTTAATGCACCTTGCCTTTTAAGGTAATGTCGTACCAGAAATCTGCAAACACCATTCTATGAAGATGGCGACCATACTTGGAAAGATTTGTTGCAACGGCTAGTTTCTGAGCACAAATCTCTCTATAAATACAACACTTGTTCTTTGGAACAAGGGACCAGAAACTCCCCACACAAGAACTCACTCTCACTGCATATACATCAAGAAACAGCAAGTTTGAGAAATACACTCAAGTATCGAGTTCTTTAGAGCCTGCAAATATTTCTATTCTTAGTGCTCTAAGTTTCCGATCCTAAGCCCGTTCAAAGAATCTTATCTTTAGAGCTTAGAATATTAGTTGGTTATACACACATCTCTTTGTAAAGGTTGTTTGTTACCTCACCAACAAACAAATCAGTTCCTCAGAAATTAGTTGAGGTTCTTGATCCGAAAAGTCTTCTCTTGGGACTATAAAGCAGCAAGCTATTGAATTTCTCTATCTGATTAGAGAGAGTGGACGTAGGATATTGAGATCTGAACCACTATAAATCGTTGTGTTCTTTACTGCTTATTCTTTATTCTACATTCATATTCATTATTATTAATACTTGTTCATAACATAGTGTTTGAAGTTATCGTTTTTAAAAGGTTTTCATAAAAGTACCCACGAGTCTAAACACGTAGGGCCTACACATTTCCGCACTCATAGCACTTGAGATAGCTTTCAAACTGACCAGCTGAATTTAGCAATCAGTAAGGTTGTTATCTTGAATTGTTATAACACACACACTCTACAAATCAGAACATCTTGTTTGCATATAGACGAACGAGTACATAACTTCTGAACGTCTAATCTGATAAAAAAGGCACGAAAAAGTTTTATATCACCTGACAGTCTATTCACCCCCCCCCCCCACCCTCTAGACTATCACTATACTCGTTTTGGGACCAACAAAGTGCTAACCATATCATCCTCCTCAGAACAGCAAGCATGGATCTTGTATTCAGGGTGTTCTTTCCATATGACTCCAAGAAGAGATTGGTTTCATGACTTCAAGCATCAGAAGGGCGGTTCTGTTCGCTTGGAAATGATCACACTTGCAAAGTTATGGGAGAAGGTAGTGTTCACCTGAAGATGTATGATGGTGTAGTAAGAATACTAAAAGGTGTCATGTATGTGTCTGAGCTTAAGAGGAAGTTGATATCTCTTGGGATGCTGGATTCTATGGGTTATACATTCTAGTCTGCTGATGGAGAGCTCTGTGTGTCAAAGGGTGAGCTGACTGTCCTGAAAGGTGTGAGAAGAAATGATATCTACTTCTTAAGGGGAATACAGTAGCTGGCAGGTCAGATGTAGCAGAGGTGCAGAACAACTCTATGTTGTGGCACAGAAGACTAACTCATGTAGGTGAGAAAGGCCTAATTGAGTTGTCTAAGAAAGGTTTGCTTGGCAAGGACAAGATCACAAAGCTGGATTTGTGTGAGTCTTGCATTCTTGGTAAATCCAAGAGGTTAAAGTTTGGTAAGGGTGTTCATTCTACCAATGGGATCATGGACTATGTCCATTTAGATCTATGGGGGCCAGCTAGGAATCAGAAGAGGTCTGGTGGTAGATACTTCTTGTCTATCATAGATGACTTTTCAAAGAAGGTTTGGGTAACTATTCTCAAGTCCAAATTAGAAGCATTTGAGAAATTCAAGGAATTGATCATTGAATGTGAAAATGTCACAAGAAAGACTCTAAAGCATTTGAGAACTGATAATGGTCTGGAGTACCTATCAGAAGAGTTCAATGCGTTCGGTAAATCTAAAGGAATAGTGAGGCATAGGACTGTGCCAAGGACCCCTCAGCAGAATGGTGTAGCTGAGAGGATGAATCAGACGCTTCTTGAGAGAGTCAGGTGCATGTTGAACAGTTCTGGTCTGCCAAAGGCGTTTTGAGGAGAGGTTGTGTCAACAGCAACCTATTTGATAAACAGAAGTCCATCCTCAGCTGTGCAGTATAAAACCCCAGAGGAGTTATGGTCTGGCCATGCAACTAAGTACAGTTATTTGAAGGTATTTGGATGTGCAGCTTATGTCCATGTCAAGCAGGATAAGCTTAAGCCTCGAGCATTGCGATGCGTGTTTGTTGGATATCCTTCAAGTGTGAAAGGATACAGGTTATGGTGCCTTGAAGCTGGAATGCAGAAGTGTATTATCAGCAGAGATATTACTTTTGATGAGAGCAGGATGCCTCTATCAGAAGAGGCTAATACGAGTACTAGTTCAGCTGATAACCGACCAGACGAGACACAAGTCGAGGTGGAGCATGTTGACACCAGAGGACCTGTTAGAGAGCATATTGATCTGATGAGGAGGGCGATCCGCATAGTGAGAATGAGCTTCAACACTATCAACTGACACGGGACAGAACCAGAAGAGAAGTCCACCCACCTCAGAGGTATGGACAAGCTGACATTGTTTCATTTGCATTATGTGCAGCTCTTGAGGTGGAGTCTCTGGAGCCAAAGTCTTATTCAGAAGCCATCAGCTGCCACGATAAAGAGAAGTGGATAGTTGCTATGGAGGAGGAGCTACTTTCTCTTAACAAGAACCAGACATGGGATGGTTCCAATCAGATGAGAAGGTGTTGTTTAAAATCAACTAAGTTGAGAAGATTAGAAGAGGTCATATCAGCTGAGATGAGTTCTGTTTGCAGAGTTAGTCTTTTGGCTAAGTGTTGGGATATGTGAAGAGTAAACAGAAGAGGGAGGTCTTCTGATTGTGTCATTTATTTGCAAGAAACAAGTGAAGGGCATTGCGGTCAATTCAGATTGGGCAATGCTAAAAACGTGAAGTTGTTAGGCAGTTACAACAGAATCCAGCCTAGCAATGATCACGCAAGCTACAATCATCCTTGGCTTCTATAAATACCCCATAACTTGTAATTGTGAAAGTTTGACGCATCCGTTCTTGAGTTGAGAGTTCATGAGTGAAGTGAGGATAAATTCCCTTTCCGAGTGATGAGTGTGTAAACATATCTTATCAAGTTGACTGAACCACTTAAATCGTTGTGTGCTCTGTTTTCTGTTCTCGTTCTTTATATTTGTGAATTGTCTTCTTTTTTGGATTGTTATTGTGGTCTTATTATTCATTTGGGTTGGAGACGTCTAATCGAGTGAATAATTAACTGACAATTCCGAAAGAGGGGCCAAGAATGATGACATTGAAGAAACTAAAAGATAGTTTGAAGAAAAAAACTGAAAGAATTGACTACTCTTTGCAACGTGAAAGGTGATACATGGCTCAGTTGAACCTGAGATTTATCCGGACAATTTCAACGAAACTTGTTGCCCATTTCAATTCCAAGTCATTCGGATTGTCTGGTTTTTTCACCTTGAAAAAAGATCCAACTTGGTCGATGATCCACTAATTGTGTTGAGAAACTTTGCCGATAAACTCAATGCTAAAGCTCAAATTGTCAAATCAAGAATTGTTGCGTTGCGGAAACAAGAAATGGTTATGGATTCGCCGCCTTACATGAATTGATGTCAATGATTATCTTTCACTGAATCTAGATTACCATGATGCATTCATGTGGTAATGAATTTGTTCTCATCTTAGGTGTTTAAAGACTAGATGATGCATGGTAGCATATATTGTAGTTGTTGCCTTTTCATACTAGTTTCTAGTTTTTGTCCCAAAATAATTCATAATGTATTAAAATTTTAGCATCATTCTGATCAGTATGGTGGGTTTGCCCATCTATTTTCTTGCTGACTTCTAAAATAATTACTTAGTACTCTTGCTGACTTGACAGTAGAAACGATGGGACTAAAAGTGAAGGAAATCAAAAGAATGAGGAAAATACAATTTTCCAGTTGAGTAAGTAAAAAAATGTGCAAGTTTCTAAGTTGGCAATGAATGGTAAGTGTGTCCTGTAATCTGGCCAACACTTGGGACATTTTAGGCCTCCTCTCCGGCACCTCATCCGTACACTCCAATGCTATCTCTGTCAGCTTCAACATCTCTTCATACCCTTCCTTCTCCCCTAATATTTCCACGTCCAATATGTCCGTCGACCAGTCGTTGCTCACGGCTGCTCTTACCCAACCAGATAGATCCTGCCTCGTCGGAGCTTGCCCTGTCACGATTTCCAACACGAGAATGCCGAAGCAGTACACGTCTGCCTTGCTCGTAAGCTTCTTTCCTCGTCCGAATTCGGGAGTTTTTCCAACTGAAAGCTTATCCGCTGCCACTAGAGGTAATAATCCGTAATCTGTAAGCTTAACTTGAATAATGGTGCTGCTATTGTGTTTGATGATGATAACATTGGAAGAGTTGAGATTTGAATGGGGCACCCTAGACAAACTTTGATGGAGAAACTCAACACCCTTTGCTACCTCTTTAATGATGCCTACTCTTGCATTCCAACCCAATGCCATTATCCCTCCATTCTCTGTTTTTTCACAACAATCAAACAAGAATATATTCTTTAAAAAAGTAAAAGAAAAATGGTAATTAGAAGCAGTGAATTACAATGAGAACAATGATTGCATTGTTAGTGTTTTGCTCTAATCATATAACAAGTGGGGACAGAAAATGTTTGTTGGTTGAAAAATATTAAGGAGAATGTTAATCAATATGAGCAAATATGGGTGTGTTTGATTTGGAATAATAGAGGAAAGGCGAATTTCTAGTATTTAAGACAACGGGCAAAGCCATTACCCGTTGTCTTTTCCATGTTGTCGTAGGACATATTTTGCATAGTGTTTGAAAATTCTAAGTAATAGTGAAAAGGTTGATTGATGTTGTATTATTATATTATTATGAATGTATTTGGAGAATAAAAGATAAATGTGTGAGTGTATTGGAAGAGTAAAAATGATAGTAGTGGTAAGTCATAGAGTATAGGTGGATTTATAGAATCTCAAAATTTTCATTTTGAGTTTCAAAAACAAAGAAGGGTTTGAGATTGTAAAGTTCAAAGTTTGATCGGAATAGTCTCAAAACAAACATACTCTAACTTATTTTGAGCCTCATTAAGCATGATGAAGGTGAATTGAATTTTTTTACCCTCGTTGAACACCAAAATTACCTTATGTTCATTTTTTCAGAAGAATTTTGAACCAAACTCATTCTCCTTTTTTTTTCTCAAGGAACAACGCTCATTCTAATTACCATTCTCATTGAAATTATTTAACTAAACGCCCCCTAAATTATCAATAAAAACACTAAACGAAAACTAGTATGAGACTCATATTTGGAACGGATCCTATTCATCAGAGGCGGAGGAAGGGGTACAACCATACTAATCCGGATTGGTCCCCCATTTATTATTTGTTAAGAACAAGAGTTATATGAAACAATCTCACCGTTCAATCAGTATCACTTTTCAATAGAAAAAAGTTTTCACTGTTTAAGGTAAAATGAATCACTTTAGAAAAAAAAAATGTAAGCAAGATGTATCATATTAAGTTAAAAGTTTAAAAGTTATGCACTTTACATTTAAAAAGTGATACCAATTGCACGATTGCCTTTTATTTATTATCTTTCGTAACCCCGTCAGACAGAAAACAAAGTAATATGTAATGAGGTACTGACCATGGAGTAGGCTGAACAAGGTGGCATCTGATACATGTTCATAAACGATTAGTTTCTCCTCTTTTGAGTGGTAAAATGAGATGATCTGTACCAGGTTTTCGTGTTTCAGGTTCCCCAGAAGATGCATCTGCTGCATAAATTCCTTCTTGCTCAATGATTTGGGTTCTTTGAGTCTCTTCACAGCCACTGCAGAACCACATTCAAGCACTGCTTTGTACGTGGTGCCCGATTCGCCCCTTCCGATTTCTTCAGCTGCTGCGCGCAGCAGATCATCCAACTCAAAAGTGGGCTTCTCCAAGAACTCCATTTCCAGAGTCGTCTCAGAATCATCCCTACTTTCTGACCAATGTGATCGCTCTCCTCTACGGTCTATGTCGCCAGCCTCTCCTACATTGATCAAGATGATGCATCAAGTTAAGACAGAAACTGTGCTTCTGGTGCAACAGATGTAGATTAATCGATCAAACCACGTACATAAATCTTGTGTGCATTTTTTATACTTAGAATCTAGCTCTTTTTGTTCTAAGTTCATTCTTTTTGCATTGTTTTTTAGCTCATAATTCATGACATGGAAGAATGACATATACCATACCTGGGAGGACCTGGTCTTTCCGTGTTTTTCTCAAAACTCTCCGGAGGAATATCAGGATTAAAAGAAGAGGAACAGCAGAAGCTGCAGCGGCAATCAGCGCGATTCCCCACCATTTGAGGGCACCACCTTCTTTTTTCATTGCTGATGGAGACGTAGGTGGAACGGCGATTGGACAAGGTTTGATTAATCCTGGAATATCTCCACACAAATTGGAATTATTACCATAAGAGCTTTCTGGAAATCTTAGGAGAACTGGAGTTTCGGGTATGGGCCCTTCAAGTTCATTGCTGGAGACGTTGAATGCAATCAGGGATTGCTGATTGAAGGGTGGGATTTGACCTGAAATATCATTTTCTTGCAGCTCCAGTTCGGTTAAGCTGGGAAGTCGAACGTAAGCATCAGGAATAGAACCCGAAAACTGGTTTTTTGAGAGAAAAACAAACTCCAGGTGAATCAAATTTGTGAGATTAGGAAGAGGGCCGTGTAATGAATTGTTTCTGAAGCTAAGTTTGTTCAATAATGTTAGGTTCGTCAAGAACATAGGTGGGAGGGAACCTGTCAACTGAATTCCTTCTAAAACCAACTGAGTGATATGCCAATCCGAGCAGGCAACTCCGGCCCAATCGCTCTGGTTCTCCGCGCTACATGGTCGACTGGTCCAATTCGCGTGGAGGTTTAAAGTGGAGTTGACGACATCTCTGAGCTGCATCAAAGCATCGCGTTCATCTGGAAAAAAGTCATTGATCTCGAAAGCAATAGATTGTATTAACAAAGAAACGATGATGAATATCGATTTCCTCATGCTAAACTATTGACTACCATGGATTGAAAGAATTTCTTCAGACAGGAATAATCCATACCCTGTCTGATTGATTTTAATTTAGTATAAAAAGATAGCATTGACAAAATAGGCAATATAGGTTGGTAAGGATTCCAATCATGAGATGGATACCGTTAACACCAAAGTTTTACACAACATTATGCATAGGTCTACCCACGCACGTTCTTGTTTGTCTATGTGAGAGAAAAGTGCAATAAGAAAATGCATTGAGGTTGACAACTTTGTTTATAAAGTATTCAATATATATTAGCAGTTGGTGAGTTGTTAAGAAAAGGTATTTAAAGTTCGAGCTCAAATCAAGATCTTATCGAGCCGAGCTAGACTCGATTACATGACAAGCGAAAAAACGAGCTTGAATCAACTCGTACACGAGCCTAACGAACCTATCAAGCTGAGCCGAACAAGCCTAATGAAATTAAAAGAAAAAAATTAGATATCAAGCCTAACGAGTCAAGCTCGAGTCGGCTCGTTAATAAATCGAGAATCTATCGAGCTCAAGCTCGACTCGTTTATCTATAGGAGCGAGCCAAGTTCGAGCCAACAAGCAACTCAGTTCGTTTAACAAGCCTAAAGACAAGTATTGGTGTGATTTCACCAATACTTTTCCTCTAATAAATAATAAACATCAATTATATAAATACCTGATATGGGGTTTCATCAAAAATGTCTGAAAATGTGCATTACTAAAAAAAATATAATGCAGTTCTATCAATCCGGAGTTGTTCTGAAAATGTACATAATAACAATCTCTCAGAATCTACAGAAGAGGCTTACCACAAATATCAACCTGGCTACATCTAACCAACCTAAACTTCCTTCAAAGACCACCGATTCCACAGCAGACATAGCAATATAGATGGAAAGGCGAACGAGGCAGATCTTTAAACAAAAACGCGCATGTATGTGACAACAGACTAGGGTCATTAAGAGTATCAAGTACAAGACTTGTTGTATTGTCGCAAGAGGAAAATGAAAAGGCAAACATTCCATGAATCAGTCTTCATCATCAGAACTATCATATGCTGCTAACAAACTTTTAACTGGATTATCCAATTTCGTCTCTTTTACCGCGTTGTTGGATCTTGTGGAAGACTCATCTTTCTCCTTATCATCACTTACATAACGTTGTTTTTTCGATGGAGACTCAGTCAAAGTTACAGGGGTTGGAGCTACATCAGCAGTGGCAGAAACATTCAGCCGTTTTGGCTTGACTTCCACCACTCTCTTCAGTAAGTCCTGCTGCCTGAGCACATCAAAGTTTTTAGTCATATGGAGACACACACATATATACAGAAAGAGAGAGAGAGAGAGAGGTAGAATCTAAAGTTACCTTATTCCACTTTTTGGCTTGGGTTCCACACGAAGTGGCAAGGGAACTGGTGCTGTGGAAGCTTCAGAAACAGCTTTGTGATTAGTGGTTAAGGAAAAGTATGATTAGCAGCATAAATACTCATGATCAGAAAAGAAGGCCAACCCCAGAACCACCCTCAGTGTCAGATTTTGTACTCGGACATAATGCACCAGTACTTTTTGCAAAATCCATAATATCTCTGAGACTATTAAGAATGAGAATGCTACTTCTATTGTTTGGCTATTACAGTCTTTTTTTTGTACTAAATGATAAAATGAAACCACTATATTTTATGATCTTATTCACCTTAGCTTACACATAAGTGAATGCCACTTAAAGAACAAACTAAGAAAGGGTACTTATCAGTTGATGTTTTTAAGTAATGAAGACATAGTGGCAAGCACAAAAGGCAAACCCCATTGGCTTAGGAGAGCAATGACACGGATGGAAAGAACAAATTTTTTGATAAAATAAAATTGTTAATTCCCACAGAAATAGAAGGATATCTTAAATGCTGCAAATGCTCGTTTCTCAGTACGGCGTAGAAGACGTTCTGCATCTTCCTCAGCTTCCATCTGCTCCTTGAGATAAAGTAAATCATCGCTGTCCAAAGCTGCATATTTTCACTTAGCAATTCTCAAGAATAAACTTTAATTCCGCTATCTCATGAGATTCAGCATGTAAACAGACCCACATAAACTTAACTTCACATAATGAAAAGAGGGAAGAAAATGTACCGCCTCGTCCATGAAGGTAACCTCCACGTTCTCCAGCAACCTCTTGCATCTGTAAACATCAAGTGCCCAGGGGAAGAAGCCAAGATCCCTGCCGGGGCATGTTATCAGAAAACTTTTTGATTTTGCAATTATTGGAAGCAAATCAAGGCCCAAATTGCAGTTAAGTAGGAAAAATATAGGATATCAAGTGGTGGTGAGGTTCCAAAATGCAGTTAAGAAGGACAACATACAGGATATCCAAGACAGTAGATAGTATAAAACAGCTAATGACAGGAATTGGTATATATCTCTTGTGTTTAACCAAAAGTCTTAAGTTTCTTACTATATTCAATTGTCTAGAGCGAGCATTGCATTAATCAACTAAAAATCAATAGAGCTCAAAACCTGCAAAATGCGACTAGTTCTATCCTGGAAACTGGAAAGCCCTAAAGAGCGAATCTTAATTTCAATTATGCCACATTGAGGGGAAAAAACTTTTACTGACGGGATAATTAAACATCAAACTTGTCCACAAGCTTCAATCATATCACATTTTAGCTTAGTCGTGCAATGGAGAGCTAGGATTCTCTAACCTTGGCGACCATGCGCTGAAAAGTAACTTCTTCGTCATCGACTCTGTCCTTCCCTTTCCCCAATTTTTTATCTGCATCCCATTTGTCGAGTAGATTAATTCCCACTCCACAATTTTTTTTCGTCAGAAATTAGCAAAGATTGGGGACAAAGAAATTACCTTTCGGATCAGTTAGATTTGTGTACTCTCGAACTTCCCTTCCGGCCATCACGAATGATTATGCTGATATTTCTTCGAGTTTGATAATTGAAGAGTTTGTAATGAAAGATAATTTTAGGGCTCTTTTTGTTTCTAGCGCAAACGAAGGAGGTCTGGAGGGACTACGTTGTGGAATTGAAAAGGGCGCGGTTATACACACCCACCAATCTATTGAGTACACCCACCAAACATTTTTTTAATATTTCAGGACATGTGAAATGTCACATATGCCCCTCGTGTGAAATTTATTAAAATCCGAGGATGAGTACACCCACCCATTCCATTTAACTACAAAATCATAACACCGTCAACACCAAAACAAACACAATACTTCAACAAAAAAAAATTACTAAAAACAAAAAAATTCAACAAAATTAAAAACAAAAAAATTCTTAAGATGTTCGAAAATATTAACAGAACAAAACTAAAATGTCCTAAATTTATTACCCAACAAACTCGAGTTGCCCGGAATCTTTTTTCGCACAAACACATATTGTCTTGAAGTTTTTTTCGAACAAACACAAATTGTCAGGAAATTTTTTTCGAACAAGAATTGTTTTTCGAACAAACGCAAATTGTAAGAAAATAATTTCTAAACAACTTCCAATTGTTCGAAAAAAATCAATGAACAAACTAAGAAAACCCTAATACACATTCAGATCTGTAAAAAAATTCAAATATTCTAAAAACCCTAATTTTCTAAACTTACCGGTTGCGAACGGCGAGGAGGCGTGCGGTAGCGTTCGCGGCGAGGAGGCGTGCGGTAGTGTTCGCGACGAGAAGGCGTGCGGTGGCGTGCGCGGCTGGCCGGTAGCGTGCGAGGCTGGGCGGTGGCGTGTGCGGCGAGGCTGGAGACGCGACGGAGCAGCGCCTTCGATCTTCTTCTCCAAAACCGAGGCGGGCGGCGACGGAGGGGGGTGCGAACGGGCGGCGGCCGCGTGGAAGGAGGCGGTGGCGTGGGCTGCGCCCTTCTCCAGCAAGTAGGCGGCGTCGATGACCGTCTTCTTTAAGGAGGCGGAGGCGCGACGGAGGAATGAGGAGCGGCGAAAATGAAGAATTGTGGGTGGGTGTACTGATTTGTGGAGGATAGAAAAGGATTTAGGGTTTTAATAAGAAAAAGGGTATTTTTGAATTTTCATCGTGGGTGTCCTCATCCGAACGGTGTGTGTCCTCATCGCGTGGGTGTCCTCAATAGGTCGGTGTGTGTCTATAACCGCGCCTATTGAAAATTGGAGAGAGGGAGGGGGAAAGGCCCACAAACAGAATAGGCCCAACAGAAAAAATGGTAAAGTGATATTCTCGTTTGATTCATCTATTCAACTTTTTACGTTTAACTCAATGTTTTGGATCTTTAATACGTGTAATGTTTTGGATCTTTAATACGTGTAATGTTTAATATTTGAGTTGCACTCTTATGTAACAGTTACATACATGTAATTTGTTCCTATTTAATATTTGAACTAATACTATATAATATGTGAGCTAATACTATACTGTATTTGAACTAATATTATACTCTATTTAAACTAATATTATACTTTATTTGTCATAACTCATGATTAATATTCACCCATTTAGAAAATTGTATTAACTAGAAACAAGTTACATGTATGTAACTGGTACACACAAGTATTTGCCATAATATTTTTAATATGACACATATCGTAAAATAAAATGTGGAACACCAGATCATGTGTATTGATCAATTGGGGATAATAACAGAAAAAATAATGATATTTGATAGTATAATTTTAAGATATCTAAAAAAAATGAAAATAATAAAGTTATTTTTTATCATTTTAGGAAGGAGGGACAAATCGAAATGAAAAATGTGCAATCGAATTAGGTAGTATTAGAATATGATTAATATTTCGTCTAAATTTTGTATGTACGATTCTCTTTCATGATTTTTAAGAATATATAAAATAAATGTGTTGAAGAGTATTATGTGGTATTACAGGATGCACTTATAAATAACTAATTGTGTATAAATAAAGTGAATGACAAACTAAGTATATATAAGTGATAATTTGGAGGAGAGAAAATTTCATTTTTCCGTCTGATAACTTAGGTCTAATCCAATTTATATCCTTCAAGTTTTTACTTTTTCGATTTACGTTCTTTTTTGTCCGATTTACGTCTTTTCCGCCGAAAATTTTTAAAACTCACCGAAATGTGAGGAATAAATTGGGATTCTGGCCAAGTAGTCCAATTTACGTCCTTTAAGTTTGAAAATTAAAATTTAATAATTAAAATTTTCTAAAAATTTCATTAAAGATTTAAAAATTCTAAAAGTATCATTAAAAATCCAAAAATCTCCTTAAAATTAAAAAATATAAAATGTGTAAAATAAAATTCAAAATATATCACTAAAATTTTGAAAAATATCATTACAAATTATAAAATTGTAAAATAAAAATAAAAAATTCTAAAATTTTGAAAATACAAAAAAAAAAATTCTACAATTCAAAGAATGGAAAATGTGTAATTTAAAAATTAAGAAATTCAAAATCTCATTAAAATTTCTAAAAACTCTAAAGTTCTCATTAATTTATTAAACATGTGTAGATTAAAAATTACTAATTCTAAAAATCTAATAAGAATGAATTGGTTTTATATAGAATCAATTTCTTATAAGAAATTGAGTTGACTTGATCAACCTAAACCCTAAATATTCAAGAATATTGTGAATAAAAAATTTGACTTGGTCAAAAAAAAATTTATTATTATTTTTTTTTTTTTGTAATTTTTTTTTTATTGGTAATTTTTTTTCGAAAATGTGTGTGTCGAAAAGTGTAAGTCAATGTAAGTCAATATTGCTAAAAAGTGTAACACAATATTACTAAAAAGTGTAAAACATTTTTTTATTAAAAAGTGTAAGTCACTATAATTGAAAAGTGCAACACAACTTTTAATGAAAATTGTAAGTCATTATAACTAGAAAGTGCAAGTTAGTATAACAAGAAAGTGCAGCACAATATTATTAAAAAGTGCATGTCAATATACTTGAAAAGTGCAACACAATATTTTAATGAAAAATGTAAGTTATTATAACTGAAAAGTGCAACAAAATACGACTAAAAGGTGTAACATAACATTACTAAAAAGTGTAAGTTACTATAACTGAACATATTGTTGGAAATTGTAAGTCATTACAACTGAAAAGTGCAACAAAATATGTCACTACAACTAAAAAATGCAATAAAATATATCTAAAATGTGTAACATAACATAACTAGAAAGTGTATGTCAGTCATTATAACTGAAATTAATTGTTAGATGTGAGAGTTGAACACTAGACCTTAATGTAAAATAAACTATGCTCAACCATTTCAACTATATCAATTAACATATACTCCCTCCATCCATGAAAAGTAGGGACATGGGGATGGGGCACAAGTTTTAAGAAAATGGTAGATAAAGTAGATAAAGTAAGGGTATTATAGGGTATTGTGGGGTCCATTGTGAATAAAGTGATTGTTTAGGAATAAAGTTGATGGCAAATTGAGTAATTAAGTGATAGTTGAAGGGTGATAGTTTCCATAAAGTGCATGGGACTACATTTGGTGGACAAAGAATATGTGTCAAATGAGACTACTTTTCGTGGACGGAGGGAGTATATTTTTCGCTTGTTTTAATTTTATTGTTAATCCTACCCATTTTTTAAAATGGACTCAATTTTTTATAAGGAATTGAGTCTATAGGAGACCTACCCAATAAGAATAATAAAAATTACTAACATTTCATTAAAAATCAGACTTTGATTTAGACTCGTCTGCCATTAAAGTTTTGCTCGAACTCCTAAAAAATTTGGGTCCCACGAGATTTTCCAACTCACCGTCGAGGTTGAGTGGAAGTTCCACACCTTGATCGATTTTGGAACCGTCCCAAATTAATTTTCACAATATTTTTAAAATTGAATTTTTTATTTTAAACATTTTTAAAATTTTAATTTATAGATTTTTTTATTTTTATGAGTTTAAAAAAAATTAAATTTACACATTTTCAAATTATTTGAATTGTAGAAATTATAGATTTTTTTATGAGTTTTTAGGGAAAAAAAATTAAATTTACACATTTTCAGATTTTTTGAATTGTAGAATTTATATTTTTTTATATTTATTTTACACAATTTATAAGTTTTTAATGATATTTTCAGAATTTTTTAATTATTAATTTATAATTTTCAAACATAAAGGATGTAAATTGGACAATTTGATCGGATTTCTAATTTTTCGGTGGAAATGACGTAAATTGAATTGAAAAGAATGTAAATTGGACACCCTAGGACGTAAATTGAAAATATGAAAACCTAAAGGATATGTTATGGATTAGGCATAAGTTACAGGTCGTAAAATGAAATTTTCTCTTTGGAGGATAATGATAAAAAAAAATTTATTTCATTTTTAGACATACACATTAAATTTGAACAATTTGTGCATTTTCTTTATTCAACTGCAATATGTACTGTACAAAATTGATCTTAAACTCTATTTTTGGGGTATTTTCAACTCTATTTTATACTTGCTCATTCCTTCCCCAAACTTTTCGTTTATTTTTTACGCATTGATTAAGGCAGAGACGGGCCTACGCTATGCCCGGGGGCAGTGGGCACCCCACTAATTTTGAAATTTTACTAGGAGTATTTTAGTAATTTCACACATATATAATTAATTTTTCATTTCATATTTATTTTTACATTTTTTCATTGAAACGTTTTAAAATTATTGAAAAATTCTGAGTAATATAGAAATAACTCACAAAATTAATGCCCTTACAATATTATTTTATTTTCAAAATTGACACTAATTTAATTTTTGGGTCCATATTTTATCCTACATCTCACTAAAAATTCCCTTTGCACATCACCAAATTACTCCAAATATTTCTCATTTATTTGATCTTACACTCTACTAAATTCAATTTTCTTAAAAAGTGAGTCGGTTAAGATGTGCAAGTAATCACAAATTTGAGGGAGTATGAACTTCTATCAAAACATAACGAAATCAACTTGTTCCATCAATTTAATTTAATGGAATGAGATGTATGGACAATTTTATCATTTTTTTTAATGAGTGTTATACCTAGTCAAAGAAGTCAATCTTTGACAAGTCAATCCTAGTCACTAGCTTGCGTGGCGAGGACCAGTCAACCAAGTCGTGCGACGACTAGTCAACAAGATGAAGAAAATGTAATAAAAGTAATGTATTTAATGTAATTAAGTGCTCGCCCAAAGATGTTGGCGAGCACATGTTTAGTTAGCTGCTCGCCCAAATATGTTGGCGAACAGACGTTTATTTTGGCTAGAGAAGACAAGTGTTGAAGCCTTGGGAGACAGCATAGGGCGTGGCGACCACCTTCCTCAAAGGCGTTGGCGACCACCTTCCTCGACGACCAGATCCTCCGGCGACCACCGTAGCCCAGCTCATCGGCGTCTCGGCGAGGACGACCACCAGAGGCGGTTTAGCATTAAATGCGTCGTCCCATCACCTTTTCGGGCAGAAGTTCAGGTCCGGTGAGGGCATGCCACGTGTAAAGGGCGGGCAGCCCCAAAAACTACTATATAATGCCTAAAAGGCTCATTTGTAACATGCAAGTAACATTTCTCACCCAACCCAAAGCAATACACTTCCCAAGCTCAAAGCTTTAGCTTCTCCAAGAAGCTATTTCTGGTGTTCTTCATTGTTCTTCATAATATCATCATAAATCATCATATTAATCTGCATAAACACGTAATAAACCTCGATCATAAATATATGTTTGTTTAGTGCTTACAAAAGCCCACATCCAGATCATCCGTTCAAAGCACGTACAACATTTGGCGCTAGAAAGAGGGGTCCTTTTACGTGTTCTTCATCTCAGTTTCGACCGATCATCGAGCGATCGGTTTGCAAACTCCTTATTTCAGGTTTTAATCGGTAGATTTACCGTTTAGAGCATCGTTTACGTATTTTATTTATTTTCATGTTCTTGAATATTTGCGGTATTCGAGACATATTTTGGAGTTTGATCTCCTTGTAATCGTGTTTTTAAGTTTTTGTTGTTGTTACTTTGCTAGAAAGTAGTTGTAATAGCACGTTCTTCTGCGTAAGAACTCAGATCTTTTGTTTTTAAGCGTCGAAAGTTTAGAACAAGTCTTATCTTTGTAACCTCTTGCCAGTAGACACTCTTTTGCGATGTCTCAGCATACACCTCTTGACGGAGTCTCACCGCCCGGAGGGAACGAACACCTTCCGCCGCCGCCGGCTCCGACGCCAAGTCCGTTCGGAAATCTCAACGTCGGGGACATTTTGAAAGATCCCCAGCATTTAAAAGACTTCACTGATTTCCTCCTCGAGAAGAGGAGGCAGAACGAAGCAGAGGAGATTGAGAAGGCCAAAGATCAGGCCTTCGACAGAGCTCGCAAGGAGAAAGCAAGAGCCAACGTGAATGATGAGGACGACCGCTCCTATCACTCATACTCAATACATCCCCAAGATAAGGGGAAAAATAAAGCTCATGATCGTTCCCACAACAGTCATACTGGGGATTCGCATGGTCGGAACTCTGTTTTCAACCGTGTGGGCGACTAGGACCCGAAAGCTCCTCGCCCAGTGCCCTATAATGTTGGGCGCCGACCAGCAAATGACGACCACAACGACCGTGGTGGGAAGAGAGGCCAGGGAGACAGGATCTCCGCCCTCGACCGAGTGGGGCCGGGCTTGCGAGCTCCATCAAAGAGTTACCGCAGCCACCAGTCGGAGAGACATCATTCTCCTAGGCGATCACGTCATGATGATCGCCCGGCCGCATCTCACGGGAGTCGACGAGATGAAGTCGTCGTCCCCCGACTGCAGAATGCCGAGGAAGGGGGCAGATCGCCCAATTCATCGAGACACAAAAACTGATGAAGTTGGAAATGGAGACTTTGCGAGCAGAGGTGGTCGCATCAAAGCAAGGAACTGCACCTATCACTCTGCCCGCTCCTCCACTAAGTGTTACAGTCCTCACCGCCCCCATTCAAAGAAAAATTCAGATGCCTTCCATGACGGCATATGATGGAATGTCCGACCCCAGAGTACACTTGTCCAAGTACTCAAACTACATGGCCTCAATCGGGGCAACGGACGCCACACAGTGCAGAAACTTCTCCCTGACCTTGGGAGACCGGGCTCATCGCTCGTACACTACGTTGGGTGCCGGATCCATCACCTCTTTCCTTGAGCTGGGGCAACAATTCTTGACCTACTTTGTGTCAATTGCTGCTCGCCCAGCCTCAAAGCAACGTTTGGCAAACGTTCGCCAATCACTGACCGAATCGGGCAAGGACTTCATCGAGCGCTTCGATAGGTTGGTGATCAATGGGGAGGCAGTCAATGATGAGACAAAGTTGATCTCGGCTGTTTCCGGTCTGAGGATAGGTTCCAAGCTCTGGGAATCTATGCATACTGTCTTCCCGGTTTCTTATGCGGACTTCCGCACGAGGGCTGGGAACTTTATTCAAATGGAGGAAATAATGGACGCCGCCAAGGCTAACGAGCAGCCTGAAGCGGCCAAGAGGGTCTGGCCAAAGAAAAATACCAACACCGGGGAGACGTCCCAGCCAAAAAAGGTGACCACTCAGGCTGGCAGTGCTCGCCCAACAAATTTCAGACCTTTCGAGGAGTCCCCGGAGATCATTCAGTTCAGGGAAGCCCTCTCTATTGATTCTAAGGGCATTTTTTATGCAATCAGGGGAAAGAATCTGCTCCCCCAAGCCAGGCCAATGCATACGAATGAGGACAACTTGGATGGTAGTAAATTCTGCAACTACCACAACTCCATCGGCCACCACACTAATGGGTGCCGAGACTTGGTGAGAAATCTCTTCAAGTTGTACAACGAGGGCAAGCTCGCCCAATTCATCAAGCCCAGGGATGGGAATGGCGACAACAGGGGCAAAAAACGTCGCGACGACAGCGACGACCTGCGCCAACAGATAAATCGTCAGAAGACAACTCCTCTTATGCCGAACAATCCGGTAGGCGACGTCGACAACGTGGGCGGAGGTTGTCTTGTGATAGAAGGCCCCTTGGGGGATACTGAGTCCGGGAATGCTCTGTCTGTTCGCCGACAACAGAGTGAAATGCGAGCACTCAACAACGTACATCAGGTGTGCGTCGCTCCGGCTGCCGAGAAGTCTCCATCCCATCAAGTCCTTTTCACGGACGGCGACCTGAACGGTGTGGTGCAACCAAACAACGATGCTTTGGTCATCACCGAAAAAATCATGGGAACCAATGTCCATCGCATGATGGTCGACACCGGGGCATACACCAACGTCCTTTTCAAGCATACTCTGGATGCTCTCGGTGGTTATGCTGAATATATCGAGCCTTGCGATGATATTATCGTAGGTTTCGGGGACACGCGCAACCTTCCCCTTGGGAAAATCAGGCTATCTTTGGAACTGGCATCGTCGAAAGAGTCAGAAATGCACCATACTCGGCAGCTCGACTTCATGATCGTAGACATGCCATCTTCCTACAATGTTTTCCTCAGCCGACCTTTCTTCAACGAGTTCAAGGCGACCGCCTCTACTTACTTTTACTGTGTAAAATTTCCGACCCCGACGGGAGTTATAACCGTCAAGGGCGACCAGACGCGGGCGAGGGAGTGTCTCGTCCGTTTTGCTAAGCGTCATTCTAAAGTAACTCCTATGATTGGAAAGTATATTGAGTGTCAAGAACAAAAAGAACAAATGAACTACTTGGAGGGTCTTCCTAGCAAGTATCAAAAAATCGAAGTTGGGGAGTCCAGTCGGCGTTTCGACGACCACCAAGTGGAGGCGAACGAGCACGCCTCCATGGAAGTGGACGACCACACCCCAATGGAGATTGACGAGCAGACAGATTCGGGCGATCAGATCCCCGACGACCAGGTTCCAGAATACATTCCAGATCTGGAGCCTAGGTTAGGCTTTGAGCCGGAGTTCGGAATCGAGGATCCTCGTTGGAGGGAGCCTAAAGAGCGGGCAACTCCAGCGGAGGACCTTGAAACCATCCACCTAAACGAAGCTCGTCCAGAACTCGAGGTATTCATAGGTTCAAATTTACCAGTGCAATTGCGATCAGATATGGTCGCATTTTTGAAAGAAAACATCGGAGCATTCGCCTGGTCGCACGAGGATATGGTGGGCATTGACACGAAACATGCCTGCCACAAGTTGAATATTGATCCAACGAGAAGACCCATCACCCAAAAACGAAGAAAATTTGGGCCTGATAAATATGCGGCTATGGCGGTCGAAGTCAAGAAATTGATCGACAACAAATTAATCGAGAAAACTGGAACTGATCCTGAGTGGTTGGCAAATCTAGTGCTCGTTAGAAAAACGACCGGGTCGTGGAGATTGTGTATAGACTTCACAGATCTAAACGATGTCTGTCCGAAAGATCATTTTTCGATGCCCCACATTGATCATCTAGTAGATAATACAGCGGGGCACGAGATGTTAACTTTTATGGATGCTTTCGCGGGATACCATCATATTGCGATGCATCCCGACGACCAGCGACACACGACTTTCATGACGGCGATCGACATGTACAGCTGGAAGAGAATACCTTTCGGTTTGAAAAACGTGGGGGCAACATACCAAAGACTGGTAAATAAGATGTTTGAGAAACACATCGGCGAGATGGTGGAGGTCTATATCGACGACATCGTTGTCAAAAGCTTGCGGAAAGAGGATCACTTACACCACCTTGCCATGACATTCGATATTCTGAAAGAGTACAACATGAAGTTAAATCCAAAGAAATGCAGTTTTGGAGTTAGCTCCGGGAAATTTTTGGGGCACTTGGTTAGCCAGCGGGGCATCGAGGCGAATCCGAGTAAAATTCAAGCAATCATCGACATGCAAAGCCCGAGGAATGTAAAAGAAGTACAGAGGTTGACAGGATGCCTAGCATCGCTGAACAGATTCATTGCACGAACGGGCGATCGTTGCAAACCTTTTTTCGACGCCTTGAAAAAAGGGAGGTTCGAATGGACCGATGAGTGTGAGAAAGTTTTCGAGAAATTGAAGGAATATATATCGGATGCGAAGGTCCTATCTAAGCCAGTCCCCGGCGAAATTTTGTATCTATACTTGGCGGCCACTGACTGTGCGATCAGCTTAGTGCTCGTCCGAGCAGAGGGGAGCACACATCTGCCAATCTACTACGTAAGTCAATCACTAAGAGATGCGGAGTTGAGATACACTCCGATGGAAAAATTGGCGTACGCCTTAGTCATGAGCGTTAGAAAGCTAAGGCAGTACCTGTTCGACCACGAGGTGGTCGTCCTCACAACATTTCCTCTTCGGCGAGCACTGCATCGTCCGGATACCACTGGAAGACTTTTGAAATTGTCGGTGGAAATCGGGCAATTTGGGCTCACCAACGCACCCAGAACGGCAACCAAGGGACAAGTGTTGGCAGAATTCATAGTGGAGCTCACTTTCCCGGATAAACTTGACAAGGAAATCGAACTTCCTTGGGTACTGTTCGTCGATGGCCCTTCGACGAGTACCAAAGCGGGGGCAGGAATCGTCCTCACCAGCCCAACCGGACAGACGTTTGCTTCGGCGATCGAGTTCGAGTATCGGGCGACCAAAAACAAGGCAGAGTACGAGGCTGTGGTCGCTGGAATCAAGATGTCTATGGCCGTGGGAGCCAGAAAGCTGAAATTTTTTTCTGACTCTCAACTGGTTGTATGTCAAATTACGGGCGAGTACGAGGCTAGCGGCGATCAAATGATAAAGTATCAAGACCTAGTGAAAGGATTACTCGAGCAATTTGATCAAATCCACATCGAGCAAATCCCTAGGGAGGAGAATACGCAAGCAGATGCTTTAGCTCGGCTGGCCACTTCAGAGGGGGAGGCAATATTTTCAGAAGCGACCATCACTAAAATTTCTTCCCCATCGGTGAACAGAAGTCAAATTTTGCAGGTTGAAGCGACCAGCGACGAGGACTGGAGGTCTCCGATCACCAAGTACATCAAGACTGGCGAGCTCCCGTAAGACAAAGTGAAGGCGACCAGGTTGCAGCTCAGGTCAGCAAGGTACACTATTATTGGCGACCAGCTGTACAAAAGGGGTTTTTCAATGCCTTTATTGAAATGCCTCGGAGAAGACGAAGCGAAGATCGTCATGCACGAAATCCACGACGGAATCTGTGGAAATCATACAGGGGGGCAAGCGCTCGCTTTAAAAATCATAAGGCAAGGCTACTTTTGGCCAACACTGAAGAAGGATGCAATTCATTACGCCCAGACGTGCAAGAGATGCCAAGCTTTTGCTCCCGCTATTCACTCACCTCCAAACGAGCTCATCTCCGTCTATAGCTCTTGGCCCTTCGCGAAGTGGGGCATCGACATCATCGGACCTTTCCCGCCTGGCGTCGGGGGGGTAACTTTCGTAGTCGTAGCAGTCGATTACTTCACCAAGTGGACGGAAGCGAAAGCATTGAAGACCATCACAACGGCCCAGATGATAAGCTTCATCTGGAAAAATATAATTTGCAGGTTCGGCCTACCACGAGCAATAGTGACCGACAACGGACTCCAATTCACGAGTCAAGACATGCTGGAATTCTGCTCAAAGTGGAATATCAAGAAAAAAAATTCAACACCCTATCATCCACAATCAAATGGTCAGGTAGAGGCGATCAACAAAATCATCAAACACACCTTGAAAGCTAAGCTAGATGGATTGAAGGGCAAATGGGTGGACGAGCTGCACATGGTTCTGTGGGCATATCGGACAACCACGAGGAATTCCACAGGTGAGACCCCGTTCGCGCTCGCGTTCAGAACCGAAGTTGTCATACCAGCAGAAGGACAGGTCGCCACTTTCAGAGTGGCAAACTATGACGAGCAGTTGAATAACGATGCACAACTCTCCGACTTGGACTTCCTAGAAGAGCCAAGACTAACGGCGGACGAGAAGAATGTGGTCTACAAGCAAAGGCCAGAACGCTACTACAACACCAAAGTACGTGCTCGCAATTTTACTATCGGCCAGCTCGTACTTCGACGGGCGACGGAACAGTCCATTAGCATACTTGGCCCGACTTGGGAGGGTCCGTACCGAATAACGCGCACACTCCTGAACGGATCGTACGAATTAGAAGACCTCGAAGGCAAGCAAGCAAGTACCCGTGGAATGCAGTCAAGCTGAAGAAGTATTATCAGTAAGTTTTTAAATTCTTTGCATTTGTATAGTTTGTATCTAGTTATCGTTTCAATACATGTCAAGTTTAAATTTCATCAAGTGCTAGGAAAATTTTAGAAATTTTAGATGAGGCTCTGCGTAGCCAGCTAAGAAAAGAGTTCAACCGACGAATGGTTAACTCTAAAAGACGAGCACTCTTTCTTAAAGACGCTCGCAAGGTAGTGACGACGACGATCACTATCTAAAAAACAAAAGAGTTCAACCGACGAATGGTTAACTCTAAAAGACGAGCACTCTTTCTTAAAGATGCTCGCAAGGTAGTGACGACGATGATCACTATCTAAAAAACAAAAGAGTTCAACCGACGAATGGTTAACTCTAAAAGACGAGCACTCTTTCTTAAAGATGCTCGCAAGGTAGTGACGACGACGATCACTATCTAAAAAATAAAAGAGTTCAACTGACGAATGGTTAACTCTAAAAGACGAGCACTCTTTCTTAAAGATGCTCGCAAGGTAGTGACGACGACGATCACTATCTAAAAAACAAAAGAGTTCAACCGACGAATGGTTAACTCTAAAAGACGAGCACTCTTTCTTAAAGATGCTTGCAGGGTAGTGACGACGACGATCACTATCTAAAACATACGAACACAAACCATTGAAAGGCAAATTCAAAAGACAAGTACTCATTGAAAGATGCTTGCAAAAAATAATCAAACATAAATTGAAAAGCAGTGACGAGGACGATCACTCAAAATAAACGAACACATCATAAGCAAAAAGAAGTTACATTCATTGAAAAGCCTTAAAGGCTGAAATTACAAAAAGGCCCTAGTGGCCGAACAGTTATAACAAAATAAAAAGAGTAAGTTGTCGAGCGGATTTATGGTTGATCTCCAACCTCTGCAGCATCTCCCTCGTTAAGAGCATCTTGCTCACCTGCAACCTCTTCCTCGGAAGCACCTTGCTCGCCTGCGGCCACCACCTCGGCAGGAGCACTCTGCTCGCCCTGTTGAGTTGGGGGGTCTTGTGGCGGACTCTCAAAGTAGACCGGAATAGCCAAGAGGCGAGGAAACATGAGTCCCATGCTCATCAGATCGAGCAGGGGGAGAGATGAGCCCGCGACAGGTTCTTCCTCCATAATAAGGTCGTCTATGAAACCGCCGAGCTCGGTTACGTCCGCTTCTGGATGAACTTTTTTGAAGTGACGAACAAGCTCGTGGGCAGTGAGCGCTACCGCATAAATTGCCGCAGATGTGCGAGGTCACCGTTTTCATCTCGCTCTTTCTTCACGGCGAGCAGATCTCGCCGAAGAGTGGCCAAATCATCCTCAGCAGATGTGAGGTTGTCTTGCAGAGTGGTCACCTCTTCGCGAGCAGTAGCGAGCTCGTTGGATTTCACTAATAACTCGTCCTCGGCAGCTTTGAGGCGAGCATGGAGATCTTCGATCATGTGGAGATCTTCTTGATCTTTTCTCCGAACAGCATCAAGTTGGGCCTCAGAGTCGGCCAGCTTCGCCTCAGAGTCGGCCAGCTTTTTCTCAAGGCCAGCTTTAGCCTTGGTCAGATGGGCGATCGCCGCGCTTTTCTCCTCGTTTGTTTTTCGATGGTCGTAGATCTGGAGGGATAGCTGCTCGGCAGCGTAAGCAAGGCGTCTAGTTTCAACGGCGATCAGTCTCGCGTTCTCGGCGGAGTTGTGGTTGTCAACCTCGTCGATGAATTTTATAGTTAGCGATCGGGGCAAATTCTTCATTGCCCTGATCGCGACCTGATTTAGCTCATCGTCGTCAGTCGGGTCCCGCGACCGGTAGTAGTTGAGGAGATCTTCATTGAAAGGTTCGCGACACGAATGCTCGGCAATCCTAAGAAAGAACAAAGACGATCAGAAAAGGTACTTCTAAAAAATATTCAAAGGCATTTTTAGTAAGCTTACTTGGCAACCCGTTCGGCATTCCAGCCGAGAAGAGTTATGTCCTCGGGGGCCCTTTGCTCGGCCGAGGAGCTTGTAACAACTTCCCTCGACCGTTTAGTTCTGCGAGGAGGGGACGCCCTCTTGGGGGATGCCCTTTTGGGGGGTGGCGAGTTACCCCTCGGCGGAGATCTCCTCGCCAAGACTCTCTGCTCGGTAGCAGTTGGGCGCTGACCCCCTCGGGTCGGTTTAGCAACCTTCTTCGGAGGACCCCCGAGGTCTCCGGCGCTTTCCTTTTGTTGGTGCCCTCGATAATCGCGCGCTCGCGACTGGCTTTCGCTGCTCGCAAAACTTTGCTCACCATTTTTTGTTCGAGTTGGATGGTCGGAGGAAGATAGGTGACAACTTTCTCAGGAACCACTACTAAAGAACGAAGAGTTAGTTTTACGAAGAAAAGAAATTTTACTAAAAAACTTAAGAAATATTTTGATACCTGGAGGAAACTGTCGAGTGATGTGGTGAGGAGTTACTCTAAGGCCTGCTCGCTCTCGCATGCACTCCCTATTCAGAAAGTGGCAAGATCTTTCCAAGTAGCGACGACGAGCTATGCAGAAAATATGGTACTGAAATATAGGCGATAGACGGTGCTAGGCAGTCTTCGCGTGAACAGTTTCACCTACAAAAGCGAGGAGTTATTCAGTATAGACAAGAACGAGCAGAAATAAAAAGACTTACCACGAATTCTCTGGTAGTCGGTCGCAATTGGAAGGCGAGCAGAGGATCCATCTGGCCTCTCGGCACTTTTCCAGTCCCCGGCTACCCACCACCAGTTGGTCTTCCAATCCCGAATCTTATTGGGGACCCCTTCGACCAATTTGATGTGGTCGCGGCCTTTCACATAGTACTAGTCGTAGCCCACCTTCTTTCCGGCTTCGGCCGCTTGAATGAGATAGTTGATCTCTCGCGGACTAAGCCATGAGTTCCGACAACCGTTCTCGACTGCCTCTAGGCCGAACACGGTGAGGAGTCCGATTAGGTTCGACCATCTGTTCGGCAGCACTTGAGAAGGTGCCACCCCAAGAAAGTGTAAGAACCTGGTGATTGTGGGATGCAGTGGAAACCTCAGTCCGGCCTCCATCATGCCTACGTTCACGGCGACCATCCCTTCCGGCGGCTGGTCGGCCCTCTCATCCTCTCGCGGAACGAAGAAGCAAACGTCCCGAGGTAATTGATACTTTCTTTGAGAGTTGGTCACTTGGGCCACGGAAACTGTGCTCGCGTATTCGCTAGCAGCATAGGCCGATTGATATGCCTCTCGGTGAGGGCGAGGAAATGTCCTCAGTGGGTACTCGGCTGCGTACTGATAAGAGGTCTCCCGAGACAGCTCGTCCCCATCGAGCTCTTCTCGCCCGGACAAAATGTCTTTAATGCTCGCCGCGTAGCGAGAAATCTCCTCGTACTACTCGCGGAGAGTGCTCGTCAATGTTTCGGTTACTCGGGCCGGGTCAAGCTGCTCGCCCGTTGTTACGTTCAGATCTGGGTCGTCCAGGTCTGAGTCGGTCTCCTCAACATCCTCCTCGGCATCATTGCCGGCATCTTCCCTTTCGGATTCGTCGATCTCATCTATGTCGACGACCTCTACCATTTCTACATTGGGGACTCCTACATTAAGGGGGTCAGGGGAGTGGATTACGGAATCCGAGGAGACCACCCTCTCCACTAGGGCCAAACGATCACCCTCGCCGGAAGGGCTGGCACCACCATCCAACGGCGGCGGACCACTGCCGGAGCCACCACCAACCTCCATTTTTTCTATGAAAATGGGGGAGAAAGAAGTTTTTAAAAGAAGAAAATGTGAGTTTACCTTTTTTGTCGATCGGAAACCACCCAAAAGTTACCGGAAAAGCTTGAAGAAAAAGGCATGGAAGGAGCTCGAGAAGAAATTCGTAATTTGCAAAGAGTGAAAAGTGATTTCGAGAGAGATGATGTAATATTTATAGGCAAAACTATTCGGGGACCTATGTGCAAAAAACGGGGTAAATTTTGATATTTTCCAAAAGTTTTGGGGTCATTTCCGAAATCGAGCCAGGAAAGTGACCCCACGCGCGACCTTAGAGGTCGGCACGCGCCCCACGCGCACAATTCAAATTTTGAGGCGCCGACCACGCGCCTGACACATGTCACATCTATCATCATTAAAGTGCTTCAAAAAGCGTGCTCGGCGTGAGAAACGAGGCGACCGCCTCCAACTTTCGTCATCAAGATTTCAATTTTGATTTGTTTGTCGAGAACAAATCCGCCTTCCATAAAGACGATCACACTGCTCGCCTTACTATTCTACGAACACGAAGAAAGGCGACCAGGGGGCAAATGTTATACCTAGTCAAAGAAGTCAATCTTTGACAAGTCAATCCTAGTCACCAGCTTGCGTGGCGAGGACCAGTCAACCAAGTCGTGCGACGACTAGTCAACAAGATGAAGAAAATGTAATAAAAGTAATGTATTTAATGTAATTAAGTGCTCACCCAAAGATGTTGGTGAGCACATGTTTAGTTAACTGCTCGCCCAAATATGTTGGCGAGTAGACGTTTATTTTGGCTAGAGAAGACAAGTGTTGAAGCCTTGGGAGACAGCATAGGGCGTGGAGACCACCTTCCTCAACGACCAGATCCTCCGGCGACCACCGTAGCCCAGCTCATCGGCGTCTCGGCGAGGACGACCACCAGAGGCGGTTTAGCATTAAATGCGCCGTCCCATCACCTTTTCGGGCAGAAGTTCAGGTCCATTGAGGGCATGCCACGTGTAAAGGGCGGGCAGCCCCAAAAACTACTATATAATGCCTAAAAGGCTCATTTGTAACATGCAAGTAACATTTCTCACCCAACCCAAAGCAATACACTTCCCAAGCTCAAAGCTTTAGCTTCTCCAAGAAGCTATTTCTGGTGTTCTTCATTGTTCTTCATAAGATCATCATAAATCATCATATTAATCCGCATAAACACGTAATAAACCCCGATCATAAATATATGTTTGTTTAGTGCTTACAAAAGCCCACATCCAGATCATCCGTTCAAAGCACGTACAACAATGAGTACAATTAATACTCCGACATACTCCCTCCGTCCTGGGATGACTTGCACGGTTTGATCCACACACTCTTTAAGAAAAATGAATTTAGTGGTTGGTGATGTAAGATAAATAAGGGGTATTTTAGGTGATTTGGTAAGGTGTAAAGTGGATTTGGTGAGGTATAAATTAAAATGTATTTAAAACATAAGTGACAATTTTAAAAATAAAATGATGTTGAAAGTGTATTAATTTTGTGGGGTATTTTCATATTAAGAGTGTGCAAGTAATTTTGGAAGTAGTTGGAACGTTCCAAAAAAAAGTGTGTAAATAATCACGGGACATAGAAAGTATTATTTTATCTTTATAATAATGTTAATCGGGCCCCAACCGAAAATTTCTGGGTCCGTCACTGAATTAAGGAATATAATATTATATATACAGTGAATTGTTGATATAAAGAAAAAAAAAAAGATGTAAAAATTTAGGAAATAAAAAAGATAGAGAAAGATAGTGTGTTGCCATGAAATGAAATGAAATAAGAAGCATTATTTGGGACACCGTTTTAATAAAATGAGAAGCTTATGAAAAAAATAATATTTTTTTTACCAATTTTACATAGGTTGTCATTGGTCAATTTCGCAAAGTACATGTTTCAATACGATAAAAAATTGTTCATGTAGCAAGTTTTAAAAAATGACTATAGCACAAGTTGCAAATTTATACTTCCTCTTTTGACAAATAAATGATTTTTTTTTTTAAATAAAGAGTATGTATTTAAATGAATAATTATTTTACCATATCTCATGATTTTTGTTTACTATAAAAAATTTATATTTACCACATTTCTATAACTTGTTTAAAAATTATGAATATTTTTTAAATTTAAAATGAGAATAAAATTGTGCAAAAAAACACCAAAACGTTATTTAACTTTGCGTATAAACAATAAAAAAATTGCCGAGAGGACAAAATTCCTCTCTCTAAAAAAGTTTTCTCTCCCTCCTCTCTAGAAACATTCTTCCCCAAAATCACCGCCTATCTTCTTCCTCTTCCATAATCCAAAACCACCGACTATTTCCTTCATCCTCAATAGCCCCCGTTGCCCACCTTCTGCAAGTAAGTCGTTGCGCCGCTTCTGCCTCACCGCCACACTGTCCGTAGCGCCGTCGCACCACCGTTCCGTTCAGATTTTTTAGTGGGTGAAGAGGGGTTTTTTCAGGGCTTTAGTTGGGATCAATGGGTGAATCTCCCCGTCGGAGCCACGGTGGCCGATCGGGTGAGTCATCCGTTTGATCCCATTTTATTTTAGTTTTAATGCTTTCTGCATGTTCTTAGTTTTTTTCCTAAGTTTAGATCTGGTATTTTTAGTTTCGTTTTCTTCCCATGTTGTTATTTTCTGTCTTCTGTATTTTTCTTTTCCCCTGTTATTCTGGTTTCCTCCCCTCCCTGATGAGATGGGTTTTCTTCCCGTTTACGGGTTTTCCCATGGTGGCACTTTGTTGTGTCTGTTGGAGCTGGTAGTCATTGGGTTTGTTCTTATATGATTTGGGAGGTTTGTTGCACGAGGGGTTGTGTGCCGTCTTCTTAGATCGTGGAGCTTCCAGGAATGTCAGCTTGATCTTTGATCCTTCCACTCTCTCATGATTGAGTCTGGAAAATGTGGTCTTTTATTTTAGTTTTAATGCTTTCTGCATGTTCTTAGTTTTTTTCCTAAGTTTAGATCTGGTATTTTTAGTTTCGTTTTCTTCCCATGTTGTTATTTTCTGCCTTCTGTATTTTTCTTTTCCCCTGTTATTCTGGTTTCCTCCCCTCCCTGATGAGATGGGTTTTCTTCCCGTTTACGGGTTTTCCCATGGTGGCACTTTGTTGTGTCTGTTGGAGCTGGTAGTCATTGGGTTTGTTCTTATATGATTTGGGAGGTTTGTTGCACGAGGGGTTGTGTGCCGTCTTCTTAGATCGTGGAGCTTCCAGGAATGTCAACTTGATCTTTGATCCTTCCACTCTCTCATGATTGAGTCTGGAAAATGTGGTCTTCTGGTAGAACTTTACTGTATGGATAGGTGAGTGAGAGCGTTGAAATGTAATTTTTCCTATCTCTGTAATTCCACCTTTTCAAAAAAAAAAACTTTGCGTATAAACAAAGTTAACCATTAATAGAAAAAAATATTAAATAAAAAAAATGTGTGTAAGTCCATAATGTTAAAACATCACTTATTTATAAATGTAGGATATTAATTCATTAAGATATGATTATGACGTGATGATTGGGTATAGGGATATCACCATCACCATTATCTAATATACTAATCCATTTGTTAGATTTTAAATCATGCTTATGCAACCCCCACCCCAAAAAATATACTTTTGGAAAAACAATTATTGAGTTTCTTGGCAGAATTGTTATGATTGGCTCCAAAACAAAATTGGATATAAAGAAGAAAAGAATGTGGGTGTCAAGGTGTCACCCAGATAAAACCATTGAAAATACGACTTATTTTCCATGCACACATGAACCACGAAGTTCTTACCAAATGAATAACAAACAATAAAGAGTAGGTCTCACGACTGGTTTCATATGAACTTTTTTTTTAATAAATAATTTTCTCATTTCACAATAACTTTTATATATATATATATATATATATATATATATGTGAGTATACATATTAAAATATGAAGTTGGATAGCTCAAATGGTTAGAGCACCACTACCTAGGCTTTAGATCCTGGGTTCGAGTCGTATATTACATTACTATCATGTACAAGAATACTCAACGTATTGCTTACATCACAAATTCACAAGTTATTCATTCGAAATTTATCAACTTCCAATACCAAGGCCTGAATCTCAAAGCAAATATATGGATCGCAGCACTATACCGAAATAGACTAATAATTAATGTTGTGACCTCCTAACCAAAATTAACCACATGTGTAACTGACATTTTCCATGGATTTCTTCTACATTGGCTCCTTTCCTACTGCATCTCCATATTTTCCAAATCACTTTTGTCCAATGACTTGACTCTTGAGGCTGTCTTTCTTTTACCTCTATCATTACCTGAAAATTATTCTATGTTTTTTTATTCATTAAACAATAACACCCTGTTAAAAAAATATGTTTACATGAACCAAATTTATAAAAATTGTCATAAATTAAATGTTGTGGTATAAATATTATTTACATTATTTTATCTACGCCCTTTAAATTAATTATCACTATTTATTGAGCAACATGTGTGTCAAATATTCCACACATGAAATATATAAAAAATATTAAGATGATTTTTTAAAATTTGTGGGTCATAAGTTTGGATTCGGATTGTCAAAAACAAATTGTGGGTCATAAGCAGGTAGTTTATTACACGTTCAATGTATTGTTACTACAAGGTCAAAATATTGTCACTACATGGTCAAAAGTGTTATACTACATGTCAAAAATATTCTGGAAATTTTGTCTAAAAAATTAAGTGTCGAAAATATTGTTTATTTGTAGTAATATACTTTTAGTCTTGTAGTGACAATATTTTGATCATGCTATAACATAGTTTTGGTAATGTAATAAGCAATATTTGAAAGTGAAAAAAATATATTTTAATTAAGTTTGACTCGTGTTGACCCGGTTTTGACCCATAATTTTTTTCCCAAATTCACCTTAATTAGTTATACTTCATGTATAAAATATTTCATATAAATTTTTGTGTCACTTATTTACTTAAATTAACATTCTTATTTATAAGTGGACTTCACAACAAATCAATGGCATACTCCCAACCCATCTATTTTATACATAAACTAATTAATATTAATTAAAATTCATGCTCAAACAATAAGTACAATGAATTTGAATGGAAGTAATAATTTAAATTTATTGAGTGAATATAAAATGCAAGAATATAGTCGATCCTTTCACACCTTTCAAATGAAAACCATTTTATAAAGGGTTAATTGCAAATTAAATCACCACCTTTCACTAGATTGCAATTTAATCTAAACTTTTAAATAATTGCAAATAAAATCACCACCTTTAAATATTGTTGTAATTTAAACTTCTTAATAGTCTCATTTGTGCTCAAATCTAACGTGGTTGGCTGATGTGACACCTCCTTAATGAAACAACATTGTTTTTTTTTATTTCGATCTAATCTCGAAACGTCAAATTCGAGCACAAATGGAATTGTCTAGAAGTCTAAATTACAACAATATTGAAAGGTGATGATTTTATTTGCAATTATTCAAAAGTTTAGATTAAATTGCAATCCAGGAAAAGGTGGTGATTTAATTTGCAATTAACCCTTTTATAAACTTCATTCTTACCATACTCACAAATTTACATAAAATATTATTATTTTTTATCTCACACATATACACAAGTTAACTCATTTATTTATTTTATACATAAATGTTTATAAAATTATCCCTTAAAATTTATCTATAAAAAATATTAAACAGAGGGAGTATAACTTTTACACTCAATTTAATTTATTTATAAAAATTTACACAATTTTCTTCAACACTTTACTCAATTTTCCGTTAATAATTTGGTGCAAACTGAGTGTAATGGGAGCGAGGTGGTCAGGAAGTGGAACGGGCAAGAGTGTATTTAGATAGAAATAGAGGGCACGTGGTGTAAATTAATATTAGAAAATGTAGGGACCAAAATCTGAAAAACATTTTGTCCCACTCCTTAATTTCTCTGAGTAAATTTGGACCACCACATTTCTTGAAAACTAATTGGTGGGGCCCTTTGCCCTTACACTGCCTGGTTGGACTGACACTCCCAACAGTCTCTTATCACTCTCCAAACAACTAGTTTATGAGCTATGCTCCACAATCAAAACATAACCCAAATTCATAGAGTTTCCCACAAATATTCATGATGACTGTCAAAATAAATATTTACCTCTAAATTATATTTGTTCACATGATATTTTACCTAACTAGATTTATAACACATGTTACCTCTAATATATTAGAAAATGCACTTTGAAAAGAGTTTTGATTTAATATATTATTTGTCCATTTTAGAAATGAAATGAATGAGAAATAAATTTTAAAATAATAGTAGTAACCATATGTGAGAAGGAATAACTCATGAGTAGTTTGTAAAGTACTATAAAAATTATGCTCTAAATTCTACGTGTGCGCGTAGGGGAGTGCAAATCTTGGCCGAAAATGACCTATGAATCGTGAACTACCACGCCCCTCTCTTTTGTGGATTGGGTTGAGATTTTGACAGTCCACCTAACAAATGGACCGCCCATAAAATAAATTTTACCATTTAACCTTTCTATTTGCACAAAAATTAAGGAATCTAATATTTATTCCCTTCCAAAATGGAGGCCCCCTTTTATTTTGGGCTAGGCTATATACCCCTCCATACTTGTTAAATATACTTTCCCTTTACATTTATTAATTAAATATACATGTGAAAACCCAAATTTACCCTTCTAATAAAATATTCATAATAGATACACCCCTTTTAAAATTAGAACTCTAACCCTAATTGATGGAGCAGCCACCGCCGCCTCACCAGAAAATTAAAAAAAAGAATTTGACATTGATTTGTCGACGAAAAACACTCTTGTCGACACTAGTTTGTCGATGAGAAACAGTCTTGTCGACAACTCTTAGTCGAAAGAAGTTTTTTAAAAATTGTCGACGATAGTGTATATTTCGATCAAGAGTTGTCGAATTTTTTTTTAAAAAAAGGGAGAGACAGAGGGGGGGGGGGGGAGAAACGGTAGTTGAAGGAGAAAAAAAAACCTACCTCACGCACCGGCGGGGGCGGCCGTGGGAGGGAAGGTGGAGGGGCGACGACGGTGACTGTGGGAGGGAGGAGGCAGCGGTGGCGTCGCTGGGAGAGGGAGGGGCGGCGCCTGTGAACAAAAATGGGGAAAAAAGTGAAGGAGAAGCTTGGGCGGGCGGCACTGGGCGTGACTTTGGGTAGGGGAGGAGAAGACGGTGGCGTCGCTGGGCGAAGGAGGGAAAGCGTCGCCGTTATTTTGTTGTAGGAATTAAAGAAATATAAAAGAAGAGGGAAGAGGGTTGGGCGGCTGCGACGGGGGGAGGCGATGGGCGGGCGGGCAACAAGCGGCTGCGGTGATGGGAGAGCGACAGACATTAGGCGGCGATGGGCGGACGATGGAGAGAAGAAGAAGAATGAGATGGTGGAAGGAATTAGGGTTTTCAGGAGGTATATTTAACATTTATACTTTTGAGAGAAAAAGACATATTAGATATTTTAGGCGGAGTGCATTTAACATAATCGATTTTGAGGGGGAGTGCATGAATCAGGGGTATATTGCTTGACCCTTTATTTTTTACACATACCAATAAAACATGTGCCTAAAATTTTGAATTTTACTTATAAACTTCCAAATATACCCTATTTATTGAGCATTAAAACAATAACCATTCATTAAATAGAGTATTTTGAACATTCTACATTGAAAAAATGAAAGGGGACTATATTTTGGGATAAACTGAAAAGGAATAAAAGACTATCACTTTGGGACTAGTGATGAAAATAGGTCAGGTCAAACTTTATATGAAAAGGTTTGGGCTTATTTATAAAAATTGGGTTAATTGCAAAAAAAATCACGACTTTTACAGTTTTTATCAATTATAACATATCTTTTTTTTTCTTTGCAATTTGATACACCACCTTTTTAAGTTTTGCAATTCAATACATCTGTCAATTTTCTGGCAACAAATAAAATTATGATGTGATTTTCAGAGTTGTTGAGGTGCCACATAAATGTCACGAATGATGAATAATTTATTTTTTTAATTTTTAAAACGTTTTTAATTAAAAAGAATACTAAAAAAAGTAATTTTAACCTAAAAAGAATACTTTTAAAAAAATTCAAAACTAAAAACAATACTAAAAAAATTGTTTAAAAAAAAAACATAAACCAATTTAATTATTAGTATCATTTCTCCAAAAATTCAAAAGAATAAGATCTCGTCCTCCAAATCACAGTCCAAAAAAAAAATAATGTGAAATTTTGTATATTATTTTTATTTAAAAAGATTTTAAAATAAAAATAATACATTTTATTGATCAGTCATGACATTTACGTGGACATTTGTTTAGAACCTTAATGCGACTTCAGTGTATACACATGAATTGTGTTGCCAAAAAATAAACACATGCATCGAATTGCAAAATTTAAAAAGGTGATGTATCGAATTGCAAAGAAAAAAAAGGATATGTTGTAATTGATAAATACCGTAAAGGTCGTGATTTTTTTTTTTTTTTTTTGCAATTAACCCATAAAAATTTAATCTAAATCTGACATATTATCTATAATAGACTTTTTTTATGAATTTGACCCGGCCTTTTACGTAAAGAGGTTAGGCCTACGAGCCTTTTAAAAACATGTTTAAATTTTATTCGATACGGACGTTCTAAAACGCAATTCAATATTTAAAATTGAGAATAAATTCACCATCAAAATAAGTGTATTACAATGATAAATTCAAATAAAAATATAAAAAGAATTCCTCAAGTACTAAAATAAATTTAATTTGCTTAAATTTACTATTAATGTTAGTATTATATTTTAAGAATTAATTATTTTATTATAATATTTTTAATATAATATATATAGTACATAATTTTAAATAGGTCGGCATGTTAGGTTTATAAGGTCTTATACAAAGCCTAAACTCAACCTACTTAAGTAAATAGACTTTTTAAAAAGCCTTAGCTTGACTTATGTTATAAATAAGTCAAGTCAGACCCTTAATAGGCTAAACCATAGACCCCTGTCGAATGGTCCAGCCTACTTCCACCCCTATTTGGGACGAAAAGAGTATCATATGTGTAGTTGGTAAATAAAAGTTAAAGAAAGAGAAAAAAAAAAGTAAAGAGAGAAAAAAAATAGAGAGATTGTGTGTACGTGTTATATATAAAAATGGGGAGGGGAGGGGGGCGGGATTTAGGACAGAACAGAGACTGTAATCAACAACGATAATTAACATTCACGGTAAATTAGAGATAATCAAAATTGCATGTACGAAGAATAGATTGTGCTAATGGAGATAATGTAGGTTGCTACGCTGTATGCATGAGGCTTTCAGTGTAGAACCTCTTACGTTAAGTTAGTTTTGAGAGTTTTATTATCAGTTTGTGTTTGCATTGTTTTCTGGGCGAAGAGTAGGGACCGGAGAAAATATTGATATAAACACTTATTTTACGAAAAAAATTTGCATTTATTGAAATTTTCTACTCGATCAAAAATCTCGAAATTTTGATATTTGATATCAAACTGTAAATATGCAAAAAAAAAAAAAAAAAAAATCGATATGAAAGAGTATATCAAATTTTCGTTATGAAATTATTTAACATTTTTTTGGAACAAAACTATATATCAAATATTCAGTATAAGACGATGTAGATACCGAAATTTTGTTGTCAAAGTCTTATTTGCACTTAAGTGCATATAAAAACTTAAGTGCTCCATATGCCCACAACCAGGTCGGACCCTACCCAACCCGCACGGCCGTCTGCCCGATCCACTCGGCTTGGCAGCCTGAACTTGTTAATTAAAATTAAAAAAATATATATAGGAAGGGAACTTAAACCATGTACCTCAACCTTTGGAAATTTTTATAAAACAAGAAGGCACATGTGTTATCTTTGGTGATAATTCACACGGTAAATTAAACAAGGGGTTTTAGAACCATGGTCAATAATGATATAATCTTATATAATAAAAGGAGGACGAGGTCTCTCCAGCTTTCGACACGTGTCATTTTAGCTATCTTCTCCTCCTGCCATGTGGCGATGACATTTGTTTATATGGCGCGACATTAATTTTCCAGACGTTACAATTTTTCTCCATAATTTCATTAACGTTACAATTCTTCTCCATAACTTCATTGACGTTACAATGCGTTACAAGCCAACTATAAAAACTGCAGATCTTGATGCTCATTGCAAATTTTAAGGGGGTTCATGATGCAATTGCTTCTATTCCGCTTGACAATGTTTGATGATACTTTTGATAAAGAGAAATGATGTCATGTCTCTATTATAGAGATTTCTCTCATTTGTATTTTGCAAACTTGTGTTTAATGCTTATTTAAAAATTGCAAAGAGGCTCATACTTATTTGAAATTTATGTTTTTTTTTTTAATGTATGTTTACACCCTGATTGAACTAATGATGCTCGAATCATTTATTTTTGTCTCATTTTTTACAACAATATTCATCCTTACAAGAGCTTGAAAAGCGTTTGTACAAAGAATCTTATATTATATAAAAGTTACTAATGAGACTCCCTTACTACAAGTATAGATAAATAGACTCTCAATCAATTTCACAATAAATAAGGCAGCAATTATTCACATCTCCTTCCACCAGTTCCACCACAACCACCCATGTAAATATTGATAGAATATTGTTCTCTAGTCAACATCAATCTCAAATTACTGATTCATTGATTTCGTACGTAATTGAATCGTCCAAAGAATAATATTTTGTGGAAGAAATGAATGATGGATAACGAGTTTATGAATAAGAAGAGCTCAAAAAAGTGTTGAATCTTTCATAAAAAGAAACATTTTTTATGAAGATGATTTGAATATGGAGGCCAATATTAACCTTTCTTTTACTTTACTTCAAATTTATTGAATTTTGTATGAATAGTTGAATACTCTATTTATAAAAGAGCATTCATATTTTTTTTTCACAAACAACAAAAATTAGACCCGTGCATTGCACGGGCAAAAACTAGTGGTAACAAATGTATTGTACGTAGAAGGTCTTAGATTAAATATATTATTTGTTTCCCAATCTTATAACTGAGGATACAATGTTGCGTTTTCTAGTAATGCATGAGATGTCAAAGATAAGAGAACTCAATAGTTGTTACTCACATTTGCAAGAAAATTAATTGTTTACTTGGTTGATTGCAATAGTTGTCCTTAGAACACCTGCTTTGTTGCTAAGATTTATAAGAATATTAGTTGGTCATAACGTTAAAGACTTATTTATCTGAACTTTAAAGTTCTAACAAATAACAAGAATGCCTTTAGTTGATGGACTGTATAATGAAGTTTATTGTAAGGATCGAGTATGTGAAGTGTGTCAGAAAGGAAAACAAATTAAAACAACATTCAAAGAGATCTTAACCTCATCTACCAGCCGAGTTCCGCAAGTACGTCACATGGATCTATTTGGTCCAGTCACTCCCTGAGTTTCGGTGGTGGGAAGTACACCCTAGTAGTAGTACACTATGACTTTTCAAAATTCACATAAGTTGTATTTCTATTTAAAAAGAAAGAAACTAAAACTAAAATGCTCAAACTTTAAAAAAAAAATCAAAATGGAAAAAAGGGCAAAGTATTGTTAAAATGTTAGCATCTACACAAGCACTATTCGAACAAACATTTAGTAAACATGAACGATTTTCATTATAGCTAAAAGTTTTTCTATTGCAATCTAAAATAAAAAAATAAAAAAAACATTGAAAAGATGTTCAATACCAAAACACCCATTTTCTAAACTAATAATAATCATGTCTTTAGTAAATAACACATTATATACTAAATTAAGAAGAACAAAAAAACAATGATTATGTGTGATTTCTAGAGCAAACAAGACATAATGCAGAATAAACACACATCCATTATAGATTCATCTCGTCCCTCTCAGAACACCACAAAAATCAACATATGCTCCTCTACTATAGTCACGTGTTCTGTTGCTCATTAGTTTATAATCCACAAATGATAGTATGATTCAGTTAGTAAAACAATACTCAAGACATTTATCAAACTTATATAACAATTAGAAAGAACTACCTTATCCACAAACAATACTTGTATTATCGATTTTCTGAGCTCCTGCCAATAAAATCCTATAGTCCGGGCTAATCACAGCATATCCAACTGCATAGAAACAATTATCAATATTGAATGTCGCATTTGTGAATAGAAGGTTACCATGTTCCTGGAGGGTAGGGCTGTTATTCGAGCCGAGCCGAGTATTTGAAGTTCGAGCTCGGCTCGATAACATTGACGAGCTAAGAAACGAGCTCGGCTCGATAACATTGACGAGCTAAGAAACGAGCTCGACTCGACTCGTTAAAGGGTCTAACAAGCCTACCGAGGCGAGCCTAACGAGCCTAATGGAATTTAAAGAAAAAAAAATTAGATATCGAGCCTAACAAGTCGAGCTTGAGCCGGCTCGTTAGTAAATCGAGTATCTAACGAGCTCGAGCTCGGCTCATTTAACGAACGAGCCGAGTCGAGCTCACGAGCAACTCGATTCGTTTAACAACTTTACTGGAGGGTGCTTAGCTCTTTTGGTTTTGCAATGAAATCTTCTAGAATACCCTCCATGTTTCGTGATTGCATAAAGTCCTGCCAATATGACACTGCCCACCTGACTTCAAATCTATTGAATCCAAGTCTTCTATACTTACCATTTTCCTCTTGATGAATCCATACACGTCTTTCTTTCCATATAGCCCATGCCACCACAAATACAAGAGCCAAACTATCTTGGTTGAGATGCTTGTTCAACCAAAGAATGAGGTCCATACTATCTCCCTTGGATGCATTTTTAATCGTATCCCACAACCCAATATCCTTCCAAGCGTTTTTAGCAAAATGACATTTAAAAATACCATGAATAGAGTCGGCAATATGGAATCCACAACATATGCACTTAGATTTAATAGGAATGTGATGACTAGCCAAATTACCTTCTGTCGCAATCAAATTTTGGGACAGCTTCCAGCAAAATATGCAGACTTTAAGTGACACTTTAAGCTTCCAGATTATGTTATATATATGTCTGGTTATGGCCTTGTCTGAAGGGCCCGAAACATTCTTTAGATTATCCTGTAGAGCTTGAGATTGAGTAAAATCATTGCCCAAAGCCACAGTGTATTTGCCCATTGATGAGGCCGGCCAAAACAGGTGAACATTCTTATCCATGCCTAGAATGGGAGTGTTTAAGATTGCTTTTGCTTCAAAAGGCAGGAAAACTCTTCGAACTAAGTCCTCATCCCACACACCACTATCCAAAATAAAACGGCTTACTCTTGATGCACTTGCTATTCTCGAATTGATCCTTCCATCACTCAAACCACAAACCCATCTATCCTTGAACACATGGATATCTTTACCATTTCCAACTCTCCATCTTGCACCCCTATCCAACACTTCTCTACTCCACAGCAAGATCTCCAAACAAAGGATGGGTTCGAACCCAAACTTATATCCATCACATTCGAGTTTTTAAAATACTTGGTTTGAATACCTCGCTGAGGAATGTATCAAGCATCGTTGCAATTCTCCACAATTGTTTTGCCAGGAGAGCCTTATTAAAGTGGACAAGGTTCCGAAAACCTAAACCCCCAATTTCCCCCATTCTCTCCAATGAATTTTGTTACCGGCGTCATTGTCACCCCACCAAAACCCTGCAACAATTTTTTCTATGTCCATAGTCCTGTAAAATTGCTTTAATAAGGATCTCCTTCCCTCCTTCCAAAAAAAAACTTATGATGCCAAGATAGAATCTTCTTACGAACTATATCAACTAGATATCCAAACTTAAGTTTTCTTGTAAAACACAGATTTCATGCTTAACAAAAAATTACATGCTAATAGATTTAATTTTACAAAAAAAATACTACTCCGTTTAACAAGAAATTTCTTAAAAACATGGAAAACTATAAAGTTCATAATTTTTTGTACGGAAAACCAACGTAATAATTCTGATACAATTGTTGATCACAATTAAGGATAAATTGTCTACTTTACATCAGCGAAATATTAAATGAACCGGTCTGAATTCCACTTACACGATCTCAAGAACTTGATTCCCCACAAACTGTAATTTCGTAGTGTAAATACAATATTAGATTGTATTGTTATTCACAACGTAGATGTCAAGAAAAATGTATGATATTTTCTCTAGAAATCAGAATGGTGTGAATGAACTGCGAGTTTCAATAACAAAACTTATTCTCATTGCACAAAAATTTATATGAAATATTTCATACATAAAATATAAATAATTAAAGTAAATTTGGGACAAAAAATTGTGGGTCAATCTCGGATCAACACAGATCAAATTTAACTAATTTTTTTTTTTTTTGTTTTCAAGTATTGTTTTACTATATGACCAAAACTATGATACTATAGGACCAAAATTTTGTAACTATAAAGTCAAAAGTGACTATTATAAGTCTAAAAAAATATTTTGAACACTTAATTTTTTGGGTAAATTTTTTATAATTTTTTTGACTTGTAGTACATTTTTGGTCTTATAGTGATAATACTTTGGGGCAAAATCTGATAAGTCCATTTCACACATTGAAAAAGCATAGAAAGACAAGTTTTATTTTTAATTCGAATAAGGTCAAAATGAGTGATAAATATACTAAACTGCCCTTCTAATATTTAAAATCTAGTTAGGTAAAGCAAACATTTAATTCCTCATATTAATTACGTTTCCATATTAGCAATAATAATAAAGTGATAAATATCCCATTGATTTCGGGATTTTGAAATTGCATTTTGAATTCGAAATTAATTGTCAAAACTTCATCTTACTCGAAATTTTCACGAAGACAACTTCATAGAATGTATTGTGAAGTCAACTTTACTGATATAATTCCTAGAATGTATTGTGAAGTCAACTTTATTGATGATCAAATCTATTTATATTATATCTTAGGTATTATACTGGTGATATGCAGAATGAATATATAGTTGTAGTGAATGTACAGAAATATATTCCATTTTTAATGGACGAATGCAATGGATATTACATAATGAAACATATGCTGCTGCATTTGTTTGTGATATACTGTATGTAATAATATAAAATATAGTTATTGATTTTGTAATTAAGATACATATCTTGATAAATATATCTTTAAGATTGACCATATGTATAATTTAAAATTATTGATTATTATATTTATGTTAGATCGAATTACTTTGAAAATTAAACTAATCTCAATTGAACTAAATTAACGATGCTAGTATGAGCATGTTTTCAATTTTTTTATGTTTTTAACGTAAGACAAATCAATATTTATGATGTTAATTTTACTTATTATATACTTTTTGAATATTTATATTGGATGATTAGTTCAATTCTCATATAAAGATTGTGTTGCATATTAGATGAAATAAATGTAATATTAAATATCATTTAATGTATGAACATATGATAGTTGGGCAAAAAATATGGCATCAAGATTTCTGCAATGGTTCGGATGATATGCAGACATATCAAATAATTGTACTGAATGTGTAGAAACACCTTGAATTTCTTATTGACTTGTGTAGAAACAACTCACTAATCTGGTTCCACAAAAAACTACATGTTTGGTTCTATACTTCTATATCGTTACCATATATGCAAATATAAAAACGTATATGTAAAAAATTGTTACATATTCTTTGCTGACATATGCAAACATATGTTGCATATAACTCAAAATACGTGATAATATGTCATAAAACAATATATATGTAATAAAATGTTTTAAAATATTAAATTTATTTTATAAAATTAATACTCCCTCCGTCCCGCTATAAGTTTCCCCTTTCTTTTGGTTGTTTTGTTTAAGAAATATGATTAAATAATAAATGTAGTACAAGTGATGTGATGGTGTGAGAGAAAATAATAGATGAGTGTGAGATAAAGTATGATAAAATAATAGATAAAGTGTAAATGATGTGATTGGGAGAGAGAAAATCATATGCCAAAAATGGAAAAAAAATGAAATGAGAAACTTATTGTGGGACATCCATAAAAAGGAAAGTGGGAAACTTATAGAGGGACGGAGGGAGTATAATATATATATAATATATATATATAGAAACATAAGTAATATAAAATATGCAAACATATAAAAATATATTAAAACGGGTGCATACGATAATATCATATGCAATTATTTTGTTGCATATGCCTTCCTACAAACAATAATATGCAATATAAATAATATATACTCATGTAATAAAATGTTCTAAAATATTAATTTTATTCAAAAAATATTCGGAATATGCAATATACATACAAATTATATACAATAAATTGATATTATGAATATATTCATTCTTGAAAAAATTGTAAAATGAGATTTTTTAATATATGAACCAATCTCTACTCTTCACATTAGCTGCATAAATATTCTTCTGCATTTATGTTATTTGTTATTGTTATATATGCAACGAAAATTGCATGTTGTAATTGCATAAAACAATACACAATTGTATAAAAGTAACAAAAAAAAAATGCATAACACTTAAATATAATTGGATAAATGATTCCAAAGATATTGTTCTCAATCGATGCATTACGAAATATACTTGGTGCATTTAGTAAGTAGAACAAACCCAAATGATTAAAAACATCAAATAACTTAAAAAGAATGATGATACTCTAAATCATCAAATAAAAGTACATTTAATTAACAAGGTTTGCAACACTACAAAATAAATTATCACGATAAATGGCGCATGTAATATCATTTTTTTGATAATGTATGTTTTGTGAGTGGAAAATTGAGAATTACAAATTAATAAGATAAAGAAAATCGTACTAAATAAATACAGATTCTAATTGAGTTTTGAAACTAAATTTAACCAAAATAATATGAATGCATTATATTTTTTATATATAAAAAAGAAAATTGATTGCTTGACTTTTCTATTTAACGGCGCTTGGTGTTCATCTTCTCCGACGGCGACGACGATGGCAATGGCCTGAATATGACATTGTGATAGTTTTTTAATATAGATTAGGAGACATACCCATGATCTGATTCAGGATCTCGTTGAACGTGGTTGATTGATTAAGACGAATCAACTTACATCTGACGTCGAATTCGATTTTCATTATAACCGTCGAATTCATTGATGCTTATTTATTAGATAACCGTCGAATCCGTCGAACAGACTATTTCTACGAACTGTAGAAATTACTGCATTCAGAATGATTAAAAATAGTTTTGAAGGTTATAAACATAATGAATCGGGGAGTTTTTTAAAATTCAAATTAATGAAATATGCGGGGGAAGTTTTGATATGGAATGATTTGTTTGATTGAATCCATAATTATGGAAGATTAAGTTTTGGAAATTCCATAAAAGGTGGATTTACTTATATAATATCATTATAAATTCGAAATATCAATTAGTTGTCAAACTAAAGGGTATAAGTGGGAATGTAGGTTGGTTTTGGACCTTATTTGTTATTATTTAATTTATTGTATTTCTATGTTTTTTGGTCTTATGAAATGACTCTATGAGATATTAATCCCTACTATGACCCGTGTAGTAACAATATATTGATCATGTAGTAAACCAACGCTTACGATCCACAAATTTTTTGAACGACCCAAATCTAGACTTATAACCCGCTAACTTTTAAAAATTGTCTAAATTAAACAAATTTCATGTTATGTGTTTCCATGAGTGTAATTTATAATTAATTATTTAATATTTATTTTTAAAACTCTATTCATTATAAAAAAAATTCTTAAAATTTGTGTATTCTTAGGTGCAAAATATCTTTAGAAAGGAAGGAGTAAATATTTTTCGACTCAAAACCAACCGATAATTTCAGTTTGATATCAGTGCGATTTAATTTTCAAAATTTTGGATTTCAGAAGCTGAACCTAATGAAGCATACACAAACTGACGAACACTCGCCTTTAATAAATATGGAATTAAAAGGGGATGACTATTCAAAAAATGAAAATACTATTCAGGGTAAAAGAATTGGAACAGGTAGTGCTATGGATTTCACCCAAATACTAGTAGGAGCACCGGTACTAGAGAACAAATATAGTACTAGTACTAGACTACATCAATTTCTCCATTCATGAATTTTTAACATTGTCTCGTTGATTACTCTCTTCGTTTCGATAAAAACTTAATTGATAAAGAGAATAATATAATAAAATGTGATTCACTTAAACGAAGGGAATATTTTTTTATATGACATACTGTATATTCATAGTTTAAAACATAAATTGAAATACAAAAAGTGACACAGATGATCTGATACCGTGGTCTGGGGATGGAAAGGAAGCGCGTGTTGTGGAGATTGGGAGAGATAAATTGAAAAGTAGAGAGTGAGGTGGAACCCACCACCCATGTGCCTCCTCCTGTCTCCACCAGCTCCTGCCGCTGCCCCTCCCCCTCCCTCAATCATTAGACTACCACTCTTCTTCTTCTTCTTCTTCCTTCTCCCCCGAGTTCAACTCGCCACCGACTCACTCCCCTCAATTCACCCTCTAAACCCTAATCACTGCCGCCGATTCTTGTATACATTTCTACCCCTATGTCTACGTCGGCAGCTGATGGGGCTAACGGTGGTCCCATTCTCGATCCTTCTCAGAGACACCTCCAGTCGCCTCCCGCCGCCGCCAAGAAGCCCCCGGCCAAGGACCGACACAGCAAGGTCGACGGCCGCGGCCGCCGCATCCGCATGCCTATAATCTGCGCCGCCAGAGTGTTCCAGCTCACCCGGGAGCTAGGCCACAAGTCCGATGGCCAGACCATAGAGTGGCTGCTTAGACAAGCAGAGCCCTCCATTATCGCCGCCACCGGCACCGGCACCACCCCGGCTAGCTTCTCCACCGTCTCACCCTCCTCCGGGCGTAATTCCTCGTCCATCTCCGCCGCGCTGGACCACAAACCCCTTGCCCATTCCCTCCTCTCCCCCACACCCTTCATTCTCGGAAAGAGACTCCGCCCTGACGACGATGAACACCAGCAGCACCTCTCCAAGGATGACGTCTCCGCCTCCGTGGGTCCCACCGGCTTCTGGGCCTTACCTGCACGGTCCGACTTTGGCCAGGTTTGGAGCTTCGCTGCTCCTTCACATGAAATGGTGGTTGCAGCTTCCAACAACTCCCACCACCACCAGCACTCACATTCCGCTTCTCTCCGGTTTTTACAACAACAGCAGCCGTTGGGAATCGGAGAGGCCTCCGCCGCCAGAGTTGGAAATTACTTGCCCATTGCTCAAGTACAGGGCCACCACCTCAATTTACTCGCATCTCTATCGGGCCCTCCGCCGCAATCCGCTGAACAACGGAGGGACGGAGACGCCAATTGAGCTTGTGGATGGAAATTAGTTGTTTGGTATTGCTAATGAATGAATTCCCATTGTCAATATTGCATATGAATTTGTTGTACCCTAAGTCCGCATGAGTTGTGATGATGCTTTTGGTTGGTTGGTTGCTTGCTTGTTGTGTGTTTTTTTTTAAGGACAAGACAGACAACTCCTCTCCTCTCCTTATTACCTCCTAGTGCTAGCCGACGTAGAACTAAGGTGTTTGCTTTTGTTAATTGCATTGTGGCTTTCGTGTTCGTGATGCTGCTGGTATTGATAAGTTCCATATCCAGTGTTTGTATTTAGACTTCAAGAGTGCTGTTTGTAGCTGTTGTTTGGTTGATTCAATACTCCAATTCGTGTAAGATTGTAGACAATAAAAGAAATTGTTTCACATTGTCAATAATCGTATTACTATATTGTATTCCTTGTGTTCTCCTTCTCAAATTTCATGATAACACTTGTTTATACTTCATGCAAGTTTGAGACTTGTTGGGAGTCTTGGGACTTGTTTTAATGAAGATATTACTTACTACATTCTACAAATACTTCATGCAAGTTTAGTTCAACACCCATTGTTATTCAGGAAGTGTTAAACACAGGATGGAAAAAGAAAGGTTGTCGTATAACATGTGAGACGCTCCATTGATCTATGAAGCTCTTCAATGGTCTTTCTGTGATCTCCTCCAAGGCCTTCAGTTGGACTCTTATGCTTAATGATGTAAGTATTAAGGTTGAATTGCCTTTTGTTTCTTCATTCTACACTGCTTAAATGAGAAGGTTAAGGCCTTTGCTCATGTTTATTTCCACAGAATGGATATAGAACGAACTCATACACATGAAAGAGAAAACACTACAGTTTATGTAGGTGTTCCATCCTTTTCCCCGTCTTCAGTATATTGAAGAGTTCTTAAACTTATGTTTTAATATTTGTTTATGGGTTGAAAAATGTTTTAAGTGAAAATGGGTCCGTCTTTCACATCTCCTTTGACCAGCTCCTCTTCATAATTAGGAGTCGAGTCATAGAAATATAGCAAACTGGTTATGGGAGAATGTTTTTCTTTATATTTAAAGAACCCAAATTAAGCAGTTTTATTAATAGACTGTTAGATGACAAGGAAGTTTGCTTACCATCTGTAATTTTTTTCATTTTTTGGACTTGTTATAGATTAATGAAGGGTAAATAATTCAGCATGTAGCATGTGTACTCATTTCAAGAATTATCTTTCAACTAGACATTAAAGTTGTGAGAGATGTGTGAGATGTCTTTATGTTTAGATGACTCAAAACTTGTACTTAGACGTTGCATGCTTTAAATTATTCGGGAAAAGATGTCCCTGCTCCGTTTGTGACGTTTGAGGCTGCTGAATTTCCACCGGAACTACTTCAGGAGGTAAGTGGTTGAATCTATGATCTACTAAATTTTAATTGATCTCAATCTGTTTTCTTTTCTTTTTCAGTCGGTTAGTAATATGCCTTACTTGCCATGTTATACTGAGTTGCATGCCAGTGTTCATAGCTATTTGTCTAATCAAGCAGAATTTTTACTTGTATTATTGCAAGTTTCTCCGCTCTGGTGCCAATTCAGGCTCAAACATGGCCTGTTGCTGTATAGAACAGGGAAATAGTTGCTATTGCAAAGATGGTTTCTGGGAGAACACCGGGATATTTGATCCCATCCATCATTCATTCAACCTCAAGAGGCTGCATAATAAACCTCAGACGTGTTGCCGTGTTGATATTGGCTTCAACAAGGGAGCTTGCTACCCAAATTCAGGATGAAGCAATTAAATTTGGGCGATCATCTAGGGTCTTTGCATGGCATGCTACCTGCAATATATTTTGTTATATAATAGCATAATTACATTTTCACTCATTTGGACGAGATAATTGACTTTTTTCCTTTATCGGTGTTTATATGTTGGTTCTCCGTGCTCCCAAAGGCCCTCCTTAGTTAAAGGAGGTAGAGCGAGGAGCATATATGGTTGTTGCAACTCCTGGTAAGCTGAATGAAGAGGGTTAAATTTAGGCAGGCTTTCACTCCATGTTCTTGTTGAGGCTTATAGAATGCTGGACACGGGATTTTCACACATCTTTTTGATAGGAAAGCTGATTAGTCTGAGGTCGTGATGGTGCATGCCCTGTTGGACTAGATTTCGTGTTGTATTAAATTATTATGTTTGTTATTCACAGGTGCACTAAAACAAACAACAAACGAGCACATCTGAGGATGGGACTATACATTTATTTCGAAAGGTCTTTTAAGTATTTTTTATTAAAAAAAAAAGACAACAGGTTGTTAAAAGTATAGATCCTCAACATTAAATTTGTGTGTACACTTGGAATGAATTTACAGATGAATTTCTAAACAATGAATACATGCATGTAGATAGTTTGTTCAGTGGATGATGGTAGAGGCAGGAATGGGATGTGGAAGATGGCTTCTTTTTGTCAACTGTATTTCAAAGCCATTCACCAATCGAGCAGACGGAAAGAATGACATCTTGTCCTCCTTCAATTGCCTCCATCTGTAGTTTGATATTTGTTGTTTCAACAATGGAACAAAATAAAAGGAGGTTTGGTTGCTGTGAATATGAAAATACCTGAATGTGGTGATGAAGTAATGTAAGAATAGAGCAATCTGAAGTCGAGCCAACTCCGCCCCTGGACAAAACCTACTCCCTCCACCAAACGGCGCAAAGTATGGACTGCTCCTCCAGTTTCTCTTCTCCTGAGTGAGTCAGTGATTGAGTATTGATTGTCATTTAATTTGCTTACATATTTCTCTTATAAATTTATGCATGTCTACTAACCTGATTTTCTGGTTTCATCCATCTCCATGGATTGAAACTTAGAGAATCATCATAAACATCTTCATTTAAATGGACTGCTGAAAGAAATGGTACCACAAAGCTTCCTTTAGGTATAACATAATCTGCAGGAAGTAGAGCCAGATGCATATGTTAATCAACCAATTGCAGCTTGGTTTTTATAAAAATTTGTAAATTACCTTGATATTCTACATCCTCTTTGGCTTCTCTCATTAACCAAATTGCAATCCCACCTAATCGTAGAGTTTCATCGATTACCTGAGGAAACGGCCACAATTACATCAACAGTTTGATGATGGATTCAGTTTCATACAGCAAATGAGTTAAAGAAAACTTACACATTGTGTGAAAGGCATAGATTTGTAATCTTGCCAACTAAGCGTATCTGTTTCGCCCCGCAGTAAACTCTGCTGCTCATCCTATACTTACAGGGAGGGCATTAGAGTTTAGTGATGAGAAAAAAATAAAATAAAGAGAATTGATGTTTAGACAATTAATTATACCAGCAATTGGGTCATGGCTTTAGGAGATTGTGACAGGAAATAAACAGCAAATAGCATGGTTTTAGCGGTAGTCTCGTTTCCAGCAAAGAGAAGGTTGATGATGAAGTCAGCCACAGTTTCATCAGGTATGCTCTCTTCCTCTAGTAGCCTTTTCAGAACACCATTACCGATTTCTGGAGACGATTTTTGTCGATGAATCTCCATTGTCCTGTCAATCTTGCTTATTAAACTTTCCCTTGCCTGGTAAATCAAGATTATTACTAATTAGCAATCTTTAGAATGAAGATGGAAAGAAAGTAAAAAGTACCTTCATTGCTTTGTCATAAGCGAAGCCAGGCAATTTGATCGGAATGGAAAGACAACCGTCGGCAAAATCAGAGAACAACTGGGATATCTCATTCACTTGTGATTCAGAGGACACTCCAAGGAGTTGATTCACCATCAAGTTTATTGCTACCTAAATGATCAGTATATATGTATCAAATATTCAAATCAAATATTACTCTGAATTTAGTTTTGGAAAGAAAAAATCACCTTTCTACAGACATCTTGGAGAAGAAGAGGTTGGTTGAGAGGTAGATTGGTGATGATCTGCTTGATAACTGTGTGTATATCCTGTAAGAAATGAAACTTGAGCTTGTCGAGGCGCATCATATTCGAAGCAATCGAATGAAGTTTCCTTTGCTGGTCACCCTGAGCAGTGATGACCCCATTTTTGCCCACCAAATCTCTGAAAGATTTAGGATAACTAGATTGGAAAAGCCTGCCTTCATTTTGCATGACAAAGCGGTTGAAGGCCGGATCAGCGGATACAACGGCCCATTTACCGAACAAACTGCACGAGAATATCTTGCCATACCTGTTGAGAAGACCCAACTTTGAAACATTTATGGAAGAAGCAGATTTGAACAACGGAATGATGATCGATCGATTGATACCTTTGGACTTGTTTCTCGACGAAACGAGGGGGATGAGAGCTGGCGACAGCGTTATACCAACTGATGCTATGCCCCACAAGTGGCCACCCTCTTCCTCCAGGAGGTAAACGCCTTTTCTTTGTCGTCTTCGAAAAGAGTCTGGCAACAAACACAAGGGCTAAGGCGAAGCTGATCGTAATAATATACGTCCACGTCCACTCTTCCGTCATCTTCTGTACAGAAAACGAAAGTGATGATGATGACGACGAAGATGATTAGCAGAGCAGAAGAGTGATTGAGAAACAGGGTTCGTTGACTGACTATCAAAATCAGATCTGCCTGTCACACCACGTCTAGAATGTGTAGCAGCGCAAGTTATTCCAATTAGTTAATAGTCTACTAATTTTTTTAGTCTTTCTCCTCTAGACTTCAACTTTGTTTATACTATTCTTTATTGTGTTAGTTGTGATACCCTCATTTTCAGTTAAACCTCCTTTACTCAACCACTCATTAATGAATCATGCAATACCTCATATCTATGTATGTATACTCTACCTTACTAAGAACACACAAATAGAGCTGTTATTCGAGCAGAGTCGAGTACTTGAAGTTTGAACTCAGCTCGATTACATTACTCGACTCGTAAACAAGCCTAATGAAATTAAAAGAAAAAACTTAGTTATTAAATCTAACGAGAGACAAGTAATGGTGTACCTTAAACCGATGGTGTGTTTGTGTCAGTGAGCACAAGTGGTGTGTAATGGTTAAGACATACATAGTGGTATTATATAGGCATAAAACGGGTAATGGTGCTTCCAAAATGGAGTACAATAGTAGTTTTGTAAGAAAGGTAATTAAGCAATATGAGTGATGGAGATTAGGGGTAAGCATACATGTATGTTTGACTTGCATTTTTTTTATACATATGATGCCCACTTGTGAAGGTGCTGCTTCACTGGCAATTCAGTTTGACCATCAATTTGTTTTTTTTAGTGCTCGAGGAAGAAAGGATTACACCCACAGGACACGACATGAATCTTTTAACATTTAATATTTCTGCCACTCCTTTATGTTATAGGTAAGGGTGCAGAAGTCGGAACTTGCTAGTTGGGCGATTTTAGACCGTTTAGCGCCTAAGTTCAGCCTAGTCGGTCCAATATTTATTTTATACCTAAAAATTATAGTAATATCATAATGAATGTAAGAAATCAGTAACACTTAGTATAAAAAAAAAATCATCAAGTTGCGAGAAAAGAAACAATAATCATAGTAATTTCTTTGAATAAAAAAGATAATGCATGTGATGTTGTGAACAAAAAAAAGAAAAAGAATGGCAGCCTAAAATCGACCCGGTCACCTAGGTAGCGCCTACCTTGCATAAATGACACTTATTCTCATTTCTGTCTTAAGCATGTCGATTTACAATAAACCAGGTTGGCCGTCAAAAGTCCACTCTTTTTTTATGAACAACAACACAGCACCGTACAAGTGTGGTGGAATCTTCTTGTCTTGTTTATTCTCAACTTGCAATCCATCCATGTTTCAAAATTATAACTTGATCTTAATTAGAGACCAGGGTGGATGGATGATGAAAAGGTAAATTCTAGAAGCTAGGGAATGGAATAGAATAGAATAGAATTAATGATGAATGTAGTATATTATAATCTTATTACGAGGTGAGAAATTTAAGGAAAAGGCAAGGTAAGAAATTAAGTCATAGAGCCACAAAACACACATTGGGCATTGTTATTACTTCCGCAATAAGTTTTTCATTAAGTTTCTCATCATTTTTAAGCACATAAATTTAAAAAATGATCAAATAATACATATAGTATAAACAATAGTACTCCCTCCGTCCACAAAAAAATAGTCTCATTTGTCTTATATTCTTTGTCCACCAAATGTAGTCCCATACACTTTATGGAAACTATCACCCTTCAACCATCACTTAATTACTCAATTTGTCATCAACTTTATTCATAAACAATCACTTTATTCACAATGGACCCCACAATACCCTATAATACCCTTACTTTATCTACTTTTTTTTTAAAAACTTGTGTCCCTCCTCCATCGGACTACATTTGATGGATGGAGGAAGTATAATTTAAAGAGTTTCTCATCATTTTTAAACACATAAATTAAAAAAATGATCAAATAATACATATAGTATAAACAATAGTATAATTTAAAGAGAAATGGAGAGATAAAAAATAAGATATCAAGTGGAGTGTAAATTAAAATAAAAAATTAAAAGATATTTGTCAAAAAAAGTATGAAAAATTAATAGGTGGATGGAACAAAAGGGAAAAATAAAAAGTTTATAGATGGATGAAGAGAGTGTTTATTATTCATTCCATACGTTATAACTTACACATTTTTTTTATTAAAACATTTCAAAATTACTTCCACACTTTCAAACTCTTTCAATATAAAAATAACTTACAAATTAATACTCTCACAAAATCATTTTATTTTCAAAATTATTTTTCACATTTTCACCTATATCTTATTAAATCATTAAAAATACCCCCTTCTTTATTCTAAGGCTTGCTAAATTTGTGGTAATTTGCTAATCTTTGACTCACTCACCTCCAACCACGTGTGCTCTTCATTACATACATTTTCCAATCAATATCTTTAACTTTATCATTATTATATTATTATTATACATAATAAATAAAAGAAACAAGTGTTCGCTTTCAAAATTAATCAACACAAAACTCCAATACTTCCCATTTTATTCAATCTTGCCTCTAACCTCAAACAAAATGTGACTTTTCTACTAAATTCCTCTTAACTCGTCGAATTTTTTTTTTTATTTTTCCTTCTTTGGGAACCAACCCTTTTTATTAAGGAATCGTAATCATAATTCAAAGAAATAACCTACAAACTACATTAAGAAAAAAAAAATGTGAACTATATCAAATGAAATCTTCTTTTAAGAATGTGTGGTTCTGACTTAAAATATAAACAATTGGGCAAGGATTTGTACTCACCCTCCATAGTATTTCACCTGATATGATATTGTTCGCTTTGAACTAATCAAACTCTCACGGTTTTACTTTTAAGTTATCTCCAAAAGATCTCATATCAAATGGAATATTAGTCCACCCTTTTATATCTCATGATCCTTTAATGCTTTTCCGATATAGAACTTGTTTAACCCCAACAATTCTCCCCTTCAAACAAAGACCATCAAGCCTCCACTCAAACGATGATACACCTCTTATGGTGTATAAGAGGCGTAAGTGAAGACGGAGAAGTTTATTTTACCGATTTTGCTTAATTTCCTGTTTATTTCCTTTTGAGTTATTTCCTTTGAAGTTATTTCCTTTTGAGTTATTTCATTTTGATCTATTTCCTTTTGTGTTCATTGAAGCAATTGGCCCATGGGCCATGAACTTATATTTACCGTGTGCTTACCCTAATTGGGATTATCTATGAAATTATTGATTTGATCGGCCATTGGCTTGGACGGGAATTGTTCCCGGGAAATTAAGTGTCTATTCTTCCTTCAGTCCATCAATTTGGTCTGTTGGTTCGTTGGAGAAGGAGGTCAAGGTCTTGGGTTCGGGATTGGCTGCTGTCCATGAGGCGATCGCCGCGTTGACGTCATCAATTAGGAACCTCACAAAGGGGTTCGAGGGTATGCAAACCACCGTGCAAGGACTGCAATGCGGTAAATCTGTCGCTGATGAGAGCATGTCGGCTGCCGACGACTGCCTCATCACCGATCCGCCTGTGCGACGCCCTAAGGGCTCGCTCAAGCCTTCCTTGGCCAAGTTGGAGTTACCGAGGTTTACAGGGGACAACCCTTCTGCTTGGATTGCTTGAGCGGAGCAATTCTTTCATATTGACAATACTCCTGAGGATATGAAACTAGAGTATGCTCTCATCGCCATGGAAGGCACGACCCTTCACTGGCTCCAATGGCTCATGGGGTATAATCCTACTTTGAGTTGGCGAAAATTCTCCTTGGAACTTTTGTGTCGTTACGGGGACGACCCCCGTGCCAACCCCTGCGAGGCGCTGGGCCTCACTCGTCAGACGGGCACAGTAGACGAGTATGTGGATTTGTTTATCACCCGTTTGGCAGTTGTACCGTCCCTGGCAAAACCTGACGCCTTAGGGCTCTTTCTCAGCGGGCTTAAGGAGGACATCCATATTCGGATATGCTCGTGCGACGCGGAACACATCAGTTCCGCCATGCACACTACACGCAAGATTGAGAGAGAATTATGAGGCCCTTCATCACGCCCCTCTTTCACTCCCAATCGCCCGTACAAGCCAACTCGACCACCGTCCGTGGCGGGATACTCCCGTTCGACGGGTGTTTTCTCGAAAGCTGACTCAGTTTCTCATTCCCCAACGGGGCCTCGTCCTACCGAATCGACTGGGTCTTCGGCCACCCAGCAGCCCCGCCAGACTAAGCAGATGACTCAATCAAAGTATCGGGATTTGCGGGCAAAGGGTCGTTGTTTTCGTTGTTGTGAGCCCTACAGTCCGCTGCATCTTTGCAATAACCGTTCTCTCTGGGTCATGGTTGTTATGGATGATGAGAATGATTCTGATTTGGGTGCTACAGATTTTGACCATATTGTCGAGGATACCTCACCGGTCGATTTGCAACCCTGCCAGTTATCGGCGACGACGGCTTGTGGTTTTGATGGGTACCAAACTATGAAATTACGAGGGAGTATCAATGGTAAGCCGGTGGTCGTCATGGTTGATAGTGGGGCCACCCACTGTTTTATTTCTCCTCAGACAACGTCGAATTTGGGTTTGTCGATTGATGCATCTACGACTTTGCCTGTCCGTTTGGGCGACGGGAAAGATACTAACACGACGGGGCGTTGTGATACGATTTCAGTCACATTGGGGCCGGCAACTTTTGAGGTCAGGGCGTTTGTCTTTCCGGTCAGCGGCGTTGATATTATTTTGGGGGTTTCTTGGCTCTCAACCCTGGGCAATGTGCGTGATAATTGGGGGGCCCTCACGATGGCATTCACCTATGAGGGCTTACCGGTGTGCCTTCACGGGGAACCTGGTCTAGAGTGTCGCCGACATTCACTCTCGGCCCTCTTGAAAGAAACTAACGTGGAGTCGGTGTGGTTGATTTGCTCGCTGGATTTGATGAATACGACAGCCCAAGGGGACGTTGATCTGCCCTCCGAAATTCAATAGCTTCTTGCTGAATTTCCGCAAGTCTTAGAACCCTTGCCAGGCCTCCCGCCCGTACGGGACTGCGACCACAACATTCCCTTGCACCCGACGGCTGGGCCAGTCTCCGTTCGGCCATATCGTTATTTTACGGCTCAAAAAGATGAAATCGAACGGCTCGTCCGGGAGATGCTTTCGGCTGGTATCATTCAGCCAAGTATGGGACCTTATTCCAGCCCGGTTTTGCTTATCTACAAAAAGGATGGTAGTTGGCATTTTTGTGTGGAATATCGTGAGTTAAATAAACGGACAGTTCCGGATTAGTACCTTATTCCGATTATTCAGGAATTACTTGATGAGTTATATGGGGCCAAATGGTTCACCCGTCTGGATTTACGTGCTGGATAACATCAGATTCGGGTGGCACCCGAGGATATTTCAAAGGCAGCTTTTTGCACCCATTCGGGGCACTATGAATTCTTGGTTATGCCGTTTGGTCTTATGAATGCTTCGTCCACTTTTCAGGTTGTCATGAATGATATGTTCCGCCCCTTATTACGATAGTTCGTCTTGGTGTTTTTCGATGACATTTTGGTTTACAGTCCGGACTGGGATTCTCACTTGCATCACCTTCGGCAGGTGTTGGGTCTTTTGGCTCCAGCCTCGTTCGTGGTGAATCCTAAGAAGTGTGCTTGGGCACGACCATCCATTGCCTATCTGGGTCACATTGTGTCGGCAGAGGGGGTACAAATGGACCCGTCGAAAGTGGCAGTCGTGCTGCAGTGGCCTATTCTGAAGTCTCTCAAGGTTGTTCGGGGTTTCCTCGGCCTCACGGGGAATTATCGGCGTTTTATTCGTGATTATGGGAAGGTAGATCAACCCCTCACTACACTACTCAAAAAAGAGTCAGACGAGAAACTGCTCTGGTCGCCAACTGCTCAGGCAACGTTTGAAACATTGCAACATGCTATTACATCGGTCCCAGTTTTGGCTATTCCAGATTTTTCTGCGCCATTTTACATCGAGTGTGACGCTTTCGGGCATGGGTTGGGGGTTGTTTTGATGCAATCTGGTTGCCCAGTGGCTTATTTCAGCAAGGCTCTTGCTGGTCGAAACCTCCTTAAGTCTACATACGAAAAGGAGTTAATGGCTCTTGTTCTCGTTGTCCTTCATTGGCGCCCGTTAGGGGTGGGCAAAAAACTGAGAAAACCGAACCGAACCGACAATTTTCGATTTATTTGGTTCGGTTTATTCGGTTGTTCGGTTCAGTTGAAATTTTTTAAAATTTTGGTTTTTTCGGTTCGGTTCGGTTTATATTTTCCAAAAACCGAATAAATCGAACCGACCGAATTATAAATAAAAATAAATATAATTAATTAATAAATTAAACAATTAAACATTCATTTCTATTTCTTCCATTTCTTCCCCATTTCTGCCGAAACTGGATGGAGGTAAGGATATTTTTGTTGTTCCCATCTCAACGGTAGCTTTTTCTGTTCTCTCAGAAATTGCTCGGGATATTTTTGTTGTTCCCATCTCAACGGTAGCTTCCGAATCTGCCTTTAGCACGGCAGGATGAGTGCTTGATGCATTTAGGAGTTCATTAAGTCCTAAAATAGTGCAATGTCTCATTTGTGCTCAAGATTGGCTTCGCAAAAAAAGTCTTTTCCAGTTGAGGTTGAAGAAATTCGGTTCGAACCGAACCAACCGAATTGTAATTCGGTTCGGTTCGGTTTTTATATAATTTTGGTTCGGTTTGGTTCATTTTTTTAAACTTCGGTTATTTCGGTTCGGTTAAAAAAAGGTCAGAACCGAACCGACCGAATGCCCACCCCTAGTGCCCGTATCTCTTGGGTTGTCGCTTTGTGGTTCGCACCGACCACCACAGCTTGAAGCATTTACTGCAACTGGCTATTTCTTCCCCGGTACAACAATATTGGATTTCGAAGCTTATAGGGTTTAAATTTGTGGTAGAGTACAAGGCTAGGGTTTCGAATGTCGCCGCAACTCTGACCTCTAGTGGCTGGAGTGGACTGCCCTGAACAAAGCAGTCTGGTCCGATGCAGTTTACAACTCGATCATTAACTCCCTAGTGTCTGAGGGCACTGTTACTCAGCCTTTTACCCTTGTCAACATGGTGCTCTATTATAAAGGACGCCTTGCGATTCCGTCGGGTTCCCCATGGGTCTCACGATTCCTGTTAGAATTCCATTCGACGCCCACGGGTGGGCATTCCGGAGCCTTCCGCACTTATCGCCGTTTAGCTGCGAATGTGTATTGGCCATCTATGATGAAGGTCGTCACTCGTTTCGTCGCTGAGTGTATTGGCCAAAGGTCTAGGGCGGATACTCGCTCACCGACCGGGTTATTGCAGCCTCTACCGATCCCAGACCGCATTTGGGAGGATGTGAGTATGGACATTATCTCCGGCCTTCCCCGTTCCCAACATTGGGATGTCATCTTAGTGGTGGTGGACCATCTCTCCAAAGCTACCCATTTTATGGGTCTCACTCATCCGTACACGGCCCGGGTGGTGGCCACCGTCTTCTACCGTGAGGTTGTGCACCTCCACGGGATCCCTCGTTCCATTGTGTCCGATCGGGACCCCATTTTCTTGAGTGCCTTTTAGAAAGAGTTATTCGCTGCTTTGGGGACCCAATTGCGTATTAGTTCCGCTTATCATCCGGAGACAGACGGACAGTCCGAAGTTATGAATCGTTGTCTTGAAACTTACTTGCGTTGTTTCTCTTCAGATCACCCGAAGCAATGGGCTCGTTGGCTTCCGTGGGCGGATTATTGCTTCAACACTACTTTTCATTCCGCCACGAGCCGAACTCCTTTTGAGGCAGTATATGGCTGATCACTCCCTACTATTTCGCAATGGCTGCTGGGCGAAATCCGAGTCAAGGCCGTGGCGGATGAGCTCGGTGATAGAGATAATATCTTGTGGCAGCTCCGTTTCCACCTGGAGCGTGCTCAACAACGTATGCAGCGTGCCTCGAACAAGCATCGTCGTGACATCTCTTTCGATGTTGGGGATCAGGTGTTCATGAAATTCCAGCCTTATCGGCAGCTGTCCCTCTTCAAGAAGCTGAATGTGAAGCTGGCTCCTCGGTATTTTGGCCCATTTACGATTGAGAAGAGGATTGGCAAAGTCGCCAATCGCTTGCATTGACGGAAGGTACAAGTGTGCACCCAGTTTTTCATGTATCCCAGCTGAAGGCGTCGGTCGGGGACCACGCAGTCGAAGCCTCCCTCCCACTGGACTGTTTTGGAGACACAGCATAATTCGTGCCCGAGTCGATTATTCGCAGTCGGAACATTTGGAGGGGCACAAACCGGATTCCTCAAATGTTGGTCGCAAGGCAGCAGCGTCCTGAGGAGGATGCGACCTGGGTCGATGTCTTATTCTTTCGACAGCAGTTCCCTTCATTTCGCCTTGAGGACAAGGCGTCTCCTGAGGGGGAGGGAATTGATACACCTCTTATGGTGTATAGGAGGCGTAAGTGAAGACGGAGGAGTTTATTTTACCGGTTTTACTTAATTTTCTGTTTATTTCATTTTGAGTTATTTCCTTTTGAGCGATCTCCTTTTGTGTTCATTGAAGCAATTGGCCCATGGGCCATGAACTTATATCTACCGTGTGTTTACCCTAATTGGGATTATTTATGAAATTATTGATTTGATCGGCCATTGACTTGGACGGGAATTGTTCCCGGGAAATTAAGTGTCTCTTCTTCCTTCACTCCATCAAATGGAATACTAATCCACCCTTTTATATCTCATGATCCTTTAATGCTTTTCCGATATAGAACTTGTTTAACCCCAACACTTTCCCCTTCAAACAAAGACCATCAAGCCTCCACTCAAATGATTCGCTCTATCTAGGCCATCATGTCTAGTCTACAGAGACTCACTCTGTCGTTTCTTCAAAGGAGTAGTTGTTCCGTCTTTTTACAGTTTAACACCGGGACATCTTCACATCACATTTGTCCAGGACCATGACTCTAATTTTCCACAGACGGACGCGACTTGTTGGGTTCCGGGGTAAGATTTGGACTCACTCTCCATAGTGTTCCACTTGGTATGATATTGTTCGCTTTGGATTAATCAAATTCTCACGGCTTTGCTTTTGAGTTATCCCCAAAATGTCTTATATTAAATGGGATCCTAGTCCACTTTTTTATACCCCATGATCCTTGAATGTTTTTTCAACAAGAAACTTATTTGACCCCAACCCATATGGATAATAAAAAATTTAGAACATTAATTGTGTCGATTAAGAATTGAAATGTGAGTTTATTTACAACGGAGTTGGACATTTGTTGGTCCTGAAAGGAGTATATAACAAGTGTATGGGGGGGGGGGGGGGGAGAAATACACTTGTATGCAATTCTTTTTAACTTTTGATCAAACTAGAGCTCAGCAAGGTTGTCTTGGACAACTCTGTTGAAGATGATTAACTCTTCTAAGATAATCAAACTACTAAGTACTATTGAGTACTTAGTTGAATAACTATCTAAGGGAGTTATATGTGCGGAATAGTGGTTGGCCCTTTTAGTTTAGACTCCTTTAGTTTCTGAAATCACTTTCTCAATTCAATACAGTCCAGTTTTCAGGGAACTTGTCCAAATAGGTTTTGCACAATCTTTGAATGTTTAGCCTTTGAAAGATCAGTTTTGTGTGCAGTGTTGAATGTATGAAAGTACTTGAAAAGCAAATCAACACAAGAGTTTATAGTGGTTCAGAGACTCACGCTCCTACATCCACTTTCCCTGATTGAACAGGATAATTCCTTCACTCTTGGAATTAACTTGTTTTATAGTGCCAAGGTGCACTTGATCAAGAACACCACTCCTTGGTGAATTGATCCCTAGGATGTCTAGAGTCCTAGTACCCTCTTCTCAACTCAGAACTGAACTGTTCTTCTCTCAACAGTCAGCTCCTACCACTTCTACTACTACTACAACAACCTTCTCACTTTCACTCTTGAAAGGGGTAAGGGTTGATGTAAGGTTCCAACTAATGAGATATCCTTTACAATGAAGATCAGTGTATAAGGATTAGGATATCTCTCTAAGCTTGTGTATGGGTATACAATTAAGTTCAGCTTAGAAGAAGTGTATGAAGACTAAGATAGTCTTTGAAAGCTTTGAAAGCACTCTTGCTTGTAAGATCTTGAGGTTAGTTGGATTGTGTTGAGGTGCTTTCAAATGGTCTTCACACTTCTGTATTTATAGACAATTGAAGGATTTGCCCGTTGGAGAGGCAGCCTCAAAAGTCCATAAATGTCTTCTTTTAGTTCTTCAACTTTGAAGACAGATTCTTGATAGTGACATGTCCTCATTTGGGAAATAAACGGTTGTATAAGCTTTGTCTTCATTCTGCAGCACTCTTCCCAATATCTAACTTTCAGATTCTCTTGTTAGGACATGGACATGGCTTCTGAAGGTTGTTCCAATGATAGGACAACATTCCTTATCAACTGGACAACTCTCCTTATCACTATCAGTAGTCTTGCTTATCAGCAAGGTTGGCTAGCTCTTCTTTAGATGACTTGGCTCTTATCCTTTGCTTCACTTGAAAGTGATCTTAGCATGATTCATTGTAGTTCTTTAGGGTGTGGTTGTCTCTAACTCTTCAGCATAGTTGACCTCAAGCTTTCAGAGCACTAGATCTTGATTAATTGTGCTGAGACAACTCCTCTGGACAACTCTCCTGAACAACATGTTTGGTCTTCAATAGACTTAGTGGTTGTTCCAGAATTTGAGCCTTGAGGGGACTTGTTCTAGATGGACTTTAAAGCATGTGTTCCCCCTCAAATTGTGCATCTAATCAACTAAGAGTTGCCTAACATATTAGCTCATCATCTAGCCTTATTCTGTATGTTCTAACATTCTTAGAACATAATCATCTTGACTTAGGCATGTCTCAGGGGGTTTTGGTATTGAATCAAAACATATCTCATTTTATTCCCAACAATTTCCCCCTTTTTGATGATGCCAAAACCTATACAACTTATGCAAAAGTGACTTAGCTACACCTATTACATTTATCTTCAGAAGACATGACTAAGGTCAATATTCCTAAAAAACAATGTGTTAGTGTACTCACTGTTCATGTTGCACATAGGTTTCAAATTTAGGCATAGAGAGATTTCTGTAATAATGTATCTTGATTCAAAGGTAGTTCAACTATTATTCATATAGAAATCATTACAAGCATGTTGATAGTTGAAAGTAACTTATCAGAGCATGAATTCAAGACATCATTACAAATGATCATTTCATTACAACTATTCAGAGCATATACTAAACATAAGATCTAGAGTATCAGAGCAAAACAACTAAACACTTAAGAGTATCTAGATTTTCAAGTTTCAGAGCATCTTCTAGTATCAGAGCAAAACCAAAATACTTCAAGTATCAGAGCAAAATACTGGATATCAAGACAAATGCTTGTATTAGAGCATCCAGATTATATCAGAGCAAACAGCATGTCAAGGCACGCCACATCAGCAGGCTTGTCCAAATTTCAGCATTTTTGACCAATTAAAAAAAATATCTTCAGATAAGATAAGTTTTTATCCAAAAAAAGGTCAGAAGACTTAGCCATTTTCAGAGATCATCCTCAGGAGGTGGCACCATCCCATATTGTGCCCACACTCTTCTTTTCAAGGCCATGGCTTCTTGGTTTGTTCCCTTGGGTCCAAGAACCATCTTGTTCAGCTTGAGGATCTCAGTAAATTCCTTCAGGATCCTTGCCTGGTCAATCCATCCTTCAAGCTTTGGAGGCATGTATATGATTGGCTTGGGAGCTGTGAGTTCAAATCTTGCAATATCAGCAGCTGCAAGTAGTTGTTGATAAAGCTCTCTGTAATACTCTATCATGAACTCAGCAAAAGTGGAGTTGACATCTTTTCCATTCCATCTGTCAATGACATAGTAGTCATAGACAAACTCCCTTTTGGCTTCCTCCCATGAGTCATTCAGCTGAATTGGCACCCATTTATCCAAGAGAGGATATTTGGTGTCCATTGGGATCAATAGCTGTGGTTTCATCTTGTTGTAAGTTGCTCTCTTCCTTCTTGGCTTCTGGAAGTCTGCTCTTCTTTTATCTCTTGCTCTTTGTGCTTCATCCATCAAGTCCATCTTTTCTTGGGCCCTCATCATGGCCAGTTTCTGTTGAGTTTCAGGGTCTTTGTCATACCCTTCATGAAACAGCTTTGATGGATCATTTAGCACCACCACTTTCTTTTTCTTAGGTCCAGGTCCAAAGCCTTCTTCATACAGCTCCTCTACATCTTCAGAAGCTTTGGCACCTTCAGTGGACTTAGTCTCAGTGGATTTTTCTTTCTCAGAAGACTTGTCCTTTTCAGCAATTTTGGACATCTCAGCAGTCTTGTCTTCTTCAGCAGCTTCGGCCTTCTTTGAGATAGGCTCATCATCATCAATTCTGAATTCAGGTGGTAGATCAAGGTTGTTGGGAAAGTCAGTAAATGTCTCAGCTTGTCTTTTCTTTCCTTTTGCCCTCTTGATCTTTCCTCTAGTTTGGACACCTTCAGCAACTTTGTCCAAACCAGACACTTCACCACCTGGCCTCTACTGTAACCTCACTCTTTCCTCTTGAGCTGAGGCCATTGAGTTTTTCAAAGCAAGTGCTAACTGCTCCTCTTCATCCAAATCTTTTAAGTTCAGCACTGCTGGCTCTTTCCCTTTTCCCTCAGGAGCTTTGTCCTTACCTTTGACTGGGCTTCCAATCACTAAGGCACCTTTTGCCCTTGCTCTTTCCCTTTCCCCCTTTTTGGCAGCATCAAAACATTCAGGTTTGAGCTCACTCATAGTAGATGCCATTAAGGACTGGGCTTGGGTTAGAGACTTCATCTCCTCCAACAAATATACATTTTCATCATGTATATTTTGCATCCTATCACTGCTCAAGCTAAGGAAAGCTAGAACAGGCTTCATCTTTTGTTGGACAACCTCTTCCAAGGTTGCTTTCAGAGATGCATCCAATTGGGCTTTAAGGAGCTCAGTGAGGTTGGCCACTGCACCTTCAGCAATGTTGGCCATCACTTCTTGGGAAAATTTCTCTGAAGCTGCTTTCACCATAACAAGCCTTTGTGCCTCTGCTCTTTTCTTCTGCAAGGCTGTCTTCTTGCCAAGAGCTTGCTTAATGGTCAATCTGATAGCTTGAACATTTGCATTGTGATTATCTCTAAGAAGCTTTTGATCCTTCTTGACCTCCTTTGAGATGTTCTCCATACTGACTTTGGCTTTGTGAACTTCAGTGGAAATGGTTTGAAGACCAGATTCCACTCCTTCAATTCTTGCTTCCAATGTGGGTAACACCACATCTTCAGAGCCTATCAGCCTCATTTCCACAGATGCCAAAGTTCTTCCATGCTCATCTAATGCTCCAGAAGTTTCTACATGAGCTGATTGAACTTGTTGAGCCAAGGAATCCAACTTTGTTGATTGCAAGCCAAGTAGGGCTTGTGCTGATCCAGAATCAACATGGATGGGAGCATCTGTCAAGAAATCATCTGCAAAGATTTGGTCAAGAGATATACCTGCAATGTCAGATAAATCAAAAGGGTTAGTGAAAACACACTCATCACCCTCAATTTCTTTTTCATAAGACTCTGATACATCAACAGTCTTCTTCTCATTTTCAACTACTTCTTTTCTTCCTTCATTGTTAATTTCCTCACTTAAAGGAACAGGCCTCCTCTCATCAAGGGATTCCTGAAGTTCAGATTTGACTTCAAGAATAGCCTGCCCTTCCTCACTTATATCACCCTCATTTGGTGGTACACTCACTATCCTAGTGATCACCACATCTCTCTCATCTACTACTCCCTCTGGTTTTTCCACTAAATTCTCCTTTTCAACTCCATCACCTAAACCTGCATCATCTCTACCTTCAACAAGGTTCAAAGATGGCCGTTGTGGGGAGATCACAGTGCTTATTTCAACAGCCACTGAGTCATCCTGAATGATTAAGGGCTGATCAGTGTCCAACTCATCTGACACTGAATAGTCCTTAATCAAACCAGCCTCTAGTATAGGAACCTCCACATCTTTAGGTTGTGCCTTGGGTTCAGGAGAACCTTCATTGGCAGATGTGTCTTTGGTTGTGTTACCACCCTTGGTCAACACCTCTGAAGATACAGAGCCTTTCCTATGATAGGTTCTAGGAGGGTTTGAAAGTCTGGCTGATACAGAATACTTAGGTTGAGTAGATTCAGGGAGGTTGGCTTGAGGGGTTTCAGGAGGGTTGGGTTTTGAAGGGTTTGAGGGATCATCAGGGGAATCATCATCATTTGAGCTACTATCAGGATGTTTGATGCCCTTAGCTTTCCTCTCCTTCTCCTCATTGATCTTATCCTCTACTAACTTTGCAAAAACTTCCTCATCAGTAAGGAATCTTGTTTTCAACACACCAGCAAAGTGTATCAATCTACTCTCCTCCACTTGCCACCAGTTTGCACCCTTATCTTGGATGACTTGGGATATCTCCATAATGGTCTTGTCTTTTACATCCACAAGCATCCTTAAATCATGGAACATCTTCTGAATTCTTGGAGATTCAGCAAGTTGTGGATACAAACTGTCCACAATAGCCTTGGCTCCTCCTCTGAGCATACTCTCATAAGTATACTCCTCCTCATCTCCACTAGAATGGGGACTTTGGGTTATAGGGGAGTTGGGTCTGGGTTCTCCTAAAGTGGCTTCAGGAAGTGTAAGTTCAGGGATATTGGCTTCAGAAGGATTGGTTGCAATTGAAGGTACTTCAGTTGCTTTTGAGAGCAATGGATCTGAAGGGGCTTTACTAATTGGGGTTGGCTCAAAGAGTGCAGCTTCTAAAAGCTTTGAATAATTGAGCATAGATGAGTCAAGGGGAGAATGTAATCTTGTCTCATCTACTGCTATATCTGCTAGCACATCTATCCCACTTCTTTGCACACTCCCTTCTGGAGAATATCTCTTTGTAAGATTGATGGGGGTGATAGGTTGATTGGTTGGGGTTATGTGGGTTTCAGGGGAGTTGGGCTCAGGGTTCTGAATTTCAGGGATGTTGGCCTCTATTGGTTGACCTTCAGGGACCTTGGATTCTGGAGTTCCAGAACCAGATGAGTTGGTCCTTGACTTGGATTTGGTCCTGCTTTCAGCTCTGCTCTCTCTTAGAGCAAGTTGGAGAGACCTTTCTTCCTGAAGCTCCAACACCTTATCAGTAGGCTTGGCCCTTCTCTTGCTGGCCCTACTGCTCCCACTTCCTTCACCATCCTTCTCAGGGACAACTTCCCTGATCCTCTTATCACCTCTAGACTTTTGTCTAGTTTCATTATACTTCTGTCTCAACTCTTCTGAATGATCAGAAGGCACACTTACTCCCTCTTCAGCAACTTCTTCAATCTCAGTTGAAGCTCCTTATTTCTCCTCTGAGGGGATTTGAGACATTTTCCTTGTCTTTACCACTCTGGCCTTTGTCCTCTTTTTCAATTTTGGCTTCTCCTCCACCTTTTCTTCAGTAGGTTTGGCCAGTAGCATCCTCCTTTGCTCAGTTTTCTTGCTGAGCTTTCTGAACAATATCTTTTGGGTTGGGAGGGGCTTTGCAAAGGTTTGCATTTGAGAATAATGGGAAAATCTCTCAATCAACAAGTTTGCCCTGGTGCAATACTTGAGTTTCCCTTCTAGCACAACCTTATTGTGAGTTTTCACCTTAAACTTGGTCTTTTCCTTCATCATTTCAGACATGATGAAGGTCCTCCAATCAAACTTGATGCCTTTGTCACTAGCATCAATAATTGCAGCCATAATTCTGATTCTTGGATGGCTGACTTGCTCCAAGCTTCCAGTATTGCTCAAGAGACTCTTAGCAACTACCTCAAAAAGGTTGAGAAATTTTGGCTTGAGAGTCTTCTTGTTTTGTGTTGAAGAGATGGGACCTGGAACCAAAAGCCATTCTTGTGCTATCTCCTCTTCATGATCAGCACCATAAAATTCTGGATTCCTTCCTTCAGAAGGCAATCCAAAGGCTCCTTCAAGATCTTCTGAAGAGAATTTCACTCTATGAAACCTCTCTTCCTCCTCTCCTTCAGCCACATATGAGAGCCTTGTTGAAACTTCACCATCTTCAGGCTTACCTTTCCATTTGAGAAAGGCAAAGAACTCTGCCATGTAACTTTCCAAGCAAGAACTTGGTCTTCCCTCCATAAACTTCTGCAATCCAGCTCTTCTCAACCATCTCAAGGTTGGTGTAATCTCAGGGTCTTCACTTTCAAATGATACTATGGGCTCAAAGTGAAGGCTGTTTTTGTTGCTCAAGTATCGGAAATCAAGGTCTAGAGCCTTGTTGGAGAAATCAATGATCATTTCTGGTCTAACTTTGGGAGCCATTGAGGGTTACAGAAATGAATTTGAGAGAGTTTTGAAGAAGATAAGAGCTAGGGTTTCGAATGCTTGGGGAAGAAGTGTTTGTGGGGGGGATCTTAAGGCTTGAGAATATTCTAAAAATAATGTTTGTCAATGAGTTGGTGAGTTTTGTGAGTTTTCAACTGTTGTCAAAAATGGAAAACACACTTGGACGGCCAGGATTGATTTCAGGGGAGTTGGCCAGTTTTGATCCAATGGTCAAAAACCAATGTAACAGTGAGTTATTGGTTTTATTCAAAACGTGGAAGTTATTTAATATTAGTTAATGGTTGGGGAGTTTTTGAGATAGATCATGGCTTGTAATGCAAACAAGAGTTAAATTTTGGCATTTAATGCATGGATAGTGACCTTTTGGGTGGGGGACAAATTAAATCCCACAGTGATGATATCTGTAATTGGGACAGATATCAAAGTAGACAATGATTACCCAAAATAGGTGTTTATCAAACTAAGGAAATAGTTTGATAGCCAAGACAACTTATCTGACCCCACTAGGACAAGTGTCCTGAAAAGATGTGGACAAGTGTCCTGAGATTCAATGGACAAGTGTCCTGAGTAATTGTGATCATCTTTCCTGAACTTCAGTAGACTTGTCCAAGTCTGCTGAAGACCAATTCAGTTACTTTACTCCCATTAACTTCAATGGGTTTTACTTGTCCAACTTCCCTGGATCAAATAGTCCCAACTCTGCTGATAGCTCCAGAAATCTTGCCTCTGCAAGTGGCTTTGTTAGAATATCAGCTTTTTGATGATCTGTGTGGATCTTGACCAACTTTATGTCCTTCTTCTCCACATGATCTCTAATGAAGTGATGCTTGATGTCCACATGTTTGCATCTTGTGTGCAAGACAGGATTTTGTGATATTGCAATTGCACTATTGTTATCACAAAATATTGGCACTTCAGTAGAGTTGACTTTGTAGTCTCTGAGTTGTTGTCTCAACCAAAGGACTTGAGCACAACAACTTCCAGCTGCAACATATTCAGCTTCAGTGGTGGAAGTAGCCACTGTGTTCTGCTTCTTGGAAAACCAAGATATGAGCTTGTTGCCTAAGAATTGACAAGTCCTTGAAGTGGACTTTCTATCAATTCTGCAACCTCCATAGTCAGCATCTGAGTAGCCAGTTAGCTCAATGTTGTCATCAGCAGGGTACCAAAGGCCTAGATTCTCAGTGCCTTTGAGATACCTTAAAATCCTCTTTGCAGCCTCAAGATGGCTTTTCTTAGGATTTGCTTGGAACCTTGCACAAACACCTACTGCAAAGGTGATGTCAGGCCTGCTGGCAGTGAGATAGAGGAGTGAACCAATTATTCCTCTATACTCAGTAGAGTTGGTTGGAACACCACTCTCATCAGGATCCATCTTCCAATTTGTGTTCATTGGGATCCTTACTGGCTTGCTAGTAGCACACCCAAACTTCTTGATCATTTCTCTGGTGTATTTGGCTTGGTTGATGAAGATCCTTCTTTGATTGCTTGACTTGAAGTCCCAAAAAGAAGTTCATCAACCCCATCATGGACATCTCAAACTTGCTTTGCATTAGCTTTGAGAACTTCTCACACAGCTTCTCATTGGGGGATCCAAACATTATGTCATCCACATAAATTTGGACAAGCAAGATGTCCTCTCCTTCAGAGATTCTGAAGAGAGTTCTGTCCACAGTTCCCTTGGTGAATCCATGATCCAAGAGGAATTGTGACAGTGTATCATACCAAGCCCTAGGGGCTTGCTTGAGTCCATATAGAGCCTTCTTCAGTCTGTAAACTTGGTTTCCAACCTCAAAACCAGGTGGTTGCTTCACATAGATTTCTTCTTTCAAGACTCCATTTTGTTGGGGAGTTCTAGCTGCTGAGGTTTCATGAGCTATTCCATTAGATGTGCAATACTCATTGATGTATGAATTAATGAACTCAGTGCCTTTATCAGATCTTATCTTGATAATGCTAAGGTTTTTCTCATTTGACAATCTCTTTAAAAGTTCAGGCAGTTTGACTTGAGTTTCCTTCTTATTAAGGAGAAATACTACCCATGTGAACCTAGAGAAGTCATCTACTACAACCAATGTGTATTTTCTACCATTTATGCTTGCAGGGGTAATTGGTCCAAATAAGTCCATATGTAAAAGTTCAAGAACCCTTTCAGTAGAAATGACTGGTTTTCCTTTGAATGAGGCTTTAATTTGTTTTCCCTCTTGGCATGGTTTGCAAACATGCTCCTTAATGAAAACCTCATTAGGTAGTCCTTTAACTAATGCATTTCTAGCAATCTTGTTCATTGTTTTGAAGTTCAAGTGGTTTAATCTCTTATGCCATAACCAACTTTGTTCACTAGAACTCTTAGCAATGAAACATGCAGCATCAGTAGACTTGTCCCATTCTGTAAAATACACATTTCTTTTCCTAGTTCCAGTCAATAGAATTTGTTGAGTCTTATCTTTGATTAAGCATTTTCCACTAGAAAACTCAACATTGAAATCTTTATCACAGAATTGACTGATACTTAGGAGATTATACTTGAGACCAGCCACATAAGATACATTGGATACTTTGATGTTACCAATCATCAAAGTACCATAACCTTTTGTTGTAGCTTGTGAGTTGTCTCCAAATGTGACACTTGGGTCTTCTTTTTCAATAAAATCAGTGAGGAGTTCCTTGTTTCCAGTCATGTGCCTTGAACATCCACTGTCAAGGTACCATGCTGACTTTTTACTCATGCTCCTCTTCTTGTGGCCCAATGGTACCTGCAATTAAATAGGTTTAGGTACCCTTTGAGTTTTGGGTCCTGAGAGGTTAGCTGTACCTTTAGGAACCCAGACTTGCCTAACAACCCTGATTGATTCAAGGTGGCTAAGTTGTTTTCCTCTAGCATCAACATACACTGTCTTTCCCTTAAATGCCTTTGGGAAAGTATGTGTGAAAGTGTTAACTCTATAAGTTTCAGGAGAATTGTCAAATCTCCTGAACTTATGAGTTCTTTGTGCTACTTGAGGGAATCTTTGAGGAAAGACTTTCTTATGACCATTACCCTTTGGCATATAGGGTTTTGGTTGTCTCATTTTATTTTGCCTTTGAGGATAGTTGTCATTAGGTCTAGTCAACTGAGGCTTTTTCAGTAGAGTTGGCCTAGGCTGATTATACCTTGGATAACTCCTCTGAACATTGTTCAGGAGAGTTATCCTTCCATTGGGTCTACTCTGCTGATCAACATTCCTCTTGTGATCAGGAGCTTTGGCCATTTCCTTAGGTTTTGGCCTAGTCTCCTGAAGCACTTGAGTAGGCAAGTTATCCATTTTGCCCTTTCCTTTGTTCAGTGGCTGTTTGTTTTCATTTTCAGTTGGTGCCACTGAATTAACAAAGATCCTCTCAGTGTTACTTGTAGAAGCAACACTAAGACAAGGTGAAGATTCAAATGGATCAAAACCTAATCCACTTCTTTGAGCCATAGGTCTTTGATAACTCTGAATTTCCTCTATTGCTCTAGAGGATTTCTTCAGAGCAGACATCTTTAGTTTCATGCTCTCTTCACTTGATTTAAGAATATCATACTCATGTGAGAGGTTTTCAAATTTGGCATTTAGAATTTTCAGTTCAAAATCTTTTCTCTTCTGAGAGAGAAGTTAATCATCAATCTCCTTTTGTCTGTCAACTATCCTGAGATTTACTTCCTCAAGCTCTCTCAAGACTTGTTGATACAACTCAGTGGATTTGACATCAACAACTACCTCAGAGTTTTTAGCAAGCTCAATTGCCAATCTTTCATTTTCTCTCACACAGTTATCATGAAATTCTTGTAGCATAGTGAAATCTTCCATCAACTTTCCAAGAGAAAGTTTCAGGTTGACCTCACTAGTGTTTTGTGAGATGAATGATGGTGAACTAGAAGTAGAGGATACATCATCATCCTCAAGAGCCATGTTGCAAACATCATCATTATCTTCACTGTTGGAGAACAGTCCATCAAAAGAGTTGAAGCTTTCAGCACTTTCAGATTCTTCACCAGCCATCAGGGCCTTTCTATTGGTGAACTTTCTGTCTCTTTTAGCTTGCCTTTCTCTTCTCTCCTTAGAGCTCAGTTCAGGGCAGTCATACTGGAAGTGCCCTTTCTTCTTGCAATTATAGCACAAGTCTTCATCATCATCTTTCTTTGGTTCTTCTCTTCTTTTTGATGATGAAGGTTCAGCTCTACTGGACCTTCTCCTATCAGAGTACTTGTCCTCTGATCTTTTCTCTTCAGGCTTTTTGACCTCAGCCTGAGCTTCAGGAGAGTTGTACCTTCTCCTGAATTTGTTGTCTTGGTAGAATTTCTTGTATCTACTAAACCTTGAATTTAACTTGTCAAACCTTCTAGCCATCAAGGCTAGTTCCTCCTTCATTTCAGTCTTGGAGACTGACTTTGATGATCTTGGAGTGGACTGCATTTCTGGTTCAGCAGTTTTGGATTTGAATGCCACTCCCTTTGTAGGAATTGAAGGCTCCTCAACAGGCTTTCTTCTATTGAGGTCGAACTCATAAGCTTTGAGTTCAGAGAAGATTTGTTGCATTGGCATGGTGGAAAGATCCTTGGTATTTTGCATCATTACAGCATACACATCCCACTTTTGAGTGAGACTTCTCAAGATTTTCAATCCAACTTCTCTTTTGGAGTACACCTTGCCTAATGAGTTGATCTCATTCATCACATCAGTGAATCTACAAGCAAATTTGTCAATGGATTCCTCAGACTCCATTGTGAATTGTTCAAACTTTTGCACTGCCACTTGGAGCTTGTTCTCCTTGATCTTGTCAGTACCCTCACACATTTCAGCAAGAGTATCCCAAATTTCTTTGGCAGTTGTGCAATGGTAGACCCTACCCATTATTGCATCTGGAATTGTTTGGTAGAGGGTGTTCATGGCAAGATAATTTAGATTATCTTTCCTCTTCTCATCAGCAGTGAAGTCATCCTCATCTTTGGGAATCAATTCTCTTATATCTTCTCTTTGAGCTTCAGTGACTCTGAGATTTACTTGAGTGAACACAAAATGACCTCTTGTGATCACCCTCAACATATCAGTGTGCAGAGATGCAAGATGAGCCCTCATCCTGATTTTCCATAAATCATAGTTGTCTATTGAGAACATGGGCAATTTGTGATGAGAAATGTGGTTGACTGGATTTGTGGCCATGTTGTCCAATCCTTGGACAGCAGGAGGTGGAACAGCAGCATTGTTGTTGGTCATATCTCAAGAACAAACAGTTAGTCAACAATTGATAGGATTTCAGATAGATCAGTTCAGTGACCACACCAAATATGTAATTATGAAAACCAAGATGGCTTTTCAGAAGCAGTGGTCTTTGAACCCCTGCTCTGATACCACTTGTTGGTCCTGAAAGGAGTATATAACAAGTGTATGGGGGGGTAATACACTTGTATGCAATTCTTTTTAACTTTTGATCAAACCAGAGCTCAGCAAGGTTGTCTTGGACAACTCTGCTGAAGATGATTAACTCTTCTAAGATAATCAAACTACTAAGTACTATTGAGTACTTAGTTGAATAACTATCTAAGGGAGTTATATGTGCGGAATAGTGGTTGGCCCTTTTAGTTTAGACTCCTTTAGTTTCTGAAATCACTTTGTCAATTCAATACAGTCCAGTTTTCAGGGAACTTGTCCAAATAGGTTTTGCACAATCTTTGAATGTTTAGCCTTTGAAAGATCAGTTTTGTGTGCAGTGTTGAATGTATGAAAGTACTTGAAAAGCAAATCAACACAAGAGTTTATAGTGGTTCAGAGACTCAAGCTCCTACATCCACTTTCCCTGATTGAACAGGATAATTCCTTCACTCTTGGAATTAACTTGTTTTATAGTGCCAAGGTGCACTTGATCAAGAACACCACTCCTTGGTGAATTGATCCCTAGGATGTCTAGAGTCCTAGTACCCTCTTCTCAACTCAGAACTGAACTGTTCTTCTCTCAACAGTCAGCTCCTACCACTTCTACTACTACTACAACAGCCTTCTCACTTTCACTATTGAAAGGGGTAAGGGTTGATGTAAGGTTCCAACTAATGAGATATCCTTTACAATGAAGATCAGTGTATAAGGATTAGGATATCTCTCTAAGCTTGTGTATGGGTATACAATTAAGTTCAGCTTAGAAGAAGTGTATGAAGACTAAGATAGTCTTTGAAAGCTTTGAAAGCACTCTTGCTTGTAAGATCTTGAGGTTAGTTGGATTGTGTTGAGGTGCTTTCAAATGGTCTTCACACTTCTGTATTTATAGACAATTGAAGGATTTGCCCGTTGGAGAGGCAGCCTCAAAAGTCCATAAATGTCTTCTTTTAGTTCTTCAACTTTGAAGACAGATTCTTGATAGTGACATGTCCTCATTTGGGAAATAAACGGTTGTATAAGCTTTGTCTTCATTCTGCAGCACTCTTCCCAATATCTGACTTTCAGATTCTCTTGTTAGGACATGGACATGGCTTCTGAAGGTTGTTCCAATGATAGGACAACATTCCTTATCAACTGGACAACTCTCCTTATCACTATCAGTAGTCTTGCTTATCAGCAAGGTTGGCTAGCTCTTCTTTAGATGACTTGGCTCTTATCCTTTGCTTCACTTGAAAGTGATCTTAGCATGATTCATTGTAGTTCTTTAGGGTGTGATTGTCTCTAACTCTTCAGCATAGTTGACCTCAAGCTTTCAGAGCACTAGATCTTGATTAATTGTGTTGAGACAACTCCTCTGGACAACTCTCCTGAACAGCATGTTTGGTCTTCAATAGACTTAGTGGTTGTTCCAGAATTTGAGCCTTGAGGGGACTTGTTCTAGATGGACTTTAAAGCATGTGTTCCCCCTCAAATTGTGCATCTAATCAACTAAGAGTTGTCTAACATATTAGCTCATCATCTAGCCTTATTCTGTATGTTCTAACATTCTTAGAACATAATCATCTTGACTTAGGCATGTCTTAGGGGGTTTTGGTATTGAATCAAAACATATCTCATTTTATTCCCAACAACATTAGTTTGCAGTAGAATACAAATACCTTTTTCAATTACTATGAGGTACAAAGTTGACACAAAAACTCAATTTTGCACTCAATTGCTATTTCACTTATCTTATTATTATTTGAACATTTCTAAAAAATAACATTTTAGAATGTATATAATCGACACTGATTTATTAAAAATTATAAAAAAAAAATCTGAAATTTCTATTTTTATTTGGTTTAAATGAAGTTAGCAACCGAAATTGGTGGTGGCAGCGATAACTGTAATTAGGTTTAGCGTTTAAATGTTGAAAATGGAGTTTAGTTAATAGAGGTGACAAATACTTATGTGTACTAGTTACATACATGTAACTGGATCTAGTTTTTCTAAATGGATTGAATGTTATTCATGGATTATATGGGTTGAATTTGTAGACAAGACCCAATTATTTGACCTTCCTTTCTTACTAGTTCACCTTCAATTTTTTTAAAAAGAAAATTACATGTAAAAAATTTATATTACCCTTTTACTCCCTCCTATTCTTAATATAAGTCGTTTTGACATTTCGTTTTCTTTGCAAATTATATGACGTTTTACATTTTTCAAAGTAAATTAATTGCATTTCTTCCAAATTTAACCTTAAGATCACTAAATATTTACATAAATGTGTTCTTTTTTATAAGATGTACAATCATTAATTAAGGGTAACATGAGAAATAATTTATTTTCTTAATATGTGTGCATGAGCTTAGAATTACATATATTTTGAATAAGAGAGAGTATCAATTAAATTAAACTAATTAAATTATAATTATACACCCACCACCGAGTCACCAAAGAATCACAATTGAGTTACCACTGAGTCACATATTATATTATTTTTTTAATTTTTCAAAAAATAATTATCGAAAAAAACTATGAATATCGAGAGAAATTACTAGAACCAAAATATGAATTAAAAAAATCGAAATTTAAAAAAAAATATATTGAGATTTTAGGGAAAAAAAACTTTCGAAAAAATACAAAAAAAAAAAAAATCAACTAAATGACTGTCAACTAAATCAACTAAATCGAAATTAGTATTTTATTTTTTTTTATCTAGAGGGCGCACATAAAAGTATGATAGATTTCTATAATGTATTGATTTGATTTTAAGTAGCTCCCTAGTACAATGACTGTCATTAGACATTTTGCAATTGAGTTTCAATCATTGTTTGTTGAAAACTCAATTAATATTGTGAAGAATATGCTCAACTTGGTGTGAATTCTTTGTTATGTAATTTTTTTCTACATGTTTGTTATGATTAAATACACATTGATGTTACTTCTGATATTTTATAATAATTTATCTAATATTACTAGCTTTGTTTTGTCAAATTAAGCTCTTAATGGAGTGAATAACTTTGAGTTTATCATACACCTCTTCAATTGTTAGTATAGTAGTATTAGTTTATATATAGTATAATATTGGTTCATATATGATACTCCCTCCGATTTTTTTTAAATGATGTTTTAGACTTTTTCTCTTGTAAATAATTAAATGATGTTTTAAAAACTTTACACTGTTTATTCCAATTTTGCCCTCCCTTTAACTTTGGAAACAATCATAATTTCTAAATTACTCTAATTAACTTTGGAATGAAATTAATGTAATTAGAAACCTACCTTATTATCTATGGGTATACTTGTCAATACATACCCTTTCTTAATTCTAACAAATTACTCTAAAACATCATTTAAAAAAAACGGAGGGAATATATTATTAGTTCATATATTGTATAGTTTTACTTTGTCTAGTTTGTTCAAGTATATCAACAATTATTATTTATTCTTTTAGTATTAGGATCAGTAGTATAATATGAGTTCATATACAATACTCATATACAATATATTTTAGTTCACATACAATAATGTTTTAGTTTATATATAATATAGTATTAGTTCATATACGATATAATATTAGTTTATATATAATATAGTACTCCATCCGTCCCACTATAAGTTTCTCATTTTCCTTTTTTGGATTTTCCACAATAAGTTTTTCATTCCATTTTTGATAAATTATTTTCTCTCTCTCAAACACATCACTTATACTTTATCTATTATTTTATCATACTTCATCTCATACTAATCTACTCCCTCCGTCCCAGGATTTTATGCACACTTTGATCGGCACGAAGATTAAGAAAATGGAATAAAGTGATGTGTAAGGTAAATAAAGGAGGGGTATTATTGGTAATTCATTGATTAAAGTGAAAGAGGTTTGATTAAAGGTAAAATAAAGAGGGGTATTATTGGTATTATTGTTTCCTTTTTTGGAGTGTGCAAAAAATGTTGGGACGTCTGTTAAGGAAAGTGTGCATAAAATCTTGGGACGAAGGGAGTATTATTTTCTCTCTCACTATCACATCACTTGTAGTACTACATTTATTATTTTATCATATTTCTTAAACAAAACACCCAAAAGAAATAGAAAACTTATAACGGGACGGATGGAGTATTAATTTACAAATAAATAAATGGGAATGACTTGTGTGAAAATAACTTATGTGTAATTATGTGCAAATCAAGCAAATAAGGTATAAAACATGAATTAGATTATATTTGCGGGTCAACAGGGTCAACCCTGTTCAGGTGGATCTCTCGGTGAGAATATATAAACAATATTATTAGTTGTATATTAAATTAACATGTTTTGTCCAGCGGAAGACTATTTCTGTTTTACCCCATAACACTGGGGTTCGACCCCCATTCTCAGCATTTCATCTTATTTTTATATCTTTCTTAACCCACATCCTTAATATTTCACTATTTTCTTTTTTTCCCTTTCTTAACACACATTCTAATTTTTTTTCCACTTTCTTAACACACATTCTAATTTTTTTTCCCTTTCCTAACACACCTTCTAACAAAATGCTTAATAATTCACAATTATCACTAATTTCTTTTTTAAAACAATTCTAACAAAATGTTTAATAATAGTATTACAAAGTGAAATCTATTATTTTTTCTCTTTCTTTAACACACATTCTAACAAAATGCTTAATCATTCACTATTATCACTAATTTTTTTTTTACAAAAATTAACATAGTAGCACACAAACAAAAAAAAAAATACAAAAGAGTAACACACAAAATATTAATAGAGTAACACACATTAAACCATACCAGGTCAGTAGTAGAAAGAATACACAAAGACTACACACAATTTTAATGTGTGTTACTATTTTATAAATTAATGTAACATTATCACATTTTTTATGTAAAATAGTAGTGCATCATTACACTTGACAGTACTACATTATTGCACTTGACAGTATTACGTATTGAGAAACCTATTTTTTATCACCAAATCATCATTTTCTTCTTCTTCTTCTCTAATCACATTATCCACTACTTTACCATCCTCTCATTCCTCTTTACACATTTATTATTATTTTTTCATCGCGAGTGCACCTTCTCTTAACAACATCACACCTGAAAGACATAAAGTATAACAACATTACTTGATAGTATTACACAACTACACTTGACAGTATTAGACAATTACATTTAACAGTATTACGCAAATTACACTTCACAATGTAACAACATAACAATTTTTATGGAATAGTATTACACAAATACACTTGACGGTATTACACAATTACACTTGACGGTATTACACAATTACAACTCAATAACAACTCATTAGCTAAGGTGAATATGTTACACAAAATATCAACAGTAACACACATTAATCTGCCTTATTATATAGTAAAACTCCAAAAAAAAAAATATTACACATAGATTAATGCATGTCGGTGTGATATAAAATACTAAGACAGTAACACATATTAATGTATGCCAGTATCATATAAAATAACAAGACAGTAACACATATAAAAAAATGGACATAAGGTCGTTCAAACGTCTAATTTTGAATTCTAGACTCTATACAAAAACGAAATTAAACTACCAAATCGCAATATAACAAGAATATAATTACTTCTAATTCTAATTGTATATTTAATTTACGATTACCAACATTTTCTGAAGTAATACCCATTGACAAAGGACAATTTTGTGCTTGTATATTGTTTCCACTTGAAAAGTATTCTCTGGTGTCAACACTGAGAGTGAAATATTTCCCAAAGAAGCTTGACACTATTAGAGAAAGGATTTTTACTCTTGGGTTGACTGATCCATCAAAAGCCATAGGATTAACAGCCATTGACTCCAACCCAGCACCAATTTCTAATGATAACACAACTGTTGTACTAATATCATAAAATCTAGCTTTGATAGTTGCTGCCACATCAGCTACAGGCCTACAGCCTGAAAACCAGATGAACATTGCATATTCACATTTCTAACATGTACAATTTTTGTATTCAAGAAAATTGTATTGTATACTTGTGTCTATAAATAGTTTTACCACTATGCACTACCACAAGGGCTCAAACTTACACAATGCACAAACATAAAACATACTATAAAGTATAAAATTTAATTAAACCAAATTTGTATGTATATGTGCAGCTAAGTTGAGGTAGGGAAGTGAACCTTAATGACTCGATTTTACATCACAGACTTGTTCGTGAATAGTTTCAACTGCTCTAGTGACTCAACTCACTCAGAATATCCCATTTGTTCCACCTGGCACTATGTATTGGAGCTATTGCAATTGAGCCATACACTTATCCACCTTCAAACATCAAAAGATTCACATAAATTTCAACAAACTAGTCAGTCAATTTAACTAAGTAGTGGAGTAAACAGAAAAGTTCTAATGAAATCAGCAGTGATTCTTCATCGTATCATATTTAACATGATCATAGCCTAACCATTTGAAAATTGGAAATCAGATTCCAAAGAAAATAAGCTTTTATTACTTTTCTAATCAACATTCTTAATTTTGCGAAAGAGTTAAATCATATATGCGTGTGTGAGAGAGAGTACCTGATTAACCAGGGGGTGAGGTTGGAAGATGATCGTCGCCGTCATTCTGTTGTTGTTAGAAGAGGATCGTCGCCGCCGACACTCATTCGTGAATCAAAATCTCCTCCTTCTTATTGGTTGTTGCCGAAGCCTCCGTCCGACGCTGCGTTGTCTGTGATTCGCTAAGAAACTCTTCTCTTCGGCGACGATCTATCCTCCGAGCCATAGTTTAGGGTAGGTGTATCCCCACACACCGATAAGGAATTGAATTTGGGCGTCTAATAAAATAATGGAGCGGGTAAACAGGTTTTTACACCGACCCTAAAAATTTAAAATGGGCATTTGCACATAATTACACATAAAATATTTGCATAAAAGTTTTTGCGTAAATAAATTACTGTCTCTTACATTTTTTGTGTATAATTTTGTCAATTCGCTTCTAATTGTAAAAAATAAAGATGTATTATAATGATTAAGTAGTTGGAAGTGTGATTGAAATGAAAAATATAAACTAATACTCCACTATATTGTATGTGAACCAATATTGTATATTTTTCAAGTTTAGAGCTTACCTATATATACTTTGAAATTTGAAGACAATGTCATACCATGTATAATGTAAAAGGTAATATTCATATCAAATTAAAATATGTCTAAATAATTGTTAAAAATGAAAAATTAATTAAATAAGGTAACATGAAATAAAATTTGAGAGGTTTAGATGAAAAGGTAATTAATCGAGGTAAAATAAAGTGAAGTTTTGAGGGATTTTGATTAAAAAAAATAAAATTGAATTGAGATAAAATGTTGTAAGAGAAAATGAACTTAGATAGTTAGATTGCAAATATAGAAGAAAAAGTTTTGGTGAGAAAACTACTACAACTAAACTAAGGTGAGTGACGAGTGAGGGTACCCGAAGCAAATAACAACTTATGTTTATTGAATGTTAAATTTTATTAGACTTAGAAAAAAATTATTATTTGGACAAGGAACAATTTTTTTTTTTTTTATTATTTAAAAAAAATTATTAGTATTTACAAATTATTATTTAAGGAATAAAAGAAGATGATTGGACAAATTAAAAGTACATAAAAAATTAGAAAAAAATAAATAATATTCTTGTAGGAGGGAATCGATCCCCTTCATTTGGCTAAAATTTAACAAAGCTAACTAATAAGCTAACATCCTTACATATAACATACTTTCGATATATATATATTAACTTACTTTTAATAAGATTCATATTTTAAATGAATTCAATTACTGTACATCTGGTACAAAAGAGTACAATTTAATAGTGAAAATGCATTTAGTATTGATATTTTACTTAAAAAGTATTTTAATTTTTTTACACCAATATTAAATTAATAAATTGAAGGGGAGCCTCCTTAACAAAGCTGGAGGTTCAGATAGCCGTCGGAGGGAGTATGAACCTAAATATTACATATCTGAACCTAAATATTTTTTTCTTTGTTTTAATTTTAATAATTTGAATGATTCTTACGGCCATGGCGTGTAGAATAAAGTTGATGTTGTACAAAAAGTTAGTATACTTCGACTCAACGAAACAAACATGCTAATGCTAATAAATTTCTAACAAGATGAACATTAGTCTAGAATTTATAGATTAACACTTCTTACTAAATTAATGAAGAGGTTCTAGCCTATTAATAGACGTGGTAAACGAGTTTGGAACCTTCATACATAATTTCTTAAAAAAATAAGATCTCATTCCTTCTTTTTCGCACACTCCTTATTCCAGCACCTTCCAACCTATTATTGACGTTTCTCAATGCGACTGCTTAGTCTAGTGCATTCTCCAACCTTCTGGATCCTTCTATTCTAGAACCGTCTAGAACCTTCTAGATCTTCATCATGTATGTTACAACATTAAAGACAATATTAGATAGAACACTGAAATTTGAACTTAAAAAAAATGTTGAATTAAAATGTTATAGGCTTATAGCCTTAAATGATAGTGTCATTAAGTCCTCAACATTAACACATTTGTTCAATATTTTTTACATATGCAAAATAATTTAGATTGGAAGATAGCAAGGAGAGCATTAATGGGAGGAGGACTCAAAAATTAAATGAAGGTCCAAAAAATGGAAGAACCCGAAAATAGTAAACGAGGGCCCGAAAATAAATTTATGTTTTTCTTTTCGGGTAAGACTTTATAATTTTCGTCTCATTCAAGTTGATGTAGATAAATATGTCGCTCTCTGAGAAGTCGACACGTGGAAACGGGATAAATTATGATAGTTGTGATTAGGTCAATACGTCGAAGAAACAGGATTAATACACCCCTGGGCTTAAGTAGGGAAATTAGAGATATCAGGGTAATTGGGCCTTTGGCCCATATTTGAAGAGATTAATAGCCCTTGGGCTTGAAGTGGTCCGGCCCAAATATGGAACGTATAGTCCATCTTTCTTAGCCAAGCCAAAGGAATAGTTCAAACCCACGAAAGTAGGAGCCGATAAGCTGAAGAACCAAGTCTTCAGGGAGAGAGGCCGAGTCCTTAGGGATTTGAGGCCGGATTTATGGGGATGGGCCGAGAATATAGGGAGAAGAAGTCTTCCCCTCTCCGCAGAGAGGGGCCAGGTATATAAACAAGGTTATTTCCCTATTCTTGGGGAGGTTCTTGAACAAATACTTACGTTTTTTACAGAATACATATTCTACATACTTTTACACGAATTATACACTGATCTGAGGAAAAACTCCACTATATTCGCCGGAATTTCCCTAGATATACAGGGGAATTCCTCTTTAATTTCGCCTACAATCGAATCTGACTTGAGCGTCGGAGCTTATACGCCGAAGCCCCCCTCCGGCGTACTTTTGCAGGTTATTTTCGGATTCCCGAGGAGATTTACTCGAAGATTGCCAAGGATTCAACAAGAGATTGGACTCGTGATTAATAGTGCTCGTAAGAGAACGATCTATATCCGTAAGCGTTCTTTTTCGACGCATCAACTGGCGCCGTCTGTGGGAACATTTCAAGCTAAGGCGTGAGAAAAGTTCCGTACTTAAATGGGTGGAGGACGCGATCTATCGAAGCAGACGAAGGAGAAAGGAGATTCCACTCCTCCTCCTCTTCCTCCGCCTCCTCCAGGGTTTCCCTTAAATCGAAATTTAGGGAAACGACCCGTGGATCATACACCAGAAGATGTTCCCCCTCCAGGTTTTCCCTCAAATCGAAATCTAGGGAAGCAACCTGTAGATCACACACCAGAGGATATCCCTCCCGTTCCAGAGGGAGATGTACCAGGCACCTCAGGAGCTTCGGGGAGTGGGATCAATAGGGATAACCCTAACGCTCAACCGGAACTCTTGACTGTCTCTAGAGATCAGTTAGATGAGATGATCGCACAATCAGTGGAAAGAATAATTGCTACTCGAGGACTTTGCCCTCCCGAACCTATTCATAAGGGCACACGACCAAATCCACCAGAGCATGTCATTGATTCGGTTCCAGTCCCCTCCAGGAACGAGGATCCCCCTCGAAACCCAGAAGAAAAAGTACCTTCCCAGGCTGAACGAAGCATCCTGGAAAGACCCCCTCGGAGGGATGTGGAAAGGGTCCTTGGGGATACCACCCTGGATACAGGGATGGGAGAAATCACGGACGACACGTATCAAGGAGCCGTCAGTGATCAGATACAGGCCTTGCGGAAGGAGATGAGGGATATGCAGAAACATATTACTGACAATGTAAGTAAACCCTCTTATACCACTGGATATCAATTCTCATCTAGTATTTTGCAAGATGAACTGCCCTCTAATTTCAAACCTTTGAACTTTGAATATGATGGCACCACGGACCCGTACGAGCACCTGATGAGGTTTGAGAATGCTGCTCTATTACATCGATATGGAGAGGGCGTTAAGTGCAGAGTGTTCTTGACCACTCTGTCTAAGGCTGCACAGCAATGGTTCACTCAACTGGGACCAGACACTGTTCACTCGTGGTCTGAATTCAGCGAATTGTTCCTGCATCAATTCGCCAGCGCTAGGAGACAGCCTAGAGCTACCCTTACCTTATTCAACATGCGTCAGGGAGAGAATGAGAGCCTGAGGGCTTTCCTAAAAAGATTCAACCAAGCAGCTCTGGAAGTACCTACAGCCTCCTCAGAGGTTAAGATTAACGCCCTTACCAACGGGTTAAGAGATGGAGATCTGTTCACGTCTCTAGCCAAGAAGCCAGTTTGGACTTTTGATGAATTGTTAAGGAGGGCAGAAAAATACCTCACCCTGGAAGAGGTAAGAAAAGCCAAGCGATCAGAGACCAGGGCCATAGTGGGTAATGGAGAAAGGAGGAAATAAATTCCGCTTAGGAGGCCAAGTCCAGAGAGATATCGGAGCTCCAGAAGATTGGAAAGTGTAAGAAGAGAGGAAGCTGCACCCTGGAACCCCAAGAGAGGGGCAAAGAGATATACCCCTTTGAGGATAGAGCCAGCCGAAGTCCTAGAGGTGGCAGGGGATCATTCGGATATGAAATTCCCCTATTCAAGAAGCAGAGGTCCCCAAAATCCTAAGTCAAACAAATTCTGCAGGTTCCATAACGATTATGGCCACGATACCAACCAATGTTGGCACCTGAAGGATGAGATAGAGAGGATGATTCAGGCAGGTCACCTGAAAGAGTTTATTTTCAGAGACCGACAAGGCCCCAGGGGTCAGAAGAGAAAGGACCCTGAGGGGAAGCAGGAAGATGATAGAAGAGATCAGAGGAAGGGCAATGAGGAACCACCACCCCCTCCCCAGAAGAGGGGAACTATCCACATGATTATGGGAGGCCCCGCTGATGGGGATTCCTTCAGGCAGAGAAAGCAGAGCGTTCGGTCGCTGAAGAACGAGAGGAATGTAGAGCACCATGAGGTGGGAAAGATGGCAGAAGGTCCGGACATTCATTTCGGGCCAGAAGACGCAGGGGAACCCAGAGAGATTCATAATGACGCATTGGTCATTACTACGGATATAGCGGGATACGATGTAGCAAGAATTTTTGTGGATACTGGAAGCTCTGCTGACATCATGTTTTTGGAGTGCTTTAAAAAGATGGACTTGAATATAAAGCTTAGACCGGTGGAAACCGCTCTTTATGGATTCTCAGGGGGAGCTATTCAACCCCTCGGTTCAGCGTTACTGCAAGTAGGGTTAGGAGTTGCCCCTAACCGTCGAGTACAAGTCATAGAATTCCTGATTGTAGACGTCCCATCTTCCTATAACGTAGTAATGGGAAGACCAAGCTTGAATATTTTTCAGGCAGTGATCTCCACCTTCCACATGAAGATGAAGTTCCCTACCTCGGGGGGCGTGGGAGAGATATGTGGTGATCAATATCAGGTAAGGAAGTGTTACGTGGAATCGGTCAAGATAGCAGACAGGGCTGTATTCAGAGGAATGGAGAGATTTAAGGGCGAAGACCCTGAGCTGAAGAAACAGAAAGTGGGTGAGCTAGTGCAAGAGCAACCCAAGGCTAAGGCGGACGAAGAGTTAATGAGCATCGAGCTCTACCCAGGAAGAGAGGGATTTACAACCAGGATAGGTACGAATATGAACCCTGAGCTCCAGAGATAGATGATACTCACCCTCCAGGAGAATGCAGACATCTTCGCATGGGTGCGAAGAGAAGGTAGGGTGAATCAATGGATCAGAGCAAGAGGTATGGCAGAACCAACGAACCAAAAGCTTTCGCTTTAGATGGTAAACCAATGCCCTTTTTTTGACAAACCGAACGGGGAGGAGAGAGTCGTGTGGAGGGAAAGCAATAGACGAATTAGGCTGGACCCTTTTCTTCCCTTATTTGTACAGCCAGCAGTTGAGGAAAGATGGAACCCTCTGAGACTCTGGCACGACTTTAGACAAGTGGGTCTCCCGAGGTCATAAATAAAGGATGAAGCCATGTTGGAATATTCAAATAGACTATCTGATGATGCTTTCCATCAATGTCGGAAACTAGCACTAGCAATAGGAACTACTATTTCGATTTGAGTAGCTGCAATAACAGCAGCAGTACTTCGTGGGCTATGAGAAAGAAAATGGATAAGGCATATACTTGGATCGAATTCAAATAGGGTTCTCAGGAGTCAAAGTGGAAGGCGTCATGCCTCCTACTAGCGCTCCTGGGCCCTAGCTTTCTCAATCGAAGCACCACCTGAATGTGGATCCCAAAGCTAGGCCCGTGAAACAGAAGTTGAGGAACTTTGGTAAAGAGAAGAACCTCATTGTAAAAGAGGAAATCGATAAATTGTTGAATGCAGGGCACGTGAAGAGAGTGCAGTTCCCTGAGTGGCTCTCGAATGCAGTGCTGGTATCTAAGGGAGCCGGCAAATGGAGGATGTGCATCGACTTCAGAGACTTGAACAAAGCTTGCCCTAAAGATCACTATCCCCTGCCTAGGATTGATCAATTGGTGGATGCCACATCCGGGTTCGAATTGCTCAGCATGATGGATGCTTATCAGGGGTACCATCAAATCCAGTTGAACCCCCTCGATATACCCAAGGTATGCTTTATTGCAACGTGTGGTACTTTTGGTTATGTACGTATGCCGTTCGGACTAATAAATGCAGGAGCCACCTATCAAAGGATGGTAGACTCGGTTTTCCGAGGTCAGATAGGGAGAAATATGGAGGTTTATGTAGACGACATGCTAGCTAAAAGCATCAAAGCAGAGGAACACATTGATGACCTGAAGGAAATATTTCAGGTAATTAGAGAGAACGGTATCAAACTTAACCCCACTAAATGTTCCTTTGGAGTAGGTTCAGGGAAATTTCTCGGATATATGGTGATGCAAAGAGGAATAGAGGTTAACCCTGCCAAGGTCAAAGCGGTCCTTGACATGCAACCCCCTCGAAACCTGAAGGAGTTGCAGACTTTGAACGGCAGGATCGCAGCCCTTAGCAGATTTATAGCAAAATCAGCGGAAAAGAGCCATCACTTCTTCAGAACACTAAGGAAGGGCTCAAGATTCGAATGGGATGAACAATGCCAAAAGGCTTTTGAGGAATTGAAGCTCCATCTAGAACAACTCCCGAAGTTAACCAAGCCCACTCAGGGAGATGTTCTACTCCTATACCTCTCAGTAGGGGAACATTCTCTGAGTACTGCCTTGATGAAAGAGGAAGGTTCCACACAACAGCCCATATATTATGTGAGCAAGGTCATCCAAGGAGCGGAGACGAGGTATTCAGAGGTAGAGAAGGCAGCCCTGGCAGTGGTAGTTACGGCTAGGCGACTGCGCCCTTACTTCCTATCTTATAAAGTGATGGTGCGGACTAACTTCCCGTTGAAGCAGACGCTAGGGAGAGCAGATTTATTAGGAAGAATGGTCAGGTGGGCAGTGGAATTGCAGGAATATGATATTGACTATGAGCCAAGGAGAGCTATGAAGGCTCAAGCGTTAGCAGACTTTATTCAAGAGTCTACCAGAGTGGAAGAAGAACAGGGATGGAAGGTATACGTGGATGGCTCAGCATCCGCCTTGGGATGCGGAGCAGGGATAGTGTTGATTGACCCTGATGGCCAAGAAGTACAGGTTGCTGTTAAATTCCGGTTCTCAACCTCAAACAATGGTGCAGAATATGAGGCCTTGATTAGAGGGGCTAGCATGGCAGCAGAGTTAGGGGCGCAGAAAATCACCCTGTACTCCGATTCGCAGCTGGTAGTACAACAGGTCATGGGGGAGTACCTCGCCAAAGATGAGAGAATGATCGCTTACCTAGAGGAGGTAAAGAAATTAAAAAATAAATTCCATACTTTTGAAGTAGTACAGGTACCCAGAGAAGAGAATGTGAAGGCAGATGGATTGTCCAAACTAGCCAGTTCCATTGAATTCGAGGGAGACGGAAAAGTAACCCTGTTGGTAGCTGATCAAGTAGCTACAGAAACCCTGATTGGAGAGATAACCGCAGGGGATGATTGGAGGAAAGAAATATGGGAAGAATTGAATAGGGGTCCAGCAACCCCAATGTCCAGAGAGGCCAAAGCGTGGAGAAGGAAGTATTGCATCCTAGGAGGCCAATTGTACAAGAGGTCCTTCACTCAACCTTATTTGAAATGTCTTTCAAGAAGAGAAGCAGAGCTAGTGATCAAGGACATCCATGAAGGTTGCGCATCCAGCCATGAGGGTTACCAGACCATGGTGAAGAAAGTATTTAGGGCAGGTTTCTATTGGCCTAACATAATCAGGGATGCTAGAGAATATGTGAAGAAGTGTGAGAAGTGTCAGAAGAATGGACCTCTAATACGAGTACCAGCAGAGGAAATGGGGGCTATGTATTCGCCCTGTCCCTTCGCCAAATGGGGAATAGATCTGGTGGGACCCTTCCCCTTGGCACAAGGAGGGAGAAAATTTTTGATAGTAGCCGTAGATTATTTCAGTAAATGGGTAGAGGTTGTGCCCTTAGCTAAAATCGAAGAAGACAATGTAATTCTTTTCCTTGCTAGACATATTTGTTGCAAGTTTGGAGTACCCAGAATTTTGGTTTCCGACAACGGAACGCAATTCAATGGAGAGAAAGTAAGGAGATGGTGCGAGAGATGGAACATTACACAGAGGTTTACTTCAGTAGCCCATCCACAAGCTAATGGGCAGGTGGAAGTTACAAACAGAATCTTAGTGGATGGTATTCGGACGCGATTGGAAGAGGTAGGAGGGAAATGGGTGAAGGAGTTAGACAACGTTCTCTGGTCCTACAGGACCAGCCCTAAAACAGCTACGGGCGAATCTCCCTTCTACTTGGTATATGGGGCAGCGGCAGTGATACCTCCTGAAGCCATACTCAAATCGCACCGGATCACCTATTTTGAAGAAAAAAGAAATGAAGAATTGATGAGAGAGGCGCTAGACCTGGTAGATGAAGAGAGGGAGATGGCAAGATTAAAAGCAGAGAGGTACAAGAGTCGGATCAAGGCAGCATATGATCGCAGGGTAATCCCTCGTTCCTTTAAAGTCGGAGATTTAGTCCTTCGGAGAGCAGATGCCTTGAAGAACACTGGGAAGATGGAACCCAATTGGGAAGGCCCGTACAGGGTGATACAGGTACTAAAAGGCGGAGCATACAAGCTCCAAGACATGACAGGGAAAGAGATACTAAGGCCATGGAACGTGTGCCACTTGAAGAGGTTTTATGTATGAGGAAGGTGTCATTCCCCCACTTCCTTTCTCTTTATGAACAATTTTGAATGTTTATTTCTCATTCGAATAATTGCTTCACCGGCACTCTTTTTCCCTCTACGTGGGTTTCCCTTTGGGGTTTTACCACAGAGAGGTTTTTAATGAGGCCGGCATAGGTTCCCCTTATTTGCCTATGTTGATAAATACTTTTGATCAATGGAGCACCAGTTTTGATAAAATTTCAGCTAAATGCATGTTGATACTGTGATGAGATGACTCTTATGTGCTAACTTTATGATGAAATGTTTCTCATATGTTAATACCGTGTTAAGATAACTGTTAAGGGCCTGCATAATGAGGGCTGGAATAACGAATATGTTTTGGAAACTGAAATGTAATATGATAGAGACATTGCAAGATAGCGAAATCTACACCAACTCATTAATGCCCGAATAGAGAATACCTAGGAAAAATTCCTAAAGTTTCTATTCACAACAGCCTCTAAAGCTAGGGGGAGTAGGGGGTACAGCAGCGGAAGACATGATTAACTCGTCGATAAACCCTATCCCTAGCGACTCTCAAAACTCTTACGAGTATAAACAAACTCTTACGAGTATAAACAAACTCTTACGAGTATAAACAAACTCTTACGAGTATAAACTAACTCTTACGAGTATAAACAACTCTTACGAGTATAAACTAACTCTTACGAGTATAAACTAACTCTTACGAGTATAAACCAACTCTTTCGAGTATAAACAAACTCTTACGAGTATAAACCAACTCTTACGAGTATAAACTAACTCTTACGAGTATAAACAACTCTTACGAGTATAAACCAACTCTTACGAGTATAAACTAACTCTTACGAGTATAAACCAACTCTTACGAGTATAAACCAACTCTTACGAGTATAAACTAACTCTTACGAGTATAAACAACTCTTACGAGTATAAACTAACTCTTACGAGTATAAACTAACTCTTACGAGTATAAACCAACTCTTACGAGTATAAACCAACTTTTACGAGTATAAACCAACTCTTACGAGTATAAACCAACTCTTACGAGTATAAACTAACTCTTACGAGTATAAACTAACTCTTACGAGTATAAACAACTCTTACGAGTATAAACTAACTCTTACGAGTATAAACAACTCTTACGAGTATAAACTAACTCTTACGAGTATAAACAACTTAAGGGAGAGTATAATCCCTACAAATTCTAACTTTTGGGAGAGTATAATCCCTAAACATTCTAAACTTCAGGGAGAGTATAATCCCTAAGAACTCTTACGAGTATAAACAAATTCTGACCTAGGGGAGAGGATAATCCCTAAAACTCTAGTGTTAAGAGAAAGACTGGAAACATTAGCAGATCACCAAGTAAGTACAGGGATATCAACCCTATCTCCTCATTAAGGTTCCTCTAGGAGCTTTAGAGCCTTTACGTGTCAAGAAAACGTTGAAAACATGCTAGATTCATAAGCAAGACGGATATTACGTTACACATCTAATAACATAGTCAGATATATATATATATATATATATATATATATATGCATGTCAAGTGATAAATGTGCAGGTACGATATTAAGCGGAAGAAAAGCAGAAATATTCAAGACTTAAGGCACCATGCCTAAGCCCCCCACAGAAAAACCCCGGAGTGTGGAGTCTCCGGAAAATACCAAAAGAAGGCCTTAAAGGCCTTAACAAAATAAAAAGTGTTTTAACAGTACCAAAGTGTTATCAGAGAATCAAAGTTATGAAGAGAGGGTAACATCATTCTTCCCCTCGGAACCTTCTCCTACCTCCTCAGCTCGTCCACTGGAATCGCCTCCCTCTGCCTTTTCCATCAAAGCACCCGCTGCCACGGTAGCCACTGGAGTGGGGTTTTCCACATGGATAGGGAAAGTCATATCCTTCGCCGGCGTAAGATCATCTAATTTCAGGGAAGCATCCTCCAACTCCAAGATCGCCTTCCTCATCCCAGGTAACCACCAGGGAGTATTGATGTCTTCCTTAGCATCTCCAGGGAACTTAGGGGGAGTGTCCAGTTCATCTAACCGGAGGGCACGGGTATACTGACCATTAAATGCCGGAGCGGAATGTTCGGCCACAACGTTGGAAAATCCATGATCAATGAAATGTGGGATATATGCGCCCATCGCTCCCAAAAAGCTGCTACTCCGAAGAAAGGCCTCCAGCCACTCCTGATGCAAGGTACCTAGAAATTTTTGACCTGCGGCAGAGGTAAACAGGGAGTCTAGGTAAAGCTATGAGCGGCATGCACCACCCGCTCCCCGAAGGACAGAGCATTGAGGGCCTCCGTGGCAGGAGTCGGAGTGTAACGTTCTATAAAAGCCAAGAGATGGTCAACATTAATCTCATCTGGAGCATCGGAAGCGACGTTAGGACGGGAAGATTTGGTCTTGGACTTCTTTTTCTTGGAAGCATCGGAGACAGGAGGCAAAGTGGAAACCATGGCCTTTTCAGTAGAGGAACGGGTACGCTTAGCAACAGACCCAGTAGCAGGTGCCACTGGGGAAGGAGGAATCTGAGCTTTCGAAGAACTTTCAGGGGCCGGAGACTTATTAACCATTGAGAGAGGGGCAGCATCACGCGAAATCTGAGTTAACCAACTCATAGCTGCACAAAGAAATATGAAACGACATTAAATAAACAAGGCATCTCCAATTCGGAAGACACTACTCGGGAAAGGAAATGGTATTACCATCATCGGGACCTAAAGGGTAATCGGAGCGACCAAAACCAAAATGAGAGAGAGCTCTAGGATTTTTACAGATACCCATTACATCAAAAAAGCCATGAACAGAGACATGATCGTTTAAGTGGTTCATCACATCCAGGTTTAAAGAAGAACAAATTGAAAGAGGAGGACGGGGTACCCCAGGATTCTCATAAATCCATCCTTCATGAGGAAATTCCCAAGGAAGAGGATTTGTAACAAAGAAATAGTAGTCTTTCCAGTCCTGGACTCCCTCATGGAGTTTTTCCATGAACTTGCCGGTCCTGGAGGTACGACCACTAGCATAAAAGAACCCGTCCGCGAACTTGCATACGTACTGGGTTAGAAAGAGTTGAGCCGAAGGATCCCCACCATTTCCCTTCATTAGGATATAAAAACCTAACATTGCACGTATGGCATTGGGAGTAAATTGGTTCAAAGGTATACGGAGATAAGTGGAAATTTCGCAGAGGTAAGGATGGATTGGGAAACGGAGACCCGCTTTTAGTTGAGCCTCCCAAAAGGCTAAGGTATTTTGACCTGAAAAGTTAGGGCGCTCTTTCTTATGGGCAGCCCTAACGGAATAGTCGGCGGGGAAGATCCCAGAACGAAGGAAAGCGGCAACACGCTCAGAACTAAGAATTGAAGGCCCAGAAATTTTATCCTCCAAAGCTTGGTCGGTTACGGGAAATATGGGAAACGAATCGGAGGTAGAACTCTCCATGGAAATGGAGTCTGAAGAGGATGACATGAGGATATTGTAAATGAGAGAAGAAGGGAAGGAATAGATACCTGGAGAAAAGTTGGTTTTAGGAGTGGTGACGGAACGGCCGCTGGACGTGCACGGAGGAGTTAGAATCGCAGAGGTTAAACGAAGATGGAAGATAGATAAGCTTGAAATGAAAGAGAGAGGGGTTTTTGGTGGAAAAAAGGGGTTTTGAATAATTACGTTGGAAAGAGAAAGGAGAAGACCGAGGAGAATTCAATGCCCCCCCCCCAATCGAAAGGCGCGTAAGGGAAAAACGGCGGCCTGATGTTGGGTTAGGAATGAACGCGTGGCTACGGGATTCGAGGGCAAAGTTGCGTGTGGAAGTGCAAAAGACCTGACGCCTTCCAGAGGTAATTATTGCAAAGGGAATCAAATCAGTAAAATATTTCGAAGGGTATTCTAAGTTTTAGGAATAAAATATTTCTTTGGTATTTATCCCAGTGTTATTGTTTTCCTACTCTCCTAAAAATTATTCCTTTTATGAGAGTAGGGGGGAGTGGTTGATGTAGATAAATATGTCGCTCTCTGAGAAGTCGACACGTGGAAACGGGATAAATTATGATAGTTGTGATTAGGTCAATACGTCGAAGAAACAGGATTAATACACCCCTGGGCTTAAGTAGGGAAATTAGAGATATCAGGGTAATTGGGCCTTTGGCCCATATTTGAAGAGATTAATAGCCCTTGGGCTTGAAGTGGTCCGGCCCAAATATGGAACGTATAGTCCATCTTTCTTAGCCAAGCCAAAGGAATAGTTCAAACCCACGAAAGTAGGAGCCGATAAGCTGAAGAACCAAGTCTTCAGGGAGAGAGGCCGAGTCCTTAGGGATTTGAGGCCGGATTTATGGGGATGGGCCGAGAATATAGGGAGAAGAAGTCTTCCCCTCTCCGCAGAGAGGGGCCAGGTATATAAACAAGGTTATTTCCCTATTCTTGGGGAGGTTCTTGAACAAATACTTACGTTTTTTACAGAATACATATTCTACATACTTTTACACGAATTATACACTGATCTGAGGAAAAACTCCACTATATTCGCCGGAATTTCCCTAGATATACAGGGGAATTCCTCTTTGATTTCGCCTACAATCGAATCTGACTTGAGCGTAGGATTTGCAGGTTATTTTCGGATTCCCGAGGAGATTTACTCGAAGATTGCCAAGGATTCAACAAGAGATTGGACTCGTGATTAATAGTGCTCGTAAGAGAACGATCTATATCCGTAAGCGTTCTTTTTCGACGCATCACAAGTTATAGATTTTACAGATTTTAAATCTTATACTCAATTCATATCTAAAATTATTTATAAACCTACTATAGCATTCATCCATCTTAAAGTTATTAATTTGTTTTTTACACATTGTCATTAATTAAGGAATATGATATTATATGGGTAGTGGATTGTTGAGGTAGAGAAATATGAAAAAAGAAAAGGGTAAAGGAATGTAGAAAAGAGAGGTAGAAAAAAGTAGATGTAGAGAGAGATGGTCGGTGTTGCCCAAAACAAATAGTAATTTTATATTGGACGTCTTAAATGATAAAGTGAGTAACTTTCTAAATGAATGAGAGAGTATTACTTTTCCCAATACAATCGAGTTTATCTTTAAACTAACTCACACATTAATTGATTTGACATAGAGTAAAATTTAGGGATAACAATTTCAAGCCGATCCGGACCTGTAGTGAATTGGAGCGGGTCTTGGTATCACTCTTACCCCATGCCTCGAACTTGTGATCCATTTTTAATAATATTTTATATATATATATATAACAATAATTCAACTTCATATATACTCCCTCCGTACCGCTATAAGTTTCTGATGAGGATCAAAATACAAGTTTATTTGCGCATTAATTCAGTTTTTTAGTTTTGGTCCTTTTGCTGTTAAGAGTTGTATTTTTAGTTAGCAGCAGTTGGTTGGTTGCAAGTTAGACAACAAACCTATTAGATGGTGTATGGGAGAGCCTATATATACTCCCTGCATACCTCAAAGAAGTTGGTTGATGAATTAGTTTTAAAATAAATTGTTGGTTAAGGGCTGAGGGTTTAATTGTGGGTTATACAGGTTTTGTGAGTTTCTATCAATTGTTCGTGCGGGTTTCTATAATCTCTTGGGTGTTCATCTAAATCATCAAGGTTGCGCTATATCAGTTGGTATCTAGAGTCGGGAAAATCTTGGACGATGCCTCCGAAGAAACAAGACACTGGTTAGTTCGAGCGTGACGTTACACAGATGAAGCAACAATTGGACCAGCTTGCGACAGATTTTGCCGCCATGCGCACTCGCCAAGATCTCTTGGCTACACAACAGTCAGCCTTTATCGCCGCCATGAAATCCGTTTTGCCGCAGCGGCTACCGACCCCGCCAGCTGGGTTCTCTATGCCTATGGCCGCCCCTGCGCCGACAGCCATCGCGCGCCAGCCGGGTGCATACTTTTCTTGCGGTGCCCCGGGTCACGGATCCGCTATGTTCCCCAAACGCTCCCGATTCTCGGAAGAGGTAGTGTACGAAGGCCCCCCCGGGTTTGATGAGGAGCCCTCCGATGCCCCTTTCGAAGTTCAGTTGACAGGTGACGAAGGTTCCGTCGATCTTCTTCGTCGCCGTTGCGCGAGAGCGTGCCCTGAGGGTGATCTGTTTGTTGATGATGGCGGATACGATGGTCCGCCCATTTACGACGAGGCCGACGCCTCGAAATTTGAGAGCGAGAACACTTATCTTTCCATGCAACAACCTGGGAATTTGGCTACTGCAGGCGTTGATTATGATAAGAAACGCAGGTCAATGGGCATAGATGATGAGAAATTTAGGGAGTACATGAATCGTTATATTGGGGCCAAAATTCCTAGTATCATATTCGTCGAGGAGTTTGATGCAGGTGGTCAGTTTAATCCCATCTCCAAAACCTTAGAACAAGTGTCAATTCTAGACGCAAGTAACGTTCGACGTTCACCCATTTTGGTGTCGTTTACAATTGGTTCGTCTTATAAGGTGTCTATGGGATGCGTATCTTTGTGTTTGTTTACTTGCATGTTAATCCGTTTGCCTAGCAGTTACCTCTTCGTTCTCACTTGCGTGGCTCGGATGTTTTCAACGTCAAGGATATTAGTGGGCTTTCGGATGGACCTCATGATGTTTCCGATTCGAGGGCGAATCGTCTCCCACCCTGAGAGAATGATGAAGAGCAAACTGAGTTCGATTCGAGGGCGAATCGCGCCCTACCCGGAGAGAATGGTGAGGATCAAAATACAAGTTTATTTGCGCATTAATTCAGTTTTTTAGTTTTGGTCATTTTGCTGTTAAGAGTTGTATTTTTAGTTAGCAGCAGTTGGTTGGTTGCAAATTAGGCAACAAACATATTAGATGGTGTATGGGAGAGCCTATATATACTCCCTGCATACCTCAAAGAAGTTGGTTGATGAATTAGTTTTAAAACAAATTGTTGGTTAAGGGCTGAGGGTTTAATTGTGGGTTATACAGGTTTTGTGAGTTTCTATCAATTGTTCGTGCGGGTTTCTATAATCTCTTGGGTGTTCATCTAAATCATCAAGGTTGCGCTACATCAGTTTCCCACTTTTCATTTTTGGATGTTCTACAATAAGTTTTCCATTTCATTTTTAGCAAATTCTTTTCTCTATCTCAATCACATCACTTATACTTTATCTATTATTTTATCATACTAATCTATTATTTTCTCTCTCACCATCACATCACATGTACTACATCTATTATTTTATTATATTTCTTAATCAAAACACCCAAAATAAAGGGAAAACTTATACCGGGACGGAGGAAGTATTTTTTTTAGGTCAATATAAATTGATAAAACATAATATGATATTTTTTAATAGAAATTTAAATTTTATGTTATATCTTTTTTTAAAAATTATAATGGACCGTCCCGCTCCGCAGGGGTTGCCCCGATCCAACCAGTTTATGAAATGGGACGGATCCAAATTTCTAGGTATCGACCCAACCCATTGTCATCCCTAGTAAAAATTATACTCCCTCTGTTATATGATTACTTGCACACAGGGACGAAAATACATGTACAGTGAGGGTGGCCATCCCCCTAACCTATTATATGTTACTTTTAATATATATTACACATTATTGATCAACCCATCTTTTAATTACATTGAGGATTTAGTTCGATTGATTTTACTGCTTGAAAGACCCACGAACATAAGCCCTCGTTAATTCTCAATTTAACTTGAAAAACCTCCATAATTTTCATAAATGTATGTTTGAAGAAAACACACTCACTGAACAGGTGGCCCAACCCCTCCTCCTTGACTCGACACAACATGCACACACTAGGACCCTCGACTCCCCACATCTGCATGCGGTCTCAGGTTGGCAGCCTCCCGCAAATACCTCTCCATATAACTGTCGATCGACGAGGCGGGATGAAAACTGCCCAAATCCACTTACCCCAGCTAACCTCCGGATAATGAGACTGTATTTAATCGTAAGCAATCGCGGCCGTCAGCTGACCATGCATCGATTTAGGCCAAATTCAAAGGTCATCCTCCAAAGCACAAACAAATCTCAGGATATCCTCCACAATTTATGGGGAATGCCTCCACAAAAATTTCCACCAAATGTCAAACCCCATCAAACCAATAATCTGAAATAGCATAGAGATAATATTTTCTGTTGTCAGACGGCATGCCAATACGGTCTGCAATGACGTAACCTAACCAGTTATATAACCAAAAGTTAACTTGAGAATTCTCCCCAGGGATCCAACGTGCCTGCCGTGAAATGTAATCAATTTGAGGCCGCAAACTGCGCTAGATCGACGATGCCACTACAATTGGTCGCAAATTCCCAGAAGGAAAAAACTGAGACCTAAGAAACCCCATAGGCGCTACAAACTCTGTAATCACCCGCCATGCCATTTTTTTAATATATGCCTCATTTGCACAAACGATGGACCGAATACCCAATCCGCCTTCATTCCTTAGCGTAATCGACTTGGCCCACGAAATCGTACTAACACCTTTACGACCAATGTCACCTGACCATATGAAATTTCTCATTGCTCGCTCGATGCGCTGCAACAACAACTGAGGCCATTTATATACCATCATAATGTGCACCAGAGAATAAGTGATAACATGATTCACCAAGCAAATAGTCCCTGCCAGCGAGAGGGTTGAACACTTGAACCTTTCCAAGAAGAGAATTTTCCAAGAATTTTATCTACAATCTGCCTAAAATTCATGGCACGTGGAACCCCTCTGAATATAACATACTGTATAAAATATCTAAATTATTGTATCGAACATACATTTATGTTAAACATTTTGACCCCCCTCTCCCGCAATCTTTGTTTCGTCCCTGCTTGCACACTTTTTTTATTGAGACGTCTCAAGATTACTTGACCCAACAAAATTAATACCCCCACGATATCATTTTATTTTTAAAATTGTCACTCTTTTTTTACATATATTTTACTTTACATCGTGCCAAAACTATTTTACACCTTACTAAATCACCTAAAATACCCCTCTGCCAATCACTAAATTTTATTTTCTTAAAAAGTGTGTTCATTGAGCAAGTTATCTTAAAACGAAGGGGGTATATATTATCAAAATCTGTAAGGTGGTGTTTGGTTTGGGATTGTGGTGGATTGGATTTGGATTTGGGTAATCCATGAATAGTAATTGTGTGTAAGTTGTGTTTGGTTAAGGATTGAGAAGTAGAAGTAGATTTAACTTTATGTCACATCAAAAGGAATGTTATAATATTTTATTATGGTTAGTAGTGAAAGAAAAGTAAGAGAGAGAAGAAAGTATGAGAGATAATGAATGTGTGAAAGAAAAGTAAGATTGAGAAAAAAGTAGGAGAGAGAGGATGAAAAGAAAAATAGTGATTTGATTATATAAAAATATGTGTATAGGTGTATTATAGGGGTGAATTGGTATTTGAATTTGTATTTGGATTGAAATTGATTGAGAGAGATTGGATTGGGATTGAGCCAATCCAAATTCGGATTGGCCAATCCCAAAACAAACACCGCCTAAATAAACATATTTTTACTGTTCATTAAAGAATTCAAATTTTAGGATTACAAAGTTATGACTTTCCCACCCACCTAAATATCAAAAGAAACAGAGGCTAAGAGTGTCAACAACGGTTGGTTATTAGAGGGTTATAACTTTAAAAATAGGGTTACAACCGTTGTGGCGCTGAGTTATAACTTAAAAAAATTTCTCTCTCCTCAAATGGGTTAGTCCGGCATAACCTACTTTTTGCTAACAACGATGAATTGACCCACATTAATATTTGAATTTTCTATTTTTTTTTTCATCTTCAAATTTTAAATTAATACAACGGTTTTTTTTTTCTCTTTAAATACTTCATATTCACAATTTTTTCTTCTGTAAATACTTAACAAATGCATAAAGATTTTCGTAGAAATTTGTTCAATCATACTGATGAAATTCCACTCTCCCAAAATTCTTTAAATCTACAAAATTTTCAATATTCTCCTTCATATTCTCAAAATGTTCAAGTTCACAGGAATTTCGTTGATAACTCGAGCAACTCTTTCCCATTAAATTTATCGTTTCAAAATAGTTAAGTTTTTAATTAATTTAGTTGAATTGTTTTCTAGTGTTGAATATGTTGTACTCTATTTTCATTCGATCAAAATAATAATAATCTTTATTAGTTAACTAAATGAGTTAGTATTAAATATTTATTTCAATTTGTAAAATATATTAATTGATACCCTAAAAAAATTCGACTAAATAATTTTAATATATTCATATATTAATTTTTTTCACATATATTAAATTTTAATATATTCATATATTAATTTTTTTACATAATTTTAAAACCTTAAATAAAAAATTAAAAATTAAAAAGAAATGTAATGAATAGTGGGTCCTCAAATGTAAGTTATAACTTTGGAATGGTTGTGGGAGTTACTGGGGGTTGAGTTATTTATGTAAAAATGATGAGGTGGAGGAGAGAGGAAGTAGGGGTAGATTTAACTTTATGTCACATCAAAAGTGATGTTATAATATTTTATTATTGTTAGTAGTGAAAGAAAAGTAAGAAAGAGAATAAAGTAGGAGAGAGAATGAGTGTGTGAAAGAAAAGTAAAATAGAGAAGAAAGTAGGAGAGAGAATGAATGATTTGATTGTATAAAAATAAGTATATATGTGTATTATAGGAGTGAATTTGTATTTGGATTGAGATGAATTGAGAGAGATTGAATTAAGATTGTCAATCCCAAAACAAACACCGCCTAAAGTATTTGAAAATATTAAGAAGGACCCAATTCGAAATAGAATTAGGGATGAGGGGATGTAATTCAAAATTAGAAATGAAATTCAAATTGTAATAAAGATAAATTTTGGCAATTTTATCATTCAACAACTAATTTTGTACTCCGTATTTATTTACAAAAAGGGAAAATAATTAATTATATTACAAAGTAAAGTGGTGTACATAACACGAAAATGAAGTGCGTTTTTAACGAAGAAGGTAGTTGAGGCTGTAGATAGAATAGCATTTTCCATTTTCATTTGCTTGCCATACAAATGGTTTTGCTTACGCTTTCAACGGCGACAGTTCCACCGCCGCCTGTAAGTTTCTGCCGGAATTTACTTAATTTCCAATTGAATTATCGAATTAATGCGGATTCATTGCTCTTTACCAGCTACCACAGCGCAGTTGGAGTAGCGCCGTACGAGGGGAACGCCTGACATTCTCGTCTAGGAGGCGTTCAATTGCAAAGGTTGGTGGTGGGTTTGTGGTGAGGGCTTTTTTCCCCAATCTTTCCCAGGAACCTATATTCAAGGAGGCGCTCAAGGTAGATTCATCAATCCTTATAGTTTATGCTTCAATACTTGTTTCAGTTGTCGATTTCGAATATCGTTTAGGGTTCAAGTGGATACTCATTATGTTTCTACTCATTTGTTTGAGAGTGGTTAGGTATTGAAATTTGAAATCCAGTCACAGTTATTCAAATTTACTAGTATTAATTAGTTATCGGATATGCATAACGCACAAGACTTGCTAACTTTATTTGGAATACAGTTTAAGCCTGTCTAAAACCAAGCTGATCCAATCCCATATCTGTTAACAATCAACTAGCCTTTCATTTCCTTAGATCATTTGATGCCAAGTTTGTCTGTCTCAGTGTTTTCCTATTGACCACCCCATTTGTTCTAATGAGTTTCTTGAATTTATGAAACTGGACAAGCTATTCACTCCCAAACCTAAATTCTAAGCACGGTCCATGTTACACTAGATGTGATAATAAATGAAGCTTTGATTGTTTGTAATACATTTTCCAATTACCATATCCGTTACTCCTTACGCACTGATGGTTGTGATTTGTGAACTTAGTATAAAAAACATTAGGCTGGTGGTAGAGGTGAACAAGAAAAAAGGAGTGCCTTGTGGAGAGAAGTAGGCTTGTATTCTGTTGGGAGTACATTTTCTACATGTAAAGCTGAGGAATGCTTGTGCTCTTAAATTTATCCTCCCCCTTCACAACAAACACCAAAAATGTAGGTAGAAATGTTTTTCCTGGTTGTTTTCCTCGAAAGCCAAATTTATTTGTCTGTGTTTCTCTGTTTTTCCTTCTTTACACAAGAAGAGGAGAACATAGGGTTTTCTGCATCTAGAATCTAGCTCACAGGGCTTAATTTCAGCAAAAGAGCTGAAAAGTCATTCTTGAGTGAATTGTTAATCACATTATCTTTGGAATCGGTGGAAATAAATGAATTGTTTTCTGTGGGTGGTTTGTCCTATTTTGTGGAGAAAATGTGCACAAACTTGGGTCCTTGAGCTGTTGAATAGATAATGGTGATGTTGAGTGTTTGATGTGAATGTACTAAATAAACCTCTTTGGGTTTAGGGAAATGATTTTCCAAAAACTGTTTTCCTTTTAGTCCTTCATTATCACCTGTTATTATGTGGTGTTGTGAAACTTGGCAAGTGCTTAATGGAGAATTGCACTTTCTGTTACCTAGTAATGTGATTTTTTTATCCATGTAGATTGATTCATCTGAAAGGTATAGATTAGCTTAATCCAAGAATTACATTAGATACTAGTGGAGATTATGTGTGTCAATTTCATAATCTATTTGTAGATGACCTTGCATAAACATGTCTGAGCTGTATGTGAAATCGAGATTATAGAATATGGAAATTTAAGTTGATTGCGGTGAAGTGAAGTGAATAGTGGAATGCACTGTATACAGTTTACTGTACTCATGCTTGAAGAATTTTTAGTTATCTAAAGTGGACCTGCTTCCATAAGACCATTCAAGATAATTGATAACAAGAATATGATGGGACTTGTCATCAAGGATTCAAGGGTAGGAAGTTTATAGTCTTGTTAATAGTTATGTGTAACACGCCTTTTTCATATTGATATGCGACTTGTAATATAGGACTTGTATAAAAAAAAATTATCTACAAAATTCCTTCTATAAGACACCACCACCACCACCATCACCCCTGCACCTTCTCTTCCTCCTTACAATCGCCCCCTTTTCTGTAGTTCTTTCTTTAGAGGAAATCTTCTTCTAGAAGACACCACCACCAGCCACTAGCAACCCGTTGCTACAGTTTCTTCATTGGTGTTGTAGTTCGGGCAAACAATTCGATCTTTCCAAAAAACGTCATTCTTATGGTGACCGACTTGTTGACCTCTTATTCTCTTGTTTTTTTTTTTTTTAGGTTCTAGTTAATTGTTAAACTTCTTGTTTTAGTTTAGCTCTTTTGTTGTTTTTGCTTGTTTTATGCCTCCATGTACCCTCTCCTTGGTGAGGCTTTCCACGCCTAGTGTGGTTTCCCTCCCTCCACGGAACTTGTTTTCGTTGGTTTTACCTCGTATTGAGAATAGTAGAGACCTAGTTCGCATGTGTGAACAAATGTGCACTTGTCTTTCCACTTTTCTCATGATTGAAATTGGGTAGAACTTCTGATTTGATCCGACATGGGTTGAAGATTTTGTGCATCTTAATCTATTGATCTTGTTTACTTTTCTTGTAACCCTATAAAAAAAAAAAGAGAGTTGTGTGTGAACTTCCTGTACAAGAATGTACTCTGAAAAAAGTTTTGAAACTTGCAAAACATGGCGAGTAATGTTCATTTAATGTGGGGTTGTGACATGAGTGAATTTCCTGTACAAGAATGTACTCTGAAAAAAGTTTTGAAACTTGCAAGACATGGCAAGTGATGTTTATTTAATGTGGGGTTGTGACATATTCACGTGGATTATGATGTGTGCATGTGTTTTTTGATGTGATTATTATATTTAGGAACCAGTTGCATTTGTGGGAGGGATATTTGCAGGGCTGCTAAGGCTTGATTTAAAAGAAGAGCCTTTGAGAGAATGGGTTGCTAGAACAGTTGAAGCCTCTGGGATTGGTGGGGAAGAAATTAGCAAGAAAGTTGTTGAAGAAGAGGAACAAGTGGCGCAACCGATAGAGATAGAATGATATAGTAATATTTAAATTATTGTAATGTTTGGGAGAAAAAAAAAAAGAGCATATTTGGAAGTTTATAGGTAAAATTCAGAATCTTATGCATAATAAATGATGTTTATTGATCTTTAAACAATGAAATGGAAACATAATTTTGGTAGGGGGTGAGTGGTATGTTTATTACAGTATTTATAGGAAGATGAAATAACATATTTCTAATGTTGTTTAATTGGATATACTACTTATATTTAATAATAGAAAACGGGAAAACGTGGATGCATTAATTACTTACCATTACATGTTTTTGGTGGGTGGTGGGGTGGGGTCCTAGGTGCACATGGGCAAGCCGCGTTTTTTTAGCATTTTGTTAAAACAGCCCACCATACCAAACAATTTAGGTCTCGTTTGTTATATACTCCTTCCGTGTCCCGCTATAAACTTCCATTTTTTTTTTTGGTGTTTTGTTTAAGAAATACAGTATGATAAAATAATAGATAAAGTATAAGCGATGTGATGGTGAGATAGAAAATAATAGATAAGTATTAGATGAAGTATGATGTGATTGGGAGAGAGAAAATAATATGCCACAAAAATGGAATGAGAAACTTATAGTGGACCTTTGATATTTAACGGATACAAATTGAATCATAAATAGTGTGTTTTTCAATTATTTGATATATATATAATTGAGGGTTCCAAAAAAAAATATAATTAAATGTAATTTTATGTGTTATATATAAGTTTTATTTTAAATTTTATTAATCCCTCTTATTTGAACGTCCCAAAACTATTTGTACACTATTAATATGGAAATACCCCACAAAATTAATATTCTCCCAACATCATTTTATTTTTAAAATTGCCACCATCTTTTACATACACTTTACTTTACACATTATCATATTCATTTTACATCTCACCAAATCATCTAAAATACTCTTCTTTTATCTTACATCATCAACCACTAATTTTTTTTTTTTTTATAAAAAAAACGTGTCGATCAAATCGTGCGAGTAATTCTGAGACGGATGGAGTATTGTTTATTTATCCTACCAAACTAGATCGTCCCTAATGCCTTGCACCCTACTACAATCGTACATAGTACTAGATCTGGGAATGATTAAATAGGGATGGGCATTGCCCTAATGTGTTGCCCCTACTAAAATCGTACATACTAGATTTGGGGATTGATTAAATGAGTGGATGGTGGTGAGATTATGGGTGAAAATATCTTGATATTAGAAAGAATAATATTTTCACAATATTTATAAAAAATAAAAATGTAGATATAAATATTGGTATATAATAACAACATTGAACTTCCATCCAATTTTATAATGTCCACTTCTCTAAGTACGAATTTTAATGAACATTGATTAAGTTATTTATAAAATAGATAAGTTAGAGGTATGATTGGATGTTGTAGGTTCAATTTATAGATAAAGTGATTGTTTATGTATAAAATCAATGTTAGTGGGTGTTTGCAAACAAAACTATGTGCTTATAATCACTTCTTTTTTAAATAGAATCACTTTTGAAGTGTTTGTAAACACAAGTAAGTGATTAAATTAATTATTTAAAAACAATTTTAGTCAAGCACCCCTCCCCATGCTTCTAACAACTTCTAACTGCTTCTAATCATTACACTCACTAATTTTACAATTTTGCCCTCACAATTTAAATAATATTTTATTTTTACCTATTATTTATTAAATGTAATAAGGGTGTTTTTTGTAAAATTATAAAAAAATGATTTGTATGACATACACCACAACATTTAAACAATTTATTAGAAGTGCTTATTTTTAAAACACTATCTACTTTCAATTTTACTCCAAAAATCAACTTTAATCACTTTGAATCAACTACAATTGTTTACAAACACACCCTTAATTTGAGTAAATAAGTGATGGTGGGAGGATGAAGATAAAATTGTGTGAATAGTAAATTTTCTAAATAAAGAATGAGAATAATAAAATTGGACATAAAAAAAAAAGGTGGAAATTATAAAATTGAACGAAGTATATGAAATAACATTATATATTACTCCCTCCGTCCAATTTTATTATGCCCAATTCTCCGAACACGGGTTTTAATAAATATTTTTTTTGTTTATTAATAAAGTAGATAACTTGAGTATGTGTAGTGGGTCCATTTATAAATAAAATGATTGTTTAGGAATAAAATGAATGTCAAAGTGGGTAAATAAGTGATGATAGAAGGGTGAAGATAAAGTAATATGAATAGTATTGTTTCCCAAAAAAGGAATGTGCCTAATAAAATTGGACAATAAAAAAAGAAAAGTGAGAATAATAAAATAGAAAGGAGGAAGTATATTTTACTTGTTGGACTAGTTTTATGTGAAATATTTCATACATGCATTTCATACCAATTGACCAAGTCAAAACCCTAAACCCATTTAGCCCAAAAGTCAAATGAAGATAATTTTAAAAAATTTGCAGGTCATAAGCCCGGATCCGGGTTGCCCAGAAAATTCGCGGGTCGCAAACAGGTGATTTACTACATGACTAAAATATTGTTACTACAAGGTCAAAAAATTACCACTACAAGACCATAAAATTAATACTACATGTCAAAACATTCTGCAAATTCATCAAAAAAATTATCTGTCCAGAATATTTCTGGACATGTAGTAATACACTTTTGACCTTGTAGTGATAAAATTTTGGTCTTGTAGTACCATTGTTTTAGTCATGTAGTAGCCGAATAAGTCAAAATTATTTTAGTAATTTTACTAAAAAAAATAAGTGTACATAATATTTTTGGATTTGCAGTAATACACTTTTGGTCTTGTAGTGATAAAATTTATGTCATGTAGTAACATGATTTTGGTGATATAGTAAGATAATATTTTAGAGGGAAAATAAATATTAGGTAGTGGTGCTCTAATCACTTGAGCTATCCCACTTTGTCATATTAAAATTTTACTGATATAGCTTTATTTTTATGTTTTTACAAAATTTAAAATCTCGATTTTTTTTCAATAAATTAAGATTGAGATTTCAAAAATCTGTTGGGTGTGGGCCTGTGGCGGTGCGGTAAAAAAAAATAAAAAAATCCCGTGATCCGACGGGCTGATGCAGTCAGGGATCTGGCTGACAACCGACGCCCCAGATTACAGGCCATCAACAGCTGTATACAAACCAAATCTACCCCAACACCAATCTCTATCATATCCCAAACCTTAGTCTATGTTTTTTCCATTTATTTAATCACCAAACCATTTCCTTTCAAATTTGTCCTCTATAAATTGTTTTTAAATAGTACTGTCCCTGTCTTTTAATAAATTTTATACGTAGATGGACACATATTAAAAAAAAAAAGTAATAATAAGTAAAATTTTAAAGGGTAATTTTATAAAATTTTATGTATAAAGTAAATAAATGTGTTAACTTTTATATATGTGTAAATAAAAAAAGTAATGACGTTTATGTAAAATTGAGAATATTGTGATTTGTGAGGGTGAAGTTTATAAAAAGTTTTATATTTTAAGTGTGTGAAGAATATTTTTTTTTATTCATAAATACTCTATCCGTCCTGATAAAAGCTACAAAAAAAATATATTAAGTAACTTTCATTAAGATGGACGAAAAAAAAATTGAGTAGATAGGAGGAAGATGTTTTAATATGATATGCTTATATACAAATAAATGCATTGTGTTCTAAGTATTTTTTGCACATTTTCTTTTAATTATACTTTACCTTTTAATTTTAGAAAATACTTATAATTTTTAACTTACATTTACGAATTAATCACCTCTCACTAATTAACTAAAAACTAATTTATTTTAATAGAAAACTAATACTCCCTCCATCCACTAAATGTAGTACCATAGAGGAGTGACACGAGTTTTAAGAAAAATGTAGATAAAGTAAGGGATAGTTTGGATTGATGGATGGGAAAACATGGGACAAATTAACTTATTCCTCCCCTAAGACAATTAGTCCTACAAATGCATGATAAATAGTACAAAATTGACGGGCCTTGCATTAATCCCGGGCCACAATTAATCAAACCAAACATTTGATTCGTTGGGAATAAAAAGTCAATCAAACATAATCCAACCTAATCAAGTAAACCAAACTAGGCCTAAAGGTATTATATGGTATTGTGGGGTCCATTGTAAATAAAATGATTGTTTGTGAATAAGGTTGATGACAAATTGATTAATTAAGTGATGGTTGAAGGGTGATAGTTTCCATAAAGGTATGGAACTATATTTAGTGGACAAAGAATATAAGATAAATGAGACTACATTACATTTTATGGACGGAGAGAATATCATGGGATGTGCTAAAAATAGTACTAATTAAGATCAAATTTATCAACACATAACTTCTAAGTTCTAACTAAACAATTGAAATGTGACGGGATTAACACTAGATTTTAGATTTGCAAATATTTTTTTGTACATCTCTTTTTATCACTTAATGTAACATTGACTGTTTATATAAAATTTAATGTAAAATGTGTTTATTAATATTAAAGTGACTAGTAGTAGTATTTTATCGAGGAGAGTAATAAAAAAAATATATTGAATTATTGTGAAAAAAAAAATATTAATATTTTGTACTCCTTAAAGATATTTGAAGAAAATTATTAAAGGAGTGATGATTGTTTTATTTCCTCTCAAAAAAAATGTAGCATTAAGTAAGAGATCGATGCAGGAGAAATTTTATAAATTAATACTTGATTAATTAATAAACTCTCTAAAATAATATTTTTGGCTAGTCCCGACTCAATTGCCTATAATACATTTTTTATAATTTCTATAAATCTCATATAAAATATAAATTAATAATTCCTTATATACTAGTAGTACCTATTACATGAATCATTTCTCAAAGTTTCTTGAAAAATGACTCAATTGTCTTTTGTTAAAAATCAATTTCACCTTGAATCTTGTCTCCAATTTTCCTTATCATTGACTCATTGTAAGAACCTTTTGTGTCGTTTTCTCATAGCTCAACAAGAAATTATTCAAATGAGAGATACTCTAAACACCGCTTAATTGTATTTGATATTGCCGATTGACTCACCTACAAACCATAGTTACTAAGAACTCATTTTAACAATTGCTTTTAAGTGAGACTTGGATTATCCTTGTTGTGCTTGCATAATGTTTTTTAAATCTCGTTGGTCGTTATTTTTTTCATAGCTATAAGATGAGAAGTCATGTTTTGCAATATACAATAATTAATAACACGTAGAAGTTTGAAAGGATGTTTATAAATTGAGTATATTATTACTCCATAAATTAATAAAACATTGATTAATATATAAATCAATACTGTAATTATTAATTTTGGTGGTCCCAATATTATTAATTTATAGAGTTTATATGTTAATTTAGATATTTTTAAAAAGTATTAGAAAAAATATTACACGGACCATTTTCCCACTATGCATAACATGAAAATGGATTCATCATCATTTTTCTCTCACAACTTTCAAATCAAATACATTAATAACGTTTGTCTTAGATTTACATAATTTATGATAAACATACTTCATAAAAATGTATTACTAATATTTTTCACACTTCTCTACATAAGTGTGTAGTGTAATTAAGCAATTATTTGGGAAAGAGGTAATACCTAACTTGTTTGAGTAGGGAGAAGATTCAAAATTCAACCATTCATCATCGCAATAATCTCAAAAAAAAAAAAAAAAAAAAAATTAAAGAAAATTTACACCATTAAAATTGCATCCATTTTAAAATATGTATAAAAAAAAGTTGAATGAATAATATTTTAAGAGATAATTTTATAAATTTTTTATTAATAAAATAAAAAATTAGATTAGGTGTAAAAAAAGAATGACTATAAATAAATATGTGTATATTTTGAGAGTGAAAAAATTATAGAAATGAGTGTGCAAATTAAAATTAGTATGACCCGTTTCAATATAACAAATCAAATTTTTTGGGGAGTATTACTCCACACATAAGAATGAGACAAAAAAAACTTGTGGATATAAATAAAATCAAACATATCTTTTAAAAAAATTTGTAAGAGAGAAAATACTTACTCCGTACAATTTTATTATATCCACTTCTTCGAACTTCTTCGAACACAAGTTTTAATGAATATTGATTAATTTATGTATAAAATAGATAAGTTGGGGTTATGATGTGATGTTGTGGGTCCATTTATAGATAAAATAATTGTTTATGAATAAACTCAATGACAATTTAAGTAAATAAGTGATGGTTGAAGTGTAGAGATAAAATAGTGTGAATAGTAAATTTTCCAAACAAGGAATGAGAATAATAAAATTGGACTGCCAAAAGGAAAGTGAGAATTATAAAATTGGACGAAGGGAGTAATAGATAAAATATAAGTAATGTGATTGACACAATATCACTAAAAAAGTGAAAATGAAACATAATATTACTGAAAAATGTAAGTTACTATAACTGAAAAGTGCAATACAATATTTTCTGAAAAATGTAAGTTACTATAATTAAAAGGTGCAACATAATATTGTAATTCATTATAACTGAAAAAATGAAACACAATAAATTTAAGTCATTGTGAGTTTGCGACTAAAAACTAAAGTACAGTACAATATTATTGATTATAATATATTAAAAAAAATAATTATCAAGTATGACAACTTAATATAATATATGTAGAAAAAAATTATTTATCAATATGCAAAAAATGTACTCTCATTCCTATTTAATAACTAATTTTAGTATTTTTTTTTTGTGTCCCTTACTTAATATTTTAACTATTTTTTTTAAAACATCTCAATATTAAGTAAAATGTTGCCACTTTATTCACACTAAAAAAAAACATTTTTACTAGTCCAAAATTTTGAATCCTTAGGAAAATGTTTGTTTTGGGATCATGTAGGATGAAAGAAATCGTGGATGGGGAAATTCTGATAAATAGTAATTATGTACAGTTTGTTTTGGTATTTAAGTAGGATGTAGTTGGATGGATGAGATGTAATAGTAGGATTTATAAGTATTTTTAGGGCTGGATGTAGTTGGATGGAGAAATTCGAATGTTAAATTCTAAAGTAGAACCCGACGTGCCAGGTCCGGACGGGGTGAGTCCCAAAATAAACCTAAGGTTGAATGAAGGATTTGATGGTGGGGTAGAGCAGAAATAATAATACTCAGAGAAGGTAGGGTGGGGGTCTGGGGTATTCCTTTCTTCCTTCCTTAAAACATCCATCAATTTAATGCATCTTTTTTTAAAAAAGTTACAGCGAGTGGAGGGAAGCTATTGTACAGTTAATAAAGTGAGAGAGGGGGAGGGGGGGTATAATTATAAATAAATGCCAAATCTCATTTCCTGGTAGTATTGCTGCTGCAGCTGCTATGTTGATGCACATACTCATTCTCTCCCTCTCCCTCTCACTCTTGGCGTCTCTCTCTTCCGCCGCTTACAATGTCACCTACGATTCCCGTTCCCTCATCATCGACGGCCGCCGCAAGCTTCTCATCTCCGCCGCCATTCACTATCCTCGCAGCGTCCCCGCCGTACTCCACTCACTCCTCATTCCTTCTATTTATTTCTCTACTCTAATTTTACCTAATACTCACAACTGCTTCTGCTTTTGATTGTAGATGTGGCCGGGGCTAGTACAGCTGGCCAAGGAAGGAGGCGCCGATGCCATCGAAACATATGTCTTCTGGAATGGTCATGAGCTCTCCCCTGATAATGTCCCTTTCTCTCTCTTTCTCTCTTCATTCCTCAATCTGTGTTTGCTTTATTTGAATACCAATATATCAAACGCCTCTTTTGCAGTATTACTTTGAAGGCAGGTATGATCTCATCAAGTTTTGCAAGATTGTTCAACAGTCCGGGATGTATTTGATTCTTCGGATTGGTCCATTTGTCGCTGCAGAATGGAACTTCGGGTAATTCTTATACTCTCTTCCACTACATCTTTCCCCCTTTTTTTTTTTTTTATAAAATAATAGATGTATGTGATTAGAATAGAGAAAATAATACTCCATCTCAGATTCGATTCCCCTTTGTTTATTTACATTATAAAAGATAAAATAAGTTTTAAAATAGTAGTAATGTTTTTGGGTGAGAAAAGTAATGACGGTGTAAAAGTAAAATTACGCGGTTTTAGGAAGGAGCAATCTAGTTGTGAAACGGAGGGAGTAATGAATATGAAATGAATTGTGATAAAATAATAAATACTCCTATAATACAAATAATGTAATTGAAAGAGATAACTTTTAATATGCTAAAAATAGAGTGAAATCAAAAAAGGAAAGTTGAGAAAGTTATATGGAACGGATATATTTCTGCTGCTTTTTGTTTGCTTATTGTATATTAATCTGATTTTTAAATTCTATGAGCAAGACATTGATTATTTCATTCAATATTGAATTTCTGACGTTTATATCATCTAATCTAATCAGTGGGATACCTGTTTGGTTGCACTATGTGCCAGGAACTGTCTTTCGAACTGATAACGAACCTTTCAAGGTTTGCACCTCTTAATTCTCTCCTTTTCTTTTAACACTAATAAATTATTAATATTATTAAGTAAGTGCCTTAATTGTTTGGAATTCCAGTATTACATGAAGAAGTTCATGACTTTGATTGTGGACATGATGAAGAAAGAGAAGCTTTTTGCATCACAAGGAGGTCCAATTATCTTGGCACAGGCTAGTGTCTCTTGCTCGTTAACTTGTGCTCATGCCCGGCTGATACATTTACGTAACCATATATGTTTTCTTTAGATGGCCAATTTAATGCTCATTTGTCGCTATGGTTACTGGTCTGACAGCATTTGAATATTTTTCAATTTCATGCTTTATTCACGAACTTTATCATGTCTTGGAGGATTTGACAATGAAGTTATAGTACTAGAATTTGGCTAGAGCAGATAAATCAGAGACACATATTAACTTGGATGTTTTACTTTTACCTGAGAATTTGATCTAAGCATGATATGCATTTCAATGGTATTAGTATTTGTTCAAACAAGTTAACCAATGTGGTTCCAAAAACCTTTACTATATTTTCTTCTGGAAGAGTCAGATCTGTAATCATAATAGTGCAGTTAATTAACATTCTACGATTTCTCTCAGTATGATTTTTCTAATGCAATATTGGAGAGGGAGTGTATAGAAGCCTAAAAAGCCAGTGTATTTAGTTTTGGGTATTTGTTATTCTCTACTTGATTTTCCCTCATATCATTCCTCCTTCAGTATGTAAATCCTCATTTTTGCTTGTTGCAGGTGGAAAATGAATATGGATATTATGAAGTTGCTTATGGGGAAGGAGGAAAAAGGTACACCATATGGGCAGCTAACATGTCTGTTTCACAAAACACTGGTGTACCTTGGATTATGTGCCAGCAATATGATCCTCCTGCTACTGTGGTACACACTCACGATGCCTTTTAACTTACTGAATGTTTTGTTTTTTATCTTTTATACTTATTTAAGTATAAATTAATGTGAGATAATTAGTTTTACTTTTCAGATCTATTGCAATTAAATGAGGTATAATTTTCTAATACTATTTCTTTTTTCTAGATTGACACGTGCAATTCATTTTACTGCGATAATTTCAAGCCAATATCACCAAATAAGCCTAAAATCTGGACTGAAAACTGGCCTGGATGGTAAGTTAACTTGACTGATTTATATCTGCTGATTATTCATCTGGACATTCATCTTTGTTCTAAAGATGGTTTCTTTTTCTTTTTTATATTTTTAAGGTGTATTCTTACTTGCAACAAATATTTATTATTCCTGATGCTCCATCTATTTATGCTGTTTAATCTATTTATGCTGTTTAAGATTCCTTGCTAATCCAGGCGATGCTATACTTTTATTTTTTAAGGTCCTGCTGGTGTGCAAGCCTTGATAGATCAATACATAAAGTTGGGAAAAAATGTTATTTAAAGATAAAATGAAAATTCAGATAAGAAGCAAGCCATGAATGGTGTTAATCTAAAGATGATAAGAGGAGTCCTGGAGAATAGTAGATTTTCACTATCTGAGCAGCTAAATATAAGTATATATTTTAATCAAGTGCAGCTTGATAATTTTTGTTGTGAGGACAAAGAGTTTCTTCAGCATTCCTATGCTCTTCTTCTTTCTTTTCAGCTAAAAAATTACATCGAACTTCAACACAATTGAAGATAGCTAATAGAAATTACTTATAAGAGTTGTGAAGTTTCAAGCTGTCTTGTTACGGCTAGCTCATATCTGAATCACAAGTAACTTTAAGCAATTTTCAGCAGGGCTTATGTACCAGTGAAATGCTTACCTGCCAGAAAACTGTAGGCTCCTTTTGCTTTATTGTGAACTCAACTTTACAAATCATTAGGAATGAAGCGAATATAGCTTCCTCCCAAAATGTTTTTTAGTCCCTAGAAAAGTGAATATATTCAGAAAGTGATCTAGAAAAGTAATCCGTCTCAAGTTCCATGAGAAATCATTTATTTGTAACACATTGTGGGAAGTTTTGGGGTAAAAAGGGCTATAGTATTACATCCCTTTCTGAAAAGCATTCTTTATTTTTAAATGTTTGTCATTTCATGTTGCATCTTACTACTATTTGTGAAGCTAGAATATCAGCTGAAGTGCGCAATCCTTGTGCCATGAATTTTAAGATTTAGAGTGGTATATCATGCCTTGAGCTTTGTAAATTTCAGGTTTAAAACATTTGGAGCTAGTAATCCTCATCGACCTTCTGAAGATGTTGCCTTTGCAGTTGCCCGTTTTTTCCAGAAAGGAGGAAGCCTACAAAACTATTACATGGTATGCTATAATTTTCTTTTTTTCTGGAAAAGTAATCTCGCACAAAGCCTCAACCCCTATAATGGGACAGAGAAGCTATGATAGCTGTTCAATTTAAAGTTCTTTTGCTCCTCATTCGTTTACTTGAATTGTCTTTTCCGTTTCAGTATCATGGTGGGACAAACTTTGGGCGCACCTCAGGTGGACCATTCATTACCACGAGTTATGACTATGATGCACCAATAGATGAATATGGTAAGTCTTGACAGTATTTTTCAGGTTTGACATGATGAGTAAAAAATCCTGACATGATTGCACTTCATTTTAAATTCGTCTAGTGTCTATCTATGTATATTTTCTTAGATGTATGATATGCTTCCAGGATTAGCTAGATGTCCGAAATGGGGGCATCTTAAAGAGCTTCACAAATCTATAAAGTTATGTGAACAGGCGTTGCTGAATGGACAATCCAACTTGTTGTCATTAGGCCCGTCACAAGAGGTGAAGTCCTGAAGTCTTCTTTATCACTTAGATTCTAAGTTTATACTACTAGTTTATATTGTCTTCCATCAGTTATTCCATGATTTACAGTAGACATTTTCTTGCAGGCTGATGTCTATGAAGATCCATCAGGAGGTTGTGCTGCCTTTATTTCCAATATGGACAACGTAACTGCCAAAACGGTGGTGTTCCGTAATACATCGTATTACCTCCCAGCATGGTCTGTTAGCATTCTACCAGACTGCAAAAACGTAGTTTTCAACACTGCAAAGGTAAATATTTAGTTTTCAACTTGCATAAAAGTTTGATTTGGTCCAGTAGTTTCCAACACTGAAAAGGTAACTATTAATTATTCAACTTACATGAAACATTTCATATGACCCAGTTTACTGTATGACTACCAAATCACTTTTTCTGCTCAGAGTGACTCTGGGATTTTGACCTCCAGTTTTTTTTATCTAAGGAAGAGGATGTTGTGCTTTGAGTATTTGTGAAAATATTCATGAAAATTGTCTTATTCATCACATATGCTTATGCTCATTGTCGGGAGACAAGTGCCATTATTAAATACTAGTAATAATTAAAAAAAAAGGCAAAATAAGACACTAGATTAGTAGGAGTCATGTGAGAGTTATATGTGCATGTCTGTTTTCAATTTGTTAGTACCAACTCTATATTTTCTCATAGAAGTCCACTTTTCCTTTATTTTAACAGGTTGGTTCTCAAACTTCTGTGGTTGAAATGATACCAACACATTTGCACCCATCAACTACATCACCTAATAATACAGACTTGAAATATCTGCAATGGAATGTGTTTGAAGAGAAACCTGGAATTTGGGGTGCTGCAGATTTTACTAAAAATGGATTCGTGGATCACATTAACACTACTAAAGATACTACTGACTACCTGTGGTATACTACAAGGTTTGTGGATAACATACTTTAACTGCTTTAGCCATTCCATCCTATCTTTTTTTTTTGATCAGTTTCCATCCTATCTGCAAGTTGAATTTTACTATTTCACCACGAAAACAAATTATTGCAGATACTGCTTAAGAACAACTAATACATGGGATTTGAAGCAAACACTCACAGTTTCTCTTTCATGATAGTTTATTTGTTGATGAGACTGAAGAGTTGTTCAAAAGTGGAAGAAGTCCAATGCTTGTGGTTGAATCGAAGGGCCATGCTATGCATGTGTTCATCAATCAGAAACTTCAAGGTTATTTTTCTTTCACTTCTTAATATGACAAGATAGAAAAGGCATATTTTGTTGAAACATGTGGACCTGAAGTATCCATCTTATGTTCTTCAGCTAGTGAATCTGGGAATGGTACAGTACCTCCCTTCAAAATTAGAAGTCCCATATCTCTCAAGGCTGGCGAGAATGAAATTGCTTTATTAAGCATGACAGTCGGCCTGCAGGTTTTTTTATTCTCGTCTCCTCTTTCAGTTTCATAAATTTTGCAAATTCTCAATTTCTATTTTTGTTTATTAAGAGCTTGAACTTAGACCACGTGGAAGTATAAGGACACAAGGTGGTTCTGTAATATGGTGTCAATGAGGACATAAGTTTGATGTGTTATTTTTTTTTATATTTCACTGATTTAGATTTTTCATCTATCTGTTGAATGCTAGAATGCGGGATCCTTTTATGAGTGGGTTGGAGCTGGTCCAACCAGTGTCAAAATTGAGGGGATAAAGAATGGCACAGTAGACTTGTCCACTAGTAAATGGACCTACAAGGTGTACCTTCTTTTCTTCTTTTATGATCTTTACTATATTCTGTAATTCTTTTTTTTTTTAAACTATATTCATAACAAATCTAGAATTGTGGACTTATGTTTAGGATATCTAAGTAGAATCTAAGTATAGTGATTAGAGAATCAAACCTTTTAATTGAAAATGCAGCCTGATGAGGAATAGATTTGGACTAGCCTTGCTGTTCGTTTTCTAGATGATGTACTTCCATTATTCTAGTATATCAGTTGACCAAATTATTCACTCGTGAAGAATCCCTTGAAGAACATAAGCTTTGGAAGATTGTTCCAGGGTTGTGATTTTGTGCTGTGAATTTTGCCACATTGTGAAAGTGAGTGGCATCTAGATGAATGTAAGAGACCTATTCGGGATATAATATAAAATTCCAAGCCCTTGAAAGAACCTTGTTGTGCTAAGTTAGGTGGTCGGATCATGTGTTTGGGGTGTTTATAAGAATCTAAATTCAGTGTTTAGTGAATCAAACTTTTCACAAAAATTACAGCCTGATAAAGAATAAAGTTGGACTAGCCTTGCTGTTTGTTTTCTAGATCGTTTAGTTTCATCAACAAACATTCTGTGTTTGTAATCTAGTGTATCAAGTGACCAAAGTATACGCTCACTAGTAAAGTATTCCTTAAAGACCCACTCTGGAAGTTGTCTAGTAGGTCAAACATATATTAAGGGAGATCTTACTAATTATTAATTTTGTGCCAAATGCCAAGATCTGCATTAGTATTACCAGAGATGTGAATGTAGTATCATGATGAACGTAAGAGAACTAATCTTAACGATGTAGGATAAATTTGCACGCTTTGCATTGGGCTTAAATACGGCATTCAAAGGAGAACGACATAGTTATTTTTTTTATATTGTATTTTCAGATTGGACTCCAAGGAGAACATTTAAAGATATATGATGCAGGTCAGTTAAATTCTTCTGTAAACTGGGTATCTACTTCAACACCACCTGTCCAACAGCCCCTAACATGGTACAAGGTAAAAACCTTTGATATATGCATTGCTTCTGACATGATTTTTGCATCAATTTACTAGTTTTTCTGGCTATTAAAAATGCTTATATACATACACAGGCCGTGGTCGATTCTCCACCTGGGCAAGATCCCATCGGACTTGATATGATTCACATGGGGAAAGGGCAAGCTTGGTTAAATGGAAATGAAATTGGAAGATATTGGTCTAGGAAGGCCTCTAGACACGAAAAATGTGTTCAACAATGTGACTACAGAGGCAGATTTATGCCTGACAAATGTAACACAGACTGTAGAAAACCAACACAAAGATGGTAAGATCACGTCCCTTAAATCAAATATCAATATCAATTTGTGTTTGTGTTTGATGCCCATATGGATGTATGTTCTGCAAACAGCTTTTAGGGAGCATTAGATAAACATTATTCTCTTCATATTCTAGTTTTCTGAAACTTTCCGTAGTTCTATCTCTCCAACTTGTTTACTGAAGTGGTTGAAACCGTAGTCATCTCAATTAGGATCCCCCCAAGAAAAGTTTGTAAGCTGGGAAACAAAGGTGAAACATTGATTTTCCAATTTGGTAATCCCCACCCAACCAAAATGGTGAATTGGTGTTAGCATTGAGAGTCATTTTGATGAAAAATAGAAGGATTCCCAGTTAGTTGTATAACATGCAATGCTTAAAGTAGAATGATCTGTTTTAAAATATGATGGGTTGCATTTGGATTGAACAGTTTTACTTTTTGGTGAATTAGGTACCATGTGCCTAGATCTTGGTTCAAGCAATCAGGAAACGTGTTGGTGATATTTGAGGAAAAGGGTGGAGACCCTAACAAGATCCAATTCTCGGCACGAAAAGTGTCAGGTATTTGCGCACACGTCTCAGAAGATCACCCTTCTTTGGAAAAGAAAGCAGCAAGTGTTAGGTTGAAATGCCCCAGCAACACAAAAATTTCAGCAGTCAAATTTGCCAGTTTGGGAGATCCAGTAGGGAGCTGTGGCTCGTTTGCTGTGGGACAGTGCCACCATCCTAATTCCACATCCATGGTTGAAAAGGTAAAGTCCCATCCCTGGCTCCGTATCTTACATAACATTAATTAAACATTTTTATTTTATTCATATTTAAAGTAAATTTATAGCAGAGTAATTAATGTATATTATAGGGGTAAAATTGTAAAATTATGTGAGCTCGATTAGGCTCGTGAGCCGGTTCGATTTACTTAACACTCGTATTCATGTTGGTGTGCAGGTTTGCTTGAACAAAAATGAGTGCGAAGTGGAAGTAGTAAGAAGTGGAGAGAAGGAATGGTGTTCGAATGTGCAGGTGAAGAGACTTGCTGTTGAAGTGGGCTGTGCGTAACTCACACTTGTGTTTTTGTATCACCCATATTATTATATTGTAGCAAAACCTCATTTACGTATTTGAAAAAAAATTAAGAGAATAGAGGTCAAATTTCACGTCACTTTTTTATCATTGTTTCACAACTTGGTTGCATCAATTTACATAGCACCGTCTGAACACATAGAAACGTTAGGTGAAAGATGATCGAATGGGTACTCCCTTTGCCCTTATGGAATTCACACAAGAAATACAGTATTAAAATGATATTGAGTTGGTAAAAAGTGATAAAAAAGATAAAGGTAGAAAGAGATATGAAAGTAAAAAGGTTGATAAATAGTGAAATATTGACATTTTAGAAGATGTGTCAATTAAGTTGAGATGACAAATATGACAAAATAGATTAATTATTGAGGGACGAAGGTAGTATTTAACTATGTTCGACGATGGATCGAATGTATCTAAATATATTTGATACATCAATTTATCTTCACACTTCAATCATCATTTAATTATTGGGTAAATTGCAGTTTTGGTCACAAGAGAATATTTTAAAAACAATTTTGGTCCCATGTTCTTTTTTGGTCCCCTTTTTTGCAAAAATAGTCCCAAACGTTAAGTTTCTAACGGTTTCCGTTAGTTTTCAATTTTTTTTATTTTTTTTTTGTAAAAATCAATTAATTATGTGTAATTTATGAATTCATAAATTACAAATTAATTATAAAATTATATACATAATTTTAATATAAACAAAAAAAATACAAAAGTTAATTTTCCCACTAAATAAACGGAGTAGTAGTTTTGTGTAAAATCTGATTTTTTTTTAAATAAAAAAAGTAATATTTTTTTTCAAATCAAATACTAATAATTTGTGTAGAATTTGAAAATAAAAAAATTATAAATAACTTATGTGGAATTTGAAATTTAGGAGTAAAAATTATATATAGAACCTGCATATATATAATTCAAAAATAAAAACCAAAGCAAATGTCAATCTGTAAAATAAAATAAAAAATTATAAATAACTTATGTGGAATTTGAAATTTAGGAGTAAAAATTATATATAGAACCTGCATATATATATATATAATTCAAAAATAAAAAAACAAAGCAAATGTAAAATCTGTAAAATAAAAAAAATTATAGAGAGAATAGAGTAATTCTAAGATTGCGTTTTGTAGATGGTGGCTAAAATTTGTAGATGTCCATTTTCTTTTTATATATAAAATTATAAAAAATTACCAAACAAATTAAAAAATATCAGTAACTGTTTTTTTATGTAAATTTTGAAGAATTCAAATAAAAAAATCATCAAATTTTAAAATTAAAGATAATAATAATAATTTTAAAAAAAGGTACTCCGTATATCAGTCATTTATCTGCCGCTCATCTCACCGTCGTTCCCGTTCTCATCGCCACCGTGCTGCCCCGGCCATAATCGAAAAATCAATATCTCAAAGATTCTTCTCACAAATTAAGCCCTCTAAAAAATAAAATAGTCTCAAAATCAAATCGATGGATCTGATTTAATTTTTTTTTACTTGAATCTGTCTCGAAATCGCTAAATTCGCTTTTAACCAAAACCACACCACACACTCATGGAGAAAACCACCACCACGAATCGCGAAAACCCCACCACAGCCACTGCACCCCACCGTTCCCGACGCCACCAGTCCCACCAAATTTCACACTTAAAATTGCAAAACCTTTCTCAAAAAATGCGAAAAATCAGTGGTCGAAATATGAAATTCATAAGGGGTACGAGCGGTGGTGGTATGGAGGGAGGCGGTGGTGTGGAGGTGGGGCTTGGGATTGTGAAGCAGTGCATAGTAGAATGGTTGCAGATTTTTTTAATTATTACTCGTATTATTTTATTTATAAAAGAAATTGCAGTTTAAAATTTTAATTAAAAAAAACTTTGAAATTAACGGCTCGTGTTATTCACTTCTCATTATCTGTTAACTTTGGATGAAAAAATTGCATGGGATCAAAATTGCTTATAATGGGACCAAATTCGTGAGAGGGGATTCTCATGGGACTATAAATGCAATTTACCCTTTAATTATTCAAATTGCCATTCAACTTACTTACAAACATCACTTTATTTATAATAAATCTCACAACACTTTTTTTTAATACTCTTAATTAGAATCTGTGTATTGCATGGGATTTGAAATAAATATTTAATAATATATTCATTTATTTATTTACTTAATTTAAATTTAAATTTAAATTTAAATATTTTTATTTTATAGTATAATAAATTTTAAAAAAATGATTGCGTATAATTATAAATTGTTTTGCTTAAATTTTATTTATTTTTTTATAATTATATTAATTGTAACGCAAATTGTGTATTATAATGTAAAATTTAAATTAATGTAAATGTAATTATTTTGTAAAATTCATAATAAATAATTAAATCAAAACATATAATATGGAAAGATAATTGTGATTCTAGATTTTTTTTTTTTTGATCAAAGTTTTTTTTTTAAAAAAAAACAACATTAGTTGAATACTTGAGTTAGAAGGTTTTTCATCTATCACTAAAATATAATATTTTTAATTCTTGAAAATCCCAACATATAGTTGACCAATAAAGTATGCCCTTAACTTTTATTAATGGTCATTGCGAAACACAATAGACCAGAGAACTACCTTCTGTGGAACAGTCAACTGGTATTGTGTGATCTGAAGGACTTAATATCATACATGAGATGTATGCTTTATTCCCAATATTTTTACGTGAATTCAATTTAGGAGGGTGTATTCAATTGAGATTCTGATGGATTTTTTTGGACTTTAAAAAGTCAGTGGATTTAGAAAATTTATAGACTCTATGCAGAGTTTGACTGACTTTTTTATTGATTTATATGGATTTTTATAGATTTGACAGGATTCCGAAATACACATTTTTTTTATTGATTTACATGGATTTCCATAAACTAGACCCCTAACAAATTATTATTTATCATTATTATTCTCATCTTTATTTTCATCACAGTTATACCTCGCCTTATTTTCACATAGTTAACAATAATAGTTCTCCTTGCATTAGCTTAAGTTCTTTGTTGTAGTTGTCTTTGAGAAAGCAATTCCAAATTTTCCTCTTTCATGTGGTGAATCTTGATCTTCTTTATATTCGACTGGAAATTCATCAGAGCAACCTTCTTTCCGAAGAAAGTTATGTAATCCAGCGAACTTGTGAATTGCAATTTGAAAATACCAAAAATTCGATTGAATAATTGCATTTTTGGGGTGACGACCTTGACCACCAAAATCTTTTAGATGATATCGAACACCACGTAATGGGGAATTGACGTCGATTAGATATTATTGACGGTGTCCTATATAATGTAATTTTTTTCACGATAATAATAATAAGAGTTGCACTCTTGTGTACCAGTTACATGTATGTAACTACTATATCCAATCCAATATATGTAACTGCTATATCAATCCAATAACCCATTACAAATAACACATGACCCATTTACTATATCCAATCCAATAACACATGACCCATTTACTATATCAATTTAACACATACATTTTTTCATGGGCCTTTATTTTACTTCAATTAATTTTTTTTAATTTTATCATTAAAAAATAATATTCCATTAATTTTTTAAAATTTTATTTTTTTATTTTACTCAATTGATATTTATATTTATCTTTTTAATATTATTTTTTAAATTTATTTTTCTTCCTGTTTATCATTTGTGTTTCAAATGATAATTTTTTTAACGTACTTTCTTTTTATGTCATAAATAATTATTCTAAAATTTTAAAGTCTAATAAGAAAATTTTAAAAATAATATTAATTATTTTTTTAAGCATTAAATAGTATAATAATAATTTGTTTTAAAAAATAAAACCCTCACCTCTCTTAGGCAAGTGTTCAATTTTATTGGTACTATTATACTTTAATTAATTGTTGTATAATTATCCTTTTAAAAAATTTACTTCTTTCCTTACAAATTTCACTTCGTTTTACATTGTTTAATTTTTTTTTTTCATTTGAACTTTCATTTTTTGATCACTTTATTTTAATTTTTTATGAATATAATTTTTAGTTTATAAGTGTTATGATAACCGTTGATAAGTATTATGATATATTATTAGTTAATATGCAGTACTGTACATATTAGTTCATATACAATATAATATTAGTTTATATTGGTACATGTTTTAATTTTTTTGAGTTTCGAGTTTCGAGTTCACATACTTTATGACAATAGTTCAAATATAGTATAGTATTAGTTCTGTTGGGAATTATCTCAATACCTAATAATAGTCCCCCAACAATGTGGTCCCCAACTTCTTTGTGGGAAATTATTATGGGACCACATTCCCCATCTCCTTTGTGGGGAATTATTGGCACTTGTGGGTTATGGACCATCACGCTAGGGATCCTTTGAGACTCCTGAGAATCTTTTACTCCTGAGAATGAGATGTGCCCTAGGGTCTCTCGAGACTCTCGGGAATCCTTTGAGACTCCTTTAAAATTACCCGGATCTATTTGGGACGTAATTTAAATATGAATTATCATAAATCTAATTTCATAATTTAAACAAATTAAATCAACTAATTCATGTAATGAATGTACGGTAAATAATTAAATCCCTAAACATGCGAAACTAAGGGATTACGTGTTTACCTTTGAATCGGAGAGATACCGTTGAGAAGAATAACAACTTCAACCCAATTGCCTTCTCAAGTATTCCCTAAGTCCTAGCCCGTTGATCCGGTGGGAGATCTCACGAACTATTAACTCTCAAGGAATAATTAATTTTCTCTTGTTGCACACACTGTAATTTTGAAAATTACAGATCTCTCTTTTTTTTTTTTTAGAGAAAACCGATTTCTTTGTCAACTCTTAAACAAGCGGTTTTTCCTCTATTTATAAGAGAGAGAATAGTCAATTTATTTATTAGAAAATATAGGAGATCTAGAAATATTTTATTCTCCAAGAGATATTATATTATGGGAAAATATCAATTTTGGTCACCCAGTTTTACCTCTTTTCATATTTGGTCACCTACATTTAGTCACTATCAAAATTAGTCACCCAGTTATTATATTCTATCAAAATTGATCACTCGTTAGTCAATCTGTCATTGACTAACGGAGAAAGAGTTTTGAGCCGTCAAATTTCTCAAAACCTAAGTTTAAAAAATTTCATGCATCTTCCAGAACTAATGAAACAAACGCAGAAGCAAGAATGAAACATGGGCAAAAATTACCACTATTTACATTATATTTATAATAGGTCGGAATTCTTACATTATATTTATAATATTTACATTATATTTATAATAGGTCAGAATTCTTAGGTTAGAAGGAATTCTTAGGTTAGAAGGAATTCTGATGCATCTTGTAGAACGTGATTGGTTGATTTACTTTTTATTTTATAGATAATTAGGAAATGAGAAACTTAGGTTTATTTCAATTAATTTCAAATGCCCAATTTTTTGACTAACATTTCAAGAAATCTGCAATAATGATTTTAATAGAAAAATATTTAGAATGAAAAATAAGTTTATGAAATTTGAATTGAAAAACAGAGTACAATTGTTAAAAAAAAAACAGAGTACATTCTATCTCTTGAGTTTCTCATTTTCTGTAAAATAAAAAGTAAACCAACAAAAATGAATTCATAATTGAGTTAAATAATTATTAAAAACTTACTAAAAATTTCTGATAATCCAGCAAGTTTCACGTTCTAGAAGATGCATAAGAAAGAATTATCATTATCTATAAAATAAAAAGTAAACCAACAACAACATGGTTGATTGAATCACGTTCTAGAACATGCATCAGAACTCCTTCTGACCTGTTATAATATAATGTAAATATTGATCATTTTTTCACATGTTTCATTCTTACTTCTGAGTTTGTTTCATTAGTTCTGGAAGATGCATGAGAATTTTTTAACTTTTGAGAAATCACGGCTCAAAACTCTTTCTCCGTTAGTCAATGACAGATTGACTAACAGATTAATCAATTTTGATAGAATATAATAACTGGGTGACCAATTTTGATAGTGACTAAATGTGGGTGACCAAATATGAAAAGAGGTAAAACTTGGTGACCAAAATTGATATTTTCCCTTATATTATTTCCATATCTTTCTCCATAATATTCTCTCCCCAAAATAAGCCTACTTTCCTCTCTTTCTTGCAACAAGATTAATTCTTATCTTTTTAATTACCTTAGTTAATGGACTTTTATTGGGCTACTTGAGGGGCCTTTAGGAGAATTAGGATTGGACCTCCCAATGGGCCCATAAATCAATATTGAGCCACAATATTTTTCCAGCTCATTAATATTAATTCATTCCACTATAGAATTAATATTGCACTATCCATCCTAACCCATATTACGAAATATGTCTCCCGGTTATTATTTTCCGTGTTTAAGATTCAATGTCCATCAATTAATTTAAGCTACTGAATGCTTTAATTAATTAATATCTTTTATTCCTCAGAGTAAGGACAACTCAACATTATTATCATACCGGAAATAAATTCCACTGATCAGATTTGATATGATAAACCTTCTGAGCCTACCAAGGGGACATAATCAACTTGACACTCCAAGACACGATTCTCTGTATTAATTTTGGCAATCTGTCCTATAATTAATAATATTGCCCAAAATATAAAGTATTGAATCACATTTGTAGATGTTGTTAATCCTTAAATGCCTTAACATTATCAACAACATCTTAATTTGACCTTCCGAGATTTTTTCTAAGTCTTTTCTGAAATGCTACATTAAATGTTGATCTAAATGTTGTCGCATTTCTGGCAGGATCTAGAAGCTTCTACAAGGATATTGAACCTGGAAGATTCCAGAACATTGGAGAACATGCTAGAACGACCTGGAACCATTTGGAACGACCTGGAGCATTCAAGAAAGATCTAGAAAGATCATGGAAGTTGAGTTCCTAAAAAATAGGACCTCATTGTGGAAGCCTCTAGAATCAGCACCCCACTACTATAAATACCGATGGAAGGCTTCTCAAATCAGTGTACTCTATTCGATCAACTTCCTAGACCGAGCGTATATCCCTGTTAGGAATTGTGGCCAATAGAACTACCTTTTAGATCATACGTTCGTATCCCACCCGTATGGCTGTGTGTCTTCTTATCTATTGAGAGTGTAATCTTTAGATAGACTAGGCATTTCGACAGTGTATACATTATACACTTAGTTCGTTTTTAGAACAAGGCACCTGCCTCGTTTGTAGTTTCTGTTGTGAATGTTAATGCTGTAACATTTCACACAACATTTGTACTTGAAGATAAGTATTGTTTTTCGCCGTAAGGCTAGCATAGATTTTTATTTATAAAATCTATGTGAAAATTATTTCCATTGTGTCACGTTTGTTTTTAGTGTTTCAAGTCTTCCGCTGTGTTAATCATAATTTCTGATATTCTGCTAGAGTCAGTGTTGTACCAATTGTCACAACATTTAGTACAACATTATTCTACTTAAACTTAAACACTTCATATACATACACTTTACACCACACAGCACACACTTTCAGTTGGTATCAGAGCCGATACCTGACGACACTAGGTTAGATCTTTGGTCAAGTGTGTTTTTAGTGTAGGTTAGCAATGGAAACACATCACATATCCACGGCACTTAGGCCACCCGTTTTAGATGGTTCGAATTATGCTTATTGGAAGCCTAAGATGCGTATGTACATCAAGTCAGTTGATGAACGTGCTTGGAGGACTGTTCTTACAGGTTGGGAAGCTCCAAAAAGACCAGCAGACGCAGATGGTGAAATACAACTCAAGAGAGAAGTTGACTGGACGGCTGATGAAATAACAACAGCAAGCTACAATTCTAAAGCTTTAAATGCTATTTTTACTTCTGTTGATGTTTCAATGTTTAAAATTATATCTAACTGTTCTACTTCTAAAGATGCATGGGACAGGTTGCAAGAGCATTGTGAAGGTTCAGAAAGTGTTCGAAGAACTAAGCTTCGAATGTTGGGGACAAAATTTGAGAATCTCCGAATGAGGGAAGATGAAACAATTACAGCCTACAATGAAAGGTTAAGTGAGATTATCAATGAATCACATTCTCTTGGTGACCCTATTTCTAATGTTAGAGTAGTTCATAAGATATTAAGATCTGTTCCTAAAAGATTTGATGCTAAAATTTGTGCTATTGAAGAGGCAAAAGATACAGATAAGCTAAGTCAAAATGAGTTAGTGAGTATTCTTAGGACATATGAGATAAACACTAATCAAGATGATGAAGCTAATGCTGATAAGAAAGTTGTGGTTTTTAAAGGGGAAACATCAAACACTTCTGAAGTTCAACCCATCATTACTGAAGTTGACACTGATGAAGAACTGCTCGATGTATGTCTCAAAAATCCTAACAATGTTGCCTTGCTCACTAAGCATTTTAACAAGTTTCTTAAGAAATCTGTGAACAAATCTAGAAACATTCAGCCTAAGATTCAAATCAATACATCAACACCTCAACCAGAAAGGAGGAAAGCTCAATTCACACCAAGACCATCAAAGAGTGAAGGTAAACCAAGGTATGATCCTGAATTTCGAAAATCAGTTCAATGCAATGCTTGTTCTGGTTATGGCCATTATGCAAATGAATGTGCCAATACTAGACTTAAGCAAAAGCTGAACTTTAGTGCTACCTTGAGTGATGAATCTGATGATGATGATCTTGATGAATTAAATCAGAATGAATATTCTAATTTTACCAGAATTGATTATAATGATTCCTCTGATGATGATCTGGATGAAACAGATTCTGATGCTGTACCTGATGCTTCAACATCTACAGCAACATCAGAACAGAGTCACCCAAATTTGAACTGTTTTAATGGTTTGGTTGATGATGCAGAAAAAAAAGACTGATGACAATGAACACCAAAAGCTGTTAGATGATTGGAACAATCAGAAACTCACTCTTAATTCCTTGAATAAAGAGAATGAGGATCTGAAGGATACAATCACCAAGCTAGAGGTTATTCTTACCAAAAGGGATCTGAAAATCTGTAACTTAAAGGAGAAATTAATAAATTCCACCTTATTTTTCAAGAAATATTCCAAGAGTGCTTCTGAGGTAAATAATGCTATAGCTACTGGTAAGTCTAATACTCATGGTTTAGGTTATGATGGTACTACTGCTTCTATTTCTGATAAATTTAGAAAACCTGTGAAATTTGTGAATGCAAATGTTGTCACATTTGATGCAACATCTGCACAATCAGACCCTCACAAGGTTAAGAGGAAGTATATATGTCATTACTGTGCTAAAGTTGGTCATATTCGTCCTTACTGCATGAAATTGTTTGAAGAACAGAGAACTTTGAAAATGCTGCATAAAAAACTGTCACATTCTGGTAAACAGTTTATGAAATCTACATGGAAACCAAAAACTACCTGTAATGTTGCTCATACCTCCTTAAAAGCATGTCTACCTGATTCTTGGTATTTTGATAGTGGTTGTTCTAGACATATGACAGGTCGTACTGATTTCTTATCTGATTATGTGACCTTGAATAGTGGTAATGTTACATATGGTGGAGGTTGTAAAGGAAAGATTCTTGGTAAAGGAACTTTGAATGTTAAAGGTTTTCCTAAGCTTAAAAATGTCTTACATGTTGATGGCTTACTTGCAAATCTGATTAGCATTAGTCAACTTTGTGATGATAATTTGCATGTGAAATTTGATAAAGATTCATGTTATGTTCTTAATAAAGATGAAGTTTGTGTCATGACTGGTACTAGGTCAGCTGATAATTGCTATCTTATTGGAACAAATATGTGTAACTTGTCAAAATATGATGAAAATGTCTTATGGCATCAAAGATTGGGTCATGCAAATTACAGAGCAATGAACAGACTAATCAAAGCAGATGCAGTAAAAGGAATTCCAAAACTAAGTCTTCACAACAAAACTGTATGTGGACCATGCCAAAAAGGTAAGCAGGTAAGAATGTCGCACAAAATGCTGTCACATTGTACTACACATCGATGTTTTGAATTACTGCACATGGACTTGATGGGTCCTATGGAAACTGAAAGCATTGGAGGAAAGAGGTATTCCTTAGTTGTGGTAGATGATTTTTCTAGATATACCTGGGTAGAGTCTCTAAGAGACAAATCTGAAGCATTTGCTGCATTTAAAATTCTTTATAAGAGGTTCAAAAATGTGTTTAACTTGAAAGTTGGCCGTATTAGAACTGATCATGGTAGGGAATTTGAAAACAGCATGTTTAATGATTTTTGTGATAAAAAGGGTATCTTGCAAGAATATTCATCTCCTAAAACTCCACAACAAAATGGAATTGTTGAAAGAAAGAATAGAACTTTACAAGAAATGGCTAGAGTTATGCTAACATCCAAATGTCTTGCTAAGAAATTTTGGGGGGAAGCATTGAATACTGCATGTCATGTTATTAATAGGGTTTTTATTCGTTCTGGCACAAGTCAAACACCTTATGAGATTTTGAACAACAGAAAACCAAGTGTGAAATATTTTCATGTATTTGGTTGTGTGTGTTATATTCTGAATGATAGGGATCAACTTCATAAGTTTGATTCTAAAAGTGATAAAGGTTTCTTTTTAGGCTATTCTAGAAATAGTAAAGCTTATAGAGTATATAACCTTAGAACTAACACTGTTCAAGAATCTGTTAATGTTGTGTTTGATGATGATAAAAGTCTTACAGATGACAAAGATGAAGAAGATGTATCACAGGTTACTGACACTTCTGAGAATACACTGAAGTCTGAGAATGTTGCACCAAATGTTAACACATCTGGGTCAACATCTACAGAACAGACAGCTGTAACTTCACAGAATGACCAGTACATTCCCAAAACGAATCCTTCTTCAAGAATAGGTAAAAGTCATCCTTCTGACCAGATCATAGGTGATGCTACAGTTGGAGTGCAAACAAGAGGAAGAGTAAGATCAAACAAGGTAGATGTGGTAAGAACAATATGCATGTCTTCTATGTGTAACATTGTAAATGCTGAATGCTATTTATCTGAAATTGAACCTAAGAGTGCTAAAGAAGCCTTAACTGATGAAAACTGGATTAATGCTATGCATGAAGAACTTGGTCAGTTTGAAAGAAATGAAGTATGGACACTTGTTCCAAGACCTAGTCATACTAATGTCATTGGAACAAAGTGGATATTCAAGAATAAAACTGATGAATCTGGTAATATTGTTAGAAACAAGGCTAGGTTAGTAGCACAAGGTTACACCCAAGTTGAAGGAGTTGATTTTGATGAGACTTTTGCACCTGTTGCTAGGATAGAATCTATTAGATTACTGCTAGCTATTGCATGTTTTATTGATATTAAACTTCATCAAATGGATGTAAAGGCTGCATTTCTAAATGGCATATTGAATGAAGAAGCATATGTTGAACAACCTAAAGGATTTGAAGATCCACAGTATCCTGATCATGTATATAAACTTAAGAAAGCATTGTATGGTCTTAAACAAGCTCCTAGAGCATGATATGGTAGGCTTACTGACTTTCTTTTGGAATATGGATTTATTAGAGGAGAAGCTGATAGAACTTTGTTCATTAAGCACACTGAAGGAGATTTACTTATTGCACAAATATATGTTGATGACATTGTGTTTGGTTCTACTTGTGATAAAATGTTGAGTAATTTTGTTGAGGCAATGACTGCAACATTTGAAATGAGTATGGTTGGAGACTTGAATTACTTTCTAGGTCTTCAAATCAAACAGTGCAGTGATGGTATTTTCTTCTCCCAGAGTAAGTATGCTAAGAACTTGGTTAAAAGATTTGGTCTTGAGAATTCAAAACCAATGAAAACTCCTATGGGATCTACTTTGAAACTTTGCAAAGATAGTGTTGGAACAGATGTTGATCCAACATTTTACAGATCCATGATAGGTAGTTTACTGTATTTAACCTCTAGTAGACCAGATATTATGTACAGTGTGTGTGTTTGTGCTAGGTACCAAGCAAATCCAAAGGAATCACACCTGAATGCTGTGAAGAGAATCATCAAGTATGTTTCAGGAACAAGTGACCTTGGAATCTGGTATACTAAGGACACCAACAACATTTTGATTGGCTATAGTGATGCTGATTGGGCTGGAGACATAGATGATAGAAAGAGTACGAGTGGAGGATGTTTCTACATGGGAAACAATCTTGTATCATGGCACAACAAGAAACAGAATTGTGTTTCACAATCCACTGCAGAATCTGAGTATATTGCTGCTGGAAGCTGCTGCACACAACTCTTGTGGCTGAGCAAGATGTTCCATGACTATGGTATTGAGAATGGTATACTTACTATCTTTTGTGATAATACTAGTGCCATTAACATTTCTAAAAATCCTGTACAACACTCACTCACAAAGCACATTAGCATAAAACACCATTTTATGAGAGATTTAGTAGAGAAGAATATTGTTAAGTTGGAGTATGTACCTACTGAAAAACAGAATGTTGATATCTTTACTAAAGCCTTAGACCATGAGAGATTCTCTATCTTGAGGAAATCTCTTGGCATGAGCACTATCTGAAAAGAATTCGGATGGATGTTGTATGAATTTTATAAGTTGAATTTATTTCTTACTTAGTTAAATAATTCCTTTGTAAAATATCTACGAATCTAAGAACATTGAAGTGCAAAAATAAACATGTCTTACACCTCTCAAATGCATAAAAATGAGAATGTTATTAGCATACTAAAAGATGTACCAAATCACTGAGTAACTATGGAGCACGGAGTTCGCTACTACGATGCCTTCTTTTCAAAAGGTGATATTTGGTAAAAACATCAACATATTTGTAATCCATTAAGTAAGTATGGGGCACGGAGTTCGCTACTACGATGTACTCTACAGGAACAATGGATCAATACAAATTAGATGCTATAACACAAAAAGAAAAAATATGGTGCAACACAAATGAAGCAAATTCATGTAAAAACCGTGTTGAGGTGTTTGTAACAGTTTTGAGCACAACATTGCCTGATTCGAATTTATTTTTATCTGTGTAATTATTTAATTATTTATTGAGATTCATTTCTATTTATTTAATTAATTAATGACCCACATCTTTATTTTTTCAGATTATGCGAAATTAATTAATTCTGGAAGCTTCTTAATTTTCTTAATTATCTAATTAATTTAATTAATTGATCTTTCCCACTAATTAACCATGATCTAGGTTGTGGCTAAAAATGTGGAGCACTTTCGAAAAATTCTAGATTAATTCTTCTGTTTTATTTTCTTTTATCTCCAACTACATTATTCTCTCTATAAATATCAAACATAAGATGTCATTTATTTGCTAATTGTGATTTTTGATTTTGTTGAGTACTAAGTTTGAAGAAATTGTTTTGGCCGTGTATCTCTCAAAGTTTGTGTATACACTCCTCAAACCTACCTTGAAAACCCAACCGATCCCTCTTAATGGCTGGAAACCACCCTCGATCACACTCTCACTCACACTCTTCTCCTGAATCTTCCGATCAAAATGCCCAAAATTCTCTCAATCTTCTTGCTTCCATGGCTTCACAAAACTCTACTGCTTCAAATGCTGACTCGAATGTCTCTGCAACACCATCAACAACCATTCCCACTCCTCAAACCACTCCTCCAACTACCCTCATCCCACAAGATTCGACAGTTGAAGAATTCACTAGGGCTGTTGAAGAGGTATCCAACACTCTTCGGACTACTGGTCATCTACCTGTGATGAAGTTTGGAGATATTACTGTGGATATCTCGAGCTATTTGGCCGAACAAACTGCCCAAATGGCTGCTGCTGCAAAAACCCCCAATTCTTCAAACCCTACTGAACCAGCTGCACCGGAACGGAATGTGGAAACCGTTGCTGAAGAAGAAGCTAGTGCTGATGCATCTAATTCTGAGGATGTCGAAATGGAGGATGCTGAAGCTTCTGATGATGGTACAAATTCCTCACTCTCTGTCTCTGATGAGTCTGCTCCCATTCCTCTAAAGAAGAATGCACAAAAAGGGAAAAGACAGAGAAGCCCTGTACAAAGAAGGAGGAGGTCAAACCGTGTGTTTACCCGAATAGATTACTCTGAATCTATGAGGAAGAAGAAGAAAGCTGGAGCTGATGCTGGTGAACCTATCCAAGTGTTCACAGACTCTGAAGATGAAGCTCCTGTTGTTGCTGAGAAATCAAAGAAAGCTAAGACTGCTGCTGAAAAATCCAAAAAGAAGGTTGATGCTGAAAAGCAAAGGAAAGGAAAGTTTGTTGCTGAACCAAAAGGCAAAGAAAAGATGATCACTGAAGATGAACCAGCTGAGTCAGAATCCAATTCTGATTCTGAAAGATGCTTGAGAGACATTCTGGAGTCTCTAAAGAAAAATGTTGAACACAATGCTGCTGCAAAGGGAGCTGCACCAGAACCTGAAGATGGTGGCAGTGGGGATAGCTCTTCCAGTGCAGCAAGCAGCCCTGATCAGAGCTCTGATAAAAGCTCTACTCCCAGCTCAGATAACCTTGCATCTGAAGAGGAAGGTATTTCTGATGATCTTGATACTCTAGAGAATAGATTGGCCATTTATTCTAAGAAAAAAATGTTGATAGAGAAGAGGATCAATATACCTGATATTGATAGTAAAGGCATGGTTAGTTTCTTAGAAGAAAGGAATTTGATGCATGCTGTGAATTTTGGTGAATCTTTCTTGACAAATTGGGCATATGAATTCTATGCATGTTTGAAAAAGAGCATTGGTAGGAGATCTTCTAAGTGGTATGGGACTGTTAATTTTAGGGGGAGGGATGTACCTTTTACTCCTGAATTGATAAATGAGTTTTTAGAAATTCCCAATGTTGAGGTTGATGAAGAACCTGACATGGATGTGGTCATTTCTGCTATAACTGCTGGTAGGGTAGTTAAATGGACTAGACACATGCTAGCCAAAGACCTCACTTCCCTACACTCTGTGTTATACAAACTCATCATCTACAATTGGATTCCCACCACAAATACTACCAAGATCACTAAGGATCAAGCTGTTTTGATATATAGGATTTCTGTGCTTAAGAAGTTTAATTTGGGTCTCACAATATTCCAACATATGATGAGATTTACTGGGAGAGTTTCTGAAAAAAGCAATTTACCCTATCCTGTTCTGATTTCTAATTACTTGAGGCATCATGGATTTGTTGCCAAGAACACTGATGTGTTGAGGGGGAGAGTTCCACTGTTGGCCATAGCTCCTGCCTTACTCACTGGGGATAGAGTAATTGATCTGCCCTTGCTTGCTCCTGGTACTGAACATCAGCAAAGACCCTCTACTTCTGCTCAACCAGAACCAACCAGACCCTCAACTACTGATCATCCTGAATCATCCAGACCAAGACACAGAAATGCAACCCCAAATGTTGAGAACATCCGTATCAACATTTCTGGTAATGTGTATCTTTCACAGGAATTCATCAAACTCCAACTCCAACACTTGCAGGAAACTATAGATGAACTTCAGTTCCTGAAGGACAGGTGGACCAACCTCCTTTCACCTACAACAGGGGGAGTACCACCACCATCCAACTCCAGTGTAGTCATTGAGGAGATACATGATGATGGAGTTCCAGCTGCTGCTGATGCTGGTGATGGACCTGATGCTGCTGGAGATGCTGCTGTTACTGATGTAGTTGCACACCTTGCATCTACTTACTTTGTTGATGAAGGAGATGATGATGATGCTGCTGAAATGGACACCTTGTATGGTGATCTACCTGGAGAAAGCTGTTAGACAGGGGGAGATCTGAATTCCACAATGGCTATGGTGCAGGAAGATGATGCTGCAGCTGTTACCACAGCAATATAAGCCATTTGTTCAGTTCTACCTTTGTAACTAATGTTTAAGTTTGAAATTCTGAAATTATGATACATTTGTTATTTACTGTTTTTAGATGGTAGGATGTTTACTGCAACTTGTTTATTAGCTCCACTTGATATTTGTTTACTGCCTTGCTTAATTTGTTTGCAGATTATCATGTGTCTATTGCAGGTTGTGTATAGTGTAGTTTCTGTTTTGTTTTGTTCCTTGTTACATTATGTTTTGCTCTGATGTTTGTTTTTTTATTTTTGTTGCTCTATTTTTTTTGTTAGTGTCTTACTTAGATTCTAAGTTGAATTTCTTCCAGTTTAACTTATGATCTTAAGTAAAGTTACTTATGTTGTGAATAAGTGTAGTGTTTATACTTGTTCTATTTTGGATAAAATTTATCTTGATCTTATGGCACGGATCATTGTAAAATTATCCTTGATCTTCATTCGATTTGATCGAACGATTACAACAGGTATTGTCTTGACTAGTGCTTAGCAATGATGTTAACCTCAACTAAGTACATAATACTGAGTATGTATAGAAATATATGTGCATCAGGTGTGTTGTAGTCGAAAGGTCAAATTGGGGGAGATTGTAGATGTTGTTAATCCTTAAATGCCTTAACATTATCAACAACATCTTAATTTGACCTTCCGAGATTTTTTCTAAGTCTTTTCTGAAATGCTACATTAAATGTTGATCTAAATGTTGTCGCATTTCTGGCAGGATCTAGAAGCTTCTACAAGGATCTGGAACCTGGAAGATTCCAGAACATTGGAGAACATGCTAGAACGGCCTGGAACCATTTGGAACGACCTGGAGCATTCAAGAAAGATCTAGAAAGATCATGGAAGTTGAGTTACTAAAAAATAGGACCTCATTGTGGAAGCCTCTAGAATCAGCACCCCACTACTATAAATACCGATGGAAGGCTTCTCAAATCAGTGTACTCTATTCGATCAACTTCCTAGACCGAGCGTATATCCCTGTTAGGAATTGTGGCCAGTAGAACTACCTTTTAGATCATACGTTCGTATCCCACCCGTATGGCTGTGTGTCTTCTTATCTATTGAGAGTGTAATCTTTAGATAGACTAGGCATTTCGACAGTGTATACATTATACACTTAGTTCGTTTTTAGAACAAGGCACCTGCCTCGTTTGTAGTTTCTGTTGTGAATGTTAATGCTGTAACATTTCACACAACATTTGTACTTGAAGATAAGTATTGTTTTTCGCCGTAAGGCTAGCATAGATTTTTATTTATAAAATCTATGTGAAAATTATTTCCATTGTGTCACGTTTGTTTTTAGTGTTTCAAGTCTTCCGCTGTGTTAATCATAATTTCTGATATTCTGCTAGAGTCAGTGTTGTACCAATTGTCACAACATTTAGTACAACATTATTCTACTTAAACTTAAACACTTCATATACATGCACTTTACACCACACAGCACACACTTTCAACATTGATTCTTTACCCATAATAAATCAAAGCAATACTTCTTAACTACAGACAATTCCATTTAAGTGACAGAGATTAAGAAATCAACAACCACTGAGGTCTAATTCTTCATTCCTTAAGCCAGTCTAGAAGAATTACCTCTCTGTAGGTCCTATTCAGCACATCAAAATGCACTAGTGTAATCTCTTGGTCAAGACAAACCAATCTGAGCCTTACACCTCAACTTCTACCAATGGATTGTTCAATTCCATCTAAGTTGTGAATCAATTGTACTTATATACAAGGAACTGACAATGTGATCTTCTGTGATCTTCTACACACCACATTGTCTACAATGTAAAGTACATCTGAACGTTTATGCAATAAATAATTACCATTCATTATATTTAAAGCAACCAGTGACAAAAATTTATTCTCATTAATAAGTGCAAAAATCAGTTTGTATACATAAGTAGCACTAAAAGCATACTTGCCAGTATAGCCCTAACAATCTCCCACTTATACTCAAAGTCTGCTTTTAAGTATACTACAGCACGTCCATGTTCTACATGTCCTAATAAATTCTTCCACTTATACTCAAAGCAGCTTGGCAACGCACTTGACCCCCATTCCTTCCACATGTCTCTCGAATGTACTCTGAGGCAGACCCTTTGTGAAGGGATCAGCTAGGTTGTCTTCCGATGCGATCTTTGCCACCACTATATCTCTTCTCTTAACGATTTCTCGTATAAGATGGTATTTCCTTTCAATGTGTTTGCTTGCCTTGTGAGCTCTTGGTTCCCTTGAATTTGCAACTGCTCCAGCATTATCGCAATAAATAGTGATAGTGCTGGGCAAATTCGGAATCACATCCAAGTCCACTAAAAAGTTCTTAAGCCAAACCGCTTCTTTCGCTGCTTCACAAGCAGCTACATATTCGGCTTCCATGGTAGAATCAGCGATGCATTTCTGCTTCACACTTCTCCATGTCATTGCTCCACCCCCCAAACAAAACACACTACCCGAGGTAGATTTTCTAGAATCCATGTCTGATTGGAAATATGAGTCCGTATAACCCACAGGGAATAGACTGTCTGACTGATAAACCAACATTCTATCTCGAGTTCTTTTTAGATACTTGAGAATGTTTTTAACTGCAGTCCAATGTTCTTTCCCTGGGTTACTTTGATATCTTGCTACCATGCCTACAGCAAAACAAATATCCGGTCTCGTGCACAGCATTGCATACATGAGGCTTCCAACTGCCGACGCATATGGAATGTTTCTCATCTCATCCATCTCCTTTTGTGTCTTAGGACACATCTCTTTAGATAGATGAATTCCATGTCTGAAAGGAACAAATCCTTTCTTGGAATTTTGCATACTGAATCGTTTCAAAATAGTGTCTATGTATGAGGTTTGGGATAAGCATATCATCCTTTTCTGGCGATCTCGAGTAATCTTAATCCCAAGGATGTGACCAGCTTCTCCTAAATCCTTCATATCAAACTGTTTTGACAACCATACCCTCACGTCTGTCAACACCTTTTTGTTGTTTCCAATAAGCAGAATGTCGTCTACGTATAATACTAAGAATACCAAGGCAGTTCCGATACACTTCTTATAGACACAACTCTCAAACTCATTTTGATCAAATCCATAGGATTGTATCACCTGATCAAAACATTGATTCCAAGCTCGCGATGCTTGCTTAAGTCCATATATTGACCTTTTAAGCTTGCATACAAGATTCTCTTGGCCTTTTTCAATGAAGCCTTCGGGTTGGCGCATGTAGATTTCTTGTTCAAGACTTCCATTTAGGAAAGCTGTCTTGACATCCATTTGCCAGATCTCAAAGTCTAGGTGAGCTGCAATCGACAAGAGAATACGGATAGACTTAAGCATAGCTACAGGCGAAAAGGTCTCCTCATAATCGATTCCCTCTTTCTGAGTATATCCTTTTGCCACTAGTCTAGCTTTGAAGGTTTCAACCTTCCCATCTGATCCTCTTTTTCTCTTGTAGATCCACTTGCATCCAATAGGCTTTACACCTTTGGGTGGTTCCACAAGCTCCCACACTTTGTTATGATCCATAGACCCCATTTCTGCTTCCATTGCAGTTTGCCAAGAATCTGCATCCTTGTCTTGGATTGCCTCATCGTACGTCCAGGGGTCAGATTCATCCTCTCCGGGGACCAAGTCCGAAGACTCTCCCACGAACATGAATCGCCCAGGTTGTCTCACAACCCTCCCACTACGACGAGGTTCCGATTGTGTTTGTGTATCGCTTGGTATATCTACTTGTACACTTGGTATAGGAGTTGGCCCTCTTAATTCATTTAAGGTAATCTCACTCTTGGGCTTTCTATTACTCATATAGTTTTCTTCCAAAAATCTAGAATGTGTGCTTATCACAATTCGCTGATCCTTTGGACTATAGAATAAACCCCCTTTCGTTCCTCTAGGATATCCTACAAACAGCCTTAATTCTGAACGAGGGTCTAACTTTCCAGCTTCCTTGTCCAACACGTATGCAGGACACCCCCAAATTCTTATGTGTCTTAGACTAGGCTTTCGCCCGCTCCACAATTCTGTAGGGGTTTTAGGAACTGATTTGGAAGGTACCAAATTCAGAATGTAAGTCGCTGTTTCCAAGGCATGACCCCAAAACGACTCAGGTAAATCTGAATAACTCATCATAGATCTGACCATCTCTAAAAGATTTCGATTTCTTCGCTCTGCAACCCCATTTTGTTGAGGGGTTCCGGGTGCAGTTAATTGGGATACAATCCCTTCGCCTGATAAGTAGCCCAAAAATTCATTGCTGAGGTATTCGCCTCCACGATCTGATCGTAGAAACTTGATACTCTTTTTCCTATGCTTTTCTGCTTCAGCCTTAAACTCTTTGAATTTATCAAAGGTCTCAGACTTATGCCGCATTAGATAGATGTATCCATATCTTGAGTAATCATCGATAAAAGTAACGAAATACTCAAAACCTCCCTTTGCTTGAATTGACATTGGTCCACATACATCAGTATGAACGAGTTCTAACACTTCACTAGCTCTATTCCCCTTTGCCCCAAAGGCTCTTTTGGTCATTTTACCCTCTAAACATGATTCACATGTTGGAAACGGCTCAACCTGGAGTGATTCCAACAAGCCGTCGTTCACCAACCTTTGAATCCTTCTTAGATTAATATGACCAAGTCTAAGATGCCACAAAAGTGTTTCGTTCATGTCTGAAGAGTGCTTTCTTTTCTTAGAAATAGTCGATGTGTTATGCGATTCATTTTGTGTGGAATGTGCACAATTAATAGTATAAAGATTATTCACCAATGCTCCCGAACAGATAATCTCGTCATCATGACAAATAACGACATTCTTATTAAAAGAAACTGAATATCCATCCAAAATTAGTTTAGAAACTGAAATCAAATTCTTTCTAAAACTCGGAACATAAAGAACGTCTTTTAAAACTAAAATTCTATCACTAAAAGATAGTTGCACATCTCCCACTGCAACAGCCGCCACTTTCGTAGCATTGCCCATGGTGATGATGATCTCACTCCCACTAAGTTGTCGGGTTAGCTTGAACCCCTGAAAATCAAAACAAATATGATCAGTGGCTCCCGTATCCACCACCCACGAATGGGAAGAATACACCGCTAAACAAGTTTCAATTACTAGTGTGTGAGAATTACCTTGCTTACCAGCCTTCTTAGGCTTGGTACAGGCTGACTTTCAATGTCCTTTCAGACCGCAACTAAAGCACTTTCCCTTAGTGGTCTTTTTCTTGACACCTCCCTCAATTGGTATCTTTTCCTTGTTATTAGCTTGTTTCTGGCCATTTGCCTTCTTTTTCTTTCCACCTTTCGGTGCAGAATTAGAAGATGGACCGTTTGCCAACATAGTCGTATGCTCGTTCCTTGGTCCCATTAACATCTCAGCCGAAACCAAAGCTTGCAAGAGCTGAGCCAACGTATACTCTTGATTATTCGTCGTATAGTTCAGTTGGAACTGCTCAAAACTTTTCGGTAGAGAATGGAGTACGAAATCGATCTGCGTTTCCGCATCGAATTCAGCACCAAGAATCTCAAGTTTGTTAAGGAAACCCATCATCTTAAGAACGTGATCCCTCACGGGCGTTCCCTCGACCATTTTCTGTGATAACATATCTCGCATGGTCATTTGTCTAGCCGTACGATTCTGATGAGCAAAAAGTTCCTTAAGGTTCATCATAATAGCTGAAGCGGATTCCATGTTCTGGTGTTGGTGTTGCAACACATCTGACATTGAAGCCAAGATGGTACACCTAGCCATTTCATCGGATCTCATCCACTCCTTATGATATTCCTTATCTTCTTGGTTCGTCTCATCCGTAGAGGCAGGGGGTTTAGGTTCATCAAGTACCCACTTATGCTGTTGTGCAGTCAAGACTATAAATAAATGTCTTTTCCAATCCACATAATTCTCTCCTTCCAATTTATTTTCTTTAAGTATACTAAACAGTGGGTTAAAAGGAGACGACATGCTGAACTGAGAATAAAATATACAATTTGTATTAATATCCTATTAACACAAAAATTATCACATAATTTGATCACATGTACTATATCAAAAACCTCAAAAAAACGATATAAACATGCATCAGCCAACATCTTAAAACCAATTTAAGTAAGTCACGATGAGTGTGAACGTTTACTCAAATACATTTAAGCAGGTTACAAACAAAGCAGTTACAAACCTTTAATTCAAAATTAATAGTTGGCTTCAACCTGGCCATATAAAATTGACAGGGACTCCGATGGGGAGTTAATATATCAATTTTATACCTAAGTAATAACCATAATTAAATACAGGACTATTATTTCGTTTTGAATAAGCCACTCGATGGGAGGGTCATACCGCCACTAGTAATAATCCACAATCATCCTTAAAGGAATTTATTCATGTGAACTTATCTTTTGGCCTATCCGATAGGGAGAGAGGCGCTTGCCAATGCGTAGCCAAAAGACTTCACAAATAAATAAATTATGGAGGCCATTTAATCAATTTATTATCTTAAATAAATTTAATTAATAAAAAAAAATACTTAGTAATTTTTTAAACTAGAGGTTTTTCACGAATTCTCATGCAAAATTAACAAATAATCATAGCATAATAACAAAACAAAAATTAAACACAAATTAGGCAAACACGTCCAATTATCATGGTTTAATTTTCTCGTTTTGAAGGAACGAGAATTCGTACACCCACGACTGCAACAAAAAAAATCACGCCACGCCTACAAGCGACTCGTGTGGCTTGGTCGTCCGGGTGCGCCTCCGATTCTTTAATCCGTCTAACGGTCTTCGTCTTTGACCCGTTACAATTTATTTACAAAAAATAAATCTAACATCTAGACTAGTTTATTACAAATTAAATAATCTAATCTACCCGTGGATTTTCTCACGGGAAAAACAAATCTGACCGAATCAGATTAAAAACCACATTCAAACAACATAAATTAAAACCATGATAATTGGATACCTGCAAAAAAGATCTAACAATTCTACCATCCAAATATCAATTTAATGTAAATAGATTTAAATTCTAATTTAAATTAGAGAGCCCAAAACCTTGGCTCTGATACCATCCGTTGGGAATTATCCCAATACCTAATAATAGTCCCCCAACAATGTGGTCCCCAACTCTTGTGGTCCCAACTTCTTTGTGGAAAATTATTATGGGACCACATTCCCCATCTCCTTTATGGGGGAATTATTGGCACTTGTGGGTTATGGACCATCACGCTAGGGATCCTTTGAGACTCCTGAGAATCTTTTACTCCTGAGAATGAGATGTGCCCTAGGTCTCTCGAGACTCTCGGGAATCCTTTGAGACTCCTTTAAAATTACCGGATCTATTTGGGACGTAATTTAAATATGAATTATCATAAATCTAATTTCATAATTTAAACAAATTAAATCAACTAATTCATGTAATGAATGTAGGGTAAATAATTAAATCCCTAAACATGCGAAACTAAGGGATTACGTGTTTACCTTTGAATCAGAGAGATACCGTTGAGAAGAATAACAACTTCAACCCAATTGCCTTCTCAAGTATTCCCTAAGTCCTAGCCCGTTGATCCGGTGGGAGATCTCACGAACTATTAACTCTCAAGGAATAATTAATTTTCTCTTGTTGCACACACTGTAATTTCGAAAATTACAGATCTCTCTTTTTTTTTTTTGTAGAGAAAACCGATTTCTTTGTCAACTCTTAAACAAGCGGTTTTTCCTCTATTTATAAGAGAGAGAATAGTCAATTTATTTATTAGAAAATATAGGAGATCTAGAAATATTTTATTCTCCATGAGATATTATATTATTTCCATATCTTTCTCCATAATATTCTCTCCCCAAAATAAGCCTACTTTCCTCTCTTTCTTGCAACAAGATTAATTCTTATCTTTTTAATTACCTTAGTTAATGGACTTTTATTGGGCTACTTGAGGGGCCTTTAGGAGAATTAGGATTGAACCTCCCAATGGGCCCAGAAATCAATATTGAGCCACAATATTTTTCCAGCTCATTAATATTAATTCATTCCACTATAGAATTAATATTGCACTATCCATCCTAACTCATATTACGAAATATGTCCCCCGGTTATTATTTCCCGTGTTTAAGATTCAATGTCCATCAATTAATTTAAGCTACTGAATGCTTTAATTAATTAATATCTTTTATTCCTCAGAGTAAGGACAGCTCAACATTATTATCATACCGGAAATAAATTCCACTGATCAGATTTGATATGATAAACCTTCTGAGCCCACCAAGGGGACATAATCAACTTGACACTCCAAGACACGATTCTCTGTATTAATTTTGGCAATCTGTCCTATAATTAATAATATTGCCCAAAATATAAAGTATTGAATCACATTGATTCTTTACCCATAATAAATCAAAGCAATACTTCTTAACTACAGACAATTCCATTTAAGTGACAGAGATTAAGAAATCAACAACCACTGAGGTCTAATTCTTCATTCCTTAAGCCAGTCTAGAAGAATTACCTCTCTGTAGGTCCTATTCAGCACATCAAAATGCACTAGTGTAATCTCTTGGTCAAGACAAACCAATCTGAGCCTTACACCTCAACTTCTACCAATGGATTGTTCAATTCCATCTAAGTTGTGAATCAATTGTACTTATATACAAGGAACTGACAATGTGATCTTCTGTGATCTTCTACACACCACATTGTCTACAATGTAAAGTACATCTGAACGTTTATGCAATAAATAATTACCATTCATTATATTTAAAGCAACCAGTGACAAAAATTTATTCTCATTAATAAGTGCAAAAATCAGTTTGTATACATAAGTAGCACTAAAAGCATACTTGCCAGTATAACCCTAACAAGTTCAGATATTGTATAGTATTAGTTCACATACTCTATGGTACTGGTTCAAATATAGTATAGTATAATTTCAAATATTGTATAGTATTAATTCGTATATTAAATACTCCGTAATATTTTTATACCCACATTAATCTCTAGTACTATACAATATATTAACTAGTACTATACCGTAGGCGTACTAATACTATATCGTATTTAAACTAATATTTATATTTAACAAAAAATACATAACTTAACACATTTATAATTCTAGGCATACCATGCAAATTAATACATCAATATTAAAAAAATGATATTAACTAACTAGTAAGAAGAATAAAAGTGAGAATGAATCACACTGAACACACAATTCAATTAATAGATACGATCACACTCAATAAACATATGAATGCATCAACATGACGATGACCCCAAAGAAAATAATAAAGCTGATGCAATATTATGCTGGTTTCTTCCCCAATTCTCAACTCATTTAAGTTTCTAAATATAAATTTTATTTTTCAATTAGATTATATTATTAATTAGTTTTAAAAAATAATCTACAACCTTAAAAAAACTTGTAACAAATCAGATATCATTTTAGAAATAATGAAGACATAACAAAATAATCTTAGTTATTATAAATCAGATTAAAGATAGAAAGTGAGCATGTCATATTCATACATTTATACCCAAATTAGAAAAAAATTGAATTTTTTTAGTTTAGTTTTTTTTTTTCAATTTTTTTTATATTTTTTTCCTAAATTTTGGTCATTTTCTGAAGAAAAAAAAAACTGGAAATTTTATTTCATAATTTTATTTTTGAGTTTCATATTTTTTTAATATTCGTTATGTTTTTATATTTATTTTTTAAAAGTTAAAAAAATAGAATAATATTTAACTTCGTGGTAATTCATTGGTGAATCGATAGTAGGTGTATAATTATAATTTTAATGAGTTGTATTTTAATTTAATTGATAAAATGGTAATATAGTATTTTACATGTATTTTTCTTTTAAAAAATTTGGTGGTGGAATTAATAAAAAAGAAGGTAAATAACTAATAACCCATGTAAAAAATTGGATTTAGTTACATGTATGTAACTTGTACACATAAGTGCTTAAAAGAAGGGAGTGTCTAAAAAAAGGGAGTGTGGATTTATTAAAAAAGGAGGGTAAATAGCCAGTTACATACATGTAACTGGTACACATAAACAATTGCCTAATAATGATGGTGAAGAATCTGTGATGAGAACATAGTTAACACAATTTTTTTTTTCTTCTCTTTCAGAGTCTTCTAAGAGAATCCGTTGAAATCTCTACTTTTTAGAAGAGATTTTGATTAGTGAAATTTATTTATATTTTTGAAAGAGAATCCAACGAAATCCATAGAGTATTAAAATCCATAGATTGTTGAATACCTAAAAATTTCTAAAGACTTTTTAAAATCCGTATTGAATACCTCAAAATTTTGAAAGACTTTTAAAAATCCGGATTGAATACCCCCAGATTTTAAAAGTCCAAAAAAATCCAACAGAATCTCAATTGAATACACCCCATAAGAGAATCCGTTGAAATCTCTACTTTTTAGAAGAGATTTTGATTAGTGAAATTTATTTATATTTTTGAAAGAGAATCCAACGAAATCCATAGAGTATTAAAATCCATAGATTGTTGAATATCTAAAAATTTCTAAAGACTTTTTAAAATCCGTATTGAATACCTCAAAATTTTGAAAGACTTTTAAAAATCCGGATTGAATACCCCCAGATTTTAAAAGTCCAAAAAAATCCAACAGAATCTCAATTGAATACACCCCCTCTAGTCGAGCCTCCAACAAGTGATTTTCCATCTTTGTAACAATTAATCTGGTACCATTGCACAAACTTTTTTTTTTTAATCTATGTTACGAAGAAATATTATCGGGATTTCGATCTTTAATACAAAACGGTGATTTAAAATACCAGAGCACTTAACTAAGTTCAAAAAATCAACTGAGAACAATTCTTCATTATTGAAAGTAGACCTGTCAAAACGGGCCGACGGGGCGGGGCGGGCCAACCCATTTGCAAGGCGGGCTACCAAAACCCCAACCCAACCCAAAAATGGGCGGGCCGCGGGTTTTGACGGGCCAACAATTTTTTTTTTACAAAATATTTATTAAATTAATCAAGAAACATAAAAAATTACAGTATATATATTTATTGTACATAATAGAAATAAACATTATGCGCTAGAGTTTTTAATATTAGTTAGGTTTATTATATATTGTTATTAAATAAAGTTGGATAGCTTAAGTGGTTAGAGCACCATTATTGACTTGTAATGTCTTGAGTTCCCTTCCTGTAAAGGGAATTATTTTTTTAATTAAATATAGTATTTTTTAAAAAAATCAAAATATGGCGGGCCAGCCCGCCAAAGACCGCACCAACCCGCCAAAAACCGCAGCCCAAACGGGCCGGCCCGCCTGGGCCCACCTCCTGGCGGGCTTGGAAAATCCTGGCCCAACGGGCCCAGCCCGTTTTGACGGCTATAATTGAAAGTTTGGCCAAACACTTTGCACACGCTTTGCACACACTATCAGAACTCATGTGCACTTTCTCTTCACCATGTAATTTAGACAACACATGTTCATTAATAGTTTCAACAACTTTATGAGTAGGAGCTAGAATTGCCCTATCTTCAAAATAACTCGATTGACAAAAATTAGTGTCAATCAATGGTAGAGAGCATTGATTATTGCCTCAATTGGATCGTGTGCTTCCGACAAAGTGGGATAGCTCAAGTGGTTAGAGCACCACTACCTAGGCCCCAGGTCCTGGGTTCGAGTCATGGGGAGGGGAAAAAGGGATGGGGGTATTTAACTTGTAATCAAAAAAAAAAAAAAGGATCGTGTGCTTCCACTATCAAATTTTGTTATGGAATTTCTAATTATGAATAACCATCGTTATATTCTCTTCCATCACTGACCTTCAAAATTCAATTCGAGAATTTTCGGAGTTGCTCATCTACTTCATCACAACTTGAGTCCCTTGATTGCAATCTCACATTTCTCTTCGGTCTAAGTACCTTTCATGATTGATTTCAACCAGTAAGAAGAATAAATTGTTGCATAAAAAATATCCTCTATAAAATTTATTTTTGTCTTAAGGCTATAGAAGTCAAAATAAGATTAAACAGAAGGAGAGTTTGAATGCTTAATTTAATTGGAAATTAACATAAGGAAAAAAGTATAAAATTAATTTGATGGTTACCTAAAACTGTAGTAGTGGACGACGGGCGACGTCGTCGGCATTGTGGATTTGGAACAGATGAGGCATATAGATTTAGTGTTGTACACAACGACTCTAATGAATCGACTCAAAGGAGGAGGTAGTTTGAGCAAAAAAAAGTGTGACAAAAGAATGGATGCGAAATAACTACTGAGAGCGGCGAAATTGCAGCAGCGAACAATGAAAGATCAGTGATAGAGGGCGAGACATCGGTGAACAACGAAAGAGCGAAGAGAAAGGGTGAGTTAGTGGGCAGCGGCTATAATCGACGACAAAATCCCTAGATCCGGTATGTTTATTTAGATTAGAATTAGAAGATAGATGGATACATACATACGTGGATTTGTAACAAATGGGGCATAGAGATTTAGCATTGCGCACGACGACTCTATTGAATCGACTCAATGGAGGAGGTAGTTCGAGCAAAAAAATTGTGACAAAAGAATGGATGCGATATAGCTGCGAAGAGCAGCAAAATTGTGGCGGCGAACAACAAAAGATTGACGATACAGGGCGAGACAGTGGTGAACAATGAAAGAGCAGCGATAACTAACGTCAAAAACTCTAGACCCGGTAAAGGAAACGACGTATGTTATACATTAGAAAGAAATATAGATTAGAATTAGAAGATAGATGGATAGATACAAACCTGGCTTTCCAACTCATTTTTTTAATTGAGAGAGCTTCTCTCTCTAGAGAGTTGCTTCTCCCTTTTTTCACCGCCATCCGTCGCCGTTCCGTCGTTCACGTTGCCATCATCGTTCTTGTCTCTGTTGCTGCTCTGTCTTTGTTGTCGCCTCACATCTGTTGGTTTTTCGCTTCTCTCTGATCTCTTATGTTATTTTAGTTTTTGCTAGATTTGAGTTGTAGATCTACAAAGTTGAGTTGTAGATCTGCAGATCTGGTGTAGTTTTTTTTCAGTTCTTGTTAGGGATCAATGTAGATCTTGTCCGTAACGGAGCCACAGTGACCGTTCGGGTATATCTTCGTTGATCCTATTTTATTGCTTTCTTAGGTAGTTTTGGTGCTTGCTTAGTTTTTATTTTTGTTTCTGTTGGTTGTCACTGTTGCACGGACTTTGTTGTGGTTGTGAGACTTTTTTGATGGTTGGGCTCCTTGAGATAGTCTCGAGAGCCCTGGTGCTCTGGTACTTTTGAATCGGGTACTCGTGGAACTTTGCCTGTTTATTCTGTTTTCTATTCTTGATATGAGAACACCTTAGTGTGGGGTTGACAAAGTGGGATAGCTCAAGTGGTTAGAGCACCACTACCTAGGCCTTAGGTCCTGGGTTCGAGTCATGGGGAGGGGAAAAAAAGGGATGGGTATTTAACTTCCATAAAAAAAAAAAAAACCTTAGTGTGGGGTTGTTTCATTTAAAGATTGGAGACCTGAACACTGTTAAGGCAGAGGGAAGCTTGTCTTTCCTCTTCACGCGATTGGAGTGGACGGCGATATCCGTTTGATTTGAAGATCAAGATCTTAGGCTCGTGATTTGTAACTATATTTTATGATCTTGTAAACCCTCCATCAAAAAAAAAAACTCATTTTTTTAATTGAAATGAAGCAGTGTAACAAAATTACACATGTAATCTGATTTTTCGTCAAATGACACGTATGCAAAATCTCTCGTAAGATGACACTTCAACAGTTATAAACTCTCTATTAGTAATATAGGAGATTAATCTATTTTATTTATTTTTTCTTAAAATTTGTACCAAACTTTTAATACTCTATCTGCCCTTTTAAAACTTGTTTATTTACTTTTAACAGTATTAGTGATTGTTGAGATAGAGAGAGATAGAAAAAAGAAAAAGTAGATAAAAGTAAAGAATAAAAAAAAGGTAGAAAAAGATATGAAGGAGAAAAGGTAGAAACATATAGTGAGTATTGAAAAAAAAAACAAAATTAACTTTCAATAAGTCGAAAATGATAAAATTTATAATTTTCGAAGGAACGAGATATAATGTAGGAGTAATATAAAATGAGTAAATCTCTAACTTTCAATAAGTCGAAAATGATAAAATTTATAATTTTCGAAGGAACGAGATATAATGGAGGAGTAATATAAAATGAGTAAATCTCCCATGTATGCATTTTGTGTTAATTGTTCTATTGAATAATTACAATTATTAATATTAGTAAACTGTTCAGTAAAAATAAATAATGGTACTATCTAAAAATACATTTAAGTAGCATATACAAGAATTTGGAATATAAAGTAGAAAAAAAAAACGTTATTAAAATAAGATATCATTACTACTTCCTCCATTCCAATTAGATATGTTAGAGAAGAAACAGTTAAATGAATATTTTTCTGATAAAAAATTTTATACAAATTCAATAAAATAGGAATTGGATCAAAATATTGTTCAAAAAAACCATGTCAGAAAAATAGAGAACAAAAGACACAGAGTCTGAATAATTTTCAACAACACTGAATACAATAATTATAAACCATCGAACTACACACCATAATTATAAAAACAAAATACATCAAACTAGTACATGACCATCATAATATGACTAATTTGGCTGGTCACCCTTGTCACTCTCACTTATTTTTCCTTTGGTATTTTTCTTGTTGGTTACTTTTGATGAACTATCACTCTTTCTCATGTAAGTAGTTAGGTTTGACATAGTGATGCAATCACTCCTCATTTAATTGAATTGGATATCCTTGATGATTGCACAACCTATAAAATAAGAAATTAGTCACATAACATTATAAAAATATAAAATGAGATTGTAAACCAATACATACAATCACATTTGCCCCACCGTGATTCTTTCTTTCCTTAGAATCCTTACTATCCTGTAAAATGAAATGTAAACCTAGGTGAGGGAAAGTAATTAAAAGAGGAAAAATGAGATATCAATTTTTTAACTTGACGCTCAAAACCATTCTCCCCGTGAGTCAATGGTAGATTAACTAACAACATGATCAATTTTGATAGAATATAATAACTGAGATATTATTCTATAGGATGAAAACAAGTCTTTATAAATAAGACATTCATTAAAGAAAAATAAGTGTATCTAATTGGGACAAAGAGTATATTATAAAATTCGAATGAACGAGATCATTTGAGTTATTCTGGGTCTCGATGTTTGCGGCTCGAATCCCCTATTTCAAAAGGGTATGTCTCATGTGGAATTGAGTCTATATATGAAACTGAGTTGACCAAGTCAATAGTCAATCATTGACTTGGTCAATTTTATTTTATTTTCAGTAAAATTTTATTTTTTAGTGTTACACTTTTCAATTGTCGTGACTTACACTTTTCAAAATAATATTTTCAGTTATATTGACGTACACTTTTTGGTAATAATATATTGCACATTTTAGTTATATAGACATGCACTTTTCAGTAAAATTGTGTTGCACTTTTCATTTATAATAACCTACACTTTTCATTAAAATATTGTGTTGCACTTTTCAGTTATACTAACATGCACTTTTTAATAATATTGTGTTGCACTTTTCAGCTATACTAACTTGCACTTCTAGTTATAATACTTTCATTTTTCATTAAAAGTTGTGTTGCACTTTTCAATTATAGTGACTTACACTTTTTAATAAAAAAACGTGTTACACATTTTAGTAATATGGTGTTACACTTTTTAGTAATATTGACTTACATTTTTTAACACCTACATTTTCGAAAAAAAATTATCAATAAAAAAAAATTACAAAAAAAAAAAAAAGTTGACCAAGTCAACCCTAATTACTTGTATAGAATTGATTCTATACAAGACCAATTCATTTCAAAATGGTGATTCATCTACTATTTCATACTCCCTTCCTCTCATTTAGATATACTTATTTGACTTTTCACAAAAAATAAAAATTTTTATTACACATTAGACTAGAGATGTTTATCCGGGTTGGGCTAACCGGGCTGACCCGTTTAACCTTGAAAAATACAGGGTTAGGGTTCATGAATAATATGCCCGTTTAAAACCGAGATTTTTTTGACCCGGATCGGTTAGTCCGTGGGCTAAACCGGGCCAGCCCGCTAGCCCGAGTTGTTACCTTTTTTTCTTTTTTTAAATAAATAACCTAAGAACAAATTACCATCCATTAGTCATTATTACTATTTTTTATTAGATTATAATATTTGTTTATGAGTTCTAGAATTGTGTTTAAATTATACTTTTTTTTTTCTCATTTACCGATCATTAACTAATTATGTATTTTTCTATTTTATTTGCTTGTTGGACGTGCCAATTGAGACCTTTAATTTTAAAAGAAAAAAAATTATTGTAGCCCGTTAGTGGCCCGTTTAGCCCGTGGCCCGCTAGGATTAGGGTTAGGTCTCAACAATTGTAGGCCCGTTAAATATGAACCGGTTAAGACCCTAACCCGTTTAGCCCGTAGCCCTGTAGGACTGGTCCTATAGGGCTAGGGCCAGCCCGATAGACATCTCTACATTAGACAAGTAAATTTTTTATTTTAACTCTATTTAATGAATGCTATAATTTATAATATACTCCCTCCGTTTTTTTTATAAGATGTTTTAGAGTAATTTATTAGAATTAAGAAAGGGTATGTTTTAACAAATATACCCTTAAATTATAAAGGAGATTTCTAATTTCATTAATTTCATTCCATAATACACATTAAATATTTTACATAATAGCAAGTTTGTATATAAAAAAGATTTGCGTGAAGATTAGTTAATTAGAGTAATTTAGAAATTATGATTGTTTTCAAAGTTAAATAGAGGTCATAATTGGAATAAACATTATAAAAAATCTAAAACATCTTATATTTATGCAAAAAAAAAAAAAAAAGATTTAAAATATCTAATAAAAAAAACGGAGGGAATAATTAATAAAGAGGGTTATATTAGTAAATAAATTAAAAAATATTACTCTATATAAAAATAAAATATAATATTTACGACACGTGTCCTATTAAAAAAATTAACTGTGGCCTTCAATTCCTTCTCTTCCGTTTAAATTCCTTCTCAAAAATATATATGCCAAATCTTAGAAAATTCAACTGAATCCAAGCCCAAAATATATTGGAGCAAATCTGATTGATATTCAGAAGATTGGAACAAATATTACCAAAATAACTTTAATGGAAAGATTGGATAAATATAGAAATTTTAAAAGGGGAAAAAATTCTGAAATTGCAATATATATGGAATCACATTAACACAATTTTTTTTAACTCCAGTGGTGTCAACACGAACCCAGACAAATTCCGGTGGTATTCTCGCGGCATCATATTTCTTGGTAACAATTACTGACTTCTGATTTTTTGCGTCTCAATAGTTCTATGTTTATGTAAACTATGTGTTTGATGAAATTCCTGAATGAAAATACTTTCTATAGAACATCAATAAGCTACCCGGTAATCAACATTATCTCAGACTCATTTATGATTTGATGGTTGGGACTGAATTTCTGTTGAATAGCAAAATAAATATTTTCACATCTTAACAACTAGAATGAGGTTGAATTTATATCAGCGGCATGTTTAGCTTTCGAGTCTGAGTTTTATCATCCTTTTCTGCTCATCATGTTATCTCTAGTTTTTCTACGGCTGGTGCCTCTCTTTACTTTTTTTTTGACAATGCCTCTCTTTACTTTACTTTGGCAATAATTATAATTTACTCCGTATTTGTTTTTGCCGATCGCAGCCGACGGATTTACAGATCACGGCCGAGGGAGTTACAGGCGGCTGCGGCTGACGGAGTTGCAGATTGCTGCGCGCGGCGCTCACTCCTACTTCTTTTCCTATTTATTTTTTTGTTTTTGATGTTGCTGATCTTGCTATCATGATCGACAATGGAGATCGGATTTATGACTAGATAATATTGAGTTTTTTTTTTTTTGATTTTCTGGTTGGAATTACCAATTTCAAAATGCCCCATTCTCTCTTCTCTTGTTAATCGGCCTAATTCTGTTTGTGGTGCAGGAATGCTGAAGTTCGACAACCCTTGTCAAGGAAGGTCTCCGTTCCATCATCAAGAATAAACCCTTATAGGATGGTTATCGCATTGTGGCTTGTGATTCTTTGCATTTCTCTACACTATCGATTAACCAATCCAATACCCAATGCATATGCGTTGGGGTTGATTTTTGTGATTTGCATATGCATTGGGTACTGGATTGGTTAATCGATAGTGTAAAAAAATGCAAAGAATCACAAGCCACAATACGATAACCATCCTGTAAGGGTTTATTCTTGATGATGGAACGGAGACCTTCCTTGACGAGGGCTGTCGAGCTTCATCATTCCTGCACCACAAACAGAATTAGCGAGAAGAGAGAATGGAGCATTTTGAAATTGGTAATTCCAACAAGAAAATCAAAACAAAAAAAAAACTCAATATTACCTAGTCATAAATTCGATCTCCATTGTCGATCATGATAGCAAGATCAGCAACATCAAAAAAAAAAAAAGAATGGAAAAGAAGTAGGAGTGAGCGCCGCGCGCAGCGATCTGCAACTTTGTCAGCCGTCGCCGCCTGTAACTCCCTCGGCCGCGATCTGCAAATCCTCCTCTTCCGGCCGCCTACCTGTCGCGCCTTGTGTGAAGACGAAGGGTCCCGTCGTCCCGGGCACGCTGCCGCTGACCCATCACCACTGGTTCGAATTTCTGACAATGGAGTAAGAAAAAAAAGACCTGCCATGGTGATGGTGGGTTTCTTCGATTTTGTTTTGATGATATGCTGGAAAAATTAAAATGCTAGATACTTACTATTCAGCCAATTTTGATTTGATGATTTTGATGATATGAATTTCCTACTTTGATTGTTGTATTGATCGATTCAACGAAATGAAATCTAAGAAATTGAATTTGGAAAGTCAGAGATTTTCGAATATATGACCTACAATTTTGGAATTGACATCATCTGCGAATTTTATGGAATTTTTAATATGATTTATTTTTTTAATTTCGAAAATTAAGTCAAACATGTATACTAAGGACAGTTTTTGTTTTTTAGCTTCAATTTGAATCAATTAGAAACATTTTAAATTGATAGTTCCTATTTGTTTAATGGACTCTAATAATGACTCTATTCATAAATAATCTCTATTTTTAAGTACTTGGTCTATAACATAACATGATTAAATGTGATTAAACTGCTAACTCACCCTTTTTACAACCTGGAGTCATATTCTCATTATCTGATTTTGACCAACACCCACACATTTAGGAGCATCTTGACTTTCAGATTCATTAATTTGTTGAACAGGTTTGAGAGCATTAGTTATGAGTTAAAATACCAGTGAACTAGAATTATAATTGCATCATTTATTTTAAATATGAGTGAAAACATTACTCTACTATAATGATCGATGTGCACTAGAATAAAATATTATTTTCTCATTATTTGAATCTTAGTTTTTGTTTTTGTTTTAATATACATTGATTTGAAGCTTATTTGCATTTTCATATAACAATATCAATATTATTAATTTTGTTCATTCGTGTTCTATCATTCTTAGAATGAACATGGATAAGTTACTCCAAGATGGATAAGTTCTATCATTCTTAGAATGAGTCGGGTAATTGGATTTAGCATTAGAAGACATACGGTTCATAAAGTGATAGTGGAAGAATATTTAACAGGGTATTTTGTTGTGAATATCAAGGGCACAAACTAAAAGATAAAAAAGATGCGAACTATAAAACTAAATGTCCAACAATAAGAAAAGATTGTGGTGCACTAATGAAGACTAATGCTAGATATTGTGCTAAATATAAGGTTGTTTGTTGTTGCCAAACATAAAGGTCACGATCTCGTGAATCCTAGAAAAGCTCACATGCTAAAGTCTCATAAAAAAATAACTCATGTCCAAGCTTCACAAGCAGGTGATTTAAATTGTTCAGGAATACCACCAAGCAGTGACGGACCCAGAAATTTTCGGTAGGGGGGCCCGATTAACATTATTATAAAAAAAAAATGTGTACTCATTATTTTCATCAAAATTTTACATTATAAAATTGTCAATACGTCACATTTCATTAAATTAAATTGATCGGATAAGTTGACTTTTGCTATGTTTTGGTACAAGTTAATACTCCTTCCGTCACGTGATAACTTGCACATTTTAACCGATTCACTTTAAAAAACAATTGAATTTAGTGGTGTAGAGTCAAATAAAAAAGCGTATTTTGAGTGATTTGATAAGGTGTAAGGTGGATTTAGTAGGATGTAAAATAAATTTAGTGAAATTTAGAATAAAATGTAAACCCAAAATGAGTGACGATTTTAAAATAAAATGATGTTCGAATATATATTAATTTTGTGGATTATTTTTATATCAAAAGTGTGCAAATAATTATAAAATAGAGTATTAATTTTAATATGTGTGAAATTACCAAAATACCCCTAACAAATTTACAAAATTAGTGGGGGGCCCACGGGCCCCATGGGCATTACGTAGGCCCGTTACTGCCACCAAGTGCAAGTTTTACCCTAATGTCAAAGCAAGTGGGTGGTCGTAAGAATTATTTGCGATCAAAGAGAACTGTACAAATGAAATCTGGTGATACTGGGGGAGTATTGTACGGAGTAATACTTACAAAAGAGGCAACTAGATGATTCAATTTTTTTTTTATGCTATACAAGTTGATGAGGATGACTTGATAGCTAACATTATTTTGATTGATGCTCAGATAAAGATAGATTATGCTTGTCTCGATGATGTGATTAGTTTTGATACGACACATAAGAAAAATAAAGAAGAGCACTCATTCCTCTTTATTGGTGTTAATCACCATATACAAACAATTATTTTTGGTGCAACATTGTTGTATGATAAAACCAAGGTAAAAAATATCGGCATCGGTGGAAATATCGAGACCTTAAATTTGTGGAAATATCGATGGATATATAGATATCGAATATCGATATCGGTAAATTTTTAAAATTGTGGATATCTGGATATTTTTGTCCATGGATAAAACTACATCGACACTTATGTGGTTGGTTGACACGTTTGCTAGAGCAATGTCCGACAAAATACCTCAAACCATTCTTACAAATCAAGATGCCGCATTTTGATATATATGCCAAATACATAAAAGATGATATGCTCTAGGCCACTGTGTTGTTTGATGTGCCAAATAAATGTCGATGCAGTTTCATTATACAACAATGTTGCATCAAAAATAATTGTTTGTCGATGATGATTAACACCAACAAAGAGGGAAAATTGGTGCACTTATTTATTTTTATTATGTGTCGTATCAAAACTAATCACATCACTGAAACAAGCATAATTTGTCTTCATCTGAACATCAATCCAAATAATGTTAGCTTTCAAGTCGTTCTCATCAACTTGTATAACATAATTTTTTTGGATCATTTAGTTGCCTCTTTTGTAAGTATTACAATACTCCCCCAGTATCACCAAATTTCATTTGTATAGTTCTCTTTGAACGCAAATAATTCTTATAATCTTCAAATATAAATCCAACGTTTTCACGATCACCCACTTACTTTGACATTAAGGTAAAACTTGCACTTGGTGATATTCCTATACAATCTAAATCATCTGCTTGTGAAGCTTGGACATGAGTTATTTTTCTATGAGACTTTAGCATGTGAGCTTTTCTAGGACTCACAAGATCGCAACCTTTATGTTCGGCAACAAAACGAACAACCTTATATTTAGCACCATATCTAGCATTAATCTTCATCAGTGTACCATAATCTGTTGTTGGACGTTTAATTTTATAGTTCACATCTCTTTTATCTTTTAGTCTGTGCCCTTGACATTCACAACAAAATGCCTTGTTAAGTATCCTTCCACTATCATCTTTATGAGTTGGGATATTCACCCACCCCTGAGCTTATTATAATACTCCCTACGTCTCTTACTTAAGGACTCAAAACTTTTGGGCATGCGCTTTAATGTATGAATTGTTTATTAGTATTATAGAAGATAAAAGTGGGGGTAATAAAGACTTTTCAACTTTATGAGTAGTAAAGTTATTTTTTAGTATGCATAAAGTATTAAAATTTGATGTAATATTGAGATGTTTTGAGGGGATAGTTAAAATATTTTTTACTATTTTAAGTATTGGTCATTAAGTAAGGGAAACAAAAAATGGCAAAATGAGTCATTAAGTAGGGGACAAAGGGGGTATGTATTAGTTTTGATGGCCAAAACATGTAATTAAGTATCAAGTTAATGTGTAATATCATAAGTCATAAGCTGAATTGTATATAACAACTTTTTAGTCTAAGTCTAGTGGAACTCGGTTGTATGTATATCAACTGGCACCATAAGAGCTTATCAGAGTATATTAAAGACTGAAGACTAGAAGACCTATGAAGAAAAGAATAGTTCAAGTGATAATCAGATGAATAGGTCCTTGTATACCTAAGTCAGCTGAGACTTGATTGGGTGTTAGATTGCTCGTATTTGTGCTCATTTTTGCTACATTATTGAAGCATTTTGATGCGATTTTGGTCTTAATTGATAGAAATTGTGCTACTAACCTTGTTGTCAAGAAATGTGTTCAAAGTGTAGGAAACAAGGTAAAATAGTCCATTTTAGAAGAAAAACGAGCATTGGTGCATGGGAATTGAAGTTCGGTTGGAGAATGAGCAAGGAAAGCCGAGAAAAAGAGAAGAAAAAGTCCAACATGCAAAAACCACACTGGCGGCCGAGTGAACTCACTCGGTTGACCGAGTCAACTGACATTTTTCGGGGAATTTTGCGAATTTTGAAGAACTCCAAGGAACAAGTTGTAAATTTCGTCTCACACACTTTTGGAAGCCTTAAACACTTCCAAAAACAGTTTGTAGAGGGGCTTGGCCTATTTTATTGAGAAACCCATAAACCCTAAGTCGGACTTAGCCCAATTTCCACATTTCTTGCTACTTTAATTCCGGGTTTAGCGAAAATGTAGAATACTTAGCATAGTTTGGAAGAACAAGACTCTACTCTTTTGTAATAACTAGGTTTTTGGAAGAAACAACAATGTGACTTCAAACCATTCTCTCAATTTCTATATAATTTCATATTTGATGTTTATGTTAATTTCTTGTGTTTTTTTGGCCATGGGTGTTTCTCCTAACACCATGGGCTAATTTTATTTATGATTTGGGTGTTCTAAAACCATGTGATTGTTGAGTTTCAGAATTGTTGAGCTTTGTTATTGTTGATTCTAGGATTATTGCTTCTTTTGATGGGAATTATTGATACTTTGTGTGTTAACTTCTATTAATCCATATTTTGATGCATGTTTAGCGTAGACGAGAGTTACATGGACATGTGTATATTTATGGTGTGAGTTGTTGGTATGCAATTGTGATAGTTATACTTTTAATTCGTCGAGAGAGAGTTAATCATATTAGAACCCCATTAAAAGATATTAATTACTTGAATGGTTGTTTGAGTAGTTGGTGAGGATTAGGAAGAAAACCTTATTATCGGGTTTGGGAACACCTTAGAATTAAGGCTATATTACCCGAAGGGAAATGGTTGTCATCCTAGGCAAACCTTTATTGAAGCATTAACAAAGTAAAAACAATTCCTCTCGATTTCACTAGGTAGAGAACACCCGAAGCATTCTCTCACCCTTGCACTTCTTCGAATTATATTCGTAGTTGTTTATTGTTTTATTTGTCAAATTCTTGCTTTGATAGTAATTTTTCTTCTTAAGTTGTGGTAATCTCTCTTATTGGTTATTTGTTTACTTTTAGTAATTTAAATTACTTGTTCGTTCTAGGTTAGTGTTTGATTTAATTTCTTGCATCTTGGTAGTAAGTTAGCTTAGTTTTAGAAATTCTAAACCCAAAACCGTAGTTACATTGGTTATGCCAACATACAACTCTAGGAACTCATTGCACACACCCACCTCCTCGGTCGATACTACTTGGTCGAATACTTCCATTACTACTACGAACCCTTATGCTTGAGGGGAAGTAATTAGTCAAAATATTTGCCTAAAATTCGTTCAAGTCAAGACTCACAAGAATATCAGCCCAGTTGATATGGACTAGAGTTGCACGCAGACAACTGATCTTATCCCTATGACACTTAGAAAAATATTCAAAGAGAAAGCTTACAAGACAAGATCAAGTAAAGATCAGCTCAGTTGAGGTTCACCCTCATCTTGATCATAGTGTTGTTGGACCCAGTCTGACACTAAGCTGATGTGGATCAACGAGAAATCGACACATCATTAAAGTCTGCATGCTTGAACAACTTGAAGTGCTTGAGTACGAAACATTAAATGACATTTAATGCACATTCCTTTTGAGGATGAAATCCGTACCAGAAATCGTGGAAGAAGATTGAAAGCATATGAAATGCTGAGATTTGACTGCAATGACTCATTCACAACGACCAGTTTTTAATCATACCTATAATTACAAGAAACCATTCATGGAAATGATTACTGACTACTGAAGTTACGATCATTTTGAGAGAGAAACTAATAAGAACTCATACAACTAATACCAGCCTTGAAGCATACTCCTACGTTATTTCTCATCGTTCTTCTCTTCTGCGTTATTTCTCAACGTCCTTCTTTCTTGGATGAATTAGGTTAAAGAAGGTTAATGAATATCGTATTTAATCGCTTTTTAATTGTTGATAAGGATAATTTTGTAAAAATAAAATATGAGTGATGATTTTTTTTTTTTAGAAAATAAAAATAATTTGATTCCACATATAATGGAATGGGTAAAGATAGGGGGATAGAGAGGAACCATAATTCTTTATTTTTGGGAATCACCATTCCACGAGGAATCACGATTCCGTGTAAAAAAAATATACCAATCATGAGATTAGGAATAGGTCCATGAATGCTCATTCCATTCTAAGTCAATTACCCCATACCAATCATGCCCTTATATCATTCAAGATCTTTAAGAGATCATCAACAATTCAAACTGTGAGAAAGTGAACATAAGATATTTTACATCTGAACCACTCAACAAGTTCTGTGTTATTTTCTTCATTGCTTATTTCAATATTGCTTCTGTATATTGTTCACACATCATTCATAGCATATTGATTTACATCAAACGCACAAAACGTTTTTGTCAAACTCATGATATTTTGAATTACACATTTTGAAAATGAGTTTTTCATATAAACGAGTATAAAGATATTTGGGCCACTCACATTCCCGCACTTACGATTCGAAGGTATTCAAGTAACTGAATCAAATGAGTAAGCCTTCAGTTATTTGGGTATCATCTGATTGTGTTTTACACTCGCACTCTACCGGTTGTTTCCTTATTCGCAGAGGACTCGGTATTCACTCAAATCATCATATACAACTGAGTCACAAAATGGTTTTTGGCAAAAAGTTTTAAAGTCTATTCACCCCTCCCCTCTAAACTTTAAACCTCTCACTACTCGTTTAGGGGACCTACAAGTGGTATCAAAGCAGTGGTTCTAACGAGCTACTGACTTTGAATATTATCGAATCTTGCGGAAGATTCATTGTAGTACACTCGAACAGATCTTTTGAAAAACTCATGCATTTTCATATACCATGACTATAGACACTAACTCGTGTCACTTGCCTAAGTTTTCAGTAGAAGTACGAGTACTAGAAAGTACGCATGCAACTTCATTTCAACTCTATTCACGATCTTATGTGGTCTATAATAACCACATGGTCAATTGTTGTTAAAACATCAAATACTGTTGTCAATGGTGTTCGTGGTGTTCCCATAAGAGAAATGTCCTAAAAGATCGAGCTGATCTGACTCCCGACGAGATGATGTAAAATAATCTTGATAACATTGCCAAAAATTTGATCATGAGCACCTTACCAAATAAATATGTAAGAAAAGTACTCAAATGTCAATCGACAAAACAAACGTGGGACGTGTCATTTGTTCTATGTGAAGGAATTGAGCAAATCAAAGAGAACAAGCTTGTTGCAGCCGTTCAAAGATTTGAAGCATTCAAAATGCAACCAAATGAGAACATAGACCAACTAGATACACGATTCACAAAGATCATCAATGACATCGAGTCACTTGGTAAAAAGTGAGAGGTAAATTTAAAGGTATTAAAATCTCTAGCCTCTAAATGACGTATGAAAGTGATCGTTATCAAAGATACAAAGGATTTGAGTGCATGACCCGTTCAAACTCTATTACAACATCTAAAAGCTTATGAGTATGAACTATTAGATGAGAATCCTATAGATTCCATCTACTTCATCTACTAAGTTGTAGCCTTCAAGGCATCAGATGTCGCACGAGGACAAAGCCACTCTGCTAGTGTTGTTCCTAGTGTGAGAGACGAAGTAGAAGGATCATACCTAAGTCTGAAAGAGTAGATGACCTTGATGATCAAGCATTTTGATAAGATGAATACAAGACATGGTAAGTATAAGCAATATTATAAAACCAATAGATTCAAAGCTAACTGTGCAAAACGATCATCATCTAAGATCATGGAGAGATCAGAACGTGATGCTTCACTTGCTGATACATCAACGAGAGCGTATAATAAAGAAGATATATACGAAGAACACAAAAGAAACACACATTAATTCTGTTAATTCTATAAATACCCGAAAAAGTGACAAGAAATCAAATACGTTGATTCACAAGAATACCGTAAAAGAGATTTAGAGATAAACTCTTTTTTTTAATTATTATTAATCAATTCAACTCCCTAATAACAATATAAAACTTATCTATTTATAATATGATATACTTGGAAATACTAAATATAATAATATCAAAACAAATCTTCTAAACATAAACATAAATATCTAACAAATATTGATATTGATTTTCATTAATATCTCCATCATTCTCCCGTTCCTGAAGATGATTCGCCCTCGAATCATGTTTGTTCTCATTAGAAAGATACGAAAACGAGTTGGAACATCTTTGTATTCTTTTGGCCACAAGACGATAACAACTTGACATTCTGTTGCCAAAGCAGTTTAAGTTTCATCATCATTAGTAAAACGCACAAAATAATTATTCTCAACCTCCATCATTAAGTCAGTGATATTGAGATGAACACCCTTAACTACAAAAATAATTTCCTTCTCCTTCTCCTCATAAAAAATTGGGGTGCCACTATAACCATCATCAACAAACTCATCAAAATATTTATCGAAAATTGGTGGTCCATCATAACTACAATCTTCATCAAAATATTCGTAAAAAAATGGTGGTCCATCATATTCAGCGAATATAGGACTACATACCAATGTATTGATCGGATGACAGATCTGCATATTATCATCTTCATAAGTTGATTGCACATCAAGAATAGTATCATAAATCGGTTGAAATCTCAGAACCATCGTCAAGAATCGTACCTAGTCTCTGATTACCAACTAATGTAGCAACGAGAGTGTATAATAAAGAAGAACACAAAAGAAACACACATTAATTCCGTCGATTCTACGAATACTCGAAAAAGTGATAAAAACACAAATACGTTGATTCACAAGAATACCATAAAAGTAAAAGAGATATAGTGATAAACTACATGCATTTCATCCCAATTAGACCAAGTCAAAACCCTAAGCCCATTTAGCTCAAAAGAAAAATTAAGATAATTTTAAAAAATTCGCGGGTCATAAGCTCGGATCCGGGTTGTCCAGAAAATTCGCGGGTCACAAGCAGGTAGTTTACTACATGATCAAAATATTGTTACTACAAGATCAAAAAATTACTACTACAAGGCCAAACATTTAATACTACATGTCAAAACATTCTGACAAATTCACCCAAAAAATTAAATGTCCAGAATATTTTTTGACATGTAGTAATACACTTTTGACCTTGTAGTGATAAAATTTTGGTCTTATAGTAACATTGTTTTAGGAGGGTGTATTCAATTGAGATTCTGTTGGATTTTTTTGGACTTTTAAAATCTGGGGGTATTCAATCCGGATTTTTAAAAGTCTTTCAAAATTTTGAGGTATTCAATACGGATTTAAAAAAGTCTTTAGAAATCTTTAGGTATTCAACAATCTATGGATTTTAATACTCTATGGATTTCGTTAAATTCTCTTTCAAAAATATAAATAAATTTCACTAATCAAAATCTCTTCTAAAAAGTAGAGATTTCAACGGATTCTCTTAAAAAAACTCTAAAAGAGAAGAAAAAAAAATGTGTTAACTATGTTCTTTGATAAGCATCACAGATTCTTCACCACCATTATTATCGTGAAAAAAATTACATCTCTGTATTTTAAAATTATGTTCTTTCTTTAAAAATTATAGTATATCGGACACCGTCAATAATATCTAATAGACGTCAATTCCCCATTACAATTATTCAATAGAATTTTTGGTATTTTCAAATTGCAATTCACAAGTTCGATGGATTACATAACTTTCTTCGGAAAGAAGTCGCTCTGATGAATTTCCAGTCGAATATAAAGAAGATCAAGATTCATCTCGAGAAGGAAAATTTGGAATTGCTTTCTCAAAGACAACTACAACAAAGAACTTAAGCTAATGCATTGAGAACTATGTGAAAATGAGGCCGAGGTATAACTGTGATGAAAATGAAGATGAGAATAATAATGATAAATAATATTTTTTTTTTTGAACTAGCTTTTAGGGGCGTAGTTTATGGAAATCCAAATCAATAAAAAAATGTGTATTTCAGAATCCTGTCAAATCTATAAAAATCCATATAAATCAATAAAAAAGTCAGTCAAACTCTACATAGAGTCTATGGATTTTCTAAATCCACTGACTTTTTAAAGTCCAAAAAAATCCAACAGAATCTCAATTGAATACACCCCTCTTAGTCATGTAGTAGTCGAATAAGTCAGAATTATTTTAGTAATTTTGCCCAAAAAAAAATAGGGTTAATTGCAAAAAAAACCACAAACTTTATAGTGTTTATCAATTACAACATATCTTTTTTTTCTTTGCAATTCAATACACCACCTTTTTAAGTTTTGCAATTCGATGCATGTGTTTATTTTTCGACAACACAATTCATGTGTATACACTGAAGCCGCATTAAAGTTCTACACAAATATCCACGTAAACGTCATGACTGATCAATAAAATGTACTCCAGTAATTTTTTTTATTTTAAAAACTTTTTTAAATAAAAATAATATACAAAATTTTACATTATTTTTTTTTACTGTAATTTGGAGGACACAGTCTTATTCTTTTGAGGTTTTGAAGAAATGATACTAATAATTAAATTGGTTTATGATTTTTTTTAAACAATTTTCTTTTAGTATTGTTTTTAGTTTAAAATAATTTTTTTAGTATTCTTTTTAGTTTAAAATTACTTTTTTAGTATTCTTTTTAATTAAAAACGTTTTAAAAATAAAAAAAATAAATTATTCATCATTCGTGATATTTATGTGACACCTCGACAATTTTGACAATCACATCATAATTTTAATTGTTGTCAGAAAATTGACAGATGTATTGAATTGTAAAACTTAAAAAGGTGGTGTATCAAATTGTAAAGAAAAAAAAGATATGTTGTAATTGATAAAAACTCTAAAGGTCGCGATTTTTTTTGCAATTAACCCAAAAAAATAAGTGTATAAAATATTTTTGTACTTGTAGTAATACACTTTTGGCCTTATAGTGACAAAATTTAGGTCTTGTAGTAACTTAGTTTTGATCATGTAGTAAGATAATATTTTAGAACGAAAATAAATATTTTAATTAAAGTTGGCCCGTTTTGACCCGTGGTTGACCCACAAATTTTAACCTAATTGACCTTAATTGGTTAATATTTTGCATGTATGCAATATTGTATATAAATTTTTGTGTTTTTTATTAATCAATTCAACTCCTTAATAACAATCTAAAACTAATCTATTTATAATTATGAAATATTAGAGAATAAGAAACATATAAATACTAAATATAATAATATCAAAATAAATCTCCTAACATAAGCATAAATATCCAATTTTATATTGATACTTGATTTCCATCAATATCTCTATCACTATCACTTCCCATAATCGGGTGCTCCATATCGAACAAGATACTTACTCTGCAACTAAGCTCCAAAATCCACATTTGATTATTTTTTCTTCTTACGCTTGGACGAGGATGCATGGGTGTTCATGGGTAAATCGATTTTGAGAGCTGAGTTCGTCCCTTATGTGATTTCTCCATTTTTCTCTCTCAGTCTTTTCCCCCGTCGATCAAATTAATTGTGTTTTCCCTCTCAAAATTAGGGTTTTTTTTTTCTTCGTGTTTCTCCCTTTAGTGTTTCCCCTTCAGACGTCAATCCAAACGTGCGCTTATTTGACTTTTTTAATTTATAAATTTAACTTATAATTTAACTAATAAGATAAAAGATTTATACTAACAACTTCTATTTAATTTTGGGTAAAGTCTAGTATGCACTCGAGTGCATGCTGTGCACCCTAGTCCATGTGCACTTTTTAATTATTGACTTACACTTTTTGGTAAATGGTGTTGCACTTTTCAATTATTACTTATACAGTTTAATAATTGAAAAGTGGAACACCATTTACCAAAAAGTGTAAGTAACTGAAAAGTGCAACATGGACTAGGGTGTACAACATGCACTCGAGTCCATAGCAGACCAACCCTTAATTTTGAAGGATTGGTGGGGCTAGTGGGATCAAAAATGTAAAAGAAAATGACGAACGAGATCAAAAGCGTGATGGTTGTGACCAAAAGTGAAACCATAAGGATCAAAATCGTAGAGTCCCGTGATGAGTTGGACCAAAAATAAAATTTTCTCTCGAATTACCTCTTTTTTAATTTTTTAACACATGTCTTTGGCTCTTTGCATGCTTTATAAAAATAAAAAAATGGGTAGGTCTCGAATTGAGTCCATATAAGAAATTGAATTTTTTTGTTACACTTTTTAAAATAATATTTTAATTTATATTGACGTACACCTTTTAGTAATGTTATATTGCACATTTTAGTTATATAGACGTGCACTTTTCAGTAATATTATATTGCACTTTTTAGTTATAATAACTTACACTTTTCATTAAAAACTGTGTTGCACTTTTCAATTACAGCTACTTACACTCTTCAGTAATATTGTGTTGCACTTTTTTAGTTATAACAACTTACACCTTTCAATATATACTTAAAAAAAAAAAAAAAAAAATTAACTTTTGGTCAACACTAGATTCCAAATGTATACAAGACCTTGCTTAAAAAATAAACATACTCACCCAATGCGCGGGTTATATGTACTTTTTTTTTACCCATTTTAAAATTATTTATATACTTTTAATATAAAAGTAGTAACATACAATATTAATATATTTATAATATATTTTATTTTTAAAATTATTATTTAATATTAATATACTTTACATTTCAATAAATTATCCAAAATAATTATCAACTTACGGATTTAGAAAGAAAAAAAAAGTCAATCGAATCGTGAAATTCCAAAAAATTACAGTACTCAATAAATTAATAAACTCTCTAAGATAATATTTTTGGCCGGTTAAATTAATAAACTCGCTAAAATTATAAGATAATACATTTTTTTTGTAATTTCTATAGACACCAAATAAAATATAAATTAATAATTCCATATATACTACCTATTGATTTATGAATGTTTCTTAAAAAATGACTCAATTGTTTTTATTTTTTTTGTTCAAATCAATTTCACCTTAAATCTCGTCTCTAATTTTCCTTATCAATTTCACCTAAAAGTTTCACCATAGTTACTAAAAACTCATTCTTGCAATTGCTTTTGAGTGAGACTTCCTTGTTGTGCTTGCATAATGCTTTTCGAATCTCGTCAGTCATTGTTATTTTTTTCACACCTGTAAGATGAGAAGTATAATAATGTGGAAGATTGGAGGATTTTTATAAATTAAACCCATTTAATATACAATAAATAATTAGAAGTGGAAGTTTGAAAGAGTGTTTCTATAAATTACTGTAATAAAATATTAATTAATATTTAAATTAATAATTATTAATTTATAGATAAATTAATAACTTTTTTTAATTAATAAATTTCGGTGGTCCCAAGATTTACGGATTAATTAGAAAGAAATAAAAATGAATTACCACAATTCCACGAATTAATCACCCTCAACCGAACTTGCAAATTTTGTGTGTAAAAAATTGATAAAAATCAATTGAAAAATCCTTGCAAAGACCTTCTGCCTCCGTCCCAAAATTTTCTGCAGTTGCAGTTCTCGTATGACTTGTGGCGTGAAGGCTGCGTCTCCAGTTGGGGCGTGAAGGCGGCGTCTCTGTTCAGATTACGTCGTTAAGGTATCTAGGAGAATTTATCAGGAAATTGTGCAGTTTAATTAGCTATCAGTCTGTTACATGTGAACGAATTTAGGTGTTATAAAAGCAAATGCCAAAAAAGGTTATGCTTGTTGAGTTAATTAATCTAACTTCTGTTGAAGCTTTGTTATATTACTGCTGCTTTCCTTAGCTGTTTGTGCGATTTCTCTTTGATTAATCTCAAATTTAGGGTGTATTGTATTCACTGTGATGAGTTTTATCATATTTGATTCGTCGCCGATGACATCTGCAAGTGAAAAACTGAATTTTTTTATCCACATTTTACATATATAAATATTGCTTTTATACCATATATTGCAGGAACATGTGAAAAATAGAAAAAAGGCTGCATTCTTGGTTTCAGATTTCACCATGTAGATTTTGCTTTTTTTGGTTTGTTAATTTCAATTAGAAAAGCGGCTGTGTTATTTTGTAAGGAAGAATGATATGCTTTTGTTTTTGCAGTCTGTATTTAATAATGGGATTTTTAAGATTTCGTTTATTGTTTTTGTTGTTATAAGACTTTGTAGAAATTGAAGATTGAACATTTTTATGTTTTTTTTTCTTTAACGAATAACGAGGTTGACAAGCTCGAGTTTGTTTAACTTGTTAATGAGCTTTTGTGAGCTCGAATTGAGCTTGTTTAATTTGATAGCAAGGTTTTTGTTTAGCCTTCGGTAATGAACTTTTTGTGAGCCGAACTCGAACGATTCGCAAACCCGATATTTTAAGAGTCGAGCCAAGCTCGAGCTCTACTATTAGAGTTCGAATCAAGCTTGAGCCTGAATCCTGATGGTATTTGGCTTGGTTTGGTTCGTTTAAATCCCTATAATAGTGCATCTCCTAATCTCACTTTATTCGCCTCTTTGTTCCACATCAATGATGGATTTTGGTATTTTGGCTTTAGGGTTTTGAGTTTTGGAATGAAGCATGATAAAGGAATCGAAACAGTGAGCGTATAAGTTCTTACTGCTGAGAATTAGGGTAATTTATTTGTGTTAAAAATCTAAGTGTCTAAAGTTTGAGAACTTTGGAATCTGGACGCATACAATTGCAATTAGTTTCTGGTTATTGTCATGCATACATTTTTAGCAGCACATTTAGTAGGCTTTAAGAGATTTTTTTAGCTGATTTCTGCAGCTTTTTCAGCAATTCATTTGGATGGGTAATGGGCATTTAGCAAATCTTGATGAATTATCAGATCAAATTGATCTGTTTCAGAATTTCTTTTTCTGTTTATTAATTGATGAAATTGTCCAACATTAAATTGATGGTTTATTTTTGTGATGTTTCAGTTGCTCAGTAAAATGAAATATGATCAATTAATCTGAGCATTATAAAAACTACATGTGTGTGTGATACTTTGTTTTTCTTATGTACGAAGTGTCTTCTATGTTTTATTTATTAGGAGAAAGGGTTTTCAATGGGGAAGAGAAATAGGGCTGCCGTAGTGGTGCTTGGCGACATTGGGCGGAGCCCCCGAATGCAATACCATGCACTTTCCCTTGCTCAACAGGTATTTATCTATCTATATGTTCATGTATAGAAGTGGATGCGTGTAACATTGTTCGTAATTATCTTAACTTATGCTATCTCTTGTGTTTGGAGTATTACGTTATCTTCTGGACTGGTGAATACTGTAAAGAGATTATACTAAGTGTATGTTGTTATTTGCTAGAATATTGTTTACATGTATTTTCATGCTAATGTGATGTATCAAGTCATATTGATCAGATAGTGATCATTTTCTTTTGAGGCTATAGAAGAATCGCGTGCTTTGGTGCCAAGAAATATCAGGATGTATTTCTTGAAGGAAGAAAATTAGATTTGGTGCTATTGATTTTCTGTTGGATGTCATCTTTTTCTATTTTGCTGAGGGATTATGTCTTTATCACATATTCTGTTAGAAAGTAATTTTTGTCTTTTGCTCTTATCTTTTAGACCGAAAATGATGGTAAAGATTTAATACATATAACTGACCCTAGATAATGGGATGAAGGCTTAGTTGGTTAGTGTTCCCCCTGATCCATTTAGCCGACTCTAGATGATGGGATGAAGGCTTAGTTTTTCAGAATTGTTGGCCCTGCCACATCCCTTTGCTCTTATCTCAATTCTTATCTTGATAAACAAAAGGAAGTAACATGATATATGAGGTTGTTGATATAATTGCTTTTGGTAAAAAACTGAAAAAGCAATGTTGGTGGTTTTTAGCATTTTTGTATCTGAAATTTGACAGTAAAATCTAATTTTGAGTATATCCATTATAGATATTGAAGCAGTTATCTGTTACACATCATTTGATGATTAGTGTGAAAATGTCCTTATGTTGTGCCAAAACTTCATCTGAGTATTTTTATTTTCTGGACTGATAGCTTAAACCTCAAAGGGAAAATCATTTGGAAACCTAACAGGTTGGAGTGTTTGGAAAATCAACTATATATTTGTGGCCAAAACTGTAGAGCAAAATACTAAAATAAGAAAAATTCATTTTTTTTTGTCCGCAATAGAAAATGCTTCTTTGTGGAAGTGCTGCATGAATCATTTTACCCTTTTGGGACTTTGCTATAAATATTTTTCTACTTTCTTGCAGGATTTTATAGAAGTTGATATTGTCGCATATGGAGGTATGCTTGTGTTCTGTGACCGAAATATGTACTAATTTTACTCCTAAACCTGATTCTTGTCTCAGTTCAAATTAAGTTTTTTACATGTACGGAAAATATGGGTTATATGTCGAATTTCTGTAACTTAACTTTGAAAACTTACTACTACCACCCACCTTTTTCTCGAACAGATTGATTTTGTTAATGGTTTTTTCATTTTGTACATTATTCTTATATAATTTTTTTTTTTTGACAGAAATTCTTATATAGATATTACTAATAATTATTGATTGTATTTCTGTTTTAATGTTATGTCTTCTATGGCTTTTAAATTTGCAATGTATGTTGTTCCCTGTTTTTGGCTATTACACTGGCATCGGAGGTGGTGGCACCTTTTACAGTGTTTATGAGATTATAGTTAATCACAATTGTCTGTTTTTATTAAGTTTGATAGTGTCAAAATCAAGATTCCAAAGGTCAGGTGCATTGCCTGTATTCGAAAAGTTAAAAAGAAGGAAAGGTAGAAGCTCATAATTATCTTTGCATGAGTCATAACACAAAACACGCTATAATTACCCCTTAAGCATAAGTGGACCACATCAAGATCCACCACGTCCATTTCCCCAGTGCATTGAATGATTTACAGATTTATTTCATATCACAGATGAGTTCTGTCAGAAACAAAAGAAATGTTAAGATGCTTTGTGTATGTTTGGGATTACGATGTAATACCTATTATGCATACTCTTTGATCATATCAGTCATATAATAGTGTGATTAGAGTAGTAAAATTGTGCATTTGTTAGTCAGCATCAAGTTTTGCCCGTGCAGCTCCTATACCCTATTAAAAGCACATGAATAAGAACTAGTGTAGTATGGCATAAATTAGACAATAATTTTTCAAATGGGGGATTCAGACATTGAATTTGTTACTTCATACAATCAAATACTTGCACTGTTTTCAACTTAGTCTTGGAAGGTGTAACCATCTGATAAGTTTCACTTCTATCTATAATTGGGCTGGAGAAGTTATTTGTAATATTTGAACTACAAGAGTTAAGGCTTATTATACACTTAGGGGGTGTTTCTTTTGGGCTTTGGGTGGTTTTAAAAACCAGATTTTTGAAATCCTGGTTTTTGAAATCCCGATGAATAGTAATATGGATGTTTCTTTTGGGTTTTGGAATAGTGAAGGATTTAACTTTATGTCAAATCAAGTTGTAAGATTGAATGAGTTTGTATTATTATATTATTGTTTGATGAGATTGTAATGATTAGTTAAGTGTGTAATGATTAAATGTATTATATTATTGTATTATTATATTATTATAGTATTATTATATTATTGTTGAGAAAGAATATAATAATTGAAGTAATATTATATAGATATAACTTTATGTCAAGTCAATATGTTTGATAGGGGTGGTTTTGAGTGGATTTTGAAAACCGGTTTTTAAATCCCGAAGTAAAACGGGTTTTGGATCTTGAAATCCAAAACCTGGTTTTTAAAACCAAAAGTAAACATACCCTTATAGTATATGTTTTTAGAGGTATATGATTGTATAGTAGATTGAATCGTTTAATTATAAACTATATTTACTGAAGCAGATGAATGATAGTTCTGTGTCCCTGATTGAAGACTTGAAATTTACACAGGTACAGATCCCCACATTTCGGTGTTAGAGCACCAATCGATTCATATTCACAAGATGGTATGATTAAAGATGTTGCTGATATATTTAATGCATTAAAATTAGTAAGGACTTAAGAGAGAAAGTTTTATTTCTTTTCACAGCCACAATGGCCTACAGTACCTCGAGGTCTTGCAGAGATACTTCGGCCCTTATTTCTTATCCTGAAGCCTATATTTCAGTTTCTTGTGCTGCTTTGGTATCTTTGTGTCAAGATACCAGCTCCTGATGCTTTCATCGTGCAGGTGAGCTTCATCTTGTGCTTATTTAATTCATCCAGATTTTGCAATTCTAATGATATGTTGAATAATGCTTTCAAATTCATTCTATTATTGAAATACTTCATTATAGATGATTCTTGTGTCTCTGTTGATCAGTAAGCTCCATTAAAGTTACATTATGCTGCTTCTGCAGAATCCACCATCGGTTCCTACTCTAGTGGTTGTTAAGTGGGCCAGCTGGTGGAGAAAATCAGCATTCATTATCGATTGGCATAATTTTGGATATACCCTGCTTGCACTGTCTCTTGGGAGGAGTAGTCTCTTTGTTGCATTATATCGTTGGTGAAATGGCATTCCTACTTTTTAGTTTTGATGATTTTTTCGAGGCCTAATTTTGCATGAAATAAGAGCTGTTATTTTTTTCTATGACTAGGATTGAGAAGCATTATGGCAAGATGGCCCATGGTTCCTTGTGTGTGACGAGGGCAATGCAACATGAATTGTCCCAGAACTGGGGGATTAAGTACGAGCATGACATTCTATTTTTTCATGTATTTATTTTATTTTGTGTACTGTTATATTACTCCAATTGTTAATGTGAACGTGTCGTCTTATGCCTTCTGTTGCTGTAGAGCCACTGTTTTGTACGATCATCCTCCTGAATTTTTTCGTCCTGCTTCACTCAACGAGAAGCATAATGTGAGAATTTGTTCTTTTTCATGATTAGCTTCAATAGACGTTAGTTAACAAAGTTTAAACTTCATGATTATCTAGTTGTTTTGCAGGATTAGTAAAAGTCTTAACAAGCCATATGGACTTCAAGATTGCATAATCAATGGTAAAGGATGGAAATATACTCTCTAGTCCACTTAAAATAATTTTAAGTGGTAATGAGCTTCGATAATGATATGATAATATGCTTCTAAATTTGGTTTAAAATGCGTTCCTGTGCAGGATTGACAGGACCACATGAGAATGATCCTAATATAAATCCATTTACAACTCAGGTTGGCTCTGATATAATCTTGAAGCAAAACAGACCAGCTCTCATTGTTAGCAGTACAAGCTGGTATATTTATGGTCACTTTATTGGTAGCCACCAAAATTTACATCCTTTCCTTGTGCACTTTCCCTCTCTTTCGGAGTTCTTGTGGAGCAAAATAGTTCAGCCACATCTCCTTCTCCTGATATTACCCGCTATTATTAGAATGAAGGGAATTTAGTCCTTTGCCCATTTATTCTTTCAGAGCACTCCACTTTCCCTAATTGAATTTCGTCCTATTAACTTTCAAAAATCAATGCTTTAGTCATTTGATTGGCTACAGCAGGTTAATAACTGGTTTAGAAAGTTAACAGGAGGATATAAAAAATTGAAAAAAATGCCATGTCAGCTAAAAACCGGAAGCTAACCTGCTGTAGCCGGTAAAAAGACTAAAAAGTTGAATTTTGAAAGTTAACTTTATGATATTCAATTCGGAAGAGTGGAGTGTCTTGAAAGCAAAAATGAGCAATCTTACAGGTCTAAAAAATACCTTTTGCCTAGAGTGCATAAGGACAATCATATATCTTTGATTGATATGATTAAACAGTAAAGAGTGATTTGATTCAGGACTCCAGATGAGGATTTTGGCATTCTACTCGAAGCTGCAGTTGTGTATGATAGGCGCGTTGCTGCATTATTAGGCGAGGAAGACTCAACTGGGGACGAAGTTTTCTGGGGCGGAATTCGTGATGGAAAACAATTCTTATACCCAAGGTTGCTATTCATTATTACTGGTAATGTCCATCTTTTAAAGCCCATCTATTTTGCCCCATATATCTTTTTTTTTGTTTTCTTTTCCTAAAAATGCACCATAACAAATTGAAGGTAAAGGACCTGAAAAGGAAAAATACGAGCAAAAGATAAGGAAACTTAGACTCCGACGTGTAGCATTTCGTACCATGTGGCTTTCTGCAGAGGATTATCCTTTGCTTCTTGGTAAATACCCCTCAGTAGTGTTCAAGAATTCGTTTTTTCCACCTGAATACTACTTTATGTCTTCCTTCTTTATGGAATACAGGGTCTGCAGATCTAGGCGTCTGTTTGCACACTTCATCATCAGGGCTGGATCTACCTATGAAGGTCTGTACTAATATGGCATGAAGTTCAGTCCTTCACAAATATAAAACATGAGTATAATATATTAGACAATATATATGCGAGATTCTCATTGTTGTTGGTTGATTAGGTTGTTGATATGTTTGGCTGTGGGCTACCTGTCTGTGCTGTTTCATATTCTTGGTAAGATCTATTGAGCACTTTCTTTGGACGATCATCTTACTATGAATTTACTGCAGAAAATAATAAAAAATTCTCTCCATTTTGGATTTTTGTTAAGCATAAAGGAGCTGGTAGATGTCAACAAGAATGGCCTCCTTTTTTCGTCATCTTCAGAACTGGCCGATGAACTTATGGTAAGCTTCTTCATAAAATGCCGTAAAATGTTGACGATCTCTTGTTTTGCATTAAACAATGCCAAATATCTCCTTCATTGGTAGGTAGAAATTAGATGATATATTTGAGAGTAATGATGAGCTGAAATACAGTTTGGTACAGCAACTCATGCATCCCATAAATTCTAGAAATAATAAAGGCCTTTTTATACATTTTTTAGATGGGAAATAGTTTTTATTAATCTTGCAAGTTATCTTTGTTTCAGTTCCAATCTTGTCGACTTTAACAAATTGAAAATAGGCACGTAACTACCATTTTTTTTGCATTTTGGTCTGGCAACCGGCTGTAGAAGGAAAAACATTCAGTTGACGTTGAGGTGGTAGAGTCTGATTGGTAAATCAAATGTTTCAACTCCTACAGCTGTTTACAAGACCAAAATGTCGAAAAATTGAAAATTACAAGACTATTTTCAATTTGTGAAAGTCAACAGTACTGAAACCGAAATAAAGGTAACTTGCACAGGACTAAAGAAACTATATTCCTTTTTTTAGATTATATTACATTATTACTTACATTCTGTTACATTTGTATATGTATCCTTCAGATGTTACTCGAGGGTTTTCCGGAAAAATGCGAAGCTTTGAAGTCGATGAGGTCAAGTTTGATGGAAAGGTTATCTTCAGAAAGGTGGGCAACATCATGGGAACAAAATGCCAAGCCCCTAATATATGAGGTCATCTTTTTAGCCACTTCCTCTGCATAGCAAACCTTGGTTCCATATCACCAATTCACAATGAGCTTGCTTTTTTCAGGTTATTGCTCAACACTCGAGCTGACAGATGAACATCGTTCGGGTTTATTACGTGCACTTCCATCGAACTTGCAACTGATTGGCTCGTATGTGATGGAATCACTGGGGTTTTCCAATCCGAAGGAGAAGAAGCAGAAAGAGAGGGAGAGAGACGAGTTGAAGTTTTTTCAGTTTGAAACTCAACTGGGACCCTAATGTTCTAATGTTGTATACTATACTGTTATAATTTTCTTGATTTTGATAATGTCAAAACCTCTTCATTCAAAAAAAATATGACAAGTAACGCTATAATTCAAAGGAAATGAGGAATATATAATATGAAACATCTGGAGGATGAATTTATATTTCAATCAAAATTTATTTGTACGAGGGAAAGTTATTCATTTTTTAGCATTCTAGTGCAAGTTGTTTTTTTCATTTTTATCAAATACTTAATTTTTATAATTAAAAATTAAAATAAATAAATGTTATTCTTTCCGTCCCTGAAAAGTTTGCATTTGATGGAATGATGTTTAAGAAAAAATTGTAATAATTAGAGCCTTAAATATAATTTTGTAAACTTTTATATATAAAATAAATAAAGTAGTTTGATTGAGACGATAGATCCCAAAAAATATTGTACGTTTGTATTTTTTTTTTTTCTTATAAGTATATCACCACAGTTAAAACACTAATTTGCCTTTTATGCTTACAAAATGTTCCTTGTATCTTTTGCTAAACTCCCAATATCATGTCTTTATTTGGTGGATCAAAACGATACTTATATATAAATGATAGATAAAAATTTGTGTAACATCTTATCGTGAGACTATTATCATTTTTCAATATAAATTTATCACTTTTTAATGAAAAATAATACTCCCTCCATCTTACAAAATGTAGTCTCATTGGAGTGGAGCAAATATTTTAAGAAAAAAAGTAAAAAAAGTAAGGGTATTGTAGGATATTGTGGGTCCATTGTGAATAAAGTGATTGTTTCTGAATAAAGTTGATCACAATTTGAGTAATTAAGTGATGGTTGAAGGATGAAGTTTTCAAAAAGGTATGAAACTACATTTTGTGGACAAAAAATATAAGATAAATGAGACTAATTTTCATGTACGGAGGGAGTAACATTCAATTGTAAAGTGGTACTGATTTCACGTAAGACTGTCTAAAAAATTGTTTGAAGGGTATTTATATAGTTAATTATCCCAATAATTAACCTGAATTAGTTGCTGGTAAAGTTCTCCTCTCACCTAAGGAGTTAGGGTTCAGTGCGCCGTCACGTGTCTTAGTCAGAGCCTAGGGCTCTTTTGTCGCCGTCGTTCAGCCCGGAGTTCCCCCTTTTTTTATTTCAGCCCGGAGTTCCCCTTTTTTTTATTTCAGCGTCTACATCTCCTCTTGATCCCCCCCCCCTTTCTTTTTTATTTTTTATTCCGGTCTTCTCTTCTCCCATTAACCGTGTTTCACAGTGACAGTTTGGCTCTCTTCTTCTCTTGTTCCTCTGTGTGTTTGCAGGTTTTCACAGGACAGATCGCATATCAATCATCTCTTCCCCAATTAGGCCTATGTCGCACTCCGAGGACACCGATGATGAAGATCTAGATCTGGGGGTTGTTGAAGGTTCGAATCGTAACCAGAGGAAGCCGATCTGCCTGGTAGGTCGATTGTGTACAGAAAAGCCGTATAACACCTTTGCCCTAATGGAAGTTATGCTTAAAGCCTTCAGATCTCGCACTAAAGTCACGGCCAGAGAATGGGGTAAAAAACTTCTCATCTTCTCTTTTGCTGATACCAAAGGCAGAGATTGGGTCATCCAAAATCAGCCATGGCATTTCGAGGGATCACTCTTTGCAATACTGGCCCTTCAGGGATCTGAACAACCCCCCTCTGTTTCTATCACCAAAGCCTCTTTCTGGGTCCGGATATACGACATGCCACTAGATTTCCACACGGAGGAAACGCTGCTCTATGTGGCAAAGAAGATCGGTATTCTGGAAACGTATGAAGTACCCAATGACCAAAACCTGGGTAGCTTTTTACGCCTCAAGTCTGAATTCGACATCACTAAGCCACTCCGAACAGGGCTGAAAGTTCGCATAGGAGGGGAAAAACTCTGCCTCCCAATCAAGTATGAATCCCTTCCGATGTATTGTTTCTGTTGTGGACTCATTGGGCACAACTTCAGGATGTGCGATGAATATGACAGAAATGAGTGTCCGACCCCAAGCGATATGAAATATGGCCCTGCCATCAAGGCATCACCAATGAAAAGGATCAAAGGGGCAAAAGTCGAATACAAAACAGCTACCAATGTTGAAACAATACCATCGGGCTCAAACACTTCTACCACCGAAAGCATAGGCACCCCCACTAGAACTACTGCCAGAGCACTCCAATTCCAAAATCCTGAGATTATCCCACCATCTCACCCTAACCAAACCTCAACTGATCGAACACTCCAGCAACAGTCCATATCCAATAGCCTCAACCCCACCCACACCACTGTGCATACCCACAAGATTTTCTCCAACATACAGACTGCACTCAAAGAGCGCCCTTCAATCCAAAACCAGTCGACACAGCCCTCCGTCGACGCCCTAACAACCACTTTTGTTGAGTCAATCACGATGACCAATACCCACCAACTACCTGAACCTCAGCAGCCTACTGCATCCCTGAAACCCAAGTTAACCACCCAAACACTTACTCACACTCAAACCCACACACCTCCCAACCACGCCCTAAACCCCGACCCACAAACACCACAATTGCCCACTACTACACAAACCCAATCCAATCCGAAAAAAACCACTTGGAAGCGTGACGCCAAAAACAAAGGAAGGGACCCCATTGAAAGCAACAACGAAATGAACAACCCAATGGGCAAAAGATTTTCAGAGGCCTCAAGTGACAAAATGGAAATTGATGAATGCCAACTTGCCCTAAAGAGATCCAGGAATGAGGTTGAAGGAATTACTGAGACTGTTGAGGTAGTATCAACCAAACCACAAATGGCGGTGAGTGCTTCGGAGCACCACTGCCAAGCCCAATGAGTTGCATAGGATGGAACTGCCGAGGGCTTGGGAACCCTCGGAAAGTTCCGGTGCTGAAGCGAGATATCAAGTTAAAGCGGCCCACTTTTATTTTCTTGTGGAAACTAAGTTGCTTACTAGAGAGGTTAGCCGAATTAGGATGAAGCTAGGCTTTGACTCGTGTTTTAGTGTTGATTGCTCTCGGGAGGGTGGAGGCAGACGAGGTGGACTTGCTATCATGTGGAATAAGGAGGAGGAACTAGAAGTGATGTCCTATTCACAGAACCACATTGATGTTGTGATGGGAGAGAGAGATGAAGGTGCACAGTGGAGATTCACTGGGATATATGGATGGCCAGAGGAGAGTTCAAAGTGGAGGACATGGGGTTTGCTCGATCGCCTATCCGAGGGGAACGAACTACCTTGGCTATGTTTAGGCGACTTCAATGAAATCATGTTCAATTATGAAAAGAGAGGGGGCACAACCAGACGAGAGGCAAAGATGATGGATTTTAGAAACAGTTTGGAAAGAAACGGGCTTACAGATCTTGGGTACCAAGGAAATCCTTTCACGTGGTACAATCAACAATTGGGTATCGACAACATCCAAGAAAGGTTGGATAGGGGAGTGGCGAACTCGGGATGGATGACTTTGTTTCAAGACCATGAGGTGACTAATTTACCAAGAGTCCTCTTTAACCATTCTCCTATACACATCCGATGGGAACCGAAGTTGACTAGAACGGATAGAAGAAGAAAAGAGAAATTGTTCAGATTTGAAGAAAGATGGCTCCAAGAGAAGGACTGTGTGGATGTAGTCAACCATGCTTGGACATCGGAACGGGAGACATCTATGGAGAGAGTGGTGGACAAAATCAATTCATGCAGCCTATCGCTTACAGCATGGGATTCCATTATGTTTGATGAGATACCTAAAGAAATTGAGAAAAAATCCAAAGAATTAGCAAGACTGCAATCCGCCATCCCGACCCCGACCAACTTGGAGAAAGCTCGAAGCTTGGAAAACTGTCTGGCAGCTCTGTTACGAAAAGAAGAACTATTTTGGCACCAAAGATCTCGAATCAACTGGATGAGGGATGGAGACAAAAACACGAAGTACTTCCACCGAACGGCCACGGGGAGAAAAAAAAGGAATACAATAAAAAAGGTGATGGATAGTGATGGACGCACTTGGACCGAGGAGAAGGATGTTGAGAGGGTGTTCAGAGAATACTTCATGGGCTTATTCACGGGAAACGAAATGATTGATATGCGTGAAACCGTGGAAGTTGTGGACCACAAGGTGACAATCGAGATGGAGGCGACTCTATCACGGGCATTCACAAGGGAAGAGATTACAACGACACTCTTTCAAATGTTCCCCACTAAATCTCCGGGCCCCGATGGTATGTGTGCACTCTTTTATCAGAAATTTTGGAATATTGTTAGTCAGGATATTATCAACTGCTCTTTACAGGTGCTGAATGAAGGCTTGAATCCAGCCACCCCTAACCATACCTTTCTAGCCTTGATACCAAAAAAGAAAATCCCAAAAACCCCAATGGACTTCCGTCCGATCAGCCTTTGCAACGTTACCTTGAAAATCATTACAAAGGCACTAGCAAACCGGATAAAGCCCCTTCTTCCCGATATCATTGACCCCAGCCAATCAGCCTTCGTCCCAGGGAGACTTATCACAGATAATGCCATCCCTGCCTATGAAATTTTCCACTACATGAAATCCAACACAGCTGTTAAAGGCTCCTTTGCCTTTAAGCTCAACATGAGCAAAGACTACGATAGGGTAGAATGGGATTTTCTTGAATGTGTCATGCTTAAGATTGGCTTCCCACACAACACTGTTAGTGTGATCATGCGATGCGTGAGAACTGTTTATTTTGCTTGCCTCATCAATGGTGTACCATCTGATACTTTCTACCCATCTCGAGGGCTCCGTCAAGGAGACCCTCTCTCACCATTTTTGTTTCTACTGTGTTCTGAAGCCCTTTCAGGTCTACTTCGGAAAGCTGTCACTCTAGGAGGTTTCCATGGCATACAGATTTGCAGGGCTGTCCCCCCCCCCATCTCACACCTCCTCTTCACCGACAACAGCCTCATTTTTGGACATGCAAAAAAAGTGGAATTTGAAGCAATGAAACGAGCTCTGGATGTTTACGAAAGAGCCTCGGGCCAATGCATCAACCTCACTAAATCTGATATTAGCTTCAGTAAAGGGGTCCCAGAGAATCACGGATTAGCACTTGCTGGAATTCTTGGTGTGAATAGGGTTGCACAGCATGACATATATTTGGGCATCCCAACAAACCTTGGGCGAGCTAAGAGTGATGTTTTCGGCATATTGGTGAACAAAATAGAGAAGAAACTAAAGGATTGGAAGAGCAAAATGATTTCACAAGCAGGAAAACTTACACTTCTCAAGTCGGTGGTACAATCGATCCCTACATACTTGATGAGCGTCTTCAAACTACCCTAAGGAGTCATTGAGCGGATCGAGAAGGCCATGAGCAGGTTTTGGTGGGGGCAAAAACATGAGGAACGGAGAATCCATTGGATAAGTTGGCGGAAACTGTGCACCCCGAAAAAGATGGGAGGCTTGGGCCTTCGAGACATTAGCGCTTTTAATAAATCAATGCTCGCTAAACAGGGGCGGAGAATCCTCAAACACCCTAATAGTCTGCTAGCACAAACACTCAAAGCAAGATACTACAGAAGGGGAACTTTCCTATCTGCCAGGGACGGCTACAACCCCAGTTATACATGGAGAAGTATTGTGGAGGGAAGACACATGCTCAAACTGGGATTGGTGTGGAGAGTTGGTGATAGACAAAGTATTCAAATATGGAATGACCCATGGCTCAGTGATGGAGGTAATCCGTGGGCACTGCCTATGGGGGCGAACCAAGCGCCTGCAACTCGGGTCCGAGATCTGCTGAACACCGACGGTTAGGGCTGACAAATTGTGCTATCGTGTCGTGTTTCGTGTCGACACGATAGTGACACGACACGATAAGGCCAAACACGAACACGACACGATAAGGATCTGTGTCGACACGAACACGATAATTTTCGTGTCGACACGACACGATAACAACACAATAATTTTTGTGTCGACGTGACACGGCACGATAACGACACGTAACACGTTAACGTCACGATAAGAAAATAAATCAATTAAAAATTGTATTAAATATATATATAATAATATATTTATATAAATATAAAAAATTATCGTGTCATTATCGTGTTATTATCAGATACGTGTCATTATCGTGTCGTGTCATAACGGGTAAATAACAGGTTAATGAGTTACCTGTTAATTTCATCGTGCTTAACGGGTTGACACGAACCCGACACGAAATTTTCGTGTCGTTATCAGGTCAACTCGATAACGACACGAACCCGATAAGGTCAACCAGATACCGACGGTACAGCATGGGATGTTTCAACCATTATGGGGATGTTTGAGCCGGCGAAGGCTCTACGCATCACCAATATTCCCCTGAGGCGGCCAGGCCTCCCAGATGTACTGATGTGGAAGTTCTCGACCGATGGGAAATACTCCGTGAGAACTGGGTATCAACAATGGACAGTTAGGGAAGGTGGGGAGCCCTCTGATTATGATGGCACCTCTACAATCTGGAACTGGATATGGAACCTGGATGTCATGCCCAAAATCAAACTTTTCATGTGGAGATGCCTAAAAGGTGTACTACCAGTTTGCACTAATCTGATTGGGAGGTTTGTGGACGTCGACCCATTTTGCAAAAGATGCGGGTCCGAGATCGAAACAACCGAACACGCACTAAGGGACTGCTCAGAAGTCTCTTTACTTTGGAGCATCTCGACCCTCGGCCAAAAAATTGGTTTTGATATGCCAGACTCTAGACCCCTGGATGCATGGATAAAAGAAACAAAGGCCACGTTAGACAATGAAGAGACCCAAACCCTGGTCACAACTCTCTGGAAAATCTGGTATGCTAGGAATCAATTATATTTTGAAAACAAGCAGGTTGAACCGCACTTCCTGTGCGAATCGGCGAGTATAAGAGAGCAAAGCGACGCGCAGGCCCGGGGCAACGGCCGAACATCGGTCATAACGGTAAGTGGTCGAGCCCGATTCCTGGATGGATAAAAGTTAACACGGACGGTGCCTTCACTGCGGGTACATTAGCAGGAATTGGGGGAGTCGCTAGGGATGTCGAAGGCCAGGCCCTCTGGTGTTTTGCAGAGAGGGCAGGTAGAGCCATGAACGCTGAAGAAGCAGAAGCTATGGCAATCCTTAGAGGTACTCACAACAGGGCTTTACTCGAGTTGTGTTCGAAACCGACTCCCAAATCTGTTTTAACTTACTCCGCAACCCCAGTGAGAACTTGCAGTGTTTGGGAGACCTCATTGATGACATCCTGGGAACTAGCAGATCACTCGCTTTCTCTTGGAGAAAGCGCGAAGGAAACAATGTGGCAAATGCACTCGTCACCCATGCTCTTGTCATTGCTGAACCTCTATTCTTGCTTACATTACCTGATTTTTGTAAACATTTTCTGGATGCCGATTTGGCGAATTAATACATTTATATTCCTTGTCAAAAAAAAAAAATGTCGTCATATCACACGAAATAAAAACTTGTTAGGAGCAAGAATGAATATTGTACCATTAGTCCGTCATTATTGGAGTATTATATTATTAAGTACTCAATTAATTATAAATATTTACCTTTTTCTCGTGTGAATGAAATTCACAAGAACACATATTTCAAGAACTTGAAGGAAAATATTCTTGATATTTTCATTTTTTGCGATCACCAATATTGATATTAGGAAAAATCAACATTTTTACGATATTTGTAATAAATATCGGTAGATAATAACAATATCGAGCCTAATATCGATAAAATATAGAGAGAATATCAAAAAATATCGAAGAAATGTCGATAAATTTCGAAAAATATCGATAAATATCATATAAAATAACATTGTATATTATATTTTATATAAATTTATCACGGATATAAAATGTGTTCAAATTGTTTTGTTAATTTTATGTATTAAATGTTTGTTACTAAATTTTTATAATTTTCAATATTCACCGATACTGATATTCGATATCAATATATCTATCGATATTTCCACAAATTTAAGGTTTCGATATTTTCACCAATACCGATATTTTTATTCTTACTTGAAGGGACACTTTATTGAGTGCCTGTTTGGTAGGCCCAAATGAGTTAACATGGGTTAAGCCCATTTAAGTTATCTCACAATTTTACCTACGTTAATTTAACTAATTTTTGTTTGGTTGAGTAATTTTCCGCCCACGATTTCGAACTGCATATGACCCACACCTATACTGTTCACCAATTAAATGACCAAATTATCCTTGGTATTTAAATTATATCCCATTTATGCCCTTTTCAATTTCCCATCAATTTCTCTTCCATTTCTTGCCCCAACACAAATGCGCTATTACACCTCCTCGCAAGAGAGACACTCTCAAATCTTCTTCATCCCACTAATTTTTTTATAGATATATGAGTTTAATTATGTCTTGGGTTCGTTGCTTGCATCTAATATTTTATGGATTTTTAATCCAAAATAAGATCTTCACATTCATCGATCTGATCGGTGACCGTCGCCGTCAATCAATACAGATCTGTGATACTGTCGCCCAGTTCAGAAAAATAAAAAAATGATTTAGTAGAACTCGTAGAATTTAAAAAAGCAGATCTGCTAGAGTTTTACTTTAAATGCCTTATAGTAATTTTAAAAGCAGATCTAAAAAAATCAGCAAGAAAAAGAAGAAAACTCAATTTCCTCAACTGTGTTTAACAGATAAGTTTTGAAGCAGTGAGTGAAGAAGATTTGAGAGCTCGTTTTTTATATTCTTCATACTCGGGGTGTAGATTTGGAACAAGGAAGAAGATGAAGAGATGGGTCGAGAAAAGTATACGAACCTCAAATCGCCTTCTTAGTCCGCACAAAGTGAAATTAGGGGAAAATGATGTTTTTTGGTTTATATACCCTGAAGGGGTAAATTAGTAAATGCTTCCAACCATCCGAGACACTGTGCAAACGAGACAGCGCAACATACCATTTTGGGACGTTAATTCCCCTGAAGCTGAACAGTATTTAACAGCGGGCCGTCTATCTAACGTGGGCCGACTAGAAATGAACCAAACATCAAATAAAAAGGTTAACCCAACTAACATGGAGTTAACTGGGCAACCAAACAGGCACCTAATGTCTGGATTATATACACCTCCAACTATAGATACACTCTCTCGATGTATGCCCTTCCCCCCCCCCCCAAAAAAAAACCCTTTAAATTGCCTAAATTATCATATTCTTTTTAAAACCCTCCTTAGTAAATACACTCCACGCCTAACTCCCTCTTTCTCTCCTCTCATCTCTCTCTCCCTAGCCCCTACCCCCACCACCCCACCACTACCCTGCCGGTCCCGTCACTCCCACCCCCACCCGTGGTCTCGCGCATCCCCTCACAATTTTTTTTCTTGGGGTATATACCCCTCCAGCTTTGTTCAATACACTCCCCCGATACACGTACCCCCTTAAAATACGCTTAAGATAGATACACTCCCCCTAAATTACCTATTATACCCATTTCTCTTAAAATTCTATAAGATAAATACACCCCCCTTAAAACTCTAATTTTAAAATTAAATTCCCAACCATTTTCTTCTTCCTCATTTAAAACCCTAATTCCTCACTCCTTCTCCAAACATAATTACAGCCCTTCCTCCCCAGCCGCCCCCACCGTACGCCGGCGTCCGCCCGCCACCACATGCAGCGCTCTTCGCCCGCCCGCAACCACACGCCCAGTGCTCGCCACCACACGCCCAGCACCCGCCGCCACTCGCCCAGCGTCCGCCGCCGTCCTCCATCTTCTGCAACAAGAGCGGCATCCTCCTCCGTCTTCTTTCTTTTTCTTTTTTTTTTAATTCGGCAACAAGAGCGGCGGCGCCGCCCCCTCCTCCAGCGACGCCGCCTCCGCCTCTTCTCCAGCCTTCCGCCGCCGGGAATACCACCCAATCCAGCCAACCGCCGTTCTCCAAGTCGCCGACGAAGAAAGAAGAAACAAGTTTGGTTTTTTTTTTTTATTATTTTTTTTACCATTATGGGTCGCCCAAAAAGACTTTCGTCGACAATAGGTTGTCGATGAAAGTGTTTTTGGGCGACCCATACTGGCCGAAAATTTTAATTTTTTTAAAAATTTTCTTTCTAAACACCATAGTCGATCGGAGAATCTTTGGTCGACAAACCAGAGTCGATCGGAGTATCTTTGGTCGACAAACCAGGGTCGATCAGAGTATCTTTGGTCGACAGACCAGTGCTGATATTCTGGTTTGTTAATTTCTAAATTTGTTTTTTAATTTCTAAATTTTTTATTTGAGGTGGTGATGGAGGCTGCCGGAGGTGTAGCGGGGCGTGAGGGGTGGCGGCAGTGAGAGGGGCGACGGCAGTTAGAGGGGCGGCAACGGCGGCTGGAGGGGTAGGGTATTAGAATTAGGGTTAGGGTTAGTCTTTTAAATTAGGGTTAGTGTTTTAAATTAGGGTTAGTTTTAGAATTAGGTTAGTATTAGTTTAAATTTTGGGGGAGTGTATGTATCCTTTGTATTTTATTATAAGGGTAAAATAGGTATTTTGTATGAATATTTAATTAATAAAAGTGGAGGGGGACCCCCCAACGGGCCCAAACTCACATTTCCATTCCTCTTTGGGTCTGACTATATGAACCTCCATTTCGGAGAGATGCACTCCCCCGATTTATACACACCCAGATATTTAGGTCACACCCCCTCAAATGTTATAAATACCCCTCCCTTCATAATATACCCTATTACTACCCACACCCAACCCTAAATTCATTCTTCATCTTCCCCAACCCAACCCACCCCACCTTCACCCTCCCACTTCCCTTCACCCCGTCGCCGACCACCCACGCCTCACCTCGCTTCGGCCGCCCCAACCTCCGCCTCGCCGCCCCCACCTCCTGTTAAAAAAAAAATACAGATTGGCGGCCGCGCAGCCGCCGCGGCCGCCCCCCAGGTTTGCCCCCCTCCCCCGATCTCTTCTCTCCCCTCCATTTCCCCCGTCGCCGGAATCGCCTTGATCTGTAAAAAAAAAAAATATACAGCGGTCGCCCCGTCAATCGGCCGCCGCGGCCGCCCTCTCCCCTCCATTCCCCCCTCCAAACACAACCCCGATCTGTAAAAAAAAAAAAAAATCAGGGCCGCCCTCGTCCATCGGCAGGCCGCGGCCGCCCCTACCTCTCTCTTCTCTCCCTCTCTTCACCGGCGTTAAACACCAGATTTTTTTTTTTACTTCGACACTGTAATGTCGACGAGAGTGTATATGGTCGACATTACAGTGTCGATCGACATTTGTTGGTCGATCATATATTCTTCCGTCGACAAAATGCAGTCGACGGGAAGATATATGTTTGGCACTGGTTTGACGAATTTTTTTTTAAAAAATGTTAGTTTTCTAAGTTTTGATAATGGTGTTTGTTTTGACGATTTTTTTTTTAAAAAAATGTTAGTTTTCTAAGTTTTGATAATGGTGTTTGTTAATGGGTTTGATAATAGTAATTTGTGGATGAATATGATTGATTTGTTGAAATTTTTGATTTTTTTTTATTTCTAGTTACCGGAAAAAATGGTGACGGTGACCGGAATTTTGGGTTAGGGATAAAGTGAAAGAAAGGATAGTAGAGGGTGCGTTTAGTAAAGGGGTGCATCTAGTACGCTGTATTTTAATGAAGGGTATTTTTGACTTTTTACTCTATTATTTTATTAATAAATTGAAAGGGGGAGTGCATCCCTCCGAAATGGAGGTAAATATAGTCAGACCCTTCCTCTTTGTGTTAGTGTTTCCATTCCTCACAAAAGGGCCGCCTGCAAGTATGAGTTTTTTTGATAAACTTTGTAATTTTTGATAAACTTTGTAATTTTTGATAAACTGTTGACCTCGAAATTATCATTTTTTATGATTGTTTTAATAAACTAATATTGAAATATACATTACTTTCGATAAATTATTATAAAAAAATAGTGTATATTTCGACACTGATTTATCGAAAATATATCAAAATTTTCCTTTATCTTAATTGAGATTTCAGAGATTTTTTTTTTTTTTTTTAATTTATGAATTTTTTATGAGATTTCAACAGATTTTGGGTGGAGTTGGTAGCCGCGGCTACAATTAGAAATTAAGGTTTGAATGTTAAGGGAAAGTGTATTTACTAATAACATTTTACTAAAATGGCATATGAGTATTTTATAACATCATTAAAATACGCCATCCGTTCCACAATAATTTTCACACTTTTCTTTCGAAACGTCCAACAATAACTTTCACACCTTTAAAATTGAAAATCCTTTAAAAATTATAGTCTTACAATATTCACAATTTTACACAAAATGTCATTACTTTTGACTTCGCACATACACACAAATCAATTCATTTATTTACTAAATACATAAAGATTTACAAAATTACCCTTTAAAATTCTACTTATTAATTATTATGACATTTTTTTAATATGTGTATCCACCTACATATGAAAATTATTATATATTGGAGGGAGTAATAGATAAGAGGGGAAGTGTATCTAACAACTACAGTAAAACCTCTTTAAATTAATAACCATGAAATTTTATTAATTTAAAGAGGTATTAATTTATCGATAAATTAATATTTATTAATTAAAAGAGAGACTTTTTGAATTCATCAAATTTAGTACATATGTATTGAAAATAAATGAATTCATATATATTTCATTGATTATATTCATGCATCAACCAATTTTTTGTAACTAATTAAATATTTAATTGTATACATATTTACATTAATTCGTTGCACTTAAATATATTCATACATGATGAATGGAATATATACTATATAAATCTCAATATAGAAATAAAATAATTCATAAACATCCAACCATGTCTTCTCATCTAAAAGACATCGCAAAATCATCCATAAATGATCAAATGCATGCGTAAAATATTATGTGAGTATAAGAGGGACCGTAGATTCAATTGGGTTTAAATGATAAATTTTGTTGTTGTTGCTAGAGAACTCAACGCCGGAACTCATGGCTGCCAATAAAAAAGTTAGGGATGAAATTCAATTAGATTTAAATTTTAATAAAAATCAAGTAATAATAGATTCATATTTTAGTAAATTACCATAATATTTATAATTGTAGAGTAATATTTATGAATTATTAATTTAGAGTTTTAATGGGACCTAATATTTATAAAGGGATTTTTCGAAAAATTATTATTTTATTATCTTATCAAATTTGATGATTTTTTACAAAGGTACAAATAGGGATCAAAAGATTTTATTATTTTAAAAAGTTTATTAATTTATAGATAATTTATGATCAATAACTTTTAAAAGTTGAGAATTGAGGCAATTGACTTGATTTGACCTAAATTTGTGCCCGATTTGGGTTGATACCTCAATTAACGATTTTTACAAGTTGCGGTACTTAAATTATCCATTCGTAAAATTACTGTCTTCAAATTGTCAGTGCAAAAAGATAGGTACAATCGTCATTTTGCCACGTTAGTTACGATCCTACTTTTTTTCCCTGATGAATGTCATGATCTTTTCTGCAATTTGGTAATAAATTATTTTAATCAATACGAAATTCTAATTTATCTCGACATCTTTTATTATTGTCACATGTTCTACGAACAAGAAAAAGGAGAAATTTGTCATTACCTTTTTTTTTTTTAACTTTTAAATTAAGAACTTGGACGTGATATATAATTGGGAGGTATGTATATATAAAAACTTGCAGATTTGTTTGCAAGTAATATCAAAGTCATACTAAATTAAACAGATTTTTAAAAAAATCACTCAAAAGACAAACAAAAAAACGAGTTTTAGGTCCGTGTTACTATGAATGTAATTATACGTTACTGTACGAGGCAATATGTGTTACTGTAAGGACAAATAACACATAATTTTCTTTTGAATAACACATATTTGTCCTTAAAGTAACACATGTAAGGTATTGAAAATTGTGTTACTATATAAAAACAAGCGTATTACTTTATAGATAAATGTGTGTTATTGTAAAAATAAAATGTTATTACTGCGTAAATGAAATACCAAGTCATCCCAAAACAAAAAAATATATACTTAAATCTACGCATCTTAAATAGTTCATCCCCAAAATTACAAAATACATAACAATCAACAATTAATTAAAAAAAAATTCATATATGATTTTATTTTATCTTATTTCATTTTTAGTTTTATATTTTTGTATTTTTTTTAGTAAAATAGAAAACGTTAAACATATGTCAAATCCTAGTTTAAACATTAGTAATATGGTTATGACTTTAAAGATGGTTCTTCTAACTCATAAAACTCATAAAATAGGGGTAAATAACTGTGGCCATCCAAAGAGTCGGCCCAGGTCATTTTTTTTAAATTAGAGGGGGGTGGGGGTAAGGGATGAACTCATAAAATAGGGAGCAGATTGGGTATGTATGGTGGGTCCAAATAACTATTTGGACATATTTCACTTTTTTTAAGCATCATAATCAAACAATAAAGAATTTATATTTAAATAAAATGAATCTAGCAAAAGTAAAAGTTTATAAATCTATGCATACATTATTTAGATTAATATACATTAAAACTGACATATAAATTTGAAGAATAATAATAAACATTAATATGCAATAAACCAATGAAAAAAAAAAACTTTGGGTTGACCCGTTAAAGTTTCGCTTGGGTTGGCCTGTTTAGGGCCATACGGGCTTTTAAAAGCTCAGCACAACCCTCTTTTTAGACAAGGGTTTGACTATATGAACCTCCATTTCTGAGAGATGCACTCTCCCTTTCAATTTATTAATAAAATAATAAGGTAAAAAAATAAAAAATACCCTTAATTAAAATAAAGCATACTAGATGTACCCCTCTACTGAACGCACCCCTACTATCATTTCTTTCACCTTATCCCTGAATCAAACTTCCGACCACCGTCACCATTTTTTCTGATAGCAAGAAATAAAAAAAAAAAAAAATCAACAAATCAACCATATTCATCCATAAAACACCATTATCAAATCCATTAACAAACACCATTATAAAAAATTAGAAAAACTAACATTTTTTTTTAAATTTCGTCAAACTAGTGTCGACCATATATCCTCCCGTCGATAAAATGTTATCGACGGGAGGATATATGATCGACCAACAAAGGTCGATCGACACCGTAATGTCGACCATATACACTCTCGTCGACACCCCGTTGTCGACGGAAGTGTATATAGTCGACAACACAGGATCGAATTTAAAAAAAAAACTTACTGGTGCGGGGGGAGGGTGCGGCGATGGGTGCGGTGGCAGAGGAGGGGAGTGGTCGAGACGAAAAAAAAGGGGCGGCGACGGGTGCGGGGCTGACGACGTCGGATGAACGGGGGAGGGGGTGGCCGCGCGCGGCGGCTGACATATATATATATATTTTACAGATCGGGGTGGGCGGGAAAAATGGAGGGGAGTCCTCGCGCCGGCGAACTCGAGGGAGAGGGAGGCTGCCAACGAAGGGGGCCGCGACAGCAGGGGACGACTGCGTGCGAATGGTGGTGTGCGGCAGCGGCGGGGGGAGTGGGGATGAAGATTAAGTGTGAGGAAGATAGAATTAGGGTTTGGAAGGGTGTGTGTAGTAAATGTGTATTTTATAGATAATAGGAAGAGAGGGGTATTTAGGACAATTTGAGGGGAGGGTGCATCTATTTTGATAAATTTTTTGGGGGTGCATCTACCTGAGGAGTGCATCTCTCCGAAATGGAGGTGCATATAGTCAAACCCTTAGACAAGGTAGGACAGGGCATGCCGATCTAACATGTCTAACTATTTTGATAACTCTAGATACAAGATAAAATTTTTTTTTAATTACGTCCCTTAACTTTCATCTAAAAAGAAAAAAAATAAAAATTTAATTTACGTCCCATAATTTTATAAATTGCTTAATTTACATAAAAAAAATTTTGCGGAGACTCTAAAACGACATCGTTTTACTCACGCTTTTGTCAAGCGCATATAAAAATTATGAAAAACCGACAAAAGTTCTAATGTGGCCAAACTCGACTTGTATAGCGTGAAAAAACAATAACCATGTGGATAAAAATAACAATTACAAGTCATTATTTATAATTTACATAATGAAAAAAAAAACGCAAATTAACTAATTTACGAAATTATGGGACGTAAATTAATTTTTTTTATCTTTTTTGGGATGTAAATTAATCAATTTACGAAATTATTAGACGTAAATTATATTTTTATCTTTTTTGGGACGTTTTTAAAAAAAGATGAAAGTTACGGGATGCAAGGAGAAAAAAATTATTTACGTCCAGTAACTTTCACCTTTTTTATTTATATGAAAAAAAATTGTATATTCTCTTTACCATGTAAATTTTAAAATACTCGAACTCTAACCCTAATTTGAACCACCACGCCACCGCCATCATTTTTCTATCTCTCTATTTTGAACGACCAAAACTTTTCACTGCTCGTCTTAAAATTTACTCAACTCACCACATTTCTCGGTCATATCGAAAAAAATATAAGTTTGGAAAAATAATCAAACACCACATTTTTTGACCAAATAATAATTAAAAAAAATTGTTTTAAAACATATTTTGGGGGAGGGATTACGTTTTAATGTCGTGTTTAGGAAACAACGAGAACGTCTTAAAATTTACTTAACTCACCACATTTCTCGGTCGTATCGAAAAAACAACACAAGTTTGGAAAAATAATCAAACACCACATTTTTTGGCCAAAATAATAAAAAAAAAAAAAACGCTTAAAAACATTTTTTGGGGAGGGATTACGTTTTAATGTCGTGTTTAGGAAACAACGAGAACGTTTTAAAATTTAGTTAACTCACCACATTTCTCGGTTATATCGAAAAAACAACACAAGTTTGGATAAATAATCAAACATCACATTTTTTTGGCCAAAATAATAAAAAAATCGTTTAAAAACATGTTTTGTGGGAGGGATTACATTTTAATGTCGTGTTTAGGAAACAACGAGAACGTCTTAAAATTTACTTAACTCACCACATTTCTCGGTCATATCGAAAAAACAACACAAGTTTGGAAAAATAATCAAACACCACAATTTTTTACCAAAAAAAATTTACTTAAAACATGTTTTGGGGAGGGATTACGTTTTAATGTCGTGTTTAGGAAACAACGAAAATTATTATTACTATTAAATATAAACCCTATTACCTCAAACCATCGTCGCTCATCTCATTTTTCCCATATCCTCCACCCTTACTCCTTCCCCCACCACTTTCATAGATCTGCGTTTACCACTTTCAGATTTGCTGCCGCCTTCTTCACCCGTTTGTCACCGTCGTCTCGCCACTATTTTTCTGTAGATCCACCACTTTCATAGATCTGCCTTTACCACTTTCAGATTTGTTGTCGCCTTCTTCACATGCTTGCCACCACCATGTCACCACTATTTTTCTGTAGATCCACCACTTTCATAAATCTGCCTTTACCACTTTCAAATTTGATGTCACCTTAATCATTCGCTTGCCGCTGCCATCTCACCAATATTTTTCTGTAGATCCACCACTTTCATAGATCTGTCGTTACCACTTTCAGATTTGTTGTCGCCTTCTTCACCCGCTTGCCGCTGCCGTCTCACCAATATTTTTTTGTAGATCCACCACTTTCATAGACATGCCTTTACCATTTTCAGATTTGTTGTCGCCTTCTTCACCCGCTTGCCATCGCCGTCTAACCACTATTTTTCTGTTGATCCACCACTTTCATATATCTGCCTTTACCACTTTCAGATTTTCGGTCACCTTATTCACCCGCTTGCCGCCCCTGTCTTACCAATATTTTTCTATAGTTCAACCACTTTCATAGATCTGCATTTACCATTTTCAGATTTGATGTCGTCTTCTTCACTCGCTTGTCGCTGCCGTCTCACCAATATTTTTCTGTAGATCCACCACTTTCATAGATATGCCTTTACCATTTTCAGATTTGTTGCTGCCTTCTTCACTCGCTTGCCGCCTCCGCCTCACCACTATTTTTCTATAGATCCACCACTTTCATAGATCTGCCTTCACCACTTTCAGATTTTCAGCCGCCTTCTTCACCCGCTTGCCGCCGCCGTCTCACCAATGTTTTTCTGTAGATCCACCACTTTCATAGATCTGCCTTTACCACTTTCAAATTTACTGACGCCTTCTTAACCAGCTTGCCGCCGCCTTCTCACCATTATTTTTTTGTAGATTCACTACTTTCATAGATCTGCCTTTACCACTTTCAGATTTGCTACCGCCTTCTTCACTCGCTTGCCGCCGTCGTCTAACCACTAATTTTCTATAGATCCACCACTATCATAGATTTACCTTTACTACTTTCAGATTTGTTGCCGCCTTCTTCACTCACTTTCCGCCACCTTCTCACCACTATTTTTCTGTAGATCCACCACTAGTGTCGCTCGCTGCTTCCACCTTCTCCGCTTTCGGTGTGGCGACTCTTCTTGCTTCACCGCCATGACTGGGCTTAGAAAGATTTATTTTAGTTGTAGTTGGGATCAACAGATTGATCCTCTCTGATGGAACCGCGGTGGTTGATCGGGTGAGCATCCGCACGTTTTTTTTTATGTTTTTAGGGTGTACTATTTTTTTAGTAGTCTTGTTATTGATTTTCTAAACTTTGTCCGGTCTCATCCCTTTTATGAGACATGTTTTGTTCCCTTCTTGCTTATGCTTGGATGTCCTTTGAATCATGGTACTTGATGTATCTTTGCCCTTTATCTTTAAATTTTTTTTTTTATATATATAAGAATACCTTAGTGTGGGATATTTGTGTATTGAGAATTGAGATCTACATGAAGATCTAGTACTTTTAAATGTATTGATCTATATTTGTATTGATATTACTAATTTTAACTCCCTCTTTTATAGAATCCCAAAAATTATTACTAATTAGGTACAAAATCGGCGGTGGAGACGAGGTGGTGGCGGGAGGTAATGAGGGAATTGCACACCGTTGTTCAATTTTTAGGTTTTTTTTTCCTTTTTCGAAGAAAAAAGAAAAAAAAAACATTCACTCTATTTGGGTGAGCAAAGAGAAGCCTCATGAACCCCTTGATTTCTCTATTTGGACTGTTGAGGTAATTCCCCCTATTTTTCTTTGTTGCTCTTCATTTTATTGGTTTTAATTTTCCCACTTTTTGCTTGGTTTTGTATTTGTTTTCTTTGGGACAATTTTATTATTAGCCTATTATTATTTTTTTATCAATTTTTGTTGGAGTGTTACTTGTACTTATTGGTCATAATCTTGTTAATTGCTTGGTGAGGCTTATAAATTAACCATTATTTAAATTGAAGGAGTTCAATTTAGTCCATTTAAGGTGTATTGTTTGATTCTTTTCATGAAATGGATCCTCACAATACTCTTTTGTTTTATTTATCCCCCATTATTTAATTTGGTTTAACTTCTCTTAAATTCTGGAATAAATTATGTAAGTTGAGCTAAGAAATGAACAATTTTTCATTTTATTTTAAATGCTTATTAATTTTTAGATCTTTTTTCAATTTAACATTTGTGTGTGTGAATTTATTATACATACGGGAGGTTGAATGTTGAGATAATTAGGCTTATCTTAAGAAAATCCTAGCAATTTTTATTACGTTTTCCTTTACTTTAGGTATTAATGATGGTAGAATTTAATTTTGAGATATATTTCTTTCTTGTTCAGAGTTCCAACTGAAATTGTATTTTATGGAATGCAAGCTGCTCACTATGCAGATGAAGGTATGCTATTATATCCATAATTATGTGAGTCCTGTTTTGAATTATCATGCATGTTGTGGTCTTATTTGCATAATGAATTTTTGAACCCATAAATTGGTTTTCCAAGACTTTGAAGAAAAACTTGTGACGTTATCGTCGCAAGGCAATACTTAGATCTTTAGGTTGTGTTTGGATGAAAGGATTTAGGTATGAATTTTAAATCCATAATCTAAATCCACTTCACTTGTTTAGTTAAAATTGAGAGGATTTTAAATTCTCACTAAATTCACGTCATTTGAAATCCATCTATTTTTAAATCATTTCATTTGAAATATCTCCTCAAATCAAATCACCTAATCCAAACACAACCTTATATCTTTTAGATTGTGTTTGATGGGAGGGACTTGATTTAAAAAGGGGTTTGAAATGAATGGATTTAAATTCTTGAATTTGAAATCCATGGGCTCTAAATCCCTTATGTGGAGTCAAAGTGGATTTATAAAAGGATTTTGTCAGATGCATATATTTGAAGTCCAAATACAAATTTAGAATATGTTTTAGTCATCATTTAATAAATAATTAATTTTTTTTCAACTTTAATACTAAATTATTAAAAAACCGTATATTATATTTTCTAATTTCTCTCTCCCCAAAAATATACCAAAACAAACCACATTTTCAACACCCCCTATCTCTCCATCCCTCTTATCTATCGCTTTGTCTATATCACTCTCTATCATTTCCCTTTTTATCTCTCCCCCTCTCTACTCTTCTCTCTCTTTTCTCTCACTCTAATATGTGACACATCATTGTCTAATCCTGATGTCTACAACAACGTAATTGATTAGGATAAGATGTTGAATTTAAATTTGTGTCGTGAACTTGAAACCATCCTCGTGGTCTACCACACAGAGAAAGAATAAAATAAAACTCATGTTGTTGGTTCTCCCATGCCCAATTACCAAAATATCTCTTCCACGGGCTGGGGTGATGATACTAAGAAATTTGATCCCATTTATACTCCATAAGATTTGTGGGGCAAGAACATGGATAGTTGGAATTCACTTGCATGACTGAATGATGGTCCCTCTTGCATGCCTCCATCAGCGGGTCCTACATTTGCATGAAAGTTAGGGCGACAATTATCCAACATGCAGAAGTGGTTGGAAAATGACTACGGTTCGAGTTATGGTAATAATTGCATGTACCATAGTTCCAACCGTAGTTGTTGTTCCAACCACCTCCGTATGTTGGATAACTAATGCCCAACTACCACGTAAATGTAGGACCCACTGATGTAGGCACAAAATTCTAATTATCCACATTTTTGCCCCACAAGTCTTGCGGGGTATAAAAGGGCACGGGATCAACTTTCTCATCATCACCTCAGCCTATGGGTGGGATATTTTGGTAATTAGGCATGGGAGAATCGACAACAGGAGCTTTATTTTGTTCCTTCTCTGTGTGGCAGGTCACATGGATGTTTTCAAGATCACGACACAACTCAGGGTCAATTTTTGCATCCCAATCAACTACGTCGTTGTAGAGATCAGGATCAGGCAATGATGTGTCATAGATTAAACTGTTCTTTTTACACCAAAGGAAGAGATGAGAGAGAGAGAGAGAAATAGAGAGAATGAGAGGGAAGAGAGCCTCATCTCTACTCTTATAACTCATTCTAATATGTGACATATCGTTGCATGGTCATCTTTATAAGACTTAATTGATTAGGTTGCGAAAGTTGATCTAAAGCTGTGTCGTGATCTTAAAACATCCCTGTGGTCTGCCATACGAAGGAGAAACAAAATAAAGCTCATGTTAATATCCCATCCACAGGCTAAGGTGATGATGATGATGAGAAATTTGATCTCATGCACTTTTATACCCTGCAAGATTTGTGGGATAAAAAACGGGGATAGGATTGCCGAAAGATGGTCCCTCTTGCATGCTTCCATCAGTTGGTCCTACATTTGTATGGCATGTGGGCAATAGTTATCCAACATTAGTTCAAAATTTATTTGTCTTGTGTTCACCCCTCGTATAGTAGATCAACAAATCGTATTTTAAAATATTACGCCATCCATTACCATTCCTTCCAATCTGATTCTTCTGCCCTTAATCTGCTTTCATCCTCGATGTCCAGTAGCCCGACCCAAATGTGCGAGAAGTATTGCTCGTTGCATCATTATTGTTGCTCCAAAGTCCACGTGGTCCTATGTAATTATTACCAAAAAATTCAATCATAGTTGTCCCAACCACCTCTATGTATTAGATAATTATAACCCAACTGCCACGCAAATGTGGGTTCCACTAATGGACGCACACAACTGGGACCATCATTTAGCAATCTAGGCAAAATTCAACTATCACGTTTTTACCCCACCAATCTTGAAGGGTATAAATGGAAATGAGATCAAACTTCTCATCATCATCACCCCATGCCAGCGGATGAGATATTTAGGTAATTTGACATGGAAGAATCGACAACAAGATCTTTATTTTGTTTCTTCTTTGTGTGGTAGACCACAGGTATATTTTCAAGATTACGACACAAATCCAGATCTACTTCTGCATCCCAATCAATTACGTCATTGTAGAGATAAAGATCAGAAAGTTATGTGTTATAGATTAAGTTATGTGACACATCATTACTTGATCCTAATCCCTAAAACGACGTAATTGATTCGGATGCAGAAGTTGATCCCGAGTTATGTCGTAATCTTGAAAATATCCCAGTGGTCTTCCATATATGAGAGGAACAAAAGAAAGCTCCAGTTGTTGATTTTTCCATGCCAAATATAAAAAATAAAAATCCACTGCTGGGATGGTAATGATGAGAAACTTGATCTCGTGAGCTTTTATACCCCACAAGATTTGTAGGATAAAAACGTGGATAGTTAGAATTTGCTTGCATGGTCGGATGATGGTTCCTCTTGCATACATGCATCAATAGGTCCTACATTTGTGTGACAGTTATCCAACATAGGTATGTGTTTGGAACAACATATATGGTTGGAGCTATGGTAATAATTACATGAGACGACTTGAACTTTGGAGCTACAGTAATAACACAACGAGTAATACTTCTCGAGTATTTGGATCAGGCTACAAGACATCGAGGGCGCAAGCAATTGGAGGGGAAATGAATTAACTGGGAGGAATGACAATGGATTGTGTAACACTTCTAGAAAACAGTATGCTAATCAACTACAAGAAAGGCGAACACAAGACAAATAAGTGCTGAAATTCTGACATTTGTTTCACACTTATTTGGCTTGCGTTCACCTCTCGTACAATTTATCAATAAATTTTATTCTAAAAGAGTTACGCCACCCATTGTAATTCCTCCCAATTTGATTCATTTTCCCTCCAAATGCTTGCTCCTTCGATGTCTTGTAACCTGACCTAAATACGAAAGAATTACTACTCGTTGCATCATTACTGTAGCTCTAAAGTCCAGACATTCATATGTAATTACTATCATAGCTTTGGGTCAAGTATTCGTCCTCACGTTTCAAGGCTTTCTGATGGGTCGAGATGACTGATTGGTAAGGGTTCGACAGTCAGCTTCTGGCATGATAACTGGTTGGGATACACTATTTCTGATAAGATTGGCCTCCCGGATTGGTTTGCTGCTACCCTGAAGAGCACGGTCGGGGACTTCTTCTATGACTATTGTTGGCACTTTGAGGAGTGGTTCGTAGCCATACCGTATAGAGTGAAAAATTCCTTTGTTTGGGAGTAGCTAGATGAAAGCAAGATAGCTGCGGATTCTGTTCATAGAGAGCCCCATTCCTCACTCACATGCTCTTTCTCAGCCCCAGGTTTAACCTACCGAGTGCATTCAGTTTCATGTCCAAAATCAGTTGAAAGGACGTACAATCGGCGAGAAATTAAGTTCCTTTTACTTAGGGAAGGACCTGATTGCCCTAAGTCTAATCCCTAATCATGCGCAACACATGGAATTGGACCTTTCCTGCTTTCAGGATTTGATGAATATGAACTTTCTTCCTATGATCGTCACGAATTAAATTATAATCAAATTGCTTTAGGTCGGTTACCGGTATCAATAATTGAAGATTACACAATTCGAACAATTTCTTCGAATTTACCTCAAATAAAAAATGTATAAAACCGTCGATTCACAAAACATTTACAAATTTGAATCAAAATAGCTTTACAGGTTTTGGATCTAAAGAAAGGAATGAGGTTTTTGCTTGGTCAATATAAAAGAAGGGCTGGTTGGTGAAAATCGCGGCTTCTTTTTTATTCAAATCGAAATGGCCTGATAATTCGATTAAGCTAAACTAAACACATGGGTTGCTAAGGACTTAAAGTAGTCTCCTAAACCAACCATACCTTATGACTATCTTGCAGAGATAGGGGAAGGCGAAGAATAGATCCAATCCTTCCTTTAATGGAAAAATGGAAGGAGGTACTTTCCGGAGAAAGGGGAGAAAACTCTCGGCAAGCGGGAAGCCGCTCAATTCAACCCTCTTCTTCCAGGTAGACTCTTCTCTTAAAACATTTAGGTGATCAATAGTCAGTCAGATTAGACGGGCCCTAAGAAGTCAGCCTCTGTCTGCATCTTATTGATTAGCTTCATTCTACCTTTATATTACGGACTTCACATATATAGTCAGAGATATCCTTTAGAATAGGGTTCTTCATGGCCCTACCAGGCGTATTTGGGAAGGTACTACCTCAGGGGAGCTAACCTCTCGAGTGGCCTATGACATGCTCAGATCTCCTCTCCCTTGTCTTGGCTGGTCGTCGTGGATTTGGAATTCCTTCATTCTGATGTGTCGTTCTACGGTTATTTGGAGGGCGATATGGGGCAAGATCCCTACTTCTAATTGACTGGTCTCATTTGGGATTCACGGTCCTTCGATGTGTATGCTCTGTCGTAGAGACTCTGAGTCTTTAGACCACGGGGATCAGCTTTCTTGATATCTTCCTCTAGGCTACTAGAGTTCGATTGGGTCCGCAGTCCTTGGAGTTATAGAGAGCAGCATTTTTCACTACAATTTGGGCTATTTGGGCTCTGCGGAACAGAGTGGTCTTTGATGGGGTCTCCCCCTCAGTCAGACGATGCATAGCGCAAATCGTTGCTGGTATTAGGGAAGCCAATAACATCTCTCGGGGTTATGTTGACGGTTCAGTTCGGGATCTCTTGATTGTCAGGTCTCTTGGTGTCTAGGACAGGGTTCATCTGTTAGATGGATCCCCCCGGATCCGGATTGGTACAAGATCAACACAGATGGCAGTGCAACATCCTCTCCAGGTAGTTTGCCTGCAGGGGCGGTGTTTAGGAACTTCAGGGGGTTCTTGTTGCGGCTATTGCCCAAAAGGTTGGTTGGGGTATTTCTTTTGAGGCGGAGTTAGCAGCGACACTCATTGATCTTCAGTATGCCCATGCCCAAGGGTGTTGGTTCTTATGGATCGAGTCGGACTCCAGTCTGACAATTAACACTTTGATGAGCTCTACTCCTTCTGTCCCTTGGCGTCTGCAGGGTCTCTGGAGTCAGGTTCATCCTCTTACCACAAACATGCACATTAAGTATTCTCACACTTTTAGAGAGGCCAACCAGGCGGTTGACGCAGTGGCCAAGACGAAGATCAACTGCATTTGGAGGGGCTATCCTCCTGATTTCTTAGTTACTTTCTTGCATAAATATTTGTATACCGTCTTTTACAGACATTGATTTTTAGAAGAGTTTACCTTTTTCCTTCGCCTGGGTTTTGTCCCTAAGGAGGGTTTTCCCAGGCAAGGTTTTAACGGCACTTCGGCCTCTGGCTCGACTTGTGAGCTTATGGTTTTAGATTTTATTTTTTAATTTTATATTCCATACCTTTGTATTAGCCATAGTCGTTGTTCAAACCACCTATGTGTGTTGGATAAATGTAGCCCCACTACCACGCAAATGTGGAACATATTGATGGAGGCACGCAAAAGGGACCATAATTCTGCCATGTAAGCAAAATCCAAATATCATGTTTTTCTCTCCCACAAAGGGGTATAAATGGGCACGAGATTAAATTTCTCATCATCATCACCCAACCCGTGGATGGGATATTTTGGTAATTTAGCATATGCAAATTAACAACAATCTCTTTATTTTGTTCCTCTTTTTTTGACAGACCACATAGATGTTTTTAAGATCACGGTATAACTCGGGATCAAGTTTTGCATCCTAATCAATTACGTCGTTGTAGAGATCAGGACCAGGCAATGATGTGTCACAAATTAAACTCTTCTTTTTACACCAAACTGAGTGTTTAAAGGAAGAGAGAAAGGAGAAGAGACGGGGGGAGGGGGCTGAGAGAAGACAGGGAGAAAGTGGTGACATATTAAACTCTTACATGAATACTTGAATGTGTGTGCTTGGTATCAGCTGTATGAGTTCTTTGATGATAGTTTTTGTGATCTTCATCAATGAAGATTGTCTTGTATTTATAGAGAGACTAAGATCGAATTAATCGTTGGTGAGCTAGTCGTTGCATAAAATCTTTCCTTGTTTAGTATGATCCCTTGATTATTTTGATTTATTCCTTTAATTCTGCTACTTTCCTTCTTTATAAAAGGAAGGTGCATTTAAACTTTCAAATGCATTCGTACTGGGATCCATACTTAGTAGATTTCATACTTGTCTATCTTGGTTATCTTTGTCATATGATCTAGTAATGCAACAACCTAAGTATGATACAATGATATTGCCTGATTTGGTTGATACAGATGAGTCCAACTCATCTTAGCATATGTGTGCTTCCTCTAGCTTGATTCTTTGTAAGTGTTGAGGTATCCGTCGACATCTAACATAGTCCATATCAGTTGGGATTGATCATTCAGCTGATTACATTTAAGTGAGTCTCAGATGATAAGGCATACAAGGGTCATCTCATCTGATATCACACATGGACTATTAATCTTCAAGGTCTTCTTAGTCTTCAAGTCTTCTACTCTTTAAATCTTGAGGAAACACGTGTTGCTCCAACCAATATGGTCTCAGCTGATATACATACAACTGATCCCATACGACTAGACTAGAAGCTATAAGTTGATCTATACAAACTCAACTTATCCTATCAGATTACATAATACTTAACATACTAAATAACATACTTAACATAGAGTATGATTGATACGGTGGAATAGCCCATGAATGAAATCATAATTCGTGGGTGTATTAAAAAAATTGTGATTGGTATAATTATTGGAATGGAATTATCATTCCATAAAGAATGATGATTCCCAAAAGTAAGGAATTGTTCTCACCCCCATGGGTTTAACTAAGTAATCAATTTTTTAATAAACAATAATATTTTATTAATATAACATATAATATCAAGAATAAAAAAATATAATAAATTTTAAAAATATAAATAATAATATATTAAATTTTAACGATAATATTATTTCTCAAAAATATTAAATTATAAATACAATAATATAAAAATGAAAATATTATTTTCTTATAAAATATACATTTATTATAAATAATAAAATCAATAATAAGATAAACATATATTAATAATAATAACATGCATATTAAGAAAAACATTTGTGATGCGTTAGTTGGAACATTGTGAAGTATTGATGGCAATTCTAAGGAAACTGTTAAAGCACGATTCGACCTACAAGATATGGGCATAAGAAGTGAATTGCATATTAATTAAGAAGATTGGTGAAAAAAATATTAAGGCAGATGCCTGTTACACATTGACATTGGATGTCATTTTTTAAAATTGGTTAAGTTTGCAGATGGTTATGCATCAAATATTTCCAGAAATGTTAACGTGAATGATGGTAAATTACATGGGTTAAAGACACACAACTGTCATGTTCTTATGCAGAGATTGGTCTCAGTTCCCTTAAGAATTTTTTTAGCGAAGGGTGTGTGTGGAACAATAGTCGTGTTATGTGATTTCTTTAGAAAACTCTGCGCTAGAACTCTACACATTGAAGACTTAACAAAGATGGAGGAGGACATCGTACTCATTTTATGTAAGTTGGAAATGTTATTTCCTCCAACATTTTTTGACATCATGGTTCATTTGACAGTTCATCTAGTTGGGCCTTTTTCGTCATGGTGGATGTACCCATTTGAACGATATTTGGGTACTTTGAAAAGTATGTTCGAAATAGATCGAGACCAGAAGGTTCCATTGCAGAGGGATATATTGTAGATTAAGCATTGACATTTTCATCTAGGTATATGATGCAAATTGAAACAAGGTTTACAAGGCCGCAGCGAAACATAGATGTGGATCAGCCTATGTCATCTACACTTACTATTTTCTCACAACAAGTAAGGATGTTTAGTGGCCATAGAAATCATAAGTTGTCATGGAATTTGCGAAAGAAAGCACATTGGTATATTCTTAATAATTGCAAGGAAGTCGAAAAATGTATAAAGTAAGTAACTAAAACTTCATTTCTCCCATAAGATTGTAGTATATATTGATCTTAACTATTTTTTGTTTATGTGTAGGGAATGTATGCTAACTCTCTCCTCAAGAGTTTCTCCCAATTGCATTCTAAAATGTCAAGAGGATGAATTTCTTGAGTGGTTTCGAGGTAAGATGTTGAAGCTAAGATCTATGAGTCATCTGGAGGCAACAGATGAGATATACTCTCTAGCGTTAGGTCTGGATGTCGAAGTTCATCTTCATGATGCATGTGTGGTAAATGGTGTTCGTTATCATACAAAATCTCGTGATGCTTGAAGAACAACTCAAAATAGTGGGATTAGTGTGCCATCATCCGACGATGGTGAGAATTTAGACTTTTTTGGAGTTGTAAATGAGATCGTGCAAGTCTTTTACAATTTCGGACACGTAGTTCAGCTATTCTGGTGTGATTGGTTCTAGTGTAACCCAAAAAAGAAATCATTCATTCAAGAGTTTGATCTCACATGCATACATACATCTAAGACATGGTATGAGAATGACCCTTTTATTTTAGTGTCTCAAGCACAACAAGTGTATTACATAGATAACATAAAGCGTGGAAGACACTAGAAAGTCGCCATGAAAGTACAACATCGTGAGATTTTTGAAGCAGTCCAAGAGGTAGATGAAACTAATGGTGAACCTTATAATTCTGGTGGTAACAATGAACCTGATCAAGATATACCATCTAATGACATAAGTTTAGTGGTCGGTGAAGATATAGAAACTTCCCAACTTGACAGAATTGGAGTCCAACCTAATTATATAGAATTGGCGGAAACACAAATGCAAAAGTCTAATGATTTTCAAGATTTTATCAATGATGAAGATATTGAAATTGAAATAGATAGCGATGAAGATGAGCTAATACTTCAATTTGATGAAGATAGAGACTAATTTATTTAACAACATAAGGTATTTACATAATATGCTTGTGATTTTATATATGACATTGATTTTGATTACTAACTTAATATGCACTATATGTGGGTTGTTTTATTTATTTATTACGTTTCACAATTACTTTATTTCGTACAGGTATGCTTCTTGAGAGAGTACAAAATCAAGTTAATTGTTCAAGTGGGGGTCAATCCATTGTTGAGGAGAGTTCACGTAAAAATAAAAAATGTTACAATTTGGTTATAAAATTGATCATGTTGGGAACTTGCTTGATGGATATATGGATTTTTTCTAGCTTTTCATTACAGTTTTTTAGTTTATGGTTGCTATTTTACTTTTACTTTTTTAATTTTTTACTGATTCTTGTTGTTGCTATGGTTTTATTGGTTGTTGTCATCTGTATAATATTATGACGGTACATTTACATTATTGTTGTCTTGAGTCAGTTTGTTGCTGGTTTCTTAATGGCTTGTTGTTGATGTTCAAGGAGGATTTATGCTACCATTTGTGTATGTATGTGTTGTTATTGGCGTCTGTTTGTTGCTAGTTATTTAGCCTTTAAGGTGTTGCTGGATTTTTGATATTATTGATTTTATTATGGTGAAATTCAAATTTTGTAGCTATTATTTGTAATGATATACAATATTTAATTATTAATTTTCCTATTAAATTTATATGCAGATTACTTTTCATGACTATTATTTTTTTATGAGAATTCTTATTTTCATGGCTAACATTTGCAATGAAAACATGGTTTTTATCACTAACATTTTGCAATGAAACATATATATTTTCATTGTTAATATTTACAATGAAATCTATATTTTTATTGTAAAATATTAGGGACGAAAATATGAGTTTCATCGCAAATATTAGTCGAAAATACGAGTTCCATCACAAATATTAGCGACGAAAATGTGTTTCATTGTAAAATGTTATCGATAAAAACATGAGTTTCATCGCAAATATTAAGCGACAAAAATATGGGTTTCATCGCTAACATTTGCAACAAAATTAAAATATTTATTGCAAAAATATTGGCCACGAAGTAAGGAGCTACTATTTTAGACACAAAAAAAATATGTTGCTAATTCTAATATTTTCGTCGCTAATGTGAGTTAGCGATGAAATAATTTCGTCGCGGGATTTATTGCTATACACCCGTCGCTAACGTGTTTGCGACAAATGTTTGATTTTTCTCGCAAACATTTTGCGATGAAACTCATATTTTCATCGCAAACATTTGCGAAAAAATTAAGATATTTGTCACAAACACGTTAGCGACGGGTGTATAGCAACAAATTCCGCGACAAAATTATTTCATCGCTAACTCACGTTAGCGACTAAATTGTAGTTTTCTTATAGTGCATGCCCTAAGTGTTTTGGCCATCAAAACTAAACATAATTACATTATTACCCTTAGGGTAGGATGAATATCCCAACGATTTCCCCTTTTTTTATGAAGCCAAAACCACTTTTCTTAACCTATCAACCTAGACAAGTAGATAAGTTAAAAGCAGTTAGAAATCAGTAGAGAACACAAAGGCTCAGATTAAGACAATGAGAAGTTATCTTAGTAAGCCAAAAGGAATAATACTTGTATTAATGATGTGCAATGATTATAGATTACAAGAATTCATATCAGCTAAACAAAAGGTAGTCTTCATCTGGTCTTTTGTCTTCATACGAGTTGGTAGGCTGCATATAAATGTGTATGAATTCCATCTATATGCTCTGGGTCTATTACGCTTTCTTCCGCTATGATCTTTGCTTTTATCATCTTGATTTGCATATAGTCGACTCGTCCAAATTCAAGCTTGGGAGCTTCCCATGTAGTGTCTTCTGGTGCTAGGATATTGAATCCTACTGCAGTTGCAGTTCTGACTGCATAGTCCCAAAGTTCATTCTCTTCAATCTCAATGAAGTGTTGAACGTGTGCAAACACATCTTCTTTGTCGATCAGCAGACCAAATTTCCTCATGATGAAATTTATTATCTGCCACTTCATCTTGATTGTGTGCCATCTTGACAAGTCATCTGGATCGACTAGCATGTCCATGTAAATATTCTCAACCACATCCACATTCTGCTTCATCTTTTTCAATCTCTTTGCTTGTCTTATTTCATAAGACATTTTGGATGTAACAACTTCTTTTAACTTCTTTTTGGGAGCTTGTTCCTCTTGGATGTGAGTTAGAACTTCTTCATTTCTGATTATACAACAACAACATCTTTCACTTTCGGTAGTCTTTTTTCCAACCGTTGGTAGAACCTCTTCTTGTACTACGTTTGTTCCCCCTTGGGTAGATAAGGTAGTCTTCTGATTCTTTTCAAGAGTTACTAATCTCCTAGACAACTCTTGCCTATCTTCTGTTGCAGGCTGGATAACTTGTTTCACTAATTCTTCTCCTTTTTTAGCTTCATCAAACTTAGAGGTGAAAGTCTTAGCAAATTTTGCAAGTTCAGCGTTCAGTTGTTGCTTCATATCATTTGAAGCCTTAATATTATCAGCTTAGAGTAAGAGAACTTCTCTAACCTTTCAGTTGTCAGCTGCAGCTTCCTAGTAACACTTTCAAGCTTCTCATGATAGTGAGTGGCTAGTCTAGTTAACATCTGATTGTGATCTCGAGACTTTTGCAACTGTTCCCGAGCCACATGCAGTTGATCATAGGCTTCTTTCCTTTGCATATCAACTATGTCAATCTATGCTCTATAAACTCTTTCTATCTTCAAAGACTCTCTAGCATAGAGTTCAGCAAAGATGATAGTTCTTGTCTTAGCTTTCTCAATTTGTTCCGTCATGAACTCATCAACACTATCAAACATCTCATCTCTAAAGTGATTATCTATGCCATTGTCCTCATTTAGGAGAATCTTCCTTTGGTCCTTGATCATGTCCTCGTTCAACCTCACCAGCTGAAGGCCCAACCCCTTTTGGAAATAGGAATCAAGTGATTCCTTCACTTGATCACAAATATTTTTGGAGATGTTTGGGCTAGATGAAGACGCCTTAGCTGGCTCTAGTGTAGTAGACGATGGTGTAGTGTTGGTCCTTGGTGGAGTATAACACAAGTGTATGGAGGGGGGGGAATGCACTTGTGTATGCAAATTCTTTTCTTTTAACAAAACTGGTCTTATCAGGCAGGTTGTCTCACAACTGGCCTGAGTGTGAACTTTGATAGATACTTGTCCTACTGATTACTAAAGAGTGATCAGTTGGCTAAATATCTAAAAGAGTTGCTAAGTGCGGAATGTGGTTGGGCTTTGACTTAAAGAAATACTCCAAGTTAATTTCTGAAAAGATATAGTTATCAGGGACTTTGTCCAAAACAGTTTTCCTTAAACTTACAAGTTTTACTCTTTGAAAAATGTTTGAATATGAATGCAATAAAGAGTGCAGTAAGTAAAAGACACACAAGCTTATAGTGGTTCAGAGACTCAAGCTCCTACATCCACTTTGCCTGATTGAACAGGATAATTCCTTCACAATGGAATTAGCTTGTTTTATAGTGCCAAGGTGCACTGATCAACAACACTCTCTTAGTGTTTTGATCCCTAGGATAATCTGAGTCCTAGTGCTCAATCTCTCTAAGTTAAGACTGTGTTTCACTCTAAACAGTCCTTAACTCCTCACTTCTACAACAAACACTCTCTTCACTAAATGAGATAAGGTTTGAGGTTTGGTTCCAACTAATAGAGATATCCTTTACAATGAGAACAGATGTAAAGGCTTAGGATATCTCAATGCTAAGCTAGGATGTTTACAAAGATTGGCTTAGCTGACTTGAAGTGATTCAGGAAACTTGGAATACTTGAGAATAGCTTGGTTTCCTTTGAAAGCTTTATATGAGTTTGATAGCTTATTGTTGGATACAGAATCCCTTTGATCACTTCTGTTTATATAGTCATGTTTGAGCAACTATCCGTTGGAGAGATAGCATTTCAAACATTTCTATTTGCAGCTACATTGAAACGGCTAAGTAGCTTGACTTCCTTTTATCCACTGTGTAAAAGGGGTCTTCAATGGTTGCTTGAATGAATGTGTTGACTTCTGAAAAATGCGGCTGAGATGACTTGTGACAGTTTCTAAATAAGCACACTTTCCAAGGTTGATTTGTGGCAGAATCTACACTCAACCAACGGTCAGATGGGACAAGCTCCCTGAACATTCTTGCTGCAGTTTTAGAATTTTCCAACATTCATTCAATGCTTCACTCTTTAATGCTCTAAGTCTTCAATGCTTGGTTCAGGCATGATTGGCAATAAATGCTTCATTGAATGTGTCTTCTGTAAGCTTTTGACAGTTAATTCTCTTGATCATTTGCACTTCAACTGTCTAGATCTTTTGCATTTAAGAGCACAGCTTCAGTGTTCTTGATCTCTTCAGCCTGGTTGTCCACTTGTTCAGTTGTCCTGATGCTTCAGCAACTTTGGCCTTAAGACTTAATACCTACCAAGCTTTCTAACATGTAGCTTTGGACAACTATCCTGAACTCTAAAATCTCACAACATTTCTGAGATTTTTAACTTAAGCATTCTACATACTCAAGTGTTCTGGGACAACTTGCCTGAACAATAACTTGAGCATATCTCAACTAATTTGTACATCATCATTCAGGGGTTTTGGTATCTAGATCAAAATCATTTTATTCCCAACAATTTCCCCCTTTTTGATGATGCCAAAACCTATTACAAAGGGACCTTGACTTATACTATACTTTTCCTTCAGGATCAATGAACTGGTCAACTTTCCTGAAAGACACTGTTAGCACAATAAATCAAGTATATGTAATATCAAGTTAGTTGAGATAATGAGTTGTTATCTCTTGATAGAAAATCATTGGTCCTTTTATATATCATGGAGCATTACAGATCAAAAGATTCAAAAGGACACACTAACTGATACAAGTAAACAGAATAACAACAATTAACATCAATCAAAAACAAGGATAGGGAAGAGATAAACTTATCCATCAGAGAGTTCCATCATCTTGGGGAGCAATGCCATATTGAGCCCAGACCCTTTTCTTCAGCTCCCAAACATCCTTGTTGGAGCCTCTGGGGCCTACTTTCATCTTCTCCATCTTCATGATGTTGATGAACTCCTCCAGAATCTTTCCCTCATCAATCAAGTTCCCATTGAACTTAGGAGGCATGTACAGAATTGGACCAGGGGCCTTGAACTCAACTCTTGCCATATCAGCTGCTGCAAACAGCTTCTGGTAGAGGTCCCTGTGGTTCTCAAACATGAATTGAACAAAGACTTCATCTACACTCTCTCCAAGCCACTTCCCAATGACATAGAAGTCATATACAAAACTTCTCTTGGCCTCCTCCCATTCATCATTCAGTGAGATTGGAACCCACTTATCATGGTGAGGGTACTGAGTGTCCCATCTTTGCAGCATTTGAGGTTTGAGCCTTCTGTATGAAGCTCTCCTTCTTGGGGCTCTGAAATTTGCCCTTCTTTCATCCCTTGCCTTGTTGGCCTCAACCAATTGCTCCATCCTCTCTTTAGCTCTCTGAAGAGCTAGCTTCTCTTGGGTTTTTGGATCTTTTCCAAAACCTTCTTCAAATAATTTAGAGGGATCATCAGCAAGTTTGGGCACACCAACTTCAGGCATTCTTTCCTGGACTTCTTCTTCAGCTTCTTCTTCTTCAATTGCAGGCATCCTGGCTGTTTTCTTTAATCTCTTTGATTGCCTTGCTGGAGTAGATTCATCAGATTGAAATTCTGAAGGCAAGGTCAAGCTGGTTGGGAAATCATTGAAGGCTTGCAGCTCCTTCCTCTTTCTTTCAGATGACCTTGTCACCTTCCCCCTTACTTCAACAGCCTTCTCCTTAGGTTCAAGTCCTGTAGACTCACCACCTGGCCTTTGAAGCTTCCTTGCCTGACTTTCCATAGCTGACACCATGGACTCCTTGACAGCTATTTGAATCTGCTCTTCCTCAGTCAAATTTTCAATATTCATTGGGCCTTTGCCTTTCCCAATGTCTTCTACTGCTTCCTCCTCAAACTCAGGGACTTTCTCCTTTCCCTTGGATTCACCAATCACCAAGGTTCCCTTTGCCCTTGCTCTCTCTCTTTCCCCCTTTTTGGCATTATCAAAACACTGGGGCTTCAGTTCACTCATTGAGACTGAGAGGTGTGAGTGGGCCTGAGTGAGGGACTTCAATTCTTGTAGTAGATAAACATTCTCATCATGAATGTTTTGCATTTTATCATCTGCCATGCTCAAGAAGGTGTGAACAGGCTTCATCTTTTGGGAAACTATGGCATCCAATGTGGCTTTCAGTGATTGATCAAGTTTGGCCTGAAGTTGATCAGTGAGGTTGGCCACAACTTGATCAGACACCTTGGCCATGAGTTCAACAGTGAACTTCTCAGCTGCTTCCTTCACCATTGCAGCTTTCAACTCTTCTGCCTTCTTTCTCTGGGCTGCTGTCCTCTGCCTCAAAGCATCCTTGATTGTCTTTCTCAATGCTTTCACATTATGCTTGTACAAGGATTTGAGATCCTGCTGCTCTTTCTTCACAGATCTTGTGAATTTACCCATAGCATCTTTGGCCTTTGTCACTTCAGTTGAAACTGTTTGCAGTCCAGTTTCAACTCCACTTATCCTTGCATCAAGAGTAGGCAAGATTACTTCTTCTGACCCTGTGAGCCTCATCTCCACAGAGGCTAGAGTCTTGCCTTGGCCATCTAAGGTATCAGCAGTTGTTGCATGGGCCTTCCCAACTTCCCTGACCAGTGTGTCCAACTTCTCTGACTGCTCTTCAATGATGGATGCAGTCTGAGTAGCAATCTGAAAGTGAGCCTCAGAGGTGTTGGCTTGCTCAAAGAAGATTTGGTTAAGTGTGGACACATTTGCTGAAACTGCCTCAAGATCAGTGTCAGCATCAATTGGTATATCTGTCAAGGAAGCATCTGCAAAAATTTGCTCAAGAGTGACAGCAACTGAATCTGCAAAACTAACAGTGTTAGTAAAAACTCCCTCATCACCCTCAATTTCTTTTTCTCCCATAAGGTCTGATACATCAGCACCTTCTCTCTCATTTTCAACTTTATTCTTTTCTTCTTCATTTTCAAAAGATGTACTCACATTTACTGGAGAATCAGGCCTCCTTTCACCAAGGGATTCATCAAGTTCATATTTGACTTGAAGAATAGCCTGACTCTCATATTGGGCTGCACCCAATATTTCTACTTCCTCACCCTCTATTTGTGGTGCACTCAAGGAACCAGTGATCACACAATCCTCACCATCATCTCCCTCTGATTTTTCAGCACTAATAGCCTTTTCAACTCCTTCAATTCCTGACACCTCTATATCCTCAACAGGATCCACAGAGGGCAGTTGTTGGGAGATCACAGTACTTGAGCATCCCAAGGCCACTGAGTCATCCTGAATGACTAAAGGCTGGTCAATGTCCAACTTGCCTGACATTGATGAGGCTTTAGCCAAACCAGCTTCTCCTATGGAAGTCTCAGCATTGTCAAGCTGTGCCTCAGGCTCAGAAGAACCATCCTTGGCCAATGCATCTTGGACTGAGTTACCATCTTTGGTCAACTCCTCTGAAAGATCAGAGTCCTTCTCAGAATGAAAAGTCAAGTAATGTACCTGAGCTGAGTTGGTACCAGGGGGATTGGGATTGGTGTGATCATCATCATCATCATCATCATCATCAGATGGGCTGTCAGGATGCTTGATTCCTTGTGCTATCCTCTCTCTTTCAGCAAGCACCTTCTCATGAACAATGGTGCAAAATAGGGCCTCAGTGGTTAGAACACTGGTCTTCTTTACATTTGCAAAATGTAGCAGCCTATTTTCCTCAACCTGCCACCAGTTGGCACCCTTATCCTGAATAGCCTGAGCTATTTCCACAATAGTTCTATCTTTGATCTCAACAAGTGCTCTGAGATCATAGAACTGTTGTTGCAGCCTGGGATAAGCTTTCAAACCTGGATATAATTCATCCACATTGGCTCTAGCAATCTGCCTCAACATTCCCTCATAGGTGAACTCTTCACCACTATCATCTCCAGATGAGTTAGCTTGGGAATCAGGAGGATTGGAGTGGGATTCAAGTAGGCTTGGCTGGGATTCAGGTAGGTTGGATTCAGAAGGAATGGGTTCAGGAGGGATCAAAATAAGTTGGGATTCAGGTGCTTTTGAGAGCATTGTGCCTGAATAGGTAATTGGGATGGCTGGAATGGGTGGGAAAACAACTTGATCACCTTCTTGAATAGCAGTTTCAAGAAGTTTGGTATATGAGAGAAGTCTTGGATCAAGGGGGGAGAAGGGTCTATCTTCAAGATTGACCAAATCTGCCAGCACATCAATACCTGCTCTATCAGGTGCACCTTCAGGGGAGTAAACTTTCTTGGTCAAGATTGGGGCATCTTCAGGAGTCTTGCACTCCTCTTCTTCTTGCCTTGGAGATATTCTTTTAGACTGAATATCAGGGGAATTGGCTTCAGGGCTGTTGGTCCTTGACTTTGACTTGGAGTTAGACTTGCTTGCCTGTCTAAACTCCTTGAAGAACTCTTTCTTTTTCTTTTTCTCTTCCATCAATCTCTGCTTCTCAGAGGTCTTAATGATTCTCCTTCTCATTTCATACCTTGTAGGCTGGTCAAGGTCTCTGAATTCTGTGATTGTCTCAGGGTGCAGTGGGACAATCTCTCTGACTACTTCACCCTCTTCAGGAGGGTTGACTCCTTCCTCAGCTACTTTCTCAATTTCTTCAGAAGTGGCTCCTCCACTTCTTGACTGGCTTTCAGGGGAAGATTCACTTAGAATCTCCTTCATCTTCTTCATCTTTGGCTGGATTTTGGGTGGTTGTGCTTTCCTTTTCTTTGGAGAGACTCTTGTTGCTGGAACAGTTGCAACAGCTTTCTTGGAGGCAGCCTCCTGCTTTCTCTTTTCTGTCCTTGAAGACAGCTTTCTGAACAACACCTTTTGTGCAGGAAAAGGCTTTGGCTTTGCTTGAAGATGGGTATAATGAGCAAATCTTTCCAAGAGAAGGCTGGCTCTTGTGCAGAACTGGAGTCTTCCATCAACCACCACCTTGTGGTGTTTCACCTCTTTAAACTTGAATTTCTCATTCATCATTTTGTCCAAAATGAAGCTTTTCCAATCAAATTTGACTCTCTTCTCAGCAGAGTCAATCACAGCAGCCATTACTCTCAACTTAGGCATACTAAGTTGTTCAACACTCCCAGAGTGGCTTAATAAACTCTTCACCACACAGTCAAACAAGTGTCTAAACAAAGGTTTTAGAGTATTCTTGTTTTGAGCACTTACAAGCTTTTTGGGTGTAAGCAGCCATGGAAAGTAGAACTCCTGATCTTCTCCTTCCTTGTAAGTCTCTGGATTCTGGCCTTCAGAAGGTAGCCCAAAGCTAGCATCTATATCCTCTGCAGTGAAGATGATGGAGTGTTGGCTTTCTGCTTCTTCATCTTCCTCAGCATATGTGAGCTTTGTGCACACATCTCCTTTCTTGCCCTTCCATCTTAGATGGGCAAAGAATTCTGCCATAAATGGATTCAGGCATGAATCAGGCTTGGTCCCAAGAAACTTTTCCAAGCCTGCTTCCCTAAGCCAATGGAGTACAGGCTCAACCTCCTTGTCTGGACTGTCAAAAGCAACCAGCTTTTCAAACCATAAGGAGTTTGGGTTGCTAAGATAGGAGAAATCAATGTCCAAAGAGGAATCATTGAAGTCTACAAGCTCTTCTCTCTTAATCTTAGGTGCCATGGATAGTATGAGAGATTTGGTGGGTGTTTGGGGAGGAATTACGGGTTTGAGAGTATGAAGAAAGACTTAAGGGTTATTGAAATTTTGAGTGCGTAAAGATGGTAGTGAAAATTGAGGAGTTTATATATGTGGGGAGTTTATTAACCGTTGGTTAATAGAATCTAACCGTGGGTAATAAGTCTGACCAATTGGATAATATGTGGTAGTGGGATTGAGGCGGTTTGATGGAGGTTTAATGCAAATTAATGGTTTTGATGAAGGCTCAAGAATTCATGAAATCCCAATTAAGATTTCTGCATTAAATGCTGATTTGCCTTTTTGGTGATAAAAATCTTTATAGCACACTCCATCCTAAAATGGCCTACTCTTAGACCAAGAAACCTCTTAAATGTCTAATCAATGCTAAAAATAGCAATGATTATCTAATTAACTCGGACAAACATCCTGAGATGTGCTTTGGTTTCTGTGAAGGTCAAACTGCCTGATGAGCTTGCCTGAGTGGGTCCCAAGGTTGCTGACTGGGTCCCACTTGGACAGATCCCTTGACCAACATTGCTGAGCATCATAGGGACAACCTTGCTGAGTTTCCCCCTTTAGCTTACAACTTCAGTGAGGTTGGTCAACTTTGCTGAAGTTCAACTTTGATGAACTTCGCCCTTCATATGAGCTTTCTTTCCTCATTTTTCCATCTTGCCTGGATCAAGTAACCCCAATTCAGCTGACAACTCTAAGAACCTTGCTTCAGCTAGAGGCTTGGTCAAGATATCAGCTTTTTGCTTATCAGTGTGGATTTTAACAAGCTTGATATCTTTCTTCTCCACATGATCCCTTATGAAATGATGCTTGATGTCCACATGCTTGCATCTGGTGTGGAGTACTGGATTCTGTGAGATGGCAATTGCACTATTGTTGTCACAGAATATTGGCACTTCATTTGTGATGACTTTGTAGTCTCTTAGTTGTTGCCTGAGCCAAAGTATCTGAGCACAACAGCTTCCAGCTGCAACATATTCTGCTTCAGTTGTTGAAGTTGCAACTGTATTCTGTTTCTTGGAGAACCATGAGATAAGCTTGCTGCCCAAGAATTGACATGTTCCAGAGGTGGACTTTCTGTCAATTCTGCATCCTCCATAATCAGCATCTGAATATCCAGTGAGCTCAATGTTGTCATCAGCTGGATACCACAATCCAAGATTCTCAGATCCCTTGAGATATCTTAGGATTCTCTTGGCAGCATCAAGATGGCTCTTCTTTGGATTTGCCTGAAATCTTGCACATACTCCAACTGCAAATGTGATATCAGGCCTACTTGCAGTGAGATATAGCAATGATCCTATGATTCCTCTGTAGTTAGTGGAGTTGGTTGACTCTCCACCTTCATCAGGATCCATCTTCCAGTTAGTATTCATAGGAATTCTGACTGGCTTGCTTGTTGCACATCCGAATTTTTTGATCATGTCCCTTGTGTACTTGGCCTGATTGATGAATATCCCCTTCTTTGATTGAGTGACCTGAAGTCCTAAGAAGAAATTCATCAATCCCATCATGGACATCTCAAATTTGCTTTGCATGAGTTTGGAGAACTTTTCACACATCTTCTCATTTGGAGATCCAAATATAATGTCATCCACATAGATTTGGACTAACAAGATATCATCTCCTTCACAGATTCTGAACAGAGTTCTGTCAACAGTGCCTTTGACAAAACCATGATCTAGAAGAAACTGTGATAAGGTGTCATACCAAGCTCTTGGAGCTTGTTTTAAGCCATAGAGGGCTTTCTTCAATCTGTACACCTTGTCTCCTTCTTCAAAGCCTGGGGGCTGTTCAACATACACTTCTTCCTTGAGCACCCCATTTAGAAAAGCACTCTTCACATCCATTTGATACACCTTGAATCTCATGTGAGCTGCATATGCTAAGAAAAGTCTGATTGCCTCAAGTCTGGCCACTGGAGCAAATGTCTCATCATAATCAATCCCTTCAGATTGACAATATCCCTTGGCCACCAGTCTTGCTTTGTTCCTCACAATGATGTCATTTTCATTTTTCTTATTTTTGAACACCCATTTGGTTCCAATGACATCTTGATGAGTTGGCCTATCCACCAGCTCCCATACTTCATTTCTGGTGAACTGGTTCGGCTCTTCTTGCATGGCTATGATCCAGTTGGTGTCTTGTAATGCTTCTTCAATATCTCCTGGTTCTATTTCTGAAAGAAAACAACAAAACAAGGCACTTTCTCCATGAAACCTTCTAGTTTTGATCCCTTCACTTGGATTACCAAGTATCAGGCTAGTTGGGTGGTCTTGCAACCAAGTCCTTCTAGACCTGATCCCTTCAGGAGGATTGTCCTCATCTGAGGTTGGATCACTAGACTCATTAAATTCAGGAAAATTAATTGAAGGATCAAGCTCAGGATCATATTCAGGGGTGTTGTCCTCATTGTCAGATGAGTTGACATTTTCATTGGTTCCCCCTTGAATATTGGATCCATTAACTACCTCAGCATTGCCTGCTTCTTCATTGGTAGTTGTTACCTGGTTTTGAACTGGGATTGGATCAATCAGTTCAATATCACCTTCAGGTTGGTTGACTCCTGGTTGATTGCCATCAGGTAGGTTGTCCAGTTTTTTACAATCATAAAATTCAGGCTGGGCAACATCTACAAACACTGTCTCCTTGCTTTGAAGCCTTAATCTGGTTGTTCTTTGTGTTATCTCATCAATATTCAGGTTTCTATCCCTGAACTCATTAAGGGTTTTGCAATTGTAAACTCTGTAAGCTTTGCTGATTTGTGAATATCCAACAAATATTCCTTCATCAGCTTTGCTGTCAAAAGCTTTCAATTGCTCTTTCCCATTATTATGAATGAAACACTTACAACCAAATATGTGAAAATAAGCAACAGTGTGCAATCTACCTTTCCATATTTGATATGGGGTTTTACCTTGTCCTTTGGTGATTAAGGACCTGTTTTGTGTGTGGCATGCAGTGCTAATGGCTTCAGCCCAGAACCTTTTAGGCAGTTTGGATTCAGCAATCAAGGTTCTTGCTGCCTCTTTCAAGGTCCTGTTCCTTCTCTCAGCTACCCCATTTTGTTGAGGTGTTCTTGCTGCTGAGGTTTCATGAGTGATGCCATTCTTGCTGCAGTACTCTTTGATGTATGAGTTTATGAATTCAGTGCCTTTGTCTGATCTGATCTTGACAATATTAAGGCCTTTTTCATTGCTTAGTCTCATCATCAATTCAGGTAACTTGACTTGAGTCTCCTTCTTGTTGAGTAAGAATACAACCCAAGTGTACCTGGAAAAATCATCAACAACAACTAAAGCATATTTTCTTCCATTTATACTTACTGGGATAATTGGCCCAAATAAATCCATATGCAGTAGTTGAAGAACTCTCTCAGTTGAGATGACAGGCTTTCCTTTGAATGAAGCTTTGATCTGCTTTCCTTCCTGACATGGCTGGCATATGTGTTCTTTGGTGAACACTTGATTTGGCAGCCCTTTAACTAGAGAGTTTCTTGCAATCTTGTTGATGGTTTTGAAGTTCAGGTGATTCAGCCTCTTGTGCCACAGCCAGCTTTGCTCTCTTGTGCTTTTGGCAACAAGACAAACTGGTTCAGGGGTTTTGCTCCAATCTGCAAAATAGACATTTCCCTTTCTCACCCCTGTTAGTAGCACCTGTTGTGTTGATTTGTTCTTGATAGTACATTCATTAGGAGCAAATTCAACACAAAAACCTTTATCACAGATTTGACTTATAGACAGCAAGTTATATTTTAGGCCTAGGACATATGAGACATCAGTAATTTTAACACTACCAATGTTTAATGTACCATAACCTCTTGTGATCCCTTGTGAGCTGTCTCCAAAGGTTACTGAAGGACCCTCCTTTTCTATGAACTCTGAGAGAAGCTCTTTATTTCCAGTCATGTGTCTTGAACATCCACTATCCAAGTACCATGCTGTTTTCTTGTTGATGCTTCTCTTCTTCTTGTGGTCCTTGCAGCCCTGCAAAGTCAAAATTTAGGTACCCTTTGAGTGTTGGGTCCTAGAGGGTTAGCTGTACCTTTTGGAACCCAAATCTGCCTGATTACTCTGATTGATTCAAAGTGACTGACTTGGTTTCCATTTACATCTACATACACAGTTTGACCCTTAAATGCCTTGGGTGATCTCTGTGTATAAGTGTTAGCTTTGTAAGGTTCAGGAGAGTTGGTAAATTTCTTTGGGACATTTCTCCTGAAGTTACTAAGCTTAGGTGCAGCTGGATAAGACTTTTGAGGATAGGTTTTTGGATGGCCTTTTCCATTTGGCAAGTAAGGTCCAGGCTTCCTGAATGTTTTATACCTATCAGAGGGGATTGGCCTTAATCCATTCAGTTGAGGTTTCCTCATTTGAGTTGGCCTTTTCTGAATAGGTTTTGGACAACTCCTCTGATGATGATTCAGATAGGTTGGCCTTCCATTGGTTCTACCTTTCTGAACCTCATTCCTCCTGTAAGCAATGCCTTTAACCTTTTCCAAAGGTGTGGGTTTAGGTGCATTGATTACCTGAGTTGGTATAAAAATTCCTTTACCCTTATCCTTGATCAGTGGTTGATTTACTTCAATTTCATTTTGCTGTGCCACTGATCTTACAAAAGTCATCTTAGAATTGCTTGATGAAGCAATGCTAAGACCAGGTGAGGGTTCACATGGATTATAGCCTAATCCACCCTTTTGAGCAAATTGTCTTTGAAGCCCTTGAATCTCCTCTATTGCCTTAGCAGATTTGTTCAAGGCAGACATTTTCATTTTTAAGCTCCCCTCACTTAATTTTAGAGTATCAAATTCACTTGAGAGATTGTCAAATTTTGCTTGAAGAATTCTGAGATCAAAATCCTTTTTCCTCAATGCCAGTTCTTGATCATCAATCAACTTTTGTTGTTCAGAGACTTTGAGAGACACTTCCTCAAGTTCTTTCACAATCTTCTGATACAACTCAGTTGATTTAATGTCAAGCTCAGGTTCAGGAAGGTTGGGAGTTTGAGCTTTTGAATTCAGTAGCTCATTTTCTCTAAGTGCTATATTGCATACTTCTCTTAGTCTGGTGAAATCCTCAAATAGCTTTACAAAGTTGAGTTTTAAGGGGATTTCACTGGACTCATGTGTGTTATTTGAAGAACTGAAAGAGCTAGAAGATGAACATACCTCATCATTTTCAAATGCCATTTGACAGTCATCATCACTGTCACTGTTGGAGAATAGTCCATCATCAGAAGAGTAGACACTTTCTTCACTAGCTGAATCTCCAGCCACCATAGCCTTCCTGCTGTTCAACCTTTTGTCTCTTTTGGTCTGCCTTTCTTTCCTTTCTTTTGCACTGAGGTCAGGACAGTCATACTGAAAGTGACCCTTTTTCTGGCAGTTGTAACACACATCTTCATCATCATTCTTCTTGTTTGAGGACTCCTTCCTCCTTGATGATGATGGTTCACCTTTGCTGTATCTCTTTCTATCAGCATACTTGTCCTCTTTCTTTTCATCAGAGACTTTGTCCTCTGATTTGGTGTCAGGAGAGTTGAATCTCCTTCTGGTTCTGTTGTCTTGGTAGAACTTCTTGTATCTACCAAATCTGGAGTTGAGCTTCTCAAATCTTCTAGCCATGAGTGCCAGTTCCTCCTTTATTTCAGATTTTGAAACAGATTGAGAGGACCTTTGAGTATTCTTCTTTTCTGTTTCAGCAGCTTTGAAGGCAACACCTTTGGTTGAGGAGGATGGCTCTTCATGCACCTTCTTTCTGTTGAGATCAAACTCATATGCCTTGAGTTCAGAAAATACTTGCTGCATTGGCATGTTGTCAAGATTGCTAGTGTTTTGCATCATGACAGAATATATATCCCACTTGGATGTGAGACTTCTCAAGATCTTCAAGGCAACTTCTCTTTTGGCATAGAACTTGCCAAGAGAGTTTATTTCATTCATGATGTCAGTGAACCTGCCATCAAGATGATCAATGGTTTCATTGGCTTCCATAGAGAATTGTTCATATTTTTGGATAGCCACTTGAAGCTTGTTCTCCTTGATCTTTTGGGTACCTTCACACATAAGTGCTAGGGTGTCCCAAATCTCTTTAGCTGATGTGCAGTGGTACACTCTTCCCATTACTGCATCTGGAATTGTCTGGTACAATGTGTTCATTGCAATGTAGTTCAGGTTGTGCCTTTTTCTTTCTTCAGCTGTAAAGTCATCTTCATCCTTTGGCAGCAACTCCCTTGGATCAGCTTTTTGAGCATCAGTGAGCTTGGGATTAGCTTTAGTAAATGTGAATGGCCCTCTAGTGATGACTTTAAGCATCTCATCATGCTGGCATGCAAGATGTGCTCTCATCCTGATTTTCCAGAAATCATAGTTCTCAATTGAGAACATTGGCAGTTTGTGATGAGAAATATGGTTGACTTGGTTTGGACCCATATTGTTGATGTTGTTGACAGCATCTCCTGGAACTGCATTGTTAGCCATTTCAACAGATGTAATATAGGATGAACACAAAAAGGCTTTTCAGAAATTTTGGATCAGTTCAGTGACCACAGTAAATAGTGTGATTTTGAAAATCAGTTTGGATTTTCAGAAGCAGTGGTCTATGAACCCCTGCTCTGATACCACTTGTTGGTCCTTGGTGGAGTATAACACAAGTGTATGGGGGGGGGGGAATGCACTTGTGTATGCAAATTCTTTTCTTTTAACAAAACTGGTCTTATCAGGCAGGTTGTCTCACAACTGGCCTGAGTGTGAACTTTGATAGATACTTGTCCTACTGATTACTAAAGAGTGATCAGTTGGCTAAATATCTAAAAGAGTTGCTAAGTGCGGAATGTGGTTGGGCTTTGACTTAAAGAAATACTCCAAGTTAATTTCTGAAAAGATATAGTTATCAGGGACTTTGTCCAAAACAGTTTTCCTTAAACTTACAAGTTTTACTCTTTGAAATATGTTTGAATATGAATGCAATAAAGAGTGCAGTAAGTAAAAGACACACAAGCTTATAGTGGTTCAGAGACTCAAGCTCCTACATCCACTTTGCCTGATTGAACAGGATAATTCCTTCACAATGGAATTAGCTTGTTTTATAGTGCCAAGGTGCACTGATCAACAACACTCTCTTAGTGTTTTGATCCCTAGGATAATCTGAGTCCTAGTGCTCAATCTCTCTAAGTTAAGACTGTGTTTCACTCTAAACAGTCCTTAACTCCTCACTTCTACAACAAACACTCTCTTCACTAAATGAGATAAGGTTTGAGGTTTGGTTCCAACTAATAGAGATATCCTTTACAATGAGAACAGATGTAAAGGCTTAGGATATCTCAATGCTAAGCTAGGATGTTTACAAAGATTGGCTTAGCTGACTTGAAGTGATTCAGGAAACTTGGAATACTTGAGAATAGCTTGGTTTCCTTTGAAAGCTTTATATGAGTTTGATAGCTTATTGTTGGATACAGAATCCCTTTGATCACTTCTGTTTATATAGTCATGTTTGAGCAACTATCCGTTGGAGAGATAGCATTTCAAACATTTCTATTTGCAGCTACATTGAAACGGCTAAGTAGCTTGACTTCCTTTTATCCACTGTGTAAAAGGGGTCTTCAATGGTTGCTTGAATGAATGTGTTGACTTCTGAAAAATGCGGCTGAGATGACTTGTGACAGTTTCTAAATAAGCACACTTTCCAAGGTTGATTTGTGGCAGAATCTACACTCAACCAACGGTCAGATGGGACAAGCTCCCTGAACATTCTTGCTGCAGTTTTATAATTTTCCAACATTCATTCAATGCTTCACTCTTTAATGCTCTAAGTCTTCAATGCTTGGTTCAGGCATGATTGGCAATAAATGCTTCATTGAATGTGTCTTCTGTAAGCTTTTGACAGTTAATTCTCTTGATCATTTGCACTTCAACTGTCTAGATCTTTTGCATTTAAGAGCACAGCTTCAGTGTTCTTGATCTCTTCAGCCTGGTTGTCCACTTGTTCAGTTGTCCTGATGCTTCAGCAACTTTGGCCTTAAGACTTAATACCTACCAAGCTTTCTAACATGTAGCTTTGGACAACTATCCTGAACTCTAAAATCTCACAACATTTCTGAGATTTTTAACTTAAGCATTCTACATACTCAAGTGTTCTGGGACAACTTGCCTGAACAATAACTTGAGCATATCTCAACTAATTTGTACATCATCATTCAGGGGTTTTGGTATCTAGATCAAAATCATTTTATTCCCAACATGTAGAATATAACACAAGAGCGTTGTTTAGATCCTCAGCTGGTTCTTCTGGCAGTCTCAAAGCAGTTGAGTGCACCATCTCCATTAACTTAGTGACAATGCAGACCATTATTGGAGGATATCAGCTAATGGCATTGTAAGTTATGCAAAATCTGAGTGAAGTCATAGTCTGATTCCAACACTTGGCCGAATTGGGGAATTTTCCACGATCTCAGCTGTGTTTTCCAAGACAGTAGTTGACTCCTCTTCGGCTTCAAGAGTCGGCCATTTAACACATTCAAGTCTCTAGGTCACTGAAATCGGGGGTTGTGATGACTCAGTTGTTACCATTATTGGCAACTGATTGGATTGAACATTGAAATGAGTCTCAATCTCACCAAATGTGGTTTCCATCACCTCACATTTAACTTGAATCGACCCTAATGCCTCCGGATCTGAAGAACCATCTTTGGCAATTAATGACATCCACTTATTGCTCAGTTTCAGTCTCTAGCTCAGCTAATGTTTCAGAGTCGTTGCTAGCATGCTTAGTTGAACTCCCAACTAAGTCAAGAGTTGGGTCAGCTGAACCTCCCTCAGCTGCCCCACCAGCCGCATCCAAGGAAGGATTTTGGCCGTTGTGTCTTTCATTATCAGCTCCGGACCTTAGTTCATTGTCGATGTGATCATCTTTATCCTCAGCAGTCAGCTGAGTTGATGAACTAGGAAGTTTTCCAAGCTTTCGAGCCACTAACTTTGTGAGTATGTCGTCGGACAATAGTTCAATGAAAGTTTGAACCTGGGAAGATTCCTTCTGCTCCATCCCCCAGTCAAGAAAGTGTGATCTTCCTCCCTTTCCATCGATCACCAACAATAGGTCCTCTACATCACCACATTTGATTTCTCTCCAAGTCCATATTCGAAGGACTTCTTCAAATTGTGGTGAGTCCTCTATACGCTCTGGAAATGGTGTTCTAAGAATCCGGTTAATTCTAAGGCGAATCATCATTTCCATGGATCTTATAGGGTAGTTGGTTTGAACAAAAATGGTTTGAGTTGTGTCGTCTGGGTCTAGTCGCACAGTCTCATCTAGTATATTGGTTTGGTGAATGAGCGAGTTATGAGATGAGTGTATGGGTGATTGAGTTGAGGGTTCAGCATATACTCTGGAAATCTCAGTTGTAAATTCAAGTGGGTCTATGTGTTGGGATGGGGAGTTTTGAGTATCCTCAGCTATGTGAGTATCAACTGGATTTGGAGAAGGTGGGTGAATGGATAAGGGCTGGAGAGGTAGATGGGGTAGACTTATTTGATTTTGAAGCCTCTATCATCCCAGTTTTGATCAAAACTGCTCTCTTCTCAGCCGTGTACTTAGTCTTTTTGAGAGGTAGAGATAATGCCTCAACCTCATCTGCATCATCTTGGTCCTCTTCTTCCTCTTCTTCTTGGTTTCCCCTTCTTCCGTGGCCTCCTCTTCTTCCTCAACCTCTAATTTCGTAGCCTTACCAGTTACTATCTCAGCAACCCTCTTCCTCTTCTTCTCTGCTTTGTGCTCCTCAAGCCTTTCAATGGCTTCCTTTTTAAGCATCCATTTAGATGTATGAAAAGGTTTTGCTGGTCCCCATTGCTTTCTTTTGGGGAGAAAATCTGGGAACAAGATGCTGAGTTTGTTGCCAAATCCAAGTGTTGCAATCAGTACCCATTCCTTGGTTTTCTTATCCAAAGTAATTTTCTTTCCCTCTAATGCTACTCTCTCAATAAAGAATCATTGCCAGTCCCATCAACTTCATCGTGGATAGCAACCATAACCCTAATCTTGATGTTGGTTAAGGCATCGTGATTGAAGGATTGACCCAACATAAGTTTCCCTACTATATCCATCAAGAATTTAAATTTGTCTGGAAGCATAGATTTCTTGACATTTGTGGCTTTATACGCCTTGATAGCTCCATTCGTGTATCTTTCAATATAATCTTTCTCCTGTCCTTCTCTATAGATATATATTTTAACATAACCTCTCGGAAGATTGAATGCAACATAGAGGTCTTCTTTAGATATCTTCACTCTGTTGCCTCCTATATAGGCTTGAAGATAATTACCTCTATTCGTGACCCGAGTGAAGAACTCAGCCACTTATTCTTCAAAAATGTTTCCAGGGGCACTCTCAAGGTATCCCCCAAACCTAACATTCACACAGTGTTGAAGGATTTCCTTATTATCCTCTGAATGCCTGCCTTTAAAGTAGATGACATTTTTTGTGTATATCTTCTTCTCATGAACCCATATGGCTGGATTGAAGATTCCAGTGATCTTGGTCTTCTCATCATATATGTTTACGATCGGCATCTTGAAATAAGAGTATGAATGATTTAGAAAGATGAAGGTTTGAGATAATCGGATGAGATAAAATTAGAAAATATGTGTGCGCAAGGGAAGAATGAAGAATACAATCTTTTTTGTTTGAAAGGTAAATTAAATGTGGCTAAGATTAAATTCTAATTCAGATGAGTAGTTTATACTAGGAATTACTTTTTGATCTAAGGGTCCACATTTAAATGACGTTTGCTATTTAGAGTGGACTTCAGTCAAAAGGTAATTTATCAATTAATTACTTTAATTTCGGGTCCGCATTTAATGCTCTTAGCCCACGATTGGTCCATTTTTTGGGTGTATAAATCACACTATATCTAATCCAAAAATAGGCGGGAATACCCTAATTAAATACTTTACAAAGAGTAATGTAATATGGGTATTTTGTGCACTAAATACTTAATTAAATTAAAGTATCCCACTCATAAATACAATTTAATCAAGAATTAAATAGTAAGAAATCATAATTATCTGCCTCAGCTGAGTTAAGTCATCTGGGCTGATGAATTCTCCATTTCTTCATGTAAGTATTAGCTAAGTTCCCCCTACAACTGTGCTAGTCTATTAAAGTCCAAGTGATATCAGTTGAGTTCCCCCTTCAACTGATCTTGGTCTTCAATACCTGTAAGGACTTAATAAAAATGTCAATACAGATGATAAATACATAAAGAATAAATAAATAGTATATAGTATAAACATATATAAGAACATACATAAGTAAAAAAATACATATACACAATATATACAAAGCAGATGAGTTATCACCAAGGATCTTAAAGGAATTAAAAATTCCCCCTAGAGTGAATAACTCTAATTTCCCCCCAGCTTTACCAGCTTCATCATCGGGAAAAATATACTTGAAGATGAGTATGTCTATTCCAACTCATCTGGGTATCCAAATTGGTCAAATTGATCCTTCTCGATCTGATTCAATCAGCTGATGGCCTTTTAGCTGATAATCTTTAACCACCATTCTCACCTAGATCCAATAATCCTAAGGTGTTACACAATTCTATAAACCTCACTTCTGCAAGAGTTTTATTCAAGGTATCAGTCCTCTGAATATCTGTGTGTATCTTCTCCATCTTAATATCCTTCTTCTTTAAGTGATCTCTTATGAAATGATACATAATATCCACATGCTTGTATGTAGTATGGAGAACTGGATTATGAGTGATTGTTATAGCACTGTTACTATCACAATAGATAGGAACTTATCTTGCTATAACATTATAATCCTTAAGTTGTTAACTTAACCTTAACAACTGACTACAACAACTACCAGCTGCCATGTACTCAACTTCAGTAGTAGATGTTGCAACAGATGTTTGCTTCTTTGAAAACCATGAAATCAACTTATTTCCTAGAAACTGACATGTGCCAAAAGTAGATTTTCTATCTATTCTGCACCCTTCATAGTCAGAATCTGAATATCCAATCAGTTATATGTTGTCATCTGATGGGTACCAAAGTCCTAAGTTGATGGTTCCTTTCAAGTACTTTAGGATCTTATTGGCTGCATCCAAATGGCTTTGTTTAGGATTATTTTGGAACCTAACACATACTCCTACAACAAAGGTTATATCAGGTCTACTGGATGTAAGGTATAGAAAGGAACCTATAAGTGCTCTATAATCTAATTGTTTAACTGATTTCCCTTCCTCATCTGGTTCCATCTTGAAGGATGTCATCATTGGAATTCTAGAGGTTTTACTTGTCTTTACACCAAACTTAGATATCAAATTCCTTGTGTACTTAGATTGATTGATGAATATCCCTTCTGGACTTTGCTTCACTTATAGACCTAGAAAGTAGTTCATCTCCCCCATCATGCTCATCTCAAATTTGTCTTGCATCAACTTTGATAACTTCTCACACAAGACTTCATTGGGTGAGCCAAAGATGATGTAATCTACATAGATCTGAACCATTAAGATGTCATCTCCTTCCTGAATCCTGAACAATGTCTTATCCACTTTACCTTTAGTGAATCCATTCTCAAGAAGAAACCGAGATAGTGTATCATACCAAACTCTTGGAGCCTGTTTTAGTCCATAAAGTGTTTTCTTTAGACAATATACTTGATCACCTTTTTCAAATCCAGGAGGTTGTTCAATATAAACTTACTCCGTAAGTATACCATTTAAGAATGCACTCTTGACATCCATCTGATACACCTTAAATCTCATATAAGATACAGAAGCTAGAAACAACTGAATGGCTTCAAGACGAGCTACTGGAGCAAAGGTTTCATCATAATCAACATGTTGGTCCTGTAAGGAGTATAACACAAGTGTATGGGGGGGGGGGATGCACTTATGTATGCAAATCTTTTTCAATTTAAGCAAATCAGGCTATCAGCAGAGTTGTCCTAGACAACTTCTCTGAGTATGTATAACTTTGTCCAGATAATCAAACCACTAAGTACTATGAAGTACTTAGTTGAATAACTATATAATTAAGTTATATGTGCGGAATTATGGTTGGCCCTTTATATTTAAACTCCTTTAATTCTAAAAATCCTCTTAACACATAAACTGTTTTTAGGGAACTTGTCCAAACACTGTTTTACACAACTTGTGAATGTTTTCTTTTGAAGATCAGTTTGTGTGCAGTGTATGAATGTGTTACTTGTATGAAATGACTTGAAAGTAAATAACACAAGAGTTTATAGTGGTTCAGAGACTCAAGCTCCTACATCCACTTTCCCTGATTTAACAGGATAATTCCTTCACTTGGAATTAACTTGTTTTATAGTGCCAAGGTGCACTGATCAACCACACTACTCCTTAGTGCCTTGATCCCTAGGAATTCAGAGTCCTAGTACTCTCTAAACTCTTGAACGAAATTGTTCTTCACTTGACAGTTCTAGTTCTCACACTTCTACAACAACTCTTTCTTACTTTCCTTGAAAGGTTAAAAGGTTGAGGTTGGTTCCAACTAGGGTGAGATATCCTTTACAATTAAGGTATGTATAAGGATAGGATATATCTCTAAGCTTTGTATGATTTACAATGTGTTCAGCTTAGTTGGTAACTGGAAGTGTATGGACACTCTAAGAATTAAATATTCTTTGAGAAAACTTAAGGCTTGTAGGCTTGAATGCTTGTAGTTTCCACACCTTGAATGGTCTCCATACTCCAGTATTTATAGAGCAAGATGAGGTTATGTCCGTTGGAGAGACAGCCTCAAAATGTTTATATTTGTCTTCCTTGAACTTTGCAACTGGAAGACAGATTCTTGAAAGAGACATGTCCTTGAATTGGGAAGTAAACGACTAGAAGCTTCTTGTCTTGACTTTGATGCACTCTTCCCAATGTCTAAATTGAAGATTCAGTAGTCAAACCATGGACATTCCTTCTGATCATTGATTCCTTGATAAGGGTCAACTTTCCTTATCATCAGGACTGGTCAGCTTATCACTTTTAGTTGACTTGTCCTATCAGCAGTGTTGGCTAGCTTCCTTTAGTTGAGTTGGCTCTTTTATTTCACTAATCATTGTTGATAGCTCTTAAGCATCCATGCTACCATATCAGTGGACTTGACCCCATTAGCACAGTTGTCTCTTGCCTTAGACTGAGTATGAGATCACTTCAGATTTAGTGTGCTTGGTCAACTCTGCTGGACATCTCCTCTGATCTTGATTGCATGCTTTTCAGCAGACTTGATCTAACTGATATGTTCTTCTCAATTGATCATTACGGAGGTTGTCTCTTTACTGAGTTGATCTGTCTATTAGCACAGTTGGACATTTAGATCGTCAGCAATGTTGGGATTAACTTGATTCTGAGCCTTGAGGGACTTGATTCTTGTAATCTCCTAAGCTTGTGTTCCCCCTCAACTTATGCATCTAAAGCATCTATAAGTTGTCTAACATATCAGCTTCTCAACTAGCCTGATCTATATGTTCCAACATTCCTGAAACATATTCATTCAACTTTGACTTATCTATTTGGCATGTCTTAAGGGGTTTTGGTATCTTAATCAAAATCTCATTTTATTCCCAACACAATCCCTTCTAATTGTGAATAACCATTAGCAACCAGTTTTTCCTTGTTTCTTGTTATGACATCATTTTCATCCTTCTTGTTCTTAAAAACCCACTTAGTTCTAACAACATTGTGGTGTTTAAGATAGTCTACTAATTCACATACTTCATTCCTTGTGAACTGGTTAAGCTCATCTTGCATGGATATAATCCAGTTGTTATCTTGTAAGGCTTCTTCTATGGTTTTGGTTTCTACGGATGATAGAAAGCAACACCAACAAAACATGGAAGGTTGATCAGTATTGGGAAATATTTGTCTTCTAGTTCTAACACCTGCTTGTGCATCTCCTATAATTATATCAGATGAGTAATCCATTTTCTAATTCCTTCTTGGATTTGCATTAACATCAGATGAGTTATGGTCCTCATCTACTTCTGTGTTACCAGAGACATTTCTATGATCTTGATGACCCTTAGCTGCATCAGCTTGAGTGTCAAAAATATCATTTCCCCTTACATTTGTAAACTCTAATTCTAATCTAGGATTTTTTTTTTTACCATCTTGAGTTTGTGATCTGGTTACTGGTCGTTTAGGTTGATCCTCTTCTGATTCTTCAAAGATAAGATCCTAAACTTTAACATAATCGACCTCATCTGATTTTGCCTTAGATTTGATGATCAACTTTCTCATCTTTTCAGCAGTTGGTTCTATGTCAACTATACTCTCAGAAGTAGATTCATCCAATACAACATGAGGTACTTCTTCCACTACAAGGGTTCTTCGATTAAATACTCTAAATGCTTTACTAGATGAGGAATATTCTAAGAATATCCCTACATTAACTTTGGCATCGAAAGCATTCAATTTACTTTTACCATTGTTGTGAATGAAACACTTACAACCAAAAATATAAAAATAGGAGATTCTAGGTCTTCTACCTTTCCATAATTCATAGGGTGTTTTCGCATGTACCTTATGTAGTGCAGATCTCTTCTGAGTATGGCAAGATATGTTGATAGCTTCTGCCCAAAATCTCTTAGGAGTGTTAAATTCAGCTAACATGGTTCTGGCAGCTTCCTTAGGGTTTTATTTCTCCTCTCAGCTACACTATTTTGTTGAGGTGTTCTTGTTGAACTTTTCTCGCGTTGTATGTCATTGTTAGTACAATAGTCAATAATATAAGAATTAATAAATTCAGTGCCTTTGTCACTTTTAATTTTAACAATTGGCTCTCCCTTCTCAACTTGAATCTTCTTGAGCAGCTCTGGGAGTCTCAGCTGGGTCTCACTCTTCTTTTATAGGAATATGTGCCTTGGTTTGCTCTATGCCTTCACACATCACATCTAAAGTATCCCACATCTCTTTGGCTGATTTACATCTGTAAACCTTTTCAAGATAAACATTAGATAAAGTATTGAGTATGCGATTCTTAGTTATTATGTTCATGTACTCTTCATTTTTTTTTAAATGGTGTAATGTTTGTGTCATTTTTAAAAGTATCTTTTGTCGTGGTTGCTTCATTAGTGGATGTGTGTCCCACACCACGACTTTCTTTGGTGTCAGTGCCTTCTAAGGAGCAATATACAAACTATTTGGGGAGAGATACACTAATACACCAACTAAATATTGTTTATTCTAAGGATGTTGTTGCAAATCGACCCCGACGCGCTCTTCAGACTTTCGATTCGAGGGTGAATCTTTCCTACCCCGGGAGAGATGATGTAGATCAATAGGCGTTGAATTATTTGGAAGCTTTGACCCGAAAGCATAATCGAGGATTTGGGTTCAAGGTCGAACCTCCACTCCATTGGGGAGAATGATGTGGCAACGGAGTTCATGGAAGTGCATGATAGAATATTCAAGTCAATGAAGTAATTAAGGAAGATATGGTCTTAATTATGATTCTGGTGGTATTTTTGGTTATGTTTTAATTTTGGTAACAATTGAAAATTTCAGTCCTTTTATTTTTAGTATTAGCCCACGATAGCGTTGGGCCTCATTGCTAGGGTTTCTAGAGTTTTGCAGTATACTTATAGTTGGTTTTTGAGCTTTGTAAAGGGAGTTGAATTTGATATTGAATAATATATGTGAGATCGTCACCTAGTATATGTAGTATCAAGGTGTTCATCTCTTCATGTTATCCTTCTGCTACGTCAATATATATATATATATATATAATCTTATATACCAATTCGGGGTGGGGCAGGTACCAGCGGGGCAAACATGATACCCAGACCCGATTTGTTCGTATACGGGCATGCCCGACCTGAAGCTCTCGTGACGGGTATCCACCGGTCGAGTCAATAATCAATACTACCATCCCTAACTCTAAACCATGAGATCTAGAGGCTAATGAAAAGGAAATATTTGAGGCATTGTTGTCCTTACGAGGAGATGAGGACTTAATAGATATCAATGAAAGGAAAAAGAAAGAAGAGTAAAAGTGATCAAAATTAAAAAGATAAGGGGATTATTATATTACCTTGATAATGGAGGGTACAAACAAGACCTAAGAATGTCACCGTAATTTGGAATACACGCCGGAGGAAATCCGAAGCAGATTGAGAAATATTGCAGAAGTGTGGAAAGTAACTTACCTTTTATATACGAATTAAAGGGGTAAGTCGAATTATTTTTTTTAACATTATTCCTTAGATGAGCTACATGTGTATGTTCCAGATAAGGTCAAATGAAAAGTTTCCCAATATTCAAGAAACCTTAATAAGTGACAAACACGAAGTACAAACCTGGCATGACAGGACATAAAACAAAGGTGGCGTACAAAAGACAGCTCTGAACAACGTTTGAGATCATCGTTCAGAGATGGCAAAGGGGGAGTAATTGATATATAATATATCAACCATGGGCCCAACAACGGAGAACTGGCCCATGACAACTAGCAAGATCTAACATTTGGGCCTAAGAAGGCGTGAGATTTAATTGACTATGTTCATAGCTTAATGTAGTCAGCTCTCGTAAGAGCTGACCAATTCAGATAACCTATGGATACATTTGAGCTGGGAAGACCTAAAGGTATTGTGCGATCCACTTAGGATAGAGCTTGATGAAAATAACTGGCCCAGACATATATGCTTGAGGAAAACAACGTGGTAAGATATTATCATACGTAGGAAATTAAGACTTTACGATGACCTAAATATGGGACACGTTATCCGCTCAAAGACATAACCTCGTTCATGTCTGAGTCGCATAACAAATTGACCTTTTAATGGAAGTATCCACTACCAATCGGATCCATACAAATCTTGATGTCAGGAATAGTACAACTTACGTGGCAACCTCAATCGGATCCTTACAAATCTTAATGTCAGGAATAGTACAACTTACGTGAGAGGTTAGTTAGGCTACCAGCAAATGTCCAAATGATCTTTATACCCTACAACGAGAAAAATGCATTTTTGGTCCCACCAGCCACGACCACTCATGTTTTTTATCCTAACATTCTGAATTTTGATCCCGAAGGAAAAAATACTTGACACATTTGATCCTAAAGTTAGGCAACAGTTAGTCAACCTTAGTCAACCATTAAGATCCTAAATTTTGATAAAAAGAAATGAAAAAATACATATTTTAGAATATTATTCAAATTTCAGTAAAAACAATTTCGAACTAAAAGAGGGGAAAATTCAAAATATATATATATGAAAATATTATAGATCTACAATTTATAGATCTAAAATCTCAATTTTGTAGATAAAAAAAAAAAAAAAAACTAACCCTAATCAATGGAAAATCAAAATCGGGGAAGGAGGAGGGGAGCGACGGTCGGCGACGTGAACAACAGCCGCCGCATCGGCCGCCTTCTTCTTCGATGGAGGAGGGGAAACAAACGGAGGAGATGCCCAAAAATTGAAATCTCTCCGTCTTCGATGTCCTCTGCAACCGATGGAGGGGGGCGACGACGGCTAGCTAGGGAGGAGATGTCCTCTACAACCAATGGAGGATAGGAGATGCTTGGGCGACAGAGATGGAGTAGATGTCCTCTGCTTCCCAGCCTCCACCGTGATATTCCACACCAGATCCTTGAATTCCTTAGCGAAATCCGAGTACGGATCCGTCGGATCCTTCGAGAAAATGGTGTGAACCGGAGAAAATGTTGGAGTTCAGCGCTTTACGGAGGCTGCACCATCGCGAGGCCGCCGGAAGCCAGATAACGGAGTACTTAAAATGGGGTGTTGGGGATGTTTCTGCTGGAAAACGCGGAGGCCGACGGTGTTGATGAAGCTGAGGCGGAGGCACATGAACAGGTCGTAGGTTTTGGAGACACGAGTAAGGGATTTGTGTGGCTGGTCGTCGAGCAAGTGGAGGCTTCCGATGAGTGGCAGCGGCGTCGGCGGAAGGTTTTTGTCTCGGGTGGAAAGTGTTTGAAGGATATGGACTATGGCAGCCGAGTATAATATTTTTTATTTTTAATAATATTATTTACTATTTTTTAATGGGAAAATAAATGACTAACGGTCACGTGAGTCTTTCCGTCAACATTTAACGTGGGTGGGATAAAATGTGTCAGCTTTTTCGATGTTAGGACCAAATGTGTCAAAAAAAATTCCCTTCGGGACCAAAATACATGAGTGCCCGTGGCTGGTGGGACCAAAAGTGCATTTTCCTCACCCTAAAACCTTAATATAAATACCTAGATATTTTCATTCTTATAAGGTAATCTTCACACTCAATATATACATACACACTCGCTCATTTTACATTTGTACAGGATTTAGTTTTAATTCATCAATCTTCTTCTCGAATTTATCACTAACTAGTGTAAGACCCGCATTTTATGCGGGATTGAAATAAATTTAAAATATATTTTAATTTTAATTTATTAATTAAAAAATAATTTTTGGAATATGTATAGTTTTGTAAATTTATTATTCTATTGAAAAATAAAAAATGAAATGTTGTAGCAATATAGAATACATGTATAAAAAAATAATAATAGAATAGAGAACATTGACCTATCCTCAAAATACTTATTTGTACAAAAGTTATTAAATACATAAGGGTAAATATTGTCAACTATACTCATTACTGGATTACGTACATTCAAAATTTAAATTCTTCTTAAGAATATCAATCTCAGCAAAATTATAAGGGCTATCTCCAAAATCACCATCTCCAACTTTTAAAATTCAACTACCTCGTCGGAAGTGTTGTTATCATCAAAATTTCTAGTCTGCAACATAATGTTTCTCGTTAATTTTAGTACCTTGCAATGTTTCCATAAATAGAAGGACGTAATGGTATAGTGAACTATAACTTATCTAGAACCCTTCGGTATAACAGGTAGAATGTGTTGAATATCTCCACCAAGATCGACTGTCTTTCCTCCACAAGACAAATCAGACATCCACCCATCAAGACTTCTAACTATGTCTTTTAAACTTTGATCAAAATATGTTATACATCAGCACCTCGTACCATTATCAGTTTTGTCTTTAGTATAGGTTTTGCTAGATGAGTACTATTAGGCTCCCTCCGTCCCACAAAAATTTGCAAAATTGTCATATTTTGATGTCTTATACCAATGTGTACACTACAAAAAAAAGAAAGCATTGTCATAACCTTCACCCTCAAAATATATACTACATATTTATCCACATGTCATTATTTTTTCACATTCAATTTACATTTTTCTTTACTTTATTCATGAAAGTTTATAAAATTTAAACATCACTCATTACATTTTTTTTACACATTTCTTAAAATACGTGCAATCCCAATGGTGAAAATTCCCTTAGGACGAATGGAGTATGTGTTGTAGGTCGATGACTCGGTGTCGCAATATAAACTTTTGAATGTTCAATATGTCCTTCAGATAATAGAAAAAGAGCTATGCCACTGTGACATTAAGAATTATGGCTGTTGAAAAATAAATAAATCCAGATAATCATTTGACGTCTTCCACAATTATTAAGTATTACAAAAAGAAAAAGGGTTAATATAAGAAAACAACTTTACTTAAAATACTCTAATTTTACCATAGAAAAAAATTAACGATCTTGATCATTTTTTTGAAGATATATGATTAATATTAAACATAATTATAATATTTTTATTTAAAATAAAAATATTATTTTCTTTTAAAATATACATTTATTATAAATAATAAGACAAATATATAATAATAATAATAATAACTCTACCATCAATCATAATTATTAAATTATTATATAATAATACAAATATTATATTTTTAACAATAATAATATTAATTTAAAACAATAATACTCCTATATTTTTAAAAACACTCGATAATAATAATTTAAAATAAATGTATATAATACTATATTTCATTCTCACTGTATACCCATCATAAAAATGATCATTTTTATGCCATTCCATTCTTGAATTCATTTTATTCAACCCCAAATTCATTTTATCATGAGTGTATAGATACATTTGGATTTTAATATTCAATTTAATCTTTGAATCAACACTTAACCAAATTTATTGAAGTCCAATTCCAATGGTATAACCAATTGAACTCAAGTATCACTCATTATTATTTAACGTAAAATGAAACTAAATTAATCTATTATTGGCATTGATGTAAAAAAAAGTAGTGTCATGAATCATGCCATATTTCTCAATGACAAACGAACTTCTATTCTCAACCACAATTTATTAATTAACATAAATTGTGTCAAAAAAATCTTATATTTCATATAGGGTAGATAACATAAATTGTGATAAATATTTATTACTCATTTAATTAATATAAAATTTAGTGGCATAATATTGGCTACATTAATTATTTCCAATTAAAATTTCATGATTCATTTAATTTCACAATTAAATTATAGGAATCTTAACATTATTGAAGGTAAATTAAATTAAAATTGGAAAACTTAATAAATATTTTAAGGTCTCCATTAAATAATACTTATATTTTAATTTAATAAAAAATAAAATGTTAAATAAATTAAATTAAATTAATATTAACCAAATAATATTTTATTTTAACAGTTTATGTATATTTGACTTCAATTTAATTCTACATAATAAATGTTTTTATAGAATTTATGTATTATTTTCATAGTGTTTAAATTTTTTTAATTTATCTTAAAATGGATTTAATGAAACTTTGACTAATAAGTAGCAATAAACATATTTTTAATTGTTTTTTCTTTAATATTTGGATATTAATGATGTAATTTCAAATATAAATAATCTAAATTTTCATAGAGTATGTAATTTATTGAATTATGGGAAATAATTTTTGATAGACTTTAATTATACAGTTATCAAATAAATGTCTATGTTTAATTTATATTCCCTAAAACTGTTACTTTCAAAAAAATCAATTAAAAAGTTAAATAAAAAATGGGAACAATTTAAAAATTGACTTCAATATATAGTTGTATAGTTAATTAGAAAAAATATGTATAATATATTCTAGCATATGAAGTTAATGTGAATCATTTAATTTCGATTTTCTATAACGATAGAAACTTTAAAAAATTAGATGGATCCCTTTAATTGTAGCCAAACAATTAATAGTTATAAAATTAATTAGCATGGATTAGGGATTTTATAATTTTAAGAATACGTTACAAAATTTAAAAAAAGAAAAACTATAAATTTATTGACGGTTTCATAATATAACATAAATTTCACTTTAATTCACAAATTCGATTTTCATTATTTAAAATTATTCAAGTATCTTAATACTCTATATTTGTGAGAATATAATGGGACACGTGTCACAATTTTATCACTCTCTTCACCAAAATCGTCTATTTCAAAATCCTTGCATTCTCAGGCATTCTAATTAATAAAATCTATTTTTTCTATTTTAATTTCAAAATAATAATTTACATATTATCAAAAAAAATCCATTTTTCCTATTTTAATTTCAAAATAATAATTTACATATTATCTACTCATAATTATTATTATTAATATTTTTTCTAAAATAATTATAATTTATAACTTTTATAAATTTACCAATAATATTAATAAAATTAAATGTCACGATTTAAACAATCATATGACAATTTTATCTCTTTTAATTATTATTTTTAATTTATTTTTTTAACTTTAATCACAACACAATTTTTTTTTTTACCAGATTATTTATTCATAATATTAATTTTTATAATTTATAAAATTTATAAATTTACCAATAATATTAATAAAATTAAATGTCACAATTTAAACAATCATATGACAATTTTATCTCTTTTAATTATTTAAAATTTAAATAATCAGAATGATTTTCTCAACTAACTAATCTTTTTATACCCAACTCATTATCTTATCTCGGTCACCCTACAGAAAAACAACGTTTCGATCACTCTCTTGGTACAGAAACATATCTGTAATCTTATATCTTCAGTCTATAATCTTATATCTTCAGTCTACGCATGGCCTTTCATTATAGGGTATTTGTAAGTATATTTTTCATCCTCAAGTTTTCTTCACTATATAAATGTATAAATGTCAGTCTTACGTCACTCTCACAAAATAATTTTAAATTTTATATTGCTAACCTTTATTATTTTGGTTCATTGTTTTCTCTCCTTCCTTGACTACCATCCTTTTTTTTTTTGTTCAGATTTTTATGGATTTAAATCCATTGTCGTGTTAAGGTATTATGTTTTTAAAGCTTTGTTATTTTTAAAAATATTCTTAAATTATTTTTTTCGTATTATTGAATATTTTTTTTGTTTAGATTTTCATGGATCTTAAATTCATTGTCGTGTTAAGGTATAGATTCTCTCCTTGATTATTTTATTTAGTTTTTATAAACTTTGAATCCATATTTTTTATTTTATAATTTTTTAAATTTGATTTATTTAATAGTATTCCGATTTTATTTAGATTTAGTTGATTTTTATTTTTTTAAATGATTTTTTTTAATTTAATTATTTTAAAATTTTAGTTGATTTTGGAACGTTTTTTATATATATTTTTAATTGTTTTTTTTCATTAAAATGTTTTTTAATGCTTTGTTGATTTTTTTAAAATATTATTAAATTTTTATTTATTTTTTTCGTATTATTGAATATTTTTCTTTGTTAAGGTATAGATTCTCTCATTGATTATTTTATTTAGTTTTTTATAAATTTTGAATCCATATTTTTTATTTTATAATTTTTTAAATTTGATTTGATTTATTTAATAGTTTTTCGATTTTATTTAGATTTAGTTGATTTTTATTTTTTTCAAACGATTATTTTAAATTTAATTATTTTAAAATTTTAGTTGATTGTTGAACGTTTTATATATTTTTAATTGTTTTTTTTCATTAAAATATATTTTTTAATGCTTTTTGTTGGTTTTTTAAAAATATTTAATACAAATCTTAGTTATAGTTCATATTATATACCAAATAAGAAAAGAATTGAAACATTTTATTATCTAACATTTTACCTTGAATTACAAAGACTTAGGGTGAAATGTACCCTTTAGAATATTACAGGATTTTATTATCTAACATTTTAGAATATTACAGGATTTTATCTGACATTTAGGTGGTTATCTAACATTTTAGAATATTACAGGATTTTATCTGACATTTAGGTGGTGTTTGGTTTGTGGTTGATTGGATTGAGATTTGGGTAGTCCATGAATAGTAATTGTGTGTAAGTTGTGTTTGGTTAAGAATTGAGAAATAGGGATAGATTTAACTTTATGTCACATCAAATAATATTTTATTATTGTTAGTAGTGAAATAGAAGAAAATAGGAGAGAGAATGAGTGTGTGAAAGAAAAATAAAAGAGAGAAGAAAGTAGGAGAGATAATGAGTGATTTGATTGTATAAAAATAAGTGTATATGTGTATTATAGGGGTGGATTGGTATTTAAATTTGTATTTGGATTGAGATGGATTGAGAGAGATAATGAGTGATTTGATTGTATAAAAACAGGTGTATTATAGGGGTGGATTGGTATTTAAATTTGTATTTGGATTGAGAGAGATTGAATTGATCTCAATCCGAATTGACCAATCCCAAAACAAACAATGCCTTAGAGAGTGCAACTGAAACATCTTATCATTATAAAACAGGAACATCTTATCTTATAGGATTTTATGGAAGGATTCATTTAAGAAAATATGAATCATTTAAAAAATAAAAATTTATAAAGGTAAACTATATATATATATATATATAATTTTTTTGAGATATAGGTTGTGAATGTATTTTAAAATAATTTTAAAAACTTTGTAAGATGTATATAGTATTGTGGAAAATTGTAGAGAATGTTTAGTAATTGTCAATAAAAAAAAATCATATGAGTGTATTTTAGAATAATTTAAGAAACTTTATTTAGAAAAGTTTAAGTAATTGTTAATAAAAAAAGTTAAAATTTTTCAACTAAGTTTGATTAGTTAATTGAATTGTCTAATAAATATGAATAGTGATCACCCTAAAAAGAAAATGCAATTATTTGTTATAATGAAAATGCAATTATTTGTTATAATATAATCGTTTTTAATAATTTATTTATATTTTATTATTGTTTATATAATATTAATTTATTATAATATAATCGTTTTTAATAATTTATTTATATTTTATAAAAAAATTTATATTTTATTATTGTTTATATAATATTAATTTATTATATTTAAAGATATCATTGTATTTTGTAGTAAGTGGTTTTATCAAGTCAAAAAAAAAGTAACACACGTTTTAATTATGTTATTACTAATTTGTGTTATGAAAATAGGTTACTAAACAAATGTCACGGTTCTATGTTTATTCTGAGATAGAAAATTCGGATTTGAGATTTTAAAATTCCACTTATATAGAATTTAGATTTAGAATTTTAAAATCTTATCCTACAAATCCATATAAACCCTACAAAAGTTATAAATATCTACAAACTCTATATAGATACCTATATAAATACATATAATTATATACTATAAAGTTAAATCATATCCTACTTAAATTTTAAAACATACAAATCATTAAAATTTCAAAATCCAGATTTCTAAATCATCTTCTATTTTATTGCATACTACAAACTTTGTAAAGTTTTTAGAAATTTGTAATCTTATATTTTTTTTTATTATAAATACAATATTGTAAAGTTTTTAAAAATTTGTAATCTTATATATATTTTTTATTATAAATACAATAATATAGGTTCAAATTTGTAGAAATATATATATTATAAATATATTAGATTACAAAAAAGTTTAACTCGGTGAAAAAGATATACAAATTAATATAATATTTAAAGATATAAAAATTAATATAATATTTAAAGTTACTATTATTTTAATAAATCGACCCCGCGTAAAACGCGGGTTTAGGGCTAGTAAAAAAAATAAAGAGAAATCCAGTTTCCTTAATTTTAGAAAATTCAATGACCAAATTGTGTATAAAATATTATGCATATGAAAGTTAATGTGGATCCTTTAACTTCGATTTTCCATAACGATAAAAACTTCAATGAATTAAGGTGGATCCTTTTAATGGTAGATTGGTAGTCAAACAATTAATAATACATTCATGTAATACCCATATTATTACCATTATCAATGAATTTGTATATAATTATGCATATTTAATAGATAAAATATGCAATCCCTTATAAATAGTTTAACATTTATTGTTACTACTAAATGTGTGAATTGGTATACTTAAATTTTGACGTGTTTATATTGTTTATAATTTATCAAGTGTTTAACCGTTAACGCATTGGGATTACATGACGATGTCAATTTAAGTGGGAGAGAGTTAAATCAATAGAACACTCAAAAAAAAAATATTGAATTCTGTGTATATTGTGATAATTTTTTGAATGTTTTGTTGTCCAACTTATAAATAAGCAGAAATATATGTTCAATTACCGATATGCAACATGAAAAGAAAATACATAAAAAGAAAATAGGTTGGAGAATGTTACATACTTTAAAAAGAGATGAATTTTACATGAATGTTTGATTTGCAGAACTTAAACAATAAACATGAAGGTTTGATTTCACGTGAATATTACAAATCTGAATGTTTGATTTCGCATATGTCGTATTACAAATCTGAATGTTTGAACTTTGCAACTGGAAGACAGATTCTTGAAAGAGACATGTCCTTGAATTGGGAAGTAAACGACTAGAAGCTTCTTGTCTTGACTTTGATGCACTCTTCCCAATGTCTAAATTGAAGATTCAGTAGTCAAACCATGGACATTCCTTCTGATCATTGATTCCTTGATAAGGGTCAACTTTCCTTATCATCAGGACTGGTCAGCTTATCACTTTTAGTTGACTTGTCCTATCAGCAGTGTTGGCTAGCTTCCTTTAGTTGAGTTGGCTCTTTTATTTCACTAATCATTGTTGATAGCTCTTAAGCATCCATGCTACCATATCAGTGGACTTGACCCCATTAGCACAGTTGTCTCTTGCCTTAGACTGAGTATGAGATCACTTCAGATTTAGTGTGCTTGGTCAACTCTGCTGGACATCTCCTCTGATCTTGATTGCATGCTTTTCAGCAGACTTGATCTAACTGATATGTTCTTCTCAATTGATCATTACGGAGGTTGTCTCTTTACTGAGTTGATCTGTCTATTAGCACAGTTGGACATTTAGATCGTCAGCAATGTTGGGATTAACTTGATTCTGAGCCTTGAGGGACTTGATTCTTGTAATCTCCTAAGCTTGTGTTCCCCCTCAACTTATGCATCTAAAGCATCTATAAGTTGTCTAACATATCAGCTTCTCAACTAGCCTGATCTATATGTTCCAACATTCCTGAAACATATTCATTCAACTTTGACTTATCTATTTGGCATGTCTTAAGGGGTTTTGGTATCTTAATCAAAATCTCATTTTATTCCCAACACAATCCCTTCTAATTGTGAATAACCATTAGCAACCAGTTTTTCCTTGTTTCTTGTTATGACATCATTTTCATCCTTCTTGTTCTTAAAAACCCACTTAGTTCTAACAACATTGTGGTGTTTAAGATAGTCTACTAATTCACATACTTCATTCCTTGTGAACTGGTTAAGCTCATCTTGCATGGATATAATCCAGTTGTTATCTTGTAAGGCTTCTTCTATGGTTTTGGTTTCTACGGATGATAGAAAGCAACACCAACAAAACATGGAAGGTTGATCAGTATTGGGAAATATTTGTCTTCTAGTTCTAACACCTGCTTGTGCATCTCCTATAATTATATCAGATGAGTAATCCATTTTCTAATTCCTTCTTGGATTTGCATTAACATCAGATGAGTTATGGTCCTCATCTACTTCTGTGTTACCAGAGACATTTCTATGATCTTGATGACCCTTAGCTGCATCAGCTTGAGTGTCAAAAATATCATTTCCCCTTACATTTGTAAACTCTAATTCTAATCTAGGATTTTTTTTTTTACCATCTTGAGTTTGTGATCTGGTTACTGGTCGTTTAGGTTGATCCTCTTCTGATTCTTCAAAGATAAGATCCTAAACTTTAACATAATCGACCTCATCTGATTTTGCCTTAGATTTGATGATCAACTTTCTCATCTTTTCAGCAGTTGGTTCTATGTCAACTATACTCTCAGAAGTAGATTCATCCAATACAACATGAGGTACTTCTTCCACTACAAGGGTTCTTCGATTAAATACTCTAAATGCTTTACTAGATGAGGAATATTCTAAGAATATCCCTACATTAACTTTGGCATCGAAAGCATTCAATTTACTTTTACCATTGTTGTGAATGAAACACTTACAACCAAAAATATAAAAATAGGAGATTCTAGGTCTTCTACCTTTCCATAATTCATAGGGTGTTTTCGCATGTACCTTATGTAGTGCAGATCTCTTCTGAGTATGGCAAGATATGTTGATAGCTTCTGCCCAAAATCTCTTAGGAGTGTTAAATTCAGCTAACATGGTTCTGGCAGCTTCCTTAGGGTTTTATTTCTCCTCTCAGCTACACTATTTTGTTGAGGTGTTCTTGTTGAACTTTTCTCGCGTTGTATGTCATTGTTAGTACAATAGTCAATAATATAAGAATTAATAAATTCAGTGCCTTTGTCACTTTTAATTTTAACAATTGGCTCTCCCTTCTCAACTTGAATCTTCTTGAGCAGCTCTGGGAGTCTCAGCTGGGTCTCACTCTTCTTTTATAGGAATATGTGCCTTGGTTTGCTCTATGCCTTCACACATCACATCTAAAGTATCCCACATCTCTTTGGCTGATTTACATCTGTAAACCTTTTCAAGATAAACATTAGATAAAGTATTGAGTATGCGATTCTTAGTTATTATGTTCATGTACTCTTCATTTTTTTTTAAATGGTGTAATGTTTGTGTCATTTTTAAAAGTATCTTTTGTCGTGGTTGCTTCATTAGTGGATGTGTGTCCCACACCACGACTTTCTTTGGTGTCAGTGCCTTCTAAGGAGCAATATACAAACTATTTGGGGAGAGATACACTAATACACCAACTAAATATTGTTTATTCTAAGGATGTTGTTGCAAATCGACCCCGACGCGCTCTTCAGACTTTCGATTCGAGGGTGAATCTTTCCTACCCCGGGAGAGATGATGTAGATCAATAGGCGTTGAATTATTTGGAAGCTTTGACCCGAAAGCATAATCGAGGATTTGGGTTCAAGGTCGAACCTCCACTCCATTGGGGAGAATGATGTGGCAACGGAGTTCATGGAAGTGCATGATAGAATATTCAAGTCAATGAAGTAATTAAGGAAGATATGGTCTTAATTATGATTCTGGTGGTATTTTTGGTTATGTTTTAATTTTGGTAACAATTGAAAATTTCAGTCCTTTTATTTTTAGTATTAGCCCACGATAGCGTTGGGCCTCATTGCTAGGGTTTCTAGAGTTTTGCAGTATACTTATAGTTGGTTTTTGAGCTTTGTAAAGGGAGTTGAATTTGATATTGAATAATATATGTGAGATCGTCACCTAGTATATGTAGTATCAAGGTGTTCATCTCTTCATGTTATCCTTCTGCTACGTCAATATATATATATATATATATATATAATCTTATATACCAATTCGGGGTGGGGCAGGTACCAGCGGGGCAAACATGATACCCAGACCCGATTTGTTCGTATACGGGCATGCCCGACCTGAAGCTCTCGTGACGGGTATCCACCGGTCGAGTCAATAATCAATACTACCATCCCTAACTCTAAACCATGAGATCTAGAGGCTAATGAAAAGGAAATATTTGAGGCATTGTTGTCCTTACGAGGAGATGAGGACTTAATAGATATCAATGAAAGGAAAAAGAAAGAAGAGTAAAAGTGATCAAAATTAAAAAGATAAGGGGATTATTATATTACCTTGATAATGGAGGGTACAAACAAGACCTAAGAATGTCACCGTAATTTGGAATACACGCCGGAGGAAATCCGAAGCAGATTGAGAAATATTGCAGAAGTGTGGAAAGTAACTTACCTTTTATATACGAATTAAAGGGGTAAGTCGAATTATTTTTTTTAACATTATTCCTTAGATGAGCTACATGTGTATGTTCCAGATAAGGTCAAATGAAAAGTTTCCCAATATTCAAGAAACCTTAATAAGTGACAAACACGAAGTACAAACCTGGCATGACAGGACATAAAACAAAGGTGGCGTACAAAAGACAGCTCTGAACAACGTTTGAGATCATCGTTCAGAGATGGCAAAGGGGGAGTAATTGATATATAATATATCAACCATGGGCCCAACAACGGAGAACTGGCCCATGACAACTAGCAAGATCTAACATTTGGGCCTAAGAAGGCGTGAGATTTAATTGACTATGTTCATAGCTTAATGTAGTCAGCTCTCGTAAGAGCTGACCAATTCAGATAACCTATGGATACATTTGAGCTGGGAAGACCTAAAGGTATTGTGCGATCCACTTAGGATAGAGCTTGATGAAAATAACTGGCCCAGACATATATGCTTGAGGAAAACAACGTGGTAAGATATTATCATACGTAGGAAATTAAGACTTTACGATGACCTAAATATGGGACACGTTATCCGCTCAAAGACATAACCTCGTTCATGTCTGAGTCGCATAACAAATTGACCTTTTAATGGAAGTATCCACTACCAATCGGATCCATACAAATCTTGATGTCAGGAATAGTACAACTTACGTGGCAACCTCAATCGGATCCTTACAAATCTTAATGTCAGGAATAGTACAACTTACGTGAGAGGTTAGTTAGGCTACCAGCAAATGTCCAAATGATCTTTATACCCTACAACGAGAAAAATGCATTTTTGGTCCCACCAGCCACGACCACTCATGTTTTTTATCCTAACATTCTGAATTTTGATCCCGAAGGAAAAAATACTTGACACATTTGATCCTAAAGTTAGGCAACAGTTAGTCAACCTTAGTCAACCATTAAGATCCTAAATTTTGATAAAAAGAAATAAAAAATACATATTTTAGAATATTATTCAAATTTCAGTAAAAACAATTTCGAACTAAAAGAGGGGAAAATTCAAAATATATATATATGAAAATATTATAGATCTACAATTTATAGATCTAAAATCTCAATTTTGTAGATAAAAAAAAAAAAAAAAACTAACCCTAATCAATGGAAAATCAAAATCGGGGAAGGAGGAGGGGAGCGACGGTCGGCGACGTGAACAACAGCCGCCGCATCGGCCGCCTTCTTCTTCGATGGAGGAGGGGAAACAAACGGAGGAGATGCCCAAAAATTGAAATCTCTCCGTCTTCGATGTCCTCTGCAACCGATGGAGGGGGGCGACGACGGCTAGCTAGGGAGGAGATGTCCTCTACAACCAATGGAGGATAGGAGATGCTTGGGCGACAGAGATGGAGTAGATGTCCTCTGCTTCCCAGCCTCCACCGTGATATTCCACACCAGATCCTTGAATTCCTTAGCGAAATCCGAGTACGGATCCGTCGGATCCTTCGAGAAAATGGTGTGAACCGGAGAAAATGTTGGAGTTCAGCGCTTTACGGAGGCTGCACCATCGCGAGGCCGCCGGAAGCCAGATAACGGAGTACTTAAAATGGGGTGTTGGGGATGTTTCTGCTGGAAAACGCGGAGGCCGACGGTGTTGATGAAGCTGAGGCGGAGGCACATGAACAGGTCGTAGGTTTTGGAGACACGAGTAAGGGATTTGTGTGGCTGGTCGTCGAGCAAGTGGAGGCTTCCGATGAGTGGCAGCGGCGTCGGCGGAAGGTTTTTGTCTCGGGTGGAAAGTGTTTGAAGGATATGGACTATGGCAGCCGAGTATAATATTTTTTATTTTTAATAATATTATTTACTATTTTTTAATGGGAAAATAAATGACTAACGGTCACGTGAGTCTTTCCGTCAACATTTAACGTGGGTGGGATAAAATGTGTCAGCTTTTTCGATGTTAGGACCAAATGTGTCAAAAAAAATTCCCTTCGGGACCAAAATACATGAGTGCCCGTGGCTGGTGGGACCAAAAGTGCATTTTCCTCACCCTAAAACCTTAATATAAATACCTAGATATTTTCATTCTTATAAGGTAATCTTCACACTCAATATATACATACACACTCGCTCATTTTACATTTGTACAGGATTTAGTTTTAATTCATCAATCTTCTTCTCGAATTTATCACTAACTAGTGTAAGACCCGCATTTTATGCGGGATTGAAATAAATTTAAAATATATTTTAATTTTAATTTATTAATTAAAAAATAATTTTTGGAATATGTATAGTTTTGTAAATTTATTATTCTATTGAAAAATAAAAAATGAAATGTTGTAGCAATATAGAATACATGTATAAAAAAATAATAATAGAATAGAGAACATTGACCTATCCTCAAAATACTTATTTGTACAAAAGTTATTAAATACATAAGGGTAAATATTGTCAACTATACTCATTACTGGATTACGTACATTCAAAATTTAAATTCTTCTTAAGAATATCAATCTCAGCAAAATTATAAGGGCTATCTCCAAAATCACCATCTCCAACTTTTAAAATTCAACTACCTCGTCGGAAGTGTTGTTATCATCAAAATTTCTAGTCTGCAACATAATGTTTCTCGTTAATTTTAGTACCTTGCAATGTTTCCATAAATAGAAGGACGTAATGGTATAGTGAACTATAACTTATCTAGAACCCTTCGGTATAACAGGTAGAATGTGTTGAATATCTCCACCAAGATCGACTGTCTTTCCTCCACAAGACAAATCAGACATCCACCCATCAAGACTTCTAACTATGTCTTTTAAACTTTGATCAAAATATGTTATACATCAGCACCTCGTACCATTATCAGTTTTGTCTTTAGTATAGGTTTTGCTAGATGAGTACTATTAGGCTCCCTCCGTCCCACAAAAATTTGCAAAATTGTCATATTTTGATGTCTTATACCAATGTGTACACTACAAAAAAAAGAAAGCATTGTCATAACCTTCACCCTCAAAATATATACTACATATTTATCCACATGTCATTATTTTTTCACATTCAATTTACATTTTTCTTTACTTTATTCATGAAAGTTTATAAAATTTAAACATCACTCATTACATTTTTTTTACACATTTCTTAAAATACGTGCAATCCCAATGGTGAAAATTCCCTTAGGACGAATGGAGTATGTGTTGTAGGTCGATGACTCGGTGTCGCAATATAAACTTTTGAATGTTCAATATGTCCTTCAGATAATAGAAAAAGAGCTATGCCACTGTGACATTAAGAATTATGGCTGTTGAAAAATAAATAAATCCAGATAATCATTTGACGTCTTCCACAATTATTAAGTATTACAAAAAGAAAAAGGGTTAATATAAGAAAACAACTTTACTTAAAATACTCTAATTTTACCATAGAAAAAAATTAACGATCTTGATCATTTTTTTGAAGATATATGATTAATATTAAACATAATTATAATATTTTTATTTAAAATAAAAATATTATTTTCTTTTAAAATATACATTTATTATAAATAATAAGACAAATATATAATAATAATAATAATAACTCTACCATCAATCATAATTATTAAATTATTATATAATAATACAAATATTATATTTTTAACAATAATAATATTAATTTAAAACAATAATACTCCTATATTTTTAAAAACACTCGATAATAATAATTTAAAATAAATGTATATAATACTATATTTCATTCTCACTGTATACCCATCATAAAAATGATCATTTTTATGCCATTCCATTCTTGAATTCATTTTATTCAACCCCAAATTCATTTTATCATGAGTGTATAGATACATTTGGATTTTAATATTCAATTTAATCTTTGAATCAACACTTAACCAAATTTATTGAAGTCCAATTCCAATGGTATAACCAATTGAACTCAAGTATCACTCATTATTATTTAACGTAAAATGAAACTAAATTAATCTATTATTGGCATTGATGTAAAAAAAAGTAGTGTCATGAATCATGCCATATTTCTCAATGACAAACGAACTTCTATTCTCAACCACAATTTATTAATTAACATAAATTGTGTCAAAAAAATCTTATATTTCATATAGGGTAGATAACATAAATTGTGATAAATATTTATTACTCATTTAATTAATATAAAATTTAGTGGCATAATATTGGCTACATTAATTATTTCCAATTAAAATTTCATGATTCATTTAATTTCACAATTAAATTATAGGAATCTTAACATTATTGAAGGTAAATTAAATTAAAATTGGAAAACTTAATAAATATTTTAAGGTCTCCATTAAATAATACTTATATTTTAATTTAATAAAAAATAAAATGTTAAATAAATTAAATTAAATTAATATTAACCAAATAATATTTTATTTTAACAGTTTATGTATATTTGACTTCAATTTAATTCTACATAATAAATGTTTTTATAGAATTTATGTATTATTTTCATAGTGTTTAAATTTTTTTAATTTATCTTAAAATGGATTTAATGAAACTTTGACTAATAAGTAGCAATAAACATATTTTTAATTGTTTTTTCTTTAATATTTGGATATTAATGATGTAATTTCAAATATAAATAATCTAAATTTTCATAGAGTATGTAATTTATTGAATTATGGGAAATAATTTTTGATAGACTTTAATTATACAGTTATCAAATAAATGTCTATGTTTAATTTATATTCCCTAAAACTGTTACTTTCAAAAAAATCAATTAAAAAGTTAAATAAAAAATGGGAACAATTTAAAAATTGACTTCAATATATAGTTGTATAGTTAATTAGAAAAAATATGTATAATATATTCTAGCATATGAAGTTAATGTGAATCATTTAATTTCGATTTTCTATAACGATAGAAACTTTAAAAAATTAGATGGATCCCTTTAATTGTAGCCAAACAATTAATAGTTATAAAATTAATTAGCATGGATTAGGGATTTTATAATTTTAAGAATACGTTACAAAATTTAAAAAAAGAAAAACTATAAATTTATTGACGGTTTCATAATATAACATAAATTTCACTTTAATTCACAAATTCGATTTTCATTATTTAAAATTATTCAAGTATCTTAATACTCTATATTTGTGAGAATATAATGGGACACGTGTCACAATTTTATCACTCTCTTCACCAAAATCGTCTATTTCAAAATCCTTGCATTCTCAGGCATTCTAATTAATAAAATCTATTTTTTCTATTTTAATTTCAAAATAATAATTTACATATTATCAAAAAAAATCCATTTTTCCTATTTTAATTTTAAAATAATAATTTACATATTATCTACTCATAATTATTATTATTAATATTTTTTCTAAAATAATTATAATTTATAACTTTTATAAATTTACCAATAATATTAATAAAATTAAATGTCACGATTTAAACAATCATATGACAATTTTATCTCTTTTAATTATTATTTTTAATTTATTTTTTTAACTTTAATCACAACACAATTTTTTTTTTACCAGATTATTTATTCATAATATTAATTTTTATAATTTATAAAATTTATAAATTTACCAATAATATTAATAAAATTAAATGTCACAATTTAAACAATCATATGACAATTTTATCTCTTTTAATTATTTAAAATTTAAATAATCAGAATGATTTTCTCAACTAACTAATCTTTTTATACCCAACTCATTATCTTATCTCGGTCACCCTACAGAAAAACAACGTTTCGATCACTCTCTTGGTACAGAAACATATCTGTAATCTTATATCTTCAGTCTATAATCTTATATCTTCAGTCTACGCATGGCCTTTCATTATAGGGTATTTGTAAGTATATTTTTCATCCTCAAGTTTTCTTCACTATATAAATGTATAAATGTCAGTCTTACGTCACTCTCACAAAATAATTTTAAATTTTATATTGCTAACCTTTATTATTTTGGTTCATTGTTTTCTCTCCTTCCTTGACTACCATCCTTTTTTTTTTTGTTCAGATTTTTATGGATTTAAATCCATTGTCGTGTTAAGGTATTATGTTTTTAAAGCTTTGTTATTTTTAAAAATATTCTTAAATTATTTTTTTCGTATTATTGAATATTTTTTTTGTTTAGATTTTCATGGATCTTAAATTCATTGTCGTGTTAAGGTATAGATTCTCTCCTTGATTATTTTATTTAGTTTTTATAAACTTTGAATCCATATTTTTTATTTTATAATTTTTTAAATTTGATTTATTTAATAGTATTCCGATTTTATTTAGATTTAGTTGATTTTTATTTTTTTAAATGATTTTTTTTAATTTAATTATTTTAAAATTTTAGTTGATTTTGGAACGTTTTTTATATATATTTTTAATTGTTTTTTTTCATTAAAATGTTTTTTAATGCTTTGTTGATTTTTTTAAAATATTATTAAATTTTTATTTATTTTTTTCGTATTATTGAATATTTTTCTTTGTTAAGGTATAGATTCTCTCATTGATTATTTTATTTAGTTTTTTATAAATTTTGAATCCATATTTTTTATTTTATAATTTTTTAAATTTGATTTGATTTATTTAATAGTTTTTCGATTTTATTTAGATTTAGTTGATTTTTATTTTTTTCAAACGATTATTTTAAATTTAATTATTTTAAAATTTTAGTTGATTGTTGAACGTTTTATATATTTTTAATTGTTTTTTTTCATTAAAATATATTTTTTAATGCTTTTTGTTGGTTTTTTAAAAATATTTAATACAAATCTTAGTTATAGTTCATATTATATACCAAATAAGAAAAGAATTGAAACATTTTATTATCTAACATTTTACCTTGAATTACAAAGACTTAGGGTGAAATGTACCCTTTAGAATATTACAGGATTTTATTATCTAACATTTTAGAATATTACAGGATTTTATCTGACATTTAGGTGGTTATCTAACATTTTAGAATATTACAGGATTTTATCTGACATTTAGGTGGTGTTTGGTTTGTGGTTGATTGGATTGAGATTTGGGTAGTCCATGAATAGTAATTGTGTGTAAGTTGTGTTTGGTTAAGAATTGAGAAATAGGGATAGATTTAACTTTATGTCACATCAAATAATATTTTATTATTGTTAGTAGTGAAATAGAAGAAAATAGGAGAGAGAATGAGTGTGTGAAAGAAAAATAAAAGAGAGAAGAAAGTAGGAGAGATAATGAGTGATTTGATTGTATAAAAATAAGTGTATATGTGTATTATAGGGGTGGATTGGTATTTAAATTTGTATTTGGATTGAGATGGATTGAGAGAGATAATGAGTGATTTGATTGTATAAAAACAGGTGTATTATAGGGGTGGATTGGTATTTAAATTTGTATTTGGATTGAGAGAGATTGAATTGATCTCAATCCGAATTGACCAATCCCAAAACAAACAATGCCTTAGAGAGTGCAACTGAAACATCTTATCATTATAAAACAGGAACATCTTATCTTATAGGATTTTATGGAAGGATTCATTTAAGAAAATATGAATCATTTAAAAAATAAAAATTTATAAAGGTAAACTATATATATATATATATATATATATAATTTTTTTGAGATATAGGTTGTGAATGTATTTTAAAATAATTTTAAAAACTTTGTAAGATGTATATAGTATTGTGGAAAATTGTAGAGAATGTTTAGTAATTGTCAATAAAAAAAAATCATATGAGTGTATTTTAGAATAATTTAAGAAACTTTATTTAGAAAAGTTTAAGTAATTGTTAATAAAAAAAGTTAAAATTTTTCAACTAAGTTTGATTAGTTAATTGAATTGTCTAATAAATATGAATAGTGATCACCCTAAAAAGAAAATGCAATTATTTGTTATAATGAAAATGCAATTATTTGTTATAATATAATCGTTTTTAATAATTTATTTATATTTTATTATTGTTTATATAATATTAATTTATTATAATATAATCGTTTTTAATAATTTATTTATATTTTATAAAAAAATTTATATTTTATTATTGTTTATATAATATTAATTTATTATATTTAAAGATATCATTGTATTTTGTAGTAAGTGGTTTTATCAAGTCAAAAAAAAAGTAACACACGTTTTAATTATGTTATTACTAATTTGTGTTATGAAAATAGGTTACTAAACAAATGTCACGGTTCTATGTTTATTCTGAGATAGAAAATTCGGATTTGAGATTTTAAAATTCCACTTATATAGAATTTAGATTTAGAATTTTAAAATCTTATCCTACAAATCCATATAAACCCTACAAAAGTTATAAATATCTACAAACTCTATATAGATACCTATATAAATACATATAATTATATACTATAAAGTTAAATCATATCCTACTTAAATTTTAAAACATACAAATCATTAAAATTTCAAAATCCAGATTTCTAAATCATCTTCTATTTTATTGCATACTACAAACTTTGTAAAGTTTTTAGAAATTTGTAATCTTATATTTTTTTTTATTATAAATACAATATTGTAAAGTTTTTAAAAATTTGTAATCTTATATATATTTTTTATTATAAATACAATAATATAGGTTCAAATTTGTAGAAATATATATATTATAAATATATTAGATTACAAAAAAGTTTAACTCGGTGAAAAAGATATACAAATTAATATAATATTTAAAGATATAAAAATTAATATAATATTTAAAGTTACTATTATTTTAATAAATCGACCCCGCGTAAAACGCGGGTTTAGGGCTAGTAAAAAAAATAAAGAGAAATCCAGTTTCCTTAATTTTAGAAAATTCAATGACCAAATTGTGTATAAAATATTATGCATATGAAAGTTAATGTGGATCCTTTAACTTCGATTTTCCATAACGATAAAAACTTCAATGAATTAAGGTGGATCCTTTTAATGGTAGATTGGTAGTCAAACAATTAATAATACATTCATGTAATACCCATATTATTACCATTATCAATGAATTTGTATATAATTATGCATATTTAATAGATAAAATATGCAATCCCTTATAAATAGTTTAACATTTATTGTTACTACTAAATGTGTGAATTGGTATACTTAAATTTTGACGTGTTTATATTGTTTATAATTTATCAAGTGTTTAACCGTTAACGCATTGGGATTACATGACGATGTCAATTTAAGTGGGAGAGAGTTAAATCAATAGAACACTCAAAAAAAAAATATTGAATTCTGTGTATATTGTGATAATTTTTTGAATGTTTTGTTGTCCAACTTATAAATAAGCAGAAATATATGTTCAATTACCGATATGCAACATGAAAAGAAAATACATAAAAAGAAAATAGGTTGGAGAATGTTACATACTTTAAAAAGAGATGAATTTTACATGAATGTTTGATTTGCAGAACTTAAACAATAAACATGAAGGTTTGATTTCACGTGAATATTACAAATCTGAATGTTTGATTTCGCATATGTCGTAGTATAAAGTAACAAAAATTATGGGAAGAAATAAAAATCCAGGTCGAATATGAGATGCTTTAGCATTTTTTTTCATTCATTCCCATCCAATCAAAACCCCCTCTCGTGAGACGTTAACAATCCTTCTCAAATTTTCGTTGAATCTTTTGTTATATTACAAAAGAATTCAAATAATACACCCTCTCGTGAGACGATAACAATCCTTCTCAAATCTTCGTTGAATCTTTTGTTATATTACAAAAGAATTCAGATAATACAGTATACATTCATCTACCACTTAAAAAAATGGGATTGAGGAATGTTTGAGGAGTGAGAGTGAATTGAGAAAAATGAAAGAGAAAAGCTACTATTATATAGGAGATTCAACGGTTAAGATTAAACATTTAGATGGACGGTAAAGATTAAAGCAAGAAAATGGGGGTGTGTCTCTTGTGTTCCAGTTACATATATGTAACTGGATCCATATTAAATATGGATTCTAACTGATAACCCGTTATTAAAGGAAGTTTAATACTAATTAGTGCATTCGGCCATTGAGACCGGGACCATAGTTGTTGTGGCGTATGTGTGTCAAACCCTGTTGCTATCTTATTTTGATTCAATTTCTTCTAATTTTTACCCCTTATTTTTTTACTTGATTTTCATTTCAGTTTTTTTTTTCATCTTTAATTTCAATCTGATTCAATTTTCACTTTTATTTTTTATTTTTTTGCCCAAATAATACTCTCTCTGTTCCACAATTGTTTGCACTATTTCCTTGTTTTTTTTTTCATCTTTAATTTCAATCTGATTCAATTTTCACTTTTATTTTTTATTTTTTTGCCCAAATAATACTCTCTCTGTCCCACAATTGTTTGCACTATTTCCTTATTCGTCCGTCCCACAATTGTTTGCACTATCCAAAAAGGAAACTTTTTCATAAACCCCACCCTCAAAATATTCACATATTTACACAAAATGTCATTACTTTTACCCTCAATCCAACCATTCACTTTACTTTATTCATAACAATTACAAAATTACCCCTCAACACTCCACTCATTACACATTTTTCTTAGTTTGCGTGCCCATAAAATGGTGCAAACAATCCTGGGACATTTGAGTAATTCATTTTTTTACAGATTCTTAAACACACTTATTTCTAATACTATTCTTAAACTCTATTTTTTTAATACTATTAATTTATTAATACTTCTATTTATTCATTTTTTAAATCTCTTGCTGATTAAACTAATATACTACAATGTATGTATATAAAATTATTTGAATTTACTTATTTATGTATCATATCATATTTAAATTTTAATATATAACCCTTTTTTTTTTTTTTTACAAAAAATTGTATGAGATGAATTTGTATCATTTATACTTTATGGATGACCCTACCAAAATCATGCTTTAAAACATAACAAAACATTAATATTTAAGTGTAGTTTCGTTTTATACATGAGCACATGAGACCAATCAACCAAAATTCCCCATAAATCCTATGTAAGGCCTCGATTCTCCTGAACATATAAAATTTACTTTATTTTATCTCAATTAATTATTTTTCAACTGAATCTCTCAAATTATACTTCATTTTATCACATGTAATTATATTTTCATCTGAACCTCCATTTTTTTAATCATATAGACCTATTTTAAATTGTCATGAACATTAATTTTAATTTATAAGATTAATGATATCAGTTGATAAATGGTATGATATGATATCAATTAAAAAAATGTATAGTATTAATTCATATACAATATAGTATTAGTTCATATACATTACAGTATTACTTTAGATATAGGTATAACTTCTAATGTTTTTTAGTTTCGAAGTATAATATGGTATGTTATAAGAACTAAGCTCGAAAATATACAATATTAGTTCATATATAATATGGTATTAATTTACATGCATTATGGTATTAGTTCACATGCAATATATTATTAGTTAACATACAATATACAATAAAGTGGTTCATATATTCATTTTCAATCACACCCCCTACTTATCTTTATTTACCCTTGATTTTTCTGCATTCAATAATATTGTTACATAAATCTCACCACAAAATTCTTTATTAATTTATTTTTGTTCTTATTCTTTTTGAAAATTTCAAAAGAATATGGTAAAGTCTAGTATGCACTCGAGTGCATGCTGTGCACCCTAGTCCATGTGCACTTTTCAGTTATTGACTTACACTTTTTGGTAAATGGTGTTGCACTTTTCAATTATTACTTATACAGTTTAATAATTGAAAAGTGCAACACCATTTACCAAAAAGTGTAAGTCAGTAACTGAAAAGTGCAACATGGACTAGGGTGTACAACATGCACTCGAGTCCATAGCAGACCAACCCAAAGAATATAAGGAGGTATTGTTTGTGGCGCTTGGATCGAGTCTTCAATTGAGGCTCCTCAACTGCGGATCTATCGCGAATGGCGGTGCACTAATATGGGCTAAGCAGCGGCGATCGGTATGGCGCTCTGTTTGACAATACGCAACAGTTGTATGAAGATGAAAATCCATTTTTGCGCCTATGTTTCCAAGCGCCAACCGATGCAGATATTTTTTTTAATTTTAAATTTAATTCCAGCCCATGGGTTGTACATCCGGCAAATTTATAATCTGGATCCAGTTACACACCGTGTAACTGGTACACAAAAGTAAATGCCAGAAAATGAGAATGAATGAGGGTGGAGGATTTTTGAAAAGAAAGGATTTAGAGGAGAGAGGTTGAGATAGATGAGGTGTGGTTGTGACATGTGGCACAAAAGAGGTTTGTAAATATATATATATAGATTTAAGCATCGGAGGCTCATCATCGGAATTCCTAATGGGTTGATTTTAGGTCGCGGAGCACATGATTTGTGAGAGAACTTGTAGTTCTTAAGGACAACTTTGAAGGACTATTATATTAATTATTACTCCCTCATCCGTCAATTTTTATAATTTTCATTCGAGTTGAAAAGAGTTTTTAGGGAAACTCATTGTTTATGTAAAAAAATGGAAGTTTGAGAATGCAAATAAAGTAGAAATAAATAGTGTGTATACGTAATTTTTTTTTTTTTATAAAAATAAACCAACAAAAATAAAAGTGAACAGTATTATTTAATATGGGTCTTTCTACAATAAAACAAGTTTCACTCTGTCTTACAACAAAAAATGCTTTAAATACTATTGGATTGTTGATCTAACATATGAATTTTATTCTATATGATTGCAATTTGCATTAGTGTGTTTGCCCTATGCAAAATGCAATCACACTGCATAACCCTATTAATAAATTAAGTTAATAAAAAAATTACGAATATATCCTTTTAATTTAAAATAAATAAAAAAATTTAATTATAAAATGACATGTACTCCGTATAACTAGAATTGTCAAATATATTGGTCCGGGCTGGGCTGAGTTGGGCCCGATCTAGGTCATGGTCCGTTGGGGATGTATGTTTCCTTCGAATTGGGTCGGGCTTTCTCTCAGGCCCAGTCCGATTGCTATTGGGCCTCGAGATCTACGACCCAACTTGACTAGAAAAAAAATTTGGGATATTTTTTAATATTTAAAAATAATATAAGGACATTTCAATAATTTATATATATTTTTTAATTAAATATTTTACTTAATGACGAAGTGCCACTCGCATATGATAAAAGCCAAATGCGTCTATTGTAAAACAGGACGAACCCAGCGACTAGAGATGTCTATCGGGCTGGCCCTAGCCCTATAGGGTCACGGGTTAAACGGGTTAGGGCCTTAACCGTTCATACTTAACGGTCCTATAATTGTTGGAACCTAACCCTAGCGGGCCACGGGCTAAACGGGCCACTAACGGGATATAATATATTTTTAAAAAAAAATTAAAGGTCCCATTTGACACGTTGAACAAACAAATAAAATAAAAAAATATACTCCCTCCACTTTTAATTAAGTGTCGTTTTAACAATTTTCAACAAATTAAGATATATAATCATGGACCATTTTATCCTTCATTAATGATAACTAATTTTAATATTAAATTTATGTTTAGTAATGAATGTGGTCAATATTGTAGGTGATATTCATGTATACAATAATTAAGGTTTATCCATGATTTATGCTATCGTATTATATTCAAAAGGGAAAAACTTAAATTAAGGTAAAGAAAATGGAGGGAGTATAATGTATAAGGGTAAAAGTGTCACAATTAAAGAAAAAAGTGTAGAATGACACTTATTTTAAAAATATTAAAAAAGGCAAAGCGACACTTAATAAAAAACGGAGGGAGTATAATTAGTTAATAATAGGTAAATGAGAAAACAAAAGTATGATTTAAACACAATTATAGAACTCATTGGTCCTTAATATGGCCAAATAAATATCATAATCTAATAAAAAAAATAGTAATAATGATTAATGGATGATAATGGTCACTTAATGTTTATAGTTAGTTATGTTATTGGTCAAATGACCCAAAATTTGTTCACAAGTTATTTATTAATAATAAAAAAAAAAGTAACAATCTGGGCTAGCGGGCTGGTCCTGTAGACCTACGGGCTGGCCCGATTTAACCTGCTGGCTAACCGGTCCGGGTCAAAAAAGCCCGAATTTAAACGGGCCTACGATTCGTGAACTCTAACCCTGTAATTTTTAGGGTTAAACGGGTCAACCCGATTAGCCCGGCCCGAATAAACATCTCTACCAGCGACCCACCTAAAAAAACCCATTTAATATTTGTTAAAAAAGAAATATGAAAGGAAAAGGGTGTAAGAAAATTAAGTCTAATTTTTTTATTTTATTTTTTTTTAGAAGAATTTAAGTCTGAATATCTGTGTTGCCTCCCTCTGCTCCAAATCAAATCGCATCACACTGTTTTCCTCCGTCTCCACAAATATCTCCACTCTCCCTTTCTCACTCCGCCTCCGTCTATGATACATACATATATACTCGTATATATCGATTGATACAAGCAAACTACTACAATCCCCATTCTTTCAATATATATATCCTGTTGATCGACTGTAATTTCTTGGAGAATCAAGAATCAACCATTCTTTCTTAAAAGAAAAAGGGTATGGATTTGGACCTGTGGATAGCAAAGGTGAAAGAGGGCCAGCACTTGTCCGAAGACGAGCTTCAACTTCTCTGCGAATACGTATCTACTTATTCAATTCTTCTTCCACTTTTCTTTAATTCAATTTCTACTCTGCATACCTTTTGGGCGAAATATGTAATCGTTTTACCTGATGAAGGGAATAAATTGAAACAAGATTTTCGATTTTGTTTCGCCATATCTTATAGGCTTCGATAGTTAGGGTTTTGCCTTGACTGTATGATTTTTTATTTTTTATTGGGGTGGGGGGTTTTGGGTTGGGCTCAGCATTCTTAGTGCAGAATAATTAACTTTCAGCAAAGGATAAGGGTTTTTGAGAATATGTATGTGATGGGAATGTTTAGGGCTGCTTTATTTCTTGGTTGAATGGCTGTTTAGTATATCTGACACTTCACAAATTTCCACCACAGTAGATACTTTTGTTGAATTTTGTATTTGATAATCCATGGCTGACAACAAACAACGATGCTTGGCAATATGTTCTGCTCTGGGATGCCATTATTTGCCACATTAGTCTAGCAATTGTAGTTTGTAAGTTCCTTGAAGGCATATTTGTTCTTTAATTATCATAATTTTGTAGAACCTTAAAAAGAAGTCTACCTGGGCCAGCCTTTTTTAGTCTCATTCTCCTTCACCTTTACTGCTCTAGCCTCTAGATATCCAGTATCTAGTACATATCACTAGATTGTTAACTTGAATTAGAAGCAATCCTAGTGCTTATTGATCTTAAATGTTTCTAATTTTCATTTTTTTAAAATTATTTTGGTATGTGGGGCATCTCTTATGATATACATCCATGCATGTTATGTTATCCCTCATTCGGTCATCCTATTACATTGGCTTGACAAATTGGCAATTGGGCATTACAATGTCAATGATAAAAAGAAGTGTCATTAAACTCTTCATGCAGATTTTGCTCAAACGCATCAATTTTTCTAAGTAAATTGCTCCTGGTTAATAATAGAGAAATACACGTTACATGTACCTATGACGTCATATAAAATCTAATCAATTTCATGCTGTTGTTTTTCTCTATGCTAATACAGAGAGGGCTGTTGTGTGCTGTGTAAATAGCAAACATGTTAAATAAGTTAGGCTATCTTTATCTTCGCGTATACAGTGAATGTGTTAAATTCTTTTCTTATTCAACTCGACTTCTAAATCTATACATTTCAAGGTATAGAATACCTGCCGATTCTTGCTCTAGCTAAATGGGGATATGACTGAGCTATATGTATTTTGCCTGTCACACGGAAGGTTTAGGTATTACTTTAAAGTTATTATAAGATCTACTTAGACTCTTCAGTCAGTTCCTAAATTACCTTGAGTTATTCATATGCAATGCACATGCTGCTTCATTCAACCCGTGCCTTCTGCTAAGTTTCATCATGAACTTGGCAATAAAGTGTGCCTTCTTATTTTTTTAACGGGGCACTTGTAGTAGTGGTTGAAGCCTTCAACATTTTGCGTTTGGGATGTTGATGCACAGTATTTAACCTATTAGATGCAGACCTGGACTTGGGGGGTGGGAGGTGGTTTCCGGATTATGCCCATGAACCTATAAACTTTGGTCACTTTTAAACTTCTTTTATCATATTCTTTTTACTTTTTGTTCCCAACTTCATAAATTGCTCAAGGTTCTAGATATCTCTCTCTCTCTCATAGTGTGGATCTGCTGTTTTTTGTTTATTCTTAATTTGACTTATTTTTCGCTATTCAGGTGAAGGAGATTTTGATTGAGGAGTCGAATGTTCAGCCAGTCAACAGTCCAGTTACAGTTTGTGGGGATATCCATGGGCAGTTTCATGATTTAATGAAACTTTTCCAGACTGGAGGCCATGTACCAGAAACCAATTACATATTTATGGTAAACTGTGTAAAGTGATATCTCATACATCTAATTCATTTTTTTCTTGTATGTCTTTTCTAATTACACTTTCTTCTGACAGGGAGATTTTGTTGATCGTGGTTATAATAGTCTAGAAGTTTTCAGCATCCTTTTGCTTCTCAAAGCAAGGTTTGTATATTTTGATAAAGTTGGTATATGCATTTATTAATTTATTTTTAAGTAACTCAGTTAATATATGTCTCAGCCAATTATATATAGGACTCGACTAGGACCATAGTCCCTCAATGGTGTGGTTTCTGCAGCTGAGCTGTGATCTTCTGTTCAATTTCTGTTGTTATCCTTAAAACTTAGAAGATATTTGAATAATACTCCCTCTGTCCAATTTTATTATGCACACTTCTCCGGGCACGGGTTTTAATAAATATTGATTAGTTTATGTATAAAGTAGATAAGTTGAGGGTATGATGGGATGTTGTGGGGTCCATTTATAGGTAAAATGATTGTTTATGAATAAAGTTAGTGGCAATTTGAGTAAATAAGTGATGGTTGGAGGGTGGAGATAAAGTAGTGTGAATAGTATTATTTCCAAAAAGGGAATGGGCATAATAAAATTGGACAACCAAAAAAGGAAAGTGGGAATAATGAAATTGGACGGAGGGAGTATATTTTAATGATTGGAGAATAATCATTTTCTTACTCTTAAATACCATGTGGAGTACATTATTTCTGAATTAATTACTCATATTAGATTTGTCACTATTTAGCCTCTACTTGCTCAGTTTCATAAAACAATATCCAAGAATTAGAAAATTCTACATTTGACAGCTTAGAAAGTTCAGCTTTCCTTTCCACCTTTTGCTCAAAAATAAATAAATAAAAGAGTTGAATAGTTAATAGTGTTATTGCTGGCCCTGTTGTGATGATCTATTTTGAATTTGTGGATAAACTAGCCTTTGTGATCTGCATGCTTGCTGGTTTGATGTCTTAGACTCTTATATGGTTTCTAATTGGTCCTTGTGGCTTGTTACCTATGTCCCTTGTGATTACAGATACCCTGCCAATATTACTCTTCTGCGTGGAAATCATGAAAGCAGACAATTAACACAGGTAATCAATGTTATTATCCATAGTTATATTTCCATAACCAGAATGATTGCCAAAATACAGTAAATAAGATTCTATCTGAACTGCAGTACATATTAATTTAGATAATTACTTTAGGCCGAGAGCTAATTATGGTGAGGCAACCAACAAGACTTTCGTAAATTTAGTATTAAGTGTGTGACATTGTCTGTGAAATCTGAATTCAATTAAATTATGTAGCTGACCTAACTAGTGCTTCTTCTGTTGGAACCTATGACAAATACGGGTATTAATGGAGATTCTGAATTCACATTTCATTTTTAAAATGGGCTAAATGGATTCAGAAAAAATGTAAGGTAGTCTTTGGTTTTAGGTGCTCTGGCTACTAGATCGTTAGAGAATTAATGGCATTGTTGTTATTTGATAGTCATCATGTAGTGGCCTACTGGCCTGTACAATAAATTTTCAGATATTAGAGTTCGAGTACTTATTTATGACAGAGGTCAATTTATTGAATTTTAAGAAACTGGACTTTATAGTATTTAGATAGAAATTATTGTTGTAATTAAACAGTCATTATCTTCTTCTAGTGGCCTTTTGGAAACATGACTAAGTTAAGTGTTTCTTTTCTAGCTGCTTCCTACTGTAGGAGAGGAAGGAAAGTACAATCTTGGGATGAGATTTTCTTCTTTCATTTGGCATTATAAATGTGGATTAGCCATTAAGGCTGCATTTGTTGACATCTGGGTGAAGAGCATGTTAGTACTTTATTAGGCTTGATGAATTTCTTCTGTTAATTGGTCAACACATTTTCTTACTTCAATGTAGTAGTGATAGTTGTCATCTCGTGTTAAGGCAAGCTTAAGCAATATGTTATAAACACTTTTAGTGCCTTTCCAGGTTGGGTTCCTTGCCATTCGCTAAAACTTTTAAGACTCATTATGCTTTTTAACCTTTTTAATGATTTTTTTTAATATCTGTAACGCAGTATTTCTTGTGAAGCTTACTACTGTTTAATATAAACTTTTAACTAGACACCTCTAGGGAAACACTATGCAGCCTTCAGAGTATGGTCTTCGGCATGATGCTTTGGCTTTAACACTTAGATTTATTACTAACTGAATGAGGTAGAACTATGATACAGTGTCGCTGAATGTTTGAGTTTTGTTGGCTACAAATTGTCAGACTACATGCTGACGTTTACTCTTCTTTCTTCTCACTTAAAGATTATCCTCATTACTACTAATTCCCAGGGACTAATTAATGTTTACATGCTTGTCCTTGGTAGGTTTATGGGTTCTATGATGAATGCCAGAGGAAGTATGGGAATGCTAATGCTTGGCGTTATTGCACCGATGTTTTTGACTATTTAACTATGTCAGCAATTATTGATGGAACAGTATGCATTCTTTTTCTCCGTCTCAAGTATCATCTAAGTAGAAATCAAAAACTGCAGCCCTTAAACTGTTAACTGTCTATTTATTTCTGATATTTTCACCATCTGGACCAAGTCTTGTAGTCCTTACATGGGCACAGAACGATCTTCTTACTCTCAGAAGATCCCACTTGTTACTGTTGTTGCACTCTTGTACTCTTGTTTGCTAGGGGTAATAAGTCACCATCCTTTTGAAATTGCAGGTACTTTGTGTACATGGTGGTCTATCTCCAGATATTAGAACTATCGATCAGGTTACAAAACTTTCCACCCTCTGTAGTTTGTTTAATTTGTATACTATTGTAGGAAATTTCACTCTATTAAAAATAAATATGGAGAGGTGGGAAATGTGCTGTTTAATATTATTTGTATTGTCTTGATTGCTGTTGTAGAAAGAAGGATAGTCTCTCAAAGTTGAAGAATATGAATATTTTATTTTCTTTGAAAAGGTTTTTCAAGTGATACAATCCTTACTCGTTTCAGATTAGAGTGATAGAACGGAACTGTGAGATCCCACATGAAGGGCCATTCTGTGACTTAATGTGGAGTGATCCTGAAGACATTGAAACGTGGGCAGTGAGTCCCCGAGGAGCTGGCTGGCTTTTTGGATCCCGAGTCACATCTGAGGTCAGTCTATCTGTCGATAACACACACTAGATTGCTGCTGCATACTATATATAAGTATAATGGCGAGGAGCTGTTTATGTTTTGCAGTTCAATCATATTAACAAACTTGAATTAGTTTGTCGAGCCCACCAACTTGTTCAAGAAGGTCTAAAGTATATGTTCCAAGATAAAGGACTAGTCACTGTGAGTATTTGCCATTACATAGGATAGCAGATTGTCTTGTGTACTGTCCCATCTGTATTCATAACTATTGTGCCTATATATGCAGGTGTGGTCTGCACCCAATTATTGCTATCGCTGCGGAAATGTGGCCTCAATATTGAGCTTCAACGAGAATATGGTAGGCATGATATAACCTTTACCGTGCAATTCAAAACACAATCCCTCAACTAATAATAATTTTACTGTGTGCTTAGGAACGAGAAGTGAAGTTTTTCACTGAGACGGAGGAAAACAACCAGATGCGAGGACCAAGAACCGGAGTTCCTTATTTTCTTTGAGGTTTCAACGACGAGTATACGCTTGTTGCTGCTTAATTTTGCACACCACTCAACTGCATCAATCTTACCAACTAGTATATGCATTCATTTGGAAATTCCCCTTCCTTTTTATATGTATCAGAGATAGCGTAGCAACAACCTCTCTTTCTCTTTAGTATTTATGATTGCTGTTGTTGTCTTGAATTGAATTTGAACCATTCACTTGAAACCTATTCATAATTCATCACATCTTACAAGTATTACCCACACTGCTTGAGCTTTTTTATTAGTATAATCTCAAAACTCTGATCAAATTGATATTGAATCTAAAAAGTCATGAATTAATATAGAATTAACCCATCTTATTTCATTTATTTAATTATGTTTAAAAGTGATTTAATTTAAAAACAAAGTGTTAATAAGAATCATGTAATTTTACAATCAAACAATTTTACTTATTTTAAATTATGTAATAAGAATCTATTGTAAAATATGTTTTTATCATTTTATATTTATATGTATAGTGATGTAATGCAATTGAATATTGCATAGAGTAAATGTATTAATGTGTAGTGTAATTATATATATATAAAAAAATTATATGTTGGACCAACAATTCAATGATATTTAAAAGATTGTTTATTGTAAGATAGAGCATGTGCTAATGCAAAGTGTATGAAAGAAATAAGACAACATTCTGATCAAATTGGATAACCCTATATCAAAACTCGACCGGGAAAATCCCCTTATATATTCATGTCTTACGATTTAATTTGCTTATTTGTATATGTCATTTGTAGTTTAGTTGATTTTAATGTGTAACGATATAGTGGAGTTAATTTTAAAAATTATGGTGTGTATTTAAATTGTTAATTTAGCAAGATATGTGACACATTCTTTGTTCACTATTTCAAAATAGTGGAGTATACTCTTATTAACTCTTAAATTTTCTAACAAGTTATTTAGGGTATTAAAATTAATTTATATTTTATTTACTTGATTTTATTGTAGTATATATTTTAGTTTGTTTCACGTGACTTAATTTATTTTTTAGTTATTAAATTTTATTTTATAATTGCTACTATTTTATATCTTAATTAATTTTTTTACTGCAATTACTTTAAATTAATAAGTGTAAAAATTATCTTATAATATAATTTTATACATACATATTATTTAAATAAATTTTTATAAAAATAATTATACTTACTCCGTTCCATAATAACTTGACATGTATGTGAACACATATATTAAGAAAGTATAATAATGTGTTAGTTTTATAAATCTTTATGTATAAAATAAATAAATGAATTGATTTGTGTATATGTTATGATTTAAAGTAGTGATATTTTGTATAAAATTGTACGTATTAAGAGGGTAAAGTTTATAACATTTTACATTTTAACGTGTGTGGAAGTTATAGTAAAATGTCCTGAAAAGAAAATTTGTAAAAGTTATTATGGGAGTGAATATTATTTTATACTCCACCGTCCTTCTTTAAGCTTTACATTTTGAAGATGACATGGTTTTTTAAAGAATACTTCCTCTGACTAATTTTATCATTTTGGGTGTCTCATACTTCATACTCCCTCTGCCCTTTGTAAATAAAGGGATTGTTTGTGAATAAAATTGATGACAAAGAATATAAAGAAAACGAGACTACTTATCACTTTATTTACCCATTGAGCAGGCTGAGCCGCGCTGGTATTTGAGTCCCACCGCCAATTAGGTTTTGCATTTATGTGGTTCGTAATTGGGGAATCCCCAAAATTATGTTACTCCGAATTGAAGACTTAGACGACTATACATGAAGACTGAGAGAAAACAAAATAGGGAAAAGCTGATTCTACGATCCTCAGGTAGAATCATTTTACTCTTCTCGCTCAACTCTATGTTTTCTTAAATTCCATGTTCTTAATCGAAGTGTCTCTTCCGGGTTAGCTAAATGTTTGAGGTGCAATTGCATAAACAAGAATTCTGTTTTCTCCCAATCATTTTTAAAAAAAAAATCATTATGTTCCATATATCTTTCGATGTCATTGTGTTGAGGAACCTCAGAACCTGCCTCTTTGCTTTTTTATCACTCGTTATCACATGAAAATGATGATTTTTTACGAGCCCTTATTCAATGCAAAAAAGGAATGAAGAGTGACAATTGCCCTATTTATTGCTTCCCGTTTGCTGGAATGCGTTTTCTTTCTTGTGCCATAGCTCCTGTCCAAGCACCTAACTTGTGCCATTTCGTGTTTTTCTTTTCTTTTTTTGATGATGACATATAACCCCTGATCATTTATTGGATACGCATTACAATATAGCAAAAGGTTGTTAGTTCCATGGTGCATGTTTTGTTGATACATAGTTATGTCAAATCTTTGTTTCTAATGTTTCTGTGCTTCTGTGCACTTTTTTTTACTCAGTTGTACACTGTTGGATACTGCCATGAAACATAATTTATTTCAGTAGTTGCTTTATTTAGCCGATAAGAATGCTTTCTTTCAATTGGTAAGATCGTTTTACATCCCCATGTTTGATGATTATAATTGTGTATGCAGATGGAGCTAGTGTCTCTTAACAATGAGCCAATTTTTGGGGAAAGTGATGAATATGAAGACGGAGGCTGTTCGATGGTGGAACATAGTGGTGAAGCTCAGGAAATGCAGTTCAAATTTCTTCTGCCGACAGTGGGATTGGAGTTTGATTCATTTGACGAAGCTTATGACTTCTACAATGTCTATGCTAAGGGACAAGGATTTGGGATTAGAGTAAGCAATTCGTGGTTTCGATCTAAACAAAGGGAGCGTTACAGAGCAAAACTCAGTTGTAGCAATGCTGGTTTCAAGAAAAAAAGTGAAGCAAATAATCCAAGGCCAGAAACAAGAACAGGATGTCCTGCAATGGTGATAATCAAGCTCGTGGATGCTCATAGGTGGAGAATAGTTGAAGTTGCACTTGAACACAATCATCCAGTGAGCCCAGAAATCAAACGTTTCTACAAGTCCCACAAAAAGATGTTTCTTGCTGCCAAGAAAGCACAGAAATCTGAACCCGTAAAAGAGATACACACAATTAAATTATACCGGACCCCTGTAGTGGATGCTGTGTGTAACACACACTCTATGACAGATGAGAGTGATGATAGAAATGCTGTTGATCATTCAAAACCTCTGATCCTCAAAGAAGGGGATGCAATTGCAGTATATAATTATTTTTGTCGAATGAAGCTGACAAATCCAAACTTTTTTTATTTGATGGATCTTGATGACGAGGGACACTTGAGTAATGTGTTCTGGGCTGATGCTAGGTCTAGGATTGCATATAATTACTTCTCGGACACCATAACGATTGATACGACTAGCTTAACAAACAAGTTTGAAATTCCTTTGATTTCATTTGTGGGAATAAACCACCATGGACAATCTGTTCTGTTGGGATGCGGGATACTTGGACAAGAATCAGTGGAGTGTTTTGTTTGGATGTTTAGGACATGGCTTACATGTATGTTGGGGCAACATCCACAAGTTATCGTTACTGATCAGTCCAAATTCTTGCATATAGCGGTTTCAGAGGTTTTCCCACTAGCTCGTCATTGTTATTGTTCGTCATATATCATGCATCGTGTTCCTGAGAAATTGGGTGGGCTGAACGGTTTTGAAGTGATCAAGAGGCAACTGAATAAAGCAGTGTTTGATTCCTTGAAGATATTAGAGTTTGAAACTTTTTGGGGGGAGATGATTAATGAGCATAACCTCAGGGACAATAAATGGCTTCAGTTGTTGTATCAAGATCGACAAAAGTGGGTGCCAGTATACTTGAAGGACACTTCTTTTGTGGGGATATTCGGAATCAATGAGAATGAGGGCTCAAGTGCATTTTTTGATGGTTACGTGCACAAGCACACTTCCTTTAAGGAGTTCCTCGACAAGTATGATCTGGCTCTGCAAAGAAAGCATCTGAAAGAAGCAACGGAAGATTTTGAGTGCAGAAGTTCATGCTTTGAGCTTAAAACAAAATCTAATTTTGAGTTGCAGCTGTCGAAGGTGTACACAAAGGAAATGTTCAAGAGATGTCAAACTGAAGTCGAGGGCATGCATTCCTGCTTTAATATAAAGCAAGTGGCAGTTAATGGCCCAATTGTGACTTTTGTTGTCAAAGAACGAATGGAGGTTGAAGGAAGCGAGAAGGAGGTCAGACATTACGAAGTTCTGTACGAGACAAGTCAAACTGAAGTACGTTGCATTTGTAGTTTGTTCAATTTCAAAGGTTATTTGTGCAGGCATGCGTTGAGTGTCCTTAATTATAACGGGGTAGAAGAAATACCAGCACAGTACATTCTACCTCGTTGGAATAAGGATTACAAGCGTAACTTTCCCTTAGATAATGCATTTAGCGAAGGCAATGGGGATAGTCGTTTGCAATGGTATAATCATCTGTGTAGACGTGCCGTTCAAGTTGCTGAAGGAGCACAATCTCAAGAACAATATCAAGTTGTAATGCAGGAATTGGACTCTTTACTGACTAAATTTAGTCTAGTAGATAATAAGTAGATGTCTATATGCTTTGGATTAATGGATATCAGGTTTCATTTTCTGTTATTGTGAAATATCTGTTGTATGTAGGTGTAACTATGTACCCGTACCTAGTTATTTATCACTTTGCTAATATCAATAAAAAATACTCCTCCATTATATATATTTAAATATTTACGGTTACTTTTTAAAAAAGTGAGTATGTATATTTCTACTTTATTAAAGAGTGAATATTTTATTAGTGTAAAAAAAATAATGTCACATGGTATAATGAAAGATATTTGAGAAAAATAAAATGACCCGTATTCAATGAAGTATGAGATCATATTTTTGAAAAATGTTCAAATAAGTATGATACGAACGAGTTTTTTCCACTATCTTCCCTTCTTTTTTTTTGACAACATTACAAGGGAATAACAACCAACCCTCACAAAAGAGAGTTTAAAATGACCTATCCTTGTAGTATTGAAAATATTCATCTTCATTCCAATTCTGAGGAGATGAAGTGATAAAAGTGCTTTTTGCTAATGTATGGGCCAAATGATTTTCTTCTCTTGGAACATGCTGATAATCCCATATTAGCTGCTGCTGTAATAAGACTTTAACCTCCTTCACAAAACCATGTTCCAATACTCCCAAATGCACATCATTATCGATTGCAGAAATGGCATCCATAGAATCAAGTCTGATTGCAAGAATTTTAATGTTGTGACTCTTACATTTTTGTAATCCAATAGCCAAAGCTTTAAGCTCCGCACCACAGACCGATCCCGGATGCATTAAACGTTGAGCCCCTGCACGAATGATTTTTGAACAAGAATTAATAACCACCCAACCTGCTGCATAGAAGTCCTTTTCCATGTTAAAAGCTGCGTCTGTAAACAAAACATTTCCTTCTCCATCTCCAGCTAGCAATTCTTTTTGCTTCATAATGAAATCTGCATTTGTATTGCCAATCTTCAACATTGTTTGAAAATCGTTCCAATAAGATATTGCCCACTGCACATTGAACTTCAATCTATAATCAACCTTTCCCTGGTTTTGAGGTTGTAGATGTGTATAATCACACCTCTCCTTCCAAATGGCCCATGCTACCATGACTATTAAAGCCATATCCTCCGTTTTCAATCTCTGCACACACCAGCACAAGAAATCCAGTCCATTACCATGGATAGCATTCTTCACATCTGTCCAAAGGCCAACCTCCTTCCATGTTCTTTTGGCAAAACCACATTTGAAAATACAATGCATAGTATCTGCCATAAAAGCCCCACAACATAGACACATCGAATTAATTGGCACATGATGATTAGCTAGATTACCTTCAGACGAGATTATGTTTTGTGCAATTTTCCAACAGAAAACTCTCACTTTTGGCGGCACCTTAAGCTTCCAGATTGCATCAAAAATCTTCCCATGCATCTTATAGTTTGATGGCCCTTCCTGAGATCCTTCCCTCTCCTTCAAATAACTTTTTAGAGCTAAAGAATACCCTGAAGAGACAGAATACATTCCATTAGATGAGAGAGGCCAATACAGTTGGTCAGCTTGATTTGTTCCAAAAGTTGGAGTTTGCAAAATATGATCAACTTCATAACCATAGAATGCATTTCTAATGAGCTGTTCATTCCATTAACCATTATCAAGTATATATCTGCTTACAGCCGAGGCACTAGCCAATCTCGAAGTGATCATTCCTCCTTCAGCACCATTGACCCACCTATCTTTGAAAATATGAACTCCATTACCATTCCCCACTCTCCATCTAGCTCCCACTTCCAGCAGCTCCCTACTCCAGAATAAAGACCTCCAAAATAAAGATGGATTAGATCCAATCTCCATCTCAGAAAGACTAAATCCTTTAATATATTTGGCATTGAAAATTTTTCCCAGTAGAGTATCTGGCTTATTGATGATTCTCCATAGCTGCTTTGCCAGAAGTGCTTTGTTAAATAGCATCAAGCTTCTAAACCCCATCCCACCTTCAGTTTTTGTCAAACAAAGTTTCATCCATTTCTTCCAATGCTTCTTTTTACCCAAATCATCATCACCCCACCAAAAACCAGCAATGATCTTCTCCATATCAGAACAAACAGCCACTAGAACCCTAAAACAAGACATAGCATAAGATACTGTTGCTTGGAGAACAACTTTGATCAAAATCTCCTTACCCCCTTCTGAAAATGATTTATGTTTCCAAGATAGGACCTTCTCACGAATTTTATATGTAAGATAGCCAAATTTCAACCTCTTTGCTTTTGGAACCATTGTAGGGAGCCCCAGATACAGGTCATGTCCTTGAGAGGACCTAATTCCCAGGATTCCTTTAGTTTGATCCACATTGGACTGACTGGTGTCATTACTAAAGACAATCGATGATTTATCCCTGTTAACCAGCTGACCAGAAGCCTTTTCATACACATAAATGCAATTAGCCACTGCTTGAGTTTCACCTTTAGTAGCTTTGAAAAATAGAAGGCTGTCATCAGCAAAGAAAAGATGAGATATGATTGGTGCACCACGAGCAATTCTAACCCCAGATATTTGCTTTGCTTCAATCACATAATTGATCAATGAAGAGAATGCTTGTGCACACAAGACAAACAAATATGGAGATAAAGGGTCACCTTGTCTCAAACCTCTAGTGGGGACGAATTTTTCAGAATATGATCCATTAATCTTTATGGTGTATGTAACTGAGGAGACACATTTCCATATAAGATTAATCCATTTTTCAGGAAAACCTAAAATCTTGAGAATTGAGACAAGAAAATTCCACTCAATCCTATCATATGCCTTGCACATATCAAGTTTTAAAGCAGCATAGCCCACTTTGCTTTTGGATGACTTCAAGAAATGCATACCTTCATAGGCTACCAATATATTATCAGTGATGAGTCTACCAGGAACAAATGCACTCTGATGAGGGTCAATCAGATCATTCAAGACAATCTTCAATCTGTTTGTAATTGTTCTGGCTAAAATCCTATAAACAACATTGCATAGACTGATCGGCCTATAATGTTGTGGCAAAGCTGGACTTTTAACTTTAGGGATAAGAGCAATAACAGTATGATTCAAGCTCTGAATGTCTCCTTGGCCATTCAAAATATCCAGAATAGCTTTAGAGACATCCTCTCCAATTATTTTCCAATTATGAAGATAGGAAGCTGGAAATCCATCCGGCCCCGGAGCCTTCCATGGAGACAAATCCTTAACAGCCTTAAAAACCTCCATTTTTGAAAAGGGAGCACCTAATGTATAAGAATTCTCCACTGATAATTTTGTCTTGATACATTGGGAAGCCCTTCTAATATCATCAATAGTCGGATTACTGGAGGTAAAGATTGTTTGGAAATAATCCAAAAAGGCAGTGTCAATATCCTTTTTTGCGTATTTCCAAATGCCATTCTTGTCTTGAATTTTTCTAATGGTATTTCTCTTATTCCTCTGATTAGCCTTGGAGTGGAAAAACTTTGTATTACGATCCCCTTCTTGAAGCCATGCCACTCTTGCCCTTTGTTTCCAAAACCATTCCTCCTGAGAGTTAAGTTTTGCCAATTCAGCCTCTAATTCACTTACTTTCCCCATATCAGGAACTCGAGCATCATTGTCCAATATGGCATTGATTTTTGTTTGAACTATCTGTACTCTTTGGTTCAATGTGCCCCCCTTCTTTTTTGCCCATCCTTGAAGCATATCTCCACAAGCCCTCATGCTGTCCTGCAAAGTCACATTATTGCTAGTCTTATTCCATGCCACTGACATCACTTTACCAAAATCTGGTTCCTTCATCCAGTAATTTTCGAACTTGAAAGATGTTACCTTCCTTTCCTGGATTTTGCTAACTTTCTGGGCTTCAAAACTCATTAAAATCGGCCTATGATCAGACCCCATATAGCTTAGTGAAGATGCCTCAAAGAATTCACAAAAATCCATCCAATCCTCATTAGCCAAAAATCTGTCAAGTTTTTCTTTGATATAGAAAAGCCCCTTTCTGCGATTGTGCCATGTGAACTTCGATCCCTTCATCTTGATATTTTGGAGCTCATTGTGTATTAAAACATCATGGAACAAGGCAATATTGTTACTCAATTTTGGCTTTCCCCCACTTTTTTCATGATTATGAAGAATCTCATTAAAATCCCCTCCAATCAACCATGGATTTGGAAGATTAGGAATGTAATTTTTGAGCCTTTTTAGTAACTGCCATGAAGCAATCCTCTGTTGGGGGAGTGAATGTCCATAAAATCCTGTGAATCGCCAAGTGCCAAGAGAATCCTTAATCACACAATCAATATGTCCCAAAGAATAAGACAACACAGAAAGATCACTTTCATTCCAAAATAGCACAAGGCCACCAGCAAGGCCACATGATTTAACACAAAAAACATTGGAAAACCCTAATCTGACCCTAAGGGTTTCTGCAAAATACTGGTTACACTTAGATTCGGAAATAAAGAAATACGAAGGGTGGTACATAGAAACCAACAACCTAAGCTTATTGAACGCACGTGTACTACACAAACCACGTGTGTTCCAACACAAGAGCTTCATTCTTCCCGGCGGGGTTGAGTTACCTCAACCTCCGCCGTCATCGGAATCGAAATTTCCGATCCATAGGTCTCCAACATGCTTCTAGCTTTCTTCATAAAAAATAGCCCATCTATTTCTTGGCGAACCTTCTCTGCCCTGATAAAATCTGCCAAATCACCAGAATGATCCTTCCACAATCACTTCTTTCCTGCCCTCATATCCCCAGGAATAGAAAAGTTGCCATCATTTTCCTCTGAATGTACCTGTTCTGAATTATTTTGCCTGGTTTCCTCACGAAGAGGGACATAAGGATGTTCCCCTTCATGTATGATCTCTTCATAAGTCGTGAAATCAAAAGCCTTAAAATCTCTTCCCACATGGTGTATCACTTTTAAACTCTTGCCACTTTCCTTTTCATTACCGGGTAATTGTTCAATAAACATTCTGTGTTGACATCCAACAGGTATTATGAAATTAAGTGGATCCAGAATCATACCTGTCCTAGGATCCCTCTTAGCATTTTCTCTTTTATCTGCTATTTCACCATCTCCCCTTTTGGTCATTAGGTCCTGAAAAGTGTACACCGCTTCCCTCTCCGTTTGATGAGGTTGAGCCTCCTCATTCAGATTCCAATGCGGCCCCAGCACCTCTTGTTCAGCCATTTTCCACATTTCTTTTACCCCATCATCAATCATAACAGCCTTGCCCTTAGCCCTTCTCTTTTTTTTTCAGATTCAGAAGTAATATTATCATCTATATTTATGATATTCTTACCTCCATCCATTTTTACCACTGCCATGGTTTGATGAGCTGTCATTTCATTTGGAACACCCAAATTCATACCCAGCAGCCTGGATAAGTCCTGCATGTCTGCTGCGTTAGGCCTTTTAGTTTTGTCCGCCTTCAACCACTCCGGGAAATATTTGTGGTTTTCAACCCAATCGTCCTCCCTATCCTTGGTTTTGCTGCAAGCCCTAGCAGAGTGAGAAAGGTGGCCACAAAAAGTGCAAAAATCAGATAGTCTTTCATAACGAAAAAAGATAATAGTGGTGACATCATTAACAGTAAAGTTGGAAAAACGGCATAAAGGAGCATCCGTATCATAAAGCACACGGACTCTGAGTGATTCCCCCCATGCCATTTGCCCCTCTTTTGCATTGACCTGCAAAACCTCACCAAGGATGCTGCCAACCCTTTCCCCTGTTACTTTTGACATTGCATGTATAGGGAGACCATGGATCTGAACCCAAAAGGGCACACGATCCATCTTAATATTTGTGAAGCATTCCGAACCTGTGAGTGGCCTCAACACCATAAGAGATCTTCTGAGATTCCATGGTTGCATGTCTAGTATTTCTTGCATCTCAGCTTTATTGTTAAAATCCACCACATAGAGGCCATCTCCCACTGAAGTAACAATGAGGGAAGAACTGACCTTCCAACTGGACAGCAACAACTTTTTTAGCTCAGGGACATTGAAGAACCTCCTGGAAACAAACTTTAGAGCCACCGAGGCGGTGGGAACGACCAGCTCACTCAGTTGAACAGAGGTATTAGCTACCTCCTTCTCAGATATTTTACACTCACTAAATTTTTCCTGGATTGCCATCGCCATTTTTAGAGTAAGAAAATAACAGTCGTATACCAGGAGAAAGAAGAAGAAGAGTTGTGCCTTTCTATCTCCCCTCCCTTCCGAATTTATAGGCCAAAATCTATTACGAAAACCACCAACATTCTTTAAAACCATTGGCCATTCTGAGCAAATTTTCTGATGTCGGATTTTAATACCAAAATTACACCCTTCTATTGTAGAAACCAATGTCCCTCGCGTGTGATTATGTGAGAGAAAAACTACCGTTTTTTCCTTCACTTCCAATACAGAGGCAAGTGAAGAACACTCACCACTCAGAAATATGCCCATTTTGAAATACACCTAATGATGAGAGAATTTTCCAAAATCAAGAAATCCAAAAAGCACTCCAGTTGTCTAGAAAAAGGCAGTACTCCAATAAATGTTCAATCCCAAAACCAAGAAAATCCAAAAACAAGCCTTTGTAGAAGATAAATGGCAATTTCAATCTTTCGAGGAAGAACACCAATGGAAGAAAATCAATCTCTTCTTGACGAGAGAAAAGACGAAAGTTTTAAGTATGTAAAGGGTTATTCTTACACTATCTTCCCTTCATTCTTTCTAAAGTTATTCATTAATTTTTTTTGCACATTAATGAAGAAATATAATATTCACACTACCCCTTAAAATATTTCTCTATTTTTTACCTTTACCTTTTCTTTTTCATATCACTCTCTACTTTTTTTTTTTTTTATTTCTATTTTCTATATTTCTCTATTTTTTTTTTTTCGTCCTGTGTATGTGATTTTGACTGATTGTAGAATAATACTTAAAAAAAATTCGTCCTGTGTATGTGATTTTGACTGATTGTAGAATAATACTTAAAAAATTTGCAAATCTACATTTTATTTTCTGAGCTCACCTACCACCGAAGGATCTACCAGTACAAGTAAGTTGTAACCGTCGTCATCGAGAACTGCATAGGTGGCCGGCCGGAGAAATATAATGCCGACGGTAAGCGATGTTATCAGGTGCAAAGCGGCGGTTGCATGGGGTGCTGGACAGCCACTAGTGATGGAAGAGGTGGAGCTCAGCCCTCCCCAGCCCATGGAGATCCGCCTTAAAGTCGTCTTCACTTCTCTTTGCCGCAGTGACTTCAACGCTTGGCTCTCCCTCTCTCAGGTCTCTAATTTCACTCTTCTATCTAATAATAAATTCTGCCTACTTAAATTGCTGCTGATCGCCTCAGTTGCTTAATTGGATATTTGATTAAGAGTTTAGAGTTAGTGAATTTGACCAGATCTAAGAGAGTTTTTCAATTTTTATCGACATCAATTTGCAATTTGCTATTTGCAAGTTTAAATGTTGAGTTTTGGTTATCGCATTGGCACTTTATGATTGGTTCTTCAGCAATATCTCTTAAGAGTAGTCAAATGGAGTTTTTCTTCCACTGCTTTTAAAGCTAATTGAAAGTAAAAATATGCATGCGATCGCTCCTTGGTTTTCCTGAGTCAGAGTATATATATCTTGTTTCCTACATTTGTAACAGGAGAGAAGACCTTCTATGCTTTTCATCTTTGTGCAATCTTTAGCATTGATGTTTGTTACCTTTCTTAAGCATATTTAGAGATTTCCTCTTTGTTAAAGCCTCTAGTAAACTGTTTCCATGACACTTGAACATGATATTGATTTTGCAGGCACAACCTCAAATTTTTCCTCGAATATTTGGCCATGAAGCATCAGGGTGAGTGACTTATATATGTCCTTCCAGCTTGCTGAATATAGCTTTCTCCTTACACCAAATGATAACTCTCTAGGGTCTTAGTCTTTATCACATGATTACATTTTGTCGTAAATTCATAGAAGCTTCTTTCATTTTCTCGTTGAATTTCTATTCATCTTGCTGTGTGTTTTCTAGTTATCAGCACATTTCTTCTAATAGTGTATATCTGGCATCATTTTGTGCATAACAAATGCGACATAGGGAGTCCTAATTTTGTGTGTTGGATTGTATCATTTGGCATTAGCTCGAGAGTTGTTTTCTTCATGTGATGCAACCATTCAAGAGCGCTATGCATTTTGACTTCAAGTTGGCTGTTATTCTTGTGAAATGAACAATGCAAAAAATGCTTACACGATTTCAACTCACTCACATTTTTTTAGCAATTTTGCTTGGTATACTTTAGAACGTGGATACGGGGGATTTTCAAATTTATAACCCCCTTTTAAATGCTCTTGTTCCTTTCCATGATGGGAAAAATACTAAATGCATACATGCAAATCTGTAGGATTGTTGAGAGTGTGGGTGAAGGAGTCACTGAATTTGAAGTTGGGGACCATGTGCTAACTTTATATACTGGAGAATGTATGGAATGCAAAGCGTGTACCTCAGGTAAAACCAATATTTGCCAAGTTCTGGGGTTGGAACGCCAAGGTGTGATGCACAGTGACAAGCAAACACGGTTCTCATTGAAGGGAAAACCGGTATATCATTATTGTGCTGTTTCAAGCTTCAGTGAATATACTGTTGTGAACTCTGGATGTGCTGTGAAGATCAACCCAATTGCACCTTTGGAGAAGATATGCCTACTAAGTTGTGGAGTTGCAGCAGGTATTTGTCTTACTTTTGTTCCGTGGGTTAAGATATAATATTAAGTTTGCATTTATAAGATTTTTTTATTTTTTTCTACACTGGAAAAAATATGTTCTCATGTCCACTTACTCAGGTGGTAGAGCTTACGATACATTTATTGTATCAAAAAATGTCTATATTTGAAATGATTCTAAGTTGCCTGAAGCACAGGTTTAGGGGCAGCTTGGAAGGTTGCAAATATTTCAGAAGGATCGACTGTTGTCATTTTTGGCCTTGGAACTGTTGGCCTTTCTGTGAGTTTTGGACTTCATATATTGTACAGTTTGATCACTTTTTATTAGGATCCAAAATCCTAGTTTATGCTTCTGTACATTTGAATAGGTTGCACAAGGCGCTAAAATGAGGGGAGCATCTCGAATAATTGGTGTTGACACAAACCCAGAGAAGAGTGAAATAGGTAATATGAAGATGCTTACTTTAATATTCAAATAGGCATAATGCATCAATATATCCCTAACCTATCTATTTTGTTTTGATAGGTCCTTAAACTATTTTTTGTTCTAAACAACCCTTCAAATATTGAAAAATTATTTCACAAACTCCCTCAAGGCGAAAATTTACTGAAATTTTCAATTTATATTAGTGGTCCCATGAATTAATACGTATGTTAATTTTTTAATATCTCATTGTGTTTTGTGCAAGTCGTTTTTGCCTAGTATTACATGACATGTAATACCGTGGGAGATGGATGGTCATTATGTTTATTGATCTTATCTTGCAGCAAAGGGTTTTGGAGTCACAGAATTTCTAAACCCCAATGACCATGATCAACCAATTCAACAGGTTTGTTCTCTCTTTCATCATCAATATAAGCTGACATTCAACTAACAAAATCCATGAAATAAATCTTGATGTATGCTTTTAGATCTCATCTCAAACGTGAATGCTGAATACCTTTTCAGGTTATTAGCCATATGACGGATGGTGGGACAGACTATGCATTTGAGTGCGCAGGAGATACTGGAATGGTTACCACTGCTTTACAGTCGTGCTGCAGTGTAAATGCAAAGACATCCGTTAGTTCACATACTTTTATATTGGATCTTGACATAATTAATCGGAAATATGCGTTGTGGATATAGGGATGGGGGTTGACAGTGACCCTTGGCGTGCCGAAAGAGAAGCCAGAGATATCAGCTCACTATGGACTCTTTCTCACTGGAAGAACCCTAACGGGATCGCTTTTTGGTGGATGGAAACCGAAATCTGAGCTTCCTTCCCTTGTTAATATGTACCTAAGGAAGGTAAAAATATAATACTCCTATCCTACATAGTAAGACTTTTTTGTTTGCATCTAGTATGTTCAGACCCAGTTTGGTAGAGAAGATTAGCTTAAGATAAGTGGTTAATTAGGTCCAAGATAAATGTCTAATTATACCTAAAATAAATTTTCTACCAAATGACAAAACATACTCCACTATCTAAGATTCGATGCGAACAAGTTGAGATATCCAAACTAACTATAGATAACTCAACATATCTACCGAATGAACAAGTTGGTCTATCCTTGAGTAGTTTAAATGGTGCATATGCAGGAAATTGAAATTGACAACTACATTTCACACAATCTGAAGTTTGAAGATATAAACAAGGCATTCGAGCTGATGAGAGATGGGAAATGCTTGCGCTGTGTCATTCAAATGCCAAACTGAAGATATTGGAGTTAATTGAATTGTTATAACTGTTTCAATGAGTTTTTGCCCATTACACAGTCACAGACCCAGTAATGGTAATAATTGTTGGATTCCAGATTTAATTTAATTATATACACAACTGCATTACAGATATTTCTCAATATGTAGTTATATTCAGATTTTCTTTTTGCTACACATTGCGTCCAAACATAACATAAATTAAAATGATAAACTGAAAATTAAACTAAATAACTAAAAATGAAAAGAAATGCATACCTTAAACATGATAATATACCCTTCCTTCTAAATCACACAAAAAAAAAAAAAAATCAAGAAGCATCACAAAATTATTCATCTATATGATTCATGAACATGAAATTAAACTTTAACAGTACTAAAAATAAAGTAAATAACTAAAAAAATAGAAGAAATTCATACGTCAAATTTAATACTCTTTCACTTTATCTTTAAAAAAAATTATTATTAAATTTCTTAATCCTCCAATTCAAAAGTATCACAATTTTTTTTTATCTTTTTCATAACATGCGAGAAAATGTGTGATTAATTTAAAAAAATGTTTAAAGTTGCAGTAATACAATTATTAAGTAATCATCTATAGTTGTGAGTCTGTGACACGTTGTAACACCAGGAGAGTGCCACTTTTCAAAACATCTTCCATATATATATATATATATATAAATTCCCAACTCAACAAAATATATTTGTACATTTGGCATTCAAAAACAGAAATTAGGTCAACAATCATTGCACTGTCTATCTATCTATCACTCATGCTAAACTAAATAAATAGCACAATATTCAACAACTCATGCTTAGCTGACCTAACTCTCCCTTACTCAGATGCACTTCTATTGCCTTTGCTGCTATTCTAGGTAAGAAAAATCAAATTTTCCAACCACCAACAAACTCTCTCTCTTGGATAAGTATATATACATCAAATATTACACAAGAAAATAATATGATTTCATTTCCATTCAACCTATAAGTTTGCATCCCACTTCTGACAGTAGTGAGGTTTCTTGCACGAGTTGACAACTGTTTAATACACTTTAGAGCTCGATCAATTAGACAAGAACAAGTGCAAAACCACCAATGACAGATCACCACCAAAGGATACATCCGGTGGTGGAAGCAACACCGCCTATACAGCCTCCACGCTCGTTCAGAGCAGAGAAAGTTGATCCATTACACCACAGTGTAGCAGTAATGGCCCCTCCTTTGCAGCCACCAAAGAGGTCAAACTGTTTGTGCAAATGCCTGTGTTGGACTATTACCCTCCTCGTCCTCCTCCTCATCATCATTGCAGCCACTGCAGGCATTCTGTACCTCGTGTTTCAACCCAAGCTTCCCAAATACTCAGTCGACAATCTCAGGGTATCAGATTTGACCCTGAATTTCGACTTGACTCTTTCTGCAAGGTTCAATGTTAGGATCACAACTGAAAATCCCAATAAAAAGATAGGAATCTACTATGAGAAAGGTAGCCATTTGAGTGTCTGGCACAAAAACACAAATCTTTGTCAAGGATCGATCCCAAGATTCTACCAGGGGCATCAGAGCAAGAAGGTGTTGGACGTAGCGCTAACAGGCCAAAATCAATATGGGTCAACTTTGCTTGAAGCAATTCAGGAGGAACAACAAACTGGAAGGGTTCCACTTGATCTTAAAATAGATGTTCCTGTCAGAGTTGAACTTGGAAAACTGAAGCTAAAGAAGGTGAGGGTGCGAGGTACCTGCAAGTTGATTGTTGATAGTCTATCTACTAATAGTGTAATCAGCATCAAAGCCAGTACCTGTAATTTTGGGCTCAAACTCTAAACAAGGTTATCAGTCCTCATGTAATTCTTTTTCCTTGAAACTTCATTTGTATCTGTCTTCAATTTTTCCTGGTCTCTTATTCCATTATATACCATAATGATATAAACATTTTTTTACCATGATCAGCCGTAGCAATCAAAAGTTTTGCTTTGTCTGAGATCTGTCATCAGTGATTTAGGATACTTCTCCTTTCTCACAATTTGGGACCAATAATATCGACCTTTAAACAACTAAATAAAATGTGAAAACACAACGGACGACAAGAAAGCTCATTTAGATAACTAAAGACTAAAGCACCAAAAATTGATCACATGCTCTAAATAGCTATCCTGCTTGAAGAACCCAAATTTTACTCCTATTGCCCCCAACTTCAAAACATATGCCACCAATCCATGCTCATAATGAAAGCAGACATGGTGATAAGAAGTTCGTGCAATAAAAAATTTCCTTTACTAAAATGAAAGCACTGAAAATTAGTAAGGGAGATCACACTCAATCCAGCTGGAAGCACAAATTACCCTGACAATATCCTTATGACCATATTATCTTATTGGGAATGCATTTCAAGAAGACTTTTCCAAGTACAAACATCCACAAGTACGTTTTAGTCACCAATTAGTGCCCGTGGTTTGTGCTCTATCACAGACAGAGACATTCCTGTCTGCGTGACAGCCCTGACAAAAGCCATGTTTGCTGTTGCAGTCGGAGCACACCAATAATCACCAGTGCCAAAAACAACTTTGTTTTTCAAGGCCAGCTTTCTGGTTGTTGGAAGGCTCATCACTCGTGTTGAAGGACAATCAGGCACTACCCTGGGATAGTTATTTTGTTTATTAGTGAATAAAGGTCAAGAGAGCAATGGAAAAAAGGTTAATGGTAAAATAGATAATCAATCATTTGAAAACAATCAAATACACATTCTGAACTCCTAGTTCTCTATGAGGACTCCAAAGTTTTTCAACACTCAATTTTTTTCCATTTTGTTGAAGTCCTTTCTCTAGAGGATAAAATTGAGATAATCTTGTCTTCCACACTGGTCAAATGATGACTCATATGTCCAAATTATTAATTACAGTGATAATAGATAACCAACTGCGTCAAAGAACTCACTTGAGGTATTTCAGAAAGTATTCAGCTCTCAATTTCTCATTAGGTCCACCACACATTGTGATAAGCTCTTGAAACTCCAATCGAACACTTTCACATATTATTCCCTGTTTTCCTGATATTACACCAAGCAATTCACTGTGGATCGGATTTTGATTTTCAGAGTCCACCTGGAACGATATGAGGAAGAATGATTACATGCAGATAGAATCTGATTAGCAAACTCAAGAGGACCAAAAGGTAGCATGCAGATGCATGTTAAAGTTTAAGCAAACCAATAGCCAAAGTTATTTATGACACCAAGCGAATTTAGATATAGATCTCGCAAAAGCACAACAAAACCAACATTATCAGTTTTTTATTTCCTCAATACACAAAATCATTCCAGTATATTTATCACCTGACTGTATTGATAATCAGAAGACAATTATTGAGTATGCCTGGAAGCCCAATGATGTACCCTATCAATGTGCTTAAAACAGATTCAGTTATGGCGTACATTGAGTAAAGGGTACAAGTCTTAAGAATTTCTCCAGTAGTCAATCTTAAGCTAAATCCGTCTACTTGAGATTTACAGTTCAATTTATACTATTAAAATCAATTTAATTGATATAGTTTCTTGAGTATTTTCAAGCTCTTTCCTGAAAATGGAGAGATAAAAATAAGTTCACAGCATCCATAGCCACATGATCACATTACTATAACTAATGACTGGGTTTAAGAAAAAAAAAAGTTATTCCAATATCAAAACTGAATAAAATACACTCCTATTGTTGCTACAGAGTTACTGAGTTTGACAACCAGACTTGGGAAATGTACAAAAGAAGTGTCAACCAAAATATAAGAGCATATTCAATTGGTCTCTCCCTATTGGTATGCTTATAAACAAAGTAAAGTTTGAAACAAGAACATGATCCCAATTAGACTTGGGAAATGCAAAATAGAATTGCATTGAGGTGTGTCAACAACGATAAATGAGCATATTCAATTGGTCCCACCCTTGAGAAATGTTCATTTCTTGAGCCATTGCATCAACACAAGTCTTACATTTCATGCTTATATACAAGATCAATGAAAACCTTGGTAAGGCATTCGACATGGTAAAGGTAAGAAGTTGAATACAAGTATGGGTATAGACCCTGCATCCCCAAGATTGACATTGATGATGATGATATACGTTGCAAAATGAATAAACATATTAAGAAATGACATTTTATATCACAAAAAGCTCATCGACATGATACTTTCCAAAGGAAACAGCTACCGACTACTGTGATTCCCCAAAGGAATGCATGATAACAGCAATACAGTAAAGAGCAAACAGTTCATCTGATATCATTACCTGGGCAATCACAAAATCATAGTTGCCTTTAAACCGATCTCTCAATTCACGCTCTGGTGTAGCTAATACTTTTTCTGTCCTTCCATTACTAATTCCCGACACAATCGCAACCATTGCTGTAGTATCAAAATTAGCCAACTTAGCTTCACCATCCATCCATGATCGATTCAGAAATCCAGCTCCAACCTCCACATTTTCATCCAAAGAGCAGCACCAACACTTCATCCCAGAAACAAGAGAACATAAAGATGTGCCTACATTAAGATCAGAGTGTTGACAGAACTTGTTGCAGGAGAAATCATCACCTATTCTAGACTTAGGAACACTTTTCTCCAGCACACTACCATCTTTATCAACCTCAATCTTAACAGCACGGGCACGAGGAAACGATCTACCAAGTACCACATTAGTCCATTCCCCCTCCAATTCAATCTCTTCGCAAGAAAACGGCTCAATTTCAAAGTCAACAGCTCCAAATCCACACCTGAGCTTATGATAAACATCATCATCAAGACCATTCGAAAAGAAGAGCACAATGGATGAAGGTTTGAGGGAAACAGGGGAATGATGTGCAGCATCAACAACTTGCTGAATCTTTTTCTTTAAACCCTTGTCTTGGTGACCGTCCCAGGTGATGTGCCTAGGGTTTCTATCGGAGACAATGAACCAAACAGGATTCCCATTCAAAGAACATATAATATCGACATAAATGGTAAGGGAATCAGAAAGATTAATGGGCTTGCAAACGCGCGATACCCCGGTGACAAACTGTTGCTCAAGTACGTGCACTACGGACTCTAATTGTCCGATATTGAAACTGCGATGTGAAATAGGGGTTTTAGCAAACAGGGAGTAGAAATTCAGTCTAATTACAGATGAAACAAATAAGAAATTTCATGACCTGAGAGAAGGAGGAGGAGAAGAGGCGGCGGAGAGGCGGTGGAGAAAGGCGAGCTCGGAGTTTATTAAGCGTGAGAGGGTGGTTTTAATGGGGGAAGAAAGCTTAGTTTTAGGGATGCGTTGAAGGCGATCAGAGAGGGCAGCGCACCTTCTCTTGGCATCTTCCACGGCTGCGTTTTCTTTCTCCTCCATCTTTTCCGATGACAGTTTTGCTCTTTCGTTTCGACTATCAATGGAGTAGGGAGCCGCTAAAATATTCGTACTTCTGAATTAATATAAAAAAATCATCCAAAATATAACGTGTCAATATCTAGGATGATATTTTGTGGAGATGCATCATAACTTCATAACTCAAGGATCTCTAAAAGTATGTTTATTTTGGGATTATATAGGATCTGAGTTATATTAAATTAACTATATAATAGTGAATGAATTGTGTAACGGTGAATGATGATTTCTATTTTATCCTTAATCCATACTTGTAATTTTCATTAAAAAAAAATACATGTATACGAATATTTATTGATCTTAAGGGTATATTTAAAATAAATGCAATTAATTTGCATTAAAAGTGCAAAACAGACCTATATTTTGTAAAGAAAACGAAAAGTCAAAACGACTTATAATATAAATAGGATGAAGTAATATATATGTATTATTAGGAGTTGATGGAATTAGATGTTGAAATTCCTATAGTCCCAAAATAAACATGTGGTAGAAGATTATGATTTGAAATGTAAAATAAGGAAATAATTTATTGCAAATAGATATTGAAGGTAGCTCACCCAAAAATGTGAGTACAAGAACCCAATTTAAAGAAAACGTTTACAACAGTTAGTTAAAAGAATCTGTCAGACTAACAAATTAAAAAACAGAAAATGCAGAGATGCTAACAACAAAGTAACCGCGATCTACAACTTCTAAAGTATTCCTGAGTAGTGTATAATTCAGTGCATACGATTAATTCTACACATGCCCTAAAATACTTAGTTTTTTATGGAATTAAATCGAATTACAGAAGTTTTAAAATCATATTCTAATAAAAAGATTCTGTAACCCAATATTCGCACCAATCATTCAGACCATCGAACCTAAAAAGGGGATAATATATGAAACTCGAGTTCGTTAAACAATAGAAAATATATTCTTTCTTAACTTCACACTCAACATTTTGGAAAAGAGTGTAACAATTACATACGGTGTCAAGAAGAAAATATTAGGATTGAAATCAAAAGCTTTGAGACATTGCAATTACAGACAATTCTTTGTCGAGTTTATGACATCTTCCATCCAAGATGCTTGGTGAAACGTGGATTTTTAAGAATTCAATCCATAAATTGTTCATCCCCAGCCAGCTATTATCTACTCCCCACCTCAGCTTTCTCTGTTGCTTCTTCATTCCAAGACGCGTCCACAAGAGGAAGCTGATATTCGTCCGGTTTCAAGGCCAAAGCAAAATCTGGCAATGTTGGCGCCGTCTCCATTATTCTACACCCAAAATTTGTCACGTGAACCTCGTTTGAGTTTGGTCGATAAACATAACATATATGTATCAAGGAAGAGTTCAGCTTGAGCTCGATAAGTTAAAAAGATTAAGACTCCTCCTCGTGACCAGTTCAATACAAACTCGGAAGTCTTTTTAAAGCTTGATAAAAATCCAAACGAAGTTGAAAAATAGCATATGTATAATTTTATAAACCATTTTGAACTGTCGATAAATCATCAAAAAGCCATCACATTGTTGACACCAACTTCACAACCAAGAATACATAGCTAATAAAAAATACTTCCTCCGTCCAACTGATCTAGGCAAATAAACTAAGAAAAAAGAATAAAGTAAGGGTATTGGGGTCCTTACAACTTTATTAAAGGTGAGAATTTTGAGGGTAATGTTGTAAGAAACTTTCCTTTTTTGGAAGTGAAAACTAATGTAGGACAGACAAAAAAAGAAAATGTGAAAACTGATTTGGAACGGAGGGAGTATAGGATAAGAATCAACAAAGACTTACTTTTCGTGGGAATATAGGTCCTTGTTGATTCGCACTTTGCTAGCTGTATCCTTGGGGATCTTTTCAGTCAGATGCTTCATGGTTCCCCAAAGAGGAGGATTCCTGCATTCAATTTTTTAAGAAAGAAAAGTCCTTAGCCAAATGCTATTTTTTTTTAAAACCGAGATATGGGGAAAGTAGAGGCCATTTCAATAGTTGTTCACAAAATCTACGAAAAAAAAATTCCATATTATCCCTTGATTCTGATTTCTTAAAACGTCTCATTATTCCGTGTATTATTGTGAATAACGCGTCATGAAAATTGAGGTTACCTAGACAGGGGAAGAGAAGCATGAAAAGCTTCAGATGCCTTCTTGCTCTCTTTGAGATACTCGTCGGCTGCTTGCAAAGCTGCTACAGCCATTCCATGAGACTTTTCCGTATTCCCCTCATCAAGAATTAGACCGTGGTAGTAGTATGCTGCACCCTAGGACAATATCAAGATTGGACAGCCGGCCAAGGTTTGAGTTTAAGAAAAAAAGAAAAGGGACAGAAATATATAAATTGTTATGCAAAAAGATGCATGGCATCAAGATACCTTTGCTTCGACGTATTTCCACTTGACGAATAGCCTATGCTTTTCTCCCCAACCATTCGTCAACGGAAGGTTCATGATGTTATCTTGGGCCTGCACAGTGATAGAGACAACAACTCATGCTTAAGTACAATTTAGCTTGAAATTTTCATTTCATTAAGTGATAACCCCTCGTGTATCTCGATGTGAAAACAATTAGCTTACAGACTATAGATGAAAAATTAGTTACCTGCTGCCAGTATTTTACCATCTCACAGGCAAGTCTTCTTTTTACAGCTAGTGTTGCCTTAGTACTGTCAATAGCAAGTCCAAGCTGAATATCAACACCCTATTCAAGAGAGAAATGTCAAGCCTCGAGAAAGATGGGCTCGTAAAAAAGAACAAATGTTGGCAACATATGAAGCCAGCTAGTAGTCTACTTAAGGCCTCGTTTGGTAGATATGTTGAGATATCTATGGTCAGGCCAGGATATCTGAACTGGCCCAAATTGAATCGCTAATGATGTGTATTTCTGTCAATTGGTATACACACAATCAAGTGTATTTTTGCATGTTGGATAGTAATCTTATTTTAGATCAGATTATCCACCTATCTTGGACAAATCTACCCTCTACCAAATTAGACCTTAAGCCTTATATATGATCAAATACAAACATGAATCAAGAATTGAGCCTCCAAAAAACAATTATGGGTATTCTTGATCTATTTAAAGCAGTAAGAAATAACCAATACCTGCCCTAATGCTTGGAGGCAAAGTGCTCGAAGAACTCCTTCAGCAAGGTCCACAGGAAGATTTCTTCTGAAGTAGATACATGCCAAAGAACGAGGTAATCTAAGGCTTCTGGAGACTTGTCTTAATCGATAAAGAGAAGAAGCATGTAAAAAAATACCTGAGTTCATTGGTCAACTGTGGGACGACATGTCGGACAGCACAATCAAGGTAACCGGCTGCCTTTAAGAAAACATCAACGGAAGATCGACGACTCTCTGTTGAAAAAGAGAAAAATAAATTCAAAGCACAATTTTGCCACTTACTAAAAAAAGTTGACAAAGATTGCTATGAAAAATGTAAAATTTTCATTTTTTCGTTTCGATAACGTACTCATCTTTCTTGTACTGTTAACTTCCACCCATGGACAAAATAACTACCTTGAAATTCAAATTTATGTCTACTTAAACATGATGCTCTAGACTACAGTATTTTCGAAACAAATTAAACGCACAAGTTGTGTACGTAAAACCTAGGACACCTACCTTCTGATACCTTTGGCTGATAACCGTCCACTGAAGTTCTTGGAAGAAGTAATAAATTAGCTTGGGATAATGACAGCATTGCCATCAAGTGCAATACTGATAGCACTTCATACCAAGCACTATACATCGCCGTTTCCTGGGTACATTATTAATATGGAGAATAAGATAAGCAATCCTCAAAATTCAAATGAAACGGTATGCTTAAGAAGGTGAGATCTCAACCTCTGCTTCATCTTCTTGATTGATCCAAACAAACTGTACTTTGTGTTGCAGAGGACTCCCTGCACAGTACAAATAAGTGAAGAATCTAAGCGTACGATCGTCACACCAAGTTTGATGAATAGCACGTGCTTACCGTCTTTAACCAATCCCAGAAGCACTGGCAAATAGTCTTCTAGAGCTTGAAGAAGATCACCCAACGTCGAACCTCCTGCAGGAATCAGCTGGTGCAACATCAATATCAGACGGTATAAGGATTTGAAATAGGATTTACAAATTTAAATCCGGTTCTACTTTGGGATTTTGAAATCCGACTTTATGAAACCACCACCTATAAACCTACTATCACACTTTCCAACACAATCAATTCTCTCTCCTTATACTTAAATGAGTAAGTCTTGTGTGCAAATCGCCTTAAAATCTTGAAATTAAACATTCACGGGGCAACCCGTTTCTAATTGGACCCGAATAGCTTGAGTTAAGTTGGGTGTGGAGTTGATTTGTACAGATTTAGAATCCATGCAAAAAAAATTATAGTACAACATATTCACTCTTAAACATTAATTTAACAAAACGTTAAATCCCACCCTACACAAAATTCCAAAACACGCACACACGCCTTACAATTTATGTGGATTTCAAAAATCAGTTTTTAAAAACCACTCAAAACTCCAAGCAAACGTCACCTTAGGTTGCATTTGGATAGAGGGATTTGAATTCAATGGATTTTGAGCCACACAAATCCATAACGATCCAAACAACCGACAATGGATTTGCTGGTATGGATAACAAATCCATCCTCAATTTCTTTAATCCAAACACAACCTTAGGCATCTATGGTAGTACTAACCATGTTGGGTAGCAGTTTTCCTTCTGGTTCTTGTAATAGTTGGACCTTCTTGGCCAGCCATAACAACTATTCTGGTTCGAAGAGCAGAAAGGCGTTCCACTAAGCTTTTACTCAGGTGATTGCCCAGCGACTCCGAAAAATCAAGAGGCTTAGGGATCCGTAAACCAGGAACAAATACAGACACATCCCCGATATTTGCTGGCCGCCTCCTGTTTCCACCCGTGTCCTTTGGAGTCGAAATAAAACATCCCATTTCTAACAACTTTCAATCTGCCACCAAAAACCTATTGAACTAAGGAAACTGCAAATTGAAATGAAAATGTATACAAATTCACATCCAGCTACTGTTTCTTGCATAATGACACCAATATGTTGGACTAAGAAGGATCTCAAAAGAAGAATCACAAGCAAATACGAATGAAGACTCACGGACGAGATAACGACTAAGAGATAGATGTAAATGTGCTTACCCAGAGACTCAATGATCAGAAGATGAATATTAGGTGAATTCCTCTAGTATTTTCTGCACAAATACTAAATGAATTAGCAAAAAACAAGAATTGAACCATAATATAAAAAGAAGCATCAATTAATGTCACATGAAGGCCATGCCAATGTCAACCATAAACCCTTTTTTTTTCTTTTTTTGTCAAAGAAACCAACGCTTCTCATTAATTTAGGTTACTGTACAGATTTAGACTCTTAAGCAAAATAGGCCTACTTTCCGCTATTTTAGTCACGAGAGAAGCATTCAAGTAGCATTATGAGTAAAGCATAACCATAAAACAGAATTCAGCAAGCAAACAATTTACACAAGCAATCCAATACAACACAATTAAGCCCAAAAACCAGATTGAAACCAAGAGAATAATTCAATTTATACCTCAAGAAATTCCATCAAGCAAGAAAGCAATAAAAAGATTTGATCTTTTTGATTTTGGGGTTGTGGGTTTTGGTGGGACTATCAAGAGAATTGGAATCGAATCAAACCCAGTTGGAATTCAGACTTAAATTGAAATGAATTGAATTCTTGTGCCACATAATCAACATAAAGTGTTGTGGTCTGTGGAATTTCAACTACACAGAGATAGAGAGAGAGAGAGAGGCATATATATATATATATATAGGAAGAGAGAGAGACTTGCAAGTTTCAATCTTGAACGTAGAGTGAAATTGTTGATAAGTAGTGAGAGCAAGTAAAAGAGAAAAAAAACTAGATTTTTAAATTGTTGGAAAGATTTATAGTTGCAGTAAACTGTAAAGAGAAATGGCAAGGAGAAAAGTAATAGTGCCGAATGAAAACTTTTTGAAGGTCACAGTCCAATTTTCAAATCTTAATAATAGGATTATGAGCTTTCTTTCTCACCTAATACTATCAATTAATGTAATAAATTCAACTCGTTTTTCTCAGTAAACCATTTCTTCACCAAATCTAACAACAACAATTTACAATTGATTACACCAAGTTTCTCTTTTACGTCCATCCGTAAGCGACAAACGCCAAATAATTCATTAAAATATACTCCACTATATATATCAAGATAGTCATACATTAAATGAACTGATATTCCCTCCACCCATTATTTATGAATAAAATTGATAACAATCATAAAATGTATGAAATTATATTTTGCGGATAGAAAATATAAAATAAATGAGATACATTTTGTGGACAGAGCAGTATAACACTTCCTCTTTCGAAACTTTTTAGATTCATCATTTAATTTGAACTTTAATGAGAGAGTTGTTTATAAGTATTGATGATGAAGATAAGTATGAAAGTCTTTTGATTAATAAAATTGTATAATAAAGGTCAAATAATTAATTTTAGCCCATGCTTTTTACTTTTATTAAATCTAGCACATACAATACTTTTCTTTTTAACTAAATTACACTCATACTTTTCATTTTTGTTATCAAATTTAGCACAAACTTTTTCTTTCATACCTATACTTTTCAGTTTTAATCAAATGTACTTTTTATATTTTACCAATTTTAGGACATATTTTTATCAATTAATTTAGAATATCAAAAAAAAAAAATGTAAAAAAAATATCTAATAATTTAAAAAAAAAGAATATCTTAAATATATTTAAATTAAAAAATTCAATTCAAAATCTACAAATTTAAAATTTTAAAAATAATTGAGAATTGAAAAGAGATTTACAAAATATATTTTAAAAAAATATAGTAATTGAATAAAAATAATTGTTCATACTTTTACTATAATTTTAGAATTTTTTTTTATAAAGTAAGGTATATTTATTAATTAATTAATTAAAATATATTTAAGATAAGAGTAAAAAAGTATGTGCTAAATTTGATTAAAAAAAAAAGTATGCGTATAATTTGGTTAAGAAAAAAATATGTGCTAGATTTGAGGAAAAATGAAAAATTTGATAAAAAGAGAAAACTAAAATTGATAATTTGGCCTATAATAAAATATTGTAAGTAATAAAATAATGACATGTGATGTAAGTTTAAGAGGTTTGAAAAGTGTATAAAGTAAAAAAATTGTTTTAGTACCAAATTAAAAAATGATGAAATTAATTTTGAATGTTTATTTTTTGATAAATCTAAAATGAGACGGAGGGAGTACAAAATATCAATTAGGGTGGGAATGGGTCAAACTATTCGACAAGAACCTACTACTCAATCTATTAAAGCTCGGTTCGGCTCCTTCAATAAAGAAGTTAGACTTAAGCTTTTTTAAAAGTCTATTTAGTTAAATAGATTGTGTTCGAACTTTTTCGTAGGTTTTTAAGTTCAACAGGTATGTCTATTTAACTTCATTTAATGGAGTATTAACTACTCTGTATTTATATTTTTCTTTGTAATATTTAAAAAAAAATTACATTTTATAATAATATACATGGGATAAATAAATAAAGTAAGAAAGTTTAGTAATACTAATTGCTCCATATTTATATTTTTCTTTATAATATTTAAAAAAATTATACGTGGGATAAATAAATAAAGTAAAGAAGTTTAGTAATACAAACTAGTCCATGCATATTTATATTTTTTTTTGTAATATTTAAAAAAATTACATTTTATAATAATATACATGGGATAAATAAATAAAGTTAAGAAGTTTAGTAATACAAACTACTCCCTATTTATATTTTTCTTTGTAATATTTAAAGAGAATGATTTTTTTTTTTTTTTGGAAATTTGATCAATTTATTATTATTCTTATTTCACATTTTGAGATTTAAAGTGTAGATTTTCTATTTGAATAATAATAAAGTGGTATGGGATTTTTTTTAATGCACTAATAAGACTAAAAAGTCTTTCGATTCAATTTTATTTATTAAAAAGTCAGATCAAACCTTTAAAAAATAGACTTTTTAATTTCACAAAACATAACATCCTCTAAAACAATAGAATACCACTGGCACTATTAACCCCAAAATATTTTATACACACCCTATAATTTTAAAGATAAAAATAAATAAATATATATATATATATATAATAACTTTTTTTTATTCAATTTAATTATTTTGAAATTTTAGTTGATTTTTTTAATGTTTTACATTCCTATGTACAAGGGTACTTCACATTAAAATTAAAAAAATAAAGAAAGAGTTTTATTATATTTGTACTGTGGATCGATCCTAGCTCATTAATGAGAATTAATCATCTTGATCCAGAAGTACATATATCATAATTAGATAAAACGCATTGCACATCTCATGCACGTTCAAGTTTTAAATTTCAATTTTTATTTTCTAAACATATACTCCGTCCGTCTCGAAATTTTTTGCACGATTTGACCGAGGGTGATATAAGATAAAGGAAGCGTATGTAAATTAAAAAATAGTGACAATTTTAAAAATAAAATGATATTGGGAAAGTATTAATTTTGTTAGGTATTTTTATATTAAGAATTTACAAATAATTATAGGATAGAGGAAGTAGTAGATGAGATTAAATTTAAATCTTGGTTGTCTCTAGTAGTGTTTATGTTGCAAGAGATTTGAGTACCTCTTGGTGTTATTTATTTAATTTAATTTTTTTTAAAAGCTATTAATTTAGCTCATCGATTCATATGTACTCAATGTAGGTTGAGTTTAATGTATACCCTGTTTATCTGAATATCCATTTTTATCTTTAAATGAAATAATTTGCAATATTTTGAGGTCGAAATAAAGGGGTATCATTAATATATTTTGTGAGAAAAATAAGTTGCATGTGTTCTTAAAAGAGATTTTTCGGTCTCACGATCACGATGAGAAAAAATATAATTTAAACATAATATTTTAACACTTGAAAAAGATAAATATTAATTTATAAACGTGAAATAAATTTCTCTCATCTACTAATCTAAACTTAAAAAAATATAGAATCAATTCATTTATATATATTACATCAGTATAGGCTACCAAATCGTGACATCGTGTCGTATTTCATGTCGACACGATAGTGACACGACACGATAAGGCCAAACACGAACACGACACGACAACACGATAATTTTTGTGTCGACGTGACACGACACGTAACACGATAACAACACGATAACGACACGATAAGAAAATAAATCAATTTAAAATTGTATTAAATATATAAAAAAAAAAAATATTTATATAAAAATAAAAATTATCGTGTTATTATCGGATACGTGTCATTATCGTGTCGTGTCATATCATGTAAATAACAGGTTAATGGGTTACCTGTTAATTTTATCGTGTTTAACGGGTTGACACGAACCCGACACGAAATTTTTGTGTCGTTATCAAGTCGACCCGATAACGACACGAGCCCAATAAAACCAAACACTAACCCACAATTTTCGTGTCGAATTCGTATTGTGCTATCGTGTCGTGTTGAAAATTGTCTATAACTTATAATCTTTGCTACATTGAGGATAATGATGATTTTGAGTTGTCGGTTTGCTTTTTTTTTTTTTTTTTTTTGCATGTGTCTACTTCGTTTTCTTAGCATTTTCCATGAGTTTGACGTTAACAATGCAGGAGGGCACAAGTACATTTTTTCAAGTAATAATTAAGCTATAGTAAAGTGTGTGTGCTTTTTCTTTCCTTACAAATATTCTTAGGTATATATTTGATACACAATAATAGACACACGTCCCTTGTCAGTCGGTCGCTAAGACTAGATGTGTTCCGACGTTTAAAACAATTGGTTTTGAACGGTAAAATCGAACCAATTACAATTATGATTTTATAATTTTAATCAGCAATTAAAAATCGACCGAATTTGCGATTTTTTTATGCATGTCTAGTTAAGATCAAAATTGTTTGCCTAAATGCCTAATGCAAGAATATGATCTCTTGCCTTGTTCTGCTCGCAACAACTAATATTTTCAGGTTGGACTTTTGTATGGTGAGACATGTAGTTCGTCCTATCTTACAACAAACATTTAATGAAAAATTGAAACATCATCTAAATTTGTAATTAGCTACTGAATTTTTTCATTAAATAAAATATTATTTTTTTATAATATATATATATTATCAAAATGTTCTTATACTTCTCCATGGTTACTTACACATTCTTAATATAAAAATAATTCAAAAAATTAATACATTCATAACATTATTTTATTTTTAAAATTAACACTCATTTTGGACTAACATTTTCTTATTGGCCTCATCAAATTTTATTTATACCTCATTAAATCATCCAAAATAACTCTCCATAATTTTACTCCACCCGTCCCGTAAATAATTTTTTCATCTACAAATTAGTCTTGTTATTTGTCCATAGAATAATTCTATACATATCCGTTAGAGGCTGCCATGATTAATTATTTATTATACTTATCAAGTGTGTAACATAATTTAATTATTTATAATTAATATTATAATTGTGGTTTGGTAGTAATCGCGCACTTGCTAGCTAGCTGCCACTAAACATTAATTTGTTCGACGAAAACAAAAATTGCAACTGGTGCGTACTTGGGGAATGTAATTAAACTAATAATTACTTAATTAATTAAAATTAATAATGTTTTTTAATTAAAAATAAATAAATACCTACTTAGTACGCTTTTCCTTATAATATGATATGAATGATGTATCTCCCAATTAGTGAATTGTGACAAATCATCACCTGGTTGATATTTTGCCCATGTGGCTGGAGTTGGTTCGGTACGATATACCGATCATACCGAACCATACCGTTATCATACCGAAAATTTTGATATTGAAAAAATTCATACCGTTACCGTATCGAAATTTCGGTATACCGCAATCTCGGTATACCAAAATTTTTGGTATGTAAAAATTCATACCGATACCGTACCGTAATTTCGGTATACCGAATTTTCGGTATGGTATATCGGTATACCGTACCATATCGGTATACCGATTCATATCGAAAATATTGAACCATCATTTCATATCGAAATACCGGTATACCAATTCATACCGAAAATATTGAAGAATTATTTTATACTGAAATTAATTATTTAAGGTTTATTTTATTTATTTTTAATAATTAAAGTTATTTTAATTTAAAAATAATATAAAATTATTATTTTATTAAGGTTTCGGTATTTCGGTATATCGATATATCAATATACCGTTTCATACCGAATATCGAAAAAATTTCGGTATACCGAAATACCGCGGTATGATCATTTTCCATACCGTTATCGTACTACCATACCGAAAATTTCGGTATACCAAAAATTTCGATAATTTCGATATTTTTCGGTATGATAAGCTCGGTATACCGAAATTTCGGTATATTTACCCACCCCTACATGTGTCATGGGAAAGAATACAGTTTTAGGAATAATTAAATTAACTATTTCCAAATTGACACTTCACCGGCCACTATATATAGTTTGTACATATATGCAAAAAAAATAAAATTCATATACATTCTATTTAAATTCATTAATGTTGTTGTTATTTGGTTGAGATTATTATTTAATAATATTATTAACATTCTTATTAATATTTTATCAAAATTATTATTTATTTATTGTCAAATTAGTACGTTATTATATATTTATATATATTATAATTAATTTATAAAATTATTTTTATCACAACATTAGAATTTGTCATTTCTTCAATTTTTATAAGTCTTATTTTCAGTGTTGCGTTTAATGTTGTTCATGATGTTGTAATATACATGATCTACACAATTTTGGAGAGATTCAAAGATCCATAATTATGGAGAACATTTCTAGATCATGTGGTTGTATGCTAAGACATTCTGGAAGGATCCAGAAACATTTGAAATAAGAAGTGCTTTCAAGAGCCGTAAAAATAGGATCTATTAGATGAAACTTCTCTAAATATCGAATTATGTCCATAAATAAAGCTCGAAGTCTCCATCATTTGGTAAGAAATAATTGAGCATCGTCTACACTAGTGTTGATCCTATGTTTAAAGATGATAGAAGCATTATTTTTCATATACGTTGTGTAAAAGTGTTACAACTTTCAGTGCAACATATATCTGTTTTTGTTGTTAGTTGATAGGATTCATTGATAGGTTGATATGTCAACTTTGACAGTGTTTTACACTTAACCCTTTTAGATTCAATAGGTGGTATTTAATGAGTCTTAGTTTTGTTGTGGAAATTATGTCTTGAATACATTTTACACAACATTTTGTATTCACATATTATTTAGTGAAAGTTTCGTCACGGGTTCACATAAATTTTAATTAAAATCAATGTCAAAAAGGTATTTAATTTTATTGTGTATTTGTGTTTAAGTCTTACTATTCGTTCTTAGTTTTATTTCTAAGTTTAATGAAGTGTGTTTTAAGGTCAACGTCGTATTGAGTGTTATAACATACTGTACAACATTACTTTGTTTCTTAACACACACTTTCAATTATTATTAAATATTTTTTTATTGATTTATTTATTTTTATTGTATACAGTGTTATTAATATATATAATTTTATTTTATTAGATTTATTATTTAATTAGGATCGGAATATATATTAAACATGAAATGCATAAAATGAGGTAGCAATTATTTTCAATTGAATGTATTTCTATTAGTAAATTAAATAAATGAATCTTATAGATTGAAAAAATGGTAATTATTCCAAATTATAAAATCGATTTTGTTGGAGGGTCAAACAAATGTCTCAAATCGAAAAGACATAGAAGGATTTATAACTATAAAAGAGTGGACTAGATCTGTTAAAATAGGTTGAGCTTGTTGGGTCAGCCCGCCCTACCATTAAAAAGAGTCGGTTGGGTCAGGATTTTTTGAGCCCGTCAGGAGGCGGGCCTAGACGGTCCAGCCCGTTTGGACAACGGGCTTTGGTAGGTTAGGGCGGGCCCGCCTGTTATTAATTATTATATACGGAATACTATTTTTCAATAATATTATTATAAATTAAAAAAAAATCTAAAAACTTAAACCCTATCCAACAGGACCAACACCACCATTTCCAATTCTTTTCAGCATTGGAGGCGCATATATAGAACACATATTAACATAACAAATATATATCACTTAAAAGTATTACTCCATCCGTCCCATATTAATTTGCATAGGTAGATGGACACAAATATTAAGAAAGTGTAATAATGAGAAATGTTTTGAGGGGTAATTTTGAAAACTTTTATGTATAAAGTAAAGAAATGAGTTGACTTTTGTGTATGTATGGAGAAAAAGTAATGGCATATGTGTAAAATTGAGGTTATTGTGAGGGTGGAGTTTATAAAGAATTTTCCATTTTAAGGGTGTGAAAGTTATTGTGGGACGTCCAAAAAAGGAAAGTGTGAAAGTTATTGTGGAACGGAGGTAGTAAAATTAAAAAAAATGAAAGCATATCCTTTTTTTTTTTTTTTACAAATATATCAGGAGTACAAAAGATGTAAAACTACCACATCTCCTTAATATATTCGGGAATATTATTTTCAACCCAATCGTAAGGTGTTGAAAGATTTCGAGAAGTTTGTGCTAAGAAATGAGCCATCCGATTGTTTTCTCTAGAAATGTGATCGCAATCCCACAGGAGGAGTTTATTCATGTGCCCTCGAATTTTCCGTACAAGGATTTCCTCCTCCCCCAACCACAGCACAAGTAGCTCTAATGGCATCAACCGATAAACATGAATCTGTTCGCACACTAGAGATCTGCAATTTCTTAATGATGCACTTCTTCAAACCATATTCAATTGTGGACAATTCAGCTGCTAGAATAGAACCCGGATTGCTAATACGACACCCCCCGACCAAAACGGCACGAGCATCCTCCTTAGCAACCACATACCCAACCGCAAAGAAGTTTTAGCCAGATCAAAAGCAGCATCCATAAAGAGTGTCAAACGTTCATTTAGGCCAAAATGTTTAACACCCTTCATTAAGCAATCGTTCTGAAGACTTTGTGAAAGATGGCCAGAATCTAAGAAGTCATGCCAATAATCAATCGCCCATTTAACCTCAATCTTCATGGGAATTTTGGGCCGAGCTCCGTCTTGTTCGCATGATTGAGTCCACTTACAACGCTCTCTCCAAATCGCCCAAGCAATGATAATGATGTGAGAAAAGACATTCTTATCAAAATGATCTTTAATAGCATAAAACAATTGAACGATTGATCCATGAGTGAAATTTTTAATCCTATCCCAAATTCCCTGTTTTTTCCAAACTCTCTTTGCAAATCCACAAGTAAACAAAACGTGAAGAGTATCAACATAATTCGAACCACAACACAAACAAGACGAAGAGATAGGCACATGATGATCGACTAAGTTGCCTTCCGTGGCTAATGAATTATTCAATAATTTCCAACCAAATATACAAATTTTATGAGGAATATGAAGCTTCCAAAGATAAGCCCAAACAGTAGTCATGCATGCAACCTTTACCAGAACCAGAAGGACAAGCTATTCTAGTTTTATGATTATAATCATGCAAAGCAATCAAATAACCAGAAGCAACCGAGTAGTTACCTGATGAACATTCTGGCCAAACTCGCTGATCCTCCTTATGCGCCCCCAAAAGGGGTACTCGTAAGATAACCTCCACTTCAAATGGCAAAAAAACATTCCGGAGGAGCTCTTCATTCCAGGTATAGTCATCCTTGTTGAACCGGGCTACCTTAGAAGCACTAGCAATCCGTGACTCAACTCTACCCTCCTTTAGACCTGTAACCCATCTGTCTTTAAAAATATGGACCGATCTGCCATTACCAATTCGCCATCGCATACCAAATTCCAGAATGTCTCTACTCCATAGCATAGATCTCCAGATAAACGAGGGATTAGAGCCCAACTGTGCACATAAAATGTCATCCTGGCGAAAATAGCGTGCCTTAAAGAGTTTTCTTACAAGTGACTCAGGACGTTGCATGATACGCCACACTTGCTTTGCTAGCAAAGCCTTGTTGAAAAGGACCAAGCTACGAAAATTTAGCCCCCTTTCTTCTCTAGGCTTGCACATATCCCTCCACTTTTTCCAATGAATTGTCTTGCATTTATTAGTTGATCCCCACCAAAATCTTGTTATCAACCTTTCCATGTCAAGACAGATAGATGTAGGAATGCGAAAGCATGCCATAGCATAAGAAGGAGTGGCTTGTAAAACTGACTTGATTAACACTTCCTTCTCGCCCTCAGAGAATTTCTAGTGACTCCACGAATTGATTATTTGTCTAATGCGGTCCACCAAATAGCTGAATTGGAGTCTTTTAGTCCTGGCCGAGAAAGTGGGAAGCCCTAAATATACATCATGTCCGTTTGAAGAACGGACCTCTAAAATTTGCTTCACCATCTCCCTATTTTCGCTTGAAATCTGCGGACTGAACGTAATGGTCGATTTCTCAAAATTAATAAGCTGTCCGGAGGCTTCTTCATACGTTTTAAGACATTCCTTCAAAGCCAAACATTCAGCTTTGGTAGTTTTCAACAGGATTAGGCTATCGTCCGCAAAGAATAAGTGTGAGATGTTAGGTGCTTCCCTAACAATTTTAATATCCGATAGTTTCCTCCTGTTCAAAGAGTCAACCAAAAGAGAGGATAAACTTTGTGCACAAATGACAAACAAATAAGGGGATAGAGGATCCCCTTGTCTGAGGCCTCGGGAAGGCTTAAAAGAGTCAGTCAGGGTTCCATTGATACATATATTGTAGGACACTGAAGAAACACATTCATAAATCAACTGGATCCATTTGGAAGAGAAGTCCTGAACCCTCATAGCTTCTATGAGAAAAGGTCATTCCACCCGATCATATGCTTTACTCATGTCCAATTTGAGTGCAGCGTAGCCAGCCCGACTCTTAGAAGAACGAATCCAATGTAAACATTCAAAAGCAATCAAGATGTTGTCCGAAATAAGCCGCCCCGGAATAAATGCACTTTGAAAAGGGTCAACTATATCATCCATAAACATCTTCAGTCTATTAGTGGTGACCCTCGAAAGAATGCGATAACTCACGTTACATAAACTGATTGGGCGAAACTGAGTAACTTTTGTGGGGTGCTTAACCTTTGGAATTAAAACAATAGACGTCTTATTCCATGAGGACAAAGGAACCCCATTATTCAAATGTCCCAAAATCTGTTCCGCCACTTCTGCCCCTATCATATCCCAATTAACCTAGTAAAACGAAGCTGGAAAACCATCCGGACCCGAAGCTTTCCATGGGTTAAGGTCTTTGATAGCTTTGTTCACTTCATCACGAGAAAATGGCACATTCAATAATTCCAGTTGATCCTCCGAAATTCTTTTTTCCATGCAAGCAGTAGCCTTTGTCACACATTGTATAGTTGGATTGCATGATGTAAACAATGTCCGAAAATATTCCACAAAAGTCTCTTGAATGTACCTTTTCTCAAACACCCAGTTCCTTGAATCTTGTTGAAGCCTGGTGATTCGATTCATACACTTCCGTTGAGTAGCACGATTGTAAAAAAATCTTGTATTCCTATCGCCTTCTTTAAACCATGCTACTCTTGATCGTTACTTCCAATACCATTCCTTCTGAGAGTACAGCTTCTCTAGTTCTTTTTTCAAAGCGTCAACCTGTTGAAAATCCGGCACCTTGTCTTTCTCATTAAGCTGAAACTGAATTTGATTTTGAACATGGGTGATTCGATTTTTTAAAGTCCCACCCTTCTTTACAACCCACATTTTGATACTCTTCCCACATCTAACCAGTGAATCCTGCAAATTAAGGCCCTTCTCTTTTGCCCCCCAATTCTTTCTCATCATATGTTTAAAATATGGCTCTTTAATCCAGTGGTTCTCAAAACGAAAATGATTTCTTGTCCTTTGTGCATTGAGCATTGTATTCATATCACATGATATCATAATAGGTCTATGATCCGATCCCATAAAATCCAAGGTTTTAATAGTGTAAGAAGGGAACAAGTTCAACCATGTTTGAGAAGCAACAAATCGATCCAACTTTTCTTGAATGTATTCAGAACCCCCTCTCTTATTAGTCCAGGTAAACTTAGGGCCACTTGCTTTCAAATTAATCAGTTCATTATGGTCAAGAACATCTTGAAACTCTAACATTCTTGATAAAGATTTTTTAGCTCCACCTTTTTTTTCAGAATGGAAAAGGGTTTCATTAAAATCTCCACCAACTAACCAAGCTTTGCCTTCCATATGATTATAATTATAGAGCCTCTTAAAAAGTTCACTTGAAAATTTCCTATCAACCAAGTTTGGGTGTCCATGGAACCCTGTAAATCTCCAATTATGATCATTAAAGGACAAAGAGCAATCAATATGCGCATTCGAGGAAGAAACAACATCAAGAGAGACATTCTTCCATAACAGCATCAAACCACCCTTACAACCTAAAGCATTAACAGAAAAACAGTACTGAAAACCAAGCCTAACTTTCAAAAACTCATTTCTGACCGAGGAACACTTGGTTTCAGAGATAAATAAAACATACGGATTAAAAGTAGAAACTAGCCTACGTAGACGGCTGAACGCTCGAGCACTACGGATCCCTCGAGCGTTCCAACATATCACAATCATTCCCGACGGTGGGGCTGATTCACTTCAGCCTCCGCCCCGTAATCAACCTCAATCGCAGAACCATAGAGTTCGAACATGCTACGAGCCTTCTTGAAAAGACCCTCCGCCTCGTTCACCACTTCACCCTCGGACCAACCTCGATCATCACCCCAAAACTCCATCACTTCTCCCGAAACATCTCTCAAAGCCCTCTTCTTGCAGGGGAGTAAATGACTCTGTACAGACCCAGTTTCTTCAGTAAAAACATTAGCTCCAATAGGCTCTCCCGCTTCCGGACCCGCCTCCCTTTGAACATCATGCTCATAAATTGGAACAAAAGGCTTTTCGCCTTCGTGGATTATTTCGACAAACGTTTCGTAGTCTCTGGAACTTAGGTCCTTGCCCACAAAATGAATCACCCTATAGTCTTTCCCATCCTCCACACCAGTAAATGGTTCCTTCATGAGACAGTGTTGAAAGCCAGCTGGGATTGTAAAAGATAAAGGAGCCAAATACGTACCTGTACGAATATCAAATATGCCCTTATCAGTTGAAACAAAACCATCTTGACCACATGCAGATCCAGTCCTCCTTGGCATAAGTTCTTCAAACCGATGGACCACTTGTCTATCTGGATGGCCAATAGCTAGCCGAGTTTCCACCTCATCATCTTCAACAAGAACCGCCTTCCCTTTTGCACACCGTCGAGCTTCCTCTTGAACTTTTTCTTGCATCCTTGCATGTTCACCGGCCCCAAGCTGAAGAAGAGTAAAGAAGCTTTCCAACTCCTCAGCCGAAGGGCTCTTTTTCTTGTCCGCCTGAAGCCATGCAGGAAAATATCGGTGTTGTTTACACCATTCATCATCCTTCCCATAAGCCAGCTTACATTCTTTTTCAAAGTGATCCAACATCCCGCAAAGCAGATAGAAGCCAGACAGTCTTTCATACCTGAATACAACCGTAACTGGATCATCTTCCACTGTAATATAGAAGAAGCGACACAAAGGTTTGAAAACATCCAGCAGTACCTGAATCCTCAAACACTCTCCCCAAGCCTCATTCCCTTCCTTAGCATCCACCTCTAAAACTTCCCCCACTATGCTTCCAATCTTCATTCCCAGAATCTTACTCATAGCAAAAAGTTGCAACCCATGGACTTGGATCCAGAAAGGAACCAAGTGCAGATTAAGTTGAGATAGCTTTTCTCCACCATGCAGAACTTGCATCACCATGAGAGAGCGACGAAGATTCCAAGACTGACGAGATAACACGCCTTTAACTTCAGAAGCCTCAGCAAAAGTGAGGAGGAAAAGGCCCTCCCCAATACTCACAATCCGGACAGGATTCCTCAGCCTCCAAGTGCGCTCCAAAAGCTCCTTTAACTCAACAATGTTAAAAGTTCTTCTTGCAACAAATCGCATGGCCACTGAGTTTTTTGGAATGGCAAGTTCAGTTTTTTGGGAGACGATATGAGTAGTTTCCTGGCTTGAAATTCTAAAATTCACCATCATCTCATTGAGTGATTCCGCCATTTTAGAAGAGAGAGAAAATACTAGGTGTATTGTATAAGAGAGGAAGTGGGATGAGGGAGGGGAGAAGTCTTCAACCCAATATATAAACTTACAGCCCCTAGATAAATGAGTGGTATAAAAAACCACGGCTGTAAAACCACTCCGGAAATCAATCGTCGGACAACAGTGATAGAAAAAACCCCCGAAAAGAATTCGCCCAATCCGCATCAAGGCGAATATAATTTGTCTCCAAGAAATCACAATGAATAAAGAAAACCCCCAATGCATAAGCGAGTGGGCAACACTCTTCTGAGAACCAAAATCCCTCCCAAAATCTAATGATTGGGAGATTTACACCACTCAAGACAATCTGATAGAAAGGTTAAGAAGAAAAGTAATCTCGAAAAATAATGAAAAAGGAGAGGGTGAGCGTGAAAAGTGTCTCCGGTAACTGAATCGACGCCGGCTGAGAAGTTTTCCAAGAAAACTTAGGAAGAACAAAATATCCATTTTTTTAAGAGAGAGAAATTTTGAGGATGGGTAATAACACGAGAAGATCAAGATTCATATCCATAATCAATTCAAACACTTTGACTTCATCAAAAAATCAAACATTAAAGTTTATGAATATGATCATCATTTAATTATTGATGAAGTATGTATAATATTTTGTAAGATGCTCTAACTATATTTAATTTAATTAGATAAATTTAATAAATAAATTTATTAAAAGAGGTTGGTCCGTCGAAATCTGCAACTCGTCATTTTGTGGGTTGGGTTGAGGTTTTGGCAGTCCGTCTAATAAACGGGTTGGTTCACCCCGCTAAATGACGAGCTTTTGCAATTTTGGCCCGTCTTGACAACTCTAGGGTGGACTAGTATTTCAATTGGTATAAGACCTTTTGGAGAAACTCAAAAGTAAAGTCGTGAGGGTTTGATAAATTCAAAGCGCACAATATCATACCAAGAGGGAAATACGTAAGTGTCCAGCCTGAGAACCCTAACAAGTGGTATCAGAGTCGGGAGGCCATAATCCTAACGAATGTGCACGGTGTCGGAAAAACAGTAGGACGGGTAAGAACCCTTGGAGAAACGATAGAGTCTCGATAAGATAGACAAGGTGGCCTAGACAGAGCAACCCGTCTCCAGTAGTCTAGACTGAATGCTCTAGTTAGAGCGTGTCGTTTGAGGGGAGGTATGTGGTCCTTAGTTTGAAGGGGTCAAATAAATGTCCCACATCAAAAAGACATAGAAGGATTTATGACTATAAAAAGGTGGACTAGTATTCCAATTGGTATAAGATCCTTTTGAGGAAACACAAGCAAAGCCGTGAATGTTTGACAAACCTTAATGACTTCAAATTAAAAGAATGACTCTTTTTGTTCATATATAAAATGTGTTTTTATTTTTTGAGTTGTCAGATAAAGGGTGTGTTTTAAAACTCTACAAACTGCTTTTAAAATCACTTATTTTTTAAAAGCAGTGAGATGGAGCTTTGAAAATAAATGATTTTAGAAGTAGTTTACATAGATTCAAAACACCCCAAAAGTGTACATGCATGTTTTCTCTTTTAAAAAATATATCCACCACACTTGCACACTTATATTTTTATCCATTTTATTCTTTACATTATCTTCTTTATGCATAAGAAATAAATAAATATTCATACAAAAAGAAATAAATAAATACTCATACAAAAAGACACAAGTATACTATGGAGTAATAAAAGTAATTAATTATATTTATGTAGTGATGGATGCTTCATTGATCTATTATTATCACGTAGTACGAAGCATGAGCATGATTGACACATCAACATTCCACAAATATCCCAAGATATGGAGAATATCATATGTCAATTTCTATACACTTATTAATCAAAACACCATGCATACGTGCTACGTTTCAAACCTCCCAATGGTCATCTTAATGTTTGTAATTCTACATATTAACTACGTACGAAAACTTAATTAATTTCCTAGCGACCTTGCTTAAGATTTATTTTCTTTTATATAAAAAGTTTATATAAGACGTTTCATACATCAGAAGAATTATGTTATATATATATATGATTAGGTGGATTCATGATTTAAAATTTAAAGGTACAAAAGATATTAAATTTAAAAATTAGAGTACATGCAATTTTAGTTGTCAAGTAATTATGTATTGGGGAGTAATTCATGTAGAGGATTAGTATTAAATTGTAAGAAATGACATTCAATTGTACTAGAGTGCTTTTTTTCATTTTATAATGTTCATTTGGGTTGAATACGGGTTTTAAATAAAATTGATTGTTTATATAAAAAGTAAAAGTTTGAGTGGGGGAGATAAAGTAGAAATAAAGTAGTTATCGAGTGAGGGTAATATTTTTTTTTTTTAAATGAAAATTATAAAATTGAACTGACAAAAAAAAAATGAAAATTATAAAATTTGATAGAAAAAGTATTAGATTATGCAATGAGGGAACCACAAGAAAAAAATGAAAATTATAAAATTGGATAGAGAAAGTATTAGATTATGCAATGAGGGAACCACATTGGGTCCAGTGGCCCCATCAATATATATATATATATATATATATATATATAATTTTATATATATATAATTTATTTATTTTAAATAATTGTATATATTTATGTATGAGTAAAATGAATGATAATTTGAGTAAATAAGTGATGATTGAAGGATGATTATAAAAATATTATTTTTATTTTGAAACAAACATATTAAAGTTTAGACGGACTAAAAATAAATGCTTGCATACATTTTGTTTCTTAATACTCCAATTTTTTTTTAATAGAGTCGGCAATATAGATTTGATAGTATGTTTGAAATTATTGTCCAAGTTTTTGCTAATAATCACAAAAATGTCTTTAAAATTAAACAATATTTTAGTATTGAATTTTAAATAAAAAAATTAGTTTAGTGTTTTTATAATTTTGTGCATTTATATTTAAAAGTATTATATTGTATGGATTATAAAATATTGGTACTTCTTACAAAACATTAAATTTCAATTCACTTTCATTTTGAGTTCGAACTATCAAAACTTTTTACAAACATAATGAAAGTCAACTCGATCAATTTAATTTAAATGGAATGAAATGTATTGACAATTTTATTATGAGATTTTTTTATGAGTATAATAATTACTTCCTCCGTCCGCTTATAAACTTTCTGTTACTTTTTGGCACATAGATTAAGAAAAATTATTAAATAATAGATATAGGGTGTGTTTGCAAACAATAGTGATTGATTCAAAGTGATTAAAATTGATTTTTGAAATAAATTTGAAAGTGGGTAGTGTTTTAAAATTAAGAACTTTTAATCAATTTTGTATATGCTGTGATGTTTGCAAAACAAATAGCTTCTTTATAATTTTACAAAAATACCCTTATTATATTTGAATAAGCTAGTAATGAGTAAACATAAAATATTATTTAAATTGTAAGGGCAAAAATGTAAAATTGGTTACTACAATGATGAGAAACACATAAAAGCTATTAAAAGTAGGTGGAGGGGTGCTTCACCAAAATCACTTTAAACTACTTAATTTAATCACTTAGTTGTGTTGACAAACACTCCAAAAGTGATTATATTTTAAAAAAGAAGTGTTTTTAAGCACATACTAGTGCTTGCAAACACCCACATAGGGTGTGTTTGCAAACAATAGTAATTGATTAAAAGTGATTAAAATTGAATTTTGAAATAAATTTGAAAGTGGGTAGTGTTTTAAAATTAAGCACTTTTAATCAATTTTGTATATGTTGTGATGTTTGCAAAACAAATAGCTTCTTTATAATTTTACAAAAATACCCTTATTACATTTGGATAAGTAATGGGTAAACATAAAATATTATTTAAATTGCGAGGGCAAAAATGTAAAATTGGTTACTACAATGATGAGAAACACATAGAAACTATTAAAAGTAGGTGGAGGGGTGCTTCACCAAAATCACTTTTAACAACTTAATTTAATCACTTAGTTGTGTTGCCAAACACTCCAAAAGTGATTATATTTTAAAATAGAAGTGCTTTTAAGCACATACTAGTGCTTGCAAACACCCACATAGTACAAGTGATGTGATTAGAAGAAGGAGAGAGATAGAGAGAAAAAGTAAGATATAAAGTGAAGTGTAAGAAAAAATACTTACCAAAAAAGGTATGAGAAGCTTATAGGTGGACGGACCAAAATGGTAAAATGAGAAACTTATAGGCGAACGGAGGAAGTATATACGGAGTATTATTTTATTTTTATAGTAATATTAATCGGATCTCCTACTGAAAATTTCCGGCTCCGTCACTGAAATTATGTTATATTCAAAGTTCAAACACAAAATAAAATATGAAAAAATGTAGCAAAGGAATAAAATTGAGTTTATTCGTATATTATTAATTCTTGGTTGAGAAAGCGATCGAATATCAATTTTCAAAGTCAATTCAATACTATTAATTATATGTTGAATTACGTCCACGTCAGCTGCACAAATATTCACAATTTATTTATTTTCCAAAAAAGTGTATAAATATCTGTACAAGTACTTATTCATAACGGAGTGCAGATTTAGAATACAAAAATGATGAAAACATACTCCCTACATCTCATTTTTATTTGACCATCTACTATTTGAATGAGTTTTAATATAAAAATAATTTATTAGTATTAAAAATAATAAAATTATTTTTTAGAGTAATATTATAAATATTTTTATTTTATTGAAGATATAATTTCTTTTATGTAAACAAGTAATGACATATTAGCTAAATAAAAAAAAGTTTAATATTTTTAAAAAGGAATAAGAAGTTAGTTTTTTTAAATAAAGTAATGATCAATTAAAAATTGACCGATTGTATTTAACAAATGTTAAAATAATATTCTCTATTTGTAATTATTTTCACATTTTTCTTTTTAAAACATTTCATAATTACTATTACATTCTTAAAATAAAATTTTTTTTATATACTCCATCTTTACCATATTCCTTTTTTTTATTTGGCTTATTATTTTTTTGAACAAATGAAAAAAATAATGGTAAGGAGCGTATGCAGGATGAGAAGGAAGGAAATAATAGACCTAATAATTGCCCTACATAAGAAGCAAGCATGTCGGAATAAGATAGGTTTAACACGTGTCAGACAAGGTAGCTTTGTCCATAAACAGTTGACTTGTTGTGATACGTGGCAGGCAACGAGTGGTGCAGGTGGCATCTTCCAAATTAAAGGCGGCAACCACAGATCATCAGCATCGCCATTCTATTCCATTTCATAATTCATAGAACGCAACGTCACGTGCTGTTCAAGGCAACCACTCTCAGCCGCAGCCACGTGTAAGAAGATAAAAATAAATTCTAACCTCAATCTCTAATATATTTAGTATTTTTCTATTATATACTCCCTCCGTTCCACGACTGTTTGCACACTTACCTTATTTGTCCGTCTCACAATTGTTTACACACACATAAAAGGAAAATCTCTCATAAATTTCACCCTCACAATATTCACATATTTACAGAAAATGTCATTACTTTTATTCACTTTCCAATCACCTTTTACTTTATCCATATAACTTTACAAAATTACCCATCAACACTCCATTTATTACACTTTTTTCTTAAAAAGTGTGCTCATTTTGTGGTGCAAACACTTGTGGAACGGAGGGAGTACTATTTTAACATCAGTGTTTAAAACTTATGAATAACTTTCATTAGAGTAAAAAAAATATTTTTTTATTAAAATTTAATATAATATTAGGCATCCCTCACTTAATATAAAATCATTTTTTTATCTAAAATTAGTATTCTCGGTATTCCTATTTAATATTACACCACATGTCATTATTTTTTTAATATAAAATTATTTTTTATCTTATTCACTTTAATTGATCATTAAATTCTATTAAAAAGTAATTTTTTTTATATATCAATAAATAATTTATATCTTAAAATTTGTGTAAGCATTAAATGTTAATTTAAGTAGGAAAAAAAAATTGATAAAGAAAATTGATAGAAAATGTGAAGAAAGAGAGAAAAAAGGAATTGTCGAGAATTGAATTGGAAGATGTTTTTTTTTTTTTGAATTGTCGAGAATTGATTTGGAAGATGTTGGGAGAGAGAAGAAAATGAGATTTTTTTATTTATTTTTTTTAGTAAAAAATGTCACATTAAAAAGAAAGAAAAAATAATACAAAATTATTTATAAAATGAGAAAATGTAAATAAAAGAAATTTAAAGGGTAAAAAAAAAAGGAGATTTAGAATTAAATAAAAGGAAGATACTTTTTTTCGTTCAAAGTTTTTCATTATTTTTGCACATAAAAATTAAGATAAGTGATTAAATACTACTATTATGAACAATACAAATGATGTAACTCAATTACTCACTTCATTCAATTTTATAATGTCCATTTGAGTTGAACACTGATTTTAAAAAAATTAATTGTTTATATAAAAAGTGAAAGTTTGAATGAAAAGATAAAATATAAATAAAGTAGTAAGTGAAAGTAATATTTTATTTTTAAAAAATTGAATTATAAAATTAGACGTAAAATTATAAAATTGAACTGGAAGAGTGTATATTTTGGGTTACATCGAGGAAGTATATAATATTGGTAGCCCAATGAGAGGGTGGGTTTAGATATGATGATGTCAGGCTGATGTGTAGAGTGTGGGACACGTGGAGGGTGGAGGGACGTTGGGCGGTTGGCGCCTTGGTGTTGTTAGGTTAGGCCACCTTTTCTACTTGCCAGCCCAAAATGGGCATGGTTTTCTTTTTTTGTCTTTCCAAATGTCGTCATGCTACAATTTTTTTTTTAATATCTTAAATTATTATTAGTATATATTTAACAACTAATATTTGGAGATATTTTAATCATCTTTTGTTTCTAATGCCATATTTAGAAAAACTAAGATGGCTGCCAAAATGAGGGTAACTATATCATACTTTCTCAATACAATTTCATCATCCATACTTTACTTTTTTTTTTTTTTTTAAGTTTTTCAATTCCATTATAGTGAACCCTTTGATCACCATAAAAAATTGAACATTTGACGGAGGAGAATTGCAAGGGAATCGCCCTCTTTAAAAGAAATGGCGAGCGAAATGTATATATATCTCGCACAAATGTGCCTCGCCATTCAATAATTCCTCGCCCTTTTGCGAGTGCCCAGATTTCTAAGGCCCCAAGCATATAGCCCCTCACCATTAGGCCACAAGGCCCACAATTAATTGTTGCCATTTTTTCTCCGCAGAGATCGAACACGTGACCTCCCGATTGAATGTGTTTGTGCACCCCTTGTGTGCCGTTTAGGTTAGGAGATTTATTCATTAGGTTTTTAATGCAATTAATATATTTTTTAAAAAATTAGTTTTTCTTCTTTAATTCAATTCATTTAAATTTACTTATTTATTTTTAAATTATCAAAACATACCTAATACATTTATTTTAAATGGAAAATTATAAAATTATGTGTTACAAATAATTATGTGAATGCAATATTGAGTAATAATAAATGCACTAGTCATTACGTTAAGTGCAATAAATTCCCTCGCCAAAATACTCCGACACTTGTGCCACTTGTTGTACTCGCAAAATGATAAGGGTTTATATAGTTCCAATCGTCATTTTCTCTCGTCGTATGAACAGAATTTTGTAATGAATACCTTCATTATTATTTCAATATATCTATTTTATACATAAACTAATCAATATTCAATAAAATTTGTGTTCGAAAAAAATGTGCATAATGAATTTGAACGCAGGGTTTATATGTTATTTTTTAAAATATTAAACCATCTATCAAATATCATTGGCAATTACTAGATTCATGCCCGTAGTTTACATTAGTATTGGAGAGTGCAATAATTTATTTAAGATATAAAAATGGCGTTGAAGGATATTTTTAATCTTTAATAAACAAAAATTATACTGCATGGTACTCCCTCCGATTCAAAAAGTTTGTTGCATTTGGACTATAAATTTGTTTCAAAAAGTTTGTCGCTTTTCCTAATTTTACCAATGATCTTTCTAAATTGCCCCTATTCTTTTGGAAATATATTAATTACGATTTTTTTTGGAAAGGTAAAAAAAATGGTGGAAAAGGAAGGTGTAAAAATAAAAGGAAAAAGAGAAGAAAGGGGGAGAAAATAATGAGGGATAAATTTATCAAAAAAATATGTTTCTTAATTTTATACAAAATGAGAAATGCTACAAACTTTATGAAACGGAGGGAGTATATCTTTTGGAAACATTACCAAATCCCGATTCTTTGTTATTTCATGATGTATGATTAGTAGAACTATTAAAATTAGTTGAGTCCGTTGAACAAGTCACTAGCTAGGAGGCAAACCCGCATAAGTTAATTCGTTGCCTTAATTAAATCGTCCAATTTGTGTCTCACCAATTCGTTCAATTCGCGCTTGTCTAGTTGTACAGTCCAAGTGGCAAGTATACACTCCATATTGATAAAAGTTATGGAGTAATATTCAAAATAGTATAATTCATATTTTAAAAGATACACTTATAAAATTTAATAGGTAAATTTACTTTTTATAATTTAAAATTTTATTATATAATTTTTTATTTTGAATCTTTTTTTAGGTATAATTAGTATGATAAAATTTATTTTATCAATTAATTTATAATATATATTCAATTACTGATAAAATTATATACAAATGAATTTATCTTATTAATTAATTAAATTGATATATTCTATAAAATGTATAGATATATTTTTAGACAAATCAAAATAAGATATTAATTTATTTTAATTTTAATTAAGGTAAGACTTTCCATTTTAATATCAATGACATGTATTAACCAATATTTTAATTACACATTAAATTTTAAAAAAATCAATTTAATCTCCATGCGACACATCATCACATTTAACCATATGATAATATGTGGCAAAATTAAACTCCCTATTAGTATATAGGGGTGATTACTCACTCTATAATAGATTATTTAATGTAAAAGTTATTTATTAGTATTATAAGTGACAAGTTTTTATTAATAGTGAATGAGGCTAGGGAGAATAAGATAAGAAAGATGATTTTTGTGTGGAAAAAAATAATAACATTTGAAGATATATATTTAAAAGAGATAATTAAAATAACAATCTAATAAATCTAATAAGGAACAAATTGAAATGAAAAATACACAATGGGATGGAGTAATACTCTCTCCGTCCCAACTTAACTTTCATACCAACTTTTTCGTTCATTCAAAAACTCTACCCATACAATATCTAAAATATTATATTTAATGTTATTATTTTTACGGTAGACACATACACACAAGTTAACTCACTTATTTATTTTTCTATAAAATTATATCTCAAAATTTTATTTATTATAATATTTTTAAAAAATGGGATGAACAGTAAATATGAAAATTAAGTTGGGAAGGTGGGAATACTTTTTAATGAATATATGCTATCAAATAATACTACTTAATTAAATTGCACGATCCACATTGGTTACAAGTTAAATACCCATCCCTTTTTTTCCCCTCCCCATGACTCGAACCCAGGACCTAAGGCCTAGGTAGTGGTGCTCTAACCACTTGACCTATCCCACTTTGTCACGATCCACATTGGTGCATACAAGTTTTTATCTAACCTTAACTTATTTGTGTAGTTTGAAAAAAATGTTTATTTTTCTTTTCATAATCACAAATCTTAGAATAATATTTGTAATTAATTCGTATTAACTATGAGAAAGAAAACATAAATGCTAAATCTTGTCAATTTCATCGAATTGAATGTACACCACGTTCAGATGTACATATTCTATTTCCAAATATAGGTTTTTTATTCACTTAAACGGACCCACAAGCAAGGTCTATAGGTCTTTAGAAAATAGGGTTAGTGATCATAAAGAAATGAATTTTTCACCTTTTTTTATTTTTAATTTTTGTAACACAAGTTTAAAATTTATAATTTCACAAAATTATTTTCCTAAATGTACTGTTAATGTGAAATAATATCAAAAGAGCATGAATTTATTTGTAAAACTTTGAAAATATTTTAAATTTGTCGAAAAATAGCTATGTGAATAAATAATGAATTTGGGCTTTAGAACATATTTTGGGCCCAACTTGAGGTTCCAGATAGGCCCATCTCATTTCAAATCATTCACCCGTTTTCCCTCCAACGTCTACGAGCTGCAGATGAACTGAATAAGGAAACCCTAGATTATTTCGAATTTCAATTTCAAATTGCATTTAAGGACCGTTAGGTATATGGAATTTTAGTGCTCGTCTCCACATTCTCGCAATCGTATGAATAATAGCTCATAATTGTTGGAAATAATCTCATTTCAATTTTCGACCGGAAGCGGCGCCTCAATTAATCTCTCACGGGCCGGCGCATTTTCCGATCGAAAGAGTAGCCTGCAGCCTTCAGTCGGTATGTACTTTTAGAATCTTCTCTCTCAATTTCTTTATTCAGTCAATGTGAACAATTGATGTTGCTTTTGGAATGGATGGAGAATTGTAATTTGGAAGATCTATATGCATTTGTCAGTTTTGTTTAAAATGGTTTTCTATTCAAGTTTTAATATTTGTAGCGGTTTTGAAAGATTTCAGATAATTTTATTCATTGCATTTTTCTTTAGATGGGAAGAATGTATTTAGACAACGAAGAACACTGTTATTCAGTTTTCCTATGTACAGTTCCATTTGTCGTGAGCCTGGCTTTTGATAGTATTTAATTGTTGCCTTTCAATTGTGTTTGTAATTATAAAGGTTGAGCTAGATCGAGTTTAGTCAAATTTCTAGATTCTAGTTTTGTTTTCGAGTTCAAGTTTGACACTACTTGACTCGGCTGGCTCATTTGTACACCTAGCTTCATATGAACGGAACAAATAAACCCTAGACCATTTTGAATTTCTATTTCAAATTGCATTTCAGCAGCAGTATATATGGAATTTAAGTTGCTCGTCTCCACATTCTTGCAATTGTATGAATACAATTGTATAGTTGTGGAATAACTGAGTAACTTTTCTCGTTTCAGCTTCAAAATCTTTTGCCTTGGAACATGGCGGATTCGGTTGGAAAGTCTGTAAAAGATCTGCCGGAAAGTTGCTCTGTTGATTATACTTCCTCACGGAAGAAGGAAGGAAGTGTTGAAACACATCAGCTTGAAGACAAATTTTCGTCTCCAACACCAGTCAAAAAGAAAGAACCATCTCGTATTCAGAGCAAAGATGAACTTCTCCAACTCCATCAATTTGAAGAAAATTTTTCGTCTCCAACACCAGTCAAAACGAAAGAACCATCTCGTATTCAGAACAAAGACGAGCTTCTCCAACTCCCAGAGAAGTGGGTTATCTTTAATGTTTTGATTTTAGTTAGAAAAACCAAAATTCAAGATGTCTTGATATTTCTGTATTTTCAGGTATGGGGCCTTATTGGAGTTCTTTGAGCGTATGATTAGTTCATTGAGGTTGCTAGGCCTACGTAAAAAGACACCAAATTTTCAGAACGTTAGCAGTCAAGTTGAAATACTGACAGGAAGGTATGAAAGGTGGCCATTTCTGAAATATGTTTTTGTTCTTGTTAATGTACGTCATCTGTTAGCTTAGCTATACATCAGAGAATACGTAAGGGTTCTTTTTGTTCTCCTTTGCAAAATATAGTATATGTGATGAAACTTGTACTTTTATGTTCTTTTGTGACCTTTTCCTGTGAACCGTGCTAGGGGGTTACAATGTGCCTAGAGTGGTAAGTATCATCTACCTCTGACCTCTATTAGGCCTCCTTAAAGAGGGTCATTGACTATATTGATTTTTGATCAGTATAATAGTTTTTCTAGACTATTGGATGTTATGGTCCGTGTACCTTATTTCTAGGTTGATTTTCAGATTTAGTCATGTCAACTCAGAGAAACTTGTGGTATTACTAACATATACCTGACATAGATAGCTGTAGTTTCCATTACGGTAGTCTATGTACAACTTGTTTGATGACCTAGCTCATGTTTTGTATTGCACTGATTGGAATCTCTATTTATTGCAGCATTGGGTCTAATCCTTTCATTTTTACTTCCTTGTGTCAGAAAATTCCTATCCAGCCATGTTGCACAAATCTATTATATATTTCCTGAAGCAGTTCAGATTGACAAGATTCTCATACTTGATGAGAAAACTAAGTGCATGAAATCAGATATGAAGATTTCATTGCTCTTTGATGTTGTAAAAGATCACGAAGAAAAATCTGCTTTTGTGGCTCTGAGCAAAGTTTTCTCTTCCAGGCTAAGAGATTTTATTGTCACACATCCTGAGGTAATATCTCCTTTTCTCAACATGATTATTTTGTAATTGAGAAACTGCAGTACATGTAGTTGACGTGAATTGAATAGGACTGTTTCATAATATGCACAAACGTGATCTGATTATTATTTATTAGCCTGGCTAACTTGTAAAAGATTAATATGTATTTTCGTTGGTTCACCACCATTCTTTTCTCTTGGATAGAACCTCAATAATTTGGACACCTTAAAGTATTCAGTTAGATTGTTTCATTCTCTGGTGTGCTCAAGAAACTTCCTTAGGAGTTTAGATGGTGGAAACTGGAAAGGTGCTCTTTTATTCTTCAACTATTACATATACTAAAATTGCGCCTTATGTTGCTAAACAGGCGTCTGGTGTCCCTGAAGCTGCACTTCCAGAACCATTCAGCCAAAAAAGTATCACCATCGAGGAAGAGTCAGTCTCTGAGCATTTACCGGCCTTGTGTGAGACAGATATATTTAATCCATCCCATCTTCCTCCGTCTTTCAAAAAAATCTTTAATGAGAAAGCTGCCACAGAAGAGATTGAAAAGGCTGATATCCTTTCACCTGTGAAGCCTACTTGTGAGGATAATGGAGTGGTTGAAAAAGTAATTTCACTTCATAGTTCTTCTTCCACAGTCAATATAAGTGAGAGCACCCCTATTAAGCCTTTGGCAGTGCGTGCTAATGTTATTGGAACACCAGTACAGTCTACTCCCGTGAGACCTATTTCGCCAACAAGATCAGTGCTTACGTGTGAAGATGAGAACAAGATGATTCCAAGCCATAAAGGAAAGCAGTCCACTGGAACTACTGTTAAGAAATCATTAGATTTTTATGGTGAGGATGGTGAAGGTACTATCTTGTCAGACAAGCAGACATCGGTTTGCCCATCTGACCTTGTTCTCTTGATTCACAAGATATTTCAATCCGTAAACTTTTGTCCAATTACAAAGGAAGAGCTTGTTCAGAAGACCCTTATGAACAGTTTTATGTTTGACAATCGCAGTAAGCTCAGAGTGTTCTATCTCGCTTCTACCCTTCCTTATCAATTATGTAATGTACAAGTTTCTTAGCCTCTTGTTTATGTTCGTAGGTGAGGTTGAGATGCAAATGGAGAACCTTGAGAAGCTAGTCCCGGATTGGTTTTGTAAGAAAATGGCACCTAGCGGTGATCTTCTGTACATGTAAGTTCTCTTTATGCTGATTACCCTCTAGATTCTCAGTTCTTGTAATGTATTTGCATTGAGACTTTGATTGTACTAATGTGCAGTGTGAACAAAGTATCTGATCTGAACTCCGTGTGTGAAAGATGTAATGACATGATCTGAGAGGTTAGTATCCATTAAGGGCTTGAGGGCGCAAAAGTTGAAGGAAGGCGAGGAAGAGCAAAACGCTTAAGGAAGCTGCTAGAACTATGTTAGCTGAATTTGATGTACCAAATAGATTTTTGAAAAAAGCTATCAATACTGCAACAAACATATTTTCAGTATGTATGTGGATGAAAATATTACATATGTCTATATTCAAAATGAATGATTTGATTGTTGTGACATTTTTAGCAATGAATTACTAATTCCATTAAGAGGAAATATTTGAGTTTGATTTCAAATGAAACTCCAACAAAACAAGAAACTAACAGCCTCTGATTTATCTACTACAATAGCCGTTTCTGTTCATATCGATGATACAACGTTGCTACCTAATTCACTGTAGATTAACTTTCTAAGATAATCTAGCTGCTCGAATTCACCTTGAAGTTCTTCCCACTGTGAAAAAATCATGACAGAAATACCTCGTGAGATGACGACATTTACCATCTTAAACAAGCTGTAGAAAAACAAGAACTTACATCTTGATGAGCCACCGAGATGATCTTCCACCCAGCTGCAGCGATGAAACGGCGTTTCAGCATCGTATGACCTAAGGGGGTAACTGCAAAGAAACAATGCCAATGTGTTAAAATAAATTGTAAACAAATGTGTTGGAATATGATTTACTAGTAAACGCAACAGAACACACACCCAAGTTTCTTGAGAAATGAGTTGGTCCATCAATCTCCATAGCAACTTTCTGATCAACTAACACTGCATCCAAAGTGTAGCCTTCCACATTATATTCTTTCATCCAATCTAAACCCGTACTAACAAGTAGACGGTACACTTCCTTCTGGAACGACGAAGTCACCTTCTGATTAAACCTCTTCGTTTTTCCAGCACGATCCAACTTATCCTCCACATCACTCGGTAATGCTAGTTCAAGATGAGGGTATTCAAGTTTCAGGCATTGGTTCACCAGAAGAAGCTGAGAAGCAAACATAATATCTTGTCTATACTGCTCCGATATATCTCCCTTATCGAAATCAACCAACGCTCTCCACACACGAGAGAAGAAGACTCGATTCAACTGTCCTAAAACTGCGTACGACCAACATATATTACCAAGCTGATCTCTTGAAAATGTGAGTGTAAGAATCAGTTCCACACCCTTGTCAAGAGACTCGAGCAAAGAATCTGCATTCTCATTAAGTGAAGCAAAAGCCCACAATACTTGAGCAATTTCTTGTGGCTGAAAAGTGTGGATTACATCTGAAGCCCTGTTTGACAATTCTGAAAAGAGTTGAGGGGCAGAATGCTGCATAGAAGCAAAAGCTCCTGCTAAATTCGCAACATTCTGCGAATTAAATTCAGCTACTTTACACAGAGCAACCTCAGCCAGTCTGTCCATTTCAGACACGTAAAGAAGCTCGCCACCAATCTTGGACAACGCCCACGCAATGTTGGAAACTCCCTGAGGCGTGCACTGAGGCAAAGCAGCCATTGCCATCCCCACAAGCATACACATCTCCCTTTGGCGCGCGAATGCTAACCTACGACTCCTCATCATGGAGACTTTGTCCATGTTCTTGGCAATCCTATGCAATGCTGTGGCAATGTTCAATGGGGAAAGTGGTGAAGGGGTAAGCCCTTTTGCAACAGCCATGATTATCTCAGCTGTAACCTCTAAAACCTCCTCAGCAGTTTGAGCTTCAACAATCGATTTATTTAAGCTGATTTCTTTCCTACGATCAGAAGGCCCCCCAAACTGTGAAAGCCTCTCAACAAATGTTTCCCTTGATTTCTCCTTCCTTTCTTCAAACATCCCGCCTGCAATCATACCCACTGTTTTCTTAAGGTCACTACTTCCATCAAAATCCAAATCTAAATCCAAATCGGTATCTGCCTCAAAATCCAAGTCCTCAGCCTCATCATCAGAGCTTACTTTATCAATTTTGGGTTGTTTTTTCTTCTTCTTTTTCTTATTCTTCTTCTTGTCACCGGTAACCATTCTCTCCATTTTCGCAGTCAATCCTCTGGCTTCAATAGATTTGAGAGCAACTTTCCTAGCCCTAACACACCATTCCATTTGATCATCTCCTTGCAGTGGCCTGGATTTTGGCTTCTTCTTAAGGGGCAAATTCCTATTTGGTCTTGTCTCCCCAAGAAACTCTGCCACCCAATTTGCATCACCAGGGGTTGAAATTTCACCCTTATCCTCTTCTTCAATCTCGCCGCCGTAATCCACGGTCTGAACCGCTACATAAGTATCCCCTTTGCTCCCAGAATTTAGGCAACAACTCTTTTGGAAATGGGAACTCAGGTGAATTCTAGGGTTAAGTAGAGTTTTGAAAGGAATTACTTTGGTAGATGGGATATGAAAATTGGCGACTGAGTTTATCAAACCTGATGCTTCCATGGACGTCATTTTCTCTTGGCTTAATTGGAACTCACCATACCATTGTTTCGACAAAACTGAATTCCAGTGAAACAGTAGTGACTGCGGAGGATAATGGAGAAGAAAAAGTATGGCCTTTTAACCCTATCCATATGTTTATTTTTTTGCCTTCATTCCATTTGACCACTTTTAAATGTAATAAAAATAAAGAAAAAAGAAAAAAAATTTAAATCTCATATTCTTTCATTCTTGTTTTCAATCTCTTTTTCAAATTTTATATTCCCTCTCATTATTCTCTTATTCTTCTTTTCAATCTCTTTTTCAAATCTCATATTCAAATCTCATATTCCCTCTCATTATTCTCTTATTCTTCTTTTCAATCTCTACACTTAAATTCTCTCATTTTTTTCTCATAATGTAATTGAAAGTTGGATTGAAGGTAAGAAACATATTTCTATTATATTCTTTTGTTTGATTTTGTTGGTATTTGATGTTTTATCATAGTGAATTCAAGTGGATTTTTTTTTAGGTTTACACCCAAAATTTTCGTTCAGGTTGTTTAGAGTTGTTTAGGGTTGTTTAGGGTTGTTTAAGGTTGTTTAGGGTTGTTTAAGGTTGTTTAGGGTTGTTTACTGGGTTTGTTTGGATTGTTTAGGTTGTTTAAGGTTCTTTAGAGTTGTTTACTGGGATTGTTTAGGATTGTGTAGGGTTGTTTAGAGTTGTTTAGGATTGTGTACTGGGGTTGTTTAGGGTTGTTTAAGGTTGTTTAGGGTTGTTTACTGGGCTTGTTTAAGGTTGTTTAGGGTTGTTTACTGGGCTTGTTTGGGGTTGTTTAGGGTTGTTTACTGGACTTGTTTGATGTTGTTTAGGGTTGTTTAAGGTTGTTTAATAGAGTTGTTTAAAGTTGTTTAATGTGATTGTTTAAGGCTGTTTAGCGTGTTTGTTCTTTTTTTTTTTTTTTTTTAATCAATTAAATAAAAGAAGGCCATTTTTATATATTGTGTATAAGTAAGACCATTTTTTATAAGTAGTAGTTTGACCAGTACATTTCTAAAATTCCCCGACAAGAAATAGCGAGAGGGACGATATATATTGATTGTATTGACAGTAGCAATAGAGTGCTAAACCAATTGTTTTTCATTGACAAAACTACCCTCCTAAATTTCGCACTAAGTGGTGTTTGGCCGTTTGCAAATATTTTGTAAAAGAGTAAAAAAATTGAGTTGAAAATAATATAATTCCAATTCTCTTTTTAGAAGGTTTTTTTAAAAATAAAAATAAAAATAATAATACAGTACATTTTTCAAATATACTCTTGAATGTAAAAAAAAAAAAAAAAAGGGGAGAAATTTATGAAAATCGGGTTTGACCCGTGCTTGTCTTAAAGGCACGGTCACAACCCACACTTTCGACACATTTAAAATCGATTTATTAGATAAATTAAAATTTTTTAAAAATATATTAATAGAGGCGCGCCTCTGTCAGAATGATTAATCTATATTGTGACAGTCAACACCTCGAAAATGAAAAGGCCTGTCTGTCACACGTGCTTTTGACAGAAGCGTTGGCACGCCCGACACATTATTGAGCTGTTGTCAAATCATTCTGATAGAGGTGCGCTGGACCTCTATTAAAATATTATTATTTTTATAAAAAATCACTTATCTAATAAATCGATTTTAATTATGTTAGAAGCGCAGGTTGTGACTGTGCCTTTAAGAGAAGCGCGGGTCAAACCCACGCCTGTGCCTATTTTCATGACCAATAAAAAGGTATGAAATATAAAAAAAAAAAAAGAAAACCTAAAACCATAAGCTCACAAGTCGAGCCAGAGGCCGAAGTGCAGTTAAAACCTCGTCTGGAAAAAACCCACGCCTATGACTATTTTTATGACCAATAAAAATGTATGGAATATAAAAAAAAAAAAAAAACCTAAAACCATAAGCTCACAAGTCGAGCCAGAGGCCGGAGTGCCGTTAAAACCTTGCCTGAAAAAAACCCGAGGTCAAGGAAAAATGTACACTTCTCTAAATAACAAAGTGTAAAGTGGAATAGTGAAAGTAAGCCAAATACAAGGTGTTCCGTGAAACACCCTCAATCTGTGTCATTCAGCATATCCGACTAACGCTTGTGAAGGGACTCTTGCATGAACTCTAAAGTGCTAGAGTCGGCTGAACCGTCCGGCGGCTGCTGAGGCGGACCCTTCCCAGACCAACGCCTGGTGTGTTGGACAACACCTGCGAGCTCAGTCAAACTAGAATCTTCTACCATAAATGACACATTGGTTGTATACCTAAGTAAGTCATAATCTGGAGCACTTTGTCCTCTCTTCAACTCATCAAAGTGGGAAACCTTAGAAGAATTTGTGAGGTCCTGATTGGCTCGTTCCCGGAGGTGGGCGAGAGGCTCACGAGTCTTCTTAATAGTATGCTTCCATTGGAAAATCACCCTAGTGGTGGTGGAACCCTTCGCTCTAGTGACGACCTTCTGAGCTGCCACGACCAAAGGTGGACCCTTCTTTGTGAAAGGCTGATACGTGGATGTCGACGCCCCAGGAGGGTTCGGGTGACCCCCTTCCTCCTGTAAAGCATCCTCAAATACCAAATGTTCTTCTGAAGCACGATTACTGACAAGTGATGTGTCTAAGTTCTCCCATGACCATTTTCATGAATTTCTCCATTTTTGTTACATTGTCAAGAGAAGATTTGAAAAATGTATTATTTTAAAAAAAAATCCCTTTTAGAACAACGTGGGTAGGTTTTAGAAGAATTTATGTGTAATATTTCACGTGCAAATATTTTTCTATTGTCGAAGGATCCAAAAAAAATTGCTTGTGGAATTTAAGTCAAAATTAGGTCAAATTGATATTTTTATAAAATGCGCGCAAGATAAAAATAAAAATTTGCTCTCAATATATGTGTTACCAAGGGAACATATGTGTTACTTGCTCTTACAGTAACACATACTTGCTCTTACAATAACACATATTTTCCCTTATAGTAACAAAGACCTAGGAACAAGTTATTATTATTTTTTTTTTTATCACTTTTCTAATTTGTGTTGAGTGCATGTGCAATGTTGCATATAAAAATTTGTCAAACATTAAATTCCATGAACTCATCAGAAAACAACATTAGTTGTTAAAATAAAGGGGTAGTATTTGTTAATATTTAACATGTTCTGAACAGGGCAGTGTTTGATGGGTTGACGCCTTCGGTCTAGCGTTGTCTGGCTATTGTTCTTTCTAGAGTACGCGAGGCCTCTATGGTGGCTACGAGTTGTATGAATGACACTGTTGGTGATCTTGGCGTGTGTCACTCTTTGGGCATTCCGACTCGTCCTTCTCAAATTTCGGTTTCGGTCCATTGATTTCCCCCGGTCCTGTCTGGTACAAGCCTTCAAGGTGAATGTGGATGACAATTGTTTCATAACCCCGAGATCTCTATTTGCTGGGACAGTCTTCCGGAACTCTAAGGGTTTCTTTGTTGCAGTCTTTCCTCGTGATGCCGATTGAGGTTTTCTTTTGGAGGCAGAGATTGCTACTAGTCTTCATGATGTCCCTTTTGCCCATACACAAGGTTGGTTCCATCTATGGGTTGAATTTGATTTAGAATTGACAGTTAAGACGTGGCAGCCAGGTAAGGGATTATTCCAATCATTCCTTGGCGCCTTCGGGAGTTCTAGAGTATTGCTTGTCATGTGATGTGTGAGATGTCGGTTCGCTTCACCCATATTTCAAGGTGGCGAACCAGGCTGCAGATGCTATTGTGAAGACCCGCATTGCTTCTGTTTGAAGGGGTCAATGTTCGAATTTCATTTTACCATATATGTTTAACTAGTGTAAGACCCGCATTTTATGCGGGGTTGAAACAAATTTATAATAGATTTTAGTTTATTGTTATTCAATTAAAAAATAAATAATGAAATATTGTAGAAATATAAAATTACATTATATATATATAAACAATAATAGAATAAAGAATTATAGTTTTCTATTATTGTTTTATTAATTAAAGAAATTAATATATGAAATTACAAATTACGGAAGTTAGAGTTGTGTCATTGAAAGGCTGAAACACTCAATGTCATTTTTCGGATAAATTTTTTACCACCAACATTCCTTCAAAAAATAATTTATCATTCGATTATGTGATTTTCAAGTCTTGTAACAATCATTATAGTTCCATTGCACAAATCAGACTTCATATCAATGTTTGTAAGAAGTATTATAGGGACACCTATTTTCAGAACTGATCGAAACCAGAACACTCAAGAGAATTGTGAAAGTCAATTGAAAACACTTAAGAGAATTTAAAAGGTCAACATAATATAATATTTTCACACCAACATATCTAAACAAACGTTGTCTAAACTTAAATATTTTTTTTGTATATTTTCAGTATCATTTTCAACACACTCTCATTAATACTTTTAACTTTTTTATGTGTTAGAAGCAAGTATTACTATATCCATGAAATATTTATTTGTACCAAAATTATCAGAAACAGAAGAGTAAATACAATCAACTATAACATCTAGATCCCCTACATCTAAACTCAAATTTTCTCTTCAAGAATATCAATCTTATATATTGACCTAGAATAAATCTTAGTATAGTATTATTATTTATTAAAAATGGAATTACAACATTAAGTACATAAAAAAACTTATAATAAATCTCAGTCTAATAACATAACAATGCATTAAATAATATAATGTGCATTAGTCTTTAATATTTTTAAAAGTCCACAATCTGTCTAAATGACTGATTTGGCAGGTAAATAATTTGTACATAATTAAAAAATATAATACGAATTTTGAAGGTTAATATTAATTTTTTTTAGGTCAAGATTAATATTAAGTTTTAAGACTAATTTTCTCGTTCTCAAATTAAACAGATTATAATTAATCTTAAAATGTGAACAAATTCAAAGCTAACTAAGATATTGATTGACAAAAATAATCACAATAATAAAATTAGTTATTAAACTTACGTGTATATTAAACCATTATAAACATCCAATTTTCAAATTCTATTATATATAATCACCCAATATTTTGATGTGACTAATTGAAAATAGGCTGAAAATCGGCCGGTCCCGATCTCCAGGGAATTTTATTTTAGATAATTTTTTTGCATATAAACAAATAGAAAACTAAGAGAATCTGAATTTTAAATTATGTATAAGTTGTGAAGAAATACAAATTCAAAATTATACTTGGTAAAATACAACAATACTCAAGTAATTAAACAGAAACATGTGAACAAATAAAAATCAAAATACACTCAAATTAAACAAAATGAAGTTCAAATTGAATACATTAATCAATAATCATATTTGAATTAATATGATAAATCTCTTGACTTTTATGAAGTAAAGTATATAAATAATTAAGGTAATAAAATTTTTGTAGATTTAGGTACACATCAATTTAGGTTTTAAAGATAAAATTGAATTTTTAAATATTTCTATTCAGATTAGGGACAAAATTTAAGAGAATAAATTATATGAGAGATGATTGAAAAAAATAAAATTAAAGAATAAAAATATATTAACTAAAAAATACTTCCTTCGTCCCAATGAAAATTATCCCATTTTTTTTAGTCTGTTCCAATTGTTATCCATCTTTTTTTTTTTTTAGTAAACTACTTTCACTCACCTTTCATTATATTATTTTCTCTTGCAATTAATGACATCATCTCTAATACATCTATTTATAATAAGAAGTATCATATTTCTTAGGGCATCTCCAATGGGGGTAGAAGTCCCATGTGGATTTCTACTTCTAACTCAAATTGAGGGTAGAAGGGTGACTTGTTCGTATTTTTGGACAAGTTTTCCCAAGTATATTTTCGTTCCAAGGACTTAATTGAGTATCAATGAATCCCTAAAGTTGCAAGTTATCATGCTATTGTAGTAACTAAGCTTGTTTGTTTGGATTTTCGGGAATAAGAACGAAGAGATTAAACTAAATTAACTAAAGTAATAAGTAATGGTGACTAGAAATAGTGAACTAACTAACTTTCTTTTGGAAAGTGCAAGAGAAATGTATTGCCTCGGGTGTTTCCGTTTTGTTAGGAATAAATGAACTAGTGAAACAATTACATGAGCTAGATATGAATTTGGATTAAGCTAAAGGCTATCACATAAGTGTGTAAACCCCCTCGAAAGGCATAGGCGAACATCATGCATTGATTAGCAATTATAGGATCTAATCAAATACCATAAGCTCCTAGGATAGTGTTTCATAAGCACTTTCAACACGGTTACTAATGCTTATGAAACACCCTCTCACCAAACTCCTAGACGACCTCTATTCGTTTGGTGTCTAAAGTTGTTGGTCTAGCCATTAACCTCCTCTCGGTTAGCTAATTACTAATTACCTTCTATTCAATTGACCAAAGCTCACACTCACGCCCCAATCATGCAAACCCAACTCTCGTTGCAATCAACACAATCGAAAATGCTAGCTAATAGGGTTGATCAATCAAATGAATCAAACAAAATACAACTCTAGAAACATTTACACCCAAATCCTAATAGAATCATGCAATTACTTCACAATTACACTAAATTCCCATCAAAACATCCACACCCAAGGCAATTGGGGATTAACCCATGGTTCTAGAGGAGAATCCCATGGCTACAACACAAAATAACATAAAGCTCATGCTAATGGATAAATAAATTGCAAGATAGAAAGTAATTACCAAATTGAAACTTAAAATTGAGAGATATCACCTTGATGATGGATTTGTAGCTACAATATGATGAAATAAGCAAAGCCCACTTACAATCCTTGATTGAAACGACAAATTAACTAAGTATTAAGCTAATCTATGGAAAACTATAAGGAAAAATGCTTCAAAACCTATTACTATGTGTAACTATGTGTAGAGTCTCTTCAAGGTGTGGAATTCCCCTTTTTAAAACTAGCTAAGGACCCTTTATATATGTTGTGAGAAATCCCCAAGACAAGAATTGCACTTAAGCCCTTCGAATTTGGAGAGTTTTGACAAAAATCCCCGAAAAATGCGCCGCCCGGCCGGGCGGGTGAAGTGGCCCGGCCGGGCCAAACCTTCGTAAGTTTGATGGCCTTTTGATGCTTGAACGGCCCGGCCGGGCGAGTGATGCCGCCCGGCCGGGCGGACCTTTCGAATTACTTGGGCTTTTCTGGCATGAACGGCCCGGCCGGGCGAGTGATGCCGCCCGGCCGGGCGGAACCTTCGTATTTGCCCCCCTTTTCTGGCATGAACGGCCCGGCCGGGCGAGTGATGCCGCCCGGCCGGGCGAGTGATGCCGCCCGGCCGGGCGAAACCTTCGACCTTGCCATTCTTGTGTATGCATGGCCCGGCCGTGCGAGTTATGCCGCCCGGCCGGGCGGAACTTTCGACTTGTGGCCAAATTTCCGTCCTTTTCATCATTTTTCTGTCTCGAGTCTTCTCCAACTCTTTGTTCATGCTCCCTAGCCTCGTTGCTACGCTTCATACGAGTGTCAATAAAGATTGACATTCTTTTCGTGAATTTGACGCCTAATTCGCTTCGTATTCCTACAAAACAAGCTCACAAACCTTTCTCCAACAAATCAAGCCTCTTAACATGAAAATGCATGTAAAATCACCATAGTTTATCACTAAAACACACAAGATCTCATGCAATTTACAACCTAATCACCCTCCCAAATTTAAACCGTTGCTCGTCCCCGAGTAACAAAAGAATAAAAGCAAGAGGTTGTACGATTGCAAATAGATAATCAATGAACGATCCCACGTCTCAAATGAATGAAATAAATTCTTCTTTCTCAAGATACATTCTCAAAATGATCACAAGTTCATTATTGAAAATCAAACTAATTACCCACACATGCTCAACATACAACATCAAGTGATGGTGATGACAATATCCAAATGCTCAAGCTCAACTCACAAGATATAGTGTTTCTCTCAAACACTCAAACAAATTAAGGACAATAGACACTCATCAATCAAATCATGCATTGCAATTACCATAAGCTTGCCCAAGCTCTACCATCTTTCCACCACAAACATGTTCAACCATGAGATCAATAGGTCTTAACAAAGGACGTAACGTTGGCTCTTTGGACGGGGTGTGATGAATATAGATGAAGTGACTCGTCTAGTGGAGAACGAAAGTTGTTTTTCAACACATCAAGCTTATGCTCATAAGGTTTACAAACCTTCATTCTCATTTTTCATTCAAATTTCTCACAAGCCACCATCTCCTCATCTTTTTGTAGCCAATTTATTTTCTTCTTAAGCACTTGGGGCTCATTGTCCCTCTTTTTTCTCTCATTTTTTTTTTATTTTCTCATTTTCTCATCACTTCCATCTTTTTCTTTCTTTTCACAACCTTGCCAATTTTTCTCTTCAAACCAAAGGCACTTAAGCATATGTTTTACCACTTTCTTTTTGTTCTCCACTAGAATTGGACATCAAAGGCTCAAAAAGCTAAATGGTTAAACATGGTAGGTTGCCAAGAGAATGGGAACTCAAGCTCAAACGGGCTAACTACGGAAGATTTCTTTGGTTATTGGAAAAAATATGGCTAAGTGACTTGTAGTACGAAAGATGGCCTACATCATATCTCAAAGTATCACACAAGTATGATCTCAAGCAAGAACTTGGGCAAGTTCTAGAAAAACAAGCAATGAATTGATCCACTCTAGAATGAAATAAACCGGATTAATGTTCGGTTCAAAGCTCAACTCTCACCGGTTCATTCAATACTCAATCATTCATCAATCATCATCACACATAACTCATTGTGTATGCAAAACATCCATAGACGAATAGATGACAACAACATAAACATGATGATTCATCCCAAATATGTACACATTCAAGGAATAAAATTCACAACAACTCATCATCAAATGTGTCTCAATGATCATACACACATCCCCACTCACACGTTTCAAATCAATAAACAAAACATCAATCCACACAAAACCACAAGACAAATAAAATCATCCCATTATCCTTACATGCCCCCACATAACTAGACTTTCAAAATGTCAAATGAATAACAAGAACAAGAGCAAGGTAATGCATAAGGAATTAGAGTTGAACCAAGCATGCTCTTCATTGATGTGGTGGAGGGGCTCCAGGAAATCCGTATTGCATCATCCATGCGTTGTAGGCTCGTTGGTTCTCCCCTATCAATCTCAGCTCGTTCTCCACCGACTCTTGCCTTGCTCCAAAACTTGTGATGCTTGCCTCGACCGCTGAAAAGCTTGTATCAAAACTCGTTTGCAAACCTCTAATTGCTGCAGTGATCTCATTAATTCCTCCGACTTGGTTCCTTGCTTCATTTGACCTTCTTGAATAGACATGTGATACTTGTGGGGCCTCTCTCTGTGCACGACTTGGGCCTTCATGGAATGAAGGATTAGCGGATGACTCACCCTTATGATGATGGTGGGGAGAAGCATGAGGTGCATCTTGCAAAAATTCTTGGTCAAGCTCTTGATCGAGCTCATCTTCGGTTGGACCACGTGGAGGCACCTCGATTCGAAACCTTGGGATACGTTCATTGGCCTCCAGAGCTCTAATAACTTCCAAGTGATGTGGGGAAGCCATATCCCAATTTTCCCTCCTCCTATAAGTAGTCAACACGGGGTATGGCATCGGAAAGAACTTTTCACCATCTTCAATGCTCCAAACATGTTCGTTAATCCTTTCATCCAATTTAACCATATGCATCCTCCTCATAGTGTATAAATCGAGCTTTCCTCCTCCTTCAACCAAAGTGTAGCCGCTTAAATCAATCTCGAAGTATTGAGCAATAGTCGTGACTATTCCACCCATTGTGAAATTCGGAATATTCCGCTTGATCATAGTCAACAAATGATCAAGCAAGAATGCACCCATATTGACTTGCTCCCCAAACACCATACTCCTAATGATAAAAAGTTCCTCTCTCCTTACAGATCCGGCCTCAAATCTCCCAAACACAATGTTGGCGATGATTCGGTGCACATATCTAAACACCGGATTCCGCAAAAGCGAGGCCTTCGAATGACTAGAGGAGTAAACAGGAGCATCGTGTTGATTCTTACGGGCTAACCTCTTCCAAAACCCATCTTCACCACATGTGTTCATCCGATCATAGACGTCAAGGTCTTACTCACATGATGTTCCAAAGATTTCATTTAACTCGGGGTATGAGAGATATCTATCTTCGTTTCCTAATCGGAAAGTTATTCCGGTCGGAATGCCATTCGTTGGCTCTTCTTCCCTCAAGGTTGCCATGAATTCAATCGATAGCTCCTCGTATGTCTCGTTTGTGAGCTCGAGTAAATTCCCCCACCCTATGTTGTTGAACAATTCATGCACATCGTCCTTGATTTCCATTTGAAACATGAAAAAGTAATCCGGATACCGTGTGGGTCGAAGCTTTGAGTTTGCAATTCTCGAAAAAGTCTCAATATAATTTCTTCCTCTTTCACCAAAGTTGATTCCCCATTTAGATGGTCTTTTCCCACATCTTTCGAAGCAAATCTCGTCCACAAGATCCCTCCGCCTTGAGCTTCCCTCTCCTTTTTTCGATCTCTTTGACATTTTTCTACAAATGAGCAACAATAAACTCCATTAGTTAGAATGTTCTTTCCACAAATCATTAGTGTATAAAGTTTCACTTTTGCACCTAATTGCAAACAAATCAAGTATCAACATTCTCAACTAAGCAAAGTCCATGTGTCATTCTATCATGCTCAATCAACTTCATCCAAAAATTTACTCTTTTCTCAATTACCCACAATTTCCTCTCACTTTCTTTATCAAAATCATGCCTACAAAGTATTTGTAAAAAAAGCTTGAAAGAACCAAATTTCACAAAACTCAACAATAGCACTTATGTTCACTCAATCATAGCATGGGTAAGCAATATCCAACAAAATATCATCCTTACAAACCAACATGCTCCTAAATTAAACACAAAATGCCCAAGAACATCAATTATTCTCATGTAAGCACAATTTCACAATTCTAGCCCTAATTCCTCAAATTTCTTCATGGGTATTTGAAATTAAGCATTGTCATTCATTATTTACCAATAACAAACAATAATACACAAAGCCCATGGAAGAAATAACCAAGAAATCAACAAACCCATGTTAAATTCAAATTTTCGTCACTTTCCCGACTCATGCAAGAAACACCTTCAAAATCTTCAAAACTTTGCTCAATCTTGCAAGAAAATTAAATGGAATGAGTTACATACCTTGGGTGTTGACTTTCTTGAAGAATTTGCAAGAGAAATCAAGAGAAAATTGAAGAAAAGTGAAACTTCTTTGGTGAGAGAAGTGAAAGACCAATTCTCAAGAGTGGGTGTGTGTGTTTTGAGTGTGTTAGGGTTTTAAAGGGATGTGGGCCGAGTGGGTAGGGTCGTGGGCCGTTTGGGTCGGGTTTAGACCCACAAAAATTAAAAAAAAATTCGTACCTCGACGCGGTCCGGCCGGGCGATACCTTCGAGCAAAATCAAAATCCTGGAGCGAACGGCCCGGCCGGGCGAAACTTTCGTATTTGGGCAAATAGGCCGCCCGGTCGTGGGCCAAAAGTGGCCCGGCCGGGTGGCCCAATGGCTTGACCTTCTCTCCATTTTTCCAAATTTTTGCTCGATTTGACTCCAATTTCTCAACTTCACGCCGTTTTCACAAGTGAACAATTCAAACATCAATTACGATGCATGGTTTTTGGTGCTAATCGAATTACATAAACGAACATACCCCCCAAACTTTTCATTGCACGCAATTAAAGTTTGGAAAAATAGTGTTGGAATAAGATTTTGCACCAAAAACTTGCAATGATTCCCAATCTCAATCAATATCACCACCATTCACCACAAATCTCAAAATCAATCATCAAAATCACTCTCATTTGTGTCAACAACCACCATGCACATAAATCAAACACTAGTCAAGAATTACATTTCAACCCACTATACATCAATGACAAGTGTTCAAAAATATCACAACTCAAGTACAATATATCACAAGAAAATTTCCCTACCCCCCCAAACTTAGATATTGCAAAGCAATATTAAGTTTGGGACGGGGTGTACCTCATGATGGCTACCAACTCCAATCTTCTTTACTTCTCAAAAACTTTTATCCACGACGTAGGACCTCCACCACGTGGGTATTTTGACCTACAAAAGAGCTCTTCACAAAACTCACACTTATTCAAACAAAACGAAATAAATAAAAAGAGGAATAAAGCAAGTAAAAATGGGTTGCCTCCCATTTAGCGCTAGGTTTAACGTCCTATGCCGGACGGAACTCCTTTAGTTCAAGGGTCACGAAGGTCAACTAGATGTACTACCCCCTTGTCGGGAAGGGAGTAGTAATGCTTAACCCGATGGCCATTCACTTTGAATTCTTCTCCTTTTTCGTTCTCAAGATCGAGGAAGCCCGTAGGATACACTTTCTTTACACGGAATGGCCCTTTCCATTTTGATTTCAACTTTCCGGGGAATAAACTTAACCTTGAATCGTAGAGTAACACTTCATCCCCCTCTTCAAAGATTTTCATGGATAGCCGTGCGTCATGCCATCTTTTTGTCTTCTCCCTAAATAATTGGGAGCTTGCATAGGCGTCCTCACGAATCTCCTCAAGTTCGTGCAATTGAAGGACCCTTTTCTCTCCACACAAATCGCTGTCCAAGTTTACTTTCCTTAAAGCCCAAAGTGCTTTGTGCTCCACCTCAACGGGAAGATGACAAGCCTTCCCAAAAACTAATTGGTAGGGAGACATACCAAGTGGAGTCTTATATGTCGTCCTATATGCCCAAAGAGCATCCGGAAGCTTGCTTGCCCAATCTTTTCGGCTAGTGCTCACCGTCCTTTCCAAAATCTTCTTGATATGCCGATTCGAAACTTCGGCAAGCCCATTGGTTTGGGGGTGATATGGAGTTGCTACCTTGTGTGTAACACCATACTTTGCAAGAAGCCTCTCCATCATCTTGTTTACAAAATGACTCCCCCCATCACTTATGAGAGCTCTAGGAACACCAAATCGAGTGAAGATTCCCTTCAAAAAGGTCATCACAGTGTTTGCATCATTAGCCCTTGTAGCAACGACCTCAATCCACTTTGACACATAGTCAACCCCAAGTAAAATGTAGGTAAAACCATTGGAAGACGGAAACGGTCCCATGAAGTCTATCCCCCACACGTCAAACAACTCAACCTCTACGATGTTGTTCAAAGGCATCTCGTTCTTCTTGGAAATCCCACCACTACGTTGACATTTATCACATCGGAGTACAAACTCCTTACAAGACCGGAATACCCATGGCCAATAAAATCCAGATTGGAGCACCTTTAGAGCTGTCTTTTCACCCCCATAATGTCCACCACACGGAGACGAGTGACAATGATTCATGATATCTTCCCATTCCTCCTTCGTGACACACTTCCTAATTATGGAATCGACACCCCTTCTCAACAAATGGGGGTCGTCCCAAATGTAGCTCTCAACATCCTTCAAGAACTTCTTTTTCTCATAAGTGTTTGCCCCAAATGGCATGCTCCCACTTGCCAAGTAGTTGGCAATATCCGCATACCAAGGACCTTCATCATGAATCTTTCCCACAAATGATCCTTGGACACGAAATAAACGCTCATCCGGGAACTCTTCTTTTACATATCCAAACTCTTCTTTGAACTCTTTATCCCTCTCAATCCGGGACAAATGGTCGGCTATAACATTGTCACTCCCCTTCTTATCCTTGATCTCAATGTCAAATTCTTGAAGAAGTAGGATCCATCGGATTAGCCTTGGTTTTGCATCTTTCTTTCCCATGAGGTAACGGATAGCAGCGTGGTCCGTGTAAACGATAGTTTTCGCACCTACTAGGTAGGGTCGAAACTTATCGAACGCGTACACCACCGCTAGAAGTTCCTTCTCCGTAGTGGTGTAATTCAATTGAGCTCCATTGAATGTTTTGGATGCATAGTATATAGCTCGAAAAATCTTCTCCCTTATTTGGCCAAGAACAACCCCCATTGCCACATCACTTGCATCGCACATTAATGTGAATGGCTCCTTCCAATCCGGTGCTACCAAAATTGGAGTATTGATCAACGCTTCCTTCAAGGCACTAAAAGCATTCAAACAAACATCATCAAAAACATAAGGAACATCTTTCTCAAGTAAGTGTGAAAGGGGCTTAGATAAATTAGAGAAATTTTTAATGAACCGTCTATAAAAACCGGCGTGCCCCAAGAATGAATGAATTCCTCTCTCGTTTGATGGAGGAGGAAGCTTCTCTATTGCCACTATCTTTGCCCGATCAACCTGCAAACCTTGAGACGATATATGATGACTAAGTACCACCCCCTCCTTGACCATGAAATGGCACTTTTCCCAATTAAGGACAAGGTTGGTATCTTGGCATCGTTTAAGCACTAACTCCAAATGTTCCAGACATGTGTCAAATGAAGTACCAAACACCGAAAAATCATCCATGAAAACTTCCATCACTCTCTCAATCAAATCATGAAAAATAGACATCATGCACCTTTGGAATGTTGCCGGTGCATTGCATAACCCAAAAGGCATGCGTCTCCAAGCAAACGTTCCATAGGAACATGTGAAGGTTGTCTTCTCTTGGTCTTCGGGGGCAATCATTATTTGATTGTACCCGGAATAACCATCGAGGAAGCAATAGTAAGCAAATCCACCAAGCCTATCTAGCATTTGATCCATAAAGGGGAGGGGAAAGTGGTCCTTACATGTAGCCTTATTCAACTCTCTATAATCCACACACACTCTCCACCCGGTTGCTACCCGTGTAGCAATTACCTCATTTTTATCGGTCGTGATGACCGTCATTCCCCCTTTTTTAGTCACGACATGCAATGGTGATACCCTAATAGGAAAAATCATACCCGAGTCTAAGAACTTGATTACCTCTTTTCTAATGACCTCTTGCAAAATAGGATTTACTCGTCTTTGAGGTTGGACTATAGGTTTAACATCACTCTCGGTCCTAATCCTATGCATGCATATAGATGGATTAATACCCTTCAAGTCATCAATGGTCCAACCTAAGGCTTTCTTATTCCTAGCAAGCACAACCAACAATTTATCTAACTCAACATCATTCAACAAAGAGGAAACGATAACGGGATACCTCATTTCGTTATCCAAGTAAGCATACTTGAGGTGCTCCGGTAATGGCTTCATCTTTTCCTTCTTTTCTTCCGGACCTTGTCCTCCTTCAACGGGGATATGAAGTGGTAGTATTGGAGGTCTCCTTCTCATCTCCATTGCATCAACTTCTTCTATTGATTCCCTATAAGAACTTGACAACAAATCATTAGAGACAATCAAAGAATCACATAAAAATGAAGAAATAGAATGAGTTAAAGAAGTGTTAGAGAAATATTCCCATTCATCTTGCACAATGTTGTCACCCACATCTAAGAAATTGCAAGACTCCACTTCTCCAAGCTCTTTCAAAGACTTGTAAATTGAAAATGTGATTTCTTCATGATTGAAACTCAATTTCAATTCTCCTTTCTTCACATTAATCATTGCCTCCCCCGTTGCAAGGAAAGGTCTCCCAAGGATCAAAGGGACGTGCTCATCTTCCGCCATGTCAAGAATGACGAAGTCCACAGGAAATATGAATCGGTCCACTTTCACCAACACATCCTCAACGATCCCTCTTGGTGTCTTCACCGATCGGTCGGCTAGATGCAAGGTCATGGTCGTTGGTAACAACTCCCCCATATCCAACCTCTTTTAAATCGAATAGGGCATGAGGTTGATGCTTGCCCCAAGGTCGCATAACGCCCATATTGCTTCACTACCCCCGATTTCACAAGGAATGGTGAAACTCCCCGGATCTTCCAACTTTTTGGGTAGGCTTCTTTGTAGTAGAGCACTACATTCCTCCGAAAGGTTGATTGCTTGATGACTTCCAAGCTTCTTCTTGTTTGCAATCAAATCCTTGAGAAACTTCATATAGTGGGGCATTTGATCCAAGGCATCAAGAAGAGGGAGATTGATATGAATTTTCTTAAAGATTTCCATGAACTTGCTAAACTTCTCGTTCAACCTCTTCTTCATATACCTTTGAGGAAAGGGAAGTGGTACATGAGTAATGGGAATCCCCCATTTGTCACATGGTACATCATGCTTCTTCTCTCTTAGCTCCTTAGCAATTCTCCATTTTGGAGTCCTTGGACTCTTCACTCCCTCATCTCCACTTTCTTCCTCCTTCTTTTCTTTCTCTTCATTTTCATCATCCTTCCTTCCTTCCTTCAACTTCCAACTCCTCATCTTGCTTTCCTTCCTCAACTTCCTCAATCTCCTCATCGACTTTCTCATCATCAACCTCCGTGGGCATTTTTGGTCCTTCGTAAGAAGTGCTACTCCTCAACTTAATGGCTTTACAATGCTCTTTCGGATTCACTTCGGTTGTCGACGGAAATTTTCCTTTGTTAGGTTGAGATCCAATTGAAGTTGCCAATTGTCCCATTTGGAATTCCATTGATTTTTTATTACTCATAAGTTGGCTAATCATGGATTCCATTGACTTTTGATTACCCATGAGTTGAGCAAGGATTGAGTCGGTTGCTTCAGATTTCTTCTCACTTTTCTCATTTCTCTTATCACTTTCCTCCATTCTCTTATTGAGGTGTGCAAGAAGCTCATCCGTGGAAGACTTCCCTTCTCCACTTGGGAGTTTTGCTCCGGGATCAAATCCGGGAGGATATTGAATAGCACCTTTAGGATTTGAATATGACAAATTCTCATTCCTCCGAAAATTCGGGTTTTGAGGAGCTTGGTATTGAGGGGATGGTCCCCCTTGACCTTGAGATGATGAAGATTGCCCTTGGAATCGGTTTTGAGGAGAAGCTTGATATCCTTGACCACGATTTTGATATGGTGGTTGGCCTTGATATTGTCGATTCCCTTGAAAATTTTATGGATATCCTTGTTGACCCATGTATTGCACTTCTTCCATATGTCCCATTTGAGGATCTTCTTGCACAAAGGATAAATGATTATCTCTTGTTTGAGATAAAACATTCACCTTTTCAATGAGTGTAGTCATAATTGCTTTTATGCTATCATTAGCATCCAATTGAGCTACCCGATTTTGTGCTCCACGGTCTACTCTCGTCTTGAAAGTATTGCTTGATATCCCCTCTATTATGTCATTGATCTCCTCCACCGATTTCATCCAAATTGAACCCCCCGCACAAGCATCAATGTGGTGTTGATCTTCCAATCGTAACCCACCAACGAACCAACAAGTTGTTTGTTCTATTGGGAAACCATGATGGGGGCATGTGATGAGAAGACTCGTAAACCTTTCCCATGCTTCTTTGATTCCCTCATTTGGACCTTGTTTGAACGTCGAGATCTTTTGCTTGGCTTCCATCGTCTTTGAAGGAGGGTAGTACTTCAATAGAAATCTCTTCTTCAAATCTTCTCACGTCCTCACTTCTCCGGCGCGAATGCTTGATTGTAGCCAAGCTTTTGCTTTCCCCGACAATGTAAACGGAAATAGCCTCATCTTTTTAGCATCTTCCGACACTCCATTTTACTTGAGAGTGTCGGCTATCTCCAAGAATTGAGCAAGATGTTCATTCGGGTCTTCCTCAAATCCTTCCTCCGTCCTTCCTTCAAATTGTCTCTCCCTCAACATCCTTAATAAAGAGGCACTAATCTCGAAATTGTTTGCCTCCACCCTTGGTCTTGCTAACCCATCGTAATGCTCCCTAGGTTGAAGTTCAAAATATTCCCTCATTGGCCTTCCATGGTACACACGTTGAGGTTCTTCTATATGTCGAGGAGGAGGAACGAATTCTTCTTGGATTTGTTGAGGTGGAGGATATTGGTAAGGTGGAGGATATGGGTGTTGATGTAGTGGATATGGATGAGGTGGAGGTGGTGGATAGTAGGCTTGTTGTGGAGGGGGATAAGGATAAGGATTGTATCCTTGATATGGAAGGTGGTTTTGGGGTGGATATGGTGGATTGGGATTAATGAGATTTTGTGGAGGGTTTTGAAGTGGATTACCTCCTTGTTGATTCCCAATTTGGGGATTCTCCCTTTGAAGCTCTTCATCTCCATTTGGTGGAGGATTCATCTCTTCAATGTTTTCCATCTCAAATGGTTCTTCTATGACTCTTTGACGATTTCTACTTCGATTCTTTCTTCTTGCGTGTGCCTCGATCTCAAGGTCTAATGGTTCAAGGTTTCCTCCACGTGATCTTGTGATCATGCACCTACAAAAGGAAAATGTCAAAGCCCACAAAGAGAAACGAAAAACAAGATAACGAAAAAGAAATGCTACTACCAACAACACTCAACAAACTCTAAGTTTCACTAATAACACTCGCTTAAGTCCCCGGTAGCGGCGCCATTGACTTGTTCGTATTTTTGGACAAGTTTTCCCAAGTATATTTTCGTTCCAAGGACTTAATTGAGTATCAATGAATCCCTAAAGTTGCAAGTTATCATGCTATTGTAGTAACTAAGCTTGTTTGTTTGGATTTTCGGGAATAAGAACGAAGAGATTAAACTAAATTAACTAAAGTAATAAGTAATGGTGACTAGAAATAGTGAACTAACTAACTTTCTTTTGGAAAGTGCAAGAGAAGTGTATTGCCTCGGGTGTTTCCGTTTTGTTAGGAATAAATGAACTAGTGAAACAATTACATGAGCTAGATATGAATTTGGATTAAGCTAAAGGCTATCACATAAGTGTGTAAACCCCCTCGAAAGGCATAGGCGAACATCGTGCATTGATTAGAAATTATAGGATCTAACCAAATACCATAAGCTCCTAGGATAGTGTTTCATAAGCACTTTCAACACGGTTACTAATGCTTATGAAAAACCCTCTCACCAAACTCCTAGACGACCTCTATTCGTTTGGTGTCTAAAGTTGTCGGTCTAGCCATTAACCTCCTCTCGGTTAGCTAATTACTAATTACCTTTTATTCAATTGACAAAAGCTCACACTCACACCCCAATCATGCAAACCCAACTCTTGTTGCAATCAACACAATCGAAAATGCTAGCTAATAGGGTTGATCAATCAAATGAATCAAACAAAATACAACTCTAGAAACATTTACACCCAAATCCTAAGTGAATCATGCAATTACTTCACAATTACACTAAATTCCCATCAAAACATCCACACCCAAGGCAATTGGGGATTAGCCCATGGTTCTAGAGGAGAATCCCATGGCTACAACACAAAATAACATAAAGCTCATGCTAATGGATAAAGAAATTGCAAGATAGAAAGTAATTACCAAATTGAAACTTAAAATTGAGAGATATCACCTTGATGATGGATTTGTAGCTACAATATGATGAAATAAGCAAAGCCCACTTACAATCCTTGATTGAAATGACAAATTAACTAAGTATTAAGCTAATCTATGGAAAACTATAAGGAAAAATGCTTCAAAACCTATTACTATGTGTAACTATGTGTAGAGTCTCTTCAAGGTGTGGAATTCCCCTTTTAAAACTAGCTAAGGACCCTTTATATATGTTGTGAGAAATCCCCAAGACAAGAATTGCACTTAAGCCCTTCGAATTTGGAGAGTTTTGACAAAAATCCCCGAAAAATGCGCCGCCCGGCCGGGCGGGTGAAGTGGCCCGGCCGGGCCAAACCTTCGTAAGTTTGATGGCCTTTTGATGCTTGAACGGCCCGGCCGGGCGAGTGATGTCGCCTGGCCGGGCGGAACCTTCGTATTTGCCCCCCTTTTCTGGCATGAACGGCTCGGCCGGGCGAGTGATGCTGCCCGGCCGGGCGAAACCTTCGACCTTGCCATTCTTGTGTATGCATGGCCCGGCCGGGCGGAACTTTCGACTTGTGGCCAAATTTCCGTCATTTTCATCATTTTTCTGTCTCGAGTCTTCTCCAACTCTTTGTTCATGCTCCCTAGCCTCGTTGCTACGCCTCATACGAGTGTCAATAAAGATTGACATTCTTTTCGTGAATTTGACGTCTAATTCGCTTCGTATTCCTACAAAACAAGCTCACAAACCTTTCTCCAACAAATCAAGCCTCTTAACATGAAAATGCATGTAAAATCACCATAGTTTATCACTAAAACACACAAGATCTCATGCAATTTACAACCGAATCAAAGGGGTTGGGGGAGAGATGATGTGGAGGAGAGAGGAGAAATGGGGTAGAAGTTCTTCTACCCCATTTCAAGTGGTCTCCAACTTCTATTTCTTATTTTTTTTCATTTTAATTTCTTATTTATTTACTTCTTATTAATTTATGTTTTATTTTGTTTTGTTTTCTTTTCAGGTTTTTACATTTATTTTATTTTAATTTATTAAGAATTTAATTATAAGATTTTCTTAATTAGACAACTTTTTTAATTTAACGAAAAAAAACAGTAAATATATCATAGGTAATAGATCGTCAACTTATAATATATAGTTAAAAAAATACAGCTTTCATAATATACTCCTACATTGAAATAAATAATTGAATAAAGTTATAATTTGATTGCATGAATTTTACATTTAAAAACTATTTTCATATAATTTGGAATTTAAGAATATGTCAATAATCTGAAAAAAAAAAAAAGTATATTAAATGTACACAAATACTCTAGAATTCGGTTATTCTTAATTAATTGAAATTATAATTTAAGTACATATCTCAATATATATCTCAATTAATTAATTGAATTTTATCTCGAGTTTATTTAAATATACCAAAAAAAATATAATTTTAAAATAATAGAATAAGTGGAGTATAATTTAACTTTTGAGATATAAATGGATAATATAAGACATAATTTCAATGAGTTGGTCTCTTGTGTGTAGTGTGCACTGTGCACACTATACCACTAGTCAACCCTTATTATTTAGAAAGACAGAAAGTTTATACAAATTAACCTGTGGCTTCCATATATATTTTTATATGCATTTTAAATAAATTAATTTTAAAACTATTATTATTAACACTTTTCAACAATTTTTATTTAAAAAAAAAATACCACTTTTAATATTTAAAAATACCACTTTTCATCAATAAATATTATCACTTTAAAAAAAAAAAAATCATTAATAAATATTACCACTTTTTACAATTTTAAAAAAAAAAATTTAACAATTTTCACTAATAATATTTACCACTTTTTAGTATTAAAAATTATCACTTTTCACTCATAATAGTTACCATTTTTCAGTATTAAAGATTACCACTTTTCAGTAATAATATGTACCATTTTTCAGTATTAGAGATTACCACTTTTCACTAATAATAGTTACCACTTTTTAGTTTTCACTAATAATAGTTACTACTTTTCACTAATAATAGTTACCCCCCTTTTTCAGTATTAGAGATTACCACTTTTCACTAATAATGTTTACCACTTTTCACTAATAATAGTTACCACTTTTCAGTATTAGAGATTACCACTTTTCACTAATAATAGTTACCACTTTTTAGTATAATAGATTACCATTTTTCACTAATAATAGTTACCACTTTTCAGTTTAAAAAAAAAGCAATTAAAAAAAAGAAGTAAAAAAAAGCTAAAAAAAAAAGGAGTTAAAAAAAAGAAAAAAAAATAGAAAAAAGAGCTTAAAAAAAAGGAAAAAAAAAAAAAAATAGTTAGTGCACCACATCACTTTGGTGTGTATGGTGCATATGAGACTTTTCAAATTTCAATCGTTCTACTCAATTTTGACCTAATTTAACTTTTGACATACTCCAGGTTAAGATTTTTTTTTTATGGAAGTTAAATATAGATAATTCTTTTTGACATATAAAAAAGCGCTTAAAAAAAGCAAAAAAAACAGATAATTTTTTTTTATGGAAGTTAAATACCTATCCCTTTTTCCCCTCCCCATAACTCTTGAACTCAGGACCTAAACTTGAGGAAAATGTGTAATTGAAAAATTAAGAAATTCTAAAATTTCATTAAAAATTAGCACCTTGATCTCCACTCGAACACTGCTTCTTGATGCTTTGCACGAAGAACGCCTTTGAATCTCCTCCAATTGCTGAAGAACACTCTAAAATCTCTGCAGAGAATTTTAGAGCCTTGAATGCTTCTAGAGCCTTGAATGCTTCTGATTTCTTGTTTCTGAAATGAATGAAATGAGGCATCTATTTATAGGTGTAGGCCTGGAGATATTTGTGCAAGTGGTTAGGGCTTTAATTCAAAATTTTGAATTACTTGATGGGCTAAGAATACCCTATTTGGGCTTGATTTGATTTATTGGACTTTAGAGGCCCATCTTCATTTATGGGACTTTTAGAGGCCCGTCTTCATTTATCGGACTTTAGAGGCCCGACTACATTTATCGGACTTTAGAGACCCGATTTGAATTTATTGGACTTTAGAGGTCCGACTTGATTTGTTGGGCTTTGGAAGCCCAAATTAATTAAATTTTGCTTGTCTACAAATTGCCTCCTCGCATTTCGTTCACGAGAACGTTTGTCTTTGATGTGGACGAATTGCGAATTATTTTCAAATGATTTTCCACATGCGAGTCAGGAGTGACTATTTTTTAACTACTTTTGACAACGTAGAGATTTAATTATTTAACCACTTAAAACGCCTTTAGTGGAGTAAGTTAACAGTTTAACCACATGTATTTACCTTTGGCGGTCGTCGTACACAGTTTAGACTCATGCGGACCAGGAGTAATAAGCAGTTTAGACTCGTGCATTATGGAGCAACAAGCAGTTTAGGTTCATGCGTTCTTGGAGCAACAAGCAGTTTAGGCTCATGCGTTTGTGGAGCGACAATCAGTTTAGGCTCATGCGTTTATGGAGCGACAAACAGTTTAGGCTCATGCGTTTATGGAGCATACTTGTTTTCTTTACGCGTAATAGCGTTTCAAAGACATTCCGTTCATGGGACAAATGTATACGCCATCTTCAGAAATCAAGGCGCCATTTGCGTAAACTTCCTTAACTTGATTGTCTTCAACTGTGACGTGATTCGTCGTTGTTTCACTTTCTTCTAGCAAGATCTTCCCTTCTTTGACTAGCTGCATAATTTTCTCTTTAAGTATAAACCAGTCTTGGGTTGGATGTCCTACCAATCGATGGTACTTGCAATATTTGGGGTCGTCCGTTCGCCCAGCCTCATCGGGTCGTTTCATTTGTGGTAGTTTAATGAGATCATTCTTGATCAAGTCATCGAAAATTTCGGGGATATTTGAGTCTAGAAAAGGATATTGCTTTCCTTGCAACTTTTTCAAACTCGTTTTCCTTTGCCCCCACTCTTGAGATAGCGACCCTTCAAATCCACTTGTAGACATGTTCAACTCCATGTCATGAGCCTTAGTAGCCAAATCCTCGAATGATCTTGGTCGAATTGCTTGAAGGATATATCGAAGACCCCACTGCATTCCTTGGATGCACATCTCGATAGCTGAAGCTTCAGTCAATCTATCCTTGCAATTTAGACTTAGATTTCTCCATCGATTTATGTAATTGATCACCGACTCTTCCTTTGATTGACGAGTGTTCGTCAATTCAAGCATGTTAACCGTTCTACGAGTGTTGTAAAATCGATTGGGAAATTCTTGTTCCATTTGCTCCCAACTGTCTATCGAACTGGCCTCCAAATCGATGTACCAATCGAATGCATTGCCCTTTAAAGAGCGCACGAATTGCTTCACCAAATGATCTCCATACGTGTCGGCATTGTTGCAGGTCTCCACAAAGTGAGCAATATGTTGCTTTGGATTACCCTTGCCATCGAATTGCTGCAACTTTGGAGGTTGATAACCAGCTGGCATCTTCAAACTGTCAATCCTCTTCGTGTAAGGCTTGATGTAGGTGAATGAAGACTTAGGACTTTCCTCAAAAGTATCTTTGATCGCCCCGAGTATGATTTCTTTTAGCCGGTTAACGGGCACCAAACCATCGGGAGAAACTTGTAACTCCTTAAGAGTTGGGTCAATTACCATATGTTGACGTTCACCAGACATCTCCACATCATGCCCCTCGACTCGCTTTTCTTTTGCTCGACTTGACCCCCCTTGTCTGCATTGCTCATCAGCTTAGCAATCTGACCATCCTGTTCTTGGACATGTTTCGTGAGTCCTTCTATAGCTCTAGTCAAGCTTACCAATTGCTCCTCAACAGTCGTGGTATTGGTCACCATTGCTGAAGCTGTACTTGAATCTAATGAGCTCGCCGTGGAATGAGTATGGGAACATGCTGGGTTGTTCTCCTCATTCGCAGCGTTGGGTGGTGGACCCTCTGCAGTAGCTTTCCCTAAAGAAGACGATGACTTCGAGCTTCTTGACATACTCCTCGTGACTACGTTCACGTCTTCAAAGTCGACGTCAACTAATCCGGATGCGAAGCCTCTCTTGATCTTAATCTTGATTAGCGTTATCGTCGTAACTTGATTTGCTTGAAGAGTAGAGATGAGAGGTAGAGATTGTCCCACTGGGCGTGCCAATTTGTAAACACAAATTCGTGAATTAAATATAAAAACGCGAAAATGCGAAACGATTTTATTTAATTTCGGATTAAACCGATGAATATTGCGGGTTACAATCTCTAATTTCTTCCTCTGATTCTCTCTTCTTGAACTTCTTGAATTTCTTGAGTTTTTGGAGCTGGATCCGCAGCCGAATCCTTTCTGATCTTGTATTTGGGGCTTTTATAACGTTAATCCAAAGGCTTAGCACCGTATTTTGGATTAAACGCCGAATTTAGGGACTTTTTGGATGAACCTCGTTGAAGATCGTTCTTGAACTTGGGACTTTGTAACGTTAATCCAAAGGCTTGACGCCGTATTTTGGATTAAACGTTGATTTTTGGGACTTTTCGGGACTTTTTCGGGACTTATTGGGACTTTTCCGATGAAGATCCACGAAGAACTTTGAAGAAACGCTGAATTGAAGAGGCTTAGCACCTTGATCTCCACTCGAACACTAATTCTCGCCGCTTTGCACGAAGAACGCCTTGAAGAAACGCCGAATCGAAGAGGCTTAGCACCTTGATCTCCACTCGAACACTGCTTCTTGATGCTTTGCACAAAGAACGCCTTGAAGAAACGCCGAATCGAAGAGGCTTAGCACCTTGATCTCCACTCGAACACTGCTTCTTGATGCTTTGCACGAAGAACGCCTTTGAATCTCCTCCAATTGCTGAAGAACACTCTAAAATCTCTGCAGAGAATTTTAGAGCCTTGAATGCTTCTGATTTCTTGTTTCTGAAATGAATGAAATGAGGCCTCTATTTATAGGTGTAGGCCTGGAGATATTTGTGCAAGTGGTTAGGGCTTTAATTCAAAATTTTGAATTACTTGATGGGCTAAGAATACCCTATTTGGGCTTGATTTGATTTATTGGACTTTAGAGGCCCATCTTCATTTATGGGACTTTTAGAGGCCCGTCTTCATTTATCGGACTTTAGAGGCCCGACTACATTTATCGGACTTTAGAGACCCGATTTGAATTTATTGGACTTTAGAGGTCCGACTTGATTTGTTGGGCTTTGGAAGCCCAAATTAATTAAATTTTGCTTGTCTACAGTGTAATTATTGTATTCACGGGTTGAAAATTATTCTTTGTACTCTGTTTTTTAATCTTTTTTTAACCATATTTCAATTATTGATTTTCAAATTTGTATAATGATTGTGAATAGAAATTTATTTCAAAGTAGTTAATTATTAAAATTCATTTCCCATTTATAATTATTCGGGCATAATCATCTATAACATTTGTGGTGAAGATTAATGGTAGAGAACTCTCTAAAATTATCAATTCATATTAAAAATATTTCAGAAACTTCTTTTTCTTCTTTCTTTTCTATTCTAGATACTTTTCTGTTATCATTCTTTGTACATACTCAACATCATTATATTTGTTCTGTTTGGGGTTTAGGGTTTAGGAATTAAAATACTCAACATCATTATATTTGTTCTGTTTGGGGTTTAGAGTTTAGGAATTAAAATAGGGAAAATGATAAAGAATAATCGAGTGATCAATTTTTTTATAGTGATTAAATAAATGTGGATGACTAAATCTGAAAAGTGGTGATTAAATGTGGGCAAAAACTTGTGTGAGACCGTCTCACGGATCTTTTTCTTTCTGTGAGACGGATCATTTTAACCCATATTTCAAAATTTTAGATAGGATAACCCATATTTTTTTTTTCAGATTTTGGTTTGTAAAAAAAGTGATAATGTTTAAGTAAAAAGTGATAATATTTTTAACAAAAGTGATTATCACTTTTTAATTAAACACTATCACTTTTTGCTCAAACATTATCACTTTTTATATATAAGGGCCGTCTCACGGATCTCATTCTGTGAGACGGTCTCACCCAAGACTAGCCCTTAAATGTGGATGACTGAAAAGTGGAAAAGTTCTGTAACCAAAAGTAATATTCTCCACTTTGGCCTTAACAAATGTTAGGTGGTGTTTGATTTGAGATTGATTTGGATTGGATTTGGATTGAGGTGGATTGGATTGGGATTTGGGTAATCCATATAGTAATTGTGTGTGTAAGTGTAGACGATTACAATCTTAGCAAGAAGACGAACGAAATAAAAAAAAATGTAAAATTATCTGTTTTGAAAGTGTAGACGTTTCTAAAATTCTCTGAAAATGAATGTAGAAAATGAAAGTAAAAGGAGTATTATATAGGAGATTATATTATGATCGAACGGTTAAGATTAATTTATTTAAATGGACGGATTAGATTAGAATAAAAGGATGAAAAGAAGTTGAGAAGAGGAATTTTAAAATGAAGACATTTGAGAGGAGAGAGGTTGTGTTAGACGAATTATACAGCGACACGTGGCGGTGCAAAAGTTTGCAAATATATATAATAAAGATGACATGAATGAATACTTTCGTTTTTTACATTCTGTTTTTTTAGAGGGGTGTACCTTTTTCCATTGCCTCGGGTTTTTAGAGGGGTGTACCTTTTTCCATTGCCTCGGGTTTTGTCCTTAAGGAGGGTTTTCCCGGACAAGAGTTTAATGACGCTCCGGCCTTTGGTTCGACTTGTAAATTTATGGCTCTAGATTTTTTCTTTGTGTTCTTAATATATACTCCTTCCGTTTCATAAAGTTAGTCGCTTTTACTATCTTGTATAGAATTAAGGAACATATTTTTTTGACATATGTACCCCTCATTATTATTTATCTTTTTAATTAAGACAAAAATTAATATAGAAAAAATAAAATGTCAACTTACTTTGTCAAGAGAGTGAAAATGAGATACATTAATATATTTCAATGCAAAAGTGATATTGTAGAAATTAAATAGTGAAGTTTAAGGAAGATTCATGGTAAAAATAGTAAAAGCGACAAACTTTTTGAAATAAAAATAAAGATCAAATGCGACAAACTTTATGAAACGGAGAAAGTGGTTTTTTTACCCAAGATAGAAGGTTAATTATACTCAAAATAGATGTCTAATCATACCTAAAATAAAATTTATATCAAACACACAAAAATAAACTTAATTGTGTGCATATCAAATGATCAAAAGACATACTATCTGTAATTCAACTTGGGACAATTGAGAATTTCAATGGGTAATTCAACATATATACCAAATGAATCCTAAAATGATAGTTGTACCAAAATTTGGTTCGTATATGTGTGTAAACAAATTGATGAGTACAATCGGCCAGCCAAGTTTTCATATGTGTTGTTTAAAGTTTAAACTTGAGAAAGAAATCTATGAAGCAGCAGAAAGAGAAGATATAGTGAGGGTGGCCCAGAATGCCATTTTCTTTCCCACAAATACTTTATCTCCATCCATCCTACAACATAATGCTCAAAACCAGTGACTTCTTCAATCCTTCATCATTCCAGATACTGAATAGCCATTGGAAGGGATGAAAGAGCAGGCATGCTGCACGTTTTTTATTCCGTCTCTCCTCAGTGAATACGGGTCTATTCCTGCTTTATGAGCTGCGATAACTCCTATAGCCTCCCAGTAATTCGATACCTTCACCTGGAATACAATTAGTATACTGTTAAGCATCGTCTAAAGTTTGAGACAAAAGTAGATATATGTGAAACGACAATTTTATCCTCATAAATAATTCCAAGTAGTGTTCGGCCAACCAATATTTCAACCAAACGGACAAGGAAGTGTTTGACTCGAATCTTGACCGGCGAATCAGGATAATACCGGCGATACCTCTAAATGAGAAAACAAATGAGTATATAAAGGTTGGCAGGGATTTTAGAACTTACCGCTTGAATGCCGAGTTTATCAGGAGTATCAGTAAGAACAGTTTGATTCTCTTCAACGGCAATTATAAGTGGCTGAAAGATATAAACATCAGCTGTTGCAATAAGTTGTGTATTTTAATCAAGGTTTTAGAAAATATAGGCATACCCTATTAGTTTTCCTAGTAGCAAACGCAAGAGCCCCGTCTCCTCCACAAGCATCAATCGGTAGGATCACACTGTCAACATCACTAGCTACTATACTATTTGTTCCCAATGACCTGGAGTTGTCAACCAAGTACTGTGGGGCCGTGCTGAGCCCAGCAAGAACACACGGCAAGAACGTGTACCCTAGCTATCAGGATAATACATCAAGACAGCAGTTCAGAATTGACTCACGTTTTTTCAAATTACAACATGTGTTTTTAGAATTTGCAATTCGCTACACAGACATTTCAAAGAGTTGCAATTCTATCACATGACTATTTTCCGGCAAATCATGTTGATGTGGCAGTGTATGGAATTTCAAAGAAATTAAAGATGAAATTGAAACAATAAGAAAAACTGTGAATTTATTTGCAATTTTTTCAAAGATTTTCCGGCAGCCACATCAACATAAGTTGCTGGGAAATAATCATATGATATAAGTGTAACATTTAAAAAGTTTTGTGTATAGAAATTAATAGAATTGATTTTTTTTTTAAGAAACAGATATTGTAATTGAAAAAAAGTGAGAATGTCGTGATTTTTTATGCAATTAAACCATTAAAGAAAGATAGCATTCAAGTAGTAGCAGATTAACAATATTCTGATATCCTCGTTGTTCCATGTTAAAGCATCAAATTTTCTTATAGAAACGACATGCAGTCTCAACTAGAATAGAACATACCTCTTCAGCAGCTGATTTTGGGCATAAAGAAGGAGTCAATGGATAAGGTAATACTGCAGGAGCGTGGGCACAAGGAATCCCGAAGTTCTGCACGACGAGATGACTTATAACCGCCTCTACACCTGCCAAAAGATCAATTCCCTGCAGTTGCAATAGCCTTTATCAGAATGACAAGAGAAATTTAAAGAATACAAGACACAGCTTAGAAGGTATAGAGAAGCTAAGAGTTATACCTTTCCTTGTCGGTAGTCGTCCACATCATCATTGCTATCATCATCTGGGAAACGAGCCACAACTGCTACAGCATTCACCCCAGATCTCTCTACTAGTGTACTCACAGCCCTTAATAGGGAATCAGGGCGGTTTATCCTCCCTGTGGATTGTCCAGTATTCGGGTCGACCCATTTCTCCACCTACACATAGGCTACATACATGAAATGAAGCGTCGTATTTATGCTCATTCATGAAATAGAAATAGCCGTTTTTTTGGTCTATGCCACATTAATTTCTCATAAGATAATCACGAGGTCGAAAACACAAAATCACTACATTGAAGCACATTAGGTTACAAATTACTTGAAGCATTTCATCATTTCATTGTTGTACCAAAGTGAAGTAATTGGACAGTTTATAATGTGCATACCTGTAGAGCAGCATCCGTCACAGTATATTCTACAATGGGTAAACCAAGAGAAGCCCTTGTTGCATCCACCACCTGTAAATGACGGATGAGCAGTTCTTCCTCTATCCCGGAATCAAGAACTAGCCCCACCTAGCTCAATTGCAGGGATATTCAAGTTTAAATAAATTATAAAATTAATGAGTGGTGCATCATAATTGTGAAAACCGCTGTATGATCACCTTATTCTGATGAACTGGTTGTAGTCCCCAAAGTCCTTGAGCAAATCTATCCAATGCATAACCCTCAACGTATAGTACATTAGGCATTGGCCAGTAGAGCATTGCTGCATTAAGAACCTGAAATGATTACAAATTTTTACAAAGAAATGACACCATACGAACCCTCTATAGTCATTGTTTTTTAGTCCGTTTGTCGATGGTCAAAATAAGCTGACAAATTTGGAAACTAGGCAACCAAATGATACTGCCAAAAAGATCTCATATACATATCCCTAAATTTCATAGAATTTCCAATTCTTTTAGTAACTCTTGTCTAACATTTACGTGCTTTAACAACAATGTACTCAGGGGAATGTGAATACAACATTCTAAATCAAGAGCTATGAGTTTTCCCAACATGTTTTGTATTGTTTCTTTAGCTTCTATGACTTAAAACTAGATAACACCCAACTAAGGGAAAGTTCATGAGTTTCCATTCTCACCGAGATAATTCTAGATTTTGGCATTTGTTTTTTCAGTGCATAAACAAGAAGGTAGAGAATAGAAACATACATTTGGATGAGATATAAGGCAATCGACAACAGAGGAAAGGGCTCGAACGACCGGCAAAGCATCCCCGGCGTAGCCACCAATCGCCGCCCCTACTCCAGTCGGCACTATCATTACACTCGTGTAAGGCCTCTTAAACTGTTCAAGGAAAAAGTAGGTATAGATGTAGTTGAAGAAAGATAGTAAATTCACAGAGTTATATATAGCAACCTTATTTGAGAGGAGAGCGGCCGAAGACGATGAGATTGTTAGGCGAGCGGGCGGTTTCTTAGACTGCCGCAGTAGATTCCGACCGGCGGCAGGGTGAAATGGACGGCCGAGATTAAAGCTTGCCATTCATTCCGGTTGCAGCTTTCCTCCTCTGCAATTGCTGCTTCTATCTAAACATAATTCCAAATATAAGGGGATAATGTTAATAATTCTTTTGTTGGGGGCAAAGTGTTTTTAAAAGATGATGTTGGGGTGGAAAATTAGTTTTATATTTCTTTTGGGTGCTTTCTGGCAAGTACGGAACTTTATAGAGAACAAAAGCGAAAAAAAAGACAATTTTTTAAATAAATTCTTAAAAATTTAACTCAAAATTTTAGGAATTATTATAATACTCCCTCTGTCCCATAATAACTTTCACACTTTCCTTTTTTGACGTCCCACAATAACTTTCACACCCTTGAAATGAAAAATTCTTTATAAACTCCACCCTCACAATATTCTCAATTTTACACAAATGCCATTACTTTTTCTCCACACATACACAAAAGTCAACTCATTTATTTACTTTATACATAAAGGTTTACAAAATTACCCTTCAAAACTCCACTCATTATTACACTTTCTTAATATTTGTGTCCATCTACCTATGCAAATTAATATGGGACGGAGGGAGTACATATTATACTTGTACTCTATTCAAAATCACAATAAAATTATACGTTAAAAGCCTCTATTGCAAAAATTGGTCAAGATGGTCTTGATCGACTCGATTTTGCATCTCTAGATACTTTTGGTGAAAAATCGGGCTAGACTGGCTATGTGGCCGCCTAAACGCCCGTATGTACATTTTTTTTTTTAATTTAGGAGTTCGATTTAGATAACCGTAAACACTTATTTAAGGAAAAACGAGGCTCTAAGTAATACTCATGGCTTCGCCATGATGTACAATTTTTTTTTTTGCTAAGTTCTATCGATTAAGTGAAAAGTGAAAAGTGAAATCTATGTTTATATATATATAAAAAAAAAAATCTAGACAATGCAAATTCGTCCAAATACCGATTTCTAACTTTTATAACCTTGTTTAAAGCAAACATATAAATAAATAACAAATATTAAGTTCAAGCCAAATTCTTGTATGTACTCAAGTACACCATGTACTTGAGTAGACTTTTACTAGTCAAATGTTGACCGTTGACCGGTCAACGGTCAAACTTTGACTTTTTTTTTTTTTTTTTAAATCGATTTTTTTTTTCGAATTTTTTTTTTTTTTGAAAAAGTGTATGTTATTATGACTAAAAAGTGTATCTTTGTTTTTTTTAATGAAAAGTGTATGTTACTATATTGAAAAGTGCAACATTGTTTTTAATGAAAAGTGTATGTTATTATAACTGAAAAATGTATGATATTATAAATGAAAAGTGTATGATATTATAACTGAAAAGTGTAAGTTATATATTACTGCAAAGTGTATGTTATTATAACTGCAAAGTGTATGATCTATTAATGAAAAGTGTATGTTTATTTAATGAAAATTGTATGTTATTATAACTGCAAAGTGTATGATCTATTAATGAAAAATGTATGTTTATTTAATGAAAATTGTATGTTATTATAACTGCAAAGTGTATGATCTATTTAATGAAAAGTGTATGTTATTATAACTAAAAAGTGTATGTTCTATTAATGAAAAGTGTAAGTTATATATTAATGAAAAGTGTAGGATATTATAACTGAAAAGTGTATGCTCATGATACACCTTTTGTTTATTTGTACTTACACTTTTTTTTAATTATTATTAATTTTACAAATTTTATTATTTATTAAGTGCACTTTTAATGTATAAAAAACAGTTGCTATTTTTTAAAAAAATTATTATTAATTTCTTGCACTTTTTTTTTTAATTATTATTAATTTACAAATTTTATTATTTATTAAGTGCACTTTTAATGTATAAAAAACGGTTGCTATTTTTTAAAAAAATTATTATTAATTTTACAAATTTTATGTATTAAAAAAACTGTTGCTATTTATTTTAAAAATTTTATTATTCAAAATAGCTAAAATAAAATATTGAAAATTGTTAGAAGTGGGATTCGAACCTGGGGCATGATATTAAGGTAATCTAAAGAAACCCACTAGACCACAATAAGTTTTGTTAAATATTTTATTATTTATCCTATATATAATTGATATTTCCTATATAACTGGACTCAAGTACACCGTGTACTTGAGTACACAGCAGCCCTACCCTAAGTTCAAATAGAATAGGCGAAATTTCAATTTTGTCCAAATACTATTTGTACCAACTTATCATATTAGAATTTTGAATATACTTAAACATATATTTAAAAAAAATTTAATATATTAGATGAATTGAAAATATATTGCATAAGGATGCAGTAAAAAAAATCACTAAATATAAAATACTAAATAAGAAGTACTTCATGATTTTATTTTTATACATAGAAAAATAAAATAAAATTTAAAATAAATTCACGATTTTTTCAAATTTTGGAATATGGTGTTATATATATGACCTATATTTTTCAATTTCCCGTCTAATTTTATGGAGTACTACAATTTGAACGATATCAATATCTTTAATATCTACCCTTAATTACTATTTTTAATTTTTTTCTTTTTGTGGCATCTCATAGTTCTCTCTTTCTAATTTTCTTAGAATTTACATTCATTTATTTGTTCTTTTTGTCTCTCCCTTTTTTTTCGATTGGATTTTTTTAACGTTTTCTTTTATATCTTTCTTAAATAATTGTTTCTTTATTTACCGTCTTCTTTTATATTTTTCTTAAATGATTAATTGTTTCAGTTCTCGCCTCCTTCCACTTTCTCCCTTTTTCTTTTTCTTTAATATTCTTTTACTTTTTAATTTTTTTTTCCTTAAAAAATTCTCCCTCTTTTCCATTATTTTCTTTTAATTTTTTCTTCAATTTAAACTTTTTATTTTCTCTTCTCTCTTTCATTTTCTGTATTTATTTTTCAGGTTTTTTAGTTGTTTTTTTTTAGTTTTTCTGTATTTCTCTTTCTGCTTGTTTCTGCTTTTTCTCTTTTGGGACTTTCTATGGTACCTCCTTTCCCTCTTTTGGAATTTGTTGATGTTTGGATGAAGATTTTGGCGCTAGGTGATTGTTTGTCTTTTATGTTTTTATCTTTAGTTTTCTTAATTAGTTGATAACTTACTGTAGGGTGGGGCGTCTCAATTCGAGAAATGGAGATTGGTGTTTCTTTATCTTGAGTTTGTAATTGTTGTATCCATTCTGATCTTTGTAACCTCTTAAAAAAAATATATATTACAAGCATAAATTCCAACTAATAAAACAAATTCTAAATTTCAATTTCTAATTTTTAATTTCATTAGGTTGAGATATTGGTAAAACCATTTTATTATTTCAATTTCCAATTTTGACCTGGTTTGATATTACAAGCAGAAATTCCCAAATTTCAATGATACATTTGTATCATTTGATATTTTAGGCAGAAATTTCAATTTTTAATTTGTACCGTTTTATATTGACAGATTAATAAAACAAATTCTACATTTCAATTTCCAATTACCATTTGATATTACAGACCGATCAATAAAACAAATTCTACATTTCAATTTTCAATTACCGTCTGATATTAAAGACAAATCAAAATTTTATCGTTTAAAGTGCTCTAATTGCTTCAAAACCTCTTCAGTGTTTTCTGAAACAAAATAAAGGCGGGATTTTAGATATTTTTTTATTGTATAAAATTTGTCACTTTCCATCTCAATCACACCCCATAAACTTCCAATTTCAAACTCCTCGTAGCTACAAGTTTAAGAGGGAAAACACAGAGCTCGGATTTTTGGGGAGAAATAGAGTGTGTGTGTTGAAATTCAATAAAAACAATTTTTATGTACCATAAAATTAAATCTGCAATTGAAAGATATGTAATTGTAAAGAAGAATAGTCGAGCAATTTGGCTAACTTCATATATGAAATTGAAAGATGTTTTCAGGAAAAAAAAAAAAAAAAGATGGCAGAGAAAGGAACGAAAATGGGGAGAGATAGTGTAGTGGGGAGAGAGATGGCCGAGGGGGTGGGGAGGGTAAGTGGGAGAGATGGGTTACATTAATTTTTTTTAAAGTAAATTTTATTAGAGGTAGATAAGTAATTACATAATAAATTTAAAATTAATTTATATCTGTAAATTATTTTCTGGATATTCAGATTTTGGATATATAGCCTTACTGATTTTGATTTGTACCGTTTGATATTACCGACAAATCAATAAAACAAATTCTAAATTTCAATTTCCAATTCTAATTTCATCAGATTGTCGTTTGATATTACAGACAGATCAATAAAACAAATTCTAAAATTCAATTTCCAATATTTAATCTCAGATTGATATCACGTGCAAATGAAACAATTTTATCATTTAAAGTGCCCTAATTGCTCCAAAATCTACAAACAACGTACAATACAAACCCGTCTCTTCAGTGTTTTCTGAAACAAAATAAAGGCGGGATTTTGGAGATTTATTTTTAGTTTGCGTTTGGATTGAGGGATTTGATTTGAGGAGGTATTTCAAATGAAAGGTTTTGAAAATAGATGAATTTCAAATGACATGGTTTTAGTGAGAATTTGAAATTTCTCACAATTTAAACTAAAAAGTGTGTGGACACAAATTTAAGTATTTGAAATTCATTCATAATCCAAACATATAGAATGAATTTGGATTGTGGATTTAAAATCCATAAGTCCAAATCCACCCAACCAAACAGAGTATAAAATTGGTCACTTTTCATCTCAATCACCCCCATAAACTTCCAATTTCGAACTTCTACAAGTTTAAGAGAGAGAACACAGAGCTCGAATTTTTGTGGAGAAATAGAGTGTGTGTTGATATTCAATACAAATAATTTTTATGTACCATGGAGGTTTTAGGCAGAGAGCGATGAAAGATCAAGAAAACATGAAGGAATTAAGATAGCGAGGGAAGTGATGATCTTCGGAAGAAAAACGGGGGAATAATTTGGAATTATATTCAAATTTTAAATAAATAATATTAAAAAAAATGAAATGAGTTCTTGGAAATGAGGAAAAAGTACCATAATTAATAATAGGGGGATCACCCTAATTTACCCAATTTTTTTTTACAGCTAGCTTCTAAATGGGACGCAATTTTACAATTGTAACCTTGAGTTGATTTTTGATTTAAGGTGTGTTTGCAAACAATGGTGATTGATTTAAAGTGATTAAAATTGATTTTTGAAATAAATTTGAAAGTGGATAGTGTTTTAAAATTAAGCACTTTTAATCAATTTTGTATATGTTGTGATGTTTGCAAAGCAAACAGCTTCTTTATAATTTTACAAAAATACTCTTACTACATTTGAATAAATAATGGGTAAACAAAAAATATTATTTAAATTGTGAGGGCAAAAATGTAAAATTGATTAATATAATGATTAGAAGCACATAGAAGCTATTAAAAGTAGGTGGAGGGGTGCTTCACCAAAATCACTTTAAACTACTTAATTTAATCACTTAGTTGTGTTGTCAAACACCCCAAAAGTGATTATATTTTAAAAAAGAAGTGTTTTTAAGCACATGCTAGTAGTGCTTGCAAACACCCACCTATAAAATAACAAAACCACTTTTTGCTTTTCCCCTTCTTCCCTAGGCTGTCACACATCCCACCATCTTCCCCCAAATATTTCCGGCAATGGACACGGCGAATAAATATGAAGATGTACCACCACTGATCGTCGCGCTTTCCCACCGGAGAAGGAAGTATATCGGAGGAGACATTTCGATTCGTTTAAATCTTGGAGAAAACTTTCAGGCGACGGTGGCGACTACATACGGGCTACGGGGGCGGCCAGATTTGGGGTGGGGGTCAAGAGACGCATTTTTCAGGCGACGACATACTACTTGGAACATGTTTGGCGAACCGATTTCCGATCAATGGCTGCTCCCCTTCTCCTGAGAACTCTACCTCTCCTCCGCCACCGCTTCCGTCTCGCCCCAAACAGCCACCATCTCTTTCTCCAAGGGCGGAATCAGGATTATAAAATAGGGTGGGCTAGGTTAAAAAAAATGCTTACACATTTATTAAAACCTTAAGTTTATGTTTATTTTTGAATTTGAGATTTTAAAATTTAACATCGATTTTATGTTGAAATTCTTGTATCCAAATTTTTAAAACATATTATATAGATACTTATAAATTCTATAGAAGTTAACTCTATAAATATCTATCAATAATATATATAGATACCTATAAAATTGAGTTAATTTTAAATTTTAATATTTGTAATAGTATATATATATATATATATATATATATATATATATTAGAATTTAAGTAAATTATGATTAATTTAATTTTATAAAGTCAAAATTCTCAAAACAAATATACCTAATGTTTTGTACCTTTTAATTTAATTAGTTTAAAGAATTTAATATTTTTATCTTGACCTCACTAAACTAACAATGTATAAAATTCAAAAGATTATTAATTTTTTTTATTAGATTTAATGTTTAGTGGACACAGTGTCTAAATATAAGTAACTTCCTTCCTATTTTTAAGCAACACGTTATTAGATAATCAATTTTTTATTTTATTTTTAAATATACACATAATTAAAAAAAAAAAAAGAAAAAAAAAGAGAAATCTAGATGGCTGGGCGGGCTACAGCCCGTCCCAGCCATCACATAGGTCCGCCCTTGTCTTTCTCATCAACAGCCCGCCTCCCGTTCTGCAGCGGCGCCGTGGAGCCAACTGGCGCCGACAGTGAAAAACCACCGTCTCTGCATCAAATATTTTCCTCAGTAACTACTCAAGAGCCGCCTCATTATCCGAGATTGGACGACTCGGATTTAATTTACGGAATTGGAAAGACCAAGAATCCGAAATACTTGAAGATATCGAGCCCATTATTTGCCTAACCAAGGAAATACTCCACTCGAATGGGAAAGACCAAGAATTTTAAAATAAGCTTTTTACATCTGATAAATTTATAAAATCGAAAAAATGCCTACATTTGATTAAAGATGGCTAAATTTAAAATACCCAGAATTTGATTAAATAAATGTGATATTACAATTTCAATTAAGTTTAGTATCTTTTGTAATATTCGAGGTTTTAGGGTTTAATATCTTATATATTTAAGAATTACAATTTAAATTCACTAACTTATGTAATACGGAGTATTCAAATTTAATACTCCCACCGTCCAATTTCATTATTCCCACTTTCTTTTTTTGGTTGTCCAATTTTATTATGCCCATTCCCTTTTTGGAAATAATATTATTCACACTACTTTATCTCCACCCTCCAACCATCACTTATTTACTCAAATTGCCACTAACTTTATTCATAAACAATCACTTTACCTATAAATGGACCCCACAACATCCCATCATACCCCCAACTTATCTACTTTATACATAAACTAATCAATATTTATTAAAACCCGTGCCCGGAGAAGTGGGCATAATAAAATTGGACAAAGGGAGTATAAGATTTATATTGTTTTGTACTTTAGAAAATGTAATATTTAAACTCAATTCAATTTAGACTCTATTTAGATGAAAGGATTTTGGTCTATGAATTTTAAAATTAAGATAATTTTAAATTGGGACTAAAAGCATGTCATTTGAAAAATCATGTATTTTTAAATATTTTCATTTGAAATGACTTCTTAAATCAAATTCATTCATCCAAAAAAAACATTAGAGTTTACATAATTTACTAAACCCTAAATTAAATTTGGATATTAAGAAGGAAGGGGTGAATCAATCCGCTGACATAACTAATTACAAAATAAACTCTCTCTTTCGTCAGAGTACTTGTCTCAGTGTTCAATCTTGCAACGCTTAGTGTTCAACTTTGCAACACTTGGTGTTCAAATATTTTAGTTTTAGTAATTTATGTAATATTCAAACTCAATTTTTATTTAAGTTTTAGTAATATAGGATTTAGAGTTTGTGGGGTTTAGTACTCTAGAAAATGTAATATTCTACAATCTATTAATTACAAAAAAACTCTCTCTTTTGTCACAAATATAAGGTTTTATATGGTTTGGTACTTTAGAAAATATAATATTTAAACTCAATTCAATGTAAAATTTACATAAGTTACTAAACTCTAAATTCTAATTATATTGAATTTGAATATTAGAAAGGAATAGGTTAATCAATCCGCGCATAATTAATTACAAAAGAAACGCTCTCTTCCGTCACACTAATTGTCTCAGTGTTTCATAAGTTACTAAAATTGAATCATTGCCTATTCTCAACGTGTCACATAAAATCATTATTCATTTTAAATAAAAGAAAATATTTCTCAATCATCTCAACAAGTTTAATTTTCTTGTTAAATCTCATATTATTCGATAAACATAAGGTACTAAACCCTAAATATAAATTGAGATCTTTATTTAAAGGGCATAGTCAACATAAAACCTCATTTAAAAAACCTTATTTCTTAATTTTTTATTTAAATGACCATTTTTTCAAATAATTTGTGGTTTTATGCGTTGACTTGTGAGGGGAATTTAAGGGGACTTCTTATTAATGTTAGTCAAGGGCTATTTAAATAAAATTTTAAGTGGAAGAGGTTACTGAAAACAATTTTCCTAAATTAAATTTGAATATTACAGCTACTAAACTTAAATTGTAGGTAAATACTTGTGTGTACCAATTACATACATGTAACTTGTTCCTATTTAATTCAATTTTCTAAATGAACTAATGTTACTTATGAGTTATAACAAATACAGTATAATATTAGTTCAAACAGAGTATAATATTAGTTCAAGTACAGTATAGTATTAGTTCACATATTGTATAATATTAGTTCAAATATTAAATAGGAATAAATTACATTTATGTAACTGATACACAAAAGTGCAACCCTAAATTGTAGGCAAATAAGGTACTAAACATGAACCTTAAACTTAAATTGAGCTTTATACATAATTTACTAAAATTGAAATTAAATTGGAATATTAGATAAGATACTTTACGTGATACCCCTCATTACATTTTTTCTTACACATTGTTTAGAAAATGTAATATTCAAACTCAATTCAATTTAGAGTTTTCATAAGTTACTAAACTCTAAACCATAAATTAAATTTTAAAATTAGGAAGATTAAAACTCAATTTTCAATTAATGTTCCCTAAATTTATGTAACATTCAGTTTTCAATTTAAATTTTAGAAACTTATGTAAATGGCGACTTAAATTTAGGTTCAAGGTTTATAGGGTACTAAACATATGTAAATGACGACTCAAATTTAGGTTCAAGGTTTATATGATACTAAACATAGTGTAGAGAAAAAATGGTAACATATTTAGATTGAGTTTGAATATTACATAAATTACTAAAACATAAATTTAAATTGAGTTTGAATATTACATATGACGAATATTTGAACACAAAGGGTAAATATCTGAACAAAGGGTGTCCTTTTTTGAATTTTTCTCATGAGTACCTAACATGATACCCCTCGTTACATTTTTTCTTACACATTTTTTAGAAAATGTAATATTCAAACTCAATTCAATTTAGAGTTTACATAAGTTACTAAACTCTAAACCCTAAATTGAATTTGAAAATTATGAAGATTAAAACTCAATTTCAATTAATGTTCTAGTAACTTAGGTAATATTCAATTTTGAATTTGTAGTAACTTATGTAATATTAAAATTTAATTTCAATTTATGTTTTAGTAACTGATGTAATATTCAAACTCAATTTAGATTTAAGGTTTATGTTTAGTAAAATATATACCATTTAAGTTTAGTAACTTATGAAATATTCATTTCATACTCATCTATTGTAGTAACTTATATAATATTCCAACTCAATTTAGGTTTAAGGTTTATGTTTAGTTATATACCATTTAAATTTAGTAACTTATGTAATATTCAATTCATACTCATCTATTAAGTCTTATATATTTAAATTTAATGAATGTTTAACTTATGATAATGAATTTTTTTGAATTTAAAGATTATATAAGGTAATAAACTCTAAACCCTAAACCTTAAATTAAATTTAAACAAGCATCTAACAAATAGTGTCCTTTTTTGAATTTATCTCCTAATAATGGAAATTTGTGAATTTAAATATTACATAAGGTACTAAAATGAGATTAAAAAACTTAAGTTTTAGTACCTTACACCTTTTTTACATTCAATTTATATATGTAAATTTAATGAATGAATTAATTAATCTCAATTTAAGTTTAATATCTTATACTCCCTCCATCCCATAGGAACTTGCACACCTGGAATGACACACAATTTAAGAAACGTGTAAGAAAAGGTGTAATAAGTGATGTTTTGAGGGGTAGTTTTGTAAAGTTTTATGAATAAAGTAAAGTAAAAAGTAGATTGAGTGTGGAAAAGTAATGACATATAAGTAAATAAGAGTATATTTTGAGAGTGGGGGTTATGAAGATATTTCCTTTTATAGGGTGTGCAAATTGGTATGGGACATCCATTTATAGAAAATGTGCAAATTTCTGTGAGACGGAGGGAGTATAACCTACGAAAAATCAATTTCAATTTCAAACTCAATTTCAATTCAAGTTTAGTATCGGTTAGGATTTTAGTTCTTAATTACTTTAAGATATATATATATATATTTTTAATTATTAGATAAGTTTTACATTTTTTTTATAAGAACATGTGCTAAAATTTGTAAAACTTATTTGTTTGTGCTACATTTGATTAAAAAAGAAAAGTAGGGATATGAAAGAAAAAGTTTGTGCTAAATTTGATAACAAAATGAAAAGTATGATTATAATTTAGTTAAAAAAAAAGCATGGGCTAAAATTGATTATTTAACCTTTAAAATATTTGAACACTGAGTGTTGTAAGATTGAACACAAAGATAAAATATTTGAACACTAAGTGTGGTAAGGTTGAACATTAACATAATTATTGAATTATACTACAAAATAAAACATTAAAGTTGAACCCTGAGATTGGTATCGAGAGCACAATAACATAAAAATACACCACATACTATATAGAGATTGAAAATGAGAATTAGTAAATAATGAAAGAAACAAAAAAAAAATAAAAAAAAATCCAAAACAAATAAAAATTAGCAGAAAATAGATTGTGGCTGTTTCGGTGGCTTTCAATTGCTTCTTCCTCTCAACCAAACCCTGAAATTAGAAGAAAATAGATACTAACAGTTAGGGCCAAAAATTAATTTGAATGCATAACAATAATAAAATATTGATCAAGTAATCAATTACAAAATTACATTCATGATATTGGATCCAAAATAAGGCTAGAGACCTTAACTAATGCACAACAAATTGCTCAGCACAGACAATAAGACCATTGCATAAATTTAAACAAGATAGATTCCAATCAGAAAATCTTAAAACCAGTGTAGCCCACACAAGAAAAATAAGGTGAAAAAGTCATAGCGTCAAAAGAACAGCACCAACTTTCTTGTCATCTTCATCCAAACAACACCCCTTAGTTTCCAACACATCTGCAAGATCCTTGTTAATCGTATAAGCAAGTTCAGAATCCTGGTTAATCTCCTCCACAACCCACTTTGGCAGAGGAATCTTGAAAAACAAAATATAAAATCGTTTTTTACAAATTACAACTACAATTTGTTATCCACAACATCAATAACAATCAAATTTATCCACAACATTAATAACAATCACCTCTAATACATCTCTCTCTTTATTCTATCATATTTCTCAGTCTACAGGTCCCATACTCTCGGATAGCTTTCACTGGGATGAAGTAACAAAAGTTGAATTTATTCAGAATTGCAGATGTATTCGTGGGGATATAGGATGTATACACAATTGACCGTGCAGATGTAGTGTCTTCCGCAATGACTAAAATATCCAAATCAACAATACATCTCAACTTGAAATTAAAGAAGCACTCACATCTGGATCAACAAGCTAGGGTGCTCATAATTCCTTACATATACTCCACAATATATTACTCCTCAATTGGTACTACAACCAAAACAGTGATATATTATGATCATCTTCAATACTTAATTAACAAATTAAAAACTTTTTTTCTACCTCTCCAATCATCCATGTCTCCCCTACCTCTACAATCATCAAGTTTCACCATATCTTAAAAGCTTTACAAATTAAAAAATTTACAAGAAAATTCTCCAATTAGACAGAAAATTCACCATTACAAAAAAGGTATAACATGATGGAAGTAGAACCCAAGCAATTAAGCAAATAACTAATTTCATAAAATCCCAGAGGTACCTTAACTCAAGAAGCAGAGAATTTGAATATAAAAATGACGAAATTTATTGTTCTAAGAATTGAGAAATTTCCATGGATTCAGGTGTCAATCCTCGAATTGAATTTTTTTCAATGGTTCAACAAAAAAGAGGTAATCAAATTAAAGTTTCTAACAATTCAGGATTCCACAAATCTTCTCTCTCTTCCTCTGAGATCCATGGATGCACCTACATACCGATTCAAAAATTATCACATGCTTTCCTTCCATGAATCGAATCAACAAATTAATTACTGAATCTCAGCAAATAATCACGCATATTTCCATAAAACAAACTGAAAATATTTTTTCACCTTTAGAAAAAGGTCAACGGCTCGATAGAGTCAATTGCCATAGAGTCTGGCTCTATCAGGCAAAGCGACGACGAGGTTGTAAAATCTTCCCTGCTTTAGATTAGCATCGGAAGCAATTTCCTACAAGTAGCCATCTGCCTCAACGCCCAAAGAGAGAAAAAAAAAACACAACTACAACTCGCCGTCCGCCTTAACGACGCTGCCACCATGGGAGTTGCTGAATGAAACAATGGAATAACCTGGAATCGACGGCCATAACCTGGAAGATAGTGCCGATTTGACGTCGCCGGAGGGGGGGAGTTGTCAACTATCTTGCTTGTACGGGGTCCTTTTTCCCAAATTAGATTCAATATTACAAATATAATATTGATTGTGTAGGAAGGGCAAAAGGGGTAATTTCTCACTCATTTGGGAGTTGGACTTGAGGCATAAAGTTGGTGGGAGTCATTTGTTATAGGTTGGCCAAAGAGGGAGCCAACCGTAAAAAATCTCTTAATAATATATCCTTAATTACTATTTCAGAATTTTTTTTCTGACGTGTCATCTCTCATAGTTCTCTCTTTCTATTTTTCGAATTTTTTTAGAATCTTTACAATGTATATTTGACAATATTTCTCTTTCCTACGTGACTTACTCTAAATTTGTTTATTTTGAAATCCTGCCATTGATGTAACTGCTTATTTTATCTTTCTCTGTTTAATATTAATAAAAATTTGTGTGTAAAATTATTTCTCTCTCTCCGTTTTCTCTCTCATATCCCCTCTTCCTATCTCTCTCTAACCTATCTTCACTCAAACTGTTCTTCTCATATTTTCGTAACAATTATGTTTATATTTTATCTCTGTTACATCTGTTTCACTCTTTTTTCCATTGTTTCTGTCTATATTTTTCTCTTCCCCACCTGAGCAGTCAAAGGCAGATCTGTTTATGTCTATATTTTTTCTCTGTTACATCTGTTTCACTCTACTCTTTTTTCTATTGTTTCTGTCTATATTTTTCTCTTCCCCAATAAATCATGTTTGAAAGTGTAGGTTCCTTCGCAAATCTATTCAACAGCGCATTTGAAGATGTACAGGTGCGTTCTTTTACTCAATCTTATTGATTTCCAAGTCATTTTTTATCTGTTTCTGTTTTTTTCCATTGTTTCTGTCTATATTTTTCTGTTCCCTAATAAATTATGTTTGAAATTGTAGGTTCCTTCGCAGATCTATTCAACAGCGCCTTCGAAGATGTACAGGTTAACTTTCATGTATTTTTTTTTATCTCCGGCGTGTACACGTCTTTCTGGGTCCAATGTTTGCCCGCAAAAACACTGCCCTCCTCATCTGCGTTAGAGCCGAAGCTGATACCGGTAATTTCTTTTACTCAATCTTATTGACGTCTTTCTGGGTCCAATGTTTGCCCGCAAAAACACTGCCCTCCTCATCTGCGTTAGAGCCGAAGCTGATACCGGTAATTTCTTTTACTCAATCTTATTGATTTCCAAATTAGTGTTATCACTGTTTATTTTAATTAAATTTCCCCGATCTGTTATGCCTTTTTACCGAATTACTTTGTTATAATTTTGTAGCGACATTGGAATGATAAAATCCAGCAAGAATTTCCCGATCTGTTATGCCTTTTTACCGAATTTCTTCCCTTTTTTTATTATTAATTTTTCCAATACATGTATTGGGTTCATCGAATTTGGTGGGTATTTGTTTCTTCTTCCCATTCTTTTTAATATTACTTTGTTTGTATGTTTAATAGAATTGTAAGGAATTATATGTTTAATAGCTTGATTGTTTGCTTGATTGTTTTATAGGGTTATTAACATCAAATGTTTATGTTTTGTTTGTTAAAAACCATGGCTACTAATTCAAAAGCGATGTCTCCAATCCCATTTCCGCATTTTTTTTACATATATGATTTTGCCAATGACCATTTTCCTTGGAACACCTGTCTATTGTTATTGTTGATCTTATTTTACATCTAAAATTTGTTTTGTAATATTATCAACATTAGATGCAGCACTGATTGCAATAGTTGAAGGCTGCTTGCATCATTTAAATGTTAGTGGTTGTGAAGAAATCGGAGATGTTGGAGTAATACTTATTACAAAAGGCAGCTCTCAAATCATTTCTTTGGACATAAGTGTTCTTCAGGTTTTAAATTCAACTCATTTTTTTTTTTTTACATAAGTGTACTTTAGGTTTCAAATATACTGTCTATTACTTAATCAATGCATAATTTCACATTATTGGATAAAACATTAGACACTATAAAATAAGGTCTATTGTTGACCTTATTTGTTATATGAAATTTCTTCTGTTATATTCTCAGGATTTGAGATGCAGCACTCATTCCAACAACTCCAGGCTCCTGCTTGCATCATCTAAATGTTAGTGGCTGTGGTCAAACCGAGATGCTGGAGTAATAGTTATTGCACATGGCAGCCCTCAACTCATTTCTTTGGACATAAGTGTTCTTTCAGGTTCATATATACTCTGTCATACTTAATGAATTCAGAATTTCACGGAAAACATTAAACAATTTATACTCTGACAAAAATTAAATCACATATATAATTTAACAGTTAATCTTATAAAATTAATAAATCACTTTATTTAAATAATAATAATTAATTATTCATAGCAAATTATTTCCATTATTCTAATTGTTGTCTTATCTAAAAATTGATTATTCATTCATACTATTCACAAAGTTGGTTTTCAAACAGAAGTTATAAAACCACCACATTTATCTTATCTAATTACACAACAGTTTTTTTATTAACTGAACACCATTTACTGGAACTGTTTTCCCTATAAATAACACTCATCTTTTTTAACAAATAATTCACACCCTTTACACCTTTCCTTACTTTCTCTGGAATTTATTACGTTCCCATCACTACCATTCCTCAAATAATCTGTTTTTCAATTATACAAATTCTTATCACTACCATTCTTCATAACTATAATTCATTCACATGGAATCACATTTTGACCCATTACATATTATTACCTCTGAAAAGGAAACTTGGAGAGTCAAGGTTCAAGTTCAGCGATGTTGGATCGTCCCCTCTTTTGATGGTATCAATCCGAAGCAATTTTTAGAAATGTTACTCATTGATGAACAAGTAAGTGCTCATAATATTTAAATTATTTAATTATTTAATATGTATTCTTTCAGCACATGTGTATCCACCACGTTTTTTTATTGTGAAATTCGCAGCACTGCAGTACACATTTTTTTCTTCGGGAATTCGCAGCACTGCACTATTTTCATAAAATCTATATTTACTGAAATTCTCTATTTTAACATATCTCTTTCAACACTTCATTACTTAAACTCATTTTATTGAACCTCATTACTTTATTTTACAGCTAATGCAATTTTATATTTGTATGTAGAGCACCAAAATCCAGGCAACTGTACTTAAGTACCTAATAAAACGATATGAAAATATCGTAAGAGAAGGGGTCACGTACAATTTATACAACTTTGGTGTAGAAAAGCCTTTGGGACATATATTGACTACCAAACACCCTTACAAACTTACTTTCCATCACAACACAGAAATGAGAAGGTCTTCTCCATTTCAAGCAACACCACCTCAATTCGATTTTATTTCCTTTGATGATATAAGGTCGCAATCTGAGTATGAGGATAGAATTCTGCGAGGTAACCTCAATATACTCTTAATTTTATTATCAAAGTAATCAACAACTTATGTAATGGGTCCCAATTGTTGTTAACGTTTTTTTTTATTTGGATTGATTTTCATTATGATGTTCCACTGCTGTTTTTTTAGATGTAATGGCATGTGGTGTTCATATTTTTGACGTGAACACAGTAAGTGTCCATGGTAAGTTGAAAAAAAAAGCTGGAAATGATTGTTCAAGACAAATGGTATGTCCTCAATTATTCTATTTTTTCAATTATAATTAATACACATTACCATTAATGTTACATTGTTTAATAAATTGTTGTTATTATGTATTTAAGGTCCATATTTAAAATTTTGGGGAGAACATTAAAAATATGAACGTCAAAGGTAGGTAGGAAGACGGTAGAGAGAGGATAAAAATTGTTTAACAATATTAATGAATGTTATGTTGTATTTTTTTACATTTAATGGGTTATTTAATATATTACGAATTTGCAGATATTGATAGAGTTATGTCTATTTTGTACATTTGATGTTGATATAAATGATAATGTGTGAGAAAGATCACATTTACATCACAATAACTTCATAAAAATTAAAAGAATATTGAAGTGAACTTCACATAGAAGTTTGGCAAAAACTTGTGTGAGACCGTCTCACGGATCTTTTTCTGTGAGACGGATCCCTTTTAACCCATATTTCAAAATTTTGGGTAGGATAACCCATATTTTTTTCCAGATTTTGGTTTGTAAAAAAAGTGATAATGTTTAAATAAAAAGTGATAATATTTTTAACAAAGTGACTGTCACTTTTTACTTAAACACTATCACTTTTTGCTCAAACATTATCACTTTTTATATATGAGGGCCGTCTCACGGATCTCATTTTGTGAGACGGTCTCACCCAAGACTAGCCCTAGAAGTTTTTATAAAATATAGTGTATAGAAGTTTTTATAAAATACACTGTATAATATTTAGTATTGAAAAATATAGTATTGCCAATGATAGTTTCTAAATTTGAATGTGCAATTTTGGCCGTGCCAACGTAGAGTGTTGTGTGAATTAGTTTGGATGAAAATAAGTTAATGTATTTATAATATTTGAAAAAATTGTTTTAAGCACCAATACTTTGTTATATAATATCCACTTTTAGGGCGAACTCAATTAAAATGTGCAATTTTGGCCGTGAAGTAGACGATGGTTTGTAAAAACATTAATATTGAATTACATAATATTATTGCCCACGTAGACATTATTGAATATAAATATAATATTCCATGGCAAGTACACCCAAGGACCTGCAACTCAATTCTATGAATGACACTACAAGTGGTATTCATAACACTCCCTCTGAATATGAGCAGGTACTATTTATTGTGTCTGTAAATTTATTGAACATTTGTGTACAACATTGTGGAAATAATTACGCCATATTTTATATGTATCCAGGTTGCGTCGTCCTCCAGCAGTCATAACAAGGTTGTTGATCAGACAGATGTGCCACCACACTGTAACAAGAGAAAGTTAGTTGACGAAGATTGTGATGTGAATTCTGAATTGCCTGCTGACCCTGATATGTGTAAAACAAACTACCTGAAGTAAGTAGCTCAGCATTGACAGCAAATGATTCACAGAAGTTGATCGTATGCATTACCTATTACTGCATTATCCCTGTACTCAGTATCATTATTAGATGTAATTTCCTGTATTTAATGTAATAATTTGGCATATTATATTTATATTCAATAATGTCTACGTGGGCAATAATAACAACAATTTTAAATATGCCGTGAAGCAATATTTTTTATTTTATTTTTCATTATATGCAGCCTATTCAAAGATGATGATGTTAATCAGAGATGATGGTAACGAAAGATTGGATAGAGAGTTTGGTGGGTTAACATTCTCTCAATTTATATTTAATTTTTGTGATTCAATATATATGACATTATATTCCAAAATCTTATTTTTCTTTCCAGTTTCAATTTTCAGATTAATTGATTGTGAAGATTGCAGCTGGAGATTTCAGATTAATTGATTGTGAATTGATTTAATTGTTACTGAGTATTATTTGTAATTTCTACATTTCTCTGTGAACTTTTTTTTTTTTCCTTGGTTTAACTGTTATTATTTGTAGCTTCCACATTTTTAATTATCGAGTTATTAACAATGAGAAGAAAAGACATCCTATTGAATTTGTATAATTGTTGAAATTTGCAATTTCTATGACCCTAAATTTATTATGCAAATTTTCTAAAGAAACATAAAACTAAAATATGTGCATGGTAATAACTTTATAAAAAATTAAAGAAAGTTGAAGATAATTTTACATTGCTCAAATCAATTTAATTAATCTATTACATTTCAATAATTCATGATATTATGAATTAGCAAATTTTTTATATATAATATCACAAATTACTCCAAATATTAATCTTTTTATTTATTACCTTTTTAATTTTTCTTTTAAATAATTTATAATTAATGTTGATAATAAGTTAGTGTTATTATACATATAAATCAAAAAATTACTATGATTAATTTAAATTAATTATTTTAAATAAAGTGTTTGAATTTTATTTAATTCCGCGTAATACGCGGTACTGCACTAGAGACAAAAAGGTACGTGAAAAATAATGTCGAGAAAACCCGCATGAAATCTTTGAAATATTATTATTTTTACTGCACTAGAGACAAAACTTTGAAATCTCGACTGTTAATTGTCCCAGATCGAACCATAATATTTCTCATTATATCATTTGTTTATAACTTTAATTTATTGTGTTACGGTTCAAATTATACGTAGTACCAAGTTTATGCCTAATTTTTAATTCATTTATTTGTTTGACGAATTGCTACAATGATTTAGAGAGTTCTTTATTCAAAATATGCACGAAACTCGATCAGAATTCCTATCAAGGACGAAACTCGATCAGGATTCGTCGGAAGCAGAATTCCTATCAAGCACGAAACTCGATCAGGATTCGACGAAACTCGATCAGGATTCGTCGGAAGTCGAGAGCCGTCACCACAACTATTTTATAGGTAAAGTTTCATTCTTCTTATAACTCATTTTGATATATAATTAAATACTATATTATTGTTTATTATTAAGTATAAGAAGTCGACAACCGTCATCACAACTATTTTATTGGTAAAGTTTCATTCTTCTTACTATAATTCTAGAATATTGTAGATGAGATATTTAGGGATGGGATGATTTGAGATTCATTCCAATCCATATACTTTGTGTAGAATTATGGAATCATCTTCTTATTGTTTATTTTTGTACAGAAAAGAATAAATTCACCGATCCAATGCTCCAAAACCAGTGCGAAAATATTTGAGGGAGTATTTTTTTAAATCAAATCATCAATTCCTAATTGAAGACATGAACGTGTTGATTAAGACAATTTTATGTTTATTTGCATTTTGTAATTTTCTTAGATAACTTTTTTACTAGGCTCCTTTTAGCTTTTCCTATTTTAATTGTATATTTACATTTTTTTTAATACTAAGAACTATCTCTTCACTGCACTTTATTTGTCTGACAGAATATGTTTGTGGATCAGCAACTAAATAGATTTAGTATCATAATATTTTATTTTTACTTTTTTGGTAGATTAGTATATCATAATCTTTTTGTAATTTTTGGATTTATGTAGATTTAATATAATAATTTTTTTTATAATTACTATATAAATAATTTTGATATATCTTTAATACATATATTTGGATCTTTATTAAGAATACGTGTTTATAGAGCAGTGCCTTAATTTATTTAATGGTTTTGCCCACCATTGAGAAATTGCTCCAATCATTTGAAGTTTTATTAAGAATAGTATTTGCTCCAAATTAAACTTGATCAGAATTTCTAATTAATCAAAACTTAGTTTGTCGAGGGTCGAGGATTGTCATCACAAAATGTGATATATAACTTGCTGCTCAGATTGATGAAAATGGGTTTGCACAATTTTTTAAACAATGTAATTTTATATATTTTTTTTGTATATTTTTTTAAATAGTGTAATTTTTTGTTTTATTTGTATTGTACGTGTTAAATTTTTTTTTTCTTCAATTTTCTTCCTTTTTATGTTTTTTATTTTAATTATTCCCGCATATTATGCGGGTTGTGCACTAGTTTATATTTATTTATTTGTTCTTTCTTCTCTCTCCTTTTTTTTTCGATTTGTTTTCTTTTATACTCCCTCCTCCGTACCCCTATAAGTTTTCTATTTTCCTTTTATGTATGTCCCATAATAAGTTTCCCATTTCATTTTTTTTCATTTTTGGCATATGATTTTCTCTCTCCCAATCACGTCACTTACACTTTATCTATTATTTTATCATACTTCATCTCACACTCATCTATTATTTTATCTCTCATCATCACATCACTTGTACTACATCTATTATTTAATTATATTTCTTAATCAAAACAACCAAAAGAAAGGGGAAACTTATAGCGGGACGGAGGGAGTATTTTTCTTAAATTTTCTTAAATAATTGTTTCTTTATTTACAGTCTTCTTTTATATTTTTCTTAAATGATTAACTGTTTCAATTCTCGCCCCCTCCCTAAAAATTGTTTAAAAATTGTTTAAATAGCCTTTTGACTCAAAACATTATTTTTCTCTCAATTAAAAAATAATTTTAAAATTTTCAGTTGTGAACTAAAACTTTTCACAATTTACACATTAGTCTCCATTGTCCTCATTTGATATACCTAATTTATCTTTCCCGCAAGTCTATCTTTCTACCCCTTCCCCTTCTTCCATAATCGTTCATCCTCAACGGAAGCTGCACAAATAAACAGCAACCAAGCTTTTATTTCTCAATCAATTTCTGTAAAGAAAGGGCATTCTCGTTTACTCGTCCCCTTGTTCATGTCCAATCTAGTCAAAAGAGAAGCATAGCCGAAACGGAGTTTTCCATAGTTCGTGAAAATAATATACAAGCAACGTTAAAGGTTAGTTGTTTGATTGTGCCTGATATAACTCTATTTTTTGGGATGAATGTGGGGAAGATATGATGAATTTTGTTGTACATGAATTTGTGTTGTTTATGTGTTTGATATAATGCCTTAAAAAAATTAGTCATCCTTTTTGTAAGATTTATTTAAATTATATAGCCATGCAGAGCAGTTGCCTTTGATAGATTAAATTGCAACTCTTATACATGTGGCTCCCACCTTTGGAGGATGATACTATAGCTAATGAAGGCTCACTGCCTCAAATGACTTAGGTTTGTGATTCTTCTTCTTTCCAAAAAAATCATTATGAGCAACACTTATATTACAGGACAAAATTATAGAATTTTTGCATTATATGGAACATTGCGAATCAGTACAATATATATTGTTGCTACATTGCCCCTATGATCACTATATGAGTGCATTGCAACTTTAAGATGCTACATTGCCCCTAGAATTGAGAAATTTCTATATTTTCTTTTTGGTATAGAACAAACAGTTTATTTACTTGGGAAGCAATAACTATATACTTGTGTGATTTATTATTGAATAAGTTTCTTTCTATGTAGAGCCAATCTCTTTATAATAGTGTTATTATTTTAATTTTTTTGTGAAAGGAAGTGTTTGATAAGAAAATTGACAGAAACAAATGGCAGAATGCACATGAAGGAACACCACTTCTTTTATGAACTATTGGCTGAGTTATATTCAGAGAATTATGTGTGATTCAATTAGTAGAGAAATACTTTAGTTTCCTCCAACAGGTCTTGAAAAAACATAAAATAATAATTATAATAATAGTAGCTAAATGCAAAAGCATTGGAGACTTTTTGATGTGGCTTGGGTATTATATAAATGTGTTATGGGTTATGAGATTGATTTTGAAAGTAATGCTTGGTTATCTTACAAGTACTTGTTGTTCTAATTTTTATCATTCACGCATATTAACACACACATAAAGACACAAACATCACAAATAGAGGAAGCACACAGGTGCTGCAAGTGTGAAAAGTACAAAAGGAAAGCATTATTACTCCAGTCATCGAATTATAATGTGAAACCCTCTGCCCCTCCCACTTCAGTGCTCTAATCATCTTCACACTGGCCACTTACCCATTGAGTCGCTTCTTCCATAACATTGACTCGTCCAAGTTGGGAAATTTCCCTCTGCCCCTCCCACTTCTCTAAACACGTCGAATATCTTCTAGCTCAACTTATTTGCAATTTTATATATGCACATAAACACAAGTGGGTGAATGTGAGTACCACATCCTCAACGTAGGCTGTTTCCAGTCCAAATTTGCGTCTAGTCTCCAGACCAATAACCTTCACAATTCGACTCAAACCAAATTTGGGTCAGTATTCTCTATTTTCACTTTTCACATTTTTTGTTTATCAACCTGTTTTTCTTTTAAGGGGTTCTTTGAGTTACTTTTTTGTAATGTTCAATAATCTTTGTGTATGTAAAAGTTGTGTGCGGCTGTAGAAAAATCGAGCTTCTTTATTGTTTTTGTGATCTGGTTCACTTTAGATGTGTTTTAATTATCTAAAGTACAATTGTGTGTTACCATGTATTTAGATTATTGAACCTTACGTGACATTTTTTTTTTCACCTCATGGTTATTTATTAAATAAATGCCTTTTAGCTTGCTTTACGTGTGTGGGTGTATTTGATTATTTTCTAGTTCTTAACCATATAGGTGATTTAACATTTGATTTTGACTTTTCTATTTAGATGAATGTTGCTGCTCTGATTTGAGCAGAAAAATGCATTTCATAGTAGATAGTATCATCAAAGGGAATCTTACTATTAAGTATACACATACATACAATTTTTACGAACACAATTTTTGTTTAGTGCATTGTTTTTGCCCCAATTGTAGCACTTGAGTGTTTACAGTGTCCCTAAGAAAAATTATTTGGGATGTTTATCCAACACAATGCTTTGTTTTGGTAGATAGAAACTGCTTTGTGGTCCTCACTTTATTTTTGTATTTGCATGTTACTTACTAGATTGTATAGGTTCAACATTCAATATTAAGGGAGCTATGTAGTGCCCAACTGTCAGGAAATTGAGAAAGGACACTTGCTATCCATGTATCAAATTGAGAAAGGACGCTTGCTATCCATGTATCAAATTGAGATAGGACACTGCCCCAAAGCAATAATTGGATGGTTGTGTTTAATATCCATGTATCAATTTTACCAATTTCTCTGATTTTAGACGTAAGAAAATGGAAAAGATGTCTTTAATGCCATCATAATTTTTTTCCAATATTGGGTCTTTGGTTTTTTGGATGAAAATACTAAGTATTATGACTTACTCCATCCGTCCTACAATAACTTTCACACTTTCCTTTTTGGGACGTCCCACAATAACTTTCACACCCTTAAAATGAAAAATCCTTTATAAACCTCACCCTCACAATATACTCAATTTTACAGAAATGTCATTACTTTTTATCTACACATACACAAAAGTCAACTTATTCTTTTACTTTATACATAAAGTTTTACAAAATTATCACTCAAAACTCCACTCATTATTACACTTTCTTAATATGCGTGTCCATCTACCTATGAAAATTAACATGAGACGGAGGGAGTATAATTTATGTTCCAGTAAGGTCTTGCTAAAATTGATATTTGATACTTGACGAAGAGAGGGTTGTGGTTGAAATGATAAACCACTATTTCCCTTCAAGAGTCTCAAATATTTTAAGACCACGTACTACTATTCCACCATCATACCATTGAAAGTGTTGCTTTTGAAAATTCATTGTACATTTTTTGCTTCGGTATTCATATAGCTGATCACATGTGTATATAACCTACTGACGTATGGTGATTAGCCTCTTACTAATTACTGAAAATTAAATTTGCAGTCATTTGGAGTTCGCTGGTGCCCGTTCCATGGATTAACAAGACTCCCTGTATCCTTATGTTTCATATTTCCTCGTATACATTTGTCATTAAGTATAAACTCAAATTCTATATGGTTAAAGCTGTTTTTCCTTTCTTTTTAATTTAACCATTTCAATATAGGTTATATGTATTTGAATCATTCTTACATTTTTGTCTATGCATACCTGAGAGATAGTACTTAAAACTGTAGAATGGTATTATATCATTCGCCATCTTTGCATTTGTCTTTTTTTTTTTTTTCTAACTCCCTGTTAGTGATTCAATTCGATTGTACTCATTATATTAATGTGTTCATCTTAATTGTCTAGAGTTTGTAAAGAACTTCATTGGTCCTGGACTTCGATATCAGTTGTCCTGGATGTCGATAACAACACAATACTTATCAGATAATTTGCTGACAATCTAAGTTCTTAGAGAAGACTCAGTTGACTCTTTTATTAAGTCTCTTCAAGTTGGTGTTCATTAAGAAATAGACATGCTAAAACTATTAACATGGCAAATATTGCAAATATTCTCCTTAAGTTAATATGTTTGACAATGAAAGAGAAATTCGACATCAAGGTTTTTGAATTAAAGAATATATCATGTCCTCAATCGGTCTTTGTAAGCATGCTAGATTTTTATGTGTTTTATTTTTGTATATTAGTTATACTAATACTCATTCTAATGCAGATTGTTTGTGGTATGTACACTGTAGAGTACATGGATTTTTTGGTGGTTCAGGAAGATGTGTCTTGATTAATGGAGAAAGAATATAGCAATTCATATTTTTTTTGTCATCATTTTGATCCATGATGTCATGGACCGCAGATATTCATTTTGGCTCGATTATGTACACAATTTATGTTTAGTGAGAATTAAATGTTGAAATATGATGGACAACAAGCTACGGAGTCTTACGAAATATTTACTGGTTATACTTTAGTTTCGTTATTCATAACTCTTGTCCATTTTATGCATTAGAGTTAGTTGCGCCTTTTTGTATAAATAGGAGGATAGCTGCTCATTGTAGTTCAGTTGTTGGAGAATATTTTCGGGTTTTATCCCTTTCGTATATCTTGACGTTATTCTCGTTTGAATCAATGTCTCGTATCGGTTTTCTCGCATTTACACTATATCCCGCTGCATCAAAATATGTACACATCTGTCACTTTATTCTTTTGTGAATCAAATTTGTGGTAATATTTGGTCGCAGTGTTTGTTTAGTTTTAAAATACATCAAGTGTTATATCGTTTATCTATGATTATTATATAAAATGTGGATAAAAAAAATATAAATAAAGACCTAAAACACTATAAAATAGAGTAATGACCCGTACGATGTTATAACATAACGAGATATACAAAAGGTTTGAAAACTTAAGGAACATAATAGCAACCCATACAAACATTATATAACTTTCATCACCCTGTTTTAGACATGTTTAAAGTAATTAAGTGTATTTTGAATGTCATGATCATCGAGCAATACACATTGATCAATCGTTAACTCTTTTGCATTCAAGTTCTACTGTACAAGTGATGAAATTACATAATGTTTCTTAGTCAAACTTATTCTCACTATGAATAGTGTATATATAATGTAGATAGAGACATAGAAAGACTTGGAAAATTTAGAAAATAAAATAACCACTTGTAGTACATTAGAATGAAACGCGTGTCGTTAATCGTTGTGGACACAAACAATCACATATCTACTATACGACCACTGTATAAAGTCCATCATCTTATTTTACATATATTCCCAATATTAGAGTGGATTTTAGATGTCATATTCATCATACAATGCACAATTGAACATTCTTAACACTTTCATATTCAAAAGTCATTATAGAAGTCAAGAAATTTGATAATGTTTCTCAACCAAAATCAATTTCACACTCAAACTTAGTTTTCTTTGAATAATATATTCTAAAACCGCAAACTGAAGACCTAGTAAAAAACAAATTTTCATTTCCACTCTAAATTTAAATAACGACATGTGGGTCGTTATAACGATTAACGACACATATGTCCCTTTGACCACTTACTATTACAAATTCATCATTTTACCACTTTATCATGTTATTTACTATTTTGAACATTAAAAAACAAATGTAAGCATAATATAGGGGTTTGAAATCACTATAAATCTTAATAAGGACATAGGTGTCAATATAATAGAATACATGTCATTTTGGACACTTACAACTATGAATTCGGTCATTCTTTTGATAACACACATTATTTTACTAGAAATCACTAGAAATTGTAATAATGAAATAAATCGATGTTATAACGAAAGACACGTTGTTTATGAAAACTTACAACCATTATTCTCACGATTTTAAAATAAGGACTTTAAAATCTCAAATTTTTTACTCATATAAACTCCAAAGTGCTAATAAAGGGTAATTTGAAAAACTAAAATACTTGAACTTGGGCACATTTTCGTAGTAGACTACCACTTTTTAGCAATATTGACATAATTTATTCTAGGAATCTTCAAATGACTCTCTGTTGGAAGCATTAGAAACCAGTCTGACAGAGCTTTCCAAACATGTATGGATCCTGGACTGAATATTCACCAATGAAATCAGAATTTCGTCTAAAGTAGTCTTAAATGCTGGAACCACTCAGGGCAAATTGCCACCTTTCAGTAAAATCGACATAACTTCTGTTAGGAAACTCCAAATAATTCCCCGTTTGAAGCATTAGAAACTAGACTAACAGGGCTTTCCAAACATGCATGGATCATGGACTGAATATTCACCAATTAAATCAGAATTTCGTCTAAAGTAGTCTCATATGATGGAACCACTCGGGCAAATTACCACCTTCTAGTAAAATCGACATAACTTTGCTAGAAAACTCCAAATAATTCTCTGTTTGAAGCATTAGAAACTAGACAGATAATATTTGTGCAACATCAATGAAATATAATATTTAACGCACATTCCAATATAATAAAATTTTCAAAATATGAAATACCATCACATGTCTAGTGCAAGAAAAAAGGTTTTACAATAATAAAAACAAAGATTAGATCCTCTAAACATTTCTTATGTGTAGCCTAAGACAATGGGTTTGTACATTATCAGCAATTGTCCATTCATCTTGCGGTGGTAATGGGTATACAAATTCAGAATATGATTTTCTCCAATAAGAGGTCGTGTATACCCATCACCTCCACATTGTCTAACAGCGGCAATTGCATGGAAATTTTTCTAATTCAAATTGTTTACAAGTGCATGTCAAACAATTCAAATTAACAACATGTGTGTTTAATTCTTTACATACCTTCATACCATTTGACTTGTTGTACATCAAACACATTTTCTCCTCCATTGCTGGTGTCAGATGACTGCTGCATTGTGCCTTTCATGAAACCATCTTTGCAACATCAATCTAATATGCTCCAATAAACCCAAAATAGGAAATTTTTTCTTCATGTTATTTTGCAGATGCCATATGCGCGCAGTGTACATGATGTGCAAACTTAAAAACTTTTTGAAAAGCACCTGGAATACTACTTTTGCCACGGTCTGAGATAATTACCAACTCTTTCGCATCACCAGTTAGGTCCTTCAACTTACAAAAGAACCAAGACCATGAATTTTCATTTTCAGAGTCAACTATTGCCCATGCAAGAGGATAAATTTGTAGATTTGCATCTTGACATGTAGCTACAAGTAGAGTACCTCTATATTTGTTTTTCAAGAAAGTGCCGTCAACAGAAATTACAGGCCTAATTGAGGTTTGAAATCCTCGTATACTCTGTCCCAAGCCGATTTGCATCCGTCTCAATGGTTGTAAATGTACCTGGGTTTATTTGCTTTAAGACATCACAATAAGATGGCAATATAGCATAACTTGCATTTGGAGTTCCTCGTAACTGAGATACTGCAAATTCTTTAGCCATGTATATATGCCTTGGTGTAGCTTATGGAAATATTGAACTCACGACGAATATCATCTATTATGTTTCTTGGAGTGTATACTCGGTTAGGATCTTCAAACTTTGAAGTAATGTGGCTTCCAATAACTGAGTATGTAGCATGTTTGTGATCTTTACGTCTAACACTCAATGAGCGAATTTCAAACATGTCAGATCCTTTCATCTTTGTGGCTCGTAATCTCCAATTGCAGTTTTCATCAATACAAACAACACAATAAATGCTTGTGTTTGATTTCTTCACCTTAAACTCAAAGTGACATCGATCTCATGGAAAGTAATTGTAGCTTTGTTATCAGAGACTTTTTGCATTTGAAAATTTGTTTAACTTGAACGTCTTCACTTTCCGGAATCCTGACTGAAGATCCAACTTGGGTGGGAACTAAGTTCACTGCTAAATTCTGAACATTTATAGGAATATGATGTTCCTCCGAGGTGGTAGTGGTTATTAGACATATATAAATATCTTGTAAATCTTTATTTCCTTAGACAGAGTCATTTCTTTAAATTAGAGATATATAGTAGATATGTTTTGTATCTATAAATACTCCACACTCATGTATTCTTTACATTCATCCAATGAAATTATAATTTCCCAATTCATTGTTTCTCTACATGGTATCAACGAGTCGTACGGCTAACGCCTAGATCCGACACCCTCCCTTGTAGTCGTTGTCCGACGTCCAACGTCGTTCAAAACTCCCGGCTACCACCCTCCCACTCAAGATAATCTGTCTTCTTCACGGCATAACCTGTCCAAGAAAGTATAATTTTCTTCTTCCAAAACTCACGCCTGCAGCAACTATCTCTCAATACCCTCTCTCCAATTAACCTCATCCATATATTTCAAGAACACCCTTGTTCTTCCTTTCCCAAGCCCACGTGCGTGCTTTCTTTTAAAGAAGGTTTGCCTTCTTCCTCACTGTGCATCAATCCCTCACAGCATAACTACCCAAATCTTCCTTAAATATTTGCTGCCACTACTCCCCACCCCCCAGCATCTTTGCACAACCTCCGACACTGCATACTCCATTACTGCCCAGATGGGCCAGACCCACTACTCCACTGCAGCATGCACCCCAAACTCTGGTAAATACACCCCCGCATTTACACACCCACCCCACTACTACATACACCTCACCCAGTATACACACCCACCCTGCTGGTACATACACCACATCCGTCCACTCTGCTATTTCACAGATCCCCTCTCGCCCCTAGATCTTGGACTCCGGGGCCTCTCATCATATCACAACTCACCCCCATAATTTATCTGTTTCCTCTCCATATTCCGGCTCGGATGATGTCGTCATCGGTGATGGTAACGGTTTACAAATTTCGCATATTGGTTCCTTGTCGTTTCCTCATGTTAATATGCTTAAATTCTCAAACGTCCTTATTGTCCCACAAATGGCCAAAAACCTTATCTCTGTTTCAACCTTGTGTCGAGATAATGATGTTAACATTATTTTTGGTTCCACTTATTTTCAGATGCGGGATGGCAAAACGGGGACCATTCTCCTCACGGGGAGTCGCGTAGATAATCTCTACGTATGGCCGACTCGAGCATCTCTTAACCCCACAGCCTCCATCTCGGAAAAACAACCATCACCCATCTGGCACGCTCGTCTAGGTCATCCGTCCTCTAAAATCCTTTCCCATACCTTATCCAAGTATAGCTTACCTATCACGAACTCAAAACTGCATTATTGTGATTCTTGCAACTGTATTAAAAGTCATAAACTTCCTTTTTACGATTCAAGCATTATATCTAGTTCCCCCCTTGAGGTTCTTTTTTCTGATGTTTGGTCGTCCCTTGTCCTGTCAATTGAAGGCTTTAAATACTATGTCATTTTTGTTGATCACTTTAGCAAATATATATTGATTTACCCTCTAAAACGCAAATCTGATGTCCTCCCCACCTTTACATCCTTTAAAAGCATCGTAGAAAACTTCTACAACACCAAAATCAAAACCCTTTATACTGACAACGGGGGCGAATTCATTGCCCTACGATCCCTCCTTCAAACTCATGGTATATCTCATCTCACAACTCCTCCCCACACCCCTGAACACAATGACATGTCTGAACGTCGTCACAGACATGTTGTTGATACTGCCTTAGCCCTTTTACATCATGCCTCTATGCCCCTTACATATTGGCCTCATGCAGTTTGTGCTGCTACCTATATTATAAACCGTCTACCAAAACCCAATCTTAACATGTTGTCCTCATATCAATTCCTTCTAAAACAAACTCCCAACCTAGCCAAACTTAGAGTTTTTGGTTGCTTATGTTATCCTTGGCTCCGCCCCTACACTTCCCATAAATTAGACCCTAGATCCACTCCATGTGTCTTCATTGGATACTCTACTACCCAAGCTGCTTATCTTTGTCTTGATTTAAAAACCAACAAAATATATACCTCTCGTCATGTTCAATTTGTTGAAAATGTCTTTCCTCTAGCCACTCCTAAAACTGCTCCTGATACACCCCCTACCTTAACAGATACACCCCCCAATATGCCAGACACACCCACTGTTTTAATTTATCCACCCCCTGCACCCACCAATACACCCCTGGCCCCTTTCCCCAATCCTACCCCACACACAAACCTTACGAATACACCCCCTCCCCAAAATATACCATCTCTCGACGAGAATCCAGCCCCGCCACCACCCTCATTCCCTGCACCCCCTGTTCCTCTTAATACACCCACCAGCCCAACGCCCAGTCCTGTTGCACCCCCCAGATTACTAAGTACACCCCCATCAACTCCAAACCCTAATTCCACTATACAAACTCTTGATCTCGAGTCGCCAGATGCTCCCTCACTGCCATCCCCACCTATACAACAACGAACTCGAATGGTCACTCGAGCCCAAAACAGTATCTTCAAACCAAATCCGAGGTATGGTCTATCTTCTACTTTATCTTCTGACACTGAACCTAGCTGCGTCTCTCAGGCATTAAAAGATGTACGATGGAGGGAGGCCATGTCATCTGAATTTAATGCCCTTCTAAAAAACGGTACTTGGGATTTAGTACCACCTGATGATTCTGCAAACATTATTGGTTCGAAATGGGTCTTCCGCATCAAACGGAAACCAGACGGTTCCTTAGACAAGTACAAAGCTCGACTTGTCGCCAAAGGCTTTCACCAACGCCCTGGGGTTGACTTTTCTGAAACATTTAGTCATGTGGTCAAACCAGCAACCGTTCGAGCAGTCCTGAGTATTGCAATCACCAAAGATTGGCCACTTCGTCAGTTCGATGTGAATAATGCTTTCCTTCACGGTTCCTTAGCCGAATCTGTATTTATGGCTCAACCACCCGGGTTTGTTGACAAAACCTTCCCTACATATGTGTGCAAATTACATAAATCCATCTATGGCCTAAAACAGGCACCTCGAACTTGGTATTTTGCTCTTCGAACCTTCTTGGAGAGTATTGGTTTCATTCACACCAAATCTGATGAGTCTCTCTTTGTATACAACAAATCCGGTGTAACTGCTTATTTTCTCGTGTATGTTGATGATCTAATCCTTACAGGAAACAACACCTCGTTCCTCACAAAAGTGGCCTCAGACCTTAGTACAAAGTTCTCTGTCAAAGACTTAGGCTCACTTTCCTATTTCCTAGGTGTGGAAGTGCTCCGTACTAAGAAAACTTGCTTTCTCTCCCAACGTAAGTATATCATTGACCTACTCACCAAATATAATATGCTCACTTCCAAACCTGTCCAAACCCCTCTCTCCACCTCTACTCGTTTATCTCTTTCTGATGGAACACCGCCCACTGATATCACCTAATATCGTCAAGTTCTTGGAAGTCTCCAATACCTCCAACTTACTAGACCTGATATTGCTTTTGCTGTGCATAAATTGTCTCAATTCATGCATGCTCCCACCACAACTCATTGTGGCACTGTAAAACGCCTCCTTCGATATCTTAATGGAACTAGAGATGTTGGAATTACCCTCCGCCCCAACCCATCTGACTCACTTCACTGCTTTACGGATGCTGATTGGGCAAGAAATACTGATGATCGTACGTCAACAAGTGCATATATTGTCTTTCTTGGACCAAATCCCATCTCCTGGTCTTCCAAGAAACAAAAGTCGGTTGCTCGCTCCTCCACTGAATCAGAATATCGGGCCATTGCATCAGCTGCCTCTGAGGTACAATGGTTAAAATCTCTCTTTCAAGAACTATGTTTTACCATCAAAACTCTCCCTGCCATCTACTGCGACAATATTGGTGCGACGTATCTTTGCTCCAATGCGGTTTTTCACTCTCGAATGAAACACATTGCCATTGACTATCACTTTGTTCGGGATTTGATCAAAACAACTCAGTTACGTGTTTCACATGTGTCTTCCGAAGACCAACTAGCCGATGCTCTCACAAAGCCTCTTGCTCGTTCTCGTCTTCAAATGCTGATGATCAAGATTGGACTCTCCTATGGTACTCCATCTTGAGGGGGCGTATTAGACATATATAAATATATTAAGAGATATTATATATATCTTGTATAATATATTTTATATATCTTGTAAATCTTATACAACTGGTTCTGCTACCTCCACCCTCTCATAATTTTTTGCACCTATAATTTGTTTCTCATCATTCCATCCTGTATCATTTGTTTCTCTTTGTTCAAAAGAATCCCTTTCCCAATTGAGCACCGCATCTTCTTCTGTATTTTCATCTACATCATTTGATTAATTCAATGGAAATCCATCTTCATGTACTGAATCACTGGCATCTGGATATCTGAAATTCTCAACATGATCCAAGATCTCTTTTGTGATAATAGACACACAAAGTGGTGTTTCTTTGCATACAGATATGTACCACAATACATTGTTGTCACAATCAATTTTCATAGGAGGGATTGGGACATTACATATTCCAGGAACAAGTGCTGCAAACATAGAGTCAATGCCCAATGATTCTCCAACTTTTGCATATAACTCTACACAATGCCGGTCCTGAGATTTTGTAGGCCTGGGGCGAAAAAAAAAAAAGGGCCCCTTTTCTAAAAAAACATCAAATAAAATAAGTGAAATATTGGATCTTTCTCAACTAATATATTTCTTGTTTTATCAAGACTATCCAAAATTGGAGGGTCATAAATATCTAATTCTAGCATCGGAGTTAGTTATTCTTCATCGACAATATTAGATTCATTTTCGTTTATATCATCATTTAAATTATTTATATCTACATCCACTGTGAGACTAGTTTGCCCATTCAAATTATTTTTGCATCTATGTTGTTTAGTTCTAGTCCACTATTAACAATATCATTCAAGTATTTTAAAAAGACTCTTGTCCTAAATTTTTCCAATGCTCCTTTTTGTGATAAAATTAGTTGTTCAAATCTCTTTCTTTTTTTTCTTTTCTCACTACTAAATTCATTTTTATAGAAAACATATTTATATTAAAAAGTAAAACTTGATAACTAAATAACAACAAGTCAAATAATGAATATTCAATAAGTAAAAAAATAATAATAACATAAATAATAAACAATAAATAAATGAATAATATAACTTTGTGATTGTGGACCGTGAAACACTGAAAGAGAAAGTCAAATGTCCAATGTAATCATCCATACGATGTTCAAATGAGATAAATCACTTGGATGCAATAATATATTATATAGAATAAATAAATCAAAAGATTGAAATGGAATGGAATATAAAAGTGAAATTCCTAATTTATAGGTACAGTACTATCCTACCTTATTAATTAGATATTATTAATTAATTACTAATTAAGAGTAAATAATTGTGTTTGGTATTAAAGTAATGATCAATTTTCAAGAATATAATTAATGCTAGCTTATTAAAATAAATTATCTTTATGCACTCAGATTAATTATTATGTTTATCTCTTAATTTTTTTTAAAAAATATTAATTACAGTATAAGATTATATATATATATATATATATATATATATATAAAAAGTAGGCCCCCAAAAATTCGGGTCCCGGGGCGGTCGCCCTTCTCGCCCTGCCTCAGGGCCACCCCTGACTCTACATACGTACGAAATGGTTTTAGAAATGAGAAGTGGTATCAAATTTGCTCGACCAGTCCCTCTGTGCTTCCACGTCCATCCGCCATCATCTTTCTCTTCAAAAATATATACCATATTCATAACAAACTGTAATCCACAATGTATCGCCATGAGCCATAACTACAATATAACAGCTTATATGAATCATCATAGTTTTATTTTAACTGATCATGTTACCGCCGTAGAGGGAAAAAAAAAGAGACAAGAAGAAAGTGGCGCAAAAACATGAAGAAAGTGGCGTGAAAGCATGAAGAAAGTGGCGTAAAAAAAACTGCCATAATATTGTGTACATTAATAAGAAAGCCCTAAATTAATATTTATCTTGATAAACGCCACAAGACATCATTATTACACAAAACCCCAATTTTTTAAAAGAGGGTCATTTAAATAAAAAATTAAGAAGAGAGACTTTTTAAATTAGGTATATCAAATGAGGACAATGGAGACTAATGTGTAAATTGTGAAAAGTTTTAGTTCACAACTGAAAATTTTAAAATTATTTTTAATTGAGAGAAAAATAATGTTTTGAGTCAAAGGCTATTTAAACAATTTTTTTAAGCAGAAGAGACTACGGGAACTAATTTCCCAAACTTAAATAAAAATAACAAAGTAAAAAGTAAAAGAATATTAAAGAAAACGGTAAAAAAGAGAGAGGAGAGAGAAAACAAATTAATTTAAGAACTGTCTATAAAAAGAAAATCTTATTTAAAAAAATAATTAAAAAGGGAGAAAGAGGAAGGAGGCGAGAACTGAAACTGAAACAGTTAATCATTTAAGAAAAATATAAAAGAAGACTGTAAATAAACAAACAATTATTTAAGAAAAATATAAAAGAAAACGTTTAAGAAAACCAATAGAAAAAAAAGGAAAGGGAAGAAAGAACAAATAAATGTAATTCTAAGAAAATTCGAAAAATAGAATGAGAGAACTATGAGATGTCAATCAGAAAGAAAAGATTCAGAAATAGGTAATTTAAGGATAGATTTCTTTTTTTTTTTTTGACGGGAAGGATAGATTTCTTTTTCTCTCTCTCATTCTTCTCGCTCAAAACATGCGGTTCCTCCTTTTACTCTCTTATGCATTCGTCCAAAACCATATTTTTTTCATTTTTATAATTTTGCTTTAAATATTCATATTTTATATTTTTTTAATTTTTAATTTTATTAAAAATCTGCTATATAAGTTTTTTTTTTTCCTTTTTGTCCGTATTTTTTTTTTCTCTCATTATCCTCTTTCTCTATTATTTTCTCTTATCCTTTTTTTTTTTAAATTTTTTTTAATTTTTATGAGTCTTACAGTTATGTTTACGGTTTCTTTTTATAGTTTTTTTTTAAATATCTTTACTATTTATTTTAATGCTAACAATTAATCTTTTATTTAGTTTTATCTGGATTCAATTATCTCTTTCTTTTCGTCTTTCTTTTTCTAATTCTGTACCGTCTCCTCCATCATTCTTTACATAACTCTAACACCCTCAATTTTCCACTCATACTCTTATGTTTCAATTTTTGTATCCTATAAAATTTTTGTATTTTCATTTTTACTTTTTTTTTACTGATTCTTTTTCTTCGTTCATTACTGGATTTTTATTAAAACAAGGTAATCTTCTATTTATCTTACTTGAATTCACTTTTAAATTTTTTTCTATTTTAATTGTACTAACCATATATTTAAGTGACAACACCCTATTTTCATTGTTTTAAATTTTCTAACTCTTTAAATCATTAATCTTTTTTTATACCGTATTTCCACTGTTTTAAAATTCTTTAACTCTTTAAATCATTAATTTTTTATACTTACTATTTCTTTTAAATTATGAACACCGTACTTCTCTTCTCTTAATTCTCTGGTAATAAATTGTTCTCTTTTATTCTTACTTTCTCCTCATGTCACCTCTATTTTGCATTATAACCTTGATGTCGAATTTTAGAGAAATTTCAAATTAAGTATTAAATTTAACAACAATAATATTGTATTTTATGTTTCTTTGTCTTTTATAATTTTGTTAGACAGTGTAATTTCTTTAATTATGTGGTAAAAAAACATGTTTACTTTCATTATTTGTATTTCATACTTTAGTTTCCTCAACTCACATATTATTTTTACAAAAAATTATTTGAATAAGTAATTTTAGATTTCAAAGTTTTTGACAAATTTTGTTAGCATTTTACATTATTTTGTAATATAAAAGAAATTGTGAATTGCTTAAAAAAATTATATGCCCACAAATTGATATAGTGGTTTGAATGAAAAAGTGTGTTGAGATATTTGCTTTATAATTATAATGAGTCAAGTTGAATAGATCAATAACACTGACTTTAATATTCAAGAGTAACTTTCATACTATATATTAATTCATTTTTTGAATTAACATGGATTTTAGAAGAATAACATTTTTTAGGTTAAAAATGAAGCAAACCAACATAAATAGACTTTGAAGTACTTGAGTGGATAAATAAATATGACTTTGAAAAAGAAAAATGATACTCCGTATCTTTTAATTTTAGGTCACTTTTACTACTTATATAAGGTGTTGTTTACAAATTCATTTTATTCACTCATGAATTTTGAATGCTTTTGTAAAGTGCTACTCCCTCCGTTCCATACTTGAATGCACATTTTACCATTTTGGGCGTCCCATACTTGAAGGCACATTACCTAAAATAGTAAAAACAATTTTAAACACTCCCCTTAAAACATCACAATATTACAACAAATGCCACTACTTTATTACTATTTATAAAGTTGAAAAATATTTACTACCCCACTTTAGTAACTTCTAAATCTAGCACTTAATACTGATATTTTCAGTTAATGAAATTTGCAACTCATTTTATGTACAATCTTTCTACTTCATGATTGTACATATTTGAGTCACGTCTGCATTGTTGTTACTTGTATGTAATTGTACTTATTTTATAGCATTATTTAAAAAATGAGAGTAATTATTTAAATTCCCGCGTAGTACGCGGGTCATGCACTAGTTTCCCTATATTTTACTCTTCCGTTTCACTATAAATTTCTGACTTTTTCTTTTTTGAATGTGCGATGGTGAGAGAGAAAATAATAGATGAGTATTAGATGAAGTATGATAAAATAATAGATAAAGTATAAGTGAATAATAGATGAGTATTAGATGAAATATGATAAAATAATAGATAAAGTATAAGTGATGTGATTGAGAGAGAGATAAAAGGAAAGTGAGAAACTTATAGTGGGACGGAGGGAGTATTATTTTTTAAATTAAATATTTTTTTTTAGAAAACGGATGGAGTACTGTCAATTTACAGTGTCGCCCTCAAGAATCCACTATATAAAGGAGGAAGTTGGGAAAACTAAGGAAGTTGAACTTCAAATCCCCTCTTTCTTTGTTTGGCCGAAGAAGCAAGATCAACATTTTAGTTTTAATGACCCATATACAACTCAATAAACCCCACACTGCCTCGTTTGATAAGCTGAATAATCTCCTCAAAAAATGTGGTCTCCATTTCAATCTTCTCAACGAAATTCTCGCACAAACCATCACTATCGGCATCTTTCAGCAGGACTTGGGCTGTCGACTGCTGGACGCTTATGCCAAAATCAACAGAGTAGTCGAAGCCCGGAAGGTATTCGATCTAATGCCGAGTCCAGATGTGAGCTCATGGAATTCTCTTCAGAATGTTTACCTAAAAAATAAACAGCCCAGGAAAACGTTAATCATATTCTCCCAGTTGATATCGTGTGATTTTGTGAGACCCGATTCTCATTCCATGGTTTCTGCTCTCTCTGCTTGTGCACGAACCAGGGACATAAGAAATGGAAGTGTAATCCACGGGATGGTGTACAAGTATCTCGAAAAACCCAGGCCCAGCGTGCATAACGCGCTAATCGATATGTATGGTAAAACTGAAAGAGTTGATTTGGCCCAACGCGTTTTTAGTAATATAAAATTTAAGGATCTTGTTATCTGGACTAGCTTACTTAATGGATGCATTTTAAATGGGGACGTGGAATGTGCTAAGAAAGTGTTTGAGGAAATGCCACAGAGAAATGTGGTTTCGTGGACTGCAATGATTGTAGGGTATGCACGCAGGAAGAATCCAATGGAGGCATTTGAATTGTTCATAAGGATGAGGCGTGAAGATGTTGATTGTGATCCCAATACTTATACTATTGTTGCATTGCTTTCTGCTTGTGCAGATATTGGGGCACTGAATTTAGGAAGTTCAATACATGGGTACATAAACAAACGGGCTGGGTTTGTTTTGGACGTTGTTGTGAATAATGGGTTATTGGATATGTATGGAAAAAGTGGAAACTTTGATTCAGCTGCGAAGCTATTTGACAGTATGAGGAGAAAAGATTTGTTTTCATGGACTTGCATGATATCCAGTTTGGCATTAAATGGCAGAGGTAAAGAGGGGCTTCTGGTTTTCGAATCAATGGAAGAATCTGGTCTAATTCCAAACGAAGTTACTTTTCTATCAGTTTTATCAGCTTGCAGCCATGCTGGATTAGTTATTGAGGGAGAGAGATTATTTAAGAGATTTGTAGATGGGTACCACATGAAGCCCCGAATTCAGCATTTTGGGTGTATGGTGGATCTTTTTGTTCGGGCAGGACATATGGAGAAAGCCATACAGTTGATCGAGAGGATGCCCATGAAACCAGATGCTGTTATCTGGAGATCCCTTGTCGTTGCTTGTTTAGGACTTGGGAATTTAGAAGTTGCTGAAATGGTTGGCAAGAAAGTGATTGAATTGGATCCTGATGATGACTCAGTGTATATACTTCTTTGGAGTATATATCGCTCGAAAAATAGGTGGGAGGATGCTTCAAGGGCAATGAAAATGATGAGAGATAGAAGAATTAAAAAAACGCCTGGTTGCAGTTGGATTGAAGTGAATGGTGTTGTTCATGAGTTCGTAGCTGCAGCTTCCCAGCACTATGTCTGTGAGAGTATAGTGATTGTTCTTGATGGTGTAATTGAAGAATCAAAATTTGATACAGATGTTTTCTTTGAATGGACATGAGACTCTGTAGGTTGATGGGTTAATCAAGAATGCTGCTTTCATAATATAAATAAATCAAAAGAATGAATAATGTTTCTTGGAAAGTGCTTGTTGATGGAAGTCTGGGCGATTATTTTAATTTTCTATTTGGTTTCTCGGAGGGATAGTGGGCCCAACTGCACGATCAAATTAGTAAAGACCCGTTTTTTGATTATAGAGAAGTTGGCATTTTTTGTGCACGAGGCATTGACTCTGGTTTTGACATACATAGTCTGCTGCCTTTCCTTTAGGGTCCTTCTTCCACCCACCCTGTCTGAGGGAGTCATGAACTTCAATGCTGGCTGGGATACGATACGAAGAGTAACTTCATTCATAGTAGGCCGGGCTGACCCCAATTTTGAAAGTAGGCTCATACCATTTGACTGAGTCTATGTAGTTGATGACCTATTGAATGAATAGGAGACTTGAGTAAAGATTTTAGTACCAATTTTTTTTTTAAAGATCAGAAAGACTCGAACTCTCACTATCGCCACCTTCATCAGGAACTAACCGCCGTTGTCTCCACGAACCAAGCTCAGTCGCCTGCATTGATTAAGGTCTGCCAGTCTTCCTTCCTTTCCCCTCTGCTCTTGAAAGTCGTTGTTTACGTACACATTCTTTCTCTGCTGACTAGCCCATATTTAATCTTAACTACAAAAGTTGTTTATTGGGAATTTGTTTGGGATATCTGCAAGGGTCAGTTTGTTGGAATTGTTAGTGCATCAGATTTCATTTTAACTCTCAAGTTTCATCACATTATTATTTCTGCAATTCGAAAGGATTAGTTTATTTGGATGTAGCTGCCTAAATTTTCACTTCATATTCATTTATTTTCACTTCATTAATCACACCAGATTTCCATCTAATTATTTTGGACTAGCTAGCAATAGCATGCACTATTTATCTGTTTGTGAAAGTTGTGAGATATTGATTCTCTATTCTTAGATTTCTCATCTCCTAAATTGCTTTTTAGAGGTTTATAATTATAAATTGGCTCTGAATTCTAATCAATTAAAATGTTGGTTGAAGATAGAGCAACGAAGAGATGGACGTAATATCTGAATATCAGGCTTAGCCATCCACATAAATTAGATAGATTGTAGAAAGACAAAACGAATATCAGGCTTAGTGTCCTTTTGCCACTTCAAAATTTTAGTATCCTTCTTTTGCCAGCCCAAAAACTTTGTATCCTTCTTTTGTCAGCCCGAAAACTTTTTGTCCTTCCTTTGCCACACCCCTATAGTTAGTGTCCTAAAAAAACAAATTTACCGCAAATCAAACACCAATATTAAAATAAATTGCAATTGAAACTTTTGGACAGTCCCTCTTGCCCGGTCTGATGTGGCGATTTTTGACTTGGCATTCCCTTAAAATCATACGACATTGTTTTAAATAATTAAACCGCATAAGATGCCAGGTAGCCACGTCAGACTCGGGCAAAAGGGGGACTGCATGGAAGTTTCAATTACAATTTTTTTAAAAATTGGTGTTTAATTTGATATTATCTAATTGTCTAGATTAAACTGACTCGGAAGAATATATGGATAGAGTTCATTTCATCAAGTCTTACCATTGAGTATCTAGAGATTGCTAGTTTCTACACCCTTGAACATTTTGTCATTTTCTTGGTGAATATAGGCATGTAGGCATCTAAAGCTGATTTTGATGTTTCTTAGCCGTTAAAGTGGACCGGAAATGGAGTTAAATTCAAAGATCTGATCTCAGCAAGTTGACTTTGAAAAAAAAGCCTCTTTTAAAGATCGGTTCATACCTTTCAAGTCTTGAAAGCCTGAGTGTGTATGCAAGTTATGGCTTGGAGCAGCTATAAGATAAATCCTCTCTGTTTCATTCTCATCTCCATATACACAAACTCTCTACTCCTTGGAGAAGCTACTCCGGTGATCGACAGAGATGGGAATCAGCTTCGGGCAGGAGTCGACTACTACGTATTGCCAGTTATTCGTGGCAGAGGAGGCGGCCTTACTCTAGCTACCACTGGAAACAAAACTTGCCCACTCGACGTTGTCCAAGAGCAATCAGAAGTAAAAAATGGCCTCCCGTTAACTTTTCAACCTGTGGATCCCACGGAAGGCGTGGTCCATGTATCAGCTGATCAAAATATCAAGTTTTCTGCTGCTTCAACATGCGTTCAATCCACAGTTTGGAAGCTGGATTACGACGACTCAATCCAAAAATCTGTCGTAACAACAGGAGGAGTCGAAGGGAATCCGGGGCGTGAAACTTTAAGCAACTGGTTCAGGATTGACGAATACGAAAGTGGGTACAAGCTAGTATTTTGCCCTGGGGTATGTGACATTTGCAGACCTAGATGTGGAGATGTTGGCATTTCAGTGCAAGATGGACAGAGGCGTTTGACTCTGGTTTTGACAAATGGTGCTGCCTTTGGAGTTGTGTTCAAAAAAGCTTAAACTTGACGATCACATCAATTTATAATACTGGCACAATTTACTTATTTCTACTGTATTTCATTTAGCTGTGAGAATTAGTGCAATAAAAGCTGTAAGCTTGGAATACAAAAGGGATATGGATAAAGTTCCTTTGAATCTTCCAAAGTTTCATCTTCTTGCCAAATAGCAAATATCAGTACAAGATCTTTAATTACCAGAATTTAAATTTCATTGATTTGGAGTTTATATATTTTTTCATATCTGTAAATATTTGACTGTATCTCATAGTATAGGCTAAATATATGGTGGTACGGGGTCAATCAAAAAATTGTACAAGGTCAATATTAAAAGATGGTGTAGACTAAATAGTTATGGTGGTATGAGCTGAAATAGTTATGGTATGAGCAGAATATATGGTGTTGTGGGGTTAATTAATAGGTGGTATGAGGTCAATTAAAAGGTGGTACAGACTGAATACATGGAGCTCGTCACCGCCGTACGTATTTCCACTCAGTTCATGTTGAATAATTAAACTAGATTAATTTAATCAAAGTTATTAATTCGTTATGAATAATTTTGGAGGATGCATGAATGGCCAGATTCATGAATATCTCTTGTTTGATTAATTAGTTATTCGTGCATAGTATTAAATATGGCTCACGTATTTGTGTAAAATACATCTTGGGTATCTCCTATAAATAACTTGTTGAGTGTCAAACAATTGTCCCACATCGAAGTGTAACTTGTTGAGTGTCAAACAATTGTCCCACATCGAATTAGCACTGAAGGATCATTGAATATAAAAGGGGGACTAGTATCTCCGTTGGTATGAGGCCTTTTGGGGAAAACTCTAAAGCAAAGCCATGCGGGTTATCGCCAAATCATCATGTAGTACTGGCATCGATGCCTTTTGGTTCATATTAGGTTCATTCATCAGTTTCATGGCTTCAAAGCCCTGATATCGACTCCTTATCCTTTCTTGGATTCCTTTCTGGAGTCTTTTCTCTCATTTCTCTGGTAGACGAGCCAACATTTTTGTCTTCTCTTGATCATCAAGGCCATCTGTTCTTTTAGACTCATGTCTGATCCTCCTACTTCTTCAGTGTTTTGGGAAATTTTGCCAGATGAGTTTCCCGTGGCTCTTGCACTGGTAGATGCTTTTAAAGCTACGGTTTTCATGGAGGATGGAGTTTGAGCTTGATCTTCATTTTCTGAATTTTCGTCTCTCTCCAGATCATACTCATGGGCTTTAAGGTTTTGGAATAAGGTCTGAGCAGTCCAGTTCTTGATATCCTGAGTATCCTTGATGATGGTCTTTTTGAGTCTCCACTTTTTAGATAAAGAGTCCAACACTTTTAGATTCTTCTCTCTATTAGTGTACTTCTTGCATAGGCACTCAATTTCATTGATAATCTTGGTGAATCGATTATCCAGCTGGTCGATGTTCTCTTCTGGTTGCATCCTGAAGTGTACAAACTTCTTGACTGCAGTTGAGAGCTTGCTCTCTTTGATTAATTTTGTTCCTTCACATAGGAGTGCCAGAGCATCCCACATCTCTTTAGCTGACTCGCAGTTGAGTACTTTTCCTATGTACTCATTTGGAAGAGTCTGCATAATGTAATCTTGAGCAATGCTGTCAAGATTAGCTTGCTTCTTAATTCATTTCTTCTGGAGTGAGATCCTTCATCGGTTTGGGGGCAAGTTCTCCAACTGGAATCTCTGGATCACCATTTGCAGTATTTATAGCCATGATTGTGATTGGCCCTTCTGTGATCACCGACCACATCTTGTAATGGACTGAGCTGAGATTCTTCCTCATCCTTATCTTCCAGTAGTCATAGTCTTCTACTAAGAACTTAGGAAGCTTACACATATTAGCACTCATGCTGTATGAGTTTTCAAAAGATATAGATCTGTTCAAGAGGACTACAGACAGACTCCCTCAAGTCTTCTGATATTCTAGAGACAGTAGTCCGTTAGAACCACTACTCTGATACCACATGTTGGTCCCTGAACGAGTAGTGAATGGGATTAAAGTCTAGAGGGGAGGGGCGAATAGAATTTAATTTATTTTTTGACTAAAGAGTTAACCTCGTATGATTCACTAAGTCAGCTGGACTACAAGTCTGATGGTCCAGATGACTTTTAGTGATTTGATAGAGTTTCAAGTATGCGGAAATGTGTAGGCCATTTTGTTTAGACTCGTTCACTTATCTTTTATAAAAACTCAATTAATTAGTTCGTATGAAATACTCAGCTGATGCTGGTTTGAAAGATTGATGGCCTTCGATACCAAAACAGTTTAAAACAGAGTATACACTATAATAGATATAAATGAAATGACTAGTAAGTAAAGTGTAAGTAAGTAAATGACACCGTAGATTTATAGTGGTTCGGATTGCAGGTCCTACGTCCACTCTCACGAATCGATCGTGATGTTAATCCTTTAAATTCTCCAAATTTACAGGGGCTTGTCCTTTAGAATCCCAAGAGAAGGACTTTTGAGATCTGAGTAGTTCCAAAGTACTACGGTCTCCACAAGTGATTGATGAGCACTTGCACTCTTAAAATGGATAAAAAACTAAACCTTCTGGGTGAGGGGTTCTGGATTTTTGATGGGATCCAACTAATGGTTCAAGCTTATAAATGTGCTTAACCACTATGCCTAAATCAAGATGTTTACAATAATGATTTGGATTCAGGTTCTTAGTTAGATGAGGGAAAAACTTAAGAGCTGGAGTTGATCTGAGATTTTCTGGGCTCTTGAGAATTCTTTTGATGTAAGGATTTGCTTGCTTGCTGGTGTATAGCTTAAGAATTCTTGCGTAGTTTTTCCGTACTTTGATCTTCCTCATCGTCTTGTATTTATAGGTAAAGATTAGGGCAACTAGCCGTTGGCAAATCTTTCCTTGTTTGTGATGATCCCTTGATTCCATGTTGATTGATCTCGATTGCTTCAATTCTGGAATCTTGTCAATCTTCTAAATAAGGTAAGTCTTCTTTTGAAATTGTAAGATGACTTGGAATCTGTCCTTAGTCGAATTCTCTTGCTAGCCAAGTATCTTCTGACTTCAGTTATCAGATAAGTAAACCTCTTCTGATCCAAGAAATACTCTAATGACTTGGCCAACTTCATCTTGGACATTATCAGCTAAGTAGGTATACAAGCACCTATCTTAACTGTTCTTCAAGGGTCTTCTAGTCTTCTGGTCTTCTTCTCTTTATCTTCTGAGACAGCGCGTGTAAGCTGGGACTGTGTTATCAGCTGAGGTATATACAGCTGATCACACAAGACTAGACTGTAGTAAGTTGATCTATACAAACATCAGCTGACCCTATTACATTGATTTATAAACTCTAAGTGTTTTGGCCATCAAACCTATTCTTATTACATTGAAGAGCTTAGGGTGAATTTATATCCTAACACTCAAGTTATTTCTTCCAAACCTAACTTATGATTTTAGTAAATTACTTATGTTGTGAATAAGTATACTGTTTATACTTGTTCTATTTTGGACAAAATTATCTTGATCTTATGGCACAGATCATTGTAAGATTATCCTTGATCTTCATTCGATTTGATCCAATGATTACAACAGGTATTGTCTTGATTAGTATTTAACAATGATGTTAACCTCAACTAAATACATAATACTGGGTATGTATAGAAATATATGTGCATCAGGTGTGTTGTAGTCGAAAGGTCAAATTGGGGGAGATTGTAGATGTTGTGAATTCTTAAATGTATCAACATTCTCAACAACATCTTAATTTGACCTTCCTTGATTTTTTCCATATCTTTTATGAAATGTTGCATTAAATGTTGAGCTAAATGTTACAACATTTCTGGTAGGATTTAGAAGCTTCTACAAGGATCTGGAACCTGGAAGATTGCAGAACATTGCAGAACGTGCTAGACCAGCTTGGAACCTTATAGATCGACCTGGAACATGCAAGAAGGATCTAGAAAGATCATGGAAGTTGAGTTCCTAAAACATAGGATCTCAAGATGGAAGCCTCTAAAATTCGTACCCCACTCTATAAATACCGAAGGATGGCTCCATTATTCAGTGTATTCTATTCGATCAATCTCCTAGATCGAGCGTTCATCCCTGTTAAGAATTGTGGCCAGTAGTTATACATTTTAGTTCATACGAAGTATTCCACCCGTATGACTGTGTGCTTTTCTTTATCTATTGAGAGTGTAATCATAGATAGGTCTAACATTTCGACAGTGTATATTTTATACACTTAGTTCATTTTCAAAACAAGACACCTGCCCTGTTTGTAGTTTCAGTTGTGAAGGTTATTGTTGTAACATTTCACACAACATTTGTACTTGAAAATAATTATTGATATTTCGCCATAAGGCTCACATAGATTTTTATTTATAAAATCTATGTGAAAAATATTTCCATTGTGTCTCATTGTTTTTAGTGTTTCAAGTCTTCCGCTGTGTGTCATTATTTCTGATATTCTGTTAGAGTCACTGTTGCACTATTTGTCTCAACATTCAGTGCAACATTAATCTATATTTACTTAAACACTATACAACACACTTTCAGTAAATTTTCATCCAATTTTCGTTAAATTTTAAATTATGGTTGAAAGATGTCGGCATTTAACGATAAAATTAATATTTTAAAACAATTGATTACATATATATTGTTCTATTACATATTATCACATATTTTAAGTTATATGCAACATAATTTTGCATATATTTGTGTAACTTCACGATTCATAATTTTATTGATAAATATATTTTAAACAGTTTATTTTCTCAAAAAATATTCAAGAAGAAAATAAAATATAGCAGTAAGAAAAATATTTTGAAAATATAAAATCAATTTTGGCATATCCAAGCTGATCTCTCTCCACTCTCTTTCACATATTCAATTTTGGTCCTGAAAGGAGTATGACATAAGTGTATGGGGGGGGGGGAATGCACTTGTGTATGCAAATCTTTTTCAATTTAAACAAATCAGGCTATCAGCAGAGTTGTCATGGACAACTTCTCTGAGTATGTATAACCTTGTTCAGATAATCAAACCACTGAATAATATGAAGTGTTCAGTTGAATAACTATCTAAGTAGGTTATATGTGCAGAATTATGGTTGACCCTTTATATTTAAACTCCTTTTAAATCTGAAACTCCTCTTAACACTTAACAGTTTTTCAGGGGACTTGTCCCAAATCTGTTTTGCACAACTTGTGATGTATATCTTTTGAAGATCAGTTTGGGTGCAGTGTATGAATGTGTTACTTGTATGAAATGACTTGAAAGTAAATAACACAAGAGTTTATAGTGGTTAGAGACTCAAGCTCCTACATCCACTTTCCCTGATTTAACAGCATAATTCCTTCACTTGGAATTAACTTGTTTTATAGTGCCAAGGTGCACTGATCAACCACACTACTCCTTAGTGCCTTGATCCCTAGGAATTCTGAGTCCTAGTACTCACTCTCAACTCTTGAACTAAAATGTTCTTCTCTTGACAGTTCTAGTTCTCACACTTCTACAACAACACTTCCTCACTTTCCTAGAAATGTTAAAGGGTTGATGTTGGTTCCAACTAGTTTGAGATATCCTTTACAATTAAGCTCTATATAAGGATATGATATCTCTCTAAGCTCGAATGATATACAATGGGTTCTGGCTTAAATGAAGTGTATGGAAACTAAGAATGATGTATTCTTTTGTAAGCTAGAAGGCTTGTATGCTTGTAGTTTCCTTGATTGTTGGATAGTTGGATGCCTTCAAATGGTTTCAACACTTCAGTATTTAAAGAGCAAAATGAGGCTATGTCCGTTGGAGAGACAACCTCAAAATGTCTATATTTGTCTTCCTTGCACTTTGCAACTGGAAGACAGATTCTTGAAAGTGACATGTCCTTGAATTGGGAACTAAACGTCTTGAAGCTCTTTATCTTACCTTTGATGCACTCTTCCCAATGTCTGACTTGAAGATTCAGTAGTCAAACTATGGACATTCCTTCTGATCATTGATTCCTTGATAATGGACAACTTTCCTTATCATTAGGACTGATATGCTTATCACTTTCAGCTGACTTATCCTTTCAGCAATGTTGGCTAGCTTCTTCAGTTGAGTTGGCTCTTTTACTTCACTGATCATTGATGATAGCTGACTTGTATCGTTTTTCAACACTTTTTAAGCACTTGACAATACGATCCCCACAAGCGTATGAGTTCGATTGTAGTACACAAGTACGATCAAGTAGATTTTCGTTCCAAGGACCTAATTGAGTGAAAGTGAATCCCTAAAGTTATGAGTTTTCATGCTATTGTAGTAACTAAATGTGTTTGTTGGATTTTTGGGATTTAAAACACAAGAATTAAACTAAATTAACTAAGAATGATAAGAAATGAACACAAGAAATAGCAAGCTATCTAACTTTCGAGAGAAAGTGCAAGAGAAGAGTATTGCCTCGGGTGTTTCCGTTTTGTGGGTAATTCAATGAATTAACGAACCAATTGCATGAATTAAATTATGGTTTTGGATTAAGCTAAAGGCTATCACTCTTATGTGTAAACCAATCCCTCGTGAGGCTTAGGTGAACATGTGCATTAATTATCAATTATATAGTTTAATCAATACCATAAGCTCATAAGATAGTGTCTCATAAACACGTTCAACACGGTTACTAATGTTTATAAGACGCCCTCTCACTAATCTAATAGACGACCTCTAATCGACTAGTGTCTAGTGTCGTCGATCTAAGCAATCAACCCCCGATCGGTGTAGCTAATTACTATGTGAAAGTGTGTTGTGTATGGTGTATCTAGTGTTTAAGTTAAAAACAGATTAATGCTGTACTAAATGTTGAGACAAATTGTACAACACTGACTCAAACAGAATATCAGAAATAACGATACACAGCGGAAGACTTGAAACACTAAAAACAAACGAGACACAATGTAAATATTTTTAACATAGATTTTATAAATAAAAATCTATGTTAGCCTTATGGCGAAAATCAATACTTATCTTCAAGTATAAATGTTGTGTGAAATGTTACAGCAATCACATTCACAACTGAAACTACAAACGAGGTAGGTGCCTTGTTCTAAAAATGAACTAAGTGTATAAATTATACACTATCGAAATGCCTAGTCTATCTAATGATTACACTCTCAATAGATAAGAAGACACACAACCATACAGGTGGGATACGAACGTATGAACTAAAAGGTATAACTACTGGCCACAACTCCTAACAGGGATGAACGCTCGGTCTAGGAGATTGATCGAGTAGCACACACTGAATTATGGAGCCTTCAATCGGTATTTATAGAAGTGGGGTGCTGATTCTAGAGGCTTCCATATAAGATCCTATTTTTTAGGATCTCAACTTCCATGATCTTTCTAGATCCTTCCACAATGTTCCAGGTCGTTCTAAGCTGCTTCCAACCTCTTCTAGCTCTTCTAGCACGTTCTCCTAGGTTCTGGAATCTTCCAGGCTCCAAACTCTTGTAGAAGCTTCTAGATCCTGCCAGAAATGTTGTAACATTTAGATCAACATTTAATGTAACATTTCAGAAAAGACTTAGAAAAAAAATCAAGGAAGGTCAAATTAAGATGTTGTTGATAATGTTAAAGCATTTAAGAGTTAACAATATCTACAATCTCCCCCAATTTGACCTTTCGACTACAACACACCTGATGCACATATATTTCTATACATACTCAGTTTTATGTATTTAGTTGAGGTTAACATCATTGCTAAATACTAGTCAAGTCAACACCTGTTGTAACCGTTGGATCAAATCGAATGAAAATCAAGGATAATCTTATAATGATCCGTGCCATAAGATCAAGATAATTTTATCCAAAATAGAACAAGTATAAACAATACACTTATTCACAACATAAGTAACTTTACTGAAATCATAAGTTAAGTTTGGAAGAAATAACTTAAGATTTAAGTAAGACTCAAACAAAAGAAATCAGAGCAAAAAAAAAAAAAAACAAAAAAGAAATACAAAAGAAATATTAACAATCTAAACAGACCTAAAGACAAACAAAACTAGACTTATATTATCAATAGGCAGTAAGCATATGAGAATTAAAGAGAAGTGTACTTCTAAATAATATTTTCATCAGAGCAAACAAATTTAAGCCAATTGAATAATCAGGCAAGTTAGAAAGACAAAACAAACCACAATTAACAAAGACCTAAAATCAGCAAGCAGTAAGCCAATAATAATAATTCTTTAAGGCAAACAATTTAAGCAAACTGGATGCAGTAAACACATAAGAATAATTCTTAAGGCAAACAGTTTAAGCAAACTGAAAATAGAGCAAAGTTAGGAAAAAAACAAATACAATAAACAACTAACATATACAACATGCAGTAAGCAAATAATGATAAATAAGAAAACAATTTAAGCATAAAAGCAGTAATCTATCATCATAAATGCAAACAAATTAAGCAAGTTGAATAAAAGACAACCTATCAACTAGGAAATAAACACATAATCTGTAAATCAGTTTAAACACAGTAACAACAATGCATAAGATCAAGGGAAGTATAAAAGGCACAAATACTTAAGAAACTAAACATGTGTCATATATTGCTGTAACAACAGCTGCAGCATCATGTTCCTGCACATAATCACATATAATGTTCAGCCCTCCCCCTATCTTGTATCAACCTGTTCAGTTGTTACCATAACCTGTTTAGATGTCATAAGGAACATCCATATGTTCATCAGCATCAGCAAATTAATCCTCATCTTCTTCAACAAAAGTGCACGTTGTAGCAAAGTGAACTAAGTGAACTACAACATCTGGTTCAGCAGTCTCTTCATGAATAGCATCAGGTACACAATCAGCTTCTGGTACATCTCCATGGAGCTCTTTACTTCGAATCTCAGAAGTTGATGGTGTTTCTCCCCCTGTGGTAGTAGAAAGTGTCTATAGCCACTGGACTTTAAGGAACTGAAGGCCATCAATAGAGTCCTGTAAACGTTTTAGTTGAAGTAAAATAAAAGACCTAGAAATAGAAAAAATTTGACCAATGTGACCATCAATGCGTTCACATTCGGTGTAACATTCCTCTGTTCAGGTCTTGCTGGAGCTGGTCGAGCTGGAATAAGAGCATCTCTGTGATCAGAACCATCTGAATTTTATACGAGCAAATCAACAATCCTTTCACCAAGTAACAGATCATGTGAGATAGTCATTAAGGTTACCTTGCCTCAAATAACCTCAGTTTCCTTAGGTTTAAAAATTCATGCCTCTTGAGGTATGAACATATCAACAATGGTAAGGTAAATTCCCTTTATAATAAATATCACTATAAGCTGCATATGGTGAAAATAGTTAAATCCAGATTGAAATTCTTCAACACAAAAATCATCTTATACAATAATGTAGCTTGATCCTTAGTCACCTTAATGGAATTTGTAGAGGGTATCCAATTGTAGACAATCAATTTATGGAGTACAAAGTATAGAGCTGTGAGATCTTTGGCAAGCACAAAAAATTTCGCCTAGTTAATCTACCCCAGTTATAGAAGTAGTAACCAAGTTCAAATCAAGGTCATCTTCATCAATCACATGCTCTATCTCTAAGAGATCATTAATCAATTTCAGAGTAAGTGAAACTAATCTCCCCCTAAATTGTACATTCCCATATCATTTAGAGCTACATCTACCCGTACTCTTCATAAGTCAAGCATAAAATACATATACCCAATCAGACACAAAAGTATCACTCAAAGTTACATTTTTCAACAATTTCCTTTCAAAAATTATATGAACCCTTTACTTCTCAAAATCAGCAATGTTAATTCTCTTTTCCATTAACAACTTTCATGTAGACAGTTTAGTTATTTTAGCAACTAATCTATCAGTCTAAAAATTATTATCAGGATCAGAATTACCTCCTTTAGAATTTTTTTCCTTAGCTGATTCAGAGTCCTTACTACTACTCTTCTCAGAATCATCACTACTACTGTCATCAGGGTCTGGTGTTGCGGCACTTGCTTCAGCATTTGATGCAGCATTCTTCCTCAGAGTCTTCTTAATCTCACGAAAGGTGGGATTATCCTCTGGATCAGATTCAATTCCTTTGGGCAAGTCTCGTTCAACAACAACCTTCTTTCCCTTTGGATCATACTTCCTTTTGACTCGTTTCTCAGTAACCACATTTTCTTCCTCCGATTAAGAAAACACCTTGAATCGGTTCATCATCAACACTACTTTCTTTCTTCTGTCTCCTCAGTGAGTTAGAGTAATAACTCTTGTGAACACAAAGTCGGATTTCCTTCGTTGAACATGGATGGGCTAATCTTTTCTCTTTTCTTTCTTAACGATCTTCCTAAATGCAATCTATTCAGATTCATCAGTATTAAAAAGAGAAAAGTTAGTTTCACCTGAGTTAGCATTCGCGTCGGCCTCCTTCATTTTGAGCGTCCTCAGAATCGGATGTCTCAGCATTTGCAGACTCGTTCTGCTCAGCAACAGGAAAATCATCAATTTCCTTTTCACTCTCCCCCAGAGAGGAAGCTATCGAGGCAATTGCCTCTATTTCAGTATTAGGACTTGGAAATTGGGGATTTTATGAGGTGAACGAACTAAGTGTAGTGGTGAGTTTTTGGGTTTTCAGTAGTGAGAAATGTCAATGGACATATTTCCAACCAGTAGAAATAGATTCTCAGAATTCACATTCGATTGAGACATATTCTCAACAGCTTGGTTCAGCTCGTTAAGGGTCGAATCGAGTTGAATGTGAACAGTTGTAGGAATGGGTGTAACTGGAGTTGTTTGGGTGAGTGTTTCAGCTTTTCTTGTAGTAGTTGGTGCGTTTTGGTGTGAAACGGCCATGCAAGCGAAACTATTAAGATTGGAGAGAGATGGAGATGACAGTTTCGTGGGAGTTTGAGTGTGGTGAGGTAGTTTCTTTGTTTCCTGTCATTAGAGCACCAAGAAATCGAAAAGATAATTACAATAACCGAGACAAACAAGGCTTTAGCAAATCTTAAAATGCAATACTCAAATCACTCGAAAAAAATGCAATGCTTAGTATATCATGTTATGAGAAGAATATAGGAGAGAATGCATAGTTGGAAGTAATACGTTTAAAAGAATAAGAACTAACTAAGGAAGATTCTAGAGGAATTCAATAATACTCCATAAACTTAGCCACAAAAATAGATTATGGGTAAGTAGTGGGTAAAATCATAATTAATTAATTAATTAAATTAAGAACAATCTAGAATATTTAACATTTAAATGTGTATAATCTGAAATAAAACACAGACGTGGGTTAGTATAATCAGGAATAAATAAAATAAATTTCCACAAATAATCAAACAATTACTACTTATAAAAATATAATTGAATCATCTAATGCTATGCTCAAAACTGTTACAAACACCTCAACACGGTTTTTACATGAATTTACTTCATTTGTGTTGCACCATATTTTTTCTTTTTGTGTTATAACATCTAATTTGTATTGATCCATTGTTCCTGTAGAGTACATCGTAGTAGCGAACTCCGTGCCCCATACTTACTTAATGGATTACAAACCTCTTGACGTTTTTACCAAATATCACCTTTTGAAAAGAAGGCATCGTAGTAGCGAACTCCGTGCTCCATAGTTACTCAGTGATTTGGTACATCTTTTAGTATGCTAATAACATTCTATTTTTTTATGCATTTGAGAGGTGTAAGACATGTTTATTTTTGCACAACAAATTTTAGATTCAATAATATTTTACAAAGGAATTATTCAACGAAAATAGGAAATAAATTAAATCTATAACAACTATACAACCTTCTGATGTTGTCCCAAATGCTACGACATTTGTGACACCATCCATCTAGGATTATTCAGATACTACACATACCAAGAGATTTTCTCAAAGATAAGAATGTCTCAAGGTCAAGACCTTAGTAAATATATCAACATTATGATTTTCAGTAGGTACGTATTCCAACTTCACTATGTTCTTCTCCACTAAATCTCTCATAAAATAATTTCTAATGCAAATGTGTTTAGTGAGTGAGTGTTGTACTGAACTTTTTAGAAATGTTTATGCACTCGTATTATCACAGAAAATTGTAAGGACATCAATTTCAATTTCATAGGCATGAAACATCTTGCTTAACCACAAGATTGTTTCCCATGTAGAAACATCCTCTACTCTTACTCTTTTTGTCATCTATATCTCATGCTCAATCTGCATCACTGTATCCAATCAAGGTGTTGTTGGTGTCCTTAGTGTACCATATCCTAAGTTCACTTGTACCTGCATCAAACTTGATAATTCTTTTCATTGCATTCAGGTGAGAGTCCTTTGGATTAGCTTGGTACCTAGCACAAATAAAAACACTATGCATAATATCTGGTCTATTAGAGGTTAAATAAAGTAAACTTCTTATCATGGACCTATACAATGTTGGATCAACATCCTTACCAACATTGTCTTTGCAAAGTTTCAAAGTAGATCTCATAGAAGTTTTCATTACTTTTTAACTTTCAAAATCAAACCTTTTAACCAAGTTCTTAGCATACATACCTTGAGAGAAGAATATACTATCCTTACATTGCTTGATTTGAAGACCAAGAAAAATAATGATTCAAGTCTCCAACCATACTCATCTCAAATGTTGCAGTCATTGTCTCAACAAATTTGTTAACATTTTAACACAAGTTGAACCAAATACAATGTCATCAACATATATTTGAGCAATAAGTAAATCTTCTCCAGTGTGCTTAATAAACAAAGTTATATCAGTTTCTCCTCTAACAAAACGATCAGGGTATTGTGGATCTTCAAATCTTTTAAGTTGTTCAACATATGCTTCTTCATTCAAAATGCAATTTAGAAATGCAGCATATACATCCATTTGATGAAGTTTAATGTCAATAAAACATGCAATTGCTAGCAATAATCTAATAGATTCTATCCCAACAACAAGTGCAAAAGTTTCATCAAAATAAATAACTTCAACTTGGGTGTAATCTTGTGCAACTAATCTAGTCTCAATCCTAAAAAAATGTTATCAAACTCATCAGTTTTATTCTTTAAAATCCACTTTGTTCCAATGACATTAGTATGAATAGGTCTTGAAACAAATGTCCATACTTCAAATCTTTCAAACTGATTAAGTTCATCATGCATAGCATTTATCCAATTTTCATCAGTTAATGCTTCATTCACATTTTTAGGTTCAATTTCAGAATAGTAACACTCTGCATTCACAACATTGCAAATAGAAGACATGCATATTGTTCTTACCACATCTACCTTATTAGCTTTTACTTTTCCTCTTGTTTGCACTCCAACTGTAGCATCACCTATGATCTGATCAGAATGATGACTTTTCCCAATTCTTGAAGAAGGGTTCGTTTTGGGAACATACTGATTATTCTGTAAAGGTACAACTGACTGTTCTGTAGATGTTGACCCAAATGTGTTAACATTCGGTGCAACATTTTCAGACTTCAGTGTATTCTCAGAATTGTCAGTGACTTGTGATACCTATTCTTCATCTTTGTCATCTGTAAGACCTTTATCATCATCAAACACAACAGTAACAGATTCTTGAACAGCGTTAGTCCTAAGGTTATAAACTCTATAAGCTTTACTATTTCTAGAATAGCCTAAAAAGAAACCTTACACTTTTAGAATCAAACTTATGAAGTTGATCCATATCATTCAGAATATAACACACACAACCAAATACATGAAAATACTTCACATTCGGTTTTATAATGTTCAAAATCTCATAAGGTGTTTGAATACTACCAGATCGAATATAAACTCCATTAATAATATGACATGATGTATTCAATGCTACAACCTAAAATCTTTTAGCAAGACATTTAGAAGTAAGCATGACTCTTATCATTTCTTGTAGAGTTATATTCTTTCTTTCAGCAAAGACATTCCGTTGTGGAGTTTTAGGAGATGAATATTCTTGCAAAATACCATTTTTAATCATAAAAACATTAAACATGCTATTTCAAATTCCCTACCATGCATGATCAGTTCTAATATGGCCAACTTTCAAGTTAAACACATTTTTGAACCTTTTATAGAGAACTTTAAAAGCAGCAAATTAATGTTTTAGATATATCTCTTAAAAACTCAATTCAGGTAAATCTAGAAAAATCATCTACCACAACAAGTGAATACATTTTGCCTACAATGCTTTCAGTTTTCATAGGACCAATAAAATCCATGTGCAAAACAATTCGAAACATTGATGTGTAGAACAATGTGACAGCATTTTATGCAACACTCTTACCTGCTTACCTTTCTGGCATAGTCCACATACAGTAGTACTCTGAAACTTCAGTTTTGGTTATCCTTTTCACTACATTGACTTTGATTACTCTCTTCACTGATATATAATGTACATGTCCCAATTTTTGATGCAATAAGACATTTTCATCATTCTTTGACAAATTACACACATTTGTTCCAATAAGATAACAATTATCTACTGCCCTAGACTATCTTCATCTTTATTAAGAACATACACATGACTCTTTGTCAAATTTTACATGCAAATTATCATCACAAAGTTGACTAATTCTAATCAAATCAGCAAACAAGCCATCAAAATGTAGAACATTTTTAAGCTTAGGAAAACCTTCAACATTCAAAGTTCCTTTTCCTATAACATGTCCTTTCGAACAACCACCATATGTAACATTACCATCATTCAAGGTCACATAATCAGATAAGTAGTCAATTTGTCCTGTCATATGTCAAGAACAACAACTATAAAAAATACCATTGACCAAGTAAACATGCTTTCAAAGAGGTATGAACAGCATTACAAGTAACATCAGATTTCCATGCAGATTTCAGAAAATGTTTCATAGGATGTGACATCATTTTAGTTAACATTTTCTCATATCTCAGATCATCAAACATTTACATGCAGTAAGGACAAATATGATCAATTTTCGAAAAATAATGACTTACAAACTTCTTTTCAATGTTTTTGACTTTATGAGAATCTGTTTGTGCAGATGTTACAACATATGTTTTAACATTTGCCTTCACAAACTTCACAGTATATTCAAAATTCTTAGAAAATAGAAGCAGTTTCACTATCATAACGTATACCACAATTATCAGATTTACCAATAGCTATAACATATATCAGAAGCACTCATAGAAAATTTTATGAAACTTAAAGTAGAGGTGATCAATTTCTCCTTCAGTTTACAAACTTCAAAAATCTCTTCTGGAATGTATGACTTCTAGCTTGGTAATTGTTCCTTTCAGACTCACATTCTCTTTATTCAAAGAATTAAGAGTGAGTTTCTGATAGTTACAATCATCCAACAACTTTTGGTACTTATGATCATCAATCCTTATGCCTGCATCATCAACAAACCCATTAAAACAGTTCAAATCTGGGTGACTCTGTTTTGATGTTACCATAAATGTTATGACATTAGGTGCAACATCAGAATCTGTATCATCCAGATCATCATCTAAAGAATTATCATAATCAATCTTGGTATGAAAAGTGAATTCAACATCATTAGATTCATCAGATTCATCAAATTCATCATCTGATTCATCATTTAAGGTAGTGCTAAAATTCAGTTTTTGCTTAAGTCTAATATTGGCACATTAATTTTCATAAAGACCAAATTCAGAACATGCATTGAACTGATTTTCTATTTTAAAGATCATACCTTGGTTTACCTTCACTTTTTGATAACCTTGGTTGAAATTGACTTTTCCTTCTTTCTGGTGGGAGAGTTGATGTGTTGATTTGGATCTTTGGTACATCATAACCTGTAAGTACAGTCCTCCAAGCACGTTCATCTATCGACTTGATATACATGCACAACTTAGGCTTAAAATATGGATAATATGTTCGGGTGCCTAAGTGTAGTGGATATGTGATGTGTTTCCATTGCTAACATAAACTAAAAACACACTTAAACGAGGATCTAACCTAGTGTCGTCAGGTATCAGCTCTGATACCAACTGAAAGTGTGTTGTGTATGGTGTATCTAGTGTTTAAGTTAAAAACAGATTAATGCTGTACTAAATGTTGAGACAAATTGTACAACACTGACTCAAACAGAATATCAGAAATAACGATACACAGCGGAAGACTTGAAACACTAAAAACAAACGAGACACAATGAAAATATTTTTAACATAGATTTTATAAATAAAAATCTATGTTAGTCTTATGGCGAAAATCAATACTTATCTTCAAGTATAAATGTTGTGTGAAATGTTACAGCAATCACATTCACAACTGAAACTACAAACGAGGCAGGTGCCTTGTTCTAAAAACGAACTAAGTGTATAAATTATACACTGTCGAAATGCCTAGTCTATCTAATGATTATACTCTCAATAGATAAGAAGACACACAGCCATACGGGTGGGATACGAACGTATGAACTAAAAGGTATAACTACTGGCCACAACTCCTATTAGGGATGAACGCTCGGTCTAGGAGATTGATCGAGTAGCACACACTGAATTATGGAGCCTTCAATCGGTATTTATAGAAGTGGGGTGCTGATTCTAGAGGCTTCCATATAAGATCCTATTTTTTAGGATCTCAACTTCCATGATCTTTCTAGATCCTTCCACAATGTTCCAGGTCGTTCTAAGCTGCTTCCAACCTCTTCTAGCTCTTCTAGCACGTTCTCCTAGGTTCTGGAATCTTCCAGGTTCCAGACTCTTGTAGAAGCTTCTAGATCCTGCCAGAAATGTTGTAACATTTAGATCAACATTTAATGTAACATTTCAGAAAAGACTTAGAAAAAATCAAGGAAGGTCAAATTAAGATGTTGTTGATAATGTTAAAGCATTTAAGAGTAAACAACATCTACACTATGTTAATTCTAATCGATTAATTCAAGCTCATACACACACTCTTAATCATGCAACCCAATACGGTCGTTGAAGTCGACAAAACTAACAATGCTAGCTAATAGGGTGAATTAATCAATTGAATCATGGAAATTACAACACTAGAAACATATACACCCAATTCCTAAGCTAATCATGCAATTAATCTATAATTACACTAAACACCCATCAAAACATTCACACCCAAGGCAATAAGAGCTTAGCCCATGGTTCTAGAAGAGAATCCCATGGCTACAACAACAAATAACATCAAACTAATGGTAAAATAGCAAAAGATTGAAGAAATTAAGAAAATACTAAATTGAATTGCAAAATAGAATAATATCACCTTGATCATGAGAATTTAGCTACAAACCGATGTAATAGACGATGCCCCATGATAATCGTAGCTTGATTTGAAGTAAAAACCACTATTCTATCTAATCTAATGAAGAAATTAAACTAATCTATGAAGAACATCTACTACTATATGAATGTGTGTGAAGAAAACTTGTAAAAGGAGTAAGACTCCTTTTCAAAACTCAAATTTAGTCTATTTATAGTTGGGGTAGAAGTCTTGGGTGAATTTTGCAATTAGACCCTTCAAAAATGGAGAAAATGGGGCAAAATCCCCGAAAATGAGTTGGAAACAGGTGGCCCGGCTGGGCCAAAACTTCGTAAGTTGATTTGGGCCAAAAATACGCGCGGGGGTGAACTTATCAAAAATGTGGGTGTGCGAAATGGGCTGGAAGCAGGTGGCCCGGCCGGGCGATACTTTCGTAAGTTGAAATTTGCCAAAATTAGCGCAGGAGGTGAACTTAACAAAAAGTTGGGTGCAGATACTGTGGCCCGGTCGGGCGGTCGGGTCGGCCCGGTCGGGTGGATACTTCGGCCCAACTTCCATCCTCCGTCTTCATCCCTTCATATCTCGAGCTTCCGACCTCCGATTGACTTGATTCATTTTTCCATTCCACTCCATTTTTCGAGACGAATGCAATGGTGCAATCCTCTCTTCAGTCCAGTGAGTGAAAATAATGATTGAACACTCGTTTTTGCGATTTTAATGCCTAATTCACATCGTATTCCTACAAAACGAGCTCAAACATCTTTCTCAATCAAATCAAGCATATTAGTGTGAAAATGAATGAAAACCCCTCAAAGTTTATCACTAAAACACATGAAATCTTATGCAATTTACAACCGAATCAATAGCTTCTAAGCATCCATACTTCCATATATCAGTGGACTTGACCCCATCAGCACAGTTGTCTCTTGCCTTAGACTGGATTCAGATCACTTCAGATTTAGTGTGCTTGGTCAACTCTGATGGACATCTCCTCTGATCTTGATTGTATACATATCATCAGACTTGTTCTAACTGATGTGCTCTTCTCAATTGATCATCAGGGAGGTTGTCTCTTTACTGAGCTGATCTGAGTATCAACACATTTGTACATTTAGAACATCAGTAGTGTTGGGATCAACTTGATTCTAAGCCTTGAGGGAACTTGATTCCTGTAATCTTCTAAGCTTGTGTTCCCCCTCAACTTATGTATCTAAAGCATTTATAAGTTGCCTAACATGTCAACTTCTCAACTAGCCTGATCTATATGTTCCAACATTCCTGAAACATATTCATTCAATTTTAACTTATCTATTTGGCATGTCTTAAGGGGTTTTGGTATCTTAATCAAAATCTCATTTTATTCCCAACAATTTCCCCCTTTTTGATGATGCCAAAACCTATACAAAGGTGATTTGACTATACTATTACATGTATCTTCAGTAGATATGACTAAGGTCAAATTTCCTGAAAGAAACTGTTAGTACAATCACAGTTTAAGCATATATAGGTTAAGTCAGGCAAGTTGAGACAATGAGATATTATCTCTTGAAGTAAAATGGTTGATTTTCATTGATATAACATATGAGCATTACAAAGCATGATGATAGTCAAAATTAACCAATCAGAGCATACAATAAGCATAAATATCAGCAGCCATGAGCAAAGGGGACAAGGAAACTTAGCAGTTTCAGAGATCATCTTCAGGAGGTGGCACCATCCCATATTGTGCCCAAACTCTTTTCTTAAGATCCATGACCTCCTTGTTTGTTCCCTTGGGTCCAACTTTCAGCTTCTCCATCTTGAGAATGTCAATGAATTCTTGGAGAATCTTTTGCTGATCAATGTAGCCTTTAAACTTTGGAGGCATGTAGATGATGGGACCAAGGGCTTTAAATTCCACTCTTGCTATATCTACAACAGCAAAAAGTTTCTGGTAAAGCTCCATATAATTGTCATACATGAATTGAGTGAAAATGCACTCAATGTCTTCATCCAGCCATCTGCCTATGACATAAAAGTCATAAACAAAATTTATTTTAGCTTCCTCCCATTCATCATTCAGCTGAATTGGGACCTATTTATCAAGATGGGGATACTTGGTGTCCATCCTGATCAGCAGCTGTGACTTGAGCTTAGTGTAAGAAGCCCTATTTCTTCTTGTCTTGTGAAAGTTCTCTCTCCTTAAGTCTCTGGCTCTGTTTGCTTCCATAAGAGCTTCCATCTTCTCTTGTGCTCTCATCATTGATAGCTTTTGCTGAGTTTCAGCATCCTTTCCAAAGCCTTCTTCAAACAATTTTGAAGGGTCATCAGCTAAGACTGGTGTCTTCTTCTTTTCAGGGCTCTTGGCCACTTCTTCTTCACCAGTCTTGCTTTTCTTTGATGTAGGTTCCTCATCAATTCTGAACTCAGCAGGAAAATCCAGGCTATTTGGAAAATCAGTGAAGGTCTCTTCTCTTCTCCTGCTCTTCTTTGATTTCTTCACCTTCCCCCTGACTTGGACATCTTCTTCAGTTTGCTTGTCCAAGCCTGCTGATTCTCCACCTGGCCTTTGCTTCCATCTAGCACTTTCTTCTTGAGATAAGGCCATAGAGTTTTTCAGGGCAATAACTAGTTGCTCTTCTTCATCAAGATCCTCTATGTCCATCACTTTCTTACCCTTCCCTTCAAATTCAGGCACTTGCTCTTTTCCTTTGCTGCCTTCACCAATATTCAAGGCACCTTTGGCTCTAACTCTTTCCCTTTCCCCCTCTTTGGCAGATTCAAAGCATTGGGGCTTAAGGTCACTCATAGTAGTAGCCAATAGTGATTGGGCCTGGTTTAGGGACTTGATCTCTTCAAGAAGGTAAACATTCTCATCATGAATATTTTGCATCCTGTCACTGCTCATGCTCAGAAAAGCAAGTACAGACTTCATTTTCTGCTCAACAACCTCCTCCATTATGGCCTTAAGTGATGCATCAAGGTTGGCCTTGAGAAGTTCAGTGAGTTTGGCCACTGCATTTTTAGAGATCTTGGCAAATACTTCTTCAGAGAACTTGGCTGATGCTTCTTTGACCATAGACAATCTCATCTCTTCTGCCCTTTTCTTTTGAAGAGCTGACTTCTTTCCAATGGCTTGCTTCACAACCAATCTTAGAGCTTTGACATTCTTGTTGTGGTTGTCTAGAAGCAGCTTCTGATCCTTCTTAACAGACTTAGTGAATTTCTCCATATTGTCCTTGGCCTTCTGAACTTCAGTAGAGATGGTCTGCAACCCAGACTCAACTCCACTGATCCTAGCTTCAATAGTGGGAAGCACTACATCCTCTGAACCTGTTAACCTCATCTCCACTGAGGCTAGTGTTCTTCCTTGCTCATCCAGAGCTTCAGAGGTGTGTGCATAAACTTCTCCCACTTGTTGGACCAAGGTGTCCAACTTTGCTGAATGCACCTCAAGTGCAGCATTTGCAAGATTCAAGTGTGATGGGCTTGCATCAACTTGGACTGGAGCATTAGTGAATTCATCTGCAGCAAAAATTTGGTCAAGTGTAATACCTGCAGTGTCTGCAAAGAAAAATTTGTTAGCTAAATCACCCTCTTCTCCCTCAATTTCTTTTTCATAAAGCCCTGACTCATTAGTAGCGTTCTCCTCATTTTCAACTAAATTCTTTTCACCTTCATCATAAGTGATCTCACATTCATGAAGAACAGGCCTCCTCTCATCAAGGGATTCTTGAAGTTCATATTTGACTTCAAGAATAACTTGTCCCTCCTCATTAATTCCTTCCTCACCCTCTTTGGTTGGTGCATTCACAACCTCAGTGATTTCTACCTCACTATCATCCTCCACTCCCTCTAGTTTTTCAGTACTATTCTCATTTTCAACTCCATAAGATCCTAAACCTGACTTCTCTACATCCTCATCACGATCCATAGAGAGCAGTTGTTGGGAGATCACAGTGCTTGGGCATACCAAAGCCACTGAGTCATCCTGAATGGTTAAAAGCTGGTCAGTGTCCAACTCTTCTGACACTGATGAGGTTTTAACCAAACTAGCTTCTCCTTTGGAAGTCTCAACATCATTCAGCTGTGCCTCAGGCTCAGTTGAACCATCATGGACTGATGCATCTTTGACTGTGTTACCATCAATGGTCAACACCTCTGAATTTTCAGAGTCCCTTGCATCACCATAAGTCTAGTAATGTACATGACTTCTCTGAGGACCAGGAGAGTTGGGGTTTGAGGGATCGTCATCATCATCATTAGAACTGCTATCAAGGTGCTTGATGCCCTTAGCAATTCTATCCTTTTCTTCAGCAATCTTGTCCTCCACCAACTTGGCAAACACAACTTCATCTGTCAGGAATCTTGTCTTCTGTACACAAGCAAAGTGTAGAAGTCTGCTTTCTTCAATTTGCCACCAACTTGCACCTTTGTCTTGGATAATTTGTGCAATTTACATGATAGTCTTGTCTTTGACCTCTACCAAGGCTCTTAAGTCATGGAAATTCCTCTGCAATCTTGGGAATTCAGCAAGATGTGGATACAAGTTGTCTACAGTTGCTTTGGCTACTCCTCTGAGCATACTTTCAAAGGTATACTCCTCCTCATCTCCATCTGACTGGGGACTTTAGGTTATAGGAGAGTTTGCAATCTGTTCAGGATAGTTGGCTTCTTGGTTAGGTTCAGGGACAATAGGCTCAACAAGGGTTGATTCACGTGCTTTTGAGAGCAATGTTCCTAAAGGGAGTTTGCTTAAGGGTGTGTGTTCTAACATTGCAGCCTCAAGAAATCTTGAGTAAGAGAGCAAATCCATGTCAATGGGTGATTGTAACCTTGATTCAACAACTACAATGTCAGCTAAGATGTCAATAGGACCTCTTTGAGTTATTCCTTCTGGAGAATATCTCTTGGTAAGATCTAAGGGGGTGATTGGTTGGTTTTCAGGGGTTTTGTGGGTATCAGGAGAGTTGGGCTCTGAATGATGAGTTTCAGGGAGTTTGGATTCAGGAGTTCCAACTTCAGGGGAGTTGGTCTTAGACTTAGATTTTTACCCTGGTCTACTCTCAACTCTACTTTCCTTGAGTGCTTTCCTCAAGGTCTCCTCCTCCTGCAAACTCTGCGTCTTTTCAGAAGGCTTGTCCCTTCTCTTGTTTGGCCTAGAGCTGCCACTCTCTTCCTCTACTGGGACAACATCCCTGACCCTCTTCTTAGCAGTGGATTGCTTCTTGCTCTTCTTTACTGCCATTGGGAACTTTACCCTTAGTTCCTCAGAATCTGATGGCACACTAACTCTCTCTTCAACAACTTTCTCCAACTCCGCCGAAGTAGCAGAATCTGAGATAATTTGTGCCATTCTCCTTGTCTTCACTACCCTAGCCTTTCTCCTTGGCTTCATCTTGGGTTTCTGTTCCACCTCCTCAGCAGGTTTGGCCACATGCATCTTTCTCTTTTCTGTCTTCTTGGACAACTTTCTAAACATGATCTTTTGAGCTGGAAGAGGCTTGGCAAATGTTTGCATTTGGGAGTAATGATATAAATTTTCAATCAGGAGACTTGCCCTTGTGCAATATCTCAGTTTTCCCTCAATTACTACCTTCATGTGAGCTTTCACCTTGAATTTTACCTTCTCCTTCATCATCTCTCCCATGATGAAGTCTCTCCAGTTGAATCTGATGCCCTTATCACTAGCATCAATCACTGCAGCCATGATCCTGATCCTAGGCTGGCTTACTTGCTCTAAGCTTCCAGTATTGCTCAAAATACTTTTGGTTACCACCTCAAAAAGTGTCTGAAACTCAGGTTTCAATGTATTCTTGTGCTGAGTTGAGAAGATAGGACCTGGATTTGAAAGCCATTCTCGAGCAATTTCTGTCTCTTCCCCAACATCATATGTTTCTGGATTCCTTCCTTTTGAAGGCAATCCAAAGGCATCCTCCAAATCCTCTTCTGAGAATTTGACAGTGTGTGAGCTCTCTTCTTCTTGACCTTCATCAACATAGGTCAATCTTGTTTGTACTGCTCCTCCAGTATCCTTACCCTTCCATTTCAGGAAGACAAAGAACTCAGCCATGTATTACTCAAGGCATGAGATTGGCTTGGTCTCCAAGCTCTCCTCAGCCATCTGAGAGTGGGAGTGACTTCAGGCAATTCACTCTCAAAAGAAATGATTGGTTCGAATGTGAGGTTGTTCTTGTGGCTTAGATATGAGAAGTCAATATCTAACTTCTCATCTGAGAAGTTAACAAGCTTGTCCTGTCTGATCTTATGAGCCATTGAAGGATTGTAAGAAAAGATTGAAGGTTTGAGAGAATTTGGTAAGGGTTTGAGAATTGCTTAAGTCGTAGAAATGAAGTGAAATGAAACTAGGGCTTCTTAAGACTTGTGTATATTCCAAAAGGAATGTATGTCATTGAGTTGGTGAGTCTTAAGGCAATTCAACGGTTACCAATTGAGGAAATTAACATTGGATGGCCAGGATTAATTCAGGGGAGTTGGCCATTTAATGATCCAACGGTTCAGATTTGAATTAAAACTAATGGAACAGTTTTATCAAAACGTGAGATAAGAAGTTAAAGCTTTTTATGGCCGTGGGAGTTATCAAGGTAGATTGTGGGCTAAAATGTTTAATGCAAACAAGAATTAAATCTTTGCATTAAATGCTTCGAAAGTGACCTTTTGGTAGGGGACAAATTAGATATTGTAAAGGTGATAGCTTTAAAAGGAATGGGACAGCCATCGAAATAGGCAATGATTACCCAAAATAGGTGCTTATCATCCCTAGATTTGTTTTGATAGCTCTTTCAGCTTATCTGGCCCCACATGGACAACTGTCCTGACCCAAACCACCTGAAGTGGGCCCAGACCAATAAATTGATCTGCCCAACTTTTCTGAACATCTTTGGGTCATCTCTTCTGAGATTCTGTAGACTTTATTGTTGACTGCATGAATTTTGCCCAAGTCTGCTGAAGAACAATTCTTGTTCCCCTTTGATTATTGAACTCCTTTGGGCTTACTTGTCCATCTTTCCTGGATCAAGAAGTCCCAACTCTGCCGAAAGTTCCATGAACTTTGCTTCAGCTAGAGGTTTAGTTAGGATATCAGCCTTTTGGTGATCTGTGTGGATTTTCACCAATTTGATGTCTTTCTTCTCCACATGGTCTCTTATGAAGTGATGCTTGATGTCCACATGTTTGCATCTTGTATGAAACACTGGATTTTGTGATATTGCTATGGCACTGTTGTTGTCACAAAATATTGGCACTTCAGGAGAGTTGACATTATAGTCCTTGAGTTGTTGTCTCAACCAAAGGATTTGAGCACAACAACTTCCAGCTGCAACATATTCGGCTTCAGTGGTTGAAGTTGCCACAGTGTTTTGCTTCTTTGAGAAGCAAGCAAGAGATGAGCTTGCTTCCCAAGAATTGGCATGTTCTAGAAGTGGACTTCCTATCAATTCTGCATCCTCCATAGTCTGCATCTGAGTAGCCAGTTAACTCTATGTTATCATCTGCTGGATACCAAAGGCCAACATTTTCAATGCCTTTGAGGTATCTCAAGATCCTCTTTGCAGCTTCTAGATGACTTTTCTTAGGATTAGCTTGGAACCTTGCATATACACCTACTGCAAAGGTGATGTCAGGTCTGCTGGCTGTGAGATACATGAGTGATCCAATAATTCCTCTATACTCAGTAGAGTTGGTTGAAACTCCACTCTCATCTGGATCCATTTTCCAGTTAGTGTTCATTGGGATCCTCACTGGCTTGCTTGTTGAGCATCTGAGTAGCCAGTTAACTCTATGTTATCATCTGCTGGATACAAAGGCCAACATTTTTAGTGCCTTTGAGGTATCTCAAGATCCTCTTTGCAGCTTCTAGATGACTTTTCTTAGGATTAGCTTGGAACCTTGCATATACACCTACTGCAAAGGTGATGTCACGTCTGCTGGCTGTGAGATAGATGAGTGATCTAATGAATCCTCTATACTCAGTAGAGTTGGTTGAAACTCCACTCTCATCTAGATCCATTTTCCAGTTAGTGTTCATTGGGATCCTCACTGGCTTGCTTGTTGAGCATCCAAACTTTTTGATCATCTCTCTTGTATACTTGGCTTGGTTGATGAAAATTTCTTCCTTTGATTGCTTGACTTGAAGTCCCAAGAAGAAATTCATCAGCCCCATCATTGACATCTCAAACTTGTTTTGCACGAGCTTTGAGAATTTCTCACAAAGCTTCTCATTTGGTGATCCAAATATGATGTCATCCACATATATTTGGACAAGTAGGATGTCTTCTCCTTCACAAATTCTGAACAAGGTTCTGTCTACTGTCCCTTTGACAAAAAAATGGTCCAACAGAAATTGTGACAAGGTGTCATACTAAGCTCTGGGAACTTGCTTAAGTCCATAAAGGGCTTTCTTGAGTCTGTACACCCTATTTCCATCTTAAAACCCTGGGGGTTGCTCCACATAGACTTTTTCTTTGAGCACTCCATTCATAAAAGCACTCTTGACATCCATTTGATAGACTTTGAACCTCTTGTGGGAAGCATATGCTAGAAAAAACCTTATTGCTTCAAGTCTTGCCACAGGTGCAAATGTATCATCATAGTCTATGCATTATGATTGACAATAAACCTTGGCCACCAATCTGGCCTTGTTTCTGACTATCACATCATTCTCATTCTTCTTGTTCTTGAACACCCACTTTGTTCCAATAACATCTTGATGTGATGGCCTGTCAACCAATTCCCAAACATCATTTCTTGTAATCTGGTTCAGCTCCTCTTGCATAGCTGTAATCCAATTTGCATCTTGAAGTGCTTCCTCAATGTCTTGAGGTTCCTGTTCTGATAAGAAGCAACAAAATAAAGCACTTTCACTATGAGACCTTCTAGTTTTGACTCCACTACTTGGATTTTCAAGTATCAGGCTAGTTGGGTGGTCAGATAACCATCTCCTTCTATGCCTGATCCCTCCAGCAGAGTTGTCCTCTGCTAAGGTTGAGTCACTAGGATCACAAAATTCAGGAAAGTTTAATGCAAAATTTAATTCAGGGTCATATTCAGGGGAGTTGGCATCAATGTCAGGGACATTGGCATTTTCAACATTGTTAATTCCCCCTGGAATATTGGTTGGATCCATTAACTACCTCAGCAGAGCCTGCTTCTTCATTGGTAGTTGTTACCTGATTATGATCTGGGATTGAGTCATTCAGTTCACCATTTCCTTCAGTGGGGTTTGCTTCAGGTAGATTGCCTTCAGGAGTGTTGTCCACTGAGATAATTTCAGTAGGATTGGCCTAGACAACTTCAATGAATAAAGTATCTTTGTCTTTTAGGCTTAATCTGGTTGTTCTTTGTGTGATGTCATCAGCATCCAAGGTTTTATCCCTGTTCTCAAAAGTAGTTTCATCAAACACAACATGAGGTGTTTCTTCCACAAGGGATTTACAATTGTAGACCTTGAAAGCTCTACTGACTTGGGAATATCCAAGAAATATCCCTTCACCAGCTTTGCTATCAAAAGCTTTCAATTGCTCTTTCCCATTATTGTGAATGAAACACTTACAACCAAATATGTGAAAGTATGATACTTTAGGTAATCTTCCTTTCCAGAGTTCATATGGTGTTTTGCCTTGACCCTTAGTGATCAGGCATCTATTCTGAGTATAACATGTAGTGTTTATAGCTTCAGCCCAAAATCTCTTAGGCAAATTCGAATCAGCAATTAAAGTTCTAGCAGCCTCTTTAAGAGTCTTATTCCTTCTTTCAGCTACCCCATTCCTCTGAGGGGTTCTAACAGCTGGAGTTTCATGGGCAATTCCATTTTCAATGCAATACTCATTTATATGTGAATTTATGAACTCAATGCCTTTATCAAATCTTATCTTGATGATATTAAGGTTTTTCTCATTTGTCAGTCTCTTCATTAGCTCAGGGAGTTTGACTTGTGTTTCCTTCTTATTAAGGAGAAATACTACCCAAGTAAATCTAGAGAAGTCATCTACTACAACCAATGTATATTTTCTTCCATTTATACTGGCGGGGGTAATTGGTCCAAATAAGTCCATATGCAAAAGTTCAAGTACCCTTTCAGTAGAGATGACTGGTTTGCCCTTAAATGAAGCTTTAATCTGTTTTCCTTCTTGACATGGTTTACTAACATGTTATTTAATGAAAACTTCATTAGGCAGTCCTTTAACTAATGCATTTCTTGCTAGCTTGTTCATGGATTTAAAGTTTAGGTGTAACCTTTTATGCCATAACCAACTTTGTTCATTTGAGCTTTTAACAATGAAACATGTAGCATCAGTAGACAAATTCCAATCAGCAAAATATACATTTCCCTTTCTTATGCCAGTTGGTAGAGTTTGTTGAGTTATCTTGTCTTTGATTAAACATTTATCACTTGAGAACTCAACATTGTATCTTTTATCACAAAACTGACTTATGCTTAAGAGGTTATACTTGAGACCAGCCACATATGATACATTAGTTACCTTAACATTACCAATGTTCAAGGTACTAGGGGTGGGCATTCGGTCGGTTCGATTCTGACCTTTTTTCAATCGAACCGAAATAACCGAAGTTTTAAAAAAATGAATCGAACCGAACCGAAATTATATAAAAACCGAACCGAATTACAATTCGGTTGGTTCGGTTCAGTTCGGTTCGAACCGAATTTTTTCTGCCTAAAATAAAAAAAAATTATTTAAACAAATAAACATTTTAAAAAATTCAATTCTACATAACAGAAGTTCAGCCATCTGCAATATCAGAAGAATTCTACATAATAAATTTTACATAATAAAAGTTCATCCACACTACACAGAATTCTACACAACAAATTCAAATCATACACATAATATAATCTCATTACAAATCCCACATAAATTCAAGTTCATAATCAAACAAATCCCACATAATAGAACCTACAAATCCCACACAATAAAATCTCATTACAAATCCTTAAATATTACATAAATAGTTTTAAAAAATAGTACAAATGTTCATGCATCGGTTGAATCCTCAAAAGCCATTTCTCAAAAACCTATAAAAGAAAACACAACGATCAAAATCTAAAAGATTATAACATATGAATTGAAATTTTAAACAAATAAAATATAAATATATTACTTTTTTCTTTCATTCTCCTCGTTCATGAAAGGAACAAAACAATCCCACACAATCGATCTTTTAGGAATTGCTTTCCGTTTTTTGGGGATTTGAAGCTGAAGCGGAAGTACGAGGAGTTGGTTGTTCAGATTGTCCAGATCCTTCTTCAGGCTGAGTAATTTCATTTGCTTGCTCTTGAGAAGTAGACATTTGTTGTAAATCAAAACAATAATACAAAATGTAAGCAATCTTTATAAAATATACAAAATCTGCTATTAAATATGCTAAATAATCTACTGTAAAATAAATTAAATAATATGTTACAACAAATGTGGAAATATAATTAATATGTTGCAGTAGATCTCCAATTTATATTCAATGAAATCAAATATCTGGCATTCAAGCAAAGTAGAACATACTACGGTGGCGGAAGAGTCGAAGACGACGAAGAGAGGCAGCGCTGGTGGCACTGGTGGGCCTAACGGCGGTGGTGGCCGAACGCGAACGGCGGCGGTGGAAGTAGGGGGAATTGGCAGAAATGGAAAAGAAACGGCAGAAATGGAAATGAATGTTTAATTGTTTACTGTTAGAGTGTTAGATTATAGGGTTTTATTTATATATATATATATTTATTAATTATATTTATTTTTATTTATAGTTCGGTCAGTTCGGTTTATTCGGTTTTTAGAGAATATAAACCGAACCGAAAAAACCGAAATTTAAAAAAAATTCAACCGAACCGAACCAAATAAACCGAAATTCGTCGGTTCAGTTTTTCGGTTTTTTTGGTTTTATGCCCACCCCTACAAGGTACCATAACCTTTTGTAGTGGCTTGTGAGTTGTCTCCAAATGTGACATTAAGACCTTCTTGTTCAATGAATTCAGTGAGGAGTGTTTTGTTTCCAGTCATGTGCCTTGAACATCCACTGTCCAAGTACCATGCTGTCTTTTTGTTCAAGCTCCTCATCTTCTTGTGGTCCTTTGGTACCTCATCATCTTCAATGGCCATGTTGCACACATCATTATCATCACTGTTAGAGAACAGTCCATCATCAGAAGAGTTGAAGATTTCATCACTTTGAGACTCATCACCAGCCATCATGGCTTTTCTGCTGTTGAGTCTTCTATCTCTTTAGGCTTGCCTCTCCTTTCTCTCCTTAGAGCTGAACTCAGGGCAATCATACTGAAAGTGCCTTTTCTTTTAGCAGTTATAGCACATGCCTTCATCATCATCTTTCTTTGGATCCTCTCTTCTTCTAGATGATGAAGGTTCAACTATGTTGGACTTTATCCTATCAGAGTACTTGTCCTCTGATTTTCTTTCTTCAGGCGTTTTGTCCTCAGCCTTGGGTTCAGGAGAGTTGTACCTTCTCCTGACCTTGTTGTCTTGGTAGAACTTTTTGTATCTACCAAACCTTGAGTTGAGTTTCTCAAATCTTCTAGCCATGAGGGCTATCTCTTCCTTCATTTCAGTCTTAGAGTCTGACTTTGATGATCTTGGAGTGGGCTGCATTTCAGGTTCAACAACTTTGGCTTTGAAGGCCACTCCTTTGGTTGGCAATGAAGGTTCCTCAGTTGGCTTCCTTTTGTTAAGGTCAAACTCATAAGCTTTGAGTTCTGAGAAGACTTGTTGCATGGACATGGTAGAGAGATCCTTGGTGTTCAGCATCAATACAGAGTATACATCCCACTTTGGAGTGAGACTTTTAGGATTTTCAGTGCCACCTCTCTCTTGGAGTAAACCTTGCCCAATGACTTGATTTCATTCATTATATCAGTGAATCTACCAGCAAGTTTGTCAATGGCCTCGTCAGATTACATTGTGAGTTGTTCATATTTCTGCACAGCAACTTGGAGCTTATTCTCCTTGATTTTGTCAGTGTCCTCACACATTTTTGCAAGAGCATCCCATATTTCTTTGGCTGTTGTGCAGTGGTAGACTCTCCCCATTACAACATTTGGAATTGTTTGATAGTGAGTGTTCATAACTAGATAATTGAGGTTGTGCCTCCTTCTCTCTTCAGCAGTAAGGTCATCTTCATCCTTGGGGATTTCTTGCCTTGGGCCAGCTTTCTGAGCAACAGTGACCTTAGGATTGGCTTGCATAAAGATGAATGGTCCCCTTGTGATGACTCTCAGCATCTCATCATGAAGACAAGCAAGATGAGCTCTCATCCTGATCTTCCAGAAATCATAGTTCTCAATTGAGAATATTGGTAGCTTATGATGAGATATGTGATTGACTGGATTTGGAGCCATATTGTTGATGGTCTCCACAACATCTCCAGGTACTGCATTGTTGTTGTTGTTGTTCCTTGCCATACTTCCAGATATAAAGGGTTAGAACACAAAGTGTTAAGATTCATAAAGATCAGTTTAGTGACCACACTAGAATTTTGGTTTTGAAAATTAAAATGAATTTTCAGAAGCAGTGGTCTTTGAACCCCTGCTCTGATACCACTTATTGGTCCTGAAAGGAGTATGACACAAGTGTATTGGGGGGGGGGGGGAATGCACTTGTGTATTCAAATCTTTTTCAATTTAAACAAATCAGGCTATCAGCAGAGTTGTCCTGGACAACTTCTCTAAGTATGTATAACCTTGTTCAGATAATCAAACCACTGAATAATATGAAGTGTTCAGTTGAATAACTATCTAAGTAGGTTATATGTGCGGAATTAAGGTTGGCCCTTTATATTTAAACTCCTTTTAAATCTGAAACTGCTCTTAACACTTAACAGTTTTTCAGGGGACTTGTCTCAAATCTGTTTTGCACAACTTGTGATGTATGAATGTGTATGAATGTGTTACTTGTATGAAATGACTTGAAAGTAAATAACATAAGAGTTTATAGTGGTTCAGAGACTTAAGCTCCTACATCCACTTTCCCTGATTTAACAGGATAATTCCTTCACTTGGAATTAACTTGTTTTATAGTGCCAAGGTGCACTGATCAACCACACTACTCCTTAGTGCCTTGCTCCCTAGGAATTCTGAGTCCTAGTACTCACTCTCAACTCTTGAACTAAAATGTTCTTCTCTTGACAGTTCTAGTTCTCACACTTCTACAACAACACTTCCCCACTTTCCTAGAAAGGTTAAAGGGTTGATGTTGGTTCCAACTAGTTTGAGATATCCTTTACAATTAAGCTCTGTATAAGGATAGAATATCTCTCTAAGCTCGAATGATATACAATGGGTTTAGGCTTAGATGAAGTGTATGGAAACTAAGAATGATGTATTCTTTTGTAAGCTAGAAGGCTTGTATGCTTGTAGTTTCCTTGATTGTTGGATAGTTGGATGCCTTCAAATGGTTTCCACACTTCAGTATTTATAGAGCAAAATGAGGTTATGTCCGTTGGAGAGACAGTCTCAAAATGTTTATATTTGTCTTCCTTGAACTTTGCAATTGGAAGACATATTCTTGAAAGTGACATGTCCTTGAATTGGGAAATAAACGGCTTGAAGCTCTTTGTCTTGACTTTGATGCACTCTTCCCAATGTCTGACTTGAAGATTCAGTAGTCAAACTATGGAAAATCCTTCTGATAATTGATTCCTTGATAATGGACAACTTTCCTTATCATCTGGACTGATCTGCTTATCGCTTTCAGCTGACTTGTCCTTTCAGCAATGTTGGCTAGCTTCTTCAGTTGAGTTGACTCTTTTACTTCACTGATCATTGATGATAACTTCTAAGCATCCATACTTCCATATCATTGGACTGGATTCAGATCACTTCAGATTTAATTAGTGTGCTTGGTCAACTCTGCTGGACATCTCCTCTGATCTTGATTGAATACATATCAACAGACTTGTTCTAACTGATGTGTTCTTCTCAATTGATCATCAGGGAGGTTGTTTCTTTACTGAGCTGATCTGAGTACCAGCACAATTGTACATTTAGAACATCAGCAGTGTTGGGATCAACTTGATTCTGAGCCTTGAGGGAACTTGATTCCTGTAATCTTCTAAGCCTGTGTTCCCCCTCAACTTATGCATCTAAATCATTTATAAGTTGTCTAACATGTCAACTTCTGAACTAGCCTGATCTATATACATATTCATTCAACTTTGACTTATCTATTTGGCATGTCTTAAGGGGTTTTGGTATTTTAATCAAAATCTCATTTTATTCCCAACAAGCAGGAAAATAATTTCATCTAATTTTCCTATTCTCCATTTTCTTCTGATAATTTATGCTTATGTTTGCAGCTTAGATTCTTTCTGATAAAACCTAATTTTATCATTTTTAGGCCTAGGGCGTTTTTCGCTTTTTATGGGTTTTCCATGAAAATTAGAGATACAATATAAGACAAATGATTTGTATTTATCTTTTAAATATATTAATAAATTTTAATTATTTATTTTAAATTATAGTAATGATTTATGTGGATAATGATTTGGTGAACTCACTATGGTTCCATAAAAAATTGATGTTTGGTTCTATATCATTACTCTATATGCAGATTTGAAAACATATATGCAAAAAATTGTTACATATGCTTGTTGACATATACAAAGATATGTTGCATATAACTTAAAATATGTGATACTAGGTAATAGAACAATATATGTGTAATAAAATGTCCTAAAATATTAATTTTGTTTAAAAAAATTAATATAGAATATATAATTTGATAATTACATGTCATTAGTGATAGAGATGATTCTTTGGGTTTCAACCAGTCAATTTCTAATTTATTTCTCCTCCAGCTACACGTTGCCATGCAACATAAACATAAATCTCAAACTTAAAATGCATCTACATTATTAATCTTTATGACATATCATAGAAGATTACAAATATCAATTAATTCATTTGATTTTTGTAACTTCACGATTCATAATTTTATTAATAAATATATTTTAAATTTTTTATTTTCTCAAAAAATATTCAAGAAGAAAATAAAATATATTAGTAAGACAATAAAAGGTAAATCAAATAAAAGAAGAAAACCTAGGACCATAAGCTCACAGGCCGAGCCAGAGGCCGGAGCGCCATTAAAACCTTACCTGGGAAAACCCTCCTAAGGGACAAAACTGCATACAAATCATTGTGCAGAAATGAGAGTAAAAAATCCGGGGGTAACCCCTCCAGATACAGTCAAGGCCAGTCTTGGCCACAACATCAACAGCCTGATTGGCCTCTCTGAAGACGTGCATGTATCGAATGTAAGAAGAAGAAGACTTTGAAAAGATAAAATCAATTATTGCATATCCACACTAATCTCTCTCCCCTTTCTTTCACCTATTTTCTTCTCTTTCTCAAATTTTATTTGAATCAATTACTCTACACGTCATCATCGAGCAGAAAAAATAATTTCATCTAATTTTCTCATTCTCTATTTTCTTTTGAAATTTATGTTTATGTTTGCAGCTTAGTTTCTTTCCGATAAAAATCTAATTTTGTGATGTTTTAGGTTTGGAAGATGTTTTCGGGGTTTTGTGGTTTTTATATGAAAATTAAAGATAAGATATTAGAAAAATCTATTTGAATGTGAAAGATTGTACTCCCTCCGTCCAATTTTATTATGCCCACTTCTTCGGGCACGAGTTTTAATGAATATTGATTAATTTATTAATAAAGTAGATAAGTTGAGGATATGATGGGGTATTGTGGGGTCCATTTATAAATAAATGATTGTTTATGAATAAATTGAATGACAAAGTGGGTAAATAAGTGATGGTAGGAGGGTGGAGATAAAGTAGTATGAATAGTAGTATTATTTCAAAAAAGGGTATGGGCATAATAAAATTGGACAACCAAAAAAGGAAAGTGGGAATAATGAAATTGGATGGAGGGAGTATTTATTTTTAAAATATATTAATAAATTTCAATTAGATTATTGGTTCTATATCATTACTCTATATCCAGATTTAAAAACATATATGCAAAATTTTGTTACATATTCTTGTTGACATATGCAAAAATATGTTACATGTCACTTCAAATACGTGATAATATGAAATAGAACAATATATATGTAATAAAATGTTCTAAAATATTAATTTTATTTTAAAAAATTAATATAGAATATATAATTCGATAATTATATGTCATTAGTGATATATATATGATTATTTGGGTTTGAACTGGTCAATATAATATTATATTATAAATGAAGTTAATAATATAATATTACTTCACGTTTATTTATATTTTAAAATCTGTGAATTTTATTTTTAAATAAATAAACTATTCAATTGTTGTGTAATTACATTTTAAGAACATATATGAAAAACATGAAAGATACTTTCACTGCATGAATAATTTATATATATATTTAACAAAAATATATGTCATCTATATAAAATATGCAAATATATAAATATATATGTAAAAAACGGTGCATATGGTCACTAACATATGCAAATATTCGGTTGCATATGCTTTCATACAAATAATAATATGCAATATAAAAAAACGTATTTGATATATATTTTCTAAAATATTATCTACTATTATAACAATATTACGTAGTAGTTATTTAAAGATTAGTTGGAAAAATGCATTATACATACCAATATATATGCAACATAACATTTATGAATATATTTATTTGAAGTATTGTAAAACAATTTTTTTTTGGGAAATTATTTCCAGTAACCATTTTCACTTTAAATTTTGTTTAAATGGCCTTTGACTAATATTAATCAGAAATCCCCCTAAATTCCCCTCACAAGACAACGTAAAAGCAGCCAATTATTTAAAAAGAGGGTCATTTAAATAAAAAATAAAAAAGGAAGACCTTTTAAATGAGGTTTTATGTTGACTCCTTTTTTTTTTTAGAATATTTAAAAGAGACGACTAAGAACCTCAATATATAATAATATAATCCACATCACCTTAATCAGTTTTCTATATATCCATGTAGACATTACCGAATATTTCGAAATATGCATTATATAAACAATAAATAGATTTTTTTTTGACGGGTAATAAATACATATTTGAAATATATTAATTCCTGGAAAAATTGCAAAATTAGATTTTTGAATATATGAATCAATAGACTTATATATCCACTCTTTACATAAATATACTTCTGCATGTATGTTACTCCCTCCGTTTTTTAATAAGTGTCACTTTGGCTTTTTAACTAATTTTAAAATAAGTGTCATTCTAGAGTTTTTCCTTTAATTTTGACTATTTTACCCTTATATATTTACCATAAATATTTTTCATAAATAAATTCCACAATAATTGTTTATACCAAAATTAATTTGATTATGAATACTAGCTACATTCTTGACCACATTCTTTATCAAATAAAATTTCTATATTAAAATTAGTATAATTAATGAAGGGTAATATAGACCACAATTTATTATTTTAATTTGTTGAAAAAAGCTAAAATGACACTTATTAAAAAATGGAGGGAGTATTTGTTATTTTTACATATGCATCGAAAATTGCATGTTGTAATTGTATAAAACAACACATATTTGCATAAAGCAACCAAATTAATTGCTAAAAATATTCAAATTATAAATTTAGATGTATTTAGTGACCAATATGGTGCATGCAAACCGTCCTACAATTATATTTCTTGACCTAATAAACTAATGTGGCTTAATACCACATTTTATTCTTATTGAGAAAAGGCTAACTATAACTTATTTGATCCTTCAAAGCCATAAACTCATTATATTAATCTCCAAAGAGCATAACTGCATCGACCCCTTCTCTTACATCAATAGCAATATTTGATACTTCGGCTCGGGTAGGAGTAATAGATTGCTTTTGTATGAATTGGAGTAATGTGATGGAGTAAAATCGTCGAGAAACAAGAAAAATATTGTATAAAAGATTTTACAGGATTAAATTATGCCCCAGTAACAATTGACGTTTCCCAAATTCTATAATTCCCATGGATGCCCTAACGACATAAAACAACACAATATAAAATAAGACTCTAAAATTAAACCTTAATTTAGCCCACCAGCTGTTTGTCAAAAAACTAGAATTCAAAAGACTCTTAATAAAAATAATAATAAAATAATAGTAAAGACTGTATCAGTCTAACTAATATATAATTCAACTGAGAAAAGCAATACTTAAAAATAATCAGTCTAACGAGTATATAATAAATGTTGCCTAATCATTTTCATAAATGGTTTGCTAAAATAAAAGCATAATAAAGTGAACAAATTACCAGAGCTTTGAATGGACAGAATCGGAGACAGTACTGAGGTGGAGGGAGTAAGAGGCGGCGGAGGAGGACTGGACGCCGCCGACGCCGGAACCTCCAAATCTGCGGCGGAAGTTGGAAGCAACAGAGGATGAGAACACGCACTCTCCAGCGCTAACGCATCGCAAAACGCTCTATGCGCGATAAAACTATCTCTCCTATTAATTAATCAACCACACTCAATCAACGAAAATCTTTAAAAATTTCGTAGTAGCTAGTTTAATTAATTCTATTTCAATATAATAGCGATAATAATGAAGAGAGATTTACCTAGAAAACAAGGTACCACAATCACATCGGTACTCTCGAGTTCCACAAGTTTTTATATGCGCTTTCCAATCTGATTGGACTGCGTATTTCTTGGAGCATCGCTCGCATTTAAACTTCTTTTCGTCGTATTTTCGGCAGAAATGTTTCTTAATTCCGGTGAGATCTCCGAGAGCTTGCGATGGATCGTGGTGGATAAAGAGAATGATTGAAAGGTTGATTTACATTGACAAGGATACTCCTATTTATATTACATTGAGAGGGGTGTGATCCCATAATTGGCTACCGTTACGATTTACACTAATGATGATTTATCGTTACAATTTACATTTAATGATGATTAGAAAAATATTATCCTTAATACTTAATATGCCCCCTCAAGATGGAGACGTGTCAACGACTCCAATCTTGGACAGAAGAAGGCGAAGCCGAGGGCGAGGTAGAGGCTTGGTGAGAGCATCGGCGAGTTGATCAGACGAGGAGACGTGAGAGACACGAAGCGAGGAGTGCTGAACCAAGTCTCTAACAAAGTGGTAGTCAATAGCAATGTGTTTCATCCAAGAGTGGAAGACAGAGTTGGAGCAAAGGTAGGTAGAACCAATATTGTCACAGTAGATAGCAGGTGTAGAGGATATTGGAACACAAAGCTCAAAGAGAAGAGATCGGGTCCATTGGAGTTCAGCAGCAGCGGAGGCAATGGCACGATATTCTGCCTCAGTGGAAGAGCGAGCAACGGACCGTTGCTTGCGAGAGGACCAAGATATCGGGTTTGCACCAAGATAGACAATGTAGGCACCAGTGGAGGTTCGATCATTACAGTCCCCAGCCCAATCAGCATCAGTGAAATAGTGAAGGGCAGAGGAGGATTGTCGATGGAGGAGGATACCTAGAGACCGAGAGCCGTTTAGGTATCTTTAGAAGCCGTTTGACAGCACTCCAATGACTTCCAGTGGGAGCATGCATGAACTAGGAGAGTTTGTTAACAACAAAGGCGATGTCCGGACGAGTAAAGAGAAGATACTGAAGACTGCCAAGGGCCTGGCGGTAGACAGTTGCATCAGCCGGGGGGGTCCCATCATTAAGTAAGAGGTTGACTCCTGGTTGCAGAGGTGTTTGAACGGGCTTTGAGTCAGGCATGTTGTATTTCACAAGAAGATCAGTAGTATACTTTCGTTGCACAAGCCTGCAGGATGAAGATGTTCGAAGAACTTCCACACCAAAGAAGTATGAGAGGTTCCCAAGGTCCTTGACTGAAAATTTTGATGCCAAATCAGAGACAACTGAGTTCAAGAAGGGAGGTGAATTTCCAGTGAGAATCAGATCATCGACATACACCAAAAAATAGGCAAGAACACCCTGATTGTTGTAGACGAAAAGTGAGGCATCTAACTTTGTGTGAATGAACCCCAGAGTGGCAAGGAAGGTGTGAAGAGCATAGTACCACGTTCTAGGTGCCTGTTTGAGGCCAGATTTCTGAAGCTTGCAAACATAGGAAGGGAAGTTTGAATCCAAGAAACCCGGAGGCTGAGCCATGTACACTTCATCCGGGAGAGATCCATGTAGGAAGGCATTGTTAACATCAAACTGGCGAAGAGGCCAGTTCTGGGCAACAACAAGGCTGAGAATGATGCGGACTGTTGCGTGCTTAACCACCAGACTGAAAGTTTCTGAGAAGTTAATGCCAGGGCGCTGATGGAAACCTTTAGCGACAAGTCGAGCTTTATATTTATCAACGGAGCCATCTGGATTGCGTTTCACACGAAACACCCACTTGCAGCCAATGAGATTCTGAGAACTGGAGGGAGGGACCAGATCCCATGTGCCATTCTTGAGAAGAGCTGTAAATTCATTAGACATGGCAGTTCTCCAGCGGGAGTCAGACATAGCTTGAGAAATAGTTCGTGGTTCAATATCAGATTGGAGAGAAGTGGTAAGACCATACCGTGGATTTGTCTTGAATATGTTATTACGAGCCCGAGTGATCATAGGGTGTGATGGGGCCGGTGAGGTGGGCCGATCAGGGGACGGTGGCCCAAGCGTCTCGACAGGAACGGGCTCCATAGCAGGAGGTGTGTGAGGGACCGAGAGAGGAGTAGGAATGGGGCCAGAGTCTGGAGTGGGTAGAGATGGGGGAGACGACAAATTCTGGATGGAAAATGGGAACTCGTTTTCAACAAACTCAACATGGCGGGAAGTGTATATGCGTGAGGTGGACAAGTCAAGACATAGATAGGCACTTTGAGTGTTGGAGTATCCCAAGAAGACACAAGGAGTAGATCGAGGTTAAAGTTTGTGAGCTGTCTAAGGACGAAGCCATGGGAAGCACTTGCATCCAAAAACACGGAGTTTGGAAAGATTTGATGGATAGTGGAAGAGAATTTCAAAGGATGACCTAAGAGTGAGGCCAACTTTGGGGAGGCGGTTTATGAGGTAAGTAGCAGCGGAAAGAGCAAAGGGCCAGTAAGAGAGAGGTATGGAGGCATGACGCAGCAAAGCGAGACCAGTGTCAACTATGTGACGATGACATCTTTCAGAGGCACCGTTATGTTCAGGGGTATGGGGTGGGGTAGTAAGATGATTGATGCCATGGGTTGTAAGAAAAGGACGGAGGGCAATATATTCACCACCATTATCAGAGTAGAGAGTTATGATTTTGGTGGCAAGTGTGTTTTCTACAAGTGCTTTGAAGGCAACAAATGTGGCATGAACATCTGACTTACGTTTTAGTGGATAAAGCCAAATATATTTTGTAAAGTGATCAACAAAAAACACATAATATTTATAGCCATCAGTAGATAACACAGGAGAAGTCCAAACATCAGAAAAGATTAATTGCAAGGGTGCAGTAGAAGAAAGAGTTGAATCAGAAAAAGGCAACTTGTGGCTCTTAATACATTTGCAAGAGTCACATGAAAAACTTAATTTATTGTCCAACACAATTTTATTTGAGGAAACAACAGAATGTAAAATTTTAGATGAAGGGTGACCTAGCCGAGCATGCCAGATCAGGATGGGCAGTTTGGAGGCCGTGAGGGCCGAGGGAGATCCACACACATCACTAGGCCACAAGTAGAGTCCGTTAACGCGAGGACCGCGAAGGCGAACGACCCCTGAACGACGATCCCTCACCTGAAAATCACAATCAGAAAATTGAACCACAACATCATTTTTGGCACAAAGACGAGAAACAAAAACAAGATTGTGAGATATGCAAGGAACATGAAGCTCATTAGTGAATAATAATTTAGGGCAAGCAGAAAAGGACAAGGAACCAATATTCAAAATGCACAGACTATAACCATTTCCAATCACAACACTGTCATTGCCATCATATGGGGAATGGAGCGCAAGATTGGCAATATCAGAGGTGATATGATGAGAAGCACCCGAATCAAGGATCCACTCAGAATCAGAAGGAGCCGATGTGGCCGTGTGAGTGGATGGTGATGCATAGGCTTGGCGGGCAGCAGTCGGTGGGGGCTGGACAGTGTTGGAGATGACCTGGTAGTCCCCACACTTACGAGCAGAATGACCGGGGACTCCACAAAGTTGACACTTGCCCATGTAGGGGCGAGGAGTGTAGGCTGGAGATGACTGAACGGGGTGGCCTTGCTGCTGGAATGTTCGGGGGGATGGGTGAGTAGACTGCTGATGTCAAAACTTGGATTTCTGGTGGGAGATACGTCCACCAGGGGGTGCCGAGAGGAGGGCATGCAGTGGCTGGAATTGTAGGAGGAGGAGTGGATCGATCAGCCATTTGTGCTTCAGAACTTAGAAGTTTATCGTGAAGTTCGTCAAAATCAATAGTAGTGTCACGAGCTTGAATAGCATGAGAGAGTTCCTTATATTTATCATCCAGTCTAGTCAATACAGTGAGAACAATGTCCTCTGGATCAGTGGTGACGCCAAGTAAAGAGAGTTCATCAACAAGGCCCCGAATTTCAAGCATATAATCCAAGACAAAGCGGGTACCTTTTGATTGATTGCGAAGTTTGGTTTTGAGGGCAAGTATGCGCCCACGAGACGGCTTGCCATAGGTCTTGACAAGAGTTGCTCATGCCTTGGTAGAGGTTTTGGTGCCAGCGATGAGGGAGATGAGCGAGGGGGAGAGGGCACTGAGTATGACGCTGAAGATCAATTGATCTTGACGAATCCAGGTGGTGTAGAGTGGATTCGGGCTGGTGGTGGTGCCTTCGGTGATGGTGGCCGAGGGACAAACGTTGGTGCCATCTAAAAATCCGAGCAACCCATATCCCGTGAGAAGGCTGCTGAATTGGAGGCTCCATGCCGTGAAGTTAGTGGAGGTGAGTTTGTGAGGGAGTTGGGAAGAGATGTTGAAGGCGATGAGGGATGTGGTGGTGGCGTTATTCTGTCCGGCGAGGACAACAGCGGGAAGAGCAGGGGTTTCGTTGGCCATTGATGAATCTGGACAGAAAGGTGGGTTAGGGGAGTGAGCGGTTGATCCAAAAATTGTGGAGAAATTAGGGTTTGGGAGAATGTTTTACCGATAAAAAAGGACAAGGATCAAATTTTGTGACATTAGTCCAAAAATGGCTCTGGTTACCATAAAGAGAATGATTGAAAGGTTGATTTACGTTGACAAGGATACTCCTATTTATATTACATTGAGAGGGGTGTGATCCCATCTAATTGGCTACCGTTACGATTTACACTAATGATGATTTACTGTTACGATTTACAGTAATGATGATTTACTGTTACAATTTACATTTAATGATGATTAGCAAAATATTATCCTTAATATTTAATGGTGGATGCAGCTCGATTCCGGGCAGACGTACACGCGCTTTCTTGGTTCTTTGCTCGTTCTCTACCGGAGTTTCCACGGCAGGTTGTGGCCACGCCGGTGAAGCTGCAAATTCTGGTCTCTCTGAAACCCTTTGTTGCAGATCTCGCACACGAAAATTTGTACAACTAAATTCATCAGAAAAATACAAAGCTTAATCCGGTAAAAAAAATTAAAATTGCGTATATAGAAAATTGGTGGAATAATATACCTCACCACAAATCTATTCACGGGTATTATTGAGGATTCATTCACGAGTATGATTGAGGATTCTATTCACGGGTATGATTAAGGATCTCACAAATCTCTCTGAAACCCATGAATGATGATTCCATTCACGGATATGATTGAGGATGAGGAGACGGTGAGAATGGGGGATTTCTTTGCAGAACTGGCCGGAAACCCCTCCTTCCATGCTAAGAAAACAACCCGTTCGTGTTTAAAATTTAAGACCAACAAATTATTAGATGGAGGAAGTTTAACACATGATAAGACTCAATATAATTGAAACTGAGTATTTTTTTTAATAGAATAAAAATATTATTCAATCAAAAAAATAATAATTCTCTTAGGTTGTGTTTGGATGGAAGGATTTGATTTGAGGAGGTGTTTCAAATGAAAGGATTTAAAAATAGATGGATTTCAAATGACATGGTTTTAGTGAGGATTTAAAATCCTCTCAATTTTAACTAAGCTAAGTATTTGAAATCCATTCATTTATCTTTTAATCCAAACAAGTGGAATAAATTTGGATGGTGGATTTGAAATCCATAGATCAAATCCCTCCATCCAAATGGTATGGTGGAATGATCCATGAATGTAATCATCATTCATGGGTTCATTTCTAATTTTGTGATTGGTAGGATTTATGGATCATTCCTTAAGGTTGTGTTTGGTTGGACTCATTTCAAATACAAAGAATTTGAAAATGAATGGATTTAAGAATCATTAAATTTCAAATGACACAGTTTGTAGATGGATTTCAAATTCTCACACTTTTAACTACAAATATATTGGTCTCAAATACCCAGATTTGAAATCTATCAACTTGTTATTTTGTCCAAACATGTAGAATGGATTTGGACAGTGGATTTAAAATCCATAGGTCCAGATCCATCAATCCAAACGCAACCTAATGGAATGGTGATTCCCAAAAGTATGTAATTCTCATTACTTCCCACCCCAATGGTTTATGTAAGAAATCAAACTTTTAATAAATAAATAAAACTAATAATAATATTATTATTATTATTACTATTATTTAATAATTAAAAATATTATATTAAAAAAATATTAATATAATATATAATCTCAATTTTTTTTAAAATAATTTAAATAATAATACATTAAATTTTAACATAATATTAATTTTTAATAATATAAAATTATAAATATATTAATATTAAAATAATTTAATAATTTCCAAAAATATAAATAATATATACAATATATTATTTTTTATAATATAAAATAATACTCCCTCCGTCCATGAGAAGTAGTCTCATTTGCCTTATATTTTTTGTCCACAAAATGTAGTCCCATACCCTTTATGAAAACTATCACCCTTCATTCATCACTTAATTACTCAAATTGCCATCAACTTTATTAACAAACAATCACTTTATTCACAATGGACCCCACAATACCCTACAATACCCTTACTTTATCTACTTTATATACTTTTTTCTTAAAACATCATGTCCCACTCCAATGGGACTACATTTCATGGATGGAGTGAGTAATATAATAATTATTTATAATATAAGTAATTATATTAATTTAAATTTATTTAATAGTAAAAAATATTCTTATTTAAAAATAAAATAAATTTATTTAAAATATACATTTATTATAAATAATAAAATCAATAAGACAAAACTGACAAATATATATATACTAGTGCACGACCCGCGTACTATGCGGGAATAATTATTTCCTCGATCTACGTACGATGCAGAGGCACCACTACAAGAAAACTGCAATTTAGCCGCAAAAAAATAGTAGTTAATTCTAATATTTTCGTCGCTAACGTGAGTTAGCGATGAAATAATTTTGTCGTAGGATTTGTTGCTATACACCCGTCGCTAACGTGTTTGTGACAAAAAAATTTAATTTTTTTCGCAAATATTAGCGATGAAAATTTGAGTTTCATCGCAAAATATTAACGACGAAAATATGAGTTTCATCGTAAAATGTTTGCGAGGAAAATCAAATATTTGTCGACGAAAATATTAGAATTAGAGATAAATTTTTTTCGTGTCTAAAATAGTAGCTCCTTACTTCGTGACTAATTTTTTGCTATTTGGCTATGGATCGATATCCGATTTACGAATTGTTCTCTAAACCTACATCCGCACTCGACCCGCACACGCAACCGATCCAGCCGACATGCACCCAACCGACCCGCACCCACACCTAACTCGACCCACACCCAACCCGCATACCCCTCCCTATTTTATTTAAATGACTATTTAAATGGTCTTTGTGGGAATCGATCCAGGGTGGATGGGCGCCCACCACTCGGGCAGACAGCTCAATGGTTCAGTTTTTAATATTAATTATAGGGTTATAAACTAATAAGGTCATTTCACTACTAGTTTTTTCTAATAAAACCTACACCATAAATTCTTGTCTAATAGAGTCAAAATTAAAAATCTTAGACAACTTTACCCTTTTACTAATTTGACACAATTCAAAATATTTAATTCAAATTACAGGGTCAACTAATTACCATAAATATAGATTAAGATATTCTCAAATAAAGCGAGATTTAAGCACCTTCCAAATTTTTAAAAAATTCCTAAATAATAGGTATTCTAATTAATGCGTTTCACTTGCTTAGCTTCGAGAATTCTGCAGAATATTGATTTTGTTCCAGCGATTGTTCATCGTTATCTGCATTTTCCGGCGACTAGTACTTCGATTCTGCAGAATCTTATGCATGCACAATATATATGCACGGAACTGTGCATAAAACACGTTGTTCATACATTTGATAAGTAGCAAACAAAAGGGTTGAAAAAGTAAATAATCATCCAAGTTTACATAAGAATACTCAATAAAATATAGCATTAACTAAATCTTATATAAAGTTCTCCATCACCCCAAACTTCTCGAGCACGATCCGGACAATGCACGAAGATTTGCATATGTATCCGGTATGCTTGTGGGTATGCACACTACATATGCACGGATGTGAGCATAGAACGTTGTTCGTACATTTGATAGGTAGAAAATAAAGGGTTGAACAATAATTCATCATCCAAGTTTACATAAGAAAACTCAATAAAATATAGCATTACCCTTAATCTTATATGAAGTTCTCCATCACCCCAAACTTCTGTATCCCAATCCAGAAAATGCATAGGGAGTTGAATGTGTACACGGTATGCATAATCGGTGCCTACTACATATGCATTGTAATAGGCATATATTTACACACTCGATAGATTACCTTGAGAACTTAGAGGACACATATTTGTTATTTCAGCCAACAGATCTGCAAAGGATGACGATTCAGTCAATCGAATCAACTTGTTCTTCCCATTGAAATCAACCTTGCAGAAAATTATATAATCCATTTGAATCCTGGACGATATCGACAGTCTGTCCAATGCAAATATATTCGAAAAACAATTAATTGATGTTCCAGAATACCTAATCTACAATGCAAGAACTAAAAATCAGAATAATAAATTTACGATGTCAAATGCGATATGAATTGTGGAGTAACAACAATGACTTCATATGATTAAGGAATTCAATGATTGGCTTCAGGATATGAACAATAATGATTTGGGTGGAATTTACACACTTTAGATGCACATGTGAAGCTCATTTTGATGTTGATTTCATTGATTTATGGGGTGATTATCATTGTTTTGGACGAAATAAGAGAAAGGTAGTGTTTTCTCGATTTTGTAGGAAATACGATGGAATTTGGAGCAAAACACCAATCATACTTTACTGGATCAAAAAGAGGAGTGAGCCATTGGATCCGGCTCGAAAAATGGAGTGGAATAGCAAAAAAGAATCGAGTCAATCGAAGGTCGGAAGCTCAAGATACGGAGGGACGAAGTTGGAGGACAAAAGCGAAGGAGTCAATACGAAGTATTGGCCCGGCCGGGCCACATTTCCCGCCCGGCCGGGCGGCCAAATGACAGAATTTCACCATTTACGAAGGTTTGGCCCGGCCGGGCCACATTTCCCTCCCGGCTGGGCGATAAAATGCGAATTTTGGGTCCAAATACGAAGGTTTGGCCCGGCCGGGCCACATTTCCCGCCCGCCGGGCCACTCACCCCCTGTTTTTGCAACTTTTTTCCAACACTCCCGCCCGGCCGGGCCAACCCATTTTCGGTGCCAAACTCATATTTTCTCCATTTTCAAGGGACCAACTTGCAATTCTTACACCCAAACCCTACCCCAACACTATAAATACCTCCATTCTTAAATTCAAAACCATCTTACCTCTCCCTCAAGAAGTCTCACACACACTTGGAGGTTTTCATCATCTACTTCTTCAATTCTTCATCAATTCATGCAAGGAGGCCACCATTAGCTTTGGAATTTGATTCCTCACCATACAATAGTCTAAACTTTCTTTTCTTTTCACTTTTTATTACTTTGATCTTAGTTTTGTTTGTAGTTGGATTATGTTATTGATTGGCTAGAACACTTTTGGTTCTACGACTTTGTAAATATTTGGATTGAAGTTTATGAACTAGTTTCTTGCTTTAAACGGTGTTTGTCTCTTATTTGTATGCTTAGTTCTCATTTGGAAGCATGTTGTTATTGGCCATGATGATGTGTTTAATTCATTGTTAATTGAGATAATATTGAAAGATTTATTCTATTAATCGTATGCAAGCATGCAACCCGATATTATTATGATCTCGAGAGAGGATTAGTTATCGGAGAGGGAATTGATTGATCTTAGGGGCTATTTTAGGTGGTGTGATGTTTGTGATGTAGAAATACGAATCTATGTTGCATGCTCCTTTGGATTAGTTGTATCGAGAGATTGATTAATCCTTCTTTAGTGCCATTTGAATGAGTTACGAAACATAAATGGATCTCTAAATGTTGCAAATGCCTTGGAACCTACCTTCTCATACTTGAGTTTTCATTCGTTTTACCTTTCGTTTCTTGATTTGGATGGTAGTTGATCGATTTCTTTATTACTCTTTTCATTGTCTATTTGTGACAAATTGGTAGGCAATCTTAGGGTGATTCACCATTTTCACTTAATCGATCGCGTCTAAATAAAATTCCGTTAACAAAATACACTTTTATGCTATACCTCCTCGTGGGATCGACCTCGTACTTACTTCGCTAAGATAGACACCGTATACTTCCGGTCGTTTATTCCAGTGTTGTAGAATACGTGAATCAAATAATCGAACGATAAAAAAACAATAGACAAGTATTGGAGACGTACCAGAATCTGGATCTATTGAAAAATGTAGTTCCTAATTCTGATTTCAATGCATAATCGAAAATGACAAATTGAAATTGAAATTGATAATCTAATTTGGGAAATATCTTAGTCTGATTTCATTGCATATCCGAATCTCGTAAATTGAAATTGAAGATGGAATTTGAGAAATTTCCTTAATTTGGTTTAAGCGCATAACAAGAAACTTCGGTTTTAATTTTTGAATTTGGAAAGTCAGAAACTTTCTGGTAATCAAGACTAAATTCCAGGAATTCCTTTCAAAATTCATATTAGTTTAAATTATGAATTTTTTTAAAAAATTTATTTTAAGGGTATCATGGGTAATTTATCTTTAATTTGTCTCTATTAGAAAACTATTGAAGTTGGTGTCTCTATTTGCTTAAGGGGTGTTAATAGTGGACTTATTAGGAAATAATCTCTTAATTATATATGTATTCAATTGTTACTAGTTTAGTTAATTTACTCATTTAATTAATTTATTTCACATATATTAATTGATTAATTTTTAATTTGTAACAATTATATATATATATTGCAATTTTTTAAACAATTTAATTTGTAAAAAACCAATGTTACTTTAACAATTCCAAAAATATTAATAAATATTACATCCAATCTTCATCCTCTCATCTTTATGTCCATCTTCATTTGCATCTTCATATTTATAAATATTTTTATAAACATTCAAACTGATTTATATAAGACACAAAATTTTGGAGAATCATTAAACATTTAAACCGATTTTCTAGATTTAATATGCATAGTTAAAGTAGTACTCTTCCCTCATGCCAGTAGAAATAACAACAAATAATTAATGAAATCAAGAAATTATACCCCAAAATAAATCAAACAAAAAACTTAATATGTCAAATTAATGAGTGTAAATGAAATTATATTGATCCTATTATTTCAGACATCATAGTGTTGGAATCGTCTCTATTGTTTCAAACTATGCATGCACTCAAACTTTTTTCCTTTATTATGTTTAAACGACAACCATTATTAATTCATGGGAATTAAACAAGAAAATTTCTATTTAATCACTAAAATATTAGAGACGAAATATAATTTTAATTATTGTTCTAATTATTAACAATAAAATAAAATATTGTTTTGCTAATAAGGTGATGAAATATTTTAATTTTCTCGCAAATATTAAATTCACAAAATTAGTCATACAAATTCACAATATTGTTTTGCGATGAAATAGAAATTTTGTCGCTAAAATATTAGCGATGAAATATAATTTTCATTGTTGTTCTGATTATTAACAACAAAATGAAGCAATTCGTTGCTAGTATAGCGATGATATATTTTAATTTCATCGCAAAAATTAATTTCAATAAATTAGCCACGAAAATTTCCATTTCATCGCAAAATATTAGTGACGAAATATAATATTCATTGTTGTTCTGATTATTAACAACAAAATGAAGCAATTTGTTGTTAGTATAGCGATGAAATATATAAATTTTATTGCAAAAATTAATTTCAAAAAATTAGCCACGAAATTTTTTATTTCATCGCAAAATATTAATGACAAAATATAATTTTCATTGATGTTTTGATTATTAACAACAAATTGAAGCAATTTGTTGCTAATATAGCGATGAAATATATAAATTTTGTTGCAAATATTAAATCTAGCAATTTAGCGACGAAAATTTCTATTTCGTTGCTAAAAATTGATTTTAGCGATGAAATTTAGATTTGTCGCAAAATTTTCGTCGCTATTCCCCCTGTTTCTTGTAGTGCACACATGACTCAAATAGATACAATTGATTGTAAGAAGAGAAAAAATCTAAGACATAAAATGAGTTTCAAATTTCATAAATTGGAAATAGCAATTGATGATATGATCTAGTATTGAAGGTTGGATTGACATAACATATGAGGTTTTGAAGATACTATAGAAATAAATGTAGAACTTTACAAAAACATGCACAAATATATCATGAGTAAACAAAATGAAATTATAAAGCGACACCATTTCATCATTTTTTTTTAAAGTTGTATACTGAGTTGAAATAAAAAGAGTGGAGTTGAGAGAGAGAAAGAGAATGAGTAGACACCATAAAATAAAATGAATAATAAATCAATATTAGGAGTTGATTTATTAATATTTCGAACCATGCTCTAGAATTAGTAGGAGTTGGATTGATACCTATAGTTTAAAAAAAATCAAAAACATAGTGTAGGTCCCTAGTTGAGTTAATAATATTGAGTACGTAAGCTAGTGCAAATGTCTAGAGGGGGGTGAATAGACTTTTCAAAAATCTTTCAATATATCAGAATACGAATGCGGAATATCAGAATTAAACAATGAGCCCAATCAAATTTATACTCAACTAAATTCGCGAACTCTGTATGAACACTCTACTAGTCTTGTTCTTATATGCAATTCAATCAATTAAGCAGTTAATCAATCAAACACAAATAAAACAGTAAAGTAAATCAAACACGAGATTTATAGTGGTTCGACAACTTGTCTACATCCACTCTCACAAACCCAGTTGTGATATTCTTATTAACTCGTCCAATAGAGTAATGTGTTCTTGTAGCTTTAAGTCCCAAAAATTAAGACTTAGATCTTCTCGATAACACTACCAAGTGCTTCTTCGATCTAACTAGCTATTTAACAAGCAACTAGCAACTTGAAACAAAAAACAATAAAACTTCTCTGTCTTTAGTAGTAGCCTTCTTTGAATCTTCACTTGTCTTCTGGCTTCTTTCTGAATTTGAACTCTGCGAGTTTCTTCTCTTGAATACTTCGTTAATTTGCTTCGTAAATCTCTTAGAATCAGTAGTCCAGTAGTCTTGAATCGTTGAATACACCAAGGTATTTATAGACTTCCAATTTCAAGAACTTTCTGTTATGTAACTAACTTTTCTTGAAAACTGACTTCTAACTTCTTCTTCTTATCCATCCACGCGTTTCTTCAGTTAATTAATTATTCCATAACTAACTCTTCAATCTTTATCTTCACACGCGTTTATGACTTAAACTTTTCATCCTTTGTTTGCGCACCTGTCTTGTTTCCATACTTAGAAAAATTCTTAGTCTTCTTCTTCACTGACTTGTCTTGTCTTGCGCAGGTCTTCAACAACAAACTTTAACATAGAACTAAACTAGTCCTATCGTCTAATCTTAACAAGACTATTACATTACATTAAGCTTTATAACTCAGCTTAGTCAACTTAAGATCTATACAATGAATATGTACGAATACAATAAGAAATAACGAGCTAGCTTCTATACATCTTTAATATAGCTCAGTATAAATCCTAACAAATAACAAATATAAAGTACTTATAAAACGTACTTGTCTTTTGAACACTTAAACTTTTCTTTTGAACTTATCTTTTGAACTTTACTTGTGAACTCTACTGATCTACTCAAGACGACTTCATAACTAGACTAGATCAGTCAACACTTAGAAAATATTCAAGTCTTCTTTTGGCTTATCAAAACTCATCTTATCTTTTCATCATTTAGGACTTGTCATAGGATTCATATCCCAACACATAGAAATGAAGAAAATTGAAAAAAAAAATGTTAACACGTACCATACAAATAAAACAAAAAATTACACTATTTAAAAAAATATACAAAAAAATACACTGATATTATTGAGGAGCAATTTCTCAATGGTCCAGAAATTGGTCAAACCCATTAAAAATAAAGGTACCATGAATTTTTTTTTTTTTTTTTTTAAGAAAACAAACTAATAAACATAAAAGTTTTTATCAAATCCTACACTGATGACAATCTCTCGACTTTCTTTCAACGGGATGGATCAACAAAGCGTCTGAATCCTTTATAAACCACGTATTCTTTGTAAACAAAAATTCAAATGAATGGAATAATTTCTCAATTGTCAAAGAAACTCACAATCCACGTATTCTAATTAAATAAAAGTACAGTGAAAAAAAAAATCCGCAACTTGAAATTAAAAAAAAAAAAAAAACATATTTCTCCCTTATATACTTATTCTAAATCTCATTATGCTGACATGGCTTATCCTCAATCCTACGTGGCTTTCTCTCCTCTTTTTATTTTGAAATTCTACATTTACATGACCTATAAAATAACTTTTTTTTATTTCTTCATTTTATTTCATTTTTTGCTTTTTTTAATTTCTTTTTATTTAATTTTTTATTATTTTTTTACCCTTTTTTTTTTGTTTTTACTTAAAAATATACACATTCTCCATTTAAATTAAATTTTTAAGAAAACATTTTATTCAATAACAAGTGCAACACAAAATTACTAAAAAATGTAAGTTGATATAACAACAAAGTACAACACCATATTTACTAATAGTATAAGTTAGTATAACTTAAAGTGAAATACGATATTTCTGAAATGTGCAAGTCGGTATTACTGAAAAGAAGAGCATCACAATATTAATGAAAAGTGTAAGTCAATATAACTGAAAAGTGTAAGAGTCTATAACTGAAAAGTGCAACAAATTTTTTTACTGAAAAGTGCAACACAATATTATTAAAAAATGCAAGTCAGTATCACAATTTTTAATGAAAAGTGTTAGTTATTAAACTGAAAAGTGCAACACAATATTACTAAAAAGTGTAAGTCACTATAAATAAAAATATTATTATACAGTTTAATAATTGAAAAGTACAACACCATTTTACCAAAAAAGTGTAAGTCATGAAGAAGTGCAAGTCAGTACAATTGAAAAGTGCAACATGGACTAGAGTGCACAACATTTTTTTCTTTTTCGCTTTAATTTTGGATAAGAAACCGTCAATTCCAATAATTCATCTCTCATTTCTTCCTAGATTCTTTTTAGCTTTAATTTTGGATAAGAAACCGTCAATTTCTAATATTCCTCACTTTTATTCCGCCTCTTCTTCCTCTCTGTATTCCCTCTCAATTTTTCTTCTCTTCACTATTTCCTCCGTTGCCGACTTTCTGTTTTATGATGATGGACTTATGGTACGTACATTATTTCTAATTTTTTTTCCATCTCTTCTTCCTCTGTACATTGTCTCTCACTTCCTCTCTACATTCTCTCTCATTTCTTCCTAGATTGGCAAATTTGACAAATCTATTAATGTTTTGTGGACTTCCTGTTTTATGATCTTTGTTTAACATTCTCTCCCTCAATATATATTTATTTTTTTTGTTATTCAATTTATGATTTTATGTATACAATATATCTCAAAATTCTCTCTCAGTTCCCTTCCGCATTCTCTCAATTCTTTCTCTCGATATAAATTGTGTCAAATCTTTATTCAAAATATGTGTTTGTTGATTTGCGCCTAATTTAGATAAATATATTAGTATCCTATTCAATTTTTACTATTAATATATATCTCATATATATCTTTAATACATATATTTCACCGTCTCCATTTTGCCCATGTGGCTTCCTCTTATTTCTCTATTTTGAAATCTGAATTTTGGTATAGTACATTCTTGCCGCCTTCCCTACAAAAACTCTAACATCCTCAATTTTTCACTTTGTGCTCGCCTCATTTCCTTATTTAAGTTGTTTTTTTTTTTTTCAAGTTGCGGATTTTTTTTTTCACTCTTCTTTTATTTAATTAGAATACGATTTCTCGGTCAAATGAGAAATTGCTCCAATCATTTGAAGAATTACAGGACCACCCCACCCCGCGAGCTTTGTGTTAGATCGAATCTGCCACCGTATTGAGTATGGATCGGGTTTTATGTCCGGCCCGCGGGTATCCGACTCGACTCGAATTAATATATAAACTTTATATAGTATATATATATATTTTTTTTAATTGGTAGAATATATATATATATATATATATTTTATTGGTAAAATATTTATATGTATATAATATTAATTTAAAAAAAAACACTTCACATTTAAAAAAAAACTCTTCGCATGTATATCGTAGTTTATAAAAATTTATATAAATCAATAAAAAAATGGGTAACACTTGCGTACACTCGCATGCACCGTACCCCCTAATTTTATTTTATTTATATTTTACCTGCACCTGTTTTATTTTTCAGTTTTTATTCCATACTTTTTATTTCTTCATTTTTTTTTCTGTTTTATTTTTTCATTAGTTTTTTTTAAATTTTAATACAAAATAATATTATATGTATTATTTTATTATAGTTAGTAATACAATAAGTAATAACCAGTAATACCATAAATAGTAATCAGTAATATCATTAACAATAATTAGTAATATATTTACAATAACAAATAATTACACTGTTGGGAATAAAATGAGATATGTTTTGATTGTATACCAAAACCCCCTGAGACATGCCTAAGCCATGATTGAATGTGTTCTAGAAATGTTAGAACATATAGAATAAAGGCTAGATGAGAAGCTGGTATGTTAGGCAGCTCTTAGATGATTAGATGCACAATTTGAGGGGGAACACATGCTTAGAAGTTCATCAAGAACAAGTCCCCTCAAGGCTCAAACTCTGGATACAACACTAAGTCTTTTGAAGACTAACTATGCTGATCAGGAGAGTTGTCCAGAGGAGTTGTCTCAGTACAAGAAGTCAAGATCAAGTGCTCTGAAAGCTTGAGGTCAACTATGCTGAAGAAATAGAGATAAATACACCCTAAGGAACTACAAATCAACATGCTAAGATCACCTTGAAGTAAAGCAAAGGGTGTGAGCCAAGTCATCTGAAGAAGAGCAAGCCAACCTTGCTGATAAGCAAGACTGCTGATAGTGATAAGGAGAGTTGTCCAAATGATGAGGAATGTTGTCCTATCAATGGAACAACCTTCAGAAGCCATGTCCAAGTCCTAACAAGAGAATCTGAAAGTCAGACATTGGGAAGAGTGCTGCAGAATGAAGACAAAGTCTTAACAACCGTTTATTTCCCAAATGAGGACATGTCACTATCAAGATTCTGTCTTCTAAGTTGAAGAACTGAAAGAAGACATTTATGGACATTTGAGGCTGCCTCTCCAACGGGCAAATTCTTCATCAGTCTATAAATACAGAAGTGTGAAGACCATTTGAAAGCACCTCAACACAATCCAACTAACCTCAAGTTCTTACAAGCTAGAGTGCTTTCAAAGCTTTCAAAGACTATCTTAGTCTTCAATCACTTCATCTAAGCTGAACTACATTGTATATCCATACACAAGCTTAGAGAGATATCCTATCCTTATACACTGATCTTCATTGTAAAGGATATCTCATTAGTTGGAACCTTACTTCAATCCTCATATCTTTCAAGAGTGAAAGTGAGAAGGTTGTAGTAGTAGAAGTGGTAGGAGCTGACTGTTGAGAGAAGAACAGTTCAGTTCTGAGTTGAGAAGAGGGTACTAGGACTCTAGACATCCTAGGGATCAATTCACCAAGGAGTGGTGTTATTGATCAAGTGCACCTTGGCACTATAAAACAAGTTAATTTCAAGAGTGAAAGAATTATCCTGTTCAATCAGGGAAAGTGGATGTAGGAGCTTGAGTCTCTGAACCACTATAAACTCTTGTGTTGATTTACTTTCAAAGTACTTTCATACATTCAACACTGCACACAAAACTGATCTTTCAAAGGATATACATTCAAAGACTGTGCAAAACTGATTTGGACAAGTTCCCTGAAACTGGACTGTACTGAATTAACTAAGTGATTTCAGAAACTAAAGGAGTCTAAACTAAAAGGGCCAACCACTATTCCGCACACATAACTCCCCTAGATAGTTATTCAACTAAGTACTCAATAGTACTTAGTAGTTTGATTATCTTAGAAGAGTTAATCATCTTCAGCAGAGTTGTCCAAGACAACCTTGCTGAGCTCTGTTTTGATCAAGTTAGAAAAGAATTTGCATACAAGTGTATTCCCCCCCCCCCCCCCATACACTTGTTATATACTCCTTTCAGGACCAACAAGTGGTATCAGAGCAGGGGTTCAAAGACCACTGCTTCTGAAAAGCCATCTTGGTTTTCAAAATCACATATTTGGTGTGGTCACTGAACTGATCTATCTGAAATCCTATAAATTGTTGACTAACTATTTATTCTTGAGATATGGCAAACAACAATGCTGCTGTTCCACCTCCTGCTGTCCAAGGATTGGACAACATGGCCACAAATCCAGTCAACCACATTTCTCATCACAAATTGCCCATGTTCTCAATAGACAACTATGATTTCTGGAAAATCAGAATGAGGGCTCATCTTGCATCTCTACATACTGATATGTTGAGAGTGATCACAAGAGGTCCTTTTGTGTTCACCTTTGTCAATCCCAGAGTCACTGAGGCTCAAAGAGCAGATATAAGGGAATTGATTCCCAAAGATGAAGATGACTTCACTGCTGATGAAAAAAGGAAAGATAATTTGAATTATCTTGCCATGAACACCAGATGCAATCATGGGAATGGTCTACCACTGCACAACTGCCAAAGAGATTTGGGATACTCTCGCAGAAATGTGTGAGGGTACTGAAAAGATCAAGGAGAACAAGCTCCAAGTGGCAGTGCAGAAATTTGAACTGTTTGCAATGGAGTCTGAGGAGTCCATTGATAAGTTTGCTGGTAGATTCACTGATGTGATGAATGAAATCAACTCATTGGGCAAGGTCTACACCAAAAGAGAAGTTGGGTTGAAGATCTTGAGAAGTCTCACTCAAAAGTGGGATGTCTATGCTGTAATGATGCAAAATACCAAAGATCTCTCCACCATGCCCATGCAACAAATCTTCTCAGAACTCAAAGCCTATGAGTTCGACCTCAATAGAAGAAAGCCTATTGAGGAACCTTCAAATCCTACTAAGGGAGTGGCATTCAAAGCCAAAGCTGCTGAACCAGAAATGCAGTCCACTCCAAGATCATCAAAGTCAGTCTCAAAGACTGAAATGAAGGAAGAACTAGCCTTGATGGCTAGAAGGTTTGAAAAGCTAAATTCAAGGTTTGGTTGATACAAGAAATTCTACCAGGACAACAAATTCAGGAGAAGGTACAACTCTCCTGAAGATCAGGCTGAAGCCAAAAAGCCTGAAGAGAAAAGATCAGAGGACAAGTACTCTGATAGGAGAAGGTCAAGTAGAGCTGAACCTTCATCATCAAAAAGAAGAGAAGAATCAAAGAAAGAAGATGATGAAGATCTGTGCTATAACTGCAAGAAGAAAGGGCACTTCCAGTATGATTGCCCTGAATTAAGCTCTAGGGAGAGAAGAGAGAGGCAAGCTAAAAGAGACAGAAAATTCACCAATAGAAAGGCCATGATGGCTGGTGAAGAATCTGATAGTGCTGAAAGCTTCAACTCTTCTGGTGGACTGTTCTCCAACAGTGATGATGATGATGATGTCTGCAACATGGCTCTTGAGGATGATGAGGTATCCTCTACTTCTAGTTCACCATCATTCATCTCACAAAACAATAGTGAGGTCAACTTGAAGCTTTCCCTTGGAAAGTTGATGGAAGATTTCACTATGCTACAAGAATTTCATGATAATTGTGTGAGAGAAAATGAAAGATTGGCTATTGAACTTGCAAAAAACTCTGAGGTAGTTGTTGATGTCAAGTCTACTGAGTTGTATCAACAAGTCTTGAGAGAGCTTGAGGAAGCAAATCTCAGGATAGTTGACCAACAAAAGGAGATTGATGATCAACTTCTCTCTTAGAAGAGAAAAGATTTTGAACTTAAAATTCTAAATGCCAAGTTTGAAAACCTCTCACATAAATATGACATTCTTAAATCAAGTGAAGAGAGCCTGAAATTAAAGATGTCTGCTCTGAAGAAATCCTCTAGAGCAATAGAGGAAATTCAGAGTTATCAAAGACCTATGGCTCAAAGAAGTGGATTAGGTTTTAATCCATTTGAATCTTCACCTTGTCTTAGTGCTGCTTCTGTAAGTAACACTAAGAGAACCTTTGTTAAGTCAGTGGCACAAATTGAAAATGAAGTGATTCAGCCACTAAACAAAGGAAAAGGTAAAATGGATGATCTGCCTACTCAAATGCTTCAGGAGAATAGGCCTAAACCTAAGGAAATGGCCAAAGCTCCTGAACATAAGAGGAATGTTGGTCAGCAGAGTAGACCCATTGGAAGGGCAACTCTACTGAACAATGTTCAGAGGAATTATCCAAGGTATAATCAGCCTAGGCCAACTCTTCTGAGAAAGCCTCAGCTGAATAGACCTAAGGATAACTATCCTCAAAGGCAAAATAAAATGAGACAACCAAAACCCTTCATGCCAAAGGGTAATGGTCATAAGAAAGCCTTTCCTCAAAGATTCCCTCAAGTTGTACAAAGAACTCAAAAGTTCAGGAGACTTTACAACTCTCCTGAAACTTACAGAGTTAACACATTCACACACACTTTTCCAAAGGCATTTAAGGGAAAGACAGTGTATATAGATGCTAGAGGAAAACAACTTAGCCACCTTGAATCAATCAGGGTTATTAGGCAAGTTTGGGTTCCTAAAGGTACAGCTAACCTCTCAGGACCCAAAACTCAAAGGGTACCTAAACCTATCTAATTGCAGGTACCTATGGGCCACAAGAAGAGGAGCATGAGCAAAAAGTCAGCATGGTACCTTGACAGTGGATGTGCAAGGCACATGACTGGAAACAAGGAACTCCTCACTGATTTTATTGAAAAAGAAGGCCCAAATGTCACATTTGGAGACAGCTCACAAGCAACAACAAAAGGTTATGGTACTTTTATGATTGGTAACATCAAAGTATCCAATGTATCTTATGTGGCTGGTCTCAAGTATAATCTCCTAAGTATCAGTCAATTCTGTGATAAAGATTTCAAAGTTGAATTTTCTAGTGGAAAATGCTTAATCAAAGATAAGGCTCAACAAATTCTATTGACTGGAACTAGGAAAGGGAATGTGTATTTTGCAGACTGGGACAAGTCTACTGATGCTGCATGCTTCATTGCTAAGAGTTCTAGTGAACAAAGTTGGTTGTGGCATAAAAGATTAAACCACTTGAACTTCAAAACAATGAACAGAATTGCTAGAAATGCATTAGTTAAAGGACTGCCTAATGAGGTTTTCATTAAGGAGCATGTTTGCAAACCATGCCAAGAAGGAAAACAGATTAAAGCCTCATTTAAGGGAAAACCAGTCATATCTACTGAAAGGGTACTTGAACTTTTACATATGGACCTATTTGGACCAGTTACCCCTGCAAGCATAAATGGTAGAAAATACACATTGGTTGTAGTAGATGACTTCTCTAGGTTCACATGGGTAGTATTTATCCTTAATAAGAAGGAAACTCAAGTCAAACTACCTGAACTATTAAAGAGAGTGTCAAATGAGAAAAGCCTTAGCATTATCAAGATAAGATCTGATAAAGGCACTGAGTTCATTAATTCATACATCAATGAGTATTGCACATCTAATGGAATAGCTCATGAAACCTCAGCAGCTAGAACTCCTCAACAAAATGGAGTTGCAGAGAGAAGGAATAGAACTTTAAAAGAAGCTGCTAGAACCTTAATTGCTGATTCTAATTTGCCTAAGAGGTTTTGGGCTGAAGCTATAAACACTGCATGCCATACTCAGAATAGATGTTTGATCACTAAGGGGCAAGGCAAAACCCCCTATGAACTCTGGAAAGGAAGATTGCCTAAAGTGTCATACTTTCACATTTTTGGTTGCAAGTGTTTTATTCACAATAATGGGAAAGATCAGCTGAAAGCCTTTGATAGCAAAGCTGATGAAGGAGTATTCCTTGGATACTCTCAAATCAGTAGAGCTTTCAGGGTGTATAACAAGAAAACCCTTATTGTGGAGGAAACACCTCATGTTGTGTTTGATGAATCTATTCATGAGTTCAGGAATGAGAACTTGGAATCAGAAGAAATCACACAGAGGACAACCAGACTGAGCCTAAAAGACAAAGACACTGAATTCATAGAAGTTGTCCAAACCAACCTACCTGAAAACTTCACTTTGGACAACAACCCTGAAGGCAATCCTCTTGAGGCAAATCCCACTGAAAGGAATGGTGAACTGAATGATCCAATCCCAGTTCACATCCAGGTAACAACTACCAATTAAGAAGCAATTCCTGCTGAGGTAGTTAATGGATTAAATAATCAAGGGGGAACTCGAAATATTGAAAATGCCAATGTCCCTGACATTGAGGACAACACCCCTGATTATGATCCTGAATTAGATCCTGCATTCAATTACCCTGAATTTTATGATCAAAATGACTCAACTTCAGTAGAGGACAACTCTACTGAAGAGATCAGAAAAAGAAGGACTTGGTTGTCTGACCATCCTACTGATCTAATACTTGGTGACCCAAGTATAGGAGTCAAAACAAGGAGATTTCATGGTGAAAGTGCTCTTTTTTGTTGTTTCTTGTCATAGCAAGAACCAAGTGATATTGAGGAAGCACTTCAAGATGCCAATTGGATCACAGCCATGCAGGAAGAACTGAATCAATTCACCAGAAATGAAGTTTGGGAGCTGGTGGATAGACCTTCACATCAAGATGTTATTGGAACAAAGTGGGTGTTCAAGAACAAGAAGAATGAAAATGATGTGATTGTCAGAAACAAAGCAAGACTTGTGGCAAAAGGCTATTGCCAACATGAAGGCATTGACTATGATGAGACATTTGCACCTGTGGCAAGGCTAGAAGCAATAAGGCTCTTTCTAGCCTATGCAGCACACAAGAGGTTCAAGGTATACCAAATGGATGTCAAGAGTGCTTTTCTGAATGGAGTCTTGAAAGAAGAAGTCTATGTGGAGCATCCACCAAGTTTTGAAGTTGGAAATCAAGTTTACAGACTGAAGAAGGCTCTATATGGACTCAAGCAAGCCCCTAGGGCTTGTTATGATACACTGTCACAATTCCTCTTGGATCATGGATTCACCAAGGGAACTGTGGACAGAACTCTCTTCAGAATCTCTGAAGGAGAGGACATCTTGCTTGTCCAAATTTATGTGGATGACATAATTTTTGGATCTCCCAATGAGAAGCTGTGTGAGAAGTTCTCCAAACTAATGCAAAGCAAGTTTGAGATGTCCATGATGGGGTTGATGAACTTCTTTTTGGGCCTACAAGTCAAGCAATCAAAAGAAGGAATCTTCATCAACCAAGCTAAGTACACCAGAGAAATGATCAAGAAGTTTGGGTGTGCTACTAGCAAGCCAGTAAGGATCCCAATGAACACAAATTGGAAGATGGATCCTGATGAGAGTGGTGTGTCAACCAACTCTACTGAGTATAGAGGAATAATTGGTTCACTTCTCTATCTCACTGCCAGCAGACCTGACATCACCTTTGCAGTAGGTGTTTGTGCAAGGTTCCAAGCAAATCCTAAGAAAAGTCATCTTGAGGCTGCTAAGAGGATTTTGAGGTATCTCAAAGGCACTGAGAACCTAGGCTTTTGGTACCCTGCTGATGACAACATTGAGTTAACTGGCTACTCAGATGCTGATTATGGAGGTTGCAGAATTGATAGAAAGTCCACTTCAGGGACTTGTCAATTCTTAGGCAACAAGCTCATATCTTGGTTCTCCAAGAAGCAGAACACAGTGGCAACTTCCACCACTGAAGCTGAATATGTTGCAGCTGGAAGTTGTTGTGCTCAGATCCTATGGTTGAGACAACAACTAAGAGACTACAGAGTCAACTCTACTGAAGTGCCAATATTTTGTGATAACAATAGTGCCATTGCTATATCACAAAATCCTGTCTTGCATACAAGATGCAAACATGTGGACATCAAGCATCACTTCATTAGAGATCATGTGGAGAAGAAGGATATAAAGTTGGTCAAGATCCACACAGATCATCAAAAAGCTGATATACTAACTAAGCCACTTGCAGAGGCAAGGTTTTTGGAACTATCAACAGAGTTGGGTTTACTTGATCCAGGGAAGTTGGACAAGTAAAACTCATGGAAGTTAAGGGGAAGTATGGAAACTAAAAGAAGCTTCAGCAGACTTGGACAAGTCTACTGAAATACAGAAGAGATGATCACAATTACTCAGGACACTTGTCCATTGAAACTCAGGACTCTTGTCCACATCTCTTCAGGACACTTGTCCTTGTAGGGTCAGATAAGTTGTCTTGACTATCAAACTAATTCCTTGGTTTGATAAGCACCTATTTTGGGTAATCATTGCCTACCTTGATACCTGTCCCAATTACAGATATCATCTCTGTGGGATTTAATTTGTCCCCCACCCAAAAGGTCGCTTTCCATGCATTAAATGCCAAGATTTAACTCTTGTTTGCATTACACTTTTCAAGCCATGATCTATCTCGAAAACTCCCCAACCATTAAATAATATTAAATACCTTCCACGTTTTGAATAAAACCAATAACTCACTGTTACATTGGTTTTTAACCATTGGATCAAAACTGGCCAACTCCCCTGAAATTCATCCTGGCCGTCCAAGTGTGTTTTCCATTTTTGACAACAGTTGAAAATACACAAATCTCACCAACTCATTGACAAACATTCTTTTTAGAATAGTCTCAAGTCTTAAAACTCCCCCACACACTCTTCTTCCCAAGCATTCGAAACCCTAACTCATTTTCTTCAAACTCTCTCAAAACTCTCTCAATTTCACCTCTGTAACCTTCAATGGCCCCCAAAGTTAGACCAGAGATGATCATAGATTTCTCCAACAAGGCTCTAGACCTTGATTTTGGATACTTGAGCAACAAGAACAGCCTTCACTTTGAGCCCATAGTATCATTCACAAGTGAAGACCCTGAAATCACTCCAACTCTGAGATGGTTGAGAAGGGCTGGTCTTCAAAAGTTTATGGAAGAGAGGCCAAGCTCTTGTCTGGAAAGCTACATGGCTGAGTTCTTTGCCTTTCTCAAATGGAGAGGTAAGCCGGAAGATGGTGAAGTTTCCACCAGACTGTCATATATTGCAGAGGGTGAGGAGGAAGAGAGATTTCATAGAGTGAAATTCTCTTCATCATGTCTGAAATGATGAAGGAAAAGGCCAAGTTTAAAGTGAGAGCTCACAACAAGGTTGTGCTAGAAGGGAAACTCAAGTATTGCACCAGGGCAAGCTTGTTGATTGAGAGATTTTCCCATTATTCCCAAATGCAAACCTTTGCAAAGCCCCTCCTAGCCCAAAAGATTCTGTTCAGAAAGCTCAGCAAGAAAACTGAGCAAAGAAGGATGATATTGGCCAAACCTACTGAAGAAAAGGTGGAGGAGAAGCCTAAATTGAAGATAAGGACAAAGGCCAGAGTGGTGAAGACAAGAAAAATGTCTCAAATCCCCTCAGAGGAGAAATCAGATGCTTCAACTGAGATTGAAGAAGTTGCTGAAGAGGGAGTGAGTGTACCTTCTGATCATTCAGAAGAGTTGAGACAGAAATACAATGAGACTAGACAAAAGTCTAAGGGTGATAAGAGGATCAGAGAGGTTGTCCCTGAGAAGGATGGTGAAGGAAGTGGGAGCAGTAGGGCTAGCAAGAGAAGGGCCAAGCCTACTGACAAAATGTTGGAGCTCCAAGAGGAAAGGTCTCTACAAATTGCTCTAAGAGAGAGCAGAGTTGAAAGCAGGACCAAATCAAAGTCAAGGACCAACTCATCTGGTTCTGGTACTCCAGAATCCAAGGTCCCTGAAGGTCAACCAATGGAGGCCAATATCCCTGAAATTCATAATCATGAGCCCAACTCCCCTGAAACCCATATAACCCCAACCAATCAACCTATCACCCCCATCAATCTTACAAAGAGATACTCTCCTGAAGGGAGTGTGCAAAGAAGTGGGATAGATGTGCTAGCAGATATAGCAGTAGATGAGACAAGATTACATTCTCCCCTTGACTCATCTATGCTCAATTATTCAAAACTTTTAGAAGCTGCACTCTTTGAGCCAACCCCCCTGAGTAAAGCCCCTTCAGATCCATTGCTCTCAAAAGCAACTGAAGCACCTTCTATTGCACCCAACCCTTCTGAAACCAACTTTCCTGAACTAAACCTTCCTGAAGCCACTTTAGGAGAACCCAGAGCCAACTCCCCTATAACCCAAAGTCCCCATTCAAGTGGAGATGAGGAGGAGTATACTTATGAAAGTATGCTCAGAGGAGGAGCCAAGGCTACTGTGGACAGTCTGTACCCACAGCTTGCTGAATTTCCAAGAATTCAGAGGACATTTCATGATCTAAGGATGCTTGTTGATGTAAAAGACAATTCTATGATGGAGATATCACAAGTCATCCAAGATAAGGGTGCAAACTGGTGGCAAGTGGAGGAGAACAGATTGCTACACTTTGCTGGAGTTTCAAAGACAAGATTTCTCATTGATGAGGAAGTGTTTGCAAAGCTGGTAGCTGATAAGATTAATGAGGAGAGGGAAAGGAAAGCTAAGGGCATCACACACCCTGAAAGTAGCTCTAATGATGATTCCCCTGATGATCCCTCAAACCCCTCAAAACCCAACCCTCCTGAAACCCCTCAAGCCAATATTCCTAAGCCTTCTGTATCTGAAAGATTATCCAACCCTCCTAGAACCTATCATAGGAAATGCTCTGTATCTTCAGAGGTGTTGACCAAGGGTGGTAACACAACCAAAGACACATCTGCCAATGAAGGTTCTTCTGAATCCAAGGCACAGCCTAAAGATGTGGAGGTTCCTGTTTTAGAGGCTGGTTTGGTTAAGGCCTATTCAGTGTCAGATGGGTTGGACACTGATCAGCCCTTAATCATTCAGGATGACTCAGTGGCTGTTGATATAAGCACTGTGATCTCCCCACAACTGCCATCTTTGCACCTTGGTGAAGGTGGAGATGCTGCAGGTCTAGGTGAAGGAGTTAAAAAGGAGATGATAGTTGAAAAACCAGAGGGAGTAGAGGATGATAGAGAGGTGGTGATCACTAGGATAGTGAGTGTACCACCAAATGAGGGTGATATAAGTGAGGAAGGGCAGGCTATTCTTGAAGTCAAATCTGAACTTCAGGAATCCCTTGATGAGAGGAGGCCTGTTCCTTTAAGTGAGGAAATCATTAATGAAGGGAGAAAAGAAATAGTTGAAAATGAGGAGAAGACTGCTGATGTATCAGAGTCTTATGAAAAAGAAACTGAGGGAGATAAATGTGTTTTTACTGACTCATTTGATTTGTCTGATATTGCAGGTATAACCTTTGATCAAATTTTTGCAGATGAACTCTTAACAGATGCACCCATCCAAGTTGATAGTGGATCAGCACAAGCCTTGCTTGGGATGCAATCAGAGAAATTGGATTCTTTGGCTCATCAAGTCCAAACAGCTCATGCAGAAACTTCTGGAGCTTTGGATGAGCATGGAAGAACCTTGGCATCTGTAGAAATGAGGCTAACTGGCTCAGAAGATGTGGTGTTACCTACCTTGGAAGCAAGGATCAGTGGAGTTGAGACTGGTCTGCAAACCATCTCCACTGAATTCATCAAAGCTAAAAACACCATGAGATCAGTTTCAAAGGATGTAAAGAAAGAGCAATCTCTGCTAAGAATCAACCACAATAGGAATGTGAAGACATTGAGGTCAGTGGTGAAGAAAGCTCTTGGAAGAAAAGCTGCCCTGCAAAGACAAAGAGCTGAAGAGCAAAGGCTAGCTATGGTAAAAACAGCCTCAGAAAATTTTTCCCAGGAAGTATTGGCCAACATTGCTGAAGGTGCAGTGGCCAACCTCACTGAGCTTCTTAAAACCCAACTGGATGCATCTCTAAAGACAACCATGGAGGAGGTTGTTCAACAGAAAATGAAGCCTGTTCTAGCTTTCCTTAGCTTGAGCAGTGATAGGATGCAAAATATACATGATGAGAATGTATATCTGTTGGAGGAGATGAAGTCTCTGACCCAAGCCCAGTCCTTATTGGCATCTACTATGAGTGAATTGAAGCCTGAATGTTTTGATGCTGCCAAAAAGGGGGAAAGGGAAAGAGCTAGGGCAAAAGGTGCCTTAGTGATTGGAAGCCCAGTTAAAGGAGGAAATGGTAAAGACAAAGCTCCTGAAGGAAAGGGAAAGGAGCCAGCAGTGCTAAACGTGGAAGAATTGGATGAAGAGGAGCAGTTAGCACTTGCCTTGAAGAACTCAATGGCCTCAGCTCAAGAGGAAAGAGTGAGGTTACAGCAAAGGCCAGGTGGTGAGGTGTCTGGTTTGAACAAAGATGCTGAAGGTGTCCAAACCAGAGGAAAGATTAAGATGGCAAAAGGAAAGAAAAGACAAGTTGAAACATTCACTGACTTTCCCAACAGCCTTGATCTTCCACCTGAATTCAGAGTTGTTGATGATGAGCCTATCTCAAAGAAGGCCAAAACTGCTGAAAAGCCCAACAGGTTTCGTGGATTGTTGGCTCTGCCTGAAACGTATGATTGTATGATTCAATTTATTTTGTTTCATGTATGTATGCGTTTCTGTTGGTTAATTTTTTTTATTCTTCTATCGCAACCCTAGTGTTATGTAATCGTTTTTCTCACCAGATAATAAGTGTGGGTAGTATAGGACTATTTCATAGATCACTGTAGTAGGGTTTTGCTCGTTTATATTGTAATTTTTGATCGTGAGAATGGGCGGTGTCGATGGAAGATCTGAAAACAGTAATCTGAGTTTTTCGGGTTATGGCCTTGGATGGTGAAAACTGTTTTGGCCATAACTTTTGACTCGGGTGTCCATTTTCAGCCCACAAGACCTTTTCGGAAACGTCTCGACGAGATCTACAGGAATCACAGCTATGCTGTGACGACGAGTGGCGATGCCTAATTCAAACGTCTTGATGAAGTTTTCTGCCAGTTTTAGTCGGTGGACGCGTATTCGAGTTTTTTGCATTACGTGAGAGGCCGATGCGAGACATCCGTCCGCGCCACTGTTTTATCATTGTAATAGCTTATTGTAGGCTGTTTTTTGATAGGGGGGGTTGCGATAGATGTGCATTTATTTATTTATTTTTACCTCTATTTATCGCATCTTGTTATGATTGGCATGCTTGTATTATTTAGTTAATTTGTTATGCCTGTGAATAATCTTCAAAGTTTAAATGACTAAGTGAGATAATTGAATTTTAATTAATTTATAGGCCTCCACAATTGGTCTTTAAGTAAGGTGTATGTTGCTCGTGGGACCTTGGGAGTCTTCCCCTAACGGGTGCAACATTCACGAGCTTACTAGTTAAGACTTCTAATAAAACTGTTTTATTCTTTAGATGAAGTGTGTGATCTTCCCTAACGGATGTGTCATCCATGAGTTCACCAGTAAAGAATAATTCAAGATAACTGTTGTTAAATTGTGGTCATCACTTAGATTTGAATTTGAATATAACCCCCCAACGGGGTCACTGTTCTAGTTCACATGGCCAGTTAAAGTTCGACTGTTAATTTCATTCGTCATAAGGATAAGTTGACGTGATATTGAAATTAAAGACTGAATGTCTGGTCGATGAATACATGTGTAAACGACCACCCTAACGTGGCTTGCATATGTGTTTGTTGGGCTGTTGGAGGTTGTGTTGAATGTTGGTTTTGAAGGTTTCCAATGTTTTATACTTCAAACTTATGTGATTTATTCCTTGCATTTTATTTATTTCAGATACATTATGGTGACATTCAACCCACTTATGGTTATCTTAAATCAAAATAAGCTTATTGGTCAAAATTACTTGGATTGGAAAAGAAATCTGGACATTGTCCTTGTTGCAGATGAGTACAAGTTTGTGCTTGACACACCTGCTCCTGCCCCTTTGGGACCCGAATCTACTGAAGAGCAAAATGAGGCTCATAAGAAGTGGCACAAGGCTGATGAGATGGCTCGTTGTTACATTTTGGCCTCGATGTCAAATGTTTTACAACAGCAGCATCAAACTATGCCTAGTGCCGCAGCTATGATGTTGAGCCTCAAAGAGCTTTTTGGTGAGAAAGATAGGGCTGCCCGCTTTGAGGCTATGAGGAAGATCATGTCAACCTCTATGCCAGAGGGAGCGTCCGTGAGGGACCACGGTCTCAAGATGATGGAATATCTGAATGAGATTGAGGTCCTCGGAGGGTTAATCGATAATGACACCAAGATCGATATGATCCTACACTCGCTCCCAAAGTCTTTTGAGAACTTCCGTGTAAACGCGATCATGAGTAAGAAGGATTATACTTTAACCGAGCTTCTTACGGAATTGGTCGCGGTGGAGGGTCTCATGGGTAAACGACCACAAGCCAATGTTACTGTCCAGGCTGGACCTTCTTCGTCTAATGGCAAGAAGAAGAAAAAGCCTTTACAGAAAAAGGGTGGTGGTGAAAGCAGTGGGAGCAAGAAACTGGCGCCTTCTGGTGGCGTTAAAAAGCCGAAGGGCAAATGTTTCAAGTGCAACAAGACAGGACATTGGAAGTCTGATTGTCCCCTTCTGAAAAAGGAAAACTCTGGTACGTCTCTCGCTTTAGTTGTTGAAACATGTTTTGCGGCTTGTTCTGCCTTTTCTTGGGTAGTAAATACAGGAGCCACTGACCATGTTTGTTATACCTTGCAGGGGTTTCTGCAGACAAGGGAACTGAGTGAGGGCGAGATTACTATTAGTTTGGGCAATGCTTCGATAGTATCGGTGGTTGCAGTGGGAGACGTGCACTTATGTTTATCTAATTCTGTTTTAGTATTAAAGAACGTTTTATACGTGCCGAATTTTCGGAGAAATTTAATTTCTGTTTCGAAGTTATTTTTGGATGGATGCTCGGTTGTTTTTAATGACAATGTTGTTATTATGAGAAATGACTCTTTAATTTGTGTGCATATCATACTGTGACTGAAGCTCATTCATCATCGTCATTAAATAAGAGAAAGGAACCTTCTAAGTTGAATCAAACATACCTTTGGCATCTAAGATTGGGTCATGTCAACCTAAGAAGGATTCAAAGACTAGTAAGTAGTGGGTTTTTGGAGTCTCTCCAAGTGGAACCATTCTCAGTCTGCGAATCCTGTTTGGAAGGCAAGATGACCTCGAGGCCTTTTAAGGCCAAGGGTAATAGGGCTAATGATGTGTTGGAATTGATTCACTCTGATTTGTGTGGGCCTATGACTGTTCAAGCTAGAGGAGGTTTTGAGTACTTCGTCACTTTCATTGACGATTACTCAAGATATGGATACATCTACCTGATGCGCCACAAGTCTGAATGCTTTGGCAAGTTCAAAGAATTTAAGGCAGAAGTGGAGAACCGTCATGGTAAGAGTATCAAGTCACTGCGTTCTGATCGTGGTGGCGAGTACCTTAGCAACGAATTTAGGCAATACTTATTAGAGAACGGGATTAGATCCCAGCTCTCCGCGCCTGGTACTCCGCAACAAAATGGCGTGGCTGAGAGAAGGAATAGGACTCTATTAGATATGGTGAGATCGATGATGAGTTATGCTTCATTACCTACCTCTTTTTGGGGTTATGCCTTGGAAACAGCAGCGTACCTTCTAAATTATGTACCTTCTAAAGTGGTTCCAAAAACCCCGATTGAATTGTGGTCTGGGCGAAAGCCCAGTCTAAACCACATTCGGATTTGGGGTTGTCCAGCACATGTGCTGAACAAGGAAGCTGATAAGTTGGCACCTAGAACTGAAGTACGGTTGTTTGTAGGATACCCTAAGGGAACGAGAGGTGGTTATTTTTATAGTCCTAATGATCAGAGGGTGGTGGTGAGTACCAATGCCCGATTTTTAGAAGAAGACTATATGAATGAGCATAAGTCCAATACTGAGATCATTCTAAATGAGTTGAGAGGAGACAATGGCACACCGAGTGTGCAAGAGGAAATACCACAAGAGACTGCACAACGTGGCGACTCTGATGAACCTTTGTATACATTGCCTCGTCGTAGTGGGAGGGTTGTTCGCCAACCTGATCGTTTCATGTTTGTGGGAGAGTCTATTGACTTGATTCCAAGCGATGAACATGATGATAACGACCCCTGGACATACAAGGAGGCAATCAAAGACAAAGATGCAGAGTCTTGGCACAAGTCCATGGATTCAGAAATTGAATCTATGGATGCTATGGAAGTGTATGACCTAAGTGAACTTCCCCACGACAAGAAAGTTGTTGGGTGTAAGTGGGTCTACAGACGTAAGAGAGGGTCTGATGGGCAGATTACTGCTTTTAAGGCACGGTTGGTGGCAAAGGGTTTTACCCAGAAAGAAGGAATCGACTATGACGAGACCTTCTCACCAGTAACCATGCTAAAATCGATCCGGATTCTCTTATCCATAGCTAATCACATGAACTATGAGATTTGGCAAATGGATGTCAAGACAGCTTTCCTTAATGGAAATTTGGATAAGGACATCTATATGCAGCAACCCGAGGGTTATGTGAAGAAAGACCAAGAGCATCTAGTCTGGAAGCTGAAAAAGTCTCTTTATGGGCTAAAATAAGCTTCCAGGTCTTGGAACATTCGTTTTGACGAGGTGATCAAATCTTTTGGATTTGAACAATGTCAAAATGAAAGTTGTGTGTACAAGAAGAGTGACAGAGACGTAGTGGTATTCTTAGTATTATACGTAGATGATATTCTTCTTATTGGCAACAATGTGAAAGTATTATCAGACGTAAAGGTGTGGCTTTCAGAACAGTTTCAAATGAAGGATATGGGAGAAGCATCGTACATTCTTGGTATTAAGGTCACTCGTGATCGAAAAAAGAGAATGTTGTGTTTATCTCAAGCGTCTTACATTGATACTGTGATTGCTCGTTTTGGCATGTAGAATTCCAAGAAGGGTGTACTACCTTTCAGACATGGAGTCCCTCTATCTAAAGATATGTGTCCTAAGACACAGAAGGAGATAGAGGAGATGGCTAAGGTTCCTTATGCTTCGGCTGTAGGAAGCCTTATGTATGCGATGCTGTGTACGAGGCCTGATATTTGCTATGCAGTCGGCATGGTAGCAAGATATCAGTCTAACCCTGGTCAAGGACACTGGACTGCTGTTAAGCATATTCTCAAGTACTTGAAAAAGACTCGAGATTATATGCTAGTATACCAGTCAAATAGTTTGATTCCTTTGGGTTATACCGATTCAGATTTCCAAGCTGATCGAGATGAACGGAAGTCAACCTCGGGTTATGTGTTTATGCTGGGAGGCGCATCCATATCTTGGAGAAGTGTGAAGCAGAAATGCATCGCAGACTCCACTATGGAAGCCGAGTACGTAGCTGCCTCAGAGGCAACAAAGGAGGCTGTCTGGCTGCGTAATTTCTTTCTGGAATTAGGGGTATCTCAGAGTATGCCGATGTGTATCACTGTTTATTGTGATAACGCGGGTGCAGTGGCAAACTCGAAAGAACCTAGAGCCCACAGAGCAAGTAAACACATAGAGCGAAAGTACCACATTATACGAGATATCGTAAATCGAGGAGACGTGGCTGTAGCTAAGATTGCATCGTTGGATAACTTGGCTGATCCTTTCACAAAGACGCTGGCAATAAAAGTCTTTGAGAAACATGTAGAGGGCCTTGGTTTACGATGTATTACAAGCTAGACTTTGAGTATAAGTGGGAGAAATGTTGATGTCTTTATGTGTATACTAAAAGTTAAGCTTTAGTATAAGTGGGAGATTGTTGGTGTATACTGTAAAGCAAACTTTTAGTGGGCTTTTGTGACGTATATTCGATTTCCTTTTATCTGAAATAAATGGTTTTTCACATTATTGCATTCTTTGTGATTACTTGTATGTCTGCTTATCTTGCATTGTAGACGATGTGGTGGGTTTGTAGTCACACAGAAGATCACATTGTCAGTTCCTTGTAAGATATAAACAGTATTCACAACTGAGATAGTTATGGACAAAACTATTGGTTTAAGTTGTAGTATAAACTTGTTAGTGGTTTGTCTTGGCCATTAGTTTATACTAGTGCGCTGTGGCGTATTGAATGGATCACAGATAAGACATGTTCTTCTGTTCTGACTGTTATGAAGAAATAGAAGTCTTGGTGACTTTTATGATTCTTAACCCTAAGTGTGATATTTAGATGTGTGGGGTGCTTGTTCACTACTTTGATGTACCATAGGTGAGAATCTTGATAGATTCTTCACGCTCTGTATTTTGGGTAGTGGCATCGCTCGCATGATGTCTACTTATTGGCATTAGGGCACCGTGTCCTGTACATCCAGGCTGATGATGTCCCCTTGAGGAAACTCATAAAGGATTGTCGTATTAAACCCTGCAGGTGGATTTAATCCGTACGACAACAAGGTTGAGTGGTACTACTCAAGGAATTATAGTAATTAATTATTTAAAGAAGTCGGGAGCTTTAATAATTAATGGACGTGCGATATCTTAAACACGGGGAATTATAAAGTCTAATAGAAGCCCTGATTCGGTTCGGGATAGGACGGGAGTGCAACATTAATTCTCTAGTGGAATGAAATAATGTTCTCGGGCCAAATTATATGTTCTGGGCTGAACATAAGAGTATTTGGGCCTGTAAGAAGCCCAAGCCCTATACCTTCTAATGGATCCCTAGTCTGGCCCATGAAACTTATGGGAATTATAAATAGGAGCCCTAATTCAGTTTTGAAACCCTAGCACACACGAAATAGAGAAAAACGGCTAGGGTTTCAAGGAGACGAAATTGAGGCACCTTCTCCACGTTTGATAGCACGCCGTCCACCCGGTGTTCGAGCGAAGTTGGGAGACAGACTAGAAGATCTGTAGATTGGAATCAACGCCTCGATCTTCAAGGGTAACGGATCTAAACTATGTTTTAGAAGCATGTTTAGGTTTTATTTATTTATTTATACGTTTGGCATCCGACAACGATCCTGGTGACGGACCGCCTTCGCCGGCGTGTTCCAGCAGTATCCAAGACTGCTGAAAAAGACAAGTCTTCTGAAAAAGACAAATCTACTGAGACTAAGTCCACTGAAGGTGCCAAAGCTTCTGAAAATGTGGAGGAGTTGTATGAAGAAGGCTTTGGACCAGGACCCAAGAAGAAGAAAGTGGTGGTGCAAAATAATCCATCAAAGCTGTTTCATGAAGGGTATGGCAAAGACCCTGAAACTCAACAGAAGCTGGCCATGATGAGGGCCCAAGAAAAGATGGATTTGATGGATGAAGCACAAAGAGCAAGAGATAAGAGAAGAGTAGACTTCCAGAAGCCAAGAAGGAAGAGAGCAACATATAACAAGATGAAGCCACAACTACTGATCCCAATGGACACCAAATATCCTCACTTGGATAAATGGGTACCAAAACAACTGAATGACTCATGGGAGGAAGCAAAAAGGGAGTTTGTCTATGACTACTATGTCATTGACAGATGGAATGGAAAGGATGCCAACTCCACTTTTGCTGAGTTCATGATAGAGTACTATAGAGAACTTTATCAACAATTGCTTGCAGCTGCTGATATTGCAAGATTTGAACTCACAGCCCCCAAGCCAATCATTTACATGCCTCCAAAGCTTGAAGGATGGATTGATCAAGCAAGAATTCTGAGAGAATTCACTGAGATCCTCAAGCTAAACAAGATGGTTCTTGGACCTAAGGGAACAAACCAAGAAGCCATGGCCTTGAAAAGGAGAGTATGGGCACAATATGGGATGGTGCCACCTCCTGAGGATGATCTTTGAAATGGCTAAGTCTTCTGACCCATCCTGATTGATCAACTATGCTGAAATATGGTCAAGATTGCTGATGTGAAAATCTGTTTGCTCTGATATGCTCTGGATTGCTTTGATAAAAGCATGATTCTCTGATATCTGATGTTTTGCTCTGATCCAAATACTGCTAAGTATTGTTAGTATTTGCTCTGATTCTAAAATTCTAGAAATACTTTGTATAGTGAAATGCTCTGATGTATTTAGTGTTAATGATTCATGCTCTGATATGTTAATTTCAACTATCAACATGCTTGTAATGATTTTCTAATGAATGATAGTTGAATTTACTTTGAATCAAGAAACACTCATCTCTCTATGTATATCTATGAAACTTATGTGCAACATGAATGGTGAGTACACTAACACATTACTTTTCAGGATAATTGACCCTAGTCATGTCGTCTGAAGATAAATGTAATAAGTGTAGCTAAGTCACTTTTGCACAAGTTGTATAGGTTTTGGCATCATCAAAAAGGGGGAAATTGTTGGGAATAAAATGAGATATGTTTTGATTGTATACCAAAACCCCCTGAGACATGCCTAAGCCATGATTGAATGTGTTCTAGAAATGTTAGAACATATAGAATAAAGGCTAGATGAGAAGCTGGTATGTTAGACAGCTCTTAGATGATTAGATGCACAATTTGAGGGGGAACACATGCTTAGAAGTTCATCAAGAACAAGTCCCCTCAAGGCTCAAACTCTGGATACAACACTAAGTCTTTTGAAGACTAACTATGCTGATCAGGAGAGTTGTCCAGAGGAGTTGTCTCAGTACAAGAAGTCAAGATCAAGTGCTCTGAAAGCTTGAGGTCAACTATGCTGAAGAAATAGAGACAAATACACCCTAAGGAACTACAAATCAACATGCTAAGATCACCTTGAAGTAAAGCAAAGGGTGTGAGCCAAGTCATCTGAAGAAGAGCAAGCCAACCTTGCTGATAAGCAAGACTGCTGATAGTGATAAGGAGAGTTGTCCAAATGATGAGGAATGTTGTCCTATCAATGGAACAACCTTCAGAAGCCATGTCCAAGTCCTAACAAGAGAATCTGAAAGTCAGACATTGGGAAGAGTGCTGCAGAATGAAGACAAAGTCTTAACAGCCGTTTATTTCCCAAATGAGGACATGTCACTATCAAGATTCTGTCTTCTAAGTTGAAGAACTGAAAGAAGACATTTATGGACATTTGAGGCTGCCTCTCCAACGGGCAAATTCTTCATCTGTCTATAAATACAGAAGTGTGAAGACCATTTGAAAGCACCTCAACACAATCCAACTAACCTCAAGTTCTTACAAGCTAGAGTGTTTTCAAAGTTTCAAAGACTATCTTAGTCTTCAATCACTTCATCTAAGCTGAACTACATTGTATATCCATACACAAGCTTAGAGAGATATCCTATCCTTATACACTGATCTTCATTGTAAAGGATATCTCATTAGTTGGAACCTTACTTCAATCCTCATATCTTTCAAGAGTGAAAGTGAGAAGGTTGTAGTAGTAGAAGTGGTAGGAGCTGACTGTTGAGAGAAGAACAGTTCAGTTGTGAGTTGAGAAGAGGGTACTAGGACTCTAGACATCCTAGGGATCAATTCACCAAGGAGTGGTGTTATTGATCAAGTGCACCTTGGCACTATAAAACAAGTTAATTCCAAGAGTGAAGGAATTTTCCTGTTCAATCAGGGAAAGTGGATGTAGGAGCTTGAGTCTCTGAACCACTATAAACTCTTGTGTTGATTTACTTTCAAAGTACTTTCATACATTCAACACTGCACACAAAACTGATCTTTCAAAGGATATACATTCAAAGACTGTGCAAAACTGATTTGGACAAGTTCCCTGAAACTGGACTGTACTGAATTAACTAAGTGATTTCAGAAACTAGAGGAGTCTAAACTAAAAGGGCCAACCACTATTCCGCACACATAACTCCCCTAGATAGTTATTCAACTAAGTACTCAATAGTACTTAGTAGTTTGATTATCTTAGAAGAGTTAATCATCTTCAGCAGAGTTGTCCAAGACAACCTTGCTGAGCTCTGGTTTGATCAAGTTAGCAAAGAATTTGCATACAAGTGTATTCCCCCCCCATACACTTGTTATATACTCCTTTCAGGACCAACATACACGCATCTAATTACAGTAAAATTTTATACAATAACAAATAATTTCACACATCTAATTATATTCAATAATACAAAAAATAATTATTAGTAATACCATGAACAATAATTAGTAATACCATGAACATTGATCAGTAATATCTTACACAATAACAAATAATTCCACAAATCTAATTATATTCAGTGATACAAAACATAATTATCAGTAATACCATAAACACTAGTATGTAATACATAAAAAATAATAATAATCAGTAATGCCTTAAGCAATAATAAATAATTCCACATAATCAGTAATACCACAAACAATAACCAATAATACCACAATTAATAATCAATAATACCGTAATCAATAATCATTAATATTAATTCAATAGTGTATTAATAGTAATACCACAATCAATAACTAGTAATATCAGTACCACTAACAATAATATCATAAAAAAAGTGGAGAGAGTACAGATCGAGGTGTACTGAAGAAAATAGGGGGTGCACATTACCAAGCCCAATTGAATGGAACCTTAGCCCAATGGGAAGGCACCCTAGGTCAACAGTCGCCGCCTGAGATTTCATCGGCAAGGTCATCGGCTCCGAGTGCCGGCCGATCAGAGATCCATCAGCAACATACTCACAGTCCTCCGTTGGGTCACCGTCAGCCGGAGGAAGAGGCTGTGCAGGAGCAGGGTGAAGAAGACGAAGTAATGTAGCTTCGATTTGGACAGAGATGAACGACGAGAGCGAGGCGGCGTCGATCCGAGTGTTGTAGGCGAGCGCCATTGATGCTGGAGAAGATCCTGGATCGCGAACACAAGAGAGATTGATGGAAGTAGTCACGTCGGTGGTCGAAATGAGTAGAGGTTTTCGGCCGAGATGGAAGATGATGTCAATTGTCATGGAAGTGAAGAATCGCTATTGCGATTCGAGGAGGGGTCTTGGGCTTCAATGGCCGGGACGGAACGCCGCCGTCGCCGTCGAGGGGGTGGTCGAGCATGGTGGTGGCAGGGTCACCCGCCGAACGACATGGATTTCCGGCAGGTCCTTTACTCATCAAATTAAAATTGAAATTCAGGTGCACCGCTGATCGACTATAATAAAATCATACCTATAATATTATTTTGTATTAAAATTTAAAAAATACACATGAAAAAAAATGGAAAATAAAGGCATCAAAATAAAATAAAAAAAGTAAAAGGAAAAAAATGAATAAATAAAAAAATTGAAAAATAAACGGAAATTGGGAAGAAATGTAGGAAAAGAGAAGGGGGAATAAAAATTAAAAAGAAAAAAATCGAGATTTGTGGCTAATTTCGATAATTTTTTATTAATTTTATTTTTACGATTTTTTTTTTAAATATGGGTGAGTTGGTGGTGAATCGACGGTAACTCGGCTGCATATTGTAGATATATAAATTAGAGTTTATTTTATTATATTTTGTGTAAATTAATAAAATGATAATATTATTTTTTAAATGTGATTATTTTTTAAAAAATATTTTGGGGTTAACTCATAAAATGAGCGGGTGTAGATAATCGTGGTAAATCAATAATTTGGGGGTGAACTCATAAAATAAGCGGGTGTAGATAACCGTGGTAAAAAATGATTTGGGGGTGAACTCATAAAATGAGCGAGTGCAGATAATCGTAATAAAAAATGATCTGAGGATTAACTCATTAAATGAGCGAGTGCAAATAATAATAGTAAAAAATAATTTGGGGGGTGAACTCATTAAATGAACGGGTGCAGATAAAATTAAAATTTAAATTAAAATTGAAGTATGCACCGTACATGCGAGTGCATGGCTAAAAAAATATATTCCACAATCCATTCAAATCTATCAAAATCTATATAAATCAATAAAAGAAGTCAGTCAAACTCTATATGGACTCTATGAATTTTATAAATCCACTTACTTTTTAAATCTAAAAAAATCTAATAAAATCTCAATTGAATACACCCCCTTAATTTTATGCAGGTAGTGTAGGATTGGATAAAAACTGTTGTTATTAGTCTGTTTTTTTAAAAAAAAAAAAAATCTTTCATGGTACCTTTATTTAATGGGTTTGTCTTATGGACAATTGAGAATTGCTCCAATCATTTACGCTAGGATTGGTATGATGGAATTAAAATATGAATTAATGGAATGAACTCATGAATGGAATGAAGGTGAGAAAGGAATAAAATAGGAATGACAATTGTTATGATTGGTATGAACAAGGAATGAAAATTGATGTTAGTGTAAAATTACCTAAATTATTATTATTGTTAATTTTTGTTGTTGTGATAGTACTATTATTAAATAATAAATATTTTCTTAATTTAACAATATGTATTATTATTATTATTTTTATAACTATTACTATATATTAATGTATATTTATTTATGATTTAATTTTTAAATTTATTATTTTTATTATTGATTTTCAAAATTTTATTATGGATAATAATTTATTATTTATTTAAAAGTCATAATATTAAATATAATTTTTTTTTTTAAATTATTATTATTGAAAGTGAAAAATAATATGTAAAAATGAAAATAAATAATAGGAGTAATATTTTATATAATAATAATAGTAATAATAATAAAATGCATTATTTACATCATGCAATACATAATAGCATGGGGTATGAAAGGAATGATTATTCCTTAATTTTTGGTAATGACCATTCCATTTGGAATGATCATTCATAATAAATAAATATACCAATCATGGTATTTGGAATGAATTAAGAAATAATAATTTCATTCCTAATTCATTCCTACGTACCAATCATAAATAATTATTAAGAATATGTGGTTTGTGTTTGCGCTGGACAATTTGTGTTTGCGCTGGACAATTGAGAACTGGGTTACATCATAATTTTTTTACTATTAATATATAACTAATTTTGATATATAATTATATACTCCATTGTTTATCCTTAACCATTTTTTCTTAATAATAACAGTTTTCCAGCCTGTGGCCGATCGTCCTTTGGCAGCTTCACAAAACTTGATCAAAATTTCTAATCACATCCGCATTGATCCATTCAATCGAAAAAATATTAATGTTATGTGATATATAACTTCCTACTCAAATTCAATTGTTGACATTCAATGGTTGAAAATAGGTTTGCACAATTTTTTTTGTATATTTTTTTAAATAGTGTAATTTTTTGTTTTATTTGTATTATATTAACATTTTTTTTTCAATTTTCTTCCCTTCTATGTTTTTGAATTTTTAAAAACTGTTTAAAATACAGTGATATCAATCCAATCCCTACTAATTCGAAATATGGAGATATCAATCAACTCCTACTAATTTGTATTGATTTATTATTCATTTTAAATTGACATGAGAATTTTAAGAGAATATTAAAATATATATATATATATATATTTTTTTGGTTAAAAATGAATTGCAAACCAACATAAATCTGACTCTGAAATACTCGAATGGGTAAACATGACGTTTGAAAAGAAAAGGACTTTGTCCATATTTTATATATATAAAAAAAGGATAATTTAGTGTATCGAAGATGGTGTCGGCTCATTCTCTTTCTCTCTCTCAACTCTACTCTTTTTATTTCAACTCAGTATATACAACTCTAAAAATGACTTTGTAAATTCATTTTGTTTACTTATGATTTTTGCATATTTTTGTAAAGTTCTACATTTATTTCTATAGTATCTTCTAAACCTCATATGTTATGTCAAATGTCAATCCAACCTCAATACTCGATCATATCATCAATTGCTATTTCTAATTTATGAAATTTACAACTCATTTTATGTATTAAATTTTTTTCTCTTGCGTGCACTAGTTTTTTTTTTTTATCGGTAAAATGAATTTTATTGATACTGGGTATAAGAAATACCCAAAGGCTAATTTAGTGTACAAGTTTCATGAGAGAATAGTAAATGTAACCAAAAGACTACTAAGTGACTCGAATCATGCACTTGAGTGGGTCTGTCACCCAGGCCTTGAAGGATAAATTGGTATCAGTGGGGTATTTGATTGTGATCCAACTCCAGAGTCTTGCCCTTAGTTCCTCCTTGACCTTTGTGATCGAGAAAGATTCGTTGCGGAATAGGATTGCATTTCTCCATTTCCATATGAGTCATACCACACCTAGCCATATGCAGTTGGCGATCTTCTTCCCGTTTCTTCCACCAATAAGGCCTCCAAACCCTAGGAGATGGTCTAGTAAGTCTGGTGGTAGAGCTGATGGTATCTTGAGCCAATTCAGACATTTCATCCAGACTTCGTAGGTTTGGGGACATTCCAGGAATACGTGTTTTTCTGTCTCTTCACTCCCACCACATAGTACACACCTTAGGTCGTCGTTCTGGTTGATGATGCTTCTTCTTCTAAGGTTGACTAAGGTGATATAGTAGTGATATAGAACCAACCTTTGAATTTTTTATGCAACGAGATTACTAAGGTGTCACTCCGCGTCATCATCCACATAATTCTTAGGGTTGGTCTGCTATGGACTCGAGTGCATGTTGTGCACTCTAGTCCATGTTGCACTTTTTAGTTGTACTGACTTGCACTTTTTTATGACTTACATTTTTTGGTAAAATGGTGTTGCACTTTTCAATTATTAAACTGTATAATAATATTTTTATTTATAGTGATTCACACATTTTAATTATATTGTGTTGCACTTTTCAGTTTAATAACTTACACTTTTCATTAAAAATTGTGATATTCACTTGCACTTTTTAATAATATGTGTTGCACTTTTCAATAAAAAAATTTGTTGCACTTTTCAGTTATAGACTCTTACACTTTTCAGTTATATTGACTTACACTTTTCATTAATATTGTGATGCTCTTTTCAGTAATACCGACTTTCAAATTTCAGAATATTGTATTTCACTTTTAGTTATACTAACTTATACTTTTAGTAAATATGGTTTTGCACTTTTTTGTTATATCGACTTACATTTTTTAGTAATTTTGTGTTGCACTTTTTATTGAATAAAAATTTTCCCTAAAAATTTAATTTAAATGGAGAATGTGTATATTTTTAAGTAAAAAAAAAAAGGTAAAAAAATAAAAAGAAATTAAATAAAAAGAAAAAAAAAAGCAAAAAAAGAAATAAAATGAAGAAATAAAAAGAGCTCATGTAATTATTTTTATAATAATAATAATAATAAAAAAAAATTGGACTAGGGTGTACAACGTATACGTACACTCAAGTGTATAGTAGACTAAACCTAATTCTTATTAATATATTTTAAAAGATAATTTAAAATAAATCTTATCCATTAAAATATATTTTAAATTTTTAATATGTAATATGTAATCTCTCACCTTACCGTCGTTAAGTAAAATCAGAAAACATCTCGAAAAGCAAATCAAATCTTCCATCTGCCCATCCAACTATTTATTTTTGCTGGAAAAATCAGGGAAAGAGAAAGCTTTCCCACAAACAGAGCAAATCAAGTTTTCTGTAATTATTACTTATTTTCTCAGCAAAAAATAAATTAATTTCATACCTTATATATTAGAAAATTCACTTGTATATAATGACAAGTTCTTAGCAATTTTTTTTTTTCAATTTACTAACATAATTTATAATTTAGCAGTAACATGATAAAAAAAATTGGGAAATTCTCAATGCACACGTTGCACCTGCACTCTGTTTTAACCGGGTTTTTTTTTCTTTCCCTTTCTTATCTCCCTTTCATCTTCTCAGATTCATTCTAGCCGACTCTAGAACTCCTCTGCCGACTAAATCGGCGTTCGCTTCCGCCGCCGTGTACCTTTTCGACGAATTTCACGATCCTCGCTCACGACGTGTGGCACACGCTCACGCTGGGCCTCGGGAAGAAGAAATTGAAGCTAGTGGTGTTCGTTTTCGAGTTGAAGAGTGTGAAGGCGGTGGTGGCTGTGATCTCCGAAGATTTTCATGGACGAACAAGAACCAGTGGTTGTAACTGTTCCATGCATACTGACAGTGGTGGCCCTGAGGGGCGACCGCCCTGGGCCCCGAATTTTTAGGGGCCTACTTTTTATATATATTATAATTAATATTTTTTAAAAGGCATACTGATCGATTTTTTTTCGTTTTGCCAGGGATGATGGTGGCTTTTGTTTTCCATTCCTCTAGACTTTTGTGAAAAAAAGGCATACTGATCGATTTTTTTTCGTTTTGCCAGGGATGATTGTGGCTTTTGTTTTCCATTCCTCTAGACTTTTGTTTTCCAGTCGAGAGAACGGTTGACAGAAAGAAAAAAAGGGGTTCATTTTCTTTTCTTTTTTCTTTTGAATTTATTGAAGGGTGTTTTATGAAATTATGGAAATCAATTAATCAATGGATTACAATAGTTCTAGTTTTTTCTTCGAAAAAAAGTAGTTACAAGTGTATATATTTTTTTTATTAAAAGTGGTAATTATTATTATTGAAAAGTGGTAATTTTATTACTGAAAAATGTTGAGTAATAACTATTTATTATTGAAAAGTGGTAATTTTATTACTGAAAAGTGATAACTATTATTATTGTGGTAACAATTAAAAAACAAATTGGCTTGTTTATGGAAGCACAAAACAATATTTATTATTGTGGTAACAATTAAAAAACAAATTGGCTTTTTTATGGAAGCACAAAACAATATTTAAAAATGTGTTTCACATATGCCGGAACTCATCATCGACTATTCAAATCATATACACGTTTTGCAACTAAATATAATATTAAATATAATATTATTCATGAGGTGTCTAATATGGATAAAATTTTGTCAGTTGTAAATGAATCGAATAATTTTGCTCGATTCGGTATTCGTATTCGATTTTTGATATTCGTATTCGAAATTTTATGATTCGAATTCGAATACAAATATTTTTTTTGATTCGATTAATAAACGAATACAAATACAAAATCATGATATTCGATTCGATATTCGTAAGTATTCGATTATATATATTAAGTTAAAAATATATTATATTTATTTATTTATTTAATAACTAGTACCCCATAAATAACTAAAAACGAGTAATATTATAGTAAAAATAAAAATAAAGTATATTCATTACAATTCAAGTCCACAAAAGTCAAAACCCTAATTACCCTTTTTCCCTCATTTGAGTTTTTTTCCTTTCTGCCTTGATACCCGCCGCCCCCTCTCTCATTTCTCTCTATTTTTGCCGCACGCATCTGATCTCCCACCGGCACGGCGGCATCCACGGCCAGCCGGCACAAGTAATAGAGGCAGTCGACACAGAGGCAGTCGGCACAAGTAATGCGCAGTCGGTAGTCTGTAGTCGACACAGGTATTTAGTCAAAAAAAATTGCAGATTAGTGCAGTCGACCACCGTGATTCCCCCATGTATTTAGTTTAGTTGATTTTTTGTTGCAGATTAGCTATTGTTTTGACAATTTCTGTTTTTGCAGATTAGTTTTAGTTCTTGTTCCTTTTCAGATTAGTTTTAGTTGTTCTTGTATTTACGGCTTTTGAATACTAATGTGATTTGAATATAAATTTTTACACACTAGTTGGTGTAATTTTTTTATAGATTAATTAGTTTTACAAATTTTACAGATTCTTTGTTTATTGAGTGTGATTTAGGTCCTGTCAAAAAAAGAAGAGTGATTTAGGTCCTATCAAAAAAAGAAGAGTGATTTAGGTTGTTCAGAATATGGTGGAAGATTGAAGACTAGTTTTTATTATTTATGTTAAACTTTTGTATTTGTCGCTTGTAAACATTTACGGAGTATTATTTAATGTTTTATTAGTTTAATATATATATTGATTATTTTTATAAAATTTCGAATCGAATAGTCTCGAATCGAATCAAATATTTCGAATCGAATACTCAAAATATTATTTATAATATGTTTTAAACAAATCGAATACTCGAATCGAATCGAATAGTATCGTATAACCACTCGAATCGAATACCGAATCAAAATTATTATTCGAAAAATAAACGAATACGAATACGAATATTCGAATACTTTCACGAATCGAATCGAATACAGTGGTATTCGCTTCGATTCGATTCGTTTACAACCCTATCCATCACCACTATTTGTTTGTGTTAGTAAATTTAAAAAAAAAAAAATCATGGATAAAAACTTGTCCATTATATACAAGTGAATTTCCTAATGTATGATATATCAAATCTTTCTAAAATATTTTATGAAAAACGGTTTAACATGTGACATTCAATATTGGAAATTAAAGTATGAAATTAATTTATTTTTTGTTGAGAAAATAAGTAATAATGGCATAAAACTTGGTTAAGTGAGAGATTACATATTAAAAAATTAAAATATATTTTAATGAAATATTTTAATGAATAAGATTTGTTTTAAATTATCTTTTAAAATATATTAATAAGAATTTTGTGAATGATGACGCGGAGTGACACCTGGTTCCATAAAAAACACGAAGGTTAGTTCTATATCACTACCATATATATATATATATAGTCCATTTTTAGCAAGTACCTGTGTCTGTGTTTTTTCGTCCATTTCAATTTACTAAGGGAGTGTTTGCAAATTCTATAAACAGTTTAAAATCACTTCTTAAAAGTAAAAGTTGTGAGAGGGCAGCTTTAAAAAAAAGTGATTCTGAAAGCAATTTGTAGAGTTTGAAGACACCCCTAATTCTGAAAAAATATTTTTATACCCTTGCACGCGTTGTACATTAATTTTAATACTGCTCATTCCATTTTTCAAGAAGGCTTTTCACTGAAGCTAACTCTTCAAATTCTAGCTCTTATTTTCTTTTGGACACCCAAGCACACCCAATAGCTTCTTCTCTCCCATTTTCAATTTCTTCTCTCATTCTCCGCCGTTGGGCCAACCGCGCCGCCTGTTCGTCGCCGTGCACGCCCTCCTGCTGCCCGTACGTCGCTATGAACGCACACCACCTGTATCCGCTCTACCGCCGTGGCGTGCCCTCATCTGCAACCACGAACGTTGCAGCGCCGCCTCTCCCAAGACCCGTTCTTCGCGCCGCGCCGCCTCCCCCGATACACCGTTGGTTCGCACCACCTCTTCCTCCAATCCACGTCGCCTCTCCTCCCGCTAGGTAAAGATAATTTTCAATTTCAACTTTTTTCATCTTATTAAGATTTTGTGTTGTGACCTAATTAACAACTACCTTCTCTTTAATCTTTAATTTATCTTACGCATATCCGTTTTGCATCTCTCGAAATTAAAATCGGAAAAAATCAAGTTCTATATTCTTTACACCATTTTTTTCGAATTTTTGTTTTTATTCGATTTTTTTTGCCGAAATGTATATTATTTCGAAATTTGTATTTATTTCGATTTTATTTCGAAATTTAGGATTTTTTTCAATTTTTTTTTGTCTAAATTTGTTATTTTTTTCAGTCCAGGTGAGGGATTATCGAGTTTCAAATTCTATGTCAACGTGTCTCCTTCAAATAATACGTGTTGCAATGTTGAATCTGGTGCTCATTTACGTGTATAAAAAAAAGTTTTATGTTTTTCAAAAAAGAAAAAAAAAAGAATCAACAAGAAATGTTCTATTCGAGTGCATCTTCACATATAAGTTGTGGATGAGGTGTTTCAATTGGATGGGCATGGAGATAGTTCTAAACTCAACTCCTGCTTCAAATTTACTACAATGTAGTAGTATCTTGAATGGGAAAAAGAGAACTGGTACTGATTGGAATGTGGGAGTGTGTTATTTGGTTGATATAGAAAACAAGGAACACACATATCTTTCAAAATGAACAGGTATGTCTTGAGAATCTGTTTACATAATTGAAATCAAGGCTGTGGAGTTGGATAAGAGCAAGAGGTTTAAGGAATCACAGTTGCTGTTATAAGGAATGGCGCCTGAATCCATTAAAGGCTATAGAAGAATATGAGTACTTGAGGCTAGAGTAATTAATCAAGGCTATAGAAGAATTGTGGTTAGGATTAAAGAATACCACAATAAATCAGCAAATGATAACAATGAAATCTGAGTTGTCTTCCTTAGATTAAGACATGTAGTTTTTTCCTATGATCTTTATTTTGATTTTTCATGATTGATGCTAAGTGATTAAGAATAAATGGTGTTAGGATTGATTTTGTTCTGTAATTATCTAATAGTCTATTATACTTTTTCCCACTTGAGAATATTCAAATATTTTATATGGTATCTTAATATATTGGTTTGAAAGTGTGCGTGTTAAATAAAATAAGATTGATGTTACACTAAATGTTAGAACACTCAATGCAACACTGACTTGATTACAGAATATCATAATACGAATAGCGGAAGACTTAAAAGAATGAAAACACAAAGACACAAAAATAACTTTTTACATAGATTTTAATTTAAAATCTATGTGTATGTGAATACAAATGGTGTGTGAACAAATATTCACAACGGAAATAAGACTCGATAATTAATCTAGTCTAAAGAGGGCTTAAGTGTAAAAATTACACTACCAAAAACTAATCTAACTCTATGATCTATCAAAGAAGTATAGAAAAGTTTATGTTGTACAGGAAGTTTGCATTCTTCGGCACAACGACAGTTATGACATGAACATGCCAATGACAATTAATTCCTATCAGGATGAACGCTAGTTTAGTAATTAAAGAATGGCACTTTGTTGGTTGGATGATGAACACGGTTCTGCAGTATTTATAGGCGTGAATATGGAGCCTAGAACCTTCATCGTTCTGGACGTTTTTCAACGCAACTGCATGATCTACATAATTTTGCAACCTTCTTGAACCTTCCAGTCTGGAACCGTGTAGAATATTCTAGATTTTCAACATGCAATGTTACAACATCCAAAGCAACATTAGCTAGAAAACATAATTTAGACTTAGGAAAAATAAGAAAGGTCGAATTAAGATGTTGCAGTCTTGTGTGATAACATCAACATGGTTGATTTCCTTTATTGTAACAACTCATTAGGTTTCTTGCGTTGCATAATTTATAGTTGTGGACTGAGAACATCGCTCAATTATTTTACTCTTCAGTCAAACTTTCATGAGAAATTTCTAATTCTGAATGTGAAGTTGCTTTTGAAAATTATGGCGGGCTTAGGGTTTAGTGATACAATAAACTGGGTTTATATTCTGAAAGCCGATTCATATTTTGTTTGATTTTCTTTTACATAGAATTATTTGAATTTTCAAATCAGTTTTCTATTTTGGTTTGAAGGCGCTTTCAAACACAGGGTTCCGTGTTTAATTGCAATGTCTTGGATTCCCACACAAAAGTCAAGTATTCAAGCAAAAAGTAATTTGGATTTGGGGTATTCTACGCTTAATTTGTAAAGGCTTTGGGGTAGATAATGAAGTTCATTGGAGCCATTTTGGGTTATCAGAAATTGTCGCTTGGTTCTTGGTTTATTAGTCTTGAAGTTGAGCACATCGATGAACACAAATATGTGATGTGGTACTCCATCATGTATAGTTTTCTATGATTTTTTTGCCCGATTTTTTGGTTTTTTAGAACTCCCCTAAAAGCTATATTTAACTGTTGAGTATATGATAGTTCAATTTATTTTCTTTGGTATTATTTGATGTTCTGTAACAAAAATGGATGCAATCTGATGTTTCACCCAGTTATTAGTTTTTATGATTGACATAATCTTTATATAGTCTTGATTGAAGTACCAATAATAATGTAGTTACTGGAAGTCAAATGAACCATATTTCTTGCGATGACCTACTCGTAGAGGTCACCTAAATATTTCTCTACACTATCCCATACAACAGGTACTGTTCACTCTTTCCTTTTCCTCTTTTTGTATGATATATGATACTTCTACTACTCTATGAACTTCTTTTGGTGACTACAAAGTACTTATATATTCAATTCTTTAATGCATGGAGGAAAGATATATATAGGAATTGGCATGCACATGTCTACTAGAATAGAGAGAACCCATGTGAATGTATTTCTCTCAGGGGAGCTTCCTTGATCCCAGAGGCAATAGTGGTTGTAAATATAAATAAACTCCAAAATCTCTTTATGACTTATATTCTATACTTTTTATGTAATACAGTGAATTCTTCTATATAGTTACTAATATACTTGAAGAGGTCACACTATTTTATATTGATTTATGTGCTGTCTCCCTAAAACAAAATAATAAGAAATGGAAACACAATAATAAAAATGTTGTTGTAGTCCAAATTAGGTGCATGTAAGATTTGGAATCTTGGTATTTGGAACCTGAAGGTCTTTTTTCTTTCCTGAGTGCTTTGTGGGTATTTGCTTTTGTGTTACTCCATATAAGAAGCTTTCCACTTCTACTTATTGGCATTTGGTCTTCATCGTATTGAAGTGGTGATTTTTATCTATATATAAGCATTTTTATCCCTTCCCTCTACTGCGCACATAATGTTTAGATCTCTCTATCCGTCTCTCTCTCTCTCAACTCAATTTGTTTATATGGTTGGCCTTTCTTCTAATTTTGAGTTTTGTGGTCCATTTTTCATGTAGTTATTTACCTCTAACTTGTGTCCAAGTTTTTGCAATTAGGCTGCATACTGTAATCTTTTTGATGAAATTAAGCTATCTATTGTACTTCGAGACTTTTGTTTCAGCACATCAGTACTCCATTAGGAAGTATTTCACATCCCCGGTCAAACTTTCTGAAAGTGTGCGTGGGGTAGTATCTAGTGTTTAAGTAAAAAACAGAACAATGTTACACTGAATGTTGAGACAAATAGTGTAGCGTTAACTCTAACAGAATACAAAGAAGTAAACACAGTACACAGCGGAAGTCTAAAATACTAAAACACAATAAGAACACAATGGAATAATTTTTAACATAGATTTTATTAATAACAAAACCTATGCTAAGCCTTACAGTGAAAACAATAACTTAGTTCCTAAGTTACGAAAATGTCGTGTGAAATGTATCAACAATTACTTCAACATTCCACAAACCGAAACTACAATCGAGGCAGGTGCCTGAATCCGCAAATAGACTTAAGTGTAAAAACACTGTCTAAAGAACTAATCTGATCTATGATTCACTCTCAATTGATACAAGACTAGAACTAAATACACGGGAATGTATGGTATCCCTCGGTGTACATTAAATGATACAACTACTGACCCTAACTCCTAACTAGGGATGTACGCTCAGAATAGGTGTTACTCGAATAGTGCATATTTTGAAATGAAAGACTCCAGCGGTATTTATAGAGAAATAGCCAAGTTCTAGATCCTTCCAATTGAGATCCTATTTTTTAGTACCTCAACTTCCATGATCTTTCTAGATCCTTCTTCCATCTTCCAGGTCGTTCTAAACTGCTCCAGACTCTTCTATCACGTTCTCCAACATTTTGGAATCTTCCAGGTTCCAAACTCTTGTAGAAGCTTCTAGAATCGTACCTGAATGTGAGAGCATTTAGTCCAACATTTCAGAAAGGACTTAGAATAAATCAAGGAAGGTCAAATTAAGATGTTGTTGATAATGTTAAAGCATTTAAGAGTTAAAAACATCTACAATCTCCCCCAATTTGACCTTTCGACTACAACACACCTGATGCACATATATTTCTATACATACTCAGTATTTAGGTGAGGTTAACATCAAGTCTAAATACTAGTCAAGACAATACCTGTTGTAATCGTTGGATCAAATCAAAAAGAGATCAAGAATAATTTTACTAAGATTCGTGCCATAAGATCAAGGTAATCTTATTCAAAACCAAAACAAGTATAAACAATACACTTGTTTACAAAACATATAACTTTTACAAAAATCAAAGATTAGATCAGAGCATAATATACGAATATGTACTAGATCAATCTAAGACTTAAGTAAGACTCAACGAAATCAGAGCAAAAAAATAAACAGAGAAAAGAAAAAAAATATAACAAACAAAACAGAGCAAAAACAATAAAAAAAACTCAACATGATTAACTAAGAGTTAATCCATATGCAGTAGGCAATTAAAATTTTATTCTTTAAAGCAAACAGTTTTAAGCCTTTTAAAGCAGTAAGCAAATTAAGAATACATTTTAATGCAAACAGTTTTAAGCATGTAGGACATAGATCAGAGTTAGAAAACAAACAAAACAAAAAAATTAAACAAGACATATTCATCATGCAGTAAACATTTAATGATAAGAAAACAATTTAAGCAATAAGCAATAATCAAATATCATTAATGCAAACTAATTTAAGCAAGATAAATATAAATATTCTATCAACTAGAAATAATAAAGATTATATCAGAATAAACAGAATTTAACTTAAACATAACAGAATAACAAAAACAAAAGTAGGACTGAAAATGGCATGAATTGTTATAACAATAGCAGCAGCATCAAGGTCCTGCACATGTGCCATTTGTACTTCAGTACTCCCCCTGTCTTGCAGCATCTGTTCTAGATATCACCATAGAGGATTTTCATATCCTCATCGTCTTCAGTAGCATCTGCAAACTTGTCTTCATCAGCCTCTGGTTCTTCAATAAAACAAGTTGAAGCAAAGAGTGCAACAACATTGTTAGCAGCAGCAGTTCCTCCATTCTCTGCAGCATCAGCACCAGGTACACCTCCAGCTTCAGGATTCAGCTCTTCAATAACAACTCCAGGAGCTCTAGCTGAAGTGGAAGGTGGTACTCCCCCTGTTGTAGTGGAAAGTAGCCTGGTCCACTTATCTTTGATGAATTGGAGCTCATCAATCTGGTCCTGTAAGTGTTGTTACTGCAATAATATAAAAGATATGGGAACAAAGAATGTGGTATCAGAATTACCACCAAGGTTCTCAGCATTTGGTGCAGCATTAGGTGCAGATGTGTTCTGTTAAGGTCTTGCTGGTGTAGGTTGAGGTTGAGGTTGAGCAGGAGCTGGTCTTTGAGAAGAACTTCCAAGATTGTGCAAGGGAAGATCTTTCACTCTTTCACCAATGAGCAAAGCAGGTGAAATGGTGTATAAATGAACCTTTCCTCTAAGAACTTCAGTCTTCTTAGGAGTAAAACCATGCATCTTCAGATATGAACATATAAGTACAGGGTATGGAAGGTTGCCTTTATCATAAATGTCACCACTAAACTTCATCATGTGGTGGAAAATAGTCAATCCCAAATTAAACTTCTTCAAAACCACTATCCTATAAAGCAAGATTGCTTGATCCTTTGTGACTTTGGTTGAGTTGGTAGAGGGTATCCAGTTATAAACAATCAATTTATGCAATACAGAATAAAGAGATGTAAGGTCCTTAGCCAACATTTCATTTTTCCACATAGTTAACAATCCTCCAGTCATAGAAGCAGTAACAACATTGTTAGCAGCAGCAGTTCCTCCATTCTCTGCAGCATCAGCACCAGGTACACCTCCAGCTTCAGGATTCAGCTCTTCAATAACAACTCCAGGAGCTCTAGCTGAAGTGGAAGGTGGTACTCCCCCTGTTGTAGTGGAAAGTAGCCTGGTCCACTTATCTTTGATGAATTGGAGCTCATCAATCTGGTCCTGTAAGTGTTGTTACTGCAATAATATAAAAGATATGGGAACAAAGAATGTGGTATCAGAATTACCACCAAGGTTCTCAGCATTTGGTGCAGCATTAGGTGCAGATGTGTTCTGTTAAGGTCTTGCTGGTGTAGGTTGAGGTTGAGGTTGAGCAGGAGCTGGTCTTTGAGAAGAACTTCCAAGATTGTGCAAGGGAAGATCTTTCACTCTTTCACCAATGAGCAAAGCAGGTGAAATGGTGTATAAATGAACCTTTCCTCTAAGAACTTCAGTCTTCTTAGGAGTAAAACCATGCATCTTCAGATATGAACATATAAGTACAGGGTATGGAAGGTTGCCTTTATCATAAATGTCACCACTAAACTTCATCATGTGGTGGAAAATAGTCAATCCCAAATTAAACTTCTTCAAAACCACTATCCTATAAAGCAAGATTGCTTGATCCTTTGTGACTTTGGTTGAGTTGGTAGAGGGTATCCAGTTATAAACAATCAATTTATGCAATACAGAATAAAGAGATGTAAGGTCCTTAGCCAACATTTCATTTTTCCACATAGTTAACAATCCTCCAGTCATAGAAGCAGTAACAACATCCAAATCAGGTTCATCATCATCAAGTACTGGTTCTATTCATAAGAAATCATTAATCAACTCTGGGGTAAATGGAACTGTACTCCCCCTAAATTGTACATTCTCATACCAACGGGAACTCCTCCTACCATTACTCTTCCTTAAACAAGCATAGAATTCATACACCCAATCAGAAACAAAAGTATCACACAAAGTCAGAGCTTTCATCAACTTTCTATCCTCTAAGAATTGAATCAAATTCTTACTCTCAAAATCAGAAACATGAATTCTCCTTTCCATCAACAGTTTTCTCCTAGACAACTTAGTAATTTTATCCACTAAACCATCAATATCAGAATCATTAGGTTCAGAATTACCTTCAACAGAATCTACTCCCTCAGAGCTTGATTCTTTGTCTTTCTTAGAGCTGGATTCAGCATCCTTTTCAGAGCTTTCCTCTGATCCTTCACTGCTAGAATCACCTCCATCATCAGGTTCTGGTGCTAGAGCACTTGATTTAGCATGTGTAGCAGCATTCTTCTTCAGAGCTTGCTGAACTTCCCTGAGGCAGACATCCATTTCAGAATCAGAATCAGCTTCTGGTTCTGCAGGCATAGTTCGAACAGCATCAATCTTTGCCTTTCATTTCTTGGTTGGGTTCTCAAGCACCACCTGTTCTTCATCGGATTCAGAAAATACCTGAATCGGTTCAGCAACATCACCACCTAACTTCTTCTTCCTCAAAGAGTCTGAGTAATCAACTCGAGTGAAAACTCAGTTTGATCGTCTCCTTGGAACTGGGCTCCTCTTTCTTTTCCCCTTTTCAGCATTCCTCTTGAAGGGAATCGGTTCAGAGTTCGATTTTGAGACATTAGAGTCGGATTTTTCGGGTGCTTCAGCATCCTCCATCTGAGCGTCCTCACTTTCGGATGTCTCCGCATTCGACGGCTCCTTTGACTCAGCAACAGGGGATTCTTCAATCTCCTTCTCGTTCTCCCCCATAGAGGCAGCAGTCGGGGCCTCTGTTTCAACATTAGGGCTCGCGATTTGGGGCTTTTGAGCTGTGGATGAAGAAGGTGCAATAGTGATAACTTCTTGGGTGCGCAAGTAGTGCGAGATATCTATGGACATATCTCCAATCGTGAGGATGGGTGAGTTTGCAGACCTCATCGATTGAAAAAAATTCTCAACCGCCTGGTTCAGTTCGGAGTGTGGAGCTCCAAGTGGGATGTGGATTGTTGTGGGAGTAGCTGGAATGGGTGTGACGGTTTCGGCAGTTGGGGGTGAGTTCTCGTGTGAAGCGGCCATGGAAGCTAGTGTATTGAGGTTCGAGAGAGATGGAGATGACGATTGTGAGTTTGAAATTGGAGAGTTTGGTTTCTGTGAGTTGGTTTTCTTGTTTCCTGCCATTTAAACTCAAGAATTAAAAAAGAATCACACAAGAATCGAGACAAACAATTAGCTTATAAATAATCTGCAAAAACAATACTCAACTTACTCAATTAAATACGAAGCTTAGAAAATCACAAAATGAGAGTATTTATATAGAGAGCTAGTAGTTGGAATACTGTACGTGGGATTAAGGCTTGACTTAAAGAAAATTCTAGACTAAATCGATAATGCTCCACAAATTCAGCCACAAGTAAAATCATGGGTGAGTTAGTGGGGTAAAATTCTAATTAATAAATTAATTAAATTAAGAATATTCTAGAATTAATTAAAATTAAAATGCGTATAATCTGAAATAATAAAAGAACGTGGTTAGTATAATTATAAATAAATAAAATAAATTCCCACAATTAATTAAATAATTACAACTTATAAAAATATAATTGAATCATGTAATGTTGTGCTCAAGGATTTGACATACACCTCAACATTGGTTTTTCACAGGTTTTACCTATCCAATGTAGCCAATTTTTCATCATTTTTTTCTTTTCTTTTCATTTCATTTCTTCTTTTTGTGCTACAGCATCTAATTCGTATTGATTCATTGTTCCTGTAGAGTACATCGTAGTAGCGAACTCCGTGCCCCATACTTACTTAATGGATTACGAACCTCTTGATGTTTTTACCAAAATTCACCTTTTGAAAAGAAGGCATCGTAGTAGTGAACTCCGTGCTCCATAGTTACTCAGTGAATTGGTACATCTTTTAGTATGCTGTAACATTCTCAATTTTTTCAAGCTTTTGAGAGGTGTAGTACATGCCTATTTTTGCACAAACAAATTTCAGATTCAAGAATATTTTACAAAGGAATTATTCAACGAAAATAAGAAATAAATCAAATCTATAATAACTATACCACCTTAGGCTGTTGTCCCAAATGCTACCGCATTTGTGACAACATCCTCTCAAGAATTATTCAGATATTACACATACCAAGAGATTTCCTCAAAAATGAGAATCTCTCAAGGTCAAGAGCCTTAGTAAAAATATCAGCATTTTGATTTTCAGTAGGCACATATTCAAACTTAACTATGTTCTTCTCCACTAAATCTCTCATAAAATGATGTCTAATGCTAATGTGCTTAGTGAGTGAGTGTTGTACCGGATTCTTAGATATGTTTATAGAACTTGTGTTATTACATAAAATTGTGAGGATATTATTTTCAATTCCATAGTCATGAAACATCTTACTCAACCACAATAGCTGTGTGCAACAACTTCCTGCAGCTATGTATTCAGACTCGGCAGTGGATTGAGAAACACAATTTTGTTTCTTGCTATGCCAAGACATAAGATTGTTTCCCATGTAGAAACATTCTCCACTCGTACTTTTTCTGTCATCTATATCTCCAGCCCAATCCGCATCACTGTATCCAATCAATGTGTTGTTGGTGTCCTTAGTGTACCATATACCTAGTTCACGTGTACCTGAAACATACTTGATAATCCTTTTCACTGCATTCAGATGAGATTCCTTTGGATTAGCTTGGTACCTAGCACAAACACACACACTATACATAATGTCAGGTCTACTAGAGGTTAGATAAAGTAAACTACCTATCATGGATCTATACAATGTTGGATCAACATCCTTTCCACCATTATCTTTGCATAGTTTCAAAGTAGATCCCATAGGTATTCTCATTACGTTTGAGCTTTCAAGACCAAACCGTTTGACAAAGTTTTTAGCATACTTACCTTGAGAGAAGAAAATACCATCCTTACATTGCTTGATTTGAAGACCTAAAAAATAATTCAAGTCTCCAACCATACTCATCTCAAATGTTGTTGTCATTGCTTCAACAAATTTATTCAGCATTTTATCATAGGTTGAACCAAACACAATATCATCAACATATATTTGAGCAATAAGTAAATCTTCTCTAGTGTGCTTAATAAACAAAGTCCTATCGACTTCTCCTCTAATAAAAACATATTCCAAAAGAAAGTCTGTAAGCCTACCATACCATGCTCTAGGAGCTTGTTTTAGACCATACAATGCTTTCTTTAGTTTGTACACATGATCCGGGTATTGTGGATCTTCAAAACCTTTAGGTTGTTCTACATATGATTCTTCATTCAATATGCCATTTAGAAATGCAGCTTTTACATCCATTTGATGAAGTTTAATGTCAATAAAACATGCAATTGCTAGCAATAATCTAATAGATTCTATCCTAGCAACAGGTGCAAAAGTTTCATCAAAATCAACACCTTCAATTTGGGTGTAACCTTGTGCACCTAACCTAGCTTTGTTCCTAACAATGTTTCCAGACTCATCAGTTTTATTCTTATAAATCCACTTTGTTCCAATGACATTAGTATGACTAGATCTTGGAACAAGTGTCCAAACTTCATTTCTTTCAAACTTATTAAGTTCCTCATGCATAACATTTATCCAATATTCATCAGTTAATGCTTCATTCACACTTTTAGGTTCAATTTCAGAATAGTAACACTCTGCATTCACAACATTGCAAATAGAAGACATGCATATTGTTCTTACCACATCTACCTTATTCGATCTTATTCTTCCTCTTGTTTGCACTCCAACTGTAGCATCGCCTATGATCTGGTCAGAAGGGTGACTTTTTCCTATTCTTGAAGAAGGATTCGTTTTGGGAACATACTGATCATTCTATGAGATTACAACTGACTGATCTGTAGATGTTGCTCCAGATGTGTTAACATTTGGTGCAGCATTTTCAGGTTTCAGTGCATTCTCAGAATGTCAGTGACTTGTGATACATCTTCTTCATCTTTATCATCTGTAAGACCTTTATCATCATCAAACACAACATTAACAGATTCTTGAACAGTGTTAGTCCTAAGGTTATAAACTCTATAAGCTTTACTATTTCTAGAATAGCCTAAAAAGAAACCTTTATTACTTTTAGAATCAAACTTGTGAAGTTGATCCCTATCATTCAAAATATAACACACACAACCAAATACATGAAAATATTTCACACTTGGTTTCTAACATTCAGAATCTCATAAGGTGTTTGATTAGTGCCAGATCGAATATAAACTCTATTAATAATATGACATGTTGTATTCAATGTTTCAGCCCAAAATCTTTTAGAAAGACTTTTAGATAAAATCATGACTCTTGCCATTTCTTGTAAAGTTCTATTCTTTCTTTCAACAATTTCATTCTGTTGTGGAGTTTTAGGAGATGAATATTCTTGCAAGATACCTTTCTTATCACAGAAATCATTAAACATGTTATTCTCAAATTCCCTACCATGATCAGTTCTAATACGACTAACTTTCAAGTTATACACATTTTTGAACCTTTTATAGAGAACTTTAAAAGCAGCAAATGTTTCAGATTTATCTCTTAAAAACTCAATACAAGTATATCTAGAAAAATCATCTACCACAACTAAGGAATATCTTTTACCTCCAATGCTTTCAGTTTCCATAGGACCCATCAAATCCATGTGCAACAATTCAAAGCATCAGTGTGTAGAACAATGTGACATCACTTTGTGTGGCATTCTTACCTGCTTACCTTTTTGGCATGATCCACATACAGTGGTTTTCTGGAAATTCAGTCTTGGTAATCCTTTAGCTCCATCTGATTTGATTAGTTTCTTCATCGCCCTGTAATTTGCATGTCCTAATCTTTGGTGCCATAAGACATTCTCATCATGTTTTGACAAATTACAAACATTAGTTCCAATAAGATAACAGTTATCTGCAGACCTAGTACCAATCATTAAACAATCATCATCTTCATTAAGAACATAGCAAGACTCTTTGTCAAATTTTACATGCAAATTATCATCACAAAGTTGACTAATACTAATCAGATTAACAAGTAAGCCATCAACATGCAAAATGTTTTTAAGCTTAGGAAAACCTTCAACATTCAAAGTTCCTTTTCCTATTATCTTTCCTTTTGATCCACCACCATATGTAACATTACCACCATTCAAGGTCACATAATCAGATAAGTAGTCTATTTGTCTTGTCATATGTCTAGAACAACCACTATCAAAATACCATAGACCAGGTAAACATGCTTTCAAGGATGTGTGAACAACATTACAGGTAACTTTTGGTTTCCATGCAGATTTCATAGAATGTTTCCTAGGATGTGAAGACATTCTGGATAACATAAACTCAGTTTTCATATCTTTAATCATTTGCAAGTAGAAGGGACGAATATGACCATATTTAAGACAATAGTGACAAATATACTTCCTTTTAACCTTGTGAGAATCTGTTTGTGCAGATGTTACATCAGATGTGTTAACATTTGCCTTCACAAATTTCACAGGTTTTCTAAAATTTTCAGAAATAGAAGCAGTTTCACCATCATAACCTAAACCATAATTATTAGATTTACCAGTAGCTATAGAATCATTCACATCAGAAGCACTCTTAGAAAATTTTCTGAAACTTAAAGTAGAGGTGATCAATTTCTCCTTTAGTTTACAAACTTCAAGATCTCTTCTGGTAAGTAAGACTTATAGCTTAGTGATTGTGTCTTTCAGATCCCCATTCTCTTTATTCAAAGAATTCAGAGTGAGTTTCTGAGAGTTCCAATCATCCAATAATTTCTGATATAACTCATCATCAATCCTTTTTCCTGCATCATCAACAAAACCATTAAAACAGTTCAAATGTGGGTGACTCTGTTTTGATGTTACTGTAGATGTGAAGACATCTGGTGCAACATCAGAATCTGTATCATTCAGATCATCATCTAAGGAATCATTATAATCAATTCTGGTAAAATGAGCACTTTCATTTTCATTAAACTCATCAAGATCATCATTATCAGATTCATCACTCAACGTAGCACTAAAATCCAGTTTTTGTTTTAGTCTGGTATTGACACATTCATTTGCATAATGGCCATATCCAGAACATGCATTGCATTGAACTGATTTTCTAAATTCAGGATCATACCTTGGTTTACCTTCACTCTTTGATGGTCTTGGTGTGAATTGACTCTTCCTCTTTTCTGGTTGTGGTGTTGATGTGTTGATTTGGATCTTAGACTGAATGTTTCCTTTAGATTTATGCATAGACTTCTTAAGAAATTTATTAAAATGCTTTGTAAGAAGGGCAATGTTGTCAGGATTGTTAAGGCATTCATCAATCAATTCTTCATCCGAATCAACCTCAGTAATGATAGGCTGAATCTCAGATTTGTTTGATGTCTCTCCTTTAAATACAACAACTTTCTTATCATCTTTAGTTTCATCAATTTGATTAGTGTTTATTTCATAGGTTCTAAGAATACTCACTAATTCATTTTGACTCATCTTATCAGTGTCTTTTGCCTCTTCAATAGCATAAATTTTAGCATCAAATCTTTTAGGAACAGACCTTAATATCTTATGAACTACTCTAACATTAGAAATAGGGTCACCAAGAGAATATGATTCATTGATAATCTCACTTAACCTTTCGTTATAGGATGAAATGATTTCATCTTCCCTCATTCGGAGATTTTCAAACTTTGTCCCCAACATTCGAAGCTTTGTCCTTCGAACACTATCAGAACCTTCACAATGCTCTTGTAACCTGTCCCATGCATCTTTAGAAGTAGAACAGTTAGATATAATTTTAAACATAGAGGTATCAACAGAGGTAAAAATAGCATTTAAAGCTTTAGAATTGTATCCTGTTGTTGTTATCTCATCGGTTGTCCAATTAATTTCTTTCTTGAGTTGAATTTCACCATCGGCATCTACTGGATTCTTTGGTGCGTCCCAACCTGTAAGAACAGTCCTCCAAGCACGTTCATCAATTGACTTGATGTACATACGCATCTTAGGCTTCCAATAAGCATAATTTGAACCATCTAAAATGGGTGGCCTAAGTGCAGTGGATATGTGATGTGTTTCCATTGCTAACATAAACTAAAACACACTTTAAGCAAGGATCTAAACCTAGTGTCGTCAGGTATCGGCTCTGATACCAACTGAAAGTGTGCGTGGGGTAGTATCTAGTGTTTAAGTAAAAAACAGAACAATGTTACACTGAATGTTGAGACAAATAGTGTAGCATTAACTCTAACAGAATACAAAGAAGTAAACAAAGTACACAACGGAAGTCTAAAACACTAAAACACAATAAGAACACAAAGGACTAATTTTTAACATAGATTTTATTAATAACAAAACCTATGCTAAGCCTTACGGCGAAAACAATAACTTAGTTCCTAAGTTACGAAAATGTCGTGTGAAATGTCTCAGCAATTACTTCAACATTCCACAAATCGAAACTACAATCGAGGCAGGTGCCTGAATCCGAAAATAGACTTAAGTGTGAAAACATTGTCTAAAGAACTAATTTGATCTATGATTCACTCTCAATCGATACAAGACTAGAACTAAATACACGGGAAGGTATGGTATCCCTCGGTGTACATTAAATGATACAACTACTGACCCTAACTCCTAACCAGGGATGTACGCTCAGAATAGGTGTTACTCGAACAGTGCATACTTTGAAATGAAAAACTCCAGCGGTATTTATAGAGAAATAGCCAAGTTCTAGATCCTTCCATTTGAGATCCTATTTTTAGGACCTCAACTCCCATGATCTTTCTAGATTCTTCTTCCATCTTCCAGGTCGTTCTAAACTGCTCCAGACTCTTCTATCACGTTCTCCAACATTCTGGAATCTTCCAGGTTCCAGACTCTTGTAGAAGCTTCTAGAATCGTACCTGAATGTGAGAGCATTTAGTCCAACATTTAATGTAACATTTCAGAAAGGACTTAGAATAAATCAAGGAAGGTCAAATTAAGATGTTGTTGATAATGTTAAAGCATTTAACAGTTAACAACATCTACACTTTCCAATACGATTGGCTTCTGAGCAATGCTAATTTGAAAATGAACTCCTATTTTATTTATAATTCATTGTTAAGTTTCTTACGATTTCAAATTTATTTTTTGGCATTTGATTTGTAATTACTATTATGAGCCATTTAATACATTACTTGCTTTTTAAATAAGAACGTAGCTTTATCAGTAAGTTATTTTTTATTCTCATTTCTTTTACTTTGAAAATCTCATTTTCAACAGGAAACTATTGTAGTTTTCTACTCAAACTATGGCATGTGCCCTTTTCAACCGAAAGAGGTAATTGAGTTCAGTTTTCATGAATTTAATAATTCATATTTCGAACCGATAGGTTTAGGATCGTATCTTTTTCGACTAATAATGTAAGAGTAGTAACCTTTAAAGTTGTAAATTTAGCTGAAATTCAAGCTAAATTGGGCCAATTAGTCTGATTTGGGTTGAATTGACCTTAATTCACGACTTTAAAAGTTGATGTCCTTACACTGTCAGCCCGAAACATTAGTTCTCATTTTGCCACCGTCTAAATATGGTCCTTAAAAACTATTTTCACCGTTTAAATACATATATTGTTCTACTTTCTAAGTAATAATTGACCGTTCATGTTATATATATATATATATATATATATATTTGTAGAACAAGATTCTCAATTCTCATTATTCATGGCCCTCATCCAGGAATGTCCTAGACAAGAGAGGAGCCTTTAGATTCACATATGCTCGTGTGGAGATCTAAAGGCTCCCTATGTAGAGTACCCTCTTATATTATAGTCCAATTATATAAAATTCTCACTTCTCTTTTTTGTGTGTTCAAGTTTATAATTTCCATTTCTAAAAAAGAAAATATTACAGTACTTATTTCTACTTTATCTCCAACCACATCTTTTACTTTTTACATAAACAATTAATTTTTTTTAAAATTTTATATCCAACTTAATTGTCTCATTAATATGTCATTATCCTTTTAATTTTAAATTATTCTTTTTAAAGAAATAATAATAACTATATGTTGGGATATGAATCCTGTAAACAATGTTCTAGTTGGCGATTGTATGTTTTGATGGCCAAAAGCAACTTGAAGTTAATGATATATGTGGTTCTAAGTCATTCTAACTAAGTCATCTTAGTGTGTTACTGATCTGATATATGAACTGTTAGGAACAAAGCTGATAAATGTATTGTATAGACAGCTTATAGTATAGGACTTAGATGTACTCTGCTGTGTATAGTTCAGTTGATGTATAAATAGGTTTTATATATGTGTAAGTTTGTATTCTATTGTATTCAGTATTGTAAAAGTTTAGAACAGTAGATTGGAACCAGATCAGAAGACTAAAGAAGACTAAGGAAGATCAGAAGACTACTCCAGAGTAAGAAGACTATCAAAAGGAGTAAGATGAAGCTCAGAGATACAAGAGAAGTATTTTGAAGAAGCGCAGAACAGTTATTGAGAACCGTGCTGACTGACTAAGAACAGTAAAACTGAGAAGTATAGTTTACTGTGCTGAGTTAGTGGAATTGATGAATAAGTTTGGAAAACTTATTTGAAGCGTAACTGAAGATATATTAGAAGATATGCTGACTTGGAAAATAAGTTAAGTTGGTTACAAAAAGAAGTTACAACTAGAAACGGTTATGAGTTAGTTGAGAGTTAGTTTCACAAACTACTAACTGTCATACTAAAGTCTATAAATACCGTGTGATCTTCTACTTGAAAAGACTGCTACTACTGATCTAAGAGCAATAAAAGAGCAATCAAAGCATTCAAGTATTCAAGAACTCACAGAGTTGAAGGAGATCAAACTGAGAAGAAGCCACCGTACTGAATTGAAGATTCAAAGGCTACATCTTAGAGAAGTTTTACTTTACTATTTTAGTTTGTGATTCGTTGTAAAACAAGTGTGCTAGTTACTTGTGAAATTACTAGTAGATCGAAGATATACCTGGTGGTAAAATCGATAAGATCGCAGTCTTAATCTTGGGACTTTAAGCCACAAGAAACTCAAGAAGAAAGAGTTAATAAAATATCACGACTGGAGTTGTGAGAGTGGATGTAGACATTTGTCGAACCACTATAAATCTTGTGTGTTGATTTACTTACTGTTTAATATTTGTTTAACATACATATTCAAGATCTTAATCGAAGTTGAGTATAAAACTGAAACTAGAAGTACTGATCTGACCTAGTAAGAACAGTACTGTTCAGAACACATTTTCGCATTAAAACTCTGATATTTTGAAAGATTTTGAAAAGTTTATTCACCCCTCCCCTCTAGACTTTTCCTAGCTTAATCAATCTTAACTCAACTTTGGGACCAACAAGTGGTATCAGAGCAGTAGTTCTTTGGACTGCTGTTTCTTGATAACCTTGTAGACTTTGAGGGAAGTCTGTTTGATTCTTGTCACTGATTCTTGATCTTTATCAATACTTGTCTATCTGAATCTACTTGCTATACTACTGATCTTATATGTCTGATCAATCATGGATGAAACTAACGTGAACAAACTTCCTAAGTTTAAAATTGCAGACTATGACTACTGAAAACTGAGGATGGAGGCCATCTTCAGCTCAACTCATGATCTGATGATTTCTGTGGTCAAAGAATGTCCAATCACTACCATGGTGCCCAATACTGCCACACTGGACAAATCAAAAGTTGTTGGTGTTCTTGTTCCTAAACCCAGGTTAGAATTAACTTCGGAAGAAATGAAACAGAACAACCTGGACAGTTTGACTAAGAACTACATTTTACATACCCTTCCCAACGAGTATCTGGGAAAAGTATTAAAATGTAAGACTGCCAAAGAAATGTGGGATCGACTAGCTGTTCTTTGTGAAGGGACATCCCTAATAAAGGAGAGCAAGTTATCCACAGTTGTTCGGAGGTTCGAGTCATTTAAGATGAAGGTTGGTGAAACAATAAACCAGTTAGATACTCGTTTCACACGTATTATGAATGACTTGGAAGTGCTAGGAAAGACATATACCAATACTAACTCTGCTTGTGTTTGAAATGGGAACGGAGGTGGGTTTTGAAAATTGTGAATTGCGATTTGAAAATACCAAAAATTCTCTCAATCACATTTCTTAATGATGCATGGCGAAAATTGAATAACTCACTTCCATTTCTGGGGTGACGACCTTGACCACCAAAATCTTTTAGATGATATCAAACACTACGTGCTAACTTTAAGATCTCAAAAACATTGATCTCAAGAACATTGTGAATAAATGTTCTTGAGATGACTAACCTAATGTGTCAATTGTGCCGATATACTATAATTTTTAAAGAGAAAACATAATTTTAAAATACAGAGATGTAATCTTTTTCACGATAATAATGGTGGTGAAGAATCTGTGATGCTTATCGAAGAACATAGTTACGTTTCTTGATTTTATTTCTTTTGAAGAAGAGCAGGAAGATGGACAGCTTTTCAATTTTGTAAACTGTGAGGCTGTGTAGGATTTTGTGGTTCGAAATACAACAAGAATGTCTGTTTTTTCTCTACTTTTCTGGGCTGTGATAGCATGAATCAGTTTTATAGTGTAAAATTCTGAAATAATAAAAAAATTTATAATGTTTTTGTGTTGTATATCTTTTTGTTTCAAATAACAAGTTTGTTAGAAGAATAACAAAGTTTTTTTTTTCTTCTCTTTCAGAGTCTTATGAGAGAATCTGTTGAAATCTCTGGTTTGGTTTTTAGTAGAGATTTTGAATAGTGAAATTTATTTATATTTTTGAAGGAGAATTCAACGAAATCCATAGAGTATTAAAATCTATATATTGTTGAATACCTAAAGATTTCTAAAGACTTTTAAGAATCCGTATTGAATACCTAAATATTTCTAAAGACTTTTAAAAATCCGAATTGAATATCCCAGATTTTAAAAGTCCAAAAAAATCCAACAAAATATCAATTGAATACACCCCTAAGTTTTAACCGATCCTACCAATGAAGAAAAAAAAATGAAAATCTCTTGAGATTAATTTCCAGATCTCCTGATTACCATCAGAACTAGATCAAGTCAAATTTCATGACTAAAAATATTAAAAAACACTGGGTTCATTCCTACAAATCATCAATTAGAAATCAATTGCAAAAATAAACAACGATCGACGAAAGAATGCAGCTAGAAGAAATTTGATTAAATTAGGACAAAGAGTTAGAGAAATCGGAGAGGTAACCTGAATTTTTGAAGATTGATTAACTAGATTTTCCATCTGGAGTATCTGGATATTCAGATCGATCTATATTCAGATCGATCTATAAATAAATGTACTGATGTTTTTTCTATTGGCGGCAAAGAACTAAATATGGTTGAACGCGAATCCGAATCAATAATATGAATTAAATATTGTCGAACACATCAGCTGACAACTAATATTCCGCCACATATGCTAAACACATATTTGACCCACGGCCACGTATGTGAAACGCGTATTTAGCTGATCTATTGACTTTTTTATTTTATTTAGCTTATCTATTGACTTTTTTATTTCGGTAATGCTGTTTGTACAGATTTTGTGCGTACAGAATCGTTTTTTTTATTTAATTAATGATTTATTAATTACCCAATTACCGTTATACCCTTAATTAGAGATAATGACAAATAATTAATTAATTACTAATTAATGCTGCGCATGCTAATCTCTTTCCTTCTTCCTCGACAATCAACACACGTAATTGACTCTCAACACGCATAATTATTGCAAACCATCATTACATCTAATTTTAAACGTTATCTTTACAGATTTTATTTAAAAATTAATTAAAAATAATTTATACTCAAGAATTAGAGAAACTAACGTTGGAGAGAAAAAGGGGAGATATTGATTGAAATTGATTTGATAGAGATGAGTTGTTTTAATTTTAATTTTAATCTAACAAACACTAATTTAATTTTAATAAACCTTAATCTAACAAATATTTCATTTTAACGTGTAAAATTGGGAATTTTTTAATTCATAAGTGTAAAATATTTCATTTTAACAAAATTATGATTTTTTTAATCCCTAAGTGTAAAATATTTCATTTTAACAACTTGGTGTAAAATTATGATTTTTTTAAGTGTAGAATATTTCATTTTAACAACCTTGATGTAAAATTATGAATTTTTTAATCCCCAAGTGTAAAATATTTAATTTAACAAACTTGGTGTAAAATTAGGATTTTTTTAATCCATAAGTGTAAAATATTTCATTTTCACAAAATTAGTAATTTTTAATCCCTAAGTGTAAAATATTTCATTTTAACAAACTTGGTGTAAAATTATGAATTTTTTTAATTTTTAAGTGTAAAATATTTCATTTTAACAATCTTGGTGTAAAATTATGAATTTTTTAATTCCTAAGTGTAAAATATTTCATTTTAACAACTTTGTGTAAAATTATGAATTTTTCAATCCCTAATTATAAAATATTTCATTTTAACAACATTGATGTAAAATTAGAATTTGTTTAATCCCTAAGTGTAAAATATTTCATTTTCACAACCTTGGTGTAAAATTAGGAATTTTTTATTCCTAGGTGTAAAATATTTCATTTTAACAAACTTGGTGTAAAATTATGAATTTTTTAATCTTTAAGTATAAAATATTTCATTTTAACAAGGTGTGAAATTATGAATCTTTTAATGCCTAAGTGTAAAATATTTCATTTAACAACCTTGATGTAAAATTAGAATTTTTTCAATCCCTAAGTGTAAAATATTTCATTTTAACAACCTTGGTGTAAAATTATGATTTTTTTAATTCCTAAGTGTAAAATATTTCATTTTAACAACCTTGTGTAAAATTATGAATTTTTTAATTTCTAAGTGTAAAATATTTCATTTTAACAATTTTGGTGTAAAATTAGAAAAATTTTAATTCCTAAAGGTAAAATATTTCATTTTAACAATCTTGGTGTAAAACTATGAATTTTTTAATCCCTAAGTGTAAAATATTTAATTTTAACAACCCTAAACGTCAAACCCTTTACCCTAAACTCCGAACCCTTTTCCCTAAATCGTAAACAATATATGTTGAGAAACGAGTATTCGGGGATAAGTTACCATATTGAATATAAATTCATAATACACATTTGAAATTTGTTTATTAATGAAGTCTAAGTGTACACGTTGAAAGGAGTAGTCGGACCCTTTACCCTAAACCCTAAACCCTAAACTCTAAACTCTGAACCCTTTACCCTAAACTCTAAACCCTGAACCCTAAACACTATATGTTGAGAAACAAATATTTTTTAGTATATTATTTAAAAATAAGTAAAATTCATTTTAAGTAACATAATTTTAAGTAAAATCGATAAATTAATATAAAATATTACATTAGTTATTAAATATGATAAATTGGTAAATAATTTATAAATTTATACATTTGTCGCTCTTAATTATGTATACTCACTTAAATTACGTATGAATGTATATTCACTTAAATTACGTTTAAAATCTTGAATTAATAATATATATATATATATATATATATAATAGAATTAACCCAAAAATAATGAGAATGGAAGAGGGAAGAAAAATATCGTGTGTTTCTAGATAGAAAACTAATATCTATGTAAAAATATTTTATGTGACTGGATTTGGTAAATACCATAAAATAAGAGAAAGGGAGATAAATTTAATTGAGAAAATTAAGGATTATGCACGCCTAAAATATCTCATATTTGACTTGAATTTTGAGATTTTAATTTCTCTATCAAATAAAATAACAGTGAAAAAATTCAAAAAAATATTGTTCTTGAATATTTATATTTTAAATATTCTTTTATTTATATATATATATATATAAGACAATCTATTTTAATAATAATAAAATAATAATAAGTATCGTGTATATATATATATATATCTTATCAAAATCTCCAAAATTATATATATATATATAAATATATTTATTCTATTTTTTTATTAAATAATATCTTATACATTTTATTTTTATAATATATGAGTAGTTTTTGTAGAAAAAAAGAAAGAAAGAAGGAAAAAAGATGGAGTTAAAGGTAACAAAGGGAAGATTTTTTTTAATTAAATACACACATTGAAAGTTGTGTTGTGTAATTATTACTTGCCTTGAAGAAAGAAGAAGAGAGAGAAAAGGGCGTCAGACTTTAATATTTTATTCAAAAATAATAGTTAAGCAATATATTTGAATGAAGGGTATTTTAGTCATTTTAACAAAACTTAAATGAAAAGGGGACCATAATGCCCCTCTCTGTACGTACAGATTCTGTACATTTAGCACCACCCTTTTTATTTTTATGAGTTTTTAAAATTGTTTCGTTTATATATATATATACTAGTCCAAAACCTGCAAAATTTGCGGGATTGTAAATAAATTTATATTATGGAGTTACTCATAATTTAATGGAGAAGTTACAATTAACATTAAGGTAGGGCTGTTGTGTACTCAAGTACACGGTGTACTTGAATGCACTTGCAAACCGATCACATGCGCATAAATAGAATATTACACGCATATTTAAGTAATAGCCGTTACAGCCTAGTGTTGCCAGTGTATCTTAATATTCATAAAATTGCAAGATTAAATAATAAAGTGTGTTAAATAAATAACAATTTTTTAAAAAAAATAGGAACAGTTTATCTAGATTATAAAAGTACAAGTACTAATAACCAAAATGTCAATTTAAAAAGTGGAAGTTAAAAAATAATAAAACGTGTAAAATTAATAATATTTTTTTTAAAAAAAATTTAGAACCAATTTTTCTAGATTATGAAAGTGCAAGTACAAATAACCAAAATGTGTATATTTTCAGTTATAATATCATACACTTTTCAATTATAATAACATACATTTTTCATTAATATATAACTTACATTTTTCATTAGTAGAACATACACTTTTTAGTTATAATTACATACAATTTTCATTAAATAGTTCATACACTTTGCAGTTTTCATTAATATATAACTTATACTTTTCATTAATAGGTCATACACTTTTCAGTTATAATATCATACAATTTTCATTAAAAATAATGTTGCACTTTTCAATATAGTAACATACACTTTTAATTAAAAAACAAAGATACACTTTTTAGTTATAATAACATATACTTTTTCAAAAAAAATAAAACTTTAAAAAAAAAAAAAGTCAAAGTTTGACCGTTGAACGATCAACGGTCAACATTTGACTAGTCAAAGTCTACTCAAGTACACCGTGTACTTGAGTACATACAAGACTTTGGCTTAACATTAACATGATAATACTAAAGCTGAATTTTAGAAAATATTTTGAAATTTGGGAGTGTAGTTATTAGCGCGATTTTCGATGATTTGAGTTTTATGAAATCTTATTTTTAATAATATGAATTATATTAATTGAATGGAAAATTCGAATGTCATTTTAAAGAAAGAGTAGAACTGTACACCTGTCTACCAATTTGTTCTTTTTTGTAACTTACAAAATTTTTGTTTCTATTTGTAATTTATATATGTCTTCATTGATCACTTATTTATATAATAAATCTTATTTCCATTCTTTCATCCACATCATTGAATATTAAATTAAAGTAGCCTATGCTAAAAAATATTTAATTGTTACCTATGTTTCTCCCCCTTACAATACCTAGCTACCTCTTACAATACCTAGCTAGTAGCTACACTTGCATTCCCTCTATCATTATATATAATATGCCCTTCTTCTTCTTATCTTTTTGAATAGTAATTGGATACTCCATCAAAAAGCCCTAGCACACATATATTCAACCCCAAAACAAAAGAGCTTTAATACATGCCTTTCCCTAGTATGCTTACAAGTGATAATCAAGTGGACTGCGGGGACGGCGGGGTTGGTCTTCCAGTTGTGGGGATCAACAGCTGCCAAACCAATGGAAGCTTGAGCGTGAGCGCCACGCAACAAGTGACACTTGATCCTTTGTACGTCGGAGAACATGGATGACATGTCATGCTCTTTTTGTTATTCCATTACTTCATCCAACATCAAAACTTTATCTGTTGCAAAATAAAAATGAATTATTTAGATCATTACTTTTTTCACATATATCAAAAATACATTTTTATAAAACGTTTTCACACAAGATTGAATGTACAATACATGGATCTTAATTATTTTATCGGTATGAATATATATAAAATATATAAGTGAAAATATGGAAATTTCCCAATTATTGAAGCTATGCAGCAGGTCTACATAACAGATTTAAGTAACAGGTCCTACAAATGAAGAAAAAAAAAATGAAATCCCTTGAGATTAATTTCCAGTCCTACAAATCATCAATTAGTCCTACAAATCATCAATTAGAAATCAATTGCAAAAATAAACATCAATCGATGAAAGAATGCAGCTAGAAGAAATTTGATTAAATTAGGACAAAGAGTTAGAGAAATCAGAGAGGTAGCATGAATAAATGTATTCTATTATTGAGGGCCAAGAACTAAATATGAACTAAATATGGTTAAACTCGGATTAATAATATGAATTAAATATTGTTGAACACCTGACCACTAATATTCCGCCACATATGCAAAACACGGTCCACTAATATTCGGCCACGTATGTGAAACACGTATTTAGCTGAGTCACACCGAAGATCTATTGACTTTTTTCTTTTTCTGAGTTTTTAAAATTGTTTCGTTAATATATATATATACTAGTCCAAAATCTGTAAAATTTGCGGAGTTGTAAATAAATTTATATTAATTTAATGGAGAAGTTACAATTAACATTAACATTTTGAGTTTTATGAAATCTTATTTTTAATAATATGAATTATATTAATTGAATGGAAAATTCGAAAAGCAAGGTTAGAAATATTAAATTTTTGCCCTTGTAGTGGTAATTTTTTTGACCTTCTAGTAACAATATTTTAGTCATGTAGTAAACCAACTGTTTGCTACCCACAAATTTTCTGGACAACTTGAATTTGGGCTTGTGACCCACGAATTTTTTAAAATTATCTTAATTTGACTTTTGGGCTAAATGGACTTAGGGTTTTAACTTGGTCTAATTGGACTGAAATGTATGTATGAAATATTTCACAATAAGACTAGCCTTTATTTTTTGTAGAATATTTACGAAAAGGGTCATTGATAGAGATATTTTTCAAATTAAAAACAAAAATTCTAATCATTTTCAAAATTGAAGGTAAAGAACCGATTATGCCCTTAGATTTAAATTGAAGACTAATTTTAAATTTTAATTTGCAAGAAAATGAAATATAAGAGACATTTAATTAAACATACAGTACATGTTTTGCAGCATGATCTTTGAGCCCATCTATCCAACTGTAACCCACGCGAATTGTTCCTTTTGCCTATACAAAATATGCTGGAGGAAATTTTAAAAAAGTACGTTTGTTAGACCACAATCAAGAATTACAACACGAGAAGCTTAACGAATCCTGAATCGAATACCTTTGGAAGATACGGGCGTTCCTCATCATCAAAGGCTCTCCTTAATATCCACTTCTCCATACGCCTTTCTTCAGGCTTTATCTGTGATGGATGGATGTCACAAATTATGAAAAATTACTATCTTTGGCTGATTATTAACAAAATGGATATCTACCATTTTCCATTCAGGGTCAATGTTCATTGCAACGTCCAGAAATTCCTTATCAAGAAACGGAATTCGAGCTTCTAAACCCCATGCAGAAGTTGCCTTATTTGCTCGAAGACAATCATATTGATGAAGGGCTTTTAGCTGCAGATATAACATAAGAAGTTTGTGATCATCGAAGTTGTTTCACGTCTTTAGCCTTAGAATATATAAAATTTCGTACTCACGATGGAGCTCTTCCTTGTTCGGTGCCTTGTGAAAGTAAAGATAATAAAACGTGACAGTCGGAGGAATCTTCATTCATCAATCGAGAAAGTAGAGGGCGTGATAATTTCATTCCCTCCCACGGTTTTCAGGAATTAATGATGGACGTTTATGTGGACTGAATTCTTTGATTTAATTAGGGGCTTGTAATTTATACATGTATCACTTATTTATATAATAAATCTTATTTCCATTCTTTCATCCACATCATTGAATATTAAATTAAAGTTGCCTATACTCAAAAATATTTAATTATTACCTATGTTTCTCCCTCTTACAATACCTAGCTACCTCTTACAATACCTAGCTACACTTGCATTCCCTCTCATTATATATAATATGCCCTTCTTCTTCTTATCTTTTAGAATAGTAATTGGATACTCCATCAAAAAGCCCTAACACACATATTCAACCCCAAAACAAAAGAGATTTAATACATGCCTTTCCCTAATATGCTTACAAGTGATAACCAAGTGGAGGCGGGGACGGTGGGGTTGGTCTCCCAGTTGTGGGGATCAACAACTGCCAAACCAATGGAAGCTCGAGCGTGAGCACCACACAACAATGTCATGCTCTTTTTGTTATTTCATTACTTCATCCAACATCAAAGCTTTATCTAAATGAATTAGAGAACATGGTGGAACTCCCATCATATATATCTGAAGTTGTTGCTGTGGCAACATTATGGATGACATGTCATGCTCTTTTTGTTATTCCATTACTTCATCATCAAACTCTGTTGCAAAATAAAAATGAATTATTTAGATCATTACTTTTTTCACATATATCAAAAATACATTACATCGATCTTAATTATTTTGTCGGTTCCAATTATTGAAGCTATGCAGCAGGCACACAGGCACAGGCACGTTTTAAAATTCGCATACTTAAAAAGAAAATGGTATACAAAAATCTACATAACAGAGATTTAAGTTTTAACAGATCCTACAAAAATGAAAGAAAAAAAAAATGAAAATCCATTGAGATTAATTTCCAGATCTCCTATTACCATCAGAACTAGATCATTTCAAGTCAAATTTCATGACTAAATATATTCAAAAATATTCAAAAACACTGGGTTCATTCCTACAAATCATCAATTAGAAATCAATTACAAAAATAAACATTGATTGATGAAAGAATGCAGCTAGAAGAAATTTGATTAAATTAGGACAAAGAGTTAGAGAAATCAGAGAGATAACCTAAATTTTCGAGAATTGATTAACTAGATTTTCTCTCTGAAGTATCTGGATATTCAGATCGATCTATAAATATACTGATGTTTTTCCTATTGAGAGCGAAGAACTAAATATGGTTAAACTCAGATCAATAATATGAATTAAATATTGTTGAACACATCAGCTGATCACTTAAATATGGTTAAACTCAGATCAATAATATGAATTAAATATTGTTGAACACATCAGCTGATCACTAATATTCCGCCACATATGTTAAACACGTATTTGGCCCACTAATATTGGGCCACGTATGTGAAACACGTTTAGCTGAGTCACAATCACACCGTTCTATTGACTTTTTTTCTTTTTCTGAGTTTTTAAAATTGTTTCGTTTAAATATATATATATATATACTGGTCCAAGACCCGCAAAATTTGCGGATGGTAAATAAATTTATATTACGGAGTAAGATCTGAAAATGGTATTTTAAATTGAACTCATTAGATAATTAACGCATTAATTTAATAAATAAGACCGAGACAATAAAGTCAAGGATACTCCTTTTAAATCATCATAACATATCACACAAATCCAGTTCAATGAGGTAGGTGATGAAATCTTATAAGAATAGTTTGAATTTTTAAGAAAATGTCTTAATTTTACAAACTAAACTTAAAAAAAAAAAATTAGAAATTTGAACAAAATGCATTTCTTCTATTGAAATATTGAAATTAAAGAATGACACAATTTATAGTCATGACTCATGCTGCTCGCGTATAAGACTATAAGTATAAGTAGTCAATAATACGGTATGGATTTTTTATTCACAAAAATAATACTCCATGCGTTTATTTGGACTCATTTTGTAGTCTCAACTTAATTGACACATTTCTTAAAAGAGAAACATATGGTAATCATCAAACATAAAAAAAAAAAAAATATATATATATATATATATATCTACAACCCATCAATACGTACAAATAATTAACTATTCCCTATATCAATAAATATCATTAAAGAATGGAATAAAAGTCACTGTTCATCAATTAAGAAAATGAAAGCTGAGTGCGATTTTGTTCCGACACCAACAGAAGAATATTAGTTTGGATCAATGGATGGGTCCTCTCTGACGGCGCTACGGTGGCCGATCGGGTGAGTCATCCGTCGATCCCTCTTTTATTTTCTGTATTTATTTTCGTTTCTGTTTTATTTCTTATTGTTTTGTTGTTTCTGCTTTTATTTTCTTTTGAAGTATTCTCTATCTCTTTTGTTTCTTGGTTAGATTTTAGTTTTTGTTATGAAGCCCCTTCCCCAGTTTTGGTGGTTTCTCACCCCTCGTGGTGTTTCTTCGCTTGTGGTGCTGACTTTGGTGGAATTTGGTTTTTTGAGATGTCGGGTGATTGGTTCCTGATTGTCCTCTTTTAAGACGGACCGGTAGGGACTTGGTTATGTAAGATGAATTTGGCCCTTGGTGATTTTTGTTCTTATTTTTTCTATCTTTAGTTTTTTTGATTTGTTATACCTTAGTGTGGGGTGTCTCGAGTTGAGAAATGGAGATCTATGCTTCTTTGGGAGATAAAGTTGTCGCTCGTTGCTTTACTTTCTCACGATTGGAGGTGACAATAACGCTGTTTGAATCTGTCTGATTTGAAGATCTAAAGCTTGGTTTGAAGATTTCTTTTGTTAGATCCAATCTTTGTAACCTGTCAAAAAAAAAAAAAAAAAAAAAAACAGAAGAAGATGAATGCAGCGATACATGAATGTAAATTATTTCGTTACAGTTTAGCTTTAATCGTGAAGGATTAGAAAGGAAAAAAAACTACCCTTAATTACTACTCTTATCCTACGTGACTTCATAGTTTTCTTTGTTTTTAATTTTCTATTTTTTTTTTTTAAATTTACAAATTTTTTTTTCTTTTCTCTCTCCTCTCTCTTTTTTCTCGGTCTTGTTTTTTTCTTTTTCATTTTTTTTAAATAATGTTTTCAATTTTCTTATCTCTCTCCCATATTTTTCGGTCTCCTCTATTTAATTTTTTTTATTTATAGTTTTTTTTTTACATTTTTGTTAAATTATTTTTTCAAATCTCCCTTATTTCTGGGCAAAAACTTATATGCAAATTAAGTCAAAATTCGTGGGATGTTATTTTACTTTATGACCAAAATTATGTTAACCTAAATTTTGACTTATTTTTTTTTTAGCAAAATTACTAAAATAATTCAGACTTATTCAATTACTACATGACTAAAACAATGTTACTACAAGACCAAAATTTTATCACTACAAGGTCAAAAGTGTATTACTACATGTCCAAAAATATTCTGAACACTTAATTTATGGGTGAATTTGTCAGAATGTTTTGACATGTAGTATTAAATTTTTGCCCTTGTAGTGATAATTTTTGACCTCCTAGTAACAATATTTTAGTTATGTAATAAACCAACTGTTTGCGACCCGCAAATTTTCTGGGCAACTTGAATTTGGGCTTGTGACTCGTGAATTTTTTAAAATTATCTTAATTTGACTTTTGAGCTAAATGGACTTAGGGTTTTGACTTGGTCTAATTGGACTGAAATGTATGTACGGAATATTTCACATAAGATAAGACTAGCCCTTATTCTTTTTGAGAATATGTAAAAAAAGGGTCATTCATAGAGATATTTTTTTAAATTAAAAACAAAAATTATAATCATTTAAAATAAGGTCAAAATTGAATGTAAAGAACCAATTATGCCTGACAAAGTGGGATAGCTCAAGTGGTTAGAACACCACTACCTAGGCCTTAGATCCTGGGTTCGAGTCATGGAGAGGGGAAAAGGGATGGGTATTTAATGTAATTCAAAAAAAAGAACCAATTATGCCTTTAGATTTGAATTGAAGACTAATTTTAAATTTTAATATTTAATTAATCAATTCTAATATTCCTTAATTTTCGCCACTTTCTTCAACAACATTATGATCAATTCTTGATTTTCCTTAATTTTCGCCACTTTAATTAATCAAGTTTTTTTTTGGTTTTAATTCAATAATCAAGATCGGTGTTTTTAAAATAAATTCTTTGATTCCTATTTTCTATAATAAAATTCTACTGTCAAATCGATTGACATTGTTTATGGTTTAAAATAAACAACATAGGCGCCGAATACGATCAAATCCCCCGAATGGAAGACAAAATCATTGTCGATGGCAGATCTTCCTTTCCGTCGTCGTCCACGATCGAACCCCCCACCCAATCTCATTAGCGGCGACGTGACAACACAGACGCGGTGCAAGTGACTGGTTTTTACGATTTCAATTACTATGTTAAATCATTGATTTTAGTTTCAAAAGTATTATATGTTCATATATTTGGCCAAACACATAGATGCAGATTGATTGTTAATCGTTTGTTCATGTTATTTTGTTATTATTCTAGAATTTTTCTGATAAATAGCAGATTATCAATCAATGGATTATTTCGTGATACTCAAGATCGAATAAGATGGGAAAATCAAGTTTGTTCGTGTTAATCAGTCTTCAACGTTTCTAGAAGTCTTGAATCAAATAACTGGTATGTGGCCCACATTAATAGACTGGTTTTATTAATGCATATCTAATTTGCATTAAAGTCGTTTTTCTGCATAATGATATTTGCATATGCACATAATTTATTGCACACTTCTGCATTATTAATATGTTGGTGCAACTTTAGTATTTTTTTTTCTGCATTATAGTCAGAGATTTCAGAGATTTTCTCTGCAGACCTTTCTACATAATCAAGTCAGACATTTTTCTGAAGAAAAGATTTAATTTGATTTGACGATTTTTCTGTCGATCTTCAAGTCTGAAAATGAAATTGAATATGAGAGATTTGGGGAAGACTTGAATATCAGATATTTGGGGAAGACTTGAATATCAAAGATTTTTGGGGAAGATTTGAATATCAAAGATTTGGGGAATACTTGAATATCAAAGATTTGGGGAATACTTGAATATCAGATATTTTGGGAAAGTCCTAAAATTGAGGATGTAGAATAATAAACAGGTTTGAGAAAGAGAGAAAGATTTGCATTCAAATTTTAAAATTAGTTTACTTAATATTATATGCCAAAGTCTTGTATGTACTCAAGTACACGGTGTACTTGAGTAGACTTTGACTAGTCAAATGTTGACCGTTTGACCGGTCAACAGTCAAATTTTGACTTTTTTTTTTTCAATTTTTTTTTTCGATTTTTTTTTCGTTTTTTTTAAAAGTGTATGTTATTATAACTAAAAAGTGTATCTTTGTTTTTTTAATGAAAAATATATGTTACTATATCGAAAAGTGCAACATTGTTTTTAATGAAAAGTGTATGTTATTATAACTGAAAAGTGTATGATCTATTAATGAAAAGTGTATGTTATATATTAATGAAAAGTGTATGTTATTATAATGAAAAAAAACAATTTTAAAATAAAAAAATAAAACAAGTTGCACATAAATTTTAATCATATTTTACAATTCGTCAATCCTTCAATCAATTTGTTTGTTTATGATGTGCTTAGATTCACGGTGCTCTTATTCTCCATGGAATTTGGGAAGAGAGCATGAGAAACCAATTTTATTAATTAATCACACAATTTTATTTTTTCTATTGACTTAATTTTTCCTAATAAAAAAGTCATGACACTATAAACCGGAAATACTCCTGAGAAAAAAAAAAAAAAAACTCCATGTAATTGTAGGGGTTGCGAATTCTGAGTGAATATAATTATGTCTTTTGTGTGCGTGTGCGTTTAGGATAATTAGTAATAAGTTAAGGGCTTGTTTAATTTTGTATTTTTTAGAGTTTTAAAATTGTTTTTTTTTCATTAAAAAATAGTAATAATTAATTAGTTGGCAGTTTTACTTAGCATTAATGTAGCGATTTTAATTTTTTTGGCGCCACATCATTTTAAAATTGATCGAAAAATTTGTCGGTGCATTAAATTGTAAAATTAAAAAAGTTGGTGTATTGAATTGCAAAGAAAAAAAGTTTATGTTGTAATTGATAAATCTACTAAAGGTTGTGAATTTTTTTGCAATTAACCCTTATTATAACTAAAAAGTGTATCTTCTATTAATAAAAAGTGTAAGTTATATATTAATGAAAAGTGTGTGATATTATAACTGAAAAGTATATGCTAATGATACACCTTTTGGTTATTTGTACTTGCACTTTCATAATGTAGAAAAATCGGTGTTAAATTTTTGTAAAAATATTATTATTAATTTGACACGTTTTATTATTCTTTTACTTGCACTGTTATTACTATTAATGATATTATTAGTATGTGCAATTAATGATATTATTAGTACTTGCACTTTTTTTATAATGTATAAAAAAACTGATGCTAATTTTAAAAAAAAATTATTATTAATTTTACACATTTTATTATTCTTTTTTTTTTTATAATGTATAAAAAAAATGGGTGCTAATTTTAAAAAAAAAAAACTTTAGTATTAATTTTACACATTTTTTTTATAATGTATAAAAAAATTGGATGCTATTTTTTTTTTAAATTATTATTAATTTTACAAATTTTATTATTTATTACTTAGTTATTAATTTATTAATATAGAAAAACTGTTGCTTAAATAAAATAAAATTTCGAAATTTGAACCTGGGACATTGTGTGGTAAGGTACTTGAGTACACAGCAGCCCTACACATATTATATTAAGGTAAGATGGTACATTTAAGTTGGATTTTGACCTTAATTTGAAATTAATTTGAACCTTGTTCTTATTTGAAAAAACTCTATGTGAAAAGACCAACCCCCTTATTTTTTTGCTTAAATTTTTTTTTTTTTTTTTTTTACTGTTTTCATTCTTTTAATTTTTGTTAAAAGCTGTTATTCCTCTCTCAACAACTGTTCTTCATTATTTTTATTTCTTTAAATATAGTGAGTAAGAAGGCAGTTATAAGCCCTTCTCCTCTTATTAAAAACTTCTTCTCCGTTCTCTAGTGTAATTTTTTAAGTTTCTGTGTTCTCTAATTTAATTTTATTTGATAGTGTAATATTTTTTTGTGTTCCGTTAACTTTTTATTAGACAGTGTAATTTTTCCCTCCTCTGTTCCTAACAGACGTTAAATTGCAAAAAGGAAGAGGATGTTAATAAGAGTTTAATAAAGAAGAGAATTCAATAAAGAAGAGAGTTCAAAGAAGATGTGAAGAGAATGAGAATAAGAGTTCGATGAAGAAGAGAGTTCAAAGAAGATGTGAAGAGAATGAGAATAAGAGTTCAAGACACATCTGTCCCTTTTTCAAAAAGATTCAAAATATAGAGAATCAATGAAAAAGGTAGAACTTATAATTTTATGTTTCTGTGTTCTTTAATTTTATTAGATAATGTAATTTTTTTTGTTTCTTGTAGAAGAAATTAACTTCTTTTTTTCTTCTTTCGTTCCTAATACAATTTTTAAAAAACAGAGATAATCAATAAAGAGTTTCAATTCCTTATTAATTCTCCAAAACATATCAATTTTATTATATCATTTTCTTTCTCATAAAATAATTGGGAAAGTCTTATATATGCACCCTACACACCAAATTAATTTGGAGAACACGAGCTTTTTAACTGCTTATATAGACCTCCTCCTTTCTTCGACTATTACTTTTTTGGAGTGAAAATTTCCAAAATTAATTTAGGCGCCGCAGAATGAATCGGAGACTCAGTGTTACCAAATCGCCCTCATCAAGCAAATGCTTCATATTCGTCACATCTTTTTCACGCTCTCGAGACAACGCCATGGCTTTGATCGGAGAAATTAGTTTCGAGAATTTGCTGATGTTGTATGTGACGCAGCTTATTTTCTGGTCGAGTGCGACGGCGGTGACAACGGGATTAAGGATGGTGCAGTGGTTTCAGACGAAGAGACTGCGGCCCGGGCTTGGCGGCAGCGGATTGTTGCCTTTGACGGTTAGTTTGATTCAGAGTAATTGTCACGTACAATTGTTTCAGGTAAAGGAAGATTAAGATACACTCTAAATATACACAATATAATGCCTCCAAATCTGTATACTAAATTCTATAATGGGGTTTGTAAACATTAGTTCTGGTCATTGTTTCATTTATATGAGAATTTAGGTTTTTGTAAACTACAGTTATGGCATTTGTTTCATTATATGTTGCCTTTATTGCCTGATCCTAGGATAGGTTTAATAGAAGATTGTGTCAGGCGTACATGTCTTTGAACAAGATTTTTGAGTGATTAATCGTGAAGAAGATTATGTTTGGATTCTTAATTATCATCTATATATTGAAAGTGGTAATTTTGTTGGTAAAGTGTAGTTCTTAATACTATAAAGTTTTGTTTCATAATAATAATACTATAGGCTTTAATATTGAAAAGTGTTGTTTCATAATAATAATAATACTGTAGGCTTTAATACTGAAAAGTGCAATTCTTATTTTTTTAAAGTGTTAATTTTATTAGTAAAAAAGTGGTAATCTTTAATACTGAAAAATGTTGTTTAATAATACTGAAAAATTGTCGTCTTTAATACTCAAAAGTGTTGTTTCATAATACTAAAAACTGTTATTAGTATATTACTGAAAAGTGGTAATTGTTATTAGTGAAAAGTGGTAACAATTATTATTGAAAAGTGGTAATATTAAATAATGAAAAGTAGTAACTATTATTAGTAAAAAGTTGTAACTATTATGACTGAAAAGTGGTAATCTTTAATACTAAAAGTGGAAAATATTATTGAGTTAAGTGGTAAATATTATTAGTGAAAAGTGGTAATTTTTAATACTGATGAGTGTTAACTATTATTATTGAAAAGTGGTAATCTTTAATATCGAAAAGTGGAAAATATTATTGAGTTAAGTGGTAAATATTATTAGTAAAAAATGATAACTATTATTATTGAAAAGTGATAATGTTTAATATCGAAAAGTAGAAAATATTATTGAGTTAGTAAAATGGTAACTATCATTATTGAAAATACTGAAAAGTGATAATCTTTAATATCGAAAAGTGAAAAATATTATTAAGTTAGTAAAAAGGGTTCTTTTATAAACGGTAAAAAGTGGTAATATTTATTAATTAATATAATTAATAAAAAATAAAAAGTTGAGGAGTTAGTAAAAAGGGTTAAAAATAAAAAGTTGAGGTCACATTCATGTTTGTGGGAGAGTTTTCGGACTTAATCCCCGTAGAGGATGAATCTGACCCCTGGACGTACGATGAGGCTGTAACACCCCGTCCCAAAATTTTAATATAAATAACGCATAAATAAACTTAATAAACTAGAATTTAATTTTTCGTATTTTCTCTCCCAATAATAATATTAGAGTGTGTATATTTGCAAAGACTTTGAATTTTTCAGGAAACGGACGAGCATTTTGAGGCGGGCGCACTCCTAGCACTCTAAAAGAAGTTTTAAATCATAAACACATTAAAGGGAACTTTAACTTCCGTTCGTTGAAAGAAATCAAAATTTCGACGAATTTGAGAGTTTATCATTTAGAAATAGAATCAAATAAATAAATAAATTTCGTCTCGAAACGTGACGGATCAACAACCAAAAATCCTAAATAATTAATTCCATCAAGTTCATAAATTCGATTTTAACAAAATCACGATTTTAAAATACGGGTTGATGATACGAAGGCGTAACATCGAGTATGAACTAATAACATGATTAATAAACAAATTAAGTTACACGTCTCAAAACAAATTAATAAACAGATTAATAACATGATTATGAACTAACTGAATTTGTATATGTGAGTCGGTGAGTAAAGTATAAAAAAAAAATAATAAAATAATAGTATCAATTGTTTTGAAAGGTTTCCAAGCAACCACGTCTCCTCTCAGGTGTTTCGAAAGAAGCAATTACCCTTTCTTCCAACTATTTAAAGCAGCCTCCCCATTTACTTGTTCAAAGGTCCTTCGATCAAACTACGCCAAAGCTCTGCAGAAATTGTGATTAGCTATATACATCCTTCGAATCACCATCCAAGGTAAGAACACCCCTCCTCATACAAGCCTTCTTGATTAATCTCTCTTAACTCATAAGAGAAGATGGATCGTTTCTATCATTCCGGTAAAACGTAGGGGTCGTATCATCATCCAACTCAGACTCGAGGCGAAACGAATCGGAGAATACTCTATACGATCCAAAAAGAGTAACAACCACCATCTCCCTTCTTTTCCCCTGTTTTTGTTTCTTATTTTCCAGCTTCTGTACCTAACTTTTAGATCATCTCCTTGCAAAAAATCACGAAGGGCTCTTGTCAAGTTCGTCATCAATCATCCCTCCGAGCTTCCACGCGATTTCAGGCCAAAAACCAGTATCTAAATCAAGAAAACTACACAGGTTTTCAACACAAACCCCTTTACGTGCTATTTGCGAAATTTCGATTACCGTCCTTGATTTTCGGTGCTTGAATCTGATGGAATTTGTATTATACATGTTTTGTTATGTTAAGGTTATGTGGTAGATGTGTCTTTGTTGGTTGAGAACTAGATTAAGTATGCGAAATGACTTTGGAAGTTACAATAAAACTGAAAAATTTATGTTGAAATGCAGTAACTTTAGCTGTCCGTATCTTTTGATAGAAAAATGATTTTGACTCAAAACCAAAGAGGTTATGATCTCCATATGGTAGGGAGTTTGAGTGTAAAAAATTACGCAAATTGGTTCAGTATTCTGGGAGTTATTCGATTTTTAAAGTAAGGACAGTAAGCTGGAAAATAAAGAAAAACAGGGCATGTTCTTTCCAGTCCAAAACTTAGGAGTCGTTTTTACTCGACTTTGACGCACAAATCTTCACAAACTTTTTATTGCCAATAAACTTGACATAGCTTAGTTTATTTTACTTGAAGAAAAACGCTATTTCGATCGTCCGTTTGACGGGAATAAAATCGCGAACATGGGAGAAAATTCAGTCATTTTATGTCTTTAAACTAGCTAGCAAGGACCAGTTTTGAATTTTTCCTAATTACACTTTTTGTTCTATTTCCATGCGATTTCAAATGATTTTTATTGACCAAGCAAAACTGTGTTAATGAATTTCAGTACGTAGTCGCAATGTTTTATGAACGGCTAGGACCGAAATTGATAAATATTAAGCGGAAAACACTTTCTTCATTATAAAATCTAAAGAACGAGATTTAACGCCCTCGTTAAATTCTCAAACGACCAAACAAATATTTAAATATAATTTACATATTATTCCGATATTTTTTTGGGCTAAAAGAAGAATGTTTTGCTTTGAAAATAATTATATGCGTTACTACGACCACCTTTAAAATTATATTTAATCAAGGATAAAAGAGATCACTAAAATACGGAAGAACTGTGCTAGGCGAAGTGCGGCCCAAGTCAAAGCTCGGACGATCCCTGCGTTACGCTTGCTACACTGTTCAAGAAGTTTGTAGCTTTTCTTAAAAGTTAAAGAGGTGGGTGTCACTACTGTATTGCCGTAATATTATATGGACTGTTGGTGTATTCTGAACTAAACTAAACAAACATCAACATATAACTAAGAATACAAGAATACAATAATAATTATGATATAATATTATGATATGTGTGATATGTAAATTACGATTTCACGGAGGAGGCGGGAAAGTGTTTATGGGGGTAGCATGTGGTAGAGTCGCTACCAGTGTCCCAATATGTGTTTCACGGAGGAGGCGGGAAAGTGTTTATGGGGGTAGCATGTGATAGAGTCGCTATCAGTGTCCTAGAAGGAGGTGGAAGCGTTTAGGGGGTAGCATGTGGTAGAGACGCTACCAGTGTCCCATACGATATACGATAATGGTGTTATATGATGTGTGAAAATTTATGAAATATGATGACTATGATTATGATAATTATGATAATGTTTATGAATGAAAATATACATTAAACACTTTGTGAATAACAAAATTCACTATCCAATTAATAAGAATAATTTATAATAAAATGTTAAGATAATTTATTCTGGCGTACTGCCAATCTATATAGTAGCGTACAGGATGTCCACTGAGATTTTTATCTCACACCCCAAACTAATATCTTTTCAGGTTTCGACTTCGAGGGGCCGATGCTGCAGCAGTGATGACACGGAGTTTCCCAATAATTAAAATGCTATAAGACTTTATATACTTAATGCTCGTTTTAAATAAATGATATTGCTATACTTGGAGACAATCACATTCGTATGCCGAGCGACAAACTTTCCTAAAAGTTGCTCGATGAAATATATGTATGCTTTCTTTAAAACAATTACGGCTTATTATATAAATTTCTAAGTTTTAAAAATAAAAGGGCTACACTACTCTTACGACAACTTTTATTTGTCCTTTAAATTATTTCCGCTGCAAAACTCTTATTATTTTACTTGTGTTAATATACTTTCAAAAAAAAAAATTAGGTTTGGTTTTTCAGAAACTAAGTGGCGACTCGAATTTAGAGTGTTTAAGCCTCAAGGGCTGCATTCCGGATTCGGGGCGTTACAGAGGCAGTCCAAGACAAGGATGCAGATTCTTGGCAAACTGCAATGGAAGCAGAAATGGGGTCTAGGATTATAACAAAGTGTGGGAGCTTATGGAACCACCTAAAGGTGTAAAGCCCATTTGATGCAAGTGGGTCTACAAGAGAAAAAGAGACTTCAAAGCTAGACTAGTGGCAAAAGGATATACTCAAAAAGAGGGAATCGATTATGAGGAGACCTTTTCGCCTGTAGCTATGCTTAAGTCTATCCGTATTCTCTTGTCGATTGCAGCTCACCTAGACTTTGAGATCTGGTAATTGGATGTCAAGACAGCTTTCCTAAATGGAAGTCTTGAACAAGATATCTACATGCGCCAACCCGAAGGATTCATTGAAAAAGGCCAAGAGAATCTTGTATGCAAGCTTAAAAGGTCAATATATGGACTTAAGCAAGCATCGCGAGCTTGGAATCAATGTTTTGATCAGGTGATACAATCCTATGGATTTGATCAAAATGAGTTTAAGAGTTGTGTATATAAGAAGTGTATTGGAACTGCCTTGGTATTCTTAGTATTCTTAGTATTATACGTAGACGACATTCTGCTTGATCAAATTTAATTGTAAACTATAAGCTGGAAGAAGGATCCATTAATCACGGTGGTCATAAATTGCATTTTGAATTCAAAACTCATTTCTTAAAGAATCCCATTAATAGAAAAAATAATTTAAATTGAGTCGCTAAATAAAAAAAAACATTGAATTTGTCCCACAATATTACACTATCACGCACAAGAATTTAACTGTCCCTTTATTTTATTTGGATTATGTCATTTTCTTTCAAATTACTCATCATTCATGCATCTTTGAATCCTTATTATATCCACTCTGTTGGGATATGGTTTGTTTTAATAAAGAAAAATTGATTTTGATTAGATATCAAAACCCTATGTAATACTCCAAGTATGATGATTTGCCAAATTTAGATGTTCAGGTTAGAAGAGCTCATACATGGTAGGGAGCTTTAATTATTAGTTAGATAGATTTTTTAAAATCTATGACAAATGACCTGAGAGCACAAAGAGCATGAAGACAAGTAGCATTGTAGATAAGAAGTTCAAGTGTTATGAACAAGTGACAAGTACAAAGGATGGCTCATTGAAGTTAACATGCCAAAAGAAGATCCTAGTTCAAAAGACATGAAGTCAAAGAAAGCACAAGTCATATGAGAGACATATCGAACTCAAGATTCATGAAGATAAGTATATTGAATAATGGTCGCGAGCTTCTTTCTTCACGCCTTTCTTCAATCATTACGATTGAATTTTTTAATATTATTTTCTGATTGCTTTAGCGTATGAGTATTAAATTGGTCGGAGGCTCTACCCTTCCCCAAAATTGCTGAGGTATTTGGCGTGCTTTTTTGGATTTGTTTCAGCCGGTTTACTCTTATTCCGATGGGTCGATTCAGTTGCCCTAGGAGGGAAATGATGCAATCTATATGTAGGGGTGGGCTGCGCAGCAGCAACCATGCTGGATTGGTCAGTTCTGGATCGAAAACTGGTATAAATAGGGTATTCATCATAGTGGTTTTCACAAATCATCATCTCTCTAATACACTATCTTGTTCCTTCAATATGGCGGAGAATCTTAGAAGTCCCTTTCGCCGTGTTTCCCTCTCCGAAACTGAAGAAAACCCCCTTTTAGTGGGGGATCACGAGTTGATCCTGCCTCGTTTTGCCCTTTTGGGGAGATTCACGGTGCGAAAACCTATTAGTATCAAAGAGTTGCTGGTTACCATGAAGAAAATCTGGAGGTCTGAATGCAATGTCAATGCAGTTCATCTTGGTGAGGGATACTTCTTGTTTGACTTTGAAGACGAGTTCGATTGGAGCAAGGCTTTCCACCGCCAACCGTGGATAGTGAATGGTCCGATGCTCATCCTGTCTAAGGTGAGGGGAGACGAACAGCCTAGAGATCTTGTGATCAACATGATTCCCTTGTGGATTCAAGTCCATGGACTACCGCTGTATTCAATGACGAGATAGATAGCTTACAAGCTGGGAGAAAAATTTGGAGATGTGATTGAAATAGACTGCCCTAATGGAGAAACGGCATGGGGTCGCTGCCTTAGGATCAGAGTCTTGATGAATCTTAGTAAGCCGCTCTTTCGTACTGCTCATATCACTGTTCGTGGGGAAACTATCACTCTTCCCCTCAGGTATGAGAAACTTGGGGAGTTTTGCTACTTCTGTGGTCTACTCACTCACGTGGAAAAGGAATGTCCGGAGAGGTACTACGAGAATGGGCATGAACCATCCAACATCAAGAGATTTCCATTGTGGTTGAGGGCAGAAGGTTTGCGTGGTCTGGACCCAAGGCAGTATGAATTTCTGAAGAGAGAAAATAACCTGTCTACTCCGGGCAGAGATACTACTGCAAACAACAACAATGCTGGAGCATCTTCTTCTAATCCTCCTAGAAGATCTTCTTTCTTCTTAGGGATGGAGCTTGCACCAGTTGTTTGGAGAGGTAACAATAACAGGTTTACTGACGAAGAAAGGTTTTTTGCAGATTCTGCTTTGCAAGATGAAGACATCCAGCTGTTGGATAATGAGAATGCAAGAACACTTTTGAGGGATTCTCAGATGGCACACTTTGAAGAGGAAGCTTTCAATGCCAGTCGACTATACGGACCACCGCGTGGCCTTCAAATCCGTGAAGGAATGGGAGCTGGTAAAGGAGCCATGATTAGGATGGATGCAGGGGACAATACAGGAAAGCTGAAGGGGCATATGTACCCGGAGAAAGGAAAAGGTAAGGCAGTGATGAGCTCTACCAAAGGATTGAAGAAGAGGGGTCGCCCCATGGAAGTTGGTGAGAAGGATAGTATCAAGAATGGTGTGGATGAAGAAATCTTTCCAGAGGTAGAGAACGGAAGAAAGAGGCATAAGAGTGATGACGATGGAGCAAGCTCGAGTATGGTGGAGAAGGGCGAGCCCCATCTCCGCCGATCCGAATGAGAATTTTAGCCTGGAATGCTAGTGGTTTGAGTGGCCCACAAGTATTTCATAAAATTAGGCGAGTTATAGCCATAAATAAACCCTCATTGTTGTTTATCATGGAATCTAGGGTATCCACTAGTATTGTTCAAGCATGGAATGCTATCTTTTGTTTTAAATTTTGTTTTGTTGTGGATGTCGTTGGCAGGCAAGGCGGCCTTATTTTGCTAGCTACTGATGAAATGGATGTTATGTTACAGTCGTACTCTCTTGGCCATATTGATGTGAGCATTAAGTCAAATGATGTGTTTTGGTTTTTTACTGGATTTCAAGGAAACCCTAACAGTAATTTGAGACAATTTTCTTTGGACTTGATGAGTAAGATCAAAGATTCACATGGCAACACTAAAGAATGGGTCATTGGAGGGGATTTTAATGAGATTCTTTTTTCTCAAGAGAAAAAAGGGGGAATAAATAACTGGAAAACCAGAAAAAAATATGGATAAATTCAGGGATTGCATTTTGAAGCTGGAATTGGTGGATTTGGGATTTAAAGGCCCATGTTTTACTTGGAATAACAAGAGGAAGGGGGATCAAAATATTCAAGAACGACTTGATAGATTTCTTGCAAGCATTGAATGGAAGAATTGTTTTAAGAATTTTGAAGTGCAAAATCTGCACTGGTGGGGATCCGACCATAGGGTAATCAGTCTGTCTTGCTCACTTAATAAAATGCGTTGGCAGAAATGTGTGAAAAAAGCCTTCCGCTTTGAAAATGCTTGGATGGCTGATGCATCTTGTAGAGAAACTATTAAGAATTCTTGGAACAGGCAAGGTCAAGCAGTATCCCTTGTTGTGATGCTTGATCAATGCTCAAAAGACCTTGCTACTTGGGCTGCTCAAAATTTTGGTGCCATTGACAGAAGGACTAAAGAGGTGGTGGATAAGATTTCAAAATTGGAAGCTATGGAAGTGGATCAGGAAGTTTTGAAGGAACATGAAGTCTTGGAAAAAAATCTTGAAATGCTCTTATCCCAACAGGAAGAATTTTGGCATCAAAGAGCTCGTACAAATTGGATTTTGAGTGGAGATCGAAACACTACTTATTTTCATAGACGGGCTACTGAACGGTTGAAGAAGAGTTCTATCCAATGACTAATGGACTCTCAGGGAAACTGGGTATCCTCCAAAGAAGGCATTAAAAAAGAACTAATTCATTACTTTGGAGATATCTACTCTACCTCAAACCCTTCCACTCATGAGATTCAGTCATTTACTGGTAACAATCAGGAGCAGGTATCTCAGGATATGAACAAGTTTTTGGACGGAGATTTCTCAGAATTGGAGATTAAAAAGGCGGTCTTTGATTTAAATCCAAATAAGGCTCCTGGCCCGGACGGTTTCAATGCTCGATTTTTTCAAGATAATTGGGATACTGTTGGGGAATCAGTTATCAAAGCAGCCCACCTTATCCTCAACCTTCAAGGAGATTTGTCGGAATGGAACAATACGAGTATTACATTGATTCCAAAGGTCAAGTCCCCTACTTGCCCTTCTCATTATAGACCTATTAGTCTTAGCAATGTTTTTTACAGAATCATTGCCAAAACCATTGCCAATCGGCTTGCTGAGATGAAAATCAGAGTGCATTTATTAAAGATAGGCAAATCTTTGATAATATTCTTATTAGTTACGAATGTATGCATTGGTTGAGAGGTAATAGAAGCTCGACGGGTTATGCAGCACTCAAGTTGGATATGAGTAAAGCATATGACCGCATTGAATGGTCTTTTTTGGATAAACAGATGAGGAGCATTGGATTTTCTGATAAATTTGTGAGATTAATTTTGCGATGCATATCTTCGGTGTCATATTCTTTTAAAGTCAATGACTCCTTTTTTGAAGGTTTTACTCCAACTCGTGGCCTTCGGCAAGGGGAACCTTTGTCCCCTTTCCTTTTTGTGCTATGTGCTCAAGCTCTGTCAAATCATATCAACCTTCTACTTGATCAGCAAATTTTGGAAGGGATTAAGATTGCGCGCACGGCCCCCATGATTACTCATCTTCTTTTCGCAGATGATAGTATTGTTTTCTTTAAAGCCAAGCTGGAGTATGCAGATCAATTGAAGCAAGTTTTGTGGAGGTATGAAAAGGCCTCAGGACAAATTATAAATTTCGACAAATCTTCGGTCTTGTTCAGTCCAAATACTAGCGACAATATTAAGATGCAGGTCTCCAATCGGCTTCAGGTAAAACATACTCAGGGACATAGTATCTACTTGGGCCTCCCTACGTTTTCACTTAGAGGTAAGAGACTACAGTTTGCATATTTGCTCGATAGATTGAAGAGTAAAGTGGATAATTGGAAAAACAAAAAAAATTCGGAAGGGGGCAAAGAAGTTCTAATCAAGGCGGTTCTTCAAGCTATCCCTACATATGCAATGTCTTGCTTCAAAATGCCCATGCAACTGTGTAGGGATATGGAAAGAATCATTGCAAACTTCTGGTGGGGGGGTGATCAGGAACACAACAAATTACATTGGGTCCGATGGGATAAATTGTGTAAGTCAAAAGAAGAAGGGGGTATGGGATTTAGGAAGATGCACCACTTCAATCAAGCTCTCTTGGCAAAACAAGTTTGGAGGTTGATGACCAAACCAGAATCACTGATCGCAAAGGTATTTAAAGCAAGATATTTCAAGCATAGTGACATTCTTGAGGCACTTATTGGGAGCAACCCTTCTTTTGTTTGGAGGTCTTTGTACTCCAGTTTTCCAATTCTCCAGAGTGGGGTACGATGGACGATAGGCAATGGACAGAAAGTGTCCTTATTCAAACATTCTTGGGTTCAGGGTCTTGATAAAGGAATGATTACATCAAGAATCGCAGCTGGACACAATGTATCATACTTCTTGGATGCTGATAGATTTTGGAAAAAGGATATTCTCAATATTGCCTTCTGGCCATTTGAAGTGGAAGGCATCGTAAAAACTTCAGTTGGAGGAAGGGATGATGAGGATGAAAGATACTGGAAACAAGATCCAAAAGGCACCTATTCTGTTAAGTCAGGATATTGGGAGAGCATTAACATGATGAATGACAATATTGATTGTCCAGGTAATTCAAATCAAGAGTCTACTAAATCATGGTGGAAATTTATGTGGAACATGAATTTGCCTCCTAAAATTCGTATCTTTGATTGGAAGATGTGCATGGATATAGTGGCTACGGAAGGAAACATCGCAAATCATCATGTTCCAATTCAACCAAATTGTGGTTTGTGCGGAGCATATTATCCATCCACTATCCATGCCATTTTCTTGTGTCAAGGAGTGAAGGATGTGTTATACCTAGTCAAAGAAGTCAATATTTGACAAGTCAATCCTAGTCACCAGCTTACGTGGCGAGGACCAGTCAACAAAGTCGTGCGACGACTAGTCAACAAGACCAAGAAAATGTAATAGAATAGATGTATTTAATATATTTAAGTGCTCGCTCAAAGATGTTGGCGAGCACATGTTTTAGTTAAGCTGCTCGCCCGAATGTGTGGCGAGCACGTGTCTTTCTTAGCTAGGAAAGTCTTAAGTATTGAAGCCTTGGGAGATAGCATGGAGCGTGGCGACCACACTCCTCGACATGGTCCTCCGGCGACCACCGTGGCTCAGCTCCTCGGCATCTCGGCGAGGACGAGCACCAAAGGCGGTTTAGTATTAAATGCGCCATCAAATCACCTTTTCGGGCAGAAGATAGGTCCAATAAGGGCGTGCCACGTGTAAAGGGCGGGCAACCCCTAGAAACCACTATATAATGCCTAAAAGAGGCTCATTTGTAGACAAGTGACACCATTCCCACAAATCACTCCCAACCCAAAGCAATAAACACTCCCAAGCTTCTAAAGCTTTAGCTTCTCCAAGAAGTTATATCTTGTGTTCTTGTTTGTTCTTCATTAGATCATCATATAAACACTCCTTAAACACGTAATAAACCCCCGATCATTATACATGTTTGTTTCGTGCTAACAAATAGTCCACATCCGATTCAACCATCAAAAGCACGTACAATATCTGGCGCTAGAAGGAGAGGTCCTTTTACGTGTTCTTCATCTCAGTTTCGTCCGATCATCGAGCGATCGGTTAGCAAACTCCGTTTTCAGGTTTTTAATCGGTAGTTCCACCTTTTAAAGCTTTGTTTACGTATTTCCGTGTTCTTCGTGTTCTTGAATATTTGCGATATTCGAGACATATTTTGGAGTTTGATCTCCGTGTAACTTGTTTTTAAGCTTTAAGTTGTTGTTACTTACTTCTAAGTAGTTGTAATAGCACGTTCTTCTGCGTAAGAACTCTAATCTTTCGTTTTTAAGCGTCGAAAGCTTAAGAACAGTCATATCTTTGTAATAATCCCCAGAGACACTCTTTAAACGATGTCTCACCATACTCCACATGACGGAATCTTACCGTCCGGAGGGAACGAACCCCTTCCGACGCCGGTAAATCCGTTTGCAAACTTGAACGTAGGGGACATTTTGAAAGATCCCCAACACTTGAAGGACTTTTCTGACTTCCTCATGGAGAAGAGGAGGCAGAATGAGAAGGAAGAGCTTGAGAAGGCCAAGGATCAGGCCTTCGATAGAGCTCGCAAAGCCAAGGGGAATGAGGAGGACGACCGCTCCTATCACTCACACCCCGTTCGCCAAGACAAAGGCAAAAGCAAAGTTGCCGAGCACTCCCACAATAGCCACACGGGAGACTCGCGACACAGAAATTCGGTTTTCAACCGGATGGATGACAAAGATAGAAGGGCTCCTCGCCGAGTGCCCTTCAATGTGGATGGCCGACCAGGCAGAGCCGACCACCACCGAGATCACGCTGATAAGAGAGATCAGGGTGACAGAGTCTCAGCTCTTGATCGAGTGGGACCAGGGAAGGGTTCGCGAGCTCCGGTGAAGAGTTATCGCAGCCATCATTCTGACAGGCACTCTCCCAGGCGATCACGTCAAGATGATCGCCCAGCCGCATCCCAAGGGAGTCGACGCGACGAGGACGTCGTCCCCAAGCCACAGACCGCCGAGGAGGGGCAAATCGCCCAGTTCCTCGCAACTCAAAAATTGATGAAGCAGGAGATGGACGCTCTGCGAGCAGAGGTGGTCGCCTCGAAGCAAGGGACCACACCACCAATCACTCTGCCCGCACCTCCACTAAGTGTTGCAATTTTTACCGCCCCCATTCAAAGAAATATTCAAATGCCCTCCATGGCGGCATACGATGGTGCATCCGACCCCAGAGTACACTTGTCCAAGTACTCCAACTACATGCAGAAACTTCTCCCTAACTTTGGGAGACCGGGCTCATCGATGGTACACAACTTTGAGTCCCGGATCGGTCACCTCATTCCTTGAGCTGGGACAACTCTTTCTGACCTACTACGGGTCTATTGCTGCTCGCCCAGCCTCAAAGCAACGTTTGGCAAACATTCGCCAATCTATAAATGAGTCAAGCAAGGACTTCATCGAGCGCTTCGATAGGCTGGTGATCGATGGGGAGGCCGTGAACGATGAGACGAAGCTGATTTCAGCCGTTTCCGGTCTAAGGATAGGTACCAAGCTTTGGGAATCTATCCATCTTACTTTTCCTAGTTCTTATGCGGACTTCCGCACGAGGGCTGGGAACTTCATCCAAATGGAGGAAATCATGGACGCCGCCAAGGCTAACGAGCAGCCTGAGGCGTCCAAGAGGGTCTGGCCCAAAAAGAATGCAAACACTGGGGAGTCGTCCCAGCCCAAGAAGGCGACCACTCAAGCTGGCAGTGCTCGCCCAGCGAACTGCAGGCCTTTCGAGGAGTCTCCTGAGATCATCCAGTTCAGAGAATCTCTCTCTCTTGATCCTAGGGGCATTTTTAATGCAGTCAGGGGAAAGAATCTGCTCCCCCAGGCAAAGCCAATGCATACAAGCGACGAAAACCTAGATGGTAGCAAATTCTGCGACTACCACAACTCCATCGGCCACCACACCAATGGGTGCCGAGACTTGGTGAGAAACCTTTTCAAGCTGTACAATGAGGGCAAGCTCGCCCAGTTCATCAAACCTCTTGGAAATGGCGACAACAGGGGGAAGAAACGTCGCGACGACAGCGACGACCTGCGCCAACAACTGAATCGTCCCAAGCTGACTCCTCCCATGCCACAGAATCCTGGTAACGACATTGATAACGTGGGAGCCTGTTTGGTTATAGAAGGCCCTTTGGGAGGAACCCAATCTGGGAAAGAGCTGTCTGTTCGCTGGGCTCAGAGCGAGCAGCGAGCACTGAACAACGTCCATCAGGTGTGCGTCGCTCCGACTGCCGAGAAGCCTCTATCTCACCAAATCCTTTTCTCGGACGACGACCTGAACGGCGTGGTGCACCCAAACAATGACGCTTTGGTCATCACGGGGAAGATTATGGGAACCAACGTCCATCGCCTGATGGTCGACACCGGGGCATACACCAACATCCTTTTCAAGCATACTTTGGATGCTCTCGGTGGATATGCGGAATACGTTGAGCCTTGCGATGATATAATCGTAGGTTTTGGGGATACGCACAGCCATCCCATTGGGAAAATCAGACTATCCCTGGAGCTGGTATCATCAAAAGAGCCAGCAATACATCACACTCAGCAGCTCGACTTTATGATCGTAGATATGCCATCATCCTACAATGCTTTCCTCGGCCGACCTTTCTTCAACGAGTTCAAGGCGGCCGTTTCTACCTTTTATTACTGTGTAAAGTTTCCGACCCCGGCGGGAGTTATAACCGTCAAGGGCGATCAGACGCGGGCGAGGGAGTGTCTCGTCCGTTTTGCAAAGCGTCATTCTAAGGAAAGTACTATGATTGGCCAGTATATTGAGTGTCAAACACAAAATCAACAAATGAATTACTTGGAGGGTCTTCCTAGCAAGTACAGAAAGATTGAAGTTGGGGAGTGCAGTCGTAGTTCCGACGACCACCAAGTGGAGGCAAACGAGCACGCCTCCATGGAAGTGGACGACCACACCCCAATGGAGATCGACGAGCAGACAGTCTCGGGCGACCAGCTCCCCGACAACCAGGTTCCAGATAACTTTCCAGATCTGGAGCCTAGGTTAGGCTTTGAGCCAGAGTTCGGAATCGAGGATCCTCGTTGGAAGGAGCCTAAAGAAATGGCAACTTCAGCGGAGGACCTTGAAAGCATCCATTTAAACGAAGCTCGTCCAGAACTCGAGGTATTCATCGGTTCGAATTTACCAAAACATTTGCGATCAGACATGGTCGCATTTTTGAAAGAAAACATCGGTGCATTCGCCTGGTCGCACGAGGATATGGTGGGCATTCCCACGAATCATGCCTGCCACAGATTGAATATTGATCCAGCAAGGAGACCTATCACCCAAAAACGAAGGAAATTTGGGCCTGATAAATATGCGGCTTTGGCAGTCGAAGTCAAGAAATTGATCGACAATAAATTAATCGAGAAAACTGGAACTGATCCCGAGTGGTTGGCCAATCCAGTGCTCGTCAAAAAGACGACCGGGTCGTGGAGATTGTGTATAGACTTCACAGATCTAAACGATGCCTGTCCAAAAGATCACTTTCCGATGCCCCACATTGATCACCTATTAGACACCACAGCGGGGCACGAGATGTTAACTTTCATGGATGCTTTCGCGGGCTACCATCAGATCGCGATGCATCCTGACGACCAGCGACATACGGCCTTCATGACAGCCACCGATATGTATAGCTGGAAGAGAATGCCTTTCGGTTTGAAAAACGCGGGGGCAACATACCAAAGACTGGTAAATAAGATGTTTGAGAAACACATCGGCGAGATGGTGGAGGTCTATATCGACGACATCGTTGTCAAAAGCTTGCGGAAAGAGGATCACCTACACCACCTCGCCATGACGTTCGATATACTGAAAGAATACAACATGAAGTTAAATCCGAAAAAATGCAGTTTTGGTGTTAGCTCAGGAAAATTTCTGGGGCACTTGGTTAGCCAGCGAGGCATCGAGGCGAATCCGGGTAAAATTCAAGCAGTCATTAACATGCAAAGCCCAAGGAACGTGAAAGAAGTACAGAGGTTAACAGGATGCCTTGCATCGCTGAACAGATTTATTGCATGAACGGGCGATCGTTGCAAACCTTTTTTCGATGCTCTGAAAAAAGGGAAGTTCGAATGGACCGATGAGTGTGAGAAAGCTTTCGAGAAGTTAAAAGAATATCTATCGGATCCCAAGATCCTATCTAAGCCAGTCCCCGACGAAATTTTATATCTATACTTGGCGGCCACTGACTGTGCGATCAGTTCAGTGCTCGTTCGAGCTGAGGGGAGCACACATCTGCCTATCTACTACGTAAGTCAAACATTGAGAGATGCGGAGTTGAGATACACTCCAATGGAATAATTGGCATACGCACTGGTCATGAGTGTCATAAAATTAAGGCAGTACCTGTTCGACCACGAGGTGGTCGTCCTTACAACCTTTCCACTCCGATGAGCACTGCATCGTCCGGATACCACTAGAAGACTTTTGAAATGGTCGGTGGAAATAGGGCAATTTGGGCTCACCTATTCACCTAGAACGGCAATCAAGGGACAAGTGCTGGCAGAATTCATAGTAGAGCTCACTTTCCCGGAAAAAGTGGACGAGGGAATCGAACTTCCTTGGACACTGTTCGTCGATGGCTCGTCGACGAGCACCAAAGCAGGGGCAGGAATCGTCCTCACCAGCCCAACCCGACAGACATTTGCTTCGGCGATCGAGTTCGAGTATCGGGCGACCAACAACGAAGCAGAGTACGAGGCTCTGGTTGCAGGAATCAAGATGGCTATGGCCGTGGGCGCCAGAAAACTGAAATTTTTTTCTGACTCTCAGCTGGTTGTATGTCAAATAACGGGCGACTACGAGGCTCGCGACGATCAAATGATAAAGTATCAAGAGCTAGTGAGAGGATTACTCGAGCAATTTGATCAATTCCACATCGAGCAAATCCCTAGGGAGGACAATACGCAAGCAGATGCGTTAGCTCGGCTGGCCACTTCAGAGGGGGAGGCAATATTTTCAGAAGCGAACATCACTAAAATTTCTTCCCCATCGGTGAACAGAGGTCAGATTTTGCAGGATGAAGCGACCAGCGACGAGGACTAGAGATCGCCGATCATCAAGTACATCAAGACCGGCGAGCTCCCGGGGGACAAAATGAAAGCAACCAGATTGCAGCTCAGGTCCGCAAGGTACACTGTTATTGGCGACCAGCTGTACAAACGGGGTTTTTCAATGCCTTTATTGAAATGCCTCGGGGAAGACGAAGCGAAGATCGTCATGTACGAAATCCACGATGGATCATGTGGAAATCATACAGGGGGGCAAGCGCTCGCGTTAAAAAATCATGAGTCAAGGCTACTTTTGGCCAACACTGAAGAAGGATGCAATTCATTACGCCCAGGCGTGCAAGAGATGTCAAGCTTTTGCACCCGCTATTCACTCACCTCCAGACGAGCTCATCTCCGTCTACAGTTCTTGGCCCTTCGCAAAGTGGGGCATCGACATCATTGGACCTTTCCCGCCTGGCGTCGGGGGGGTAACTTTCGTAGTCGTAGCAGTCGATTACTTCACCAAGTGGACCGAAGCGAAGGCATTGAAGACCATCACAACGGCCCAGATGACAAGTTTCATATGGAAAAACATAATTTGCAGGTTCGGCCTACCACGAGCGATAGTGACGGACAACGGACGTCAATTCACAAGTCAAGACATGCTGGATTTCTGCTCAGAGTGGAACATCAAGAAAATTTTTTCAACACCCTATCATCCACAATCGAATGGTCAAGTAGAGGCAATCAACAAAATCATCAAGCACACCTTGAAAGCTAAGCTAGATGGATTGAAGGGCAAATGGGCGGACGAGCTGCACATGGTTCTGTGGGCATATCGGACGACCACGAGGAATTCTACTGGTGAAACTCCGTTCGCGCTCGCGTTCGGAACCGAAGCTGTCATACCAGCAGAGGGGCAGGTCCCAACTTTTCGAGTAGCAAATTATGACGAGCAGTTGAATAACGATGCACAGCTCTCCGACTTGGACTTCCTAGAAGAGCGAAGGCTAACAGCGGACGAGAAGAACGTGGTCTACAAGCAAAGGTCAGAGCGTTATTACAACACCAAAGTACGTGCTCGCCAATTCACTATCGGCCAGCTCGTACTTCGGAGGGCGACGGAGCAGTCCATCGGCATACTTGGCCCGACTTGGGAGGGTCCGTACTGAATAACGCGCACACTCCTGAACGGATCGTACGAGCTAGAAGATCTGGAGGGCAAGCCGAGCAAGTACCCATGGAACGCGGTCAAGCTGAAGAAGTATTACCAGTAAGTTTTTAATTTTTTCATATTTGTATAGTTTGTATCTAGCCATCATTTCAATACAAGTACAAGTTTTAAATTTCCATCAAGTGTTAGATAAGTTTGAATTTTTAGACAAGGCTCTGCGTAGCCTTCTAGGAAACAAAAGACGAGCACTCTTTCTTAACGATGCTCGCAAGGTAGTGGCGACGACGACCACTACCTATCAAACAAAAAAGAGTTCAAACCGACGAATGGTTAACTCTAAAAGACGAGCACTCTTTCTTAACGATGCTCGCAAAACAAAGACGAGCACTCTTTCTTAACGATGCTCGCAAGGTATTGGCGACGACGATCACTACCTACCAAACAAAAAAGAGTTCAACCGACGAATGGTTAACTCTAAAAGACGAGCACTCTTTCTTAAAGATGCTCGAAAAGACAAAGACGAGCACTCTTTCTTAAAGATGCTCGCAAGGCAAAGACGAGCACTCTCCCGCAAAGATGCTCGCAATAAAAGGAGTTTCAAAAAGACAAGAACTTATTAAAAAATGCTTAAATTAATCATAACATAAATCGAAAAGCAAACACATCATAAGCAAAAAGTTCCATTCATTGCTAAGCCTTGAAGGCTGAAATTACAAAAGAGGCCCTAAGTGGCCGAACAGTCCTAAGAAAAACAGAAATAAAATACAAGTAAACTAAGCTACCGGAGCGTTCTCCTCGGCAGGAGCATACTGCTCGCCAGCAACTTCCTCCTCGTTCACAACCTCCTCGGCAGGAGCTTCCTGTTCGCCTTATTGAGGTGGGGAGCCTTGTGGAGGGTTCGAGAAGAGTACCGGAACACCCAAAAGACGAGGGAACAGGAGTCCCAATTCCATCAAAGGAAGCAGAGGGAGTTCTGTTTCCGGCTGAGGATTCTCCTTCATAAGGAGGTCGTCCAAAAATCCGCCGAGCGGAGTCACATCCACTTCCGGATGAACTTCCAATAATCGATGAATGAGCTCGTGGGCAGTAAGCGCCACCGATAACATGGCCACCCCCCCAGCGAGCTCATTGGTCTCATCTCTCTCATTGGTCAGGTCGACCAGGTCTTGTCGAAGAGTAGCCAGCTCTTCCTCATCAGTTTCAGATTTATGCTGAAGAGTGTTTACCTCGACGCATTTCATTTTCAGCTCGTCCTCGGCAGCCTGGAGGCGAGCACGGAGACGTTCGATCTCTTGAAGATCTTCTTGATCCTTCTTTCGAACCATCTCAAGTTGGGCCTCAGAATCGGCCAACTTTGCCTCGAGGTCGACCACCTTCCTCTCAACAATGGCTTTAGCCTTAGCCATTTGGGTGAGTCTCGCGCTCCTCTCCTCGCTGACCTTGCGGCTCTCGGCGATCTGGACCGCAAGCCTCTCGAGGGTGTATGTGGCACGGGTCATATCGATGGCGGCCAGGCGCGCGTTCTCCAGAGAGCTCTGGTTGTTCACCTTGTCGAGCAGCATGGTCGTCAGCGACCGGGGTACATTCTTCATAACCCTTTGGACGAGCGGGTCTAGAGGTTCCTGAGTGGCCGCATCCCGCGACCGGTAGAAGCCGAGGAGGTTGTCGTTGTAAGGCTCAACGATCGAGTTCTCGGCAACCCTAAAGAATAAAGAGAAGTTAAAAAAAAAGTACTTGAAAATATTCTAAAGCTCTATTGATAATAAGCTCACCTGGCAACCCTTGCGGCATCCCAGCCGAGAAGTGTGTTGTCTCCCTGAGCTCTCTCCCCGGCCGAGGAGCTCGTTGCAGTCTCTCGCGACTGAGTGCTTCGGGGAGGAGGGGATACGACCTGAGTAGGGGGAGGCGAGTCACCCCTCGGCGGAGGAGATCTCCTCGGCGAGATCCTCTGTTCGGCGACAGGTGGGCGAGAAGACCCCCCCTGGTCGTTCTAGCAACTCTCTTAGGAGGAGCCCCCGAGGTCTCCGCCCCCTTCCTTTTCTTGCCGGTACCGTCAACTACCTTGCGCTCGCGCAACATTCTCGCTTGTTGCATCATCCTGCTCGACAGTATGCGATCAACTTCGACGGATGGAGAAGGTAAGTGACAACTCTCTCTGGAACCACTACTAAGAAAGAAAGACGAGAAGTTAATATTTACGAGGAGTAATGTCACAAAAACTTAGCAAATTCACAAAAAATTTAGAAATATGTTGGTACCTGGAGGGAACTCTCGGGTGAAGTGATGAGGAGGTACTTTGAGACCTGCTCGCTCACGCATACACTCCCTGTTCAGAAAGCGGCAGGACCTCTCCAAGTAGCGACGGTTGAGAACGCAGCAAATGTGATATTGGAAGAGAGGCGTAAGACGGTGCTCGGCAGTCTTCTTGCGAACAAGTTCACCTACAAAAACGAGGAGTTAGTCAGTATAGAAAGAGCGAGCAGAAATAAAAATAACTTACCACGAATTCTTTGATACTCAGTGTCAAGGGGAATGCGATCAGAGGAGCCATCCGGCTTCACTGGACTTTTCCAGTCCCCGGCTACCCACCACCAGTTGGTTTTCCAGTCTCTAATCTTGTTGGGAACCCCTTCAACCAACTTGAAATTATCACGGCCCCTCACGTAATAATATCCATGGCCCACTTTCTCTCCGGCCTCGGCCGCCTGAAGGAGATAGTTAATCTCTTTAGGACTGAGCCATGTGTTGCGACATCCGTTCTCGACCGCCACCAGGCCGAACAGTGTAAGAATGCCGATCAGGTTCGACCAACCGTTCGGCAAAATTTGAGAAGGGGCCACCTTCAAGAAATGTAGAAAGTTTGAGATACTGGGGTGCAGGGGGAACCTCAGCCCTGCCTCCATCATACCAATGTTGACGGCGACCATCCCCTCTGGCGGCTGGTCGGCCCTCTCATCCGGGCGAGGAATAAAAAAGCAAACATCGGCCGGCAGCTGATACTTTTTTTGAGAATTCTCTAGCTGGGCCGAGGAGACATTGCTCGCATATTTGCTCGCCTCGTATATCGTTCGGGAAGCTGCTCGATGCGGGCGAGGAGCCTCTCGAGGAGGGTATTCACATAAATATTTATAATAGGCCTCCCTCGAGACCTCGTCGCCATCTAAATTCTCCCTACCACTCAAAATATCCTTTATGCTCTCTGCATACTGAACAACCTCCTCGAAGTCCTCGCGGAGACTCCTCGTCAAGGTCTCCTCGACTTGGGCAGTTTCTATCTGTTCGCCCACCCCTCGATTCAAATCCGGATCACGTAGATCTGAGTCAGTCTCCTCGACATCCCCCTCCTCGGCATCGTTGCCGGCATCATCCCTGTCGGATTCATCGAGCTCGTCGACGTCGACGACCACTGCCTTTCCTAGGTTTCGGACTCCAACATTTATGGGTTCAGGGGAATGGATCCTAGAGTCCGAGAAGGATGCCCTCTCCATCAAAGCCAAGGCCAAACGGTCTCCGCCGCCGGAATTTTCAGAACCACCCACCAACGGCGGCGGACCACCGTCGGAACCACCACCAAAGCCACCAAACTCCCTTTTTTTCTTAAGAAATGGGGGAGAAAGAAGTTTTAAAGAAAGAAATGAGAGTTATTTACCTTTGTATCGATCGAAAACCACCACAAAACTCGCCGGAAAAGCTTGAGAGAGAAGCTTGGAAGGAAGCTTGAGGAAATCCGAAAATGGCAAAAGTGAAAAGTGTTTCAAAGAAGGTGAAAGTCAGATTTATAGGCAAATTTGTGCAGGGACCTAGGTGCAAAAAACGGGGTCAAAAACGCAAATTCTCCAAAAATTTGGGGTCATTTCCGAAAATGAGTTCGGAAAGTGGCCCCTACGCGCGACCTTTGAGGTCGGCACGCGCCCCACGCGCCAAATTCAAATTCCTTGCGCCGCCCACGCGCCTGACACATGTCAGGTCCGTCATTATTAAAAGTTGCTTCGATAATCGTGCTCGGCGCTGGAGACGAGGCGACTGCCTCCATCACACGTCATCAAGATCTCAAATTTGATTGTGTTGTCGATGACAATTATCACCATCTAAGAAGACGACCATACTGCTCGCCTTACCATTCTACGAATACGAAGAAAGGCGACCAGGGGGCAAATGTTATACCTAGTCAAAGAAGTCAATCTTTGACAAGTCAATCCTAGTCACCAGCTTACGTGGCGAGGAACAGTCAACAAAGTCGTGCGACGACTAGTCAACAAGACCAAGAAAATGTAATAGAATAGATGTATTTAATATATTTAAGTGCTCGCTCAAAGATGTTGGCGAGCACATGTTTTAGTTAAGCTGCTCGCCCGAATGTGTGGCGAGCACGTGTCTTTCTTAGCAAGAAAAGTCTTAAGTATTGAAGCCTTGGGAGATAGCATGGAGCGTGGCGACCACACTCCTCGACATGGTCCTCCGGCGACCACCGTGGCTCAGCTCCTCGGCATCTCGGCGAGGACGAGCACCAAAGGCGGTTTAGCATTAAATGCGCCATCAAATCACCTTTTCGGGCAGAAGATAGGTCCAATAAGGGCGTGCCACGTGTAAAGGGCGGGCAGCCCCTAGAAACCACTATATAATGCCTAAAAGAGGCTCATTTGTAGACAAGTGACACCATTCCCACAAATCACTCCCAACCCAAAGCAATAAACACTCCCAAGCTTCTAAAGCTTTAGCTTCTCCAAGAAGCTATATCTTGTGTTCTTGTTTGTTCTTCATTAGATCATCAAGATCAACATATAAACACTCCTTAAACACGTAATAAACCCCCGATCATTATACATTTTTGTTTCGTGCTAACAAATAGTCCACATCCGATTCAACCATCAAAAGCACGTACAACAGGATGCATGGAAACAAACGCACTTCTGGAATTTGATCAAACAAGGCCAGTTTATGAGTACACTTGATCTCATCATGTATCTCAAAAACTCTGTGAATCTGAGTGAGTTAGAATTTTTTTTTATGATTGCATGGGGGATTTGGAAGGAGAGATGTTGAATTGTTCATAGCTCAGACAAGCCTAGATTGAGGGTTAAAGAACACATTGGAAACCAAATGGTGGAATATCTGAAATCATTTCAGGTCATCACAAAGAGCAGATTGAAAAGCGATAGAAATAGGAGAAGGGAGGATGATATGGACAATTGCGTGGATCAATCAAGGCTTTTCTTTGCAGAGGTAGATGGTGCTTTTAACGTTGATAAACAAAGATTTGGTGTGGGCGGAGTTCTGCTTGATAGAGAGGGTGCAAGAATTGCTTCGTTTTCGAAAAAGATCCCGCCCCAGCGAAGCCCGTTAGGGTCCGAACTCATGGCAATTGAATTGGTTATGAACTTGGCATTTGAAAAAGGAGTGCAGAGTATTTTGATCAGGTCGGACTCAATGCAAGCAGTAGCCTTGTGTGGTAAAGAAAACGATGATAATATTAGAGGCCCGGAAAGTTTGATTGCTCGGAGAATTAATAAGGGTATAGAAAAATTTGTAGTGTGCAAATTTTTACATATAAGCCGGGAAAGAAACAAGCAAGCTCACATATTGGCACAACAAGCGGTCGGTACTACCAATTCTCGTGACAGAGTTGGAGATACGAGATTTTGAAATCTAGTTTTCATCTTTTGAGCTTCATGTACTAGGTTTCTCATTTTGTCAAAAAAAAAAGACATTCATAGCTTACTAATGGACAAAGACGATGGATGACAAGGCATTTACCCAGTACGAGACCGTTATTCTTGAAGGACATAATTATTTCAAGATAGCTTATGATAAATCGCCACCTGTCACTGCACATAACAAATTTTGAGAATGGAATGAAGAATTCAGAATTAGACATGAATGCATGTACTATTTGCATGTAGGCCCTTGAACAATTTAAATGTTCAAATTTATGGATAAGTTTGCTATCTCCACCAACGGATAGTTTGCTTCATCTATAAATAGACCATATCTTGAAACATTTCAAGATTACGGGACATACAAGCCATACGCATTCTAGCAATATTCTAGCATTCAAAAGCATTCAAAACACTCAGAGATTAAAACTATTAAGCATTTTTGTTTGTGAGTGTTATCTTTAGTCCCCACTAGGCAAGCTTATAGATTATTATCCTAAGCCTAGAAAGTGATATCCTAGCCTTTACATTCGTTCTTAAATTGTAAAGGGTATCACACTAAGTTGGAACAAGAACAAAACCCTACTTTCATCTTGAGAGATAGTTTGAGAGTATTGTTGAGTTCGTAGAAGTTAAGTAAAATCAGAAAACATCTCGAAAAGCAAATCAAATCTTCCATCTGCCCATCCAACTATTTATTTTTCCTGGAAAAATCAGGGAAAGAGAAAGCTTTCCCACAAACAGAGCAAATCAAGTTTTCTGTAATTATTACTTATTTTCTCAGCAAAAAATAAATTAATTTCATACCTTATATATTAGAAAATTCACTTGTATATAATGACAAGTTCTTAGCAATTTTTTTTTTCAATTTACTAACATAATTTATAATTTAGCAGTAACATGATAAAAAAAATTGGGAAATTCTCAATGCACACGGTGCACCAGCACTCTGTTTTAACCGGGTTTTTTTTTCTTTCCCTTTCTTATCTCCCTTTCATCTTCTCAGATTCATTCTAGCCGACTCTAGAACTCCTCTGCCGACTAAATCGGCGTTCGCTTCCGCCGCCGTGTACCTTTTCGACGAATTTCACGATCCTCGCTCACGACGTGTGGCACACGCTCACGCTGGGCCTCGGGAAGAAGAAATTGAAGCTAGTGGTGTTCGTTTTCGAGTTGAAGAGTGTGAAGGCGGTGGTGGCTGTGATCTCCGAAGATTTTCATGGACGAACAAGAACCAGTGGTTGTAACTGTTCCATGCATACTGACAGTGGTGGCCCTGAGGGTGGGCCTGAGGGGCGACCGCCCTGGGCCCCGAATTTTTAGGGGCCTACTTTTTATATATATTATAATTAATATTTTTTAAAAGGCATACTGATCGATTTTTTTTCGTTTTGCCAGGGATGATGGTGGCTTTTGTTTTCCATTCCTCTAGACTTTTGTGAAAAAAAGGCATACTGATCGATTTTTTTTCGTTTTGCCAGGGATGATTGTGGCTTTTGTTTTCCATTCCTCTAGACTTTTGTTTTCCAGTCGAGAGAACGGTTGACAGAAAGAAAAAAAGGGGTTCATTTTCTTTTCTTTTTTCTTTTGAATTTATTGAAGGGTGTTTTATGAAATTATGGAAATCAATTAATCAATGGATTACAATAGTTCTAGTTTTTTCTTCGAAAAAAAGTAGTTACAAGTGTATATATTTTTTTTATTAAAAGTGGTAATTATTATTATTGAAAAGTGGTAATTTTATTACTGAAAAATGTTGAGTAATAACTATTTATTATTGAAAAGTGGTAATTTTATTACTGAAAAGTGATAACTATTATTATTGTGGTAACAATTAAAAAACAAATTGGCTTGTTTATGGAAGCACAAAACAATATTTATTATTGTGGTAACAATTAAAAAACAAATTGGCTTTTTTATGGAAGCACAAAACAATATTTAAAAATGTGTTTCACATATGCCGGAACTCATCATCGACTATTCAAATCATACACACGTTTTGCAACTAAATATAATATTAAATATAATATTATTCATGAGGTGTCTAATATGGATAAAATTTTGTCAGTTGTAAATGAATCGAATAATTTTGCTCGATTCGGTATTCGTATTCGATTTTTGATATTCGTATTCGAAATTTTATGATTCGAATTCGAATACAAATATTTTTTTTGATTCGATTAATAAACGAATACAAATACAAAATCATGATATTCGATTCGATATTCGTAAGTATTCGATTATATATATTAAGTTAAAAATATATTATATTTATTTATTTATTTAATAACTAGTACCCCATAAATAACTAAAAACGAGTAATATTATAGTAAAAATAAAAATAAAGTATATTCATTACAATTCAAGTCCACAAAAGTCAAAACCCTAATTACCCTTTTTCCCTCATTTGAGTTTTTTTCCTTTCTGCCTTGATACCCGCCGCCCCCTCTCTCATTTCTCTCTATTTTTGCCGCACGCATCCGATCTCCCACCGGCACGGCGGCATCCACGGCCAGCCGGCACAAGTAATAGAGGCAGTCGACACAGAGGCAGTCGGCACAAGTAATGCGCAGTCGGTAGTCTGTAGTCGACACAGGTATTTAGTCAAAAAAAATTGCAGATTAGTGCAGTCGACCACCGTGATTCCCCCATGTATTTAGTTTAGTTGATTTTTTGTTGCAGATTAGCTATTGTTTTGACAATTTCTGTTTTTGCAGATTAGTTTTAGTTCTTGTTCCTTTTCAGATTAGTTTTAGTTGTTCTTGTATTTACGGCTTTTGAATACTAATGTGATTTGAATATAAATTTTTACACACTAGTTGGTGTAATTTTTTTTATAGATTAATTAGTTTTACAAATTTTACAGATTCTTTGTTTATTGAGTGTGATTTAGGTCCTGTCAAAAAAAGAAGAGTGATTTAGGTCCTGTCAAAAAAAGAAGAGTGATTTAGGTTGTTCAGAATATGGTGGAAGATTGAAGACTAGTTTTTATTATTTATGTTAAACTTTTGTATTTGTCGCTTGTAAACATTTACGGAGTATTATTTAATGTTTTATTAGTTTAATATATATATTGATTATTTTTATAAAATTTCGAATCGAATAGTCTCGAATCGAATCAAATATTTCGAATCGAATACTCAAAATATTATTTATAATATGTTTTAAACAAATCGAATACTCGAATCGAATCGAATAGTATCGTATAACCACTCGAATCGAATACCGAATCAAAATTATTATTCGAAAAATAAATGAATACGAATACGAATATTCGAATACTTTCACGAATCGAATCGAATACAGTGGTATTCGCTTCGATTCGATTCGTTTACAACCCTATCCATCACCACTATTTGTTTGTGTTAGTAAATTTAAAAAAAAAAAAATCATGGATAAAAACTTGTCCATTATATACAAGTGAATTTCCTAATGTATGATATATCAAATCTTTCTAAAATATTTTATGAAAAACGGTTTAACATGTGACATTCAATATTGGAAATTAAAGTATGAAATTAATTTATTTTTTGTTGAGAAAATAAGTAATAATGGCATAAAACTTGGTTAAGTGAGAGATTACATATTAAAAAATTAAAATATATTTTAATGAAATATTTTAATGAATAAGATTTGTTTTAAATTATCTTTTAAAATATATTAATAAGAATTTTGTGAATGATGACGCGGAGTGACACCTGGTTCCATAAAAAACACGAAGGTTAGTTCTATATCACTACCATATATATATATATATAGTCCATTTTTAGCAAGTACCTGTGTCTGTGTTTTTTCGTCCATTTCAATTTACTAAGGGAGTGTTTGCAAATTCTATAAACAGTTTAAAATCACTTCTTAAAAGTAAAAGTTGTGAGAGGGCAGCTTTAAAAAAAAGTGATTCTGGAAGCAATTTGTAGAGTTTGAAGACACCCCTAATTCTGAAAAAATATTTTTATACCCTTGCACGCGTTGTACATTAATTTTAATACTGCTCATTCCATTTTTCAAGAAGGCTTTTCACTGAAGCTAACTCTTCAAATTCTAGCTCTTATTTTCTTTTGGACACCCAAGCACACCCAATAGCTTCTTCTCTCCCATTTTCAATTTCTTCTCTCATTCTCCGCCGTTGGGCCAACCGCGCCGCCTGTTCGTCGCCGTGCACGCCCTCCTGCTGCCCGTACGTCGCTATGAACGCACACCACCTGTATCCGCTCTACCGCCGTGGCGTGCCCTCATCTGCAACCACGAACGTTGCAGCGCCGCCTCTCCCAAGACCCGTTCTTCGCGCCGCGCCGCCTCCCCCGATACACCGTTGGTTCGCACCACCTCTTCCTCCAATCCACGTCGCCTCTCCTCCCGCTAGGTAAAGATAATTTTCAATTTCAACTTTTTTCATCTTATTAAGATTTTGTGTTGTGACCTAATTAACAACTACCTTCTCTTTAATCTTTAATTTATCTTACGCATATCCGTTTTGCATCTCTCGAAATTAAAATCGGAAAAAATCAAGATCTATATTCTTTACACCATTTTTTTCGAATTTTTGTTTTTATTCGATTTTTTTTGCCGAAATGTATATTATTTCGAAATTTGTATTTATTTCGATTTTATTTCGAAATTTAGGATTTTTTTCAATTTTTTTTTGTCTAAATTTGTTATTTTTTTCAGTCCAGGTGAGGGATTATCGAGTTTCAAATTCTATGTCAACGTGTCTCCTTCAAATAATACGTGTTGCAATGTTGAATCTGGTGCTCATTTACGTGTATAAAAAAAAGTTTTATGTTTTTCAAAAAAGAAAAAAAAAAGAATCAACAAGAAATGTTCTATTCGAGTGCATCTTCACATATAAGTTGTGGATGAGGTGTTTCAATTGGATGGGCATGGAGATAGTTCTAAACTCAACTCCTGCTTCAAATTTACTACAATGTAGTAGTATCTTGAATGGGAAAAAGAGAACTGGTACTGATTGGAATGTGGGAGTGTGTTATTTGGTTGATATAGAAAACAAGGAACACACATATCTTTCAAAATGAACAGGTATGTCTTGAGAATCTGTTTACATAATTGAAATCAAGGCTGTGGAGTTGGATAAGAGCAAGAGGTTTAAGGAATCACAGTTGCTGTTATGAGGAATGGCGCCTGAATCCATTAAAGGCTATAGAAGAATATGAGTACTTGAGGCTAGAGTAATTAATCAAGGCTATAGAAGAATTGTGGTTAGGATTAAAGAATACCACAATAAATCAGCAAATGATAACAATGAAATCTGAGTTGTCTTCCTTAGATTAAGACATGTAGTTTTTTCCTATGATCTTTATTTTGATTTTTCATGATTGATGCTAAGTGATTAAGAATAAATGGTGTTAGGATTGATTTTGTTCTGTAATTATCTAATAGTCTATTATACTTTTTCCCACTTGAGAATATTCAAATATTTTATATGGTATCTTAATATATTGGTTTGAAAGTGTGCGTGTTAAATAAAATAAGATTGATGTTACACTAAATGTTAGAACACTCAATGCAACACTGACTTGATTACAGAATATCATAATACGAATAGCGGAAGACTTAAAAGAATGAAAACACAAAGACACAAAAATAACTTTTTACATAGATTTTAATTTAAAATCTATGTGTATGTGAATACAAATGGTGTGTGAACAAATATTCACAACGGAAATAAGACTCGATAATTAATCTAGTCTAAAGAGGGCTTAAGTGTAAAAATTACACTACCAAAAACTAATCTAACTCTATGATCTATCAAAGAAGTATAGAAAATTTTATGTTGTACAGGAAGTTTGCATTCTTCGGCACAACGACAGTTATGACATGAACATGCCAATGACAATTAATTCCTATCAGGATGAACGCTAGTTTAGTAATTAAAGAATGGCACTTTGTTGGTTGGATGATGAACACGGTTCTGCAGTATTTATAGGCGTGAATATGGAGCCTAGAACCTTCATCGTTCTGGACGTTTTTCAACGCAACTGCATGATCTACATAATTTTGCAACCTTCTTGAACCTTCCAGTCTGGAACCGTGTAGAATATTCTAGATTTTCAACATGCAATGTTACAACATCCAAAGCAACATTAGCTAGAAAACATAATTTAGACTTAGGAAAAATAAGAAAGGTCGAATTAAGATGTTGCAGTCTTGTGTGATAACATCACCAAGTCTTCAACATCAACATGGTTGATTTCCTTTATTGTAACAACTCATTAGGTTTCTTGCGTTGCATAATTTATGGTTGTGGACTGAGAACATCGCTCAATTATTTTACTCTTTAGTCAAACTTTCATGAGAAATTTCTAATTCTGAATGTGAAGTTGCTTTTGAAAATTATGGCGGGCTTAGGGTTTAGTGATACAATAAACTGGGTTTATATTCTGAAAGCCGATTCATATTTTGTTTGATTTTCTTTTACATAGAATTATTTGAATTTTCAAATCAGTTTTCTATTTTGGTTTGAAGGCGCTTTCAAACACAGGGTTCCGTGTTTAATTGCAATGTTTTGGATTCCCACACAAAAGTCAAGTATTCAAGCAAAAAGTAATTTGGATTTGGGGTATTCTACGCTTAATTTGTAAAGGCTTTGGGGTAGATAATGAAGTTCATTGGAGCCATTTTGGGTTATCAGAAATTGTCGCTTGGTTCTTGGTTTATTAGTCTTGAAGTTGAGCACATCGATGAACACAAATATGTGATGTGGTACTCCATCATGTATAGTTTTCTATGATTTTTTTGCCCGATTTTTTGGTTTTTTAGAACTCCCCTAAAAGCTATATTTAACTGTTGAGTATATGATAGTTCAATTTATTTTCTTTGGTATTATTTGATGTTCTGTAACAAAAATGGATGCAATCTGATGTTTCACCCAGTTATTAGTTTTTATGATTGACATAATCTTTATATAGTCTTGATTGAAGTACCAATAATAATGTAGTTACTGGAAGTCAAATGAACCATATTTCTTGCGATGACCTACTCGTAGAGGTCACCTAAATATTTCTCTACACTATCCCATACAACAGGTACTGTTCACTCTTTCCTTTTCCTCTTTTTGTATGATATATGATACTTCTACTACTCTATGAACTTCTTTTGGTGACTACAAAGTACTTATATATTCAATTCTTTAATGCATGGAGGAAAGATATATATAGGAATTGGCATGCACATGTCTACTAGAATAGAGAGAACCCATGTGAATGTATTTCTCTCAGGGGAGCTTCCTTGATCCCAGAGGCAATAGTGGTTGTAAATATAAATAAACTCCAAAATCTCTTTATGACTTATATTCTATACTTTTTATGTAATACAGTGAATTCTTCTATATAGTTACTAATATACTTGAAGAGGTCACACTATTTTATATTGATTTATGTGCTGTCTCCCTAAAACAAAATAATAAGAAATGGAAACACAATAATAAAAATGTTGTTGTAGTCCAAATTAGGTGCATGTAAGATTTGGAATCTTGGTATTTGGAACCTGAAGGTCTTTTTTCTTTCCTGAGTGCTTTGTGGGTATTTGCTTTTGTGTTACTCCATATAAGAAGCTTTCCACTTCTACTTATTGGCATTTGGTCTTCATCGTATTGAAGTGGTGATTTTTATCTATATATAAGCATTTTTATCCCTTCCCTCTACTGCGCACATAATGTTTAGATCTCTCTATCCGTCTCTCTCTCTCTCAACTCAATTTGTTTATATGGTTGGCCTTTCTTCTAATTTTGAGTTTTGTGGTCCATTTTTCATGTAGTTATTTACCTCTAACTTGTGTCCAAGTTTTTGCAATTAGGCTGCATACTGTAATCTTTTTGATGAAATTAAGCTATCTATTGTACTTCGAGACTTTTGTTTCAGCACATCAGTACTCCATTAGGAAGTATTTCACATCTCCGGTCAAACTTTCTGAAAGTGTGCGTGGGGTAGTATCTAGTGTTTAAGTAAAAAACAGAACAATGTTACACTGAATGTTGAGGCAAATAGTGTAGCGTTAACTCTAACAGAATACAAAGAAGTAAACACAGTACACAGCGGAAGTCTAAAATACTAAAACACAATAAGAACACAATGGAATAATTTTTAACATAGATTTTATTAATAACAAAACCTATGCTAAGCCTTACAGTGAAAACAATAACTTAGTTCCTAAGTTACGAAAATGTCATGTGAAATGTATCAACAATTACTTCAACATTCCACAAACCGAAACTACAATCGAGGCAGGTGCCTGAATCCGCAAATAGACTTAAGTGTAAAAACACTGTCTAAAGAACTAATCTGATCTATGATTCACTCTCAATTGATACAAGACTAGAACTAAATACACGGGAATGTATGGTATCCCTCGGTGTACATTAAATGATACAACTACTGACCCTAACTCCTAACTAGGGATGTACGCTCAGAATAGGTGTTACTCGAATAGTGCATATTTTGAAATGAAAGACTCCAGCGGTATTTATAGAGAAATAGCCAAGTTCTAGATCCTTCCAATTGAGATCCTATTTTTTAGTACCTCAACTTCCATGATCTTTCTAGATCCTTCTTCCATCTTCCAGGTCGTTCTAAACTGCTCCAGACTCTTCTATCACGTTCTCCAACATTTTGGAATCTTCCAGGTTCCAAACTCTTGTAGAAGCTTCTAGAATCGTACCTGAATGTGAGAGCATTTAGTCCAACATTTCAGAAAGGACTTAGAATAAATCAAGGAAGGTCAAATTAAGATGTTGTTGATAATGTTAAAGCATTTAAGAGTTAAAAACATCTACAATCTCCCCCAATTTGACCTTTCGACTACAACACACCTGATGCACATATATTTCTATACATACTCAGTATTTAGGTGAGGTTAACATCAAGTCTAAATACTAGTCAAGACAATACCTGTTGTAATCGTTGGATCAAATCAAAAAGAGATCAAGAATAATTTTACTAAGATTCGTGCCATAAGATCAAGGTAATCTTATTCAAAACCAAAACAAGTATAAACAATACACTTGTTTACAAAACATATAACTTTTACAAAAATCAAAGATTAGATCAGAGCATAATATACGAATATGTACTAGATCAATCTAAGACTTAAGTAAGACTCAACGAAATCAGAGCAAAAAAATAAACAGAGAAAAGAAAAAAAATATAACAAACAAAACAGAGCAAAAACAATAAAAAAAACTCAACATGATTAACTAAGAGTTAATCCATATGCAGTAGGCAATTAAAATTTTATTCTTTAAAGCAAACATTTTAAGCCTTTTAAAGCAGTAAGCAAATTAAGAATACATTTTAATGCAAACAGTTTTAAGCATGTAGGACATAGATCAGAGTTAGAAAACAAACAAAACAAAAAAATTAAACAAGACATATTCATCATGCAGTAAACATTTAATGATAAGAAAACAATTTAAGCAATAAGCAATAATCAAATATCATTAATGCAAACTAATTTAAGCAAGATAAATATAAATATTCTATCAACTAGAAATAATAAAGATTATATCAGAATAAACAGAATTTAACTTAAACATAACAGAATAACAAAAACAAAAGTAGGACTGAAAATGGCATGAATTGTTATAACAATAGCAGCAGCATCAAGGTCCTGCACATGTGCCATTTGTACTTCAGTACTCCCCCTGTCTTGCAGCATCTGTTCTAGATATCACCATAGAGGATTTTCATATCCTCATCGTCTTCAGTAGCATCTGCAAACTTGTCTTCATCAGCCTCTGGTTCTTCAATAAAACAAGTTGAAGCAAAGAGTGCAACAACATTGTTAGCAGCAGCAGTTCCTCCATTCTCTGCAGCATCAGCACCAGGTACACCTCCAGCTTCAGGATTCAGCTCTTCAATAACAACTCCAGGAGCTCTAGCTGAAGTGGAAGGTGGTACTCCCCCTGTTGTAGTGGAAAGTAGCCTGGTCCACTTATCTTTGATGAATTGGAGCTCATCAATCTGGTCCTGTAAGTGTTGTTACTGCAATAATATAAAAGATATGGGAACAAAGAATGTGGTATCAGAATTACCACCAAGGTTCTCAGCATTTGGTGCAGCATTAGGTGCAGATGTGTTCTGTTAAGGTCTTGCTGGTGTAGGTTGAGGTTGAGGTTGAGCAGGAGCTGGTCTTTGAGAAGAACTTCCAAGATTGTGCAAGGGAAGATCTTTCACTCTTTCACCAATGAGCAAAGCAGGTGAAATGGTGTATAAATGAACCTTTCCTCTAAGAACTTCAGTCTTCTTAGGAGTAAAACCATGCATCTTCAGATATGAACATATAAGTACAGGGTATGGAAGGTTGCCTTTATCATAAATGTCACCACTAAACTTCATCATGTGGTGGAAAATAGTCAATCCCAAATTAAACTTCTTCAAAACCACTATCCTATAAAGCAAGATTGCTTGATCCTTTGTGACTTTGGTTGAGTTGGTAGAGGGTATCCAGTTATAAACAATCAATTTATGCAATACAGAATAAAGAGATGTAAGGTCCTTAGCCAACATTTCATTTTTCCACATAGTTAACAATCCTCCAGTCATAGAAGCAGTAACAACATCCAAATCAGGTTCATCATCATCAAGTACTGGTTCTATTCATAAGAAATCATTAATCAACTCTGGGGTAAATGGAACTGTACTCCCCCTAAATTGTACATTCTCATACCAACGGGAACTCCTCCTACCATTACTCTTCCTTAAACAAGCATAGAATTCATACACCCAATCAGAAACAAAAGTATCACACAAAGTCAGAGCTTTCATCAACTTTCTATCCTCTAAGAATTGAATCAAATTCTTACTCTCAAAATCAGAAACATGAATTCTCCTTTCCATCAACAGTTTTCTCCTAGACAACTTAGTAATTTTATCCACTAAACCATCAATATCAGAATCATTAGGTTCAGAATTACCTTCAACAGAATCTACTCCCTCAGAGCTTGATTCTTTGTCTTTCTTAGAGCTGGATTCAGCATCCTTTTCAGAGCTTTCCTCTGATCCTTCACTGCTAGAATCACCTCCATCATCAGGTTCTGGTGCTAGAGCACTTGATTTAGCATGTGTAGCAGCATTCTTCTTCAGAGCTTGCTGAACTTCCCTGAGGCAGACATCCATTTCAGAATCAGAATCAGCTTCTGGTTCTGCAGGCATAGTTCGAACAACATCAATCTTTGCCTTTCATTTCTTGGTTGGGTTCTCAAGCACCACCTGTTCTTCATCGGATTCAGAAAATACCTGAATCGGTTCAGCAACATCACCACCTAACTTCTTCTTCCTCAAAGAGTCTGAGTAATCAACTCGAGTGAAAACTCAGTTTGATCGTCTCCTTGGAACTGGGCTCCTCTTTCTTTTCCCCTTTTCAGCATTCCTCTTGAAGGGAATCGGTTCAGAGTTCGATTTTGAGACATTAGAGTCGGATTTTTCGGGTGCTTCAGCATCCTCCATCTGAGCGTCCTCACTTTCGGATGTCTCCGCATTCGACGGCTCCTTTGACTCAGCAACAGGGGATTCTTCAATCTCCTTCTCGTTCTTCCCCATAGAGGCAGCAGTCGGGGCCTCTGTTTCAACATTAGGGCTCGCGATTTGGGGCTTTTGAGCTGTGGATGAAGAAGGTGCAATAGTGATAACTTCTTGGGTGCGCAAGTAGTGCGAGATATCTATGGACATATCTCCAATCGTGAGGATGGGTGAGTTTGCAGACCTCATCGATTGAAAAAAATTCTCAACCGCCTGGTTCAGTTCGGAGAGTGGAGCTCCAAGTGGGATGTGGATTGTTGTGGGAGTAGCTGGAATGGGTGTGACGGTTTCGGCAGTTGGGGGTGAGTTCTCGTGTGAAGCGGCCATGGAAGCTAGTGTATTGAGGTTCGAGAGAGATGGAGATGACGATTGTGAGTTTGAAATTGGAGAGTTTGGTTTCTGTGAGTTGGTTTTCTTGTTTCCTGCCATTTAAACTCAAGAATTAAAAAAGAATCACACAAGAATCGAGACAAACAATTAGCTTATAAATAATCTGCAAAAACAATACTCAACTTACTCAATTAAATACGAAGCTTAGAAAATCACAAAATGAGAGTATTTATATAGAGAGAGCTAGTAGTTGGAATACTGTACGTGGGATTAAGGCTTGACTTAAAGAAAATTCTAGACTAAATCGATAATGCTCCACAAATTCAGCCACAAGTAAAATCATGGGTGAGTTAGTGGGGTAAAATTCTAATTAATAAATTAATTAAATTAAGAATATTCTAGAATTAATTAAAATTAAAATGCGTATAATCTGAAATAATAAAAGAACGTGGTTAGTATAATTATAAATAAATAAAATAAATTCCCACAATTAATTAAATAATTACAACTTATAAAAATATAATTGAATCATGTAATGTTGTGCTCAAGGATTTGACATACACCTCAACATTGGTTTTTCACAGGTTTTACCTATCCAATGTAGCCAATTTTTCATCATTTTTTTCTTTTCTTTTCATTTCATTTCTTCTTTTTGTGCTACAGCATCTAATTCGTATTGATTCATTGTTCCTGTAGAGTACATCGTAGTAGCGAACTCCGTGCCCCATACTTACTTAATGGATTACGAACCTCTTGATGTTTTTACCAAAATTCACCTTTTGAAAAGAAGGCATCGTAGTAGTGAACTCCGTGCTCCATAGTTACTCAGTGAATTGGTACATCTTTTAGTATGCTGTAACATTCTCAATTTTTTCAAGCTTTTGAGAGGTGTAGTACATGCCTATTTTTGCACAAACAAATTTCAGATTCAAGAATATTTTACAAAGGAATTATTCAACGAAAATAAGAAATAAATCAAATCTATAATAACTATACCACCTTAGGCTGTTGTCCCAAATGCTACCGCATTTGTGACAACATCCTCTCAAGAATTATTCAGATATTACACATACCAAGAGATTTCCTCAAAAATGAGAATCTCTCAAGGTCAAGAGCCTTAGTAAAAATATCAGCATTTTGATTTTCAGTAGGCACATATTCAAACTTAACTATGTTCTTCTCCACTAAATCTCTCATAAAATGATGTCTAATGCTAATGTGCTTAGTGAGTGAGTGTTGTACCGGATTCTTAGATATGTTTATAGAACTTGTGTTATTACATAAAATTGTGAGGATATTATTTTCAATTCCATAGTCATGAAACATCTTACTCAACCACAATAGCTGTGTGCAACAACTTCCTGCAGCTATGTATTCAGACTCGGCAGTGGATTGAGAAACACAATTTTGTTTCTTGCTATGCCAAGACACAAGATTGTTTCCCATGTAGAAACATTCTCCACTCGTACTTTTTCTGTCATCTATATCTCCAGCCCAATCCGCATCACTGTATCCAATCAATGTGTTGTTGGTGTCCTTAGTGTACCATATACCTAGTTCACGTGTACCTGAAACATACTTGATAATCCTTTTCACTGCATTCAGATGAGATTCCTTTGGATTAGCTTGGTACCTAGCACAAACACACACACTATACATAATGTCAGGTCTACTAGAGGTTAGATAAAGTAAACTACCTATCATGGATCTATACAATGTTGGATCAACATCCTTTCCACCATTATCTTTGCATAGTTTCAAAGTAGATCCCATAGGTATTCTCATTACGTTTGAGCTTTCAAGACCAAACCGTTTGACAAAGTTTTTAGCATACTTACCTTGAGAGAAGAAAATACCATCCTTACATTGCTTGATTTGAAGACCTAAAAAATAATTCAAGTCTCCAACCATACTCATCTCAAATGTTGTTGTCATTGCTTCAACAAATTTATTCAGCATTTTATCATAGGTTGAACCAAACACAATATCATCAACATATATTTGAGCAATAAGTAAATCTTCTCTAGTGTGCTTAATAAACAAAGTCCTATCGACTTCTCCTCTAATAAAAACATATTCCAAAAGAAAGTCTGTAAGCCTACCATACCATGCTCTAGGAGCTTGTTTTAGACCATACAATGCTTTCTTTAGTTTGTACACATGATCCGGGTATTGTGGATCTTCAAAACCTTTAGGTTGTTCTACATATGATTCTTCATTCAATATGCCATTTAGAAATGCAGCTTTTACATCCATTTGATGAAGTTTAATGTCAATAAAACATGCAATTGCTAGCAATAATCTAATAGATTCTATCCTAGCAACAGGTGCAAAAGTTTCATCAAAATCAACACCTTCAATTTGGGTGTAACCTTGTGCACCTAACCTAGCTTTGTTCCTAACAATGTTTCCAGACTCATCAGTTTTATTCTTATAAATCCACTTTGTTCCAATGACATTAGTATGACTAGATCTTGGAACAAGTGTCCAAACTTCATTTCTTTCAAACTGATTAAGTTCCTCATGCATAACATTTATCCAATATTCATCAGTTAATGCTTCATTCACACTTTTAGGTTCAATTTCAGAATAGTAACACTCTGCATTCACAACATTGCAAATAGAAGACATGCATATTGTTCTTACCACATCTACCTTATTCGATCTTATTCTTCCTCTTGTTTGCACTCCAACTGTAGCATTGCCTATGATCTGGTCAGAAGGGTGACTTTTTCCTATTCTTGAAGAAGGATTCGTTTTGGGAACATACTGATCATTCTATGAGATTACAACTGACTGATCTGTAGATGTTGCTCCAGATGTGTTAACATTTGGTGCAGCATTTTCAGGTTTCAGTGCATTCTCAGAATGTCAGTGACTTGTGATACATCTTCTTCATCTTTATCATCTGTAAGACCTTTATCATCATCAAACACAACATTAACAGATTCTTGAACAGTGTTAGTCCTAAGGTTATAAACTCTATAAGCTTTACTATTTCTAGAATAGCCTAAAAAGAAACCTTTATTACTTTTAGAATCAAACTTGTGAAGTTGATCCCTATCATTCAAAATATAACACACACAACCAAATACATGAAAATATTTCACACTTGGTTTCTAACATTCAGAATCTCATAAGGTGTTTGATTAGTGCCAGATCGAATATAAACTCTATTAATAATATGACATGTTGTATTCAATGTTTCAGCCCAAAATCTTTTAGAAAGACTTTTAGATAAAATCATGACTCTTGCCATTTCTTGTAAAGTTCTATTCTTTCTTTCAACAATTTCATTCTGTTGTGGAGTTTTAGGAGATGAATATTCTTGCAAGATACCTTTCTTATCACAGAAATCATTAAACATGTTATTCTCAAATTCCCTACCATGATCAGTTCTAATACGACTAACTTTCAAGTTATACACATTTTTGAACCTTTTATAGAGAACTTTAAAAGCAGCAAATGTTTCAGATTTATCTCTTAAAAACTCAATACAAGTATATCTAGAAAAATCATCTACCACAACTAAGGAATATCTTTTACCTCCAATGCTTTCAGTTTCCATAGGACCCATCAAATCCATGTGCAACAATTCAAAGCATCAGTGTGTAGAACAATGTGACATCACTTTGTGTGGCATTCTTACCTGCTTACCTTTTTGGCATGATCCACATACAGTGGTTTTCTGGAAATTCAGTCTTGGTAATCCTTTAGCTCCATCTGATTTGATTAGTTTCTTCATCGCCCTGTAATTTGCATGTCCTAATCTTTGGTGCCATAAGACATTCTCATCATGTTTTGACAAATTACAAACATTAGTTCCAATAAGATAACAGTTATCTGCAGACCTAGTACCAATCATTAAACAATCATCATCTTCATTAAGAACATAGCAAGACTCTTTGTCAAATTTTACATGCAAATTATCATCACAAAGTTGACTAATACTAATCAGATTAACAAGTAAGCCATCAACATGCAAAATGTTTTTAAGCTTAGGAAAACCTTCAACATTCAAAGTTCCTTTTTCTATTATCTTTCCTTTTGATCCACCACCATATGTAACATTACCACCATTCAAGGTCACATAATCAGATAAGTAGTCTATTTGTCTTGTCATATGTCTAGAACAACCACTATCAAAATACCATAGACCAGGTAAACATGCTTTCAAGGATGTGTGAACAACATTACAGGTAACTTTTGGTTTCCATGCAGATTTCATAGAATGTTTCCTAGGATGTGAAGACATTCTGGATAACATAAACTCAGTTTTCATATCTTTAATCATTTGCAAGTAGAAGGGACGAATATGACCATATTTAAGACAATAGTGACAAATATACTTCCTTTTAACCTTGTGAGAATCTGTTTGTGCAGATGTTACATCAGATGTGTTAACATTTGCCTTCACAAATTTCACAGGTTTTCTAAAATTTTCAGAAATAGAAGCAGTTTCACCATCATAACCTAAACCATAATTATTAGATTTACCAGTAGCTATAGCATCATTCACATCAGAAGCACTCTTAGAAAATTTTCTGAAACTTAAAGTAGAGGTGATCAATTTCTCCTTTAGTTTACAAACTTCAAGATCTCTTCTGGTAAGTAAGACTTATAGCTTAGTGATTGTGTCTTTCAGATCCCCATTCTCTTTATTCAAAGAATTCAGAGTGAGTTTCTGAGAGTTCCAATCATCCAATAATTTCTGATATAACTCATCATCAATCCTTTTTCCTGCATCATCAACAAAACCATTAAAACAGTTCAAATGTGGGTGACTCTGTTTTGATGTTACTGTAGATGTGAAGACATCTGGTGCAACATCAGAATCTGTATCATTCAGATCATCATCTAAGGAATCATTATAATCAATTCTGGTAAAATGAGCACTTTCATTTTCATTAAACTCATCAAGATCATCATTATCAGATTCATCACTCAACGTAGCACTAAAATCCAGTTTTTGTTTTAGTCTGGTATTGACACATTCATTTGCATAATGGCCATATCCAGAACATGCATTGCATTGAACTGATTTTCTAAATTCAGGATCATACCTTGGTTTACCTTCACTCTTTGATGGTCTTGGTGTGAATTGACTCTTCCTCTTTTCTGGTTGTGGTGTTGATGTGTTGATTTGGATCTTAGACTGAATGTTTCCTTTAGATTTATGCATAGACTTCTTAAGAAATTTATTAAAATGCTTTGTAAGAAGGGCAATGTTGTCAGGATTGTTAAGGCATTCATCAATCAATTCTTCATCCGAATCAACCTCAGTAATGATAGGCTGAATCTCAGATTTGTTTGATGTCTCTCCTTTAAATACAACAACTTTCTTATCATCTTTAGTTTCATCAATTTGATTAGTGTTTATTTCATAGGTTCTAAGAATACTCACTAATTCATTTTGACTCATCTTATCAGTGTCTTTTGCCTCTTCAATAACATAAATTTTAGCATCAAATCTTTTAGGAACAGACCTTAATATCTTATGAACTACTCTAACATTAGAAATAGGGTCACCAAGAGAATATGATTCATTGATAATCTCACTTAACCTTTCGTTATAGGATGAAATGATTTCATCTTCCCTCATTCGGAGATTTTCAAACTTTGTCCCCAACATTCGAAGCTTTGTCCTTCGAACACTATCAGAACCTTCACAATGCTCTTGTAACCTGTCCCATGCATCTTTAGAAGTAGAACAGTTAGATATAATTTTAAACATAGAGGTATCAACAGAGGTAAAAATAGCATTTAAAGCTTTAGAATTGTATCCTGTTGTTGTTATCTCATCGGTTGTCCAATTAATTTCTTTCTTGAGTTGAATTTCACCATCGGCATCTACTGGATTCTTTGGTGCGTCCCAACCTGTAAGAACAGTCCTCCAAGCACGTTCATCAATTGACTTGATGTACATACGCATCTTAGGCTTCCAATAAGCATAATTTGAACCATCTAAAATGGGTGGCTTAAGTGCAGTGGATATGTGATGTGTTTCCATTGCTAACATAAACTAAAACACACTTTAAGCAAGGATCTAAACCTAGTGTCGTCAGGTATCGGCTCTGATACCAACTGAAAGTGTGCGTGGGGTAGTATCTAGTGTTTAAGTAAAAAACAGAACAATGTTACACTGAATGTTGAGACAAATAGTGTAGCATTAACTCTAACAGAATACAAAGAAGTAAACAAAGTACACAACGGAAGTCTAAAACACTAAAACACAATAAGAACACAAAGGACTAATTTTTAACATAGATTTTATTAATAACAAAACCTATGCTAAGCCTTACGGCGAAAACAATAACTTAGTTCCTAAGTTACGAAAATGTCGTGTGAAATGTCTCAGCAATTACTTCAACATTCCACAAACCGAAACTACAATCGAGGCAGGTGCCTGAATCCGAAAATAGACTTAAGTGTGAAAACATTGTCTAAAGAACTAATCTGATCTATGATTCACTCTCAATCGATACAAGACTAGAACTAAATACACGGGAAGGTATGGTATCCCTCGGTGTACATTAAATGATACAACTACTGACCCTAACTCCTAACCAGGGATGTACGCTCAGAATAGGTGTTACTCGAACAGTGCATACTTTGAAATGAAAAACTCCAGCGGTATTTATAGAGAAATAGCCAAGTTCTAGATCCTTCCATTTGAGATCCTATTTTTAGGACCTCAACTCCCATGATCTTTCTAGATTCTTCTTCCATCTTCCAGGTCGTTCTAAACTGCTCCAGACTCTTCTATCACGTTCTCCAACATTCTGGAATCTTCCAGGTTCCAGACTCTTGTAGAAGCTTCTAGAATCGTACCTGAATGTGAGAGCATTTAGTCCAACATTTAATGTAACATTTCAGAAAGGACTTAGAATAAATCAAGGAAGGTCAAATTAAGATGTTGTTGATAATGTTAAAGCATTTAACAGTTAACAACATCTACACTTTCCAATACGATTGGCTTCTGAGCAATGCTAATTTGAAAATGAACTCCTATTTTATTTATAATTCATTGTTAAGTTTCTTACGATTTCAAATTTATTTTTTGGCATTTGATTTGTAATTACTATTATGAGCCACTTAATACATTACTTGCTTTTTAAATAAGAACGTAGCTTTATCAGTAAGTTATTTTTTATTCTCATTTCTTTTACTTTGAAAATCTCATTTTCAACAGGAAACTATTGTAGTTTTCTACTCAAACTATGGCATGTGCCCTTTTCAACCGAAAGAGGTAATTGAGTTCAGTTTTCATGAATTTAATAATTCATATTTCGAACCGATAGGTTTAGGATCGTATCTTTTTCGACTAATAATGTAAGAGTAGTAACCTTTAAAGTTGTAAATTTAGCTGAAATTCAAGCTAAATTGGGCCAATTAGTCTGATTTGGGTTGAATTGACCTTAATTCACGACTTTAAAAGTTGATGTCCTTACACTGTCAGCCCGAAACATTAGTTCTCATTTTGCCACCGTCTAAATATGGTCCTTAAAAACTATTTTCACCGTTTAAATACATATATTGTTCTACTTTCTAAGTAATAATTGACCGTTCATGTTATATATATATATATATATATATATATATATATATATTTGTAGAACAAGATTCTCAATTCTCATTATTCATGGCCCTCATCCAGGAATGTCCTAGACAAGAGAGGAGCCTTTAGATTCACATATGCTCGTGTGGAGATCTAAAGGCTCCCTATGTAGAGTACCCTCTTATATTATAGTCCAATTATATAAAATTCTCACTTCTCTTTTTTGTGTGTTCAAGTTTATAATTTCCATTTCTAAAAAAGAAAATATTACAGTACTTATTTCTACTTTATCTCCAACCACATCTTTTACTTTTTACATAAACAATTAATTTTTTTAAAAAATTTATATCCAACTTAATTGTCTCATTAATATGTCATTATCCTTTTAATTTTAAATTATTCTTTTTAAAGAAATAATAATAACTATATGTTGGGATATGAATCCTGTAAATAATGTTCTAGTTGGCGATTGTATGTTTGATGGCCAAAAGCAACTTGAAGTTAATGATATATGTGGTTCTAAGTCATTCTAACTAAGTCATCTTAGTGTGTTACTGATCTGATATATGAACTGTTAGGAACAAAGCTGATAAATGTATTGTATAGACAGCTTATAGTATAGGACTTAGATGTACTCTGCTGTGTATAGTTCAGTTGATGTATAAATAGGTTTTATATATGTGTAAGTTTGTATTCTATTGTATTCAGTATTGTAAAAGTTTAGAACAGTAGATTGGAACCAGATCAGAAGACTAAAGAAGACTAAGGAAGATCAGAAGACTACTCCAGAGTAAGAAGACTATCAAAAGGAGTAAGATGAAGCTCAGAGATACAAGAGAAGTATTTTGAAGAAGCGCAGAACAGTTATTGAGAACCGTGCTGACTGACTAAGAACAGTAAAACTGAGAAGTATAGTTTACTGTGCTGAGTTAGTGGAATTGATGAATAAGTTTGGAAAACTTATTTGAAGCGTAACTGAAGATATATTAGAAGATATGCTGACTTGGAAAATAAGTTAAGTTGGTTACAAAAAGAAGTTACAACTAGAAACGGTTATGAGTTAGTTGAGAGTTAGTTTCACAAACTACTAACTGTCATACTAAAGTCTATAAATACCGTGTGATCTTCTACTTGAAAAGACTGCTACTACTGATCTAAGAGCAATAAAAGAGCAATCAAAGCATTCAAGTATTCAAGAACTCACAGAGTTGAAGGAGATCAAACTGAGAAGAAGCCACCGTACTGAATTGAAGATTCAAAGGCTACATCTTAGAGAAGTTTTACTTTACTATTTTAGTTTGTGATTCGTTGTAAAACAAGTGTGCTAGTTACTTGTGAAATTACTAGTAGATCGAAGATATACCTGGTGGTAAAATCGATAAGATCGCAGTCTTAATCTTGGGACTTTAAGCCACAAGAAACTCAAGAAGAAAGAGTTAATAAAATATCACGACTGGAGTTGTGAGAGTGGATGTAGACATTTGTCGAACCACTATAAATCTTGTGTGTTGATTTACTTACTGTTTAATATTTGTTTAACATACATATTCAAGATCTTAATCGAAGTTGAGTATAAAACTGAAACTGGAAGTACTGATCTGACCTAGTAAGAACAGTACTGTTCAGAACACATTTTCGCATTAAAACTCTGATATTTTGAAAGATTTTGAAAAGTTTATTCACCCCTCCCCTCTAGACTTTTCCTAGCTTAATCAATCTTAACTCAACTTTGGGACCAACAAGTGGTATCAGAGCAGTAGTTCTTTGGACTGCTGTTTCTTGATAACCTTGTAGACTTTGAGGGAAGTCTGTTTGATTCTTGTCACTGATTCTTGATCTTTATCAATACTTGTCTATCTGAATCTACTTGCTATACTACTGATCTTATATGTCTGATCAATCATGGATGAAACTAATGTGAACAAACTTCCTAAGTTTAAAATTGCAGACTATGACTACTGAAAACTGAGGATGGAGGCCATCTTCAGCTCAACTCATGATCTGATGATTTCTGTGGTCAAAGAATGTCCAATCACTACCATGGTGCCCAATACTGCCACACTGGACAAATCAAAAGTTGTTGGTGTTCTTGTTCCTAAACCCAGGTTAGAATTAACTTCGGAAGAAATGAAACAGAACAACCTGGACAGTTTGACTAAGAACTACATTTTACATACCCTTCCCAACGAGTATCTGGGAAAAGTATTAAAATGTAAGACTGCCAAAGAAATGTGGGATCGACTAGCTGTTCTTTGTGAAGGGACATCCCTAATAAAGGAGAGCAAGTTATCCACAGTTGTTCGGAGGTTCGAGTCATTTAAGATGAAGGTTGGTGAAACAATAAACCAGTTAGATACTCGTTTCACACGTATTATGAATGACTTGGAAGTGCTAGGAAAGACATATACCAATACTAACTCTGCTTGTGTTTGAAATGGGAACGGAGGTGGGTTTTGAAAATTGTGAATTGCGATTTGAAAATACCAAAAATTCTCTCAATCACATTTCTTAATGATGCATGGCAAAAATTGAATAACTCACTTCCATTTCTGGGGTGACGACCTTGACCACCAAAATCTTTTAGATGATATCAAACACTACGTGCTAACTTTAAGATCTCAAGAACATTGATCTCAAGAACATTGTGAATAAATGTTCTTGAGATGACTAACCTAATGTGTCAATTGTGCCGATATACTATAATTTTTAAAGAGAAAACATAATTTTAAAATACAGAGATGTAATCTTTTTCACGATAATAATGGTGGTGAAGAATCTGTGATGCTTATCGAAGAACATAGTTACGTTTCTTGATTTTATTTCTTTTGAAGAAGAGCAGGAAGATGGACAGCTTTTCAATTTTGTAAACTGTGAGGCTGTGTAGGATTTTGTGGTTCGAAATACAACAAGAATGTCTGTTTTTTCTCTACTTTTCTGGGCTGTGATAGCATGAACCAGTTTTATAGTGTAAAATTCTGAAATAATAAAAAATTTTATAATGTTTTTGTGTTGTATATCTTTTTGTTTCAAATAACAAGTTTGTTAGAAGAATAACAAAGTTTTTTTTTTCTTCTCTTTCAGAGTCTTATGAGAGAATCTGTTGAAATCTCTGGTTTGGTTTTTAGTAGAGATTTTGAATAATGAAATTTATTTATATTTTTGAAGGAGAATTCAACGAAATCCATAGAGTATTAAAATCTATATATTGTTGAATACCTAAAGATTTCTAAAGACTTTTAAGAATCCGTATTGAATACCTAAATATTTCTAAAGACTTTTAAAAATCCGAATTGAATATCCCAGATTTTAAAAGTCCAAAAAAATCCAACAAAATCTCAATTGAATACACCCCTAAGTTTTAACCGATCCTACCAATGAAGAAAAAAAAATGAAAATCTCTTGAGATTAATTTCCAGATCTCCTGATTACCATCAGAACTAGATCAAGTCAAATTTCATGACTAAAAATATTAAAAAACACTGGGTTCATTCCTACAAATCATCAATTAGAAATCAATTGCAAAAATAAACAACGATCGACGAAAGAATGCAGCTAGAAGAAATTTGATTAAATTAGGACAAAGAGTTAGAGAAATCGGAGAGGTAACCTGAATTTTTGAAGATTGATTAACTAGATTTTCCATCTGGAGTATCTGGATATTCAGATCGATCTATATTCAAATCGATCTATAAATAAATGTACTGATGTTTTTTCTATTGGCGGCAAAGAACTAAATATGGTTGAACGCGAATCCGAATCAATAATATGAATTAAATATTGTCGAACACATCAGCTGACAACTAATATTCCGCCACATATGCTAAACACATATTTGACCCACGGCCACGTATGTGAAACGCGTATTTAGCTGATCTATTGACTTTTTTATTTTATTTAGCTTATCTATTGACTTTTTTATTTCGGTAATGCTGTTTGTACAGATTTTGTGCGTACAGAATCGTTTTTTTTATTTAATTAATGATTTATTAATTACCCAATTACCGTTATACCCTTAATTAGAGATAATGACAAATAATTAATTAATTACTAATTAATGCTGCGCATGCTAATCTCTTTCCTTCTTCCTCGACAATCAACACACGTAATTGACTCTCAACACGCATAATTATTGCAAACCATCATTACATCTAATTTTAAACGTTATCTTTACAGATTTTATTTAAAAATTAATTAAAAATAATTTATACTCAAGAATTAGAGAAACTAACGTTGGAGAGAAAAAGGGGAGATATTGATTGAAATTGATTTGATAGAGATGAGTTGTTTTAATTTTAATTTTAATCTAACAAACACTAATTTAATTTTAATAAACCTTAATCTAACAAATATTTCATTTTAACGTGTAAAATTGGGAATTTTTTAATTCATAAGTGTAAAATATTTCATTTTAACAAAATTATGATTTTTTTAATCCCTAAGTGTAAAATATTTCATTTTAACAACTTGGTGTAAAATTATGATTTTTTTAAGTGTAGAATATTTCATTTTAACAACCTTGATGTAAAATTAGGAATTTTTTAATCCCCAAGTGTAAAATATTTAATTTAACAAACTTGGTGTAAAATTAGGATTTTTTTAATCCATAAGTGTAAAATATTTCATTTTCACAAAATTAGTAATTTTTAATCCCTAAGTGTAAAATATTTCATTTTAACAAACTTGGTGTAAAATTATGAATTTTTTTAATTTTTAAGTGTAAAATATTTCATTTTAACAATCTTGGTGTAAAATTATGAATTTTTTAATTCCTAAGTGTAAAATATTTCATTTTAACAACTTTGTGTAAAATTATGAATTTTTCAATCCCTAATTATAAAATATTTCATTTTAACAACATTGATGTAAAATTAGAATTTGTTTAATCCCTAAGTGTAAAATATTTCATTTTCACAACCTTGGTGTAAAATTAGGAATTTTTTATTCCTAGGTGTAAAATATTTCATTTTAACAAACTTGGTGTAAAATTATGAATTTTTTAATCTTTAAGTATAAAATATTTCATTTTAACAAGGTGTGAAATTATGAATCTTTTAATGCCTAAGTGTAAAATATTTCATTTAACAACCTTGATGTAAAATTAGAATTTTTTCAATCCCTAAGTGTAAAATATTTCATTTTAACAACCTTGGTGTAAAATTATGATTTTTTTAATTCCTAAGTGTAAAATATTTCATTTTAACAACCTTGTGTAAAATTATGAATTTTTTAATTTCTAAGTGTAAAATATTTCATTTTAACAATTTTGGTGTAAAATTAGAAAAATTTTAATTCCTAAAGGTAAAATATTTCATTTTAACAATCTTGGTGTAAAACTATGAATTTTTTAATCCCTAAGTGTAAAATATTTAATTTTAACAACCCTAAACGTCAAACCCTTTACCCTAAACTCCGAACCCTTTTCCCTAAATCGTAAACAATATATGTTGAGAAACGAGTATTCGGGGATAAGTTACCATATTGAATATAAATTCATAATACACATTTGAAATTTGTTTATTAATGAAGTCTAAGTGTACACGTTGAAAGGAGTAGTCGGACCCTTTACCCTAAACCCTAAACCCTAAACTCTAAACTCTGAACCCTTTACCCTAAACTCTAAACCCTGAACCCTAAACACTATATGTTGAGAAACAAATATTTTTTAGTATATTATTTAAAAATAAGTAAAATTCATTTTAAGTAACATAATTTTAAGTAAAATCGATAAATTAATATAAAATATTACATTAGTTATTAAATATGATAAATTGGTAAATAATTTATAAATTTATACATTTGTCGCTCTTAATTATGTATACTCACTTAAATTACGTATGAATGTATATTCACTTAAATTACGTTTAAAATCTTGAATTAATAATATATATATATATATATATAATAGAATTAACCCAAAAATAATGAGAATGGAAGAGGGAAGAAAAATATCGTGTGTTTCTAGATAGAAAACTAATATCTATGTAAAAATATTTTATGTGACTGGATTTGGTAAATACCATAAAATAAGAGAAAGGGAGATAAATTTAATTGAGAAAATTAAGGATTATGCACGCCTAAAATATCTCATATTTGACTTGAATTTTGAGATTTTAATTTCTCTATCAAATAAAATAACAGTGAAAAAATTCAAAAAAATATTGTTCTTGAATATTTATATTTTAAATATTCTTTTATTTATATATATATATATATATATAAGACAATCTATTTTAATAATAATAAAATAATAATAAGTATCGTGTGTATATATATATATCTTATCAAAATCTCCAAAATTATATATATATATATAAATATATTTATTCTATTTTTTTATTAAATAATATCTTATACATTTTATTTTTATAATATATGAGTAGTTTTTGTAGAAAAAAAGAAAGAAAGAAGGAAAAAAGATGGAGTTAAAGGTAACAAAGGGAAGATTTTTTTTAATTAAATACACACATTGAAAGTTGTGTTGTGTAATTATTACTTGCCTTGAAGAAAGAAGAAGAGAGAGAAAAGGGCGTCAGACTTTAATATTTTATTCAAAAATAATAGTTAAGCAATATATTTGAATGAAGGGTATTTTAGTCATTTTAACAAAACTTAAATGAAAAGGGGACCATAATGCCCCTCTCTGTACGTACAGATTCTGTACATTTAGCACCACCCTTTTTATTTTTATGAGTTTTTAAAATTGTTTCGTTTATATATATATATACTAGTCCAAAACCTGCAAAATTTGCGGGATTGTAAATAAATTTATATTATGGAGTTACTCATAATTTAATGGAGAAGTTACAATTAACATTAAGGTAGGGCTGTTGTGTACTCAAGTACACGGTGTACTTGAATGCACTTGCAAACCGATCACATGCGCATAAATAGAATATTACACGCATATTTAAGTAATAGCCGTTACAGCCTAGTGTTGCCAGTGTATCTTAATATTCATAAAATTGCAAGATTAAATAATAAAGTGTGTTAAATAAATAACAATTTTTTTAAAAAAATAGGAACAGTTTATCTAGATTATAAAAGTACAAGTACTAATAACCAAAATGTCAATTTAAAAAGTGGAAGTTAAAAAATAATAAAACGTGTAAAATTAATAATATTTTTTTTAAAAAAAATTTAGAACCAATTTTTCTAGATTATGAAAGTGCAAGTACAAATAACCAAAATGTGTATATTTTCAGTTATAATATCATACACTTTTCAATTATAATAACATACATTTTTCATTAATATATAACTTACATTTTTCATTAGTAGAACATACACTTTTTAGTTATAATTACATACAATTTTCATTAAATAGTTCATACACTTTGCAGTTTTCATTAATATATAACTTATACTTTTCATTAATAGGTCATACACTTTTCAGTTATAATATCATACAATTTTCATTAAAAATAATGTTGCACTTTTCAATATAGTAACATACACTTTTAATTAAAAAACAAAGATACACTTTTTAGTTATAATAACATATACTTTTTCAAAAAAAATAAAACTTTAAAAAAAAAAAAAGTCAAAGTTTGACCGTTGAACGATCAACGGTCAACATTTGACTAGTCAAAGTCTACTCAAGTACACCGTGTACTTGAGTACATACAAGACTTTGGCTTAACATTAACATGATAATACTAAAGCTGAATTTTAGAAAATATTTTGAAATTTGGGAGTGTAGTTATTATCGCGATTTTCGATGATTTGAGTTTTATGAAATCTTATTTTTAATAATATGAATTATATTAATTGAATGGAAAATTCGAATGTCATTTTAAAGAAAGAGTAGAACTGTACACCTGTCTACCAATTTGTTCTTTTTTGTAACTTACAAAATTTTTGTTTCTATTTGTAATTTATATATGTCTTCATTGATCACTTATTTATATAATAAATCTTATTTCCATTCTTTCATCCACATCATTGAATATTAAATTAAAGTAGCCTATGCTAAAAAATATTTAATTGTTACCTATGTTTCTCCCCCTTACAATACCTAGCTACCTCTTACAATACCTAGCTAGTAGCTACACTTGCATTCCCTCTATCATTATATATAATATGCCCTTCTTCTTCTTATCTTTTTGAATAGTAATTGGATACTCCATCAAAAAGCCCTAGCACACATATATTCAACCCCAAAACAAAAGAGCTTTAATACATGCCTTTCCCTAGTATGCTTACAAGTGATAATCAAGTGGACTGCGGGGACGGCGGGGTTGGTCTTCCAGTTGTGGGGATCAACAACTGCCAAACCAATGGAAGCTTGAGCGTGAGCGCCACGCAACAAGTGACACTTGATCCTTTGTACGTCGGAGAACATGGATGACATGTCATGCTCTTTTTGTTATTCCATTACTTCATCCAACATCAAAACTTTATCTGTTGCAAAATAAAAATGAATTATTTAGATCATTACTTTTTTCACATATATCAAAAATACATTTTTATAAAACGTTTTCACACAAGATTGAATGTACAATACATGGATCTTAATTATTTTATCGGTATGAATATATATAAAATATATAAGTGAAAATATGGAAATTTCCCAATTATTGAAGCTATGCAGCAGGTCTACATAACAGATTTAAGTAACAGGTCCTACAAATGAAGAAAAAAAAAATGAAATCCCTTGAGATTAATTTCCAGTCCTACAAATCATCAATTAGTCCTACAAATCATCAATTAGAAATCAATTGCAAAAATAAACATCAATCGATGAAAGAATGCAGCTAGAAGAAATTTGATTAAATTAGGACAAAGAGTTAGAGAAATCAGAGAGGTAGCATGAATAAATGTATTCTATTATTGAGGGCCAAGAACTAAATATGAACTAAATATGGTTAAACTCGGATTAATAATATGAATTAAATATTGTTGAACACCTGACCACTAATATTCCGCCACATATGCAAAACACGGTCCACTAATATTCGGCCACGTATGTGAAACACGTATTTAGCTGAGTCACACCGAAGATCTATTGACTTTTTTCTTTTTCTGAGTTTTTAAAATTGTTTCGTTAATATATATATATACTAGTCCAAAATCTGTAAAATTTGCGGAGTTGTAAATAAATTTATATTAATTTAATGGAGAAGTTACAATTAACATTAACATTTTGAGTTTTATGAAATCTTATTTTTAATAATATGAATTATATTAATTGAATGGAAAATTCGAAAAGCAAGGTTAGAAATATTAAATTTTTGCCCTTGTAGTGGTAATTTTTTTGACCTTCTAGTAACAATATTTTAGTCATGTAGTAAACCAACTGTTTGCTACCCACAAATTTTCTGGACAACTTGAATTTGGGCTTGTGACCCACGAATTTTTTAAAATTATCTTAATTTGACTTTTGGGCTAAATGGACTTAGGGTTTTAACTTGGTCTAATTGGACTGAAATGTATGTATGAAATATTTCACAATAAGACTAGCCTTTATTTTTTGTAGAATATTTACGAAAAGGGTCATTGATAGAGATATTTTTCAAATTAAAAACAAAAATTCTAATCATTTTCAAAATTGAAGGTAAAGAACCGATTATGCCCTTAGATTTAAATTGAAGACTAATTTTAAATTTTAATTTGCAAGAAAATGAAATATAAGAGACATTTAATTAAACATACAGTACATGTTTTGCAGCATGATCTTTGAGCCCATCTATCCAACTGTAACCCACGCGAATTGTTCCTTTTGCCTATACAAAATATGCTGGAGGAAATTTTAAAAAAGTACGTTTGTTAGACCACAATCAAGAATTACAACACGAGAAGCTTAACGAATCCTGAATCGAATACCTTTGGAAGATACGGGCGTTCCTCATCATCAAAGGCTCTCCTTAATATCCACTTCTCCATACGCCTTTCTTCAGGCTTTATCTGTGATGGATGGATGTCACAAATTATGAAAAATTACTATCTTTGGCTGATTATTAACAAAATGGATATCTACCATTTTCCATTCAGGGTCAATGTTCATTGCAACGTCCAGAAATTCCTTATCAAGAAACGGAATTCGAGCTTCTAAACCCCATGCAGAAGTTGCCTTATTTGCTCGAAGACAATCATATTGATGAAGGGCTTTTAGCTGCAGATATAACATAAGAAGTTTGTGATCATCGAAGTTGTTTCACGTCTTTAGCCTTAGAATATATAAAATTTCGTACTCACGATGGAGCTCTTCCTTGTTCGGTGCCTTGTGAAAGTAAAGATAATAAAACGTGACAGTCGGAGGAATCTTCATTCATCAATCGAGAAAGTAGAGGGCGTGATAATTTCATTCCCTCCCACGGTTTTCAGGAATTAATGATGGACGTTTATGTGGACTGAATTCTTTGATTTAATTAGGGGCTTGTAATTTATACATGTATCACTTATTTATATAATAAATCTTATTTCCATTCTTTCATCCACATCATTGAATATTAAATTAAAGTTGCCTATACTCAAAAATATTTAATTATTACCTATGTTTCTCCCTCTTACAATACCTAGCTACCTCTTACAATACCTAGCTACACTTGCATTCCCTCTCATTATATATAATATGCCCTTCTTCTTCTTATCTTTTAGAATAGTAATTGGATACTCCATCAAAAAGCCCTAACACACATATTCAACCCCAAAACAAAAGAGATTTAATACATGCCTTTCCCTAATATGCTTACAAGTGATAACCAAGTGGAGGCGGGGACGGTGGGGTTGGTCTCCCAGTTGTGGGGATCAACAACTGCCAAACCAATGGAAGCTCGAGCGTGAGCACCACACAACAATGTCATGCTCTTTTTGTTATTTCATTACTTCATCCAACATCAAAGCTTTATCTAAATGAATTAGAGAACATGGTGGAACTCCCATCATATATATCTGAAGTTGTTGCTGTGGCAACATTATGGATGACATGTCATGCTCTTTTTGTTATTCCATTACTTCATCATCAAACTCTGTTGCAAAATAAAAATGAATTATTTAGATCATTACTTTTTTCACATATATCAAAAATACATTACATCGATCTTAATTATTTTGTCGGTTCCAATTATTGAAGCTATGCAGCAGGCACACAGGCACAGGCACGTTTTAAAATTCGCATACTTAAAAAGAAAATGGTATACAAAAATCTACATAACAGAGATTTAAGTTTTAACAGATCCTACAAAAATGAAAGAAAAAAAAAATGAAAATCCATTGAGATTAATTTCCAGATCTCCTATTACCATCAGAACTAGATCATTTCAAGTCAAATTTCATGACTAAATATATTCAAAAATATTCAAAAACACTGGGTTCATTCCTACAAATCATCAATTAGAAATCAATTACAAAAATAAACATTGATTGATGAAAGAATGCAGCTAGAAGAAATTTGATTAAATTAGGACAAAGAGTTAGAGAAATCAGAGAGATAACCTAAATTTTCGAGAATTGATTAACTAGATTTTCTCTCTGAAGTATCTGGATATTCAGATCGATCTATAAATATACTGATGTTTTTCCTATTGAGAGCGAAGAACTAAATATGGTTAAACTCAGATCAATAATATGAATTAAATATTGTTGAACACATCAGCTGATCACTTAAATATGGTTAAACTCAGATCAATAATATGAATTAAATATTGTTGAACACATCAGCTGATCACTAATATTCCGCCACATATGTTAAACACGTATTTGGCCCACTAATATTGGGCCACGTATGTGAAAGCTGAGTCACAATCACACCGTTCTATTGACTTTTTTTCTTTTTCTGAGTTTTTAAAATTGTTTCGTTTAAATATATATATATATATACTGGTCCAAGACCCGCAAAATTTGCGGATGGTAAATAAATTTATATTACGGAGTAAGATCTGAAAATGGTATTTTAAATTGAACTCATTAGATAATTAACGCATTAATTTAATAAATAAGACCGAGACAATAAAGTCAAGGATGCTCCTTTTAAATCATCATAACATATCACACAAATCCAGTTCAATGAGGTAGGTGATGAAATCTTATAAGAATAGTTTGAATTTTTAAGAAAATGTCTTAATTTTACAAACTAAACTTAAAAAAAAAAAATTAGAAATTTGAACAAAATGCATTTCTTCTATTGAAATATTGAAATTAAAGAATGACACAATTTATAGTCATGACTCATGCTGCTCGCGTATAAGACTATAAGTATAAGTAGTCAATAATACGGTATGGATTTTTTATTCACAAAAATAATACTCCATGCGTTTATTTGGACTCATTTTGTAGTCTCAACTTAATTGACACATTTCTTAAAAGAGAAACATATGGTAATCATCAAACATAAAAAAAAAAAATATATATATATATATATATATATCTACAACCCATCAATACGTACAAATAATTAACTATTCCCTATATCAATAAATATCATTAAAGAATGGAATAAAAGTCACTGTTCATCAATTAAGAAAATGAAAGCTGAGTGCGATTTTGTTCCGACACCAACAGAAGAATATTAGTTTGGATCAATGGATGGGTCCTCTCTGACGGCGCTACGGTGGCCGATCGGGTGAGTCATCCGTCGATCCCTCTTTTATTTTCTGTATTTATTTTCGTTTCTGTTTTATTTCTTATTGTTTTGTTGTTTCTGCTTTTATTTTCTTTTGAAGTATTCTCTATCTCTTTTGTTTCTTGGTTAGATTTTAGTTTTTGTTATGAAGCCCCTTCCCCAGTTTTGGTGGTTTCTCACCCCTCGTGGTGTTTCTTCGCTTGTGGTGCTGACTTTGGTGGAATTTGGTTTTTTGAGATGTCGGGTGATTGGTTCCTGATTGTCCTCTTTTAAGACGGACCGGTAGGGACTTGGTTATGTAAGATGAATTTGGCCCTTGGTGATTTTTGTTCTTATTTTTTCTATCTTTAGTTTTTTTGATTTGTTATACCTTAGTGTGGGGTGTCTCGAGTTGAGAAATGGAGATCTATGCTTCTTTGGGAGATAAAGTTGTCGCTCGTTGCTTTACTTTCTCACGATTGGAGGTGACAATAACGCTGTTTGAATCTGTCTGATTTGAAGATCTAAAGCTTGGTTTGAAGATTTCTTTTGTTAGATCCAATCTTTGTAACCTGTCAAAAAAAAAAAAAAAAAAAAAAAGAAGAAGATGAATGCAGCGATACATGAATGTAAATTATTTCGTTACAGTTTAGCTTTAATCGTGAAGGATTAGAAAGGAAAAAAAACTACCCTTAATTACTACTCTTATCCTACGTGACTTCATAGTTTTCTTTGTTTTTAATTTTCTATTTTTTTTTTTTAAATTTACAAATTTTTTTTTCTTTTCTCTCTCCTCTCTCTTTTTTCTCGGTCTTGTTTTTTTCTTTTTCATTTTTTTTAAATAATGTTTTCAATTTTCTTATCTCTCTCCCATATTTTTCGGTCTCCTCTATTTAATTTTTTTTATTTATAGTTTTTTTTTTACATTTTTGTTAAATTATTTTTTCAAATCTCCCTTATTTCTGGGCAAAAACTTATATGCAAATTAAGTCAAAATTCGTGGGATGTTATTTTACTTTATGACCAAAATTATGTTAACCTAAATTTTGACTTATTTTTTTTTTAGCAAAATTACTAAAATAATTCAGACTTATTCAATTACTACATGACTAAAACAATGTTACTACAAGACCAAAATTTTATCACTACAAGGTCAAAAGTGTATTACTACATGTCCAAAAATATTCTGAACACTTAATTTATGGGTGAATTTGTCAGAATGTTTTGACATGTAGTATTAAATTTTTGCCCTTGTAGTGATAATTTTTGACCTCCTAGTAACAATATTTTAGTTATGTAATAAACCAACTGTTTGCGACCCGCAAATTTTCTGGGCAACTTGAATTTGGGCTTGTGACTCGTGAATTTTTTAAAATTATCTTAATTTGACTTTTGAGCTAAATGGACTTAGGGTTTTGACTTGGTCTAATTGGACTGAAATGTATGTACGGAATATTTCACATAAGATAAGACTAGCCCTTATTCTTTTTGAGAATATGTAAAAAAAGGGTCATTCATAGAGATATTTTTTTAAATTAAAAACAAAAATTATAATCATTTAAAATAAGGTCAAAATTGAATGTAAAGAACCAATTATGCCTGACAAAGTGGGATAGCTCAAGTGGTTAGAACACCACTACCTAGGCCTTAGATCCTGGGTTCGAGTCATGGAGAGGGGAAAAGGGATGGGTATTTAATGTAATTCAAAAAAAAGAACCAATTATGCCTTTAGATTTGAATTGAAGACTAATTTTAAATTTTAATATTTAATTAATCAATTCTAATATTCCTTAATTTTCGCCACTTTCTTCAACAACATTATGATCAATTCTTGATTTTCCTTAATTTTCGCCACTTTAATTAATCAAGTTTTTTTTTGGTTTTAATTCAATAATCAAGATCGGTGTTTTTAAAATAAATTCTTTGATTCCTATTTTCTATAATAAAATTCTACTGTCAAATCGATTGACATTGTTTATGGTTTAAAATAAACAACATAGGCGCCGAATACGATCAAATCCCCCGAATGGAAGACAAAATCATTGTCGATGGCAGATCTTCCTTTCCGTCGTCGTCCACGATCGAACCCCCCACCCAATCTCATTAGCGGCGACGTGACAACACAGACGCGGTGCAAGTGACTGGTTTTTACGATTTCAATTACTATGTTAAATCATTGATTTTAGTTTCAAAAGTATTATATGTTCATATATTTGGCCAAACACATAGATGCAGATTGATTGTTAATCGTTTGTTCATGTTATTTTGTTATTATTCTAGAATTTTTCTGATAAATAGCAGATTATCAATCAATGGATTATTTCGTGATACTCAAGATCGAATAAGATGGGAAAATCAAGTTTGTTCGTGTTAATCAGTTTTCAACGTTTCTAGAAGTCTTGAATCAAATAACTGGTATGTGGCCCACATTAATAGACTGGTTTTATTAATGCATATCTAATTTGCATTAAAGTCGTTTTTCTGCATAATGATATTTGCATATGCACATAATTTATTGCACACTTCTGCATTATTAATATGTTGGTGCAACTTTAGTATTTTTTTTTCTGCATTATAGTCAGAGATTTCAGAGATTTTCTCTGCAGACCTTTCTACATAATCAAGTCAGACATTTTTCTGAAGAAAAGATTTAATTTGATTTGACGATTTTTCTGTCGATCTTCAAGTCTGAAAATGAAATTGAATATGAGAGATTTGGGGAAGACTTGAATATCAGATATTTGGGGAAGACTTGAATATCAAAGATTTTTGGGGAAGATTTGAATATCAAAGATTTGGGGAATACTTGAATATCAAAGATTTGGGGAATACTTGAATATCAGATATTTTGGGAAAGTCCTAAAATTGAGGATGTAGAATAATAAACAGGTTTGAGAAAGAGAGAAAGATTTGCATTCAAATTTTAAAATTAGTTTACTTAATATTATATGCCAAAGTCTTGTATGTACTCAAGTACACGGTGTACTTGAGTAGACTTTGACTAGTCAAATGTTGACCGTTTGACCGGTCAACAGTCAAATTTTGACTTTTTTTTTTTCAATTTTTTTTTTCGATTTTTTTTTCGTTTTTTTTAAAAGTGTATGTTATTATAACTAAAAAGTGTATCTTTGTTTTTTTAATGAAAAATATATGTTACTATATCGAAAAGTGCAACATTGTTTTTAATGAAAAGTGTATGTTATTATAACTGAAAAGTGTATGATCTATTAATGAAAAGTGTATGTTATATATTAATGAAAAGTGTATGTTATTATAATGAAAAAAAACAATTTTAAAATAAAAAAATAAAACAAGTTGCACATAAATTTTAATCATATTTTACAATTCGTCAATCCTTCAATCAATTTGTTTGTTTATGATGTGCTTAGATTCACGGTGCTCTTATTCTCCATGGAATTTGGGAAGAGAGCATGAGAAACCAATTTTATTAATTAATCACACAATTTTATTTTTTCTATTGACTTAATTTTTCCTAATAAAAAAGTCATGACACTATAAACCGGAAATACTCCTGAGAAAAAAAAAAAAAAAACTCCATGTAATTGTAGGGGTTGCGAATTCTGAGTGAATATAATTATGTCTTTTGTGTGCGTGTGCGTTTAGGATAATTAGTAATAAGTTAAGGGCTTGTTTAATTTTGTATTTTTTAGAGTTTTAAAATTGTTTTTTTTTCATTAAAAAATAGTAACAATTAATTAGTTGGCAGTTTTACTTAGCATTAATGTAGCGATTTTAATTTTTTTGGCGCCACATCATTTTAAAATTGATCGAAAAATTTGTCGGTGCATTAAATTGTAAAATTAAAAAAGTTGGTGTATTGAATTGCAAAGAAAAAAAGTTTATGTTGTAATTGATAAATCTACTAAAGGTTGTGAATTTTTTTGCAATTAACCCTTATTATAACTAAAAAGTGTATCTTCTATTAATAAAAAGTGTAAGTTATATATTAATGAAAAGTGTGTGATATTATAACTGAAAAGTATATGCTAATGATACACCTTTTGGTTATTTGTACTTGCACTTTCATAATGTAGAAAAATCGGTGTTAAATTTTTTTAAAAAAATTATTATTAATTTGACACGTTTTATTATTCTTTTACTTGCACTGTTATTACTATTAATGATATTATTAGTATGTGCAATTAATGATATTATTAGTACTTGCACTTTTTTTATAATGTATAAAAAAACTGATGCTAATTTTAAAAAAAAATTATTATTAATTTTACACATTTTATTATTCTTTTTTTTTTTATAATGTATAAAAAAAATGGGTGCTAATTTTAAAAAAAAAAAACTTTAGTATTAATTTTACACATTTTTTTTATAATGTATAAAAAAATTGGATGCTATTTTTTTTTTAAATTATTATTAATTTTACAAATTTTATTATTTATTACTTAGTTATTAATTTATTAATATAGAAAAACTGTTGCTTAAATAAAATAAAATTTCGAAATTTGAACCTGGGACATTGTGTGGTAAGGTACTTGAGTACACAGCAGCCCTACACATATTATATTAAGGTAAGATGGTACATTTAAGTTGGATTTTGACCTTAATTTGAAATTAATTTGAACCTTGTTCTTATTTGAAAAAACTCTATGTGAAAAGACCAACCCCCTTATTTTTTTGCTTAAATTTTTTTTTTTTTTTTTTTACTGTTTTCATTCTTTTAATTTTTGTTAAAAGCTGTTATTCCTCTCTCAACAACTGTTCTTCATTATTTTTATTTCTTTAAATATAGTGAGTAAGAAGGCAGTTATAAGCCCTTCTCCTCTTATTAAAAACTTCTTCTCCGTTCTCTAGTGTAATTTTTTAAGTTTCTGTGTTCTCTAATTTAATTTTATTTGATAGTGTAATATATTTTTGTGTTCCGTTAACTTTTTATTAGACAGTGTAATTTTTCCCTCCTCTGTTCCTAACAGACGTTAAATTGCAAAAAGGAAGAGGATGTTAATAAGAGTTTAATAAAGAAGAGAATTCAATAAAGAAGAGAGTTCAAAGAAGATGTGAAGAGAATGAGAATAAGAGTTCGATGAAGAAGAGAGTTCAAAGAAGATGTGAAGAGAATGAGAATAAGAGTTCAAGACACATCTGTCCCTTTTTCAAAAAGATTCAAAATATAGAGAATCAATGAAAAAGGTAGAACTTATAATTTTATGTTTCTGTGTTCTTTAATTTTATTAGATAATGTAATTTTTTTTGTTTCTTGTAGAAGAAATTAACTTCTTTTTTTCTTCTTTCGTTCCTAATACAATTTTTAAAAAACAGAGATAATCAATAAAGAGTTTCAATTCCTTATTAATTCTCCAAAACATATCAATTTTATTATATCATTTTCTTTCTCATAAAATAATTGGGAAAGTCTTATATATGCACCCTACACACCAAATTAATTTGGAGAACACGAGCTTTTTAACTGCTTATATAGACCTCCTCCTTTCTTCGACTATTACTTTTTTGGAGTGAAAATTTCCAAAATTAATTTAGGCGCCGCAGAATGAATCGGAGACTCAGTGTTACCAAATCGCCCTCATCAAGCAAATGCTTCATATTCGTCACATCTTTTTCACGCTCTCGAGACAACGCCATGGCTTTGATCGGAGAAATTAGTTTCGAGAATTTGCTGATGTTGTATGTGACGCAGCTTATTTTCTGGTCGAGTGCGACGGCGGTGACAACGGGATTAAGGATGGTGCAGTGGTTTCAGACGAAGAGACTGCGGCCCGGGCTTGGCGGCAGCGGATTGTTGCCTTTGACGGTTAGTTTGATTCAGAGTAATTGTCACGTACAATTGTTTCAGGTAAAGGAAGATTAAGATACACTCTAAATATACACAATATAATGCCTCCAAATCTGTATACTAAATTCTATAATGGGGTTTGTAAACATTAGTTCTGGTCATTGTTTCATTTATATGAGAATTTAGGTTTTTGTAAACTACAGTTATGGCATTTGTTTCATTATATGTTGCCTTTATTGCCTGATCCTAGGATAGGTTTAATAGAAGATTGTGTCAGGCGTACATGTCTTTGAACAAGATTTTTGAGTGATTAATCGTGAAGAAGATTATGTTTGGATTCTTAATTATCATCTATATATTGAAAGTGGTAATTTTGTTGGTAAAGTGTAGTTCTTAATACTAAAAAGTTTTGTTTCATAATAATAATACTATAGGCTTTAATATTGAAAAGTGTTGTTTCATAATAATAATAATACTGTAGGCTTTAATACTGAAAAGTGCAATTCTTATTTTTTTAAAGTGTTAATTTTATTAGTAAAAAAGTGGTAATCTTTAATACTGAAAAATGTTGTTTAATAATACTGAAAAATTGTCGTCTTTAATACTCAAAAGTGTTGTTTCATAATACTAAAAACTGTTATTAGTATATTACTGAAAAGTGGTAATTGTTATTAGTGAAAAGTGGTAACAATTATTATTGAAAAGTGGTAATATTAAATAATGAAAAGTAGTAACTATTATTAGTAAAAAGTTGTAACTATTATGACTGAAAAGTGGTAATCTTTAATACTAAAAGTGGAAAATATTATTGAGTTAAGTGGTAAATATTATTAGTGAAAAGTGGTAATTTTTAATACTGATGAGTGTTAACTATTATTATTGAAAAGTGGTAATCTTTAATATCGAAAAGTGGAAAATATTATTGAGTTAAGTGGTAAATATTATTAGTAAAAAATGATAACTATTATTATTGAAAAGTGATAATGTTTAATATCGAAAAGTAGAAAATATTATTGAGTTAGTAAAATGGTAACTATCATTATTGAAAATACTGAAAAGTGATAATCTTTAATATCGAAAAGTGAAAAATATTATTAAGTTAGTAAAAAGGGTTCTTTTATAAACGGTAAAAAGTGGTAATATTTATTAATTAATATAATTAATAAAAAATAAAAAGTTGAGGAGTTAGTAAAAAGGGTTAAAAATAAAAAGTTGAGGTCACATTCATGTTTGTGGGAGAGTTTTCGGACTTGATCCCCGTAGAGGATGAATCTGACCCCTGGACGTACGATGAGGCTGTAACACCCCGTCCCAAAATTTTAATATAAATAACGCATAAATAAACTTAATAAACTAGAATTTAATTTTTCGTATTTTCTCTCCCAATAATAATATTAGAGTGTGTATATTTGCAAAGACTTTGAATTTTTCAGGAAACGGACGAGCATTTTGAGGCGGGCGCACTCCTAGCACTCTAAAAGAAGTTTTAAATCATAAACACATTAAAGGGAACTTTAACTTCCGTTCGTTGAAAGAAATCAAAATTTCGACGAATTTGAGAGTTTATCATTTAGAAATAGAATCAAATAAATAAATAAATTTCGTCTCGAAACGTGACGGATCAACAACCAAAAATCCTAAATAATTAATTCCATCAAGTTCATAAATTCGATTTTAACAAAATCACGATTTTAAAATACGGGTTGATGATACGAAGGCGTAACATCGAGTATGAACTAATAACATGATTAATAAACAAATTAAGTTACACGTCTCAAAACAAATTAATAAACAGATTAATAACATGATTATGAACTAACTGAATTTGTATATGTGAGTCGGTGAGTAAAGTATAAAAAAAAAATAATAAAATAATAGTATCAATTGTTTTGAAAGGTTTCCAAGCAACCACGTCTCCTCTCAGGTGTTTCGAAAGAAGCAATTACCCTTTCTTCCAACTATTTAAAGCAGCCTCCCCATTTACTTGTTCAAAGGTCCTTCGATCAAACTACGCCAAAGCTCTGCAGAAATTGTGATTAGCTATATACATCCTTCGAATCACCATCCAAGGTAAGAACACCCCTCCTCATACAAGCCTTCTTGATTAATCTCTCTTAACTCATAAGAGAAGATGGATCGTTTCTATCATTCCGGTAAAACGTAGGGGTCGTATCATCATCCAACTCAGACTCGAGGCGAAACGAATCGGAGAATACTCTATACGATCCAAAAAGAGTAACAACCACCATCTCCCTTCTTTTCCCCTGTTTTTGTTTCTTATTTTCCAGCTTCTGTACCTAACTTTTAGATCATCTCCTTGCAAAAAATCACGAAGGGCTCTTGTCAAGTTCGTCATCAATCATCCCTCCGAGCTTCCACGCGATTTCAGGCCAAAAACCAGTATCTAAATCAAGAAAACTACACAGGTTTTCAACACAAACCCCTTTACGTGCTATTTGCGAAATTTCGATTACCGTCCTTGATTTTCGGTGCTTGAATCTGATGGAATTTGTATTATACATGTTTTGTTATGTTAAGGTTATGTGGTAGATGTGTCTTTGTTGGTTGAGAACTAGATTAAGTATGCGAAATGACTTTGGAAGTTACAATAAAACTGAAAAATTTATGTTGAAATGCAGTAACTTTAGCTGTCCGTATCTTTTGATAGAAAAATGATTTTGACTCAAAACCAAAGAGGTTATGATCTCCATATGGTAGGGAGTTTGAGTGTAAAAAATTACGCAAATTGGTTCAGTATTCTGGGAGTTATTCGATTTTTAAAGTAAGGACAGTAAGCTGGAAAATAAAGAAAAACAGGGCATGTTCTTTCCAGTCCAAAACTTAGGAGTCGTTTTTACTCGACTTTGACGCACAAATCTTCACAAACTTTTTATTGCCAATAAACTTGACATAGCTTAGTTTATTTTACTTGAAGAAAAACGCTATTTCGATCGTCCGTTTGACGGGAATAAAATCGCGAACATGGGAGAAAATTCAGTCATTTTATGTCTTTAAACTAGCTAGCAAGGACCAGTTTTGAATTTTTCCTAATTACACTTTTTGTTCTATTTCCATGCGATTTCAAATGATTTTTATTGACCAAGCAAAACTGTGTTAATGAATTTCAGTACGTAGTCGCAATGTTTTATGAACGGCTAGGACCGAAATTGATAAATATTAAGCGGAAAACACTTTCTTCATTATAAAATCTAAAGAACGAGATTTAACGCCCTCGTTAAATTCTCAAACGACCAAACAAATATTTAAATATAATTTACATATTATTCCGATATTTTTTTGGGCTAAAAGAAGAATGTTTTGCTTTGAAAATAATTATATGCGTTACTACGACCACCTTTAAAATTATATTTAATCAAGGATAAAAGAGATCACTAAAATACGGAAGAACTGTGCTAGGCGAAGTGCGGCCCAAGTCAAAGCTCGGACGATCCCTGCGTTACGCTTGCTACACTGTTCAAGAAGTTTGTAGCTTTTCTTAAAAGTTAAAGAGGTGGGTGTCACTACTGTATTGCCGTAATATTATATGGACTGTTGGTGTATTCTGAACTAAACTAAACAAACATCAACATATAACTAAGAATACAAGAATACAATAATAATTATGATATAATATTATGATATGTGTGATATGTAAATTACGATTTCACGGAGGAGGCGGGAAAGTGTTTATGGGGGTAGCATGTGGTAGAGTCGCTACCAGTGTCCCAATATGTGTTTCACGGAGGAGGCGGGAAAGTGTTTATGGGGGTAGCATGTGATAGAGTCGCTATCAGTGTCCTAGAAGGAGGTGGAAGCGTTTAGGGGGTAGCATGTGGTAGAGACGCTACCAGTGTCCCATACGATATACGATAATGGTGTTATATGATGTGTGAAAATTTATGAAATATGATGACTATGATTATGATAATTATGATAATGTTTATGAATGAAAATATACATTAAACACTTTGTGAATAACAAAATTCACTATCCAATTAATAAGAATAATTTATAATAAAATGTTAAGATAATTTATTCTGGCGTACTGCCAATCTATATAGTAGCGTACAGGATGTCCACTGAGATTTTTATCTCACACCCCAAACTAATATCTTTTCAGGTTTCGACTTCGAGGGGCCGATGCTGCAGCAGTGATGACACGGAGTTTCCCAATAATTAAAATGCTATAAGACTTTATATACTTAATGCTCGTTTTAAATAAATGATATTGCTATACTTGGAGACAATCACATTCGTATGCCGAGCGACAAACTTTCCTAAAAGTTGCTCGATGAAATATATGTATGCTTTCTTTAAAACAATTACGGCTTATTATATAAATTTCTAAGTTTTAAAAATAAAAGGGCTACACTACTCTTACGACAACTTTTATTTGTCCTTTAAATTATTTCCGCTGCAAAACTCTTATTATTTTACTTGTGTTAATATACTTTCAAAAAAAAAAATTAGGTTTGGTTTTTCAGAAACTAAGTGGCGACTCGAATTTAGAGTGTTTAAGCCTCAAGGGCTGCATTCCGGATTCGGGGCGTTACAGAGGCAGTCCAAGACAAGGATGCAGATTCTTGGCAAACTGTAATGGAAGCAGAAATGGGGTCTAGGATTATAACAAAGTGTGGGAGCTTATGGAACCACCTAAAGGTGTAAAGCCCATTTGATGCAAGTGGGTCTACAAGAGAAAAAGAGACTTCAAAGCTAGACTAGTGGCAAAAGGATATACTCAAAAAGAGGGAATCGATTATGAGGAGACCTTTTCGCCTGTAGCTATGCTTAAGTCTATCCGTATTCTCTTGTCGATTGCAGCTCACCTAGACTTTGAGATCTGGTAATTGGATGTCAAGACAGCTTTCCTAAATGGAAGTCTTGAACAAGATATCTACATGCGCCAACCCGAAGGATTCATTGAAAAAGGCCAAGAGAATCTTGTATGCAAGCTTAAAAGGTCAATATATGGACTTAAGCAAGCATCGCGAGCTTGGAATCAATGTTTTGATCAGGTGATACAATCCTATGGATTTGATCAAAATGAGTTTAAGAGTTGTGTATATAAGAAGTGTATTGGAACTGCCTTGGTATTCTTAGTATTCTTAGTATTATACGTAGACGACATTCTGCTTGATCAAATTTAATTGTAAACTATAAGCTGGAAGAAGGATCCATTAATCACGGTGGTCATAAATTGCATTTTGAATTCAAAACTCATTTCTTAAAGAATCCCATTAATAGAAAAAATAATTTAAATTGAGTCGCTAAATAAAAAAAAACATTGAATTTGTCCCACAATATTACACTATCACGCACAAGAATTTAACTGTCCCTTTATTTTATTTGGATTATGTCATTTTCTTTCAAATTACTCATCATTCATGCATCTTTGAATCCTTATTATATCCACTCTGTTGGGATATGGTTTGTTTTAATAAAGAAAAATTGATTTTGATTAGATATCAAAACCCTATGTAATACTCCAAGTATGATGATTTGCCAAATTTAGATGTTCAGGTTAGAAGAGCTCATACATGGTAGGGAGCTTTAATTATTAGTTAGATAGATTTTTTAAAATCTATGACAAATGACCTGAGAGCACAAAGAGCATGAAGACAAGTAGCATTGTAGATAAGAAGTTCAAGTGTTATGAACAAGTGACAAGTACAAAGGATGGCTCATTGAAGTTAACATGCCAAAAGAAGATCCTAGTTCAAAAGACATGAAGTCAAAGAAAGCACAAGTCATATGAGAGACATATCGAACTCAAGATTCATGAAGATAAGTATATTGAATAATGGTCGCGAGCTTCTTTCTTCACGCCTTTCTTCAATCATTACGATTGAATTTTTTAATATTATTTTCTGATTGCTTTAGCGTATGAGTATTAAATTGGTCGGAGGCTCTACCCTTCCCCAAAATTGCTGAGGTATTTGGCGTGCTTTTTTGGATTTGTTTCAGCCGGTTTACTCTTATTCCGATGGGTCGATTCAGTTGCCCTAGGAGGGAAATGATGCAATCTATATGTAGGGGTGGGCTGCGCAGCAGCAACCATGCTGGATTGGTCAGTTCTGGATCGAAAACTGGTATAAATAGGGTATTCATCATAGTGGTTTTCACAAATCATCATCTCTCTAATACACTATCTTGTTCCTTCAATATGGCGGAGAATCTTAGAAGTCCCTTTCGCCGTGTTTCCCTCTCCGAAACTGAAGAAAACCCCCTTTTAGTGGGGGATCACGAGTTGATCCTGCCTCGTTTTGCCCTTTTGGGGAGATTCACGGTGCGAAAACCTATTAGTATCAAAGAGTTGCTGGTTACCATGAAGAAAATCTGGAGGTCTGAATGCAATGTCAATGCAGTTCATCTTGGTGAGGGATACTTCTTGTTTGACTTTGAAGACGAGTTCGATTGGAGCAAGGCTTTCCACCGCCAACCGTGGATAGTGAATGGTCCGATGCTCATCCTGTCTAAGGTGAGGGGAGACGAACAGCCTAGAGATCTTGTGATCAACATGATTCCCTTGTGGATTCAAGTCCATGGACTACCGCTGTATTCAATGACGAGATAGATAGCTTACAAGCTGGGAGAAAAATTTGGAGATGTGATTGAAATAGACTGCCCTAATGGAGAAACGGCATGGGGTCGCTGCCTTAGGATCAGAGTCTTGATGAATCTTAGTAAGCCGCTCTTTCGTACTGCTCATATCACTGTTCGTGGGGAAACTATCACTCTTCCCCTCAGGTATGAGAAACTTGGGGAGTTTTGCTACTTCTGTGGTCTACTCACTCACGTGGAAAAGGAATGTCCGGAGAGGTACTACGAGAATGGGCATGAACCATCCAACATCAAGAGATTTCCATTGTGGTTGAGGGCAGAAGGTTTGCGTGGTCTGGACCCAAGGCAGTATGAATTTCTGAAGAGAGAAAATAACCTGTCTACTCCGGGCAGAGATACTACTGCAAACAACAACAATGCTGGAGCATCTTCTTCTAATCCTCCTAGAAGATCTTCTTTCTTCTTAGGGATGGAGCTTGCACCAGTTGTTTGGAGAGGTAACAATAACAGGTTTACTGACGAAGAAAGGTTTTTTGCAGATTCTGCTTTGCAAGATGAAGACATCCAGCTGTTGGATAATGAGAATGCAAGAACACTTTTGAGGGATTCTCAGATGGCACACTTTGAAGAGGAAGCTTTCAATGCCAGTCGACTATACGGACCACCGCGTGGCCTTCAAATCCGTGAAGGAATGGGAGCTGGTAAAGGAGCCATGATTAGGATGGATGCAGGGGACAATACAGGAAAGCTGAAGGGGCATATGTACCCGGAGAAAGGAAAAGGTAAGGCAGTGATGAGCTCTACCAAAGGATTGAAGAAGAGGGGTCGTCCCATGGAAGTTGGTGAGAAGGATAGTATCAAGAATGGTGTGGATGAAGAAATCTTTCCAGAGGTAGAGAACGGAAGAAAGAGGCATAAGAGTGATGACGATGGAGCAAGCTCGAGTATGGTGGAGAAGGGCGAGCCCCATCTCCGCCGATCCGAATGAGAATTTTAGCCTGGAATGCTAGTGGTTTGAGTGGCCCACAAGTATTTCATAAAATTAGGCGAGTTATAGCCATAAATAAACCCTCATTGTTGTTTATCATGGAATCTAGGGTATCCACTAGTATTGTTCAAGCATGGAATGCTATCTTTTGTTTTAAATTTTGTTTTGTTGTGGATGTCGTTGGCAGGCAAGGCGGCCTTATTTTGCTAGCTACTGATGAAATGGATGTTATGTTACAGTCGTACTCTCTTGGCCATATTGATGTGAGCATTAAGTCAAATGATGTGTTTTGGTTTTTTACTGGATTTCAAGGAAACCCTAACAGTAATTTGAGACAATTTTCTTTGGACTTGATGAGTAAGATCAAAGATTCACATGGCAACACTAAAGAATGGGTCATTGGAGGGGATTTTAATGAGATTCTTTTTTCTCAAGAGAAAAAAAGGGGAATAAATAACTGGAAAACCAGAAAAAATATGGATAAATTCAGGGATTGCATTTTGAAGCTGGAATTGGTGGATTTGGGATTTAAAGGCCCATGTTTTACTTGGAAAAACAAGAGGAAGGGGGATCAAAATATTCAAGAACGACTTGATAGATTTCTTGCAAGCATTGAATGGAAGAATTGTTTTAAGAATTTTGAAGTGCAAAATCTGCACTGGTGGGGATCCGACCATAGGGTAATCAGTCTGTCTTGCTCACTTAATAAAATGCGTTGGCAGAAATGTGTGAAAAAAGCCTTCCGCTTTGAAAATGCTTGGATGGCTGATGCATCTTGTAGAGAAACTATTAAGAATTCTTGGAACAGGCAAGGTCAAGCAGTATCCCTTGTTGTGATGCTTGATCAATGCTCAAAAGACCTTGCTACTTGGGCTGCTCAAAATTTTGGTGCCATTGAGAGAAGGACTAAAGAGGTGGTGGATAAGATTTCAAAATTGGAAGCTATGGAAGTGGATCAGGAAGTTTTGAAGGAACATGAAGTCTTGGAAAAAAATCTTGAAATGCTCTTATCCCAACAGGAAGAATTTTGGCATCAAAGAGCTCGTACAAATTGGATTTTGAGTGGAGATCGAAACACTACTTATTTTCATAGACGGGCTACTGAACGGTTGAAGAAGAGTTCTATCCAATGACTAATGGACTCTCAGGGAAACTGGGTATCCTCCAAAGAAGGCATTAAAAAAGAACTAATTCATTACTTTGGAGATATCTACTCTACCTCAAACCCTTCCACTCATGAGATTCAGTCATTTACTGGTAACAATCAGGAGCAGGTATCTCAGGATATGAACAAGTTTTTGGACGGAGATTTCTCAGAATTGGAGATTAAAAAGGCGGTCTTTGATTTAAATCCAAATAAGGCTCCTGGCCCGGACGGTTTCAATGCTCGATTTTTTCAAGATAATTGGGATACTGTTGGGGAATCAGTTATCAAAGCAGCCCACCTTATCCTCAACCTTCAAGGAGATTTGTCGGAATGGAACAATACGAGTATTACATTGATTCCAAAGGTCAAGTCCCCTACTTGCCCTTCTCATTATAGACCTATTAGTCTTAGCAATGTTTTTTACAGAATCATTGCCAAAACCATTGCCAATCGGCTTGCTGAGATGAAAATCAGAGTGCATTTATTAAAGATAGGCAAATCTTTGATAATATTCTTATTAGTTACGAATGTATGCATTGGTTGAGAGGTAATAGAAGCTCGACGGGTTATGCAGCACTCAAGTTGGATATGAGTAAAGCATATGACCGCATTGAATGGTCTTTTTTGGATAAACAGATGAGGAGCATTGGATTTTCTGATAAATTTGTGAGATTAATTTTGCGATGCATATCTTCGGTGTCATATTCTTTTAAAGTCAATGACTCCTTTTTTGAAGGTTTTACTCCAACTCGTGGCCTTCGGCAAGGGGAACCTTTGTCCCCTTTCCTTTTTGTGCTATGTGCTCAAGCTCTGTCAAATCATATCAACCTTCTACTTGATCAGCAAATTTTGGAAGGGATTAAGATTGCGCGCACGGCCCCCATGATTACTCATCTTCTTTTCGCAGATGATAGTATTGTTTTCTTTAAAGCCAAGCTGGAGTATGCAGATCAATTGAAGCAAGTTTTGTGGAGGTATGAAAAGGCCTCAGGACAAATTATAAATTTCGACAAATCTTCGGTCTTGTTCAGTCCAAATACTAGCGACAATATTAAGATGCAGGTCTCCAATCGGCTTCAGGTAAAACATACTCAGGGACATAGTATCTACTTGGGCCTCCCTACGTTTTCACTTAGAGGTAAGAGACTACAGTTTGCATATTTGCTCGATAGATTGAAGAGTAAAGTGGATAATTGGAAAAACAAAAAAAATTCGGAAGGGGGCAAAGAAGTTCTAATCAAGGCGGTTCTTCAAGCTATCCCTACATATGCAATGTCTTGCTTCAAAATGCCCATGCAACTGTGTAGGGATATGGAAAGAATCATTGCAAACTTCTGGTGGGGGGGTGATCAGGAACACAACAAATTACATTGGGTCCGATGGGATAAATTGTGTAAGTCAAAAGAAGAAGGGGGTATGGGATTTAGGAAGATGCACCACTTCAATCAAGCTCTCTTGGCAAAACAAGTTTGGAGGTTGATGACCAAACCAGAATCACTGATCGCAAAGGTATTTAAAGCAAGATATTTCAAGCATAGTGACATTCTTGAGGCACTTATTGGGAGCAACCCTTCTTTTGTTTGGAGGTCTTTGTACTCCAGTTTTCCAATTCTCCAGAGTGGGGTACGATGGACGATAGGCAATGGACAGAAAGTGTCCTTATTCAAACATTCTTGGGTTCAGGGTCTTGATAAAGGAATGATTACATCAAGAATCGCAGCTGGACACAATGTATCATACTTCTTGGATGCTGATAGATTTTGGAAAAAGGATATTCTCAATATTGCCTTCTGGCCATTTGAAGTGGAAGGCATCGTAAAAACTTCAGTTGGAGGAAGGGATGATGAGGATGAAAGATACTGGAAACAAGATCCAAAAGGCACCTATTCTGTTAAGTCAGGATATTGGGAGAGCATTAACATGATGAATGACAATATTGATTGTCCAGGTAATTCAAATCAAGAGTCTACTAAATCATGGTGGAAATTTATGTGGAACATGAATTTGCCTCCTAAAATTCGTATCTTTGATTGGAAGATGTGCATGGATATAGTGGCTACGGAAGGAAACATCGCAAATCATCATGTTCCAATTCAACCAAATTGTGGTTTGTGCGGAGCATATTATCCATCCACTATCCATGCCATTTTCTTGTGTCAAGGAGTGAAGGATGTGTTATACCTAGTCAAAGAAGTCAATATTTGACAAGTCAATCCTAGTCACCAGCTTACGTGGCGAGGACCAGTCAACAAAGTCGTGCGACGACTAGTCAACAAGACCAAGAAAATGTAATAGAATAGATGTATTTAATATATTTAAGTGCTCGCTCAAAGATGTTGGCGAGCACATGTTTTAGTTAAGCTGCTCGCCCGAATGTGTGGCGAGCACGTGTCTTTCTTAGCTAGGAAAGTCTTAAGTATTGAAGCCTTGGGAGATAGCATGGAGCGTGGCGACCACACTCCTCGACATGGTCCTCCGGCGACCACCGTGGCTCAGCTCCTCGGCATCTCGGCGAGGACGAGCACCAAAGGCGGTTTAGTATTAAATGCGCCATCAAATCACCTTTTCGGGCAGAAGATAGGTCCAATAAGGGCGTGCCACGTGTAAAGGGCGGGCAACCCCTAGAAACCACTATATAATGCCTAAAAGAGGCTCATTTGTAGACAAGTGACACCATTCCCACAAATCACTCCCAACCCAAAGCAATAAACACTCCCAAGCTTCTAAAGCTTTAGCTTCTCCAAGAAGTTATATCTTGTGTTCTTGTTTGTTCTTCATTAGATCATCATATAAACACTCCTTAAACACGTAATAAACCCCCGATCATTATACATGTTTGTTTCGTGCTAACAAATAGTCCACATCCGATTCAACCATCAAAAGCACGTACAATATCTGGCGCTAGAAGGAGAGGTCCTTTTACGTGTTCTTCATCTCAGTTTCGTCCGATCATCGAGCGATCGGTTAGCAAACTCCGTTTTCAGGTTTTTAATCGGTAGTTCCACCTTTTAAAGCTTTGTTTACGTATTTCCGTGTTCTTCGTGTTCTTGAATATTTGCGATATTCGAGACATATTTTGGAGTTTGATCTCCGTGTAACTTGTTTTTAAGCTTTAAGTTGTTGTTACTTACTTCTAAGTAGTTGTAATAGCACGTTCTTCTGCGTAAGAACTCTAATCTTTCGTTTTTAAGCGTCGAAAGCTTAAGAACAGTCATATCTTTGTAATAATCCCCAGAGACACTCTTTAAACGATGTCTCACCATACTCCACATGACGGAATCTTACCGTCCGGAGGGAACGAACCCCTTCCGACGCCGGTAAATCCGTTTGCAAACTTGAACGTAGGGGACATTTTGAAAGATCCCCAACACTTGAAGGACTTTTCTGACTTCCTCATGGAGAAGAGGAGGCAGAATGAGAAGGAAGAGCTTGAGAAGGCCAAGGATCAGGCCTTCGATAGAGCTCGCAAAGCCAAGGGGAATGAGGAGGACGACCGCTCCTATCACTCACACCCCGTTCGCCAAGACAAAGGCAAAAGCAAAGTTGCCGAGCACTCCCACAATAGCCACACGGGAGACTCGCGACACAGAAATTCGGTTTTCAACCGGATGGATGACAAAGATAGAAGGGCTCCTCGCCGAGTGCCCTTCAATGTGGATGGCCGACCAGGCAGAGCCGACCACCACCGAGATCACGCTGATAAGAGAGATCAGGGTGACAGAGTCTCAGCTCTTGATCGAGTGGGACCAGGGAAGGGTTCGCGAGCTCCGGTGAAGAGTTATCGCAGCCATCATTCTGACAGGCACTCTCCCAGGCGATCACGTCAAGATGATCGCCCAGCCGCATCCCAAGGGAGTCGACGCGACGAGGACGTCGTCCCCAAGCCACAGACCGCCGAGGAGGGGCAAATCGCCCAGTTCCTCGCAACTCAAAAATTGATGAAGCAGGAGATGGACGCTCTGCGAGCAGAGGTGGTCGCCTCGAAGCAAGGGACCACACCACCAATCACTCTGCCCGCACCTCCACTAAGTGTTGCAATTTTTACCGCCCCCATTCAAAGAAATATTCAAATGCCCTCCATGGCGGCATACGATGGTGCATCCGACCCCAGAGTACACTTGTCCAAGTACTCCAACTACATGCAGAAACTTCTCCCTAACTTTGGGAGACCGGGCTCATCGATGGTACACAACTTTGAGTCCCGGATCGGTCACCTCATTCCTTGAGCTGGGACAACTCTTTCTGACCTACTACGGGTCTATTGCTGCTCGCCCAGCCTCAAAGCAACGTTTGGCAAACATTCGCCAATCTATAAATGAGTCAAGCAAGGACTTCATCGAGCGCTTCGATAGGCTGGTGATCGATGGGGAGGCCGTGAACGATGAGACGAAGCTGATTTCAGCCGTTTCCGGTCTAAGGATAGGTACCAAGCTTTGGGAATCTATCCATCTTACTTTTCCTAGTTCTTATGCGGACTTCCGCACGAGGGCTGGGAACTTCATCCAAATGGAGGAAATCATGGACGCCGCCAAGGCTAACGAGCAGCCTGAGGCGTCCAAGAGGGTCTGGCCCAAAAAGAATGCAAACACTGGGGAGTCGTCCCAGCCCAAGAAGGCGACCACTCAAGCTGGCAGTGCTCGCCCAGCGAACTGCAGGCCTTTCGAGGAGTCTCCTGAGATCATCCAGTTCAGAGAATCTCTCTCTCTTGATCCTAGGGGCATTTTTAATGCAGTCAGGGGAAAGAATCTGCTCCCCCAGGCAAAGCCAATGCATACAAGCGACGAAAACCTAGATGGTAGCAAATTCTGCGACTACCACAACTCCATCGGCCACCACACCAATGGGTGCCGAGACTTGGTGAGAAACCTTTTCAAGCTGTACAATGAGGGCAAGCTCGCCCAGTTCATCAAACCTCTTGGAAATGGCGACAACAGGGGGAAGAAACGTCGCGACGACAGCGACGACCTGCGCCAACAACTGAATCGTCCCAAGCTGACTCCTCCCATGCCACAGAATCCTGGTAACGACATTGATAACGTGGGAGCCTGTTTGGTTATAGAAGGCCCTTTGGGAGGAACCCAATCTGGGAAAGAGCTGTCTGTTCGCTGGGCTCAGAGCGAGCAGCGAGCACTGAACAACGTCCATCAGGTGTGCGTCGCTCCGACTGCCGAGAAGCCTCTATCTCACCAAATCCTTTTCTCGGACGACGACCTGAACGGCGTGGTGCACCCAAACAATGACGCTTTGGTCATCACGGGGAAGATTATGGGAACCAACGTCCATCGCCTGATGGTCGACACCGGGGCATACACCAACATCCTTTTCAAGCATACTTTGGATGCTCTCGGTGGATATGCGGAATACGTTGAGCCTTGCGATGATATAATCGTAGGTTTTGGGGATACGCACAGCCATCCCATTGGGAAAATCAGACTATCCCTGGAGCTGGTATCATCAAAAGAGCCAGCAATACATCACACTCAGCAGCTCGACTTTATGATCGTAGATATGCCATCATCCTACAATGCTTTCCTCGGCCGACCTTTCTTCAACGAGTTCAAGGCGGCCGTTTCTACCTTTTATTACTGTGTAAAGTTTCCGACCCCGGCGGGAGTTATAACCGTCAAGGGCGATCAGACGCGGGCGAGGGAGTGTCTCGTCCGTTTTGCAAAGCGTCATTCTAAGGAAAGTACTATGATTGGCCAGTATATTGAGTGTCAAACACAAAATCAACAAATGAATTACTTGGAGGGTCTTCCTAGCAAGTACAGAAAGATTGAAGTTGGGGAGTGCAGTCGTAGTTCCGACGACCACCAAGTGGAGGCAAACGAGCACGCCTCCATGGAAGTGGACGACCACACCCCAATGGAGATCGACGAGCAGACAGTCTCGGGCGACCAGCTCCCCGACAACCAGGTTCCAGATAACTTTCCAGATCTGGAGCCTAGGTTAGGCTTTGAGCCAGAGTTCGGAATCGAGGATCCTCGTTGGAAGGAGCCTAAAGAAATGGCAACTTCAGCGGAGGACCTTGAAAGCATCCATTTAAACGAAGCTCGTCCAGAACTCGAGGTATTCATCGGTTCGAATTTACCAAAACATTTGCGATCAGACATGGTCGCATTTTTGAAAGAAAACATCGGTGCATTCGCCTGGTCGCACGAGGATATGGTGGGCATTCCCACGAATCATGCCTGCCACAGATTGAATATTGATCCAGCAAGGAGACCTATCACCCAAAAATGAAGGAAATTTGGGCCTGATAAATATGCGGCTTTGGCAGTCGAAGTCAAGAAATTGATCGACAATAAATTAATCGAGAAAACTGGAACTGATCCCGAGTGGTTGGCCAATCCAGTGCTCGTCAAAAAGACGACCGGGTCGTGGAGATTGTGTATAGACTTCACAGATCTAAACGATGCCTGTCCAAAAGATCACTTTCCGATGCCCCACATTGATCACCTATTAGACACCACAGCGGGGCACGAGATGTTAACTTTCATGGATGCTTTCGCGGGCTACCATCAGATCGCGATGCATCCTGACGACCAGCGACATACGGCCTTCATGACAGCCACCGATATGTATAGCTGGAAGAGAATGCCTTTCGGTTTGAAAAACGCGGGGGCAACATACCAAAGACTGGTAAATAAGATGTTTGAGAAACACATCGGCGAGATGGTGGAGGTCTATATCGACGACATCGTTGTCAAAAGCTTGCGGAAAGAGGATCACCTACACCACCTCGCCATGACGTTCGATATACTGAAAGAATACAACATGAAGTTAAATCCGAAAAAATGCAGTTTTGGTGTTAGCTCAGGAAAATTTCTGGGGCACTTGGTTAGCCAGCGAGGCATCGAGGCGAATCCGGGTAAAATTCAAGCAGTCATTAACATGCAAAGCCCAAGGAACGTGAAAGAAGTACAGAGGTTAACAGGATGCCTTGCATCGCTGAACAGATTTATTGCATGAACGGGCGATCGTTGCAAACCTTTTTTCGATGCTCTGAAAAAAGGGAAGTTCGAATGGACCGATGAGTGTGAGAAAGCTTTCGAGAAGTTAAAAGAATATCTATCGGATCCCAAGATCCTATCTAAGCCAGTCCCCGACGAAATTTTATATCTATACTTGGCGGCCACTGACTGTGCGATCAGTTCAGTGCTCGTTCGAGCTGAGGGGAGCACACATCTGCCTATCTACTACGTAAGTCAAACATTGAGAGATGCGGAGTTGAGATACACTCCAATGGAATAATTGGCATACGCACTGGTCATGAGTGTCATAAAATTAAGGCAGTACCTGTTCGACCACGAGGTGGTCGTCCTTACAACCTTTCCACTCCGATGAGCACTGCATCGTCCGGATACCACTAGAAGACTTTTGAAATGGTCGGTGGAAATAGGGCAATTTGGGCTCACCTATTCACCTAGAACGGCAATCAAGGGACAAGTGCTGGCAGAATTCATAGTAGAGCTCACTTTCCCGGAAAAAGTGGACGAGGGAATCGAACTTCCTTGGACACTGTTCGTCGATGGCTCGTCGACGAGCACCAAAGCAGGGGCAGGAATCGTCCTCACCAGCCCAACCCGACAGACATTTGCTTCGGCGATCGAGTTCGAGTATCGGGCGACCAACAACGAAGCAGAGTACGAGGCTCTGGTTGCAGGAATCAAGATGGCTATGGCCGTGGGCGCCAGAAAACTGAAATTTTTTTCTGACTCTCAGCTGGTTGTATGTCAAATAACGGGCGACTACGAGGCTCGCGACGATCAAATGATAAAGTATCAAGAGCTAGTGAGAGGATTACTCGAGCAATTTGATCAATTCCACATCGAGCAAATCCCTAGGGAGGACAATACGCAAGCAGATGCGTTAGCTCGGCTGGCCACTTCAGAGGGGGAGGCAATATTTTCAGAAGCGAACATCACTAAAATTTCTTCCCCATCGGTGAACAGAGGTCAGATTTTGCAGGATGAAGCGACCAGCGACGAGGACTAGAGATCGCCGATCATCAAGTACATCAAGACCGGCGAGCTCCCGGGGGACAAAATGAAAGCAACCAGATTGCAGCTCAGGTCCGCAAGGTACACTGTTATTGGCGACCAGCTGTACAAACGGGGTTTTTCAATGCCTTTATTGAAATGCCTCGGGGAAGACGAAGCGAAGATCGTCATGTACGAAATCCACGATGGATCATGTGGAAATCATACAGGGGGGCAAGCGCTCGCGTTAAAAAATCATGAGTCAAGGCTACTTTTGGCCAACACTGAAGAAGGATGCAATTCATTACGCCCAGGCGTGCAAGAGATGTCAAGCTTTTGCACCCGCTATTCACTCACCTCCAGACGAGCTCATCTCCGTCTACAGTTCTTGGCCCTTCGCAAAGTGGGGCATCGACATCATTGGACCTTTCCCGCCTGGCGTCGGGGGGGTAACTTTCGTAGTCGTAGCAGTCGATTACTTCACCAAGTGGACCGAAGCGAAGGCATTGAAGACCATCACAACGGCCCAGATGACAAGTTTCATATGGAAAAACATAATTTGCAGGTTCGGCCTACCACGAGCGATAGTGACGGACAACGGACGTCAATTCACAAGTCAAGACATGCTGGATTTCTGCTCAGAGTGGAACATCAAGAAAATTTTTTCAACACCCTATCATCCACAATCGAATGGTCAAGTAGAGGCAATCAACAAAATCATCAAGCACACCTTGAAAGCTAAGCTAGATGGATTGAAGGGCAAATGGGCGGACGAGCTGCACATGGTTCTGTGGGCATATCGGACGACCACGAGGAATTCTACTGGTGAAACTCCGTTCGCGCTCGCGTTCGGAACCGAAGCTGTCATACCAGCAGAGGGGCAGGTCCCAACTTTTCGAGTAGCAAATTATGACGAGCAGTTGAATAACGATGCACAGCTCTCCGACTTGGACTTCCTAGAAGAGCGAAGGCTAACAGCGGACGAGAAGAACGTGGTCTACAAGCAAAGGTCAGAGCGTTATTACAACACCAAAGTACGTGCTCGCCAATTCACTATCGGCCAGCTCGTACTTCGGAGGGCGACGGAGCAGTCCATCGGCATACTTGGCCCGACTTGGGAGGGTCCGTACTGAATAACGCGCACACTCCTGAACGGATCGTACGAGCTAGAAGATCTGGAGGGCAAGCCGAGCAAGTACCCATGGAACGCGGTCAAGCTGAAGAAGTATTACCAGTAAGTTTTTAATTTTTTCATATTTGTATAGTTTGTATCTAGCCATCATTTCAATACAAGTACAAGTTTTAAATTTCCATCAAGTGTTAGATAAGTTTGAATTTTTAGACAAGGCTCTGCGTAGCCTTCTAGGAAACAAAAGACGAGCACTCTTTCTTAACGATGCTCGCAAGGTAGTGGCGACGACGACCACTACCTATCAAACAAAAAAGAGTTCAAACCGACGAATGGTTAACTCTAAAAGACGAGCACTCTTTCTTAACGATGCTCGCAAAACAAAGACGAGCACTCTTTCTTAACGATGCTCGCAAGGTATTGGCGACGACGATCACTACCTACCAAACAAAAAAGAGTTCAACCGACGAATGGTTAACTCTAAAAGACGAGCACTCTTTCTTAAAGATGCTCGAAAAGACAAAGACGAGCACTCTTTCTTAAAGATGCTCGCAAGGCAAAGACGAGCACTCTCCCGCAAAGATGCTCGCAATAAAAGGAGTTTCAAAAAGACAAGAACTTATTAAAAAATGCTTAAATTAATCATAACATAAATCGAAAAGCAAACACATCATAAGCAAAAAGTTCCATTCATTGCTAAGCCTTGAAGGCTGAAATTACAAAAGAGGCCCTAAGTGGCCGAACAGTCCTAAGAAAAACAGAAATAAAATACAAGTAAACTAAGCTACCGGAGCGTTCTCCTCGGCAGGAGCATACTGCTCGCCAGCAACTTCCTCCTCGTTCACAACCTCCTCGGCAGGAGCTTCCTGTTCGCCTTATTGAGGTGGGGAGCCTTGTGGAGGGTTCGAGAAGAGTACCGGAACACCCAAAAGACGAGGGAACAGGAGTCCCAATTCCATCAAAGGAAGCAGAGGGAGTTCTGTTTCCGGCTGAGGATTCTCCTTCATAAGGAGGTCGTCCAAAAATCCGCCGAGCGGAGTCACATCCACTTCCGGATGAACTTCCAATAATCGATGAATGAGCTCGTGGGCAGTAAGCGCCACCGATAACATGGCCACCCCCCCAGCGAGCTCATTGGTCTCATCTCTCTCATTGGTCAGGTCGACCAGGTCTTGTCGAAGAGTAGCCAGCTCTTCCTCATCAGTTTCAGATTTATGCTGAAGAGTGTTTACCTCGACGCATTTCATTTTCAGCTCGTCCTCGGCAGCCTGGAGGCGAGCACGGAGACGTTCGATCTCTTGAAGATCTTCTTGATCCTTCTTTCGAACCATCTCAAGTTGGGCCTCAGAATCGGCCAACTTTGCCTCGAGGTCGACCACCTTCCTCTCAACAATGGCTTTAGCCTTAGCCATTTGGGTGAGTCTCGCGCTCCTCTCCTCGCTGACCTTGCGGCTCTCGGCGATCTGGACCGCAAGCCTCTCGAGGGTGTATGTGGCACGGGTCATATCGATGGCGGCCAGGCGCGCGTTCTCCAGAGAGCTCTGGTTGTTCACCTTGTCGAGCAGCATGGTCGTCAGCGACCGGGGTACATTCTTCATAACCCTTTGGACGAGCGGGTCTAGAGGTTCCTGAGTGGCCGCATCCCGCGACCGGTAGAAGCCGAGGAGGTTGTCGTTGTAAGGCTCAACGATCGAGTTCTCGGCAACCCTAAAGAATAAAGAGAAGTTAAAAAAAAAGTACTTGAAAATATTCTAAAGCTCTATTGATAATAAGCTCACCTGGCAACCCTTGCGGCATCCCAGCCGAGAAGTGTGTTGTCTCCCTGAGCTCTCTCCCCGGCCGAGGAGCTCGTTGCAGTCTCTCGCGACTGAGTGCTTCGGGGAGGAGGGGATACGACCTGAGTAGGGGGAGGCGAGTCACCCCTCGGCGGAGGAGATCTCCTCGGCGAGATCCTCTGTTCGGCGACAGGTGGGCGAGAAGACCCCCCCTGGTCGTTCTAGCAACTCTCTTAGGAGGAGCCCCCGAGGTCTCCGCCCCCTTCCTTTTCTTGCCGGTACCGTCAACTACCTTGCGCTCGCGCAACATTCTCGCTTGTTGCATCATCCTGCTCGACAGTATGCGATCAACTTCGACGGATGGAGAAGGTAAGTGACAACTCTCTCTGGAACCACTACTAAGAAAGAAAGACGAGAAGTTAATATTTACGAGGAGTAATGTCACAAAAACTTAGCAAATTCACAAAAAATTTAGAAATATGTTGGTACCTGGAGGGAACTCTCGGGTGAAGTGATGAGGAGGTACTTTGAGACCTGCTCGCTCACGCATACACTCCCTGTTCAGAAAGCGGCAGGACCTCTCCAAGTAGCGACGGTTGAGAACGCAGCAAATGTGATATTGGAAGAGAGGCGTAAGACGGTGCTCGGCAGTCTTCTTGCGAACAAGTTCACCTACAAAAACGAGGAGTTAGTCAGTATAGAAAGAGCGAGCAGAAATAAAAATAACTTACCACGAATTCTTTGATACTCAGTGTCAAGGGGAATGCGATCAGAGGAGCCATCCGGCTTCACTGGACTTTTCCAGTCCCCGGCTACCCACCACCAGTTGGTTTTCCAGTCTCTAATCTTGTTGGGAACCCCTTCAACCAACTTGAAATTATCACGGCCCCTCACGTAATAATATCCATGGCCCACTTTCTCTCCGGCCTCGGCCGCCTGAAGGAGATAGTTAATCTCTTTAGGACTGAGCCATGTGTTGCGACATCCGTTCTCGACCGCCACCAGGCCGAACAGTGTAAGAATGCCGATCAGGTTCGACCAACCGTTCGGCAAAATTTGAGAAGGGGCCACCTTCAAGAAATGTAGAAAGTTTGAGATACTGGGGTGCAGGGGGAACCTCAGCCCTGCCTCCATCATACCAATGTTGACGGCGACCATCCCCTCTGGCGGCTGGTCGGCCCTCTCATCCGGGCGAGGAATAAAAAAGCAAACATCGGCCGGCAGCTGATACTTTTTTTGAGAATTCTCTAGCTGGGCCGAGGAGACATTGCTCGCATATTTGCTCGCCTCGTATATCGTTCGGGAAGCTGCTCGATGCGGGCGAGGAGCCTCTCGAGGAGGGTATTCACATAAATATTTATAATAGGCCTCCCTCGAGACCTCGTCGCCATCTAAATTCTCCCTACCACTCAAAATATCCTTTATGCTCTCTGCATACTGAACAACCTCCTCGAAGTCCTCGCGGAGACTCCTCGTCAAGGTCTCCTCGACTTGGGCAGTTTCTATCTGTTCGCCCACCCCTCGATTCAAATCCGGATCACGTAGATCTGAGTCAGTCTCCTCGACATCCCCCTCCTCGGCATCGTTGCCGGCATCATCCCTGTCGGATTCATCGAGCTCGTCGACGTCGACGACCACTGCCTTTCCTAGGTTTCGGACTCCAACATTTATGGGTTCAGGGGAATGGATCCTAGAGTCCGAGGAGGATGCCCTCTCCATCAAAGCCAAGGCCAAACGGTCTCCGCCGCCGGAATTTTCAGAACCACCCACCAACGGCGGCGGACCACCGTCGGAACCACCACCAAAGCCACCAAACTCCCTTTTTTTCTTAAGAAATGGGGGAGAAAGAAGTTTTAAAGAAAGAAATGAGAGTTATTTACCTTTGTATCGATCGAAAACCACCACAAAACTCGCCGGAAAAGCTTGAGAGAGAAGCTTGGAAGGAAGCTTGAGGAAATCCGAAAATGGCAAAAGTGAAAAGTGTTTCAAAGAAGGTGAAAGTCAGATTTATAGGCAAATTTGTGCAGGGACCTAGGTGCAAAAAACGGGGTCAAAAACGCAAATTCTCCAAAAATTTGGGGTCATTTCCGAAAATGAGTTCGGAAAGTGGCCCCTACGCGCGACCTTTGAGGTCGGCACGCGCCCCACGCGCCAAATTCAAATTCCTTGCGCCGCCCACGCGCCTGACACATGTCAGGTCCGTCATTATTAAAAGTTGCTTCGATAATCGTGCTCGGCGCTGGAGACGAGGCGACTGCCTCCATCACACGTCATCAAGATCTCAAATTTGATTGTGTTGTCGATGACAATTATCACCATCTAAGAAGACGACCATACTGCTCGCCTTACCATTCTACGAATACGAAGAAAGGCGACCAGGGGGCAAATGTTATACCTAGTCAAAGAAGTCAATCTTTGACAAGTCAATCCTAGTCACCAGCTTACGTGGCGAGGAACAGTCAACAAAGTCGTGCGACGACTAGTCAACAAGACCAAGAAAATGTAATAGAATAGATGTATTTAATATATTTAAGTGCTCGCTCAAAGATGTTGGCGAGCACATGTTTTAGTTAAGCTGCTCGCCCGAATGTGTGGCGAGCACGTGTCTTTCTTAGCAAGAAAAGTCTTAAGTATTGAAGCCTTGGGAGATAGCATGGAGCGTGGCGACCACACTCCTCGACATGGTCCTCCGGCGACCACCGTGGCTCAGCTCCTCGGCATCTCGGCGAGGACGAGCACCAAAGGCGGTTTAGCATTAAATGCGCCATCAAATCACCTTTTCGGGCAGAAGATAGGTCCAATAAGGGCGTGCCACGTGTAAAGGGCGGGCAGCCCCTAGAAACCACTATATAATGCCTAAAAGAGGCTCATTTGTAGACAAGTGACACCATTCCCACAAATCACTCCCAACCCAAAGCAATAAACACTCCCAAGCTTCTAAAGCTTTAGCTTCTCCAAGAAGCTATATCTTGTGTTCTTGTTTGTTCTTCATTAGATCATCAAGATCAACATATAAACACTCCTTAAACACGTAATAAACCCCCGATCATTATACATTTTTGTTTCGTGCTAACAAATAGTCCACATCCGATTCAACCATCAAAAGCACGTACAACAGGATGCATGGAAACAAACGCACTTCTGGAATTTGATCAAACAAGGCCAGTTTATGAGTACACTTGATCTCATCATGTATCTCAAAAACTCTGTGAATCTGAGTGAGTTAGAATTTTTTTTTATGATTGCATGGGGGATTTGGAAGGAGAGATGTTGAATTGTTCATAGCTCAGACAAGCCTAGATTGAGGGTTAAAGAACACATTGGAAACCAAATGGTGGAATATCTGAAATCATTTCAGGTCATCACAAAGAGCAGATTGAAAAGCGATAGAAATAGGAGAAGGGAGGATGATATGGACAATTGCGTGGATCAATCAAGGCTTTTCTTTGCAGAGGTAGATGGTGCTTTTAACGTTGATAAACAAAGATTTGGTGTGGGCGGAGTTCTGCTTGATAGAGAGGGTGCAAGAATTGCTTCGTTTTCGAAAAAGATCCCGCCCCAGCGAAGCCCGTTAGGGTCCGAACTCATGGCAATTGAATTGGTTATGAACTTGGCATTTGAAAAAGGAGTGCAGAGTATTTTGATCAGGTCGGACTCAATGCAAGCAGTAGCCTTGTGTGGTAAAGAAAACGATGATAATATTAGAGGCCCGGAAAGTTTGATTGCTCGGAGAATTAATAAGGGTATAGAAAAATTTGTAGTGTGCAAATTTTTACATATAAGCCGGGAAAGAAACAAGCAAGCTCACATATTGGCACAACAAGCGGTCGGTACTACCAATTCTCGTGACAGAGTTGGAGATACGAGATTTTGAAATCTAGTTTTCATCTTTTGAGCTTCATGTACTAGGTTTCTCATTTTGTCAAAAAAAAAAGACATTCATAGCTTACTAATGGACAAAGACGATGGATGACAAGGCATTTACCCAGTACGAGACCGTTATTCTTGAAGGACATAATTATTTCAAGATACCTTATGATAAATCGCCACCTGTCACTGCACATAACAAATTTTGAGAATGGAATGAAGAATTCAGAATTAGACATGAATGCATGTACTATTTGCATGTAGGCCCTTGAACAATTTAAATGTTCAAATTTATGGATAAGTTTGCTATCTCCACCAACGGATAGTTTGCTTCATCTATAAATAGACCATATCTTGAAACATTTCAAGATTACGGGACATACAAGCCATACGCATTCTAGCAATATTCTAGCATTCAAAAGCATTCAAAACACTCAGAGATTAAAACTATTAAGCATTTTTGTTTGTGAGTGTTATCTTTAGTCCCCACTAGGCAAGCTTATAGATTATTATCCTAAGCCTAGAAAGTGATATCCTAGCCTTTACATTCGTTCTTAAATTGTAAAGGGTATCACACTAAGTTGGAACAAGAACAAAACCCTACTTTCATCTTGAGAGATAGTTTGAGAGTATTGTTGAGTTCGTAGAAGTTAAGTAAAATCAGAAAACATCTCGAAAAGCAAATCAAATCTTCCATCTGCCCATCCAACTATTTATTTTTCCTGGAAAAATCAGGGAAAGAGAAAGCTTTCCCACAAACAGAGCAAATCAAGTTTTCTGTAATTATTACTTATTTTCTCAGCAAAAAATAAATTAATTTCATACCTTATATATTAGAAAATTCACTTGTATATAATGACAAGTTCTTAGCAATTTTTTTTTTCAATTTACTAACATAATTTATAATTTAGCAGTAACATGATAAAAAAAATTGGGAAATTCTCAATGCACACGGTGCACCAGCACTCTGTTTTAACCGGGTTTTTTTTTCTTTCCCTTTCTTATCTCCCTTTCATCTTCTCAGATTCATTCTAGCCGACTCTAGAACTCCTCTGCCGACTAAATCGGCGTTCGCTTCCGCCGCCGTGTACCTTTTCGACGAATTTCACGATCCTCGCTCACGACGTGTGGCACACGCTCACGCTGGGCCTCGGGAAGAAGAAATTGAAGCTAGTGGTGTTCGTTTTCGAGTTGAAGAGTGTGAAGGCGGTGGTGGCTGTGATCTCCGAAGATTTTCATGGACGAACAAGAACCAGTGGTTGTAACTGTTCCATGCATACTGACAGTGGTGGCCCTGAGGGTGGGCCTGAGGGGCGACCGCCCTGGGCCCCGAATTTTTAGGGGCCTACTTTTTATATATATTATAATTAATATTTTTTAAAAGGCATACTGATCGATTTTTTTTCGTTTTGCCAGGGATGATGGTGGCTTTTGTTTTCCATTCCTCTAGACTTTTGTGAAAAAAAGGCATACTGATCGATTTTTTTTCGTTTTGCCAGGGATGATTGTGGCTTTTGTTTTCCATTCCTCTAGACTTTTGTTTTCCAGTCGAGAGAACGGTTGACAGAAAGAAAAAAAGGGGTTCATTTTCTTTTCTTTTTTCTTTTGAATTTATTGAAGGGTGTTTTATGAAATTATGGAAATCAATTAATCAATGGATTACAATAGTTCTAGTTTTTTCTTCGAAAAAAAGTAGTTACAAGTGTATATATTTTTTTTATTAAAAGTGGTAATTATTATTATTGAAAAGTGGTAATTTTATTACTGAAAAATGTTGAGTAATAACTATTTATTATTGAAAAGTGGTAATTTTATTACTGAAAAGTGATAACTATTATTATTGTGGTAACAATTAAAAAACAAATTGGCTTGTTTATGGAAGCACAAAACAATATTTATTATTGTGGTAACAATTAAAAAACAAATTGGCTTTTTTATGGAAGCACAAAACAATATTTAAAAATGTGTTTCACATATGCCGGAACTCATCATCGACTATTCAAATCATACACACGTTTTGCAACTAAATATAATATTAAATATAATATTATTCATGAGGTGTCTAATATGGATAAAATTTTGTCAGTTGTAAATGAATCGAATAATTTTGCTCGATTCGATATTCGTATTCGATTTTTGATATTCGTATTCGAAATTTTATGATTCGAATTCGAATACAAATATTTTTTTTGATTCGATTAATAAACGAATACAAATACAAAATCATGATATTCGATTCGATATTCGTAAGTATTCGATTATATATATTAAGTTAAAAATATATTATATTTATTTATTTATTTAATAACTAGTACCCCATAAATAACTAAAAACGAGTAATATTATAGTAAAAATAAAAATAAAGTATATTCATTACAATTCAAGTCCACAAAAGTCAAAACCCTAATTACCCTTTTTCCCTCATTTGAGTTTTTTTCCTTTCTGCCTTGATACCCGCCGCCCCCTCTCTCATTTCTCTCTATTTTTGCCGCACGCATCCGATCTCCCACCGGCACGGCGGCATCCACGGCCAGCCGGCACAAGTAATAGAGGCAGTCGACACAGAGGCAGTCGGCACAAGTAATGCGCAGTCGGTAGTCTGTAGTCGACACAGGTATTTAGTCAAAAAAAATTGCAGATTAGTGCAGTCGACCACCGTGATTCCCCCATGTATTTAGTTTAGTTGATTTTTTGTTGCAGATTAGCTATTGTTTTGACAATTTCTGTTTTTGCAGATTAGTTTTAGTTCTTGTTCCTTTTCAGATTAGTTTTAGTTGTTCTTGTATTTACGGCTTTTGAATACTAATGTGATTTGAATATAAATTTTTACACACTAGTTGGTGTAATTTTTTTATAGATTAATTAGTTTTACAAATTTTACAGATTCTTTGTTTATTGAGTGTGATTTAGGTCCTGTCAAAAAAAGAAGAGTGATTTAGGTCCTGTCAAAAAAAGAAGAGTGATTTAGGTTGTTCAGAATATGGTGGAAGATTGAAGACTAGTTTTTATTATTTATGTTAAACTTTTGTATTTGTCGCTTGTAAACATTTACGGAGTATTATTTAATGTTTTATTAGTTTAATATATATATTGATTATTTTTATAAAATTTCGAATCGAATAGTCTCGAATCGAATCAAATATTTCGAATCGAATACTCAAAATATTATTTATAATATGTTTTAAACAAATCGAATACTCGAATCGAATCGAATAGTATCGTATAACCACTCGAATCGAATACCGAATCAAAATTATTATTCGAAAAATAAACGAATACGAATACGAATATTCGAATACTTTCACGAATCGAATCGAATACAGTGGTATTCGCTTCGATTCGATTCGTTTACAACCCTATCCATCACCACTATTTGTTTGTGTTAGTAAATTTAAAAAAAAAAAAATCATGGATAAAAACTTGTCCATTATATACAAGTGAATTTCCTAATGTATGATATATCAAATCTTTCTAAAATATTTTATGAAAAACGGTTTAACATGTGACATTCAATATTGGAAATTAAAGTATGAAATTAATTTATTTTTTGTTGAGAAAATAAGTAATAATGGCATAAAACTTGGTTAAGTGAGAGATTACATATTAAAAAATTAAAATATATTTTAATGAAATATTTTAATGAATAAGATTTGTTTTAAATTATCTTTTAAAATATATTAATAAGAATTTTGTGAATGATGACGCGGAGTGACACCTGGTTCCATAAAAAACACGAAGGTTAGTTCTATATCACTACCATATATATATATATATAGTCCATTTTTAGCAAGTACCTGTGTCTGTGTTTTTTCGTCCATTTCAATTTACTAAGGGAGTGTTTGCAAATTCTATAAACAGTTTAAAATCACTTCTTAAAAGTAAAAGTTGTGAGAGGGCAGCTTTAAAAAAAAGTGATTCTGGAAGCAATTTGTAGAGTTTGAAGACACCCCTAATTCTGAAAAAATATTTTTATACCCTTGCACGCGTTGTACATTAATTTTAATACTGCTCATTCCATTTTTCAAGAAGGCTTTTCACTGAAGCTAACTCTTCAAATTCTAGCTCTTATTTTCTTTTGGACACCCAAGCACACCCAATAGCTTCTTCTCTCCCATTTTCAATTTCTTCTCTCATTCTCCGCCGTTGGGCCAACCGCGCCGCCTGTTCGTCGCCGTGCACGCCCTCCTGCTGCCCGTACGTCGCTATGAACGCACACCACCTGTATCCGCTCTACCGCCGTGGCGTGCCCTCATCTGCAACCACGAACGTTGCAGCGCCGCCTCTCCCAAGACCCGTTCTTCGCGCCGCGCCGCCTCCCCCGATACACCGTTGGTTCGCACCACCTCTTCCTCCAATCCACGTCGCCTCTCCTCCCGCTAGGTAAAGATAATTTTCAATTTCAACTTTTTTCATCTTATTAAGATTTTGTGTTGTGACCTAATTAACAACTACCTTCTCTTTAATCTTTAATTTATCTTACGCATATCCGTTTTGCATCTCTCGAAATTAAAATCGGAAAAAATCAAGATCTATATTCTTTACACCATTTTTTTCGAATTTTTGTTTTTATTCGATTTTTTTTGCCGAAATGTATATTATTTCGAAATTTGTATTTATTTCGATTTTATTTCGAAATTTAGGATTTTTTTCAATTTTTTTTTGTCTAAATTTGTTATTTTTTTCAGTCCAGGTGAGGGATTATCGAGTTTCAAATTCTATGTCAACGTGTCTCCTTCAAATAATACGTGTTGCAATGTTGAATCTGGTGCTCATTTACGTGTATAAAAAAAAGTTTTATGTTTTTCAAAAAAGAAAAAAAAAAGAATCAACAAGAAATGTTCTATTCGAGTGCATCTTCACATATAAGTTGTGGATGAGGTGTTTCAATTGGATGGGCATGGAGATAGTTCTAAACTCAACTCCTGCTTCAAATTTACTACAATGTAGTAGTATCTTGAATGGGAAAAAGAGAACTGGTACTGATTGGAATGTGGGAGTGTGTTATTTGGTTGATATAGAAAACAAGGAACACACATATCTTTCAAAATGAACAGGTATGTCTTGAGAATCTGTTTACATAATTGAAATCAAGGCTGTGGAGTTGGATAAGAGCAAGAGGTTTAAGGAATCACAGTTGCTGTTATGAGGAATGGCGCCTGAATCCATTAAAGGCTATAGAAGAATATGAGTACTTGAGGCTAGAGTAATTAATCAAGGCTATAGAAGAATTGTGGTTAGGATTAAAGAATACCACAATAAATCAGCAAATGATAACAATGAAATCTGAGTTGTCTTCCTTAGATTAAGACATGTAGTTTTTTCCTATGATCTTTATTTTGATTTTTCATGATTGATGCTAAGTGATTAAGAATAAATGGTGTTAGGATTGATTTTGTTCTGTAATTATCTAATAGTCTATTATACTTTTTCCCACTTGAGAATATTCAAATATTTTATATGGTATCTTAATATATTGGTTTGAAAGTGTGCGTGTTAAATAAAATAAGATTGATGTTACACTAAATGTTAGAACACTCAATGCAACACTGACTTGATTACAGAATATCATAATACGAATAGCGGAAGACTTAAAAGAATGAAAACACAAAGACACAAAAATAACTTTTTACATAGATTTTAATTTAAAATCTATGTGTATGTGAATACAAATGGTGTGTGAACAAATATTCACAACGGAAATAAGACTCGATAATTAATCTAGTCTAAAGAGGGCTTAAGTGTAAAAATTACACTACCAAAAACTAATCTAACTCTATGATCTATCAAAGAAGTATAGAAAATTTTATGTTGTACAGGAAGTTTGCATTCTTCGGCACAACGACAGTTATGACATGAACATGCCAATGACAATTAATTCCTATCAGGATGAACGCTAGTTTAGTAATTAAAGAATGGCACTTTGTTGGTTGGATGATGAACACGGTTCTGCAGTATTTATAGGCGTGAATATGGAGCCTAGAACCTTCATCGTTCTGGACGTTTTTCAACGCAACTGCATGATCTACATAATTTTGCAACCTTCTTGAACCTTCCAGTCTGGAACCGTGTAGAATATTCTAGATTTTCAACATGCAATGTTACAACATCCAAAGCAACATTAGCTAGAAAACATAATTTAGACTTAGGAAAAATAAGAAAGGTCGAATTAAGATGTTGCAGTCTTGTGTGATAACATCACCAAGTCTTCAACATCAACATGGTTGATTTCCTTTATTGTAACAACTCATTAGGTTTCTTGCGTTGCATAATTTATGGTTGTGGACTGAGAACATCGCTCAATTATTTTACTCTTTAGTCAAACTTTCATGAGAAATTTCTAATTCTGAATGTGAAGTTGCTTTTGAAAATTATGGCGGGCTTAGGGTTTAGTGATACAATAAACTGGGTTTATATTCTGAAAGCCGATTCATATTTTGTTTGATTTTCTTTTACATAGAATTATTTGAATTTTCAAATCAGTTTTCTATTTTGGTTTGAAGGCGCTTTCAAACACAGGGTTCCGTGTTTAATTGCAATGTTTTGGATTCCCACACAAAAGTCAAGTATTCAAGCAAAAAGTAATTTGGATTTGGGGTATTCTACGCTTAATTTGTAAAGGCTTTGGGGTAGATAATGAAGTTCATTGGAGCCATTTTGGGTTATCAGAAATTGTCGCTTGGTTCTTGGTTTATTAGTCTTGAAGTTGAGCACATCGATGAACACAAATATGTGATGTGGTACTCCATCATGTATAGTTTTCTATGATTTTTTTGCCCGATTTTTTGGTTTTTTAGAACTCCCCTAAAAGCTATATTTAACTGTTGAGTATATGATAGTTCAATTTATTTTCTTTGGTATTATTTGATGTTCTGTAACAAAAATGGATGCAATCTGATGTTTCACCCAGTTATTAGTTTTTATGATTGACATAATCTTTATATAGTCTTGATTGAAGTACCAATAATAATGTAGTTACTGGAAGTCAAATGAACCATATTTCTTGCGATGACCTACTCGTAGAGGTCACCTAAATATTTCTCTACACTATCCCATACAACAGGTACTGTTCACTCTTTCCTTTTCCTCTTTTTGTATGATATATGATACTTCTACTACTCTATGAACTTCTTTTGGTGACTACAAAGTACTTATATATTCAATTCTTTAATGCATGGAGGAAAGATATATATAGGAATTGGCATGCACATGTCTACTAGAATAGAGAGAACCCATGTGAATGTATTTCTCTCAGGGGAGCTTCCTTGATCCCAGAGGCAATAGTGGTTGTAAATATAAATAAACTCCAAAATCTCTTTATGACTTATATTCTATACTTTTTATGTAATACAGTGAATTCTTCTATATAGTTACTAATATACTTGAAGAGGTCACACTATTTTATATTGATTTATGTGCTGTCTCCCTAAAACAAAATAATAAGAAATGGAAACACAATAATAAAAATGTTGTTGTAGTCCAAATTAGGTGCATGTAAGATTTGGAATCTTGGTATTTGGAACCTGAAGGTCTTTTTTCTTTCCTGAGTGCTTTGTGGGTATTTGCTTTTGTGTTACTCCATATAAGAAGCTTTCCACTTCTACTTATTGGCATTTGGTCTTCATCGTATTGAAGTGGTGATTTTTATCTATATATAAGCATTTTTATCCCTTCCCTCTACTGCGCACATAATGTTTAGATCTCTCTATCCGTCTCTCTCTCTCTCAACTCAATTTGTTTATATGGTTGGCCTTTCTTCTAATTTTGAGTTTTGTGGTCCATTTTTCATGTAGTTATTTACCTCTAACTTGTGTCCAAGTTTTTGCAATTAGGCTGCATACTGTAATCTTTTTGATGAAATTAAGCTATCTATTGTACTTCGAGACTTTTGTTTCAGCACATCAGTACTCCATTAGGAAGTATTTCACATCTCCGGTCAAACTTTCTGAAAGTGTGCGTGGGGTAGTATCTAGTGTTTAAGTAAAAAACAGAACAATGTTACACTGAATGTTGAGGCAAATAGTGTAGCGTTAACTCTAACAGAATACAAAGAAGTAAACACAGTACACAGCGGAAGTCTAAAATACTAAAACACAATAAGAACACAATGGAATAATTTTTAACATAGATTTTATTAATAACAAAACCTATGCTAAGCCTTACAGTGAAAACAATAACTTAGTTCCTAAGTTACGAAAATGTCATGTGAAATGTATCAACAATTACTTCAACATTCCACAAACCGAAACTACAATCGAGGCAGGTGCCTGAATCCGCAAATAGACTTAAGTGTAAAAACACTGTCTAAAGAACTAATCTGATCTATGATTCACTCTCAATTGATACAAGACTAGAACTAAATACACGGGAATGTATGGTATCCCTCGGTGTACATTAAATGATACAACTACTGACCCTAACTCCTAACTAGGGATGTACGCTCAGAATAGGTGTTACTCGAATAGTGCATATTTTGAAATGAAAGACTCCAGCGGTATTTATAGAGAAATAGCCAAGTTCTAGATCCTTCCAATTGAGATCCTATTTTTTAGTACCTCAACTTCCATGATCTTTCTAGATCCTTCTTCCATCTTCCAGGTCGTTCTAAACTGCTCCAGACTCTTCTATCACGTTCTCCAACATTTTAGAATCTTCCAGGTTCCAAACTCTTGTAGAAGCTTCTAGAATCGTACCTGAATGTGAGAGCATTTAGTCCAACATTTCAGAAAGGACTTAGAATAAATCAAGGAAGGTCAAATTAAGATGTTGTTGATAATGTTAAAGCATTTAAGAGTTAAAAACATCTACAATCTCCCCCAATTTGACCTTTCGACTACAACACACCTGATGCACATATATTTCTATACATACTCAGTATTTAGGTGAGGTTAACATCAAGTCTAAATACTAGTCAAGACAATACCTGTTGTAATCGTTGGATCAAATCAAAAAGAGATCAAGAATAATTTTACTAAGATTCGTGCCATAAGATCAAGGTAATCTTATTCAAAACCAAAACAAGTATAAACAATACACTTGTTTACAAAACATATAACTTTTACAAAAATCAAAGATTAGATCAGAGCATAATATACGAATATGTACTAGATCAATCTAAGACTTAAGTAAGACTCAACGAAATCAGAGCAAAAAAATAAACAGAGAAAAGAAAAAAAATATAACAAACAAAACAGAGCAAAAACAATAAAAAAAACTCAACATGATTAACTAAGAGTTAATCCATATGCAGTAGGCAATTAAAATTTTATTCTTTAAAGCAAACATTTTAAGCCTTTTAAAGCAGTAAGCAAATTAAGAATACATTTTAATGCAAACAGTTTTAAGCATGTAGGACATAGATCAGAGTTAGAAAACAAACAAAACAAAAAAATTAAACAAGACATATTCATCATGCAGTAAACATTTAATGATAAGAAAACAATTTAAGCAATAAGCAATAATCAAATATCATTAATGCAAACTAATTTAAGCAAGATAAATATAAATATTCTATCAACTAGAAATAATAAAGATTATATCAGAATAAACAGAATTTAACTTAAACATAACAGAATAACAAAAACAAAAGTAGGACTGAAAATGGCATGAATTGTTATAACAATAGCAGCAGCATCAAGGTCCTGCACATGTGCCATTTGTACTTCAGTACTCCCCCTGTCTTGCAGCATCTGTTCTAGATATCACCATAGAGGATTTTCATATCCTCATCGTCTTCAGTAGCATCTGCAAACTTGTCTTCATCAGCCTCTGGTTCTTCAATAAAACAAGTTGAAGCAAAGAGTGCAACAACATTGTTAGCAGCAGCAGTTCCTCCATTCTCTGCAGCATCAGCACCAGGTACACCTCCAGCTTCAGGATTCAGCTCTTCAATAACAACTCCAGGAGCTCTAGCTGAAGTGGAAGGTGGTACTCCCCCTGTTGTAGTGGAAAGTAGCCTGGTCCACTTATCTTTGATGAATTGGAGCTCATCAATCTGGTCCTGTAAGTGTTGTTACTGCAATAATATAAAAGATATGGGAACAAAGAATGTGGTATCAGAATTACCACCAAGGTTCTCAGCATTTGGTGCAGCATTAGGTGCAGATGTGTTCTGTTAAGGTCTTGCTGGTGTAGGTTGAGGTTGAGGTTGAGCAGGAGCTGGTCTTTGAGAAGAACTTCCAAGATTGTGCAAGGGAAGATCTTTCACTCTTTCACCAATGAGCAAAGCAGGTGAAATGGTGTATAAATGAACCTTTCCTCTAAGAACTTCAGTCTTCTTAGGAGTAAAACCATGCATCTTCAGATATGAACATATAAGTACAGGGTATGGAAGGTTGCCTTTATCATAAATGTCACCACTAAACTTCATCATGTGGTGGAAAATAGTCAATCCCAAATTAAACTTCTTCAAAACCACTATCCTATAAAGCAAGATTGCTTGATCCTTTGTGACTTTGGTTGAGTTGGTAGAGGGTATCCAGTTATAAACAATCAATTTATGCAATACAGAATAAAGAGATGTAAGGTCCTTAGCCAACATTTCATTTTTCCACATAGTTAACAATCCTCCAGTCATAGAAGCAGTAACAACATCCAAATCAGGTTCATCATCATCAAGTACTGGTTCTATTCATAAGAAATCATTAATCAACTCTGGGGTAAATGGAACTGTACTCCCCCTAAATTGTACATTCTCATACCAACGGGAACTCCTCCTACCATTACTCTTCCTTAAACAAGCATAGAATTCATACACCCAATCAGAAACAAAAGTATCACACAAAGTCAGAGCTTTCATCAACTTTCTATCCTCTAAGAATTGAATCAAATTCTTACTCTCAAAATCAGAAACATGAATTCTCCTTTCCATCAACAGTTTTCTCCTAGACAACTTAGTAATTTTATCCACTAAACCATCAATATCAGAATCATTAGGTTCAGAATTACCTTCAACAGAATCTACTCCCTCAGAGCTTGATTCTTTGTCTTTCTTAGAGCTGGATTCAGCATCCTTTTCAGAGCTTTCCTCTGATCCTTCACTGCTAGAATCACCTCCATCATCAGGTTCTGGTGCTAGAGCACTTGATTTAGCATGTGTAGCAGCATTCTTCTTCAGAGCTTGCTGAACTTCCCTGAGGCAGACATCCATTTCAGAATCAGAATCAGCTTCTGGTTCTGCAGGCATAGTTCGAACAACATCAATCTTTGCCTTTCATTTCTTGGTTGGGTTCTCAAGCACCACCTGTTCTTCATCGGATTCAGAAAATACCTGAATCGGTTCAGCAACATCACCACCTAACTTCTTCTTCCTCAAAGAGTCTGAGTAATCAACTCGAGTGAAAACTCAGTTTGATCGTCTCCTTGGAACTGGGCTCCTCTTTCTTTTCCCCTTTTCAGCATTCCTCTTGAAGGGAATCGGTTCAGAGTTCGATTTTGAGACATTAGAGTCGGATTTTTCGGGTGCTTCAGCATCCTCCATCTGAGCGTCCTCACTTTCGGATGTCTCCGCATTCGACGGCTCCTTTGACTCAGCAACAGGGGATTCTTCAATCTCCTTCTCGTTCTTCCCCATAGAGGCAGCAGTCGGGGCCTCTGTTTCAACATTAGGGCTCGCGATTTGGGGCTTTTGAGCTGTGGATGAAGAAGGTGCAATAGTGATAACTTCTTGGGTGCGCAAGTAGTGCGAGATATCTATGGACATATCTCCAATCGTGAGGATGGGTGAGTTTGCAGACCTCATCGATTGAAAAAAATTCTCAACCGCCTGGTTCAGTTCGGAGAGTGGAGCTCCAAGTGGGATGTGGATTGTTGTGGGAGTAGCTGGAATGGGTGTGACGGTTTCGGCAGTTGGGGGTGAGTTCTCGTGTGAAGCGGCCATGGAAGCTAGTGTATTGAGGTTCGAGAGAGATGGAGATGACGATTGTGAGTTTGAAATTGGAGAGTTTGGTTTCTGTGAGTTGGTTTTCTTGTTTCCTGCCATTTAAACTCAAGAATTAAAAAAGAATCACACAAGAATCGAGACAAACAATTAGCTTATAAATAATCTGCAAAAACAATACTCAACTTACTCAATTAAATACGAAGCTTAGAAAATCACAAAATGAGAGTATTTATATAGAGAGAGCTAGTAGTTGGAATACTGTACGTGGGATTAAGGCTTGACTTAAAGAAAATTCTAGACTAAATCGATAATGCTCCACAAATTCAGCCACAAGTAAAATCATGGGTGAGTTAGTGGGGTAAAATTCTAATTAATAAATTAATTAAATTAAGAATATTCTAGAATTAATTAAAATTAAAATGCGTATAATCTGAAATAATAAAAGAACGTGGTTAGTATAATTATAAATAAATAAAATAAATTCCCACAATTAATTAAATAATTACAACTTATAAAAATATAATTGAATCATGTAATGTTGTGCTCAAGGATTTGACATACACCTCAACATTGGTTTTTCACAGGTTTTACCTATCCAATGTAGCCAATTTTTCATCATTTTTTTCTTTTCTTTTCATTTCATTTCTTCTTTTTGTGCTACAGCATCTAATTCGTATTGATTCATTGTTCCTGTAGAGTACATCGTAGTAGCGAACTCCGTGCCCCATACTTACTTAATGGATTACGAACCTCTTGATGTTTTTACCAAAATTCACCTTTTGAAAAGAAGGCATCGTAGTAGTGAACTCCGTGCTCCATAGTTACTCAGTGAATTGGTACATCTTTTAGTATGCTGTAACATTCTCAATTTTTTCAAGCTTTTGAGAGGTGTAGTACATGCCTATTTTTGCACAAACAAATTTCAGATTCAAGAATATTTTACAAAGGAATTATTCAACGAAAATAAGAAATAAATCAAATCTATAATAACTATACCACCTTAGGCTGTTGTCCCAAATGCTACCGCATTTGTGACAACATCCTCTCAAGAATTATTCAGATATTACACATACCAAGAGATTTCCTCAAAAATGAGAATCTCTCAAGGTCAAGAGCCTTAGTAAAAATATCAGCATTTTGATTTTCAGTAGGCACATATTCAAACTTAACTATGTTCTTCTCCACTAAATCTCTCATAAAATGATGTCTAATGCTAATGTGCTTAGTGAGTGAGTGTTGTACCGGATTCTTAGATATGTTTATAGAACTTGTGTTATTACATAAAATTGTGAGGATATTATTTTCAATTCCATAGTCATGAAACATCTTACTCAACCACAATAGCTGTGTGCAACAACTTCCTGCAGCTATGTATTCAGACTCGGCAGTGGATTGAGAAACACAATTTTGTTTCTTGCTATGCCAAGACACAAGATTGTTTCCCATGTAGAAACATTCTCCACTCGTACTTTTTCTGTCATCTATATCTCCAGCCCAATCCGCATCACTGTATCCAATCAATGTGTTGTTGGTGTCCTTAGTGTACCATATACCTAGTTCACGTGTACCTGAAACATACTTGATAATCCTTTTCACTGCATTCAGATGAGATTCCTTTGGATTAGCTTGGTACCTAGCACAAACACACACACTATACATAATGTCAGGTCTACTAGAGGTTAGATAAAGTAAACTACCTATCATGGATCTATACAATGTTGGATCAACATCCTTTCCACCATTATCTTTGCATAGTTTCAAAGTAGATCCCATAGGTATTCTCATTACGTTTGAGCTTTCAAGACCAAACCGTTTGACAAAGTTTTTAGCATACTTACCTTGAGAGAAGAAAATACCATCCTTACATTGCTTGATTTGAAGACCTAAAAAATAATTCAAGTCTCCAACCATACTCATCTCAAATGTTGTTGTCATTGCTTCAACAAATTTATTCAGCATTTTATCATAGGTTGAACCAAACACAATATCATCAACATATATTTGAGCAATAAGTAAATCTTCTCTAGTGTGCTTAATAAACAAAGTCCTATCGACTTCTCCTCTAATAAAAACATATTCCAAAAGAAAGTCTGTAAGCCTACCATACCATGCTCTAGGAGCTTGTTTTAGACCATACAATGCTTTCTTTAGTTTGTACACATGATCCGGGTATTGTGGATCTTCAAAACCTTTAGGTTGTTCTACATATGATTCTTCATTCAATATGCCATTTAGAAATGCAGCTTTTACATCCATTTGATGAAGTTTAATGTCAATAAAACATGCAATTGCTAGCAATAATCTAATAGATTCTATCCTAGCAACAGGTGCAAAAGTTTCATCAAAATCAACACCTTCAATTTGGGTGTAACCTTGTGCACCTAACCTAGCTTTGTTCCTAACAATGTTTCCAGACTCATCAGTTTTATTCTTATAAATCCACTTTGTTCCAATGACATTAGTATGACTAGATCTTGGAACAAGTGTCCAAACTTCATTTCTTTCAAACTGATTAAGTTCCTCATGCATAACATTTATCCAATATTCATCAGTTAATGCTTCATTCACACTTTTAGGTTCAATTTCAGAATAGTAACACTCTGCATTCACAACATTGCAAATAGAAGACATGCATATTGTTCTTACCACATCTACCTTATTCGATCTTATTCTTCCTCTTGTTTGCACTCCAACTGTAGCATCGCCTATGATCTGGTCAGAAGGGTGACTTTTTCCTATTCTTGAAGAAGGATTCGTTTTGGGAACATACTGATCATTCTATGAGATTACAACTGACGGATCTGTAGATGTTGCTCCAGATGTGTTAACATTTGGTGCAGCATTTTCAGGTTTCAGTGCATTCTCAGAATGTCAGTGACTTGTGATACATCTTCTTCATCTTTATCATCTGTAAGACCTTTATCATCATCAAACACAACATTAACAGATTCTTGAACAGTGTTAGTCCTAAGGTTATAAACTCTATAAGCTTTACTATTTCTAGAATAGCCTAAAAAGAAACCTTTATTACTTTTAGAATCAAACTTGTGAAGTTGATCCCTATCATTCAAAATATAACACACACAACCAAATACATGAAAATATTTCACACTTGGTTTCTAACATTCAGAATCTCATAAGGTGTTTGATTAGTGCCAGATCGAATATAAACTCTATTAATAATATGACATGTTGTATTCAATGTTTCAGCCCAAAATCTTTTAGAAAGACTTTTAGATAAAATCATGACTCTTGCCATTTCTTGTAAAGTTCTATTCTTTCTTTCAACAATTTCATTCTGTTGTGGAGTTTTAGGAGATGAATATTCTTGCAAGATACCTTTCTTATCACAGAAATCATTAAACATGTTATTCTCAAATTCCCTACCATGATCAGTTCTAATACGACTAACTTTCAAGTTATACACATTTTTGAACCTTTTATAGAGAACTTTAAAAGCAGCAAATGTTTCAGATTTATCTCTTAAAAACTCAATACAAGTATATCTAGAAAAATCATCTACCACAACTAAGGAATATCTTTTACCTCCAATGCTTTCAGTTTCCATAGGACCCATCAAATCCATGTGCAACAATTCAAAGCATCAGTGTGTAGAACAATGTGACATCACTTTGTGTGGCATTCTTACCTGCTTACCTTTTTGGCATGATCCACATACAGTGGTTTTCTGGAAATTCAGTCTTGGTAATCCTTTAGCTCCATCTGATTTGATTAGTTTCTTCATCGCCCTGTAATTTGCATGTCCTAATCTTTGGTGCCATAAGACATTCTCATCATGTTTTGACAAATTACAAACATTAGTTCCAATAAGATAACAGTTATCTGCAGACCTAGTACCAATCATTAAACAATCATCATCTTCATTAAGAACATAGCAAGACTCTTTGTCAAATTTTACATGCAAATTATCATCACAAAGTTGACTAATACTAATCAGATTAACAAGTAAGCCATCAACATGCAAAATGTTTTTAAGCTTAGGAAAACCTTCAACATTCAAAGTTCCTTTTTCTATTATCTTTCCTTTTGATCCACCACCATATGTAACATTACCACCATTCAAGGTCACATAATCAGATAAGTAGTCTATTTGTCTTGTCATATGTCTAGAACAACCACTATCAAAATACCATAGACCAGGTAAACATGCTTTCAAGGATGTGTGAACAACATTACAGGTAACTTTTGGTTTCCATGCAGATTTCATAGAATGTTTCCTAGGATGTGAAGACATTCTGGATAACATAAACTCAGTTTTCATATCTTTAATCATTTGCAAGTAGAAGGGACGAATATGACCATATTTAAGACAATAGTGACAAATATACTTCCTTTTAACCTTGTGAGAATCTGTTTGTGCAGATGTTACATCAGATGTGTTAACATTTGCCTTCACAAATTTCACAGGTTTTCTAAAATTTTCAGAAATAGAAGCAGTTTCACCATCATAACCTAAACCATAATTATTAGATTTACCAGTAGCTATAGCATCATTCACATCAGAAGCACTCTTAGAAAATTTTCTGAAACTTAAAGTAGAGGTGATCAATTTCTCCTTTAGTTTACAAACTTCAAGATCTCTTCTGGTAAGTAAGACTTATAGCTTAGTGATTGTGTCTTTCAGATCCCCATTCTCTTTATTCAAAGAATTCAGAGTGAGTTTCTGAGAGTTCCAATCATCCAATAATTTCTGATATAACTCATCATCAATCCTTTTTCCTGCATCATCAACAAAACCATTAAAACAGTTCAAATGTGGGTGACTCTGTTTTGATGTTACTGTAGATGTGAAGACATCTGGTGCAACATCAGAATCTGTATCATTCAGATCATCATCTAAGGAATCATTATAATCAATTCTGGTAAAATGAGCACTTTCATTTTCATTAAACTCATCAAGATCATCATTATCAGATTCATCACTCAACGTAGCACTAAAATCCAGTTTTTGTTTTAGTCTGGTATTGACACATTCATTTGCATAATGGCCATATCCAGAACATGCATTGCATTGAACTGATTTTCTAAATTCAGGATCATACCTTGGTTTACCTTCACTCTTTGATGGTCTTGGTGTGAATTGACTCTTCCTCTTTTCTGGTTGTGGTGTTGATGTGTTGATTTGGATCTTAGACTGAATGTTTCCTTTAGATTTATGCATAGACTTCTTAAGAAATTTATTAAAATGCTTTGTAAGAAGGGCAATGTTGTCAGGATTGTTAAGGCATTCATCAATCAATTCTTCATCCGAATCAACCTCAGTAATGATAGGCTGAATCTCAGATTTGTTTGATGTCTCTCCTTTAAATACAACAACTTTCTTATCATCTTTAGTTTCATCAATTTGATTAGTGTTTATTTCATAGGTTCTAAGAATACTCACTAATTCATTTTGACTCATCTTATCAGTGTCTTTTGCCTCTTCAATAACATAAATTTTAGCATCAAATCTTTTAGGAACAGACCTTAATATCTTATGAACTACTCTAACATTAGAAATAGGGTCACCAAGAGAATATGATTCATTGATAATCTCACTTAACCTTTCGTTATAGGATGAAATGATTTCATCTTCCCTCATTCGGAGATTTTCAAACTTTGTCCCCAACATTCGAAGCTTTGTCCTTCGAACACTATCAGAACCTTCACAATGCTCTTGTAACCTGTCCCATGCATCTTTAGAAGTAGAACAGTTAGATATAATTTTAAACATAGAGGTATCAACAGAGGTAAAAATAGCATTTAAAGCTTTAGAATTGTATCCTGTTGTTGTTATCTCATCGGTTGTCCAATTAATTTCTTTCTTGAGTTGAATTTCACCATCGGCATCTACTGGATTCTTTGGTGCGTCCCAACCTGTAAGAACAGTCCTCCAAGCACGTTCATCAATTGACTTGATGTACATACGCATCTTAGGCTTCCAATAAGCATAATTTGAACCATCTAAAATGGGTGGCTTAAGTGCAGTGGATATGTGATGTGTTTCCATTGCTAACATAAACTAAAACACACTTTAAGCAAGGATCTAAACCTAGTGTCGTCAGGTATCGGCTCTGATACCAACTGAAAGTGTGCGTGGGGTAGTATCTAGTGTTTAAGTAAAAAACAGAACAATGTTACACTGAATGTTGAGACAAATAGTGTAGCATTAACTCTAACAGAATACAAAGAAGTAAACAAAGTACACAACGGAAGTCTAAAACACTAAAACACAATAAGAACACAAAGGACTAATTTTTAACATAGATTTTATTAATAACAAAACCTATGCTAAGCCTTACGGCGAAAACAATAACTTAGTTCCTAAGTTACGAAAATGTCGTGTGAAATGTCTCAGCAATTACTTCAACATTCCACAAACCGAAACTACAATCGAGGCAGGTGCCTGAATCCGAAAATAGACTTAAGTGTGAAAACATTGTCTAAAGAACTAATCTGATCTATGATTCACTCTCAATCGATACAAGACTAGAACTAAATACACGGGAAGGTATGGTATCCCTCGGTGTACATTAAATGATACAACTACTGACCCTAACTCCTAACCAGGGATGTACGCTCAGAATAGGTGTTACTCGAACAGTGCATACTTTGAAATGAAAAACTCCAGCGGTATTTATAGAGAAATAGCCAAGTTCTAGATCCTTCCATTTGAGATCCTATTTTTAGGACCTCAACTCCCATGATCTTTCTAGATTCTTCTTCCATCTTCCAGGTCGTTCTAAACTGCTCCAGACTCTTCTATCACGTTCTCCAACATTCTGGAATCTTCCAGGTTCCAGACTCTTGTAGAAGCTTCTAGAATCGTACCTGAATGTGAGAGCATTTAGTCCAACATTTAATGTAACATTTCAGAAAGGACTTAGAATAAATCAAGGAAGGTCAAATTAAGATGTTGTTGATAATGTTAAAGCATTTAACAGTTAACAACATCTACACTTTCCAATACGATTGGCTTCTGAGCAATGCTAATTTGAAAATGAACTCCTATTTTATTTATAATTCATTGTTAAGTTTCTTACGATTTCAAATTTATTTTTTGGCATTTGATTTGTAATTACTATTATGAGCCACTTAATACATTACTTGCTTTTTAAATAAGAACGTAGCTTTATCAGTAAGTTATTTTTTATTCTCATTTCTTTTACTTTGAAAATCTCATTTTCAACAGGAAACTATTGTAGTTTTCTACTCAAACTATGGCATGTGCCCTTTTCAACCGAAAGAGGTAATTGAGTTCAGTTTTCATGAATTTAATAATTCATATTTCGAACCGATAGGTTTAGGATCGTATCTTTTTCGACTAATAATGTAAGAGTAGTAACCTTTAAAGTTGTAAATTTAGCTGAAATTCAAGCTAAATTGGGCCAATTAGTCTGATTTGGGTTGAATTGACCTTAATTCACGACTTTAAAAGTTGATGTCCTTACACTGTCAGCCCGAAACATTAGTTCTCATTTTGCCACCGTCTAAATATGGTCCTTAAAAACTATTTTCACCGTTTAAATACATATATTGTTCTACTTTCTAAGTAATAATTGACCGTTCATGTTATATATATATATATATATATATATATATATATATATATATATATATATATTTGTAGAACAAGATTCTCAATTCTCATTATTCATGGCCCTCATCCAGGAATGTCCTAGACAAGAGAGGAGCCTTTAGATTCACATATGCTCGTGTGGAGATCTAAAGGCTCCCTATGTAGAGTACCCTCTTATATTATAGTCCAATTATATAAAATTCTCACTTCTCTTTTTTGTGTGTTCAAGTTTATAATTTCCATTTCTAAAAAAGAAAATATTACAGTACTTATTTCTACTTTATCTCCAACCACATCTTTTACTTTTTACATAAACAATTAATTTTTTTAAAAAATTTATATCCAACTTAATTGTCTCATTAATATGTCATTATCCTTTTAATTTTAAATTATTCTTTTTAAAGAAATAATAATAACTATATGTTGGGATATGAATCCTGTAAATAATGTTCTAGTTGGCGATTGTATGTTTGATGGCCAAAAGCAACTTGAAGTTAATGATATATGTGGTTCTAAGTCATTCTAACTAAGTCATCTTAGTGTGTTACTGATCTGATATATGAACTGTTAGGAACAAAGCTGATAAATGTATTGTATAGACAGCTTATAGTATAGGACTTAGATGTACTCTGCTGTGTATAGTTCAGTTGATGTATAAATAGGTTTTATATATGTGTAAGTTTGTATTCTATTGTATTCAGTATTGTAAAAGTTTAGAACAGTAGATTGGAACCAGATCAGAAGACTAAAGAAGACTAAGGAAGATCAGAAGACTACTCCAGAGTAAGAAGACTATCAAAAGGAGTAAGATGAAGCTCAGAGATACAAGAGAAGTATTTTGAAGAAGCGCAGAACAGTTATTGAGAACCGTGCTGACTGACTAAGAACAGTAAAACTGAGAAGTATAGTTTACTGTGCTGAGTTAGTGGAATTGATGAATAAGTTTGGAAAACTTATTTGAAGCGTAACTGAAGATATATTAGAAGATATGCTGACTTGGAAAATAAGTTAAGTTGGTTACAAAAAGAAGTTACAACTAGAAACGGTTATGAGTTAGTTGAGAGTTAGTTTCACAAACTACTAACTGTCATACTAAAGTCTATAAATACCGTGTGATCTTCTACTTGAAAAGACTGCTACTACTGATCTAAGAGCAATAAAAGAGCAATCAAAGCATTCAAGTATTCAAGAACTCACAGAGTTGAAGGAGATCAAACTGAGAAGAAGCCACCGTACTGAATTGAAGATTCAAAGGCTACATCTTAGAGAAGTTTTACTTTACTATTTTAGTTTGTGATTCGTTGTAAAACAAGTGTGCTAGTTACTTGTGAAATTACTAGTAGATCGAAGATATACCTGGTGGTAAAATCGATAAGATCGCAGTCTTAATCTTGGGACTTTAAGCCACAAGAAACTCAAGAAGAAAGAGTTAATAAAATATCACGACTGGAGTTGTGAGAGTGGATGTAGACATTTGTCGAACCACTATAAATCTTGTGTGTTGATTTACTTACTGTTTAATATTTGTTTAACATACATATTCAAGATCTTAATCGAAGTTGAGTATAAAACTGAAACTGGAAGTACTGATCTGACCTAGTAAGAACAGTACTGTTCAGAACACATTTTCGCATTAAAACTCTGATATTTTGAAAGATTTTGAAAAGTTTATTCACCCCTCCCCTCTAGACTTTTCCTAGCTTAATCAATCTTAACTCAACTTTGGGACCAACAAGTGGTATCAGAGCAGTAGTTCTTTGGACTGCTGTTTCTTGATAACCTTGTAGACTTTGAGGGAAGTCTGTTTGATTCTTGTCACTGATTCTTGATCTTTATCAATACTTGTCTATCTGAATCTACTTGCTATACTACTGATCTTATATGTCTGATCAATCATGGATGAAACTAATGTGAACAAACTTCCTAAGTTTAAAATTGCAGACTATGACTACTGAAAACTGAGGATGGAGGCCATCTTCAGCTCAACTCATGATCTGATGATTTCTGTGGTCAAAGAATGTCCAATCACTACCATGGTGCCCAATACTGCCACACTGGACAAATCAAAAGTTGTTGGTGTTCTTGTTCCTAAACCCAGGTTAGAATTAACTTCGGAAGAAATGAAACAGAACAACCTGGACAGTTTGACTAAGAACTACATTTTACATACCCTTCCCAACGAGTATCTGGGAAAAGTATTAAAATGTAAGACTGCCAAAGAAATGTGGGATCGACTAGCTGTTCTTTGTGAAGGGACATCCCTAATAAAGGAGAGCAAGTTATCCACAGTTGTTCGGAGGTTCGAGTCATTTAAGATGAAGGTTGGTGAAACAATAAACCAGTTAGATACTCGTTTCACACGTATTATGAATGACTTGGAAGTGCTAGGAAAGACATATACCAATACTAACTCTGCTTGTGTTTGAAATGGGAACGGAGGTGGGTTTTGAAAATTGTGAATTGCGATTTGAAAATACCAAAAATTCTCTCAATCACATTTCTTAATGATGCATGGCAAAAATTGAATAACTCACTTCCATTTCTGGGGTGACGACCTTGACCACCAAAATCTTTTAGATGATATCAAACACTACGTGCTAACTTTAAGATCTCAAGAACATTGATCTCAAGAACATTGTGAATAAATGTTCTTGAGATGACTAACCTAATGTGTCAATTGTGCCGATATACTATAATTTTTAAAGAGAAAACATAATTTTAAAATACAGAGATGTAATCTTTTTCACGATAATAATGGTGGTGAAGAATCTGTGATGCTTATCGAAGAACATAGTTACGTTTCTTGATTTTATTTCTTTTGAAGAAGAGCAGGAAGATGGACAGCTTTTCAATTTTGTAAACTGTGAGGCTGTGTAGGATTTTGTGGTTCGAAATACAACAAGAATGTCTGTTTTTTCTCTACTTTTCTGGGCTGTGATAGCATGAACCAGTTTTATAGTGTAAAATTCTGAAATAATAAAAAATTTTATAATGTTTTTGTGTTGTATATCTTTTTGTTTCAAATAACAAGTTTGTTAGAAGAATAACAAAGTTTTTTTTTTCTTCTCTTTCAGAGTCTTATGAGAGAATCTGTTGAAATCTCTGGTTTGGTTTTTAGTAGAGATTTTGAATAATGAAATTTATTTATATTTTTGAAGGAGAATTCAACGAAATCCATAGAGTATTAAAATCTATATATTGTTGAATACCTAAAGATTTCTAAAGACTTTTAAGAATCCGTATTGAATACCTAAATATTTCTAAAGACTTTTAAAAATCCGAATTGAATATCCCAGATTTTAAAAGTCCAAAAAAATCCAACAAAATCTCAATTGAATACACCCCTAAGTTTTAACCGATCCTACCAATGAAGAAAAAAAAATGAAAATCTCTTGAGATTAATTTCCAGATCTCCTGATTACCATCAGAACTAGATCAAGTCAAATTTCATGACTAAAAATATTAAAAAACACTGGGTTCATTCCTACAAATCATCAATTAGAAATCAATTGCAAAAATAAACAACGATCGACGAAAGAATGCAGCTAGAAGAAATTTGATTAAATTAGGACAAAGAGTTAGAGAAATCGGAGAGGTAACCTGAATTTTTGAAGATTGATTAACTAGATTTTCCATCTGGAGTATCTGGATATTCAGATCGATCTATATTCAAATCGATCTATAAATAAATGTACTGATGTTTTTTCTATTGGCGGCAAAGAACTAAATATGGTTGAACGCGAATCCGAATCAATAATATGAATTAAATATTGTCGAACACATCAGCTGACAACTAATATTCCGCCACATATGCTAAACACATATTTGACCCACGGCCACGTATGTGAAACGCGTATTTAGCTGATCTATTGACTTTTTTATTTTATTTAGCTTATCTATTGACTTTTTTATTTCGGTAATGCTGTTTGTACAGATTTTGTGCGTACAGAATCGTTTTTTTTATTTAATTAATGATTTATTAATTACCCAATTACCGTTATACCCTTAATTAGAGATAATGACAAATAATTAATTAATTACTAATTAATGCTGCGCATGCTAATCTCTTTCCTTCTTCCTCGACAATCAACACACGTAATTGACTCTCAACACGCATAATTATTGCAAACCATCATTACATCTAATTTTAAACGTTATCTTTACAGATTTTATTTAAAAATTAATTAAAAATAATTTATACTCAAGAATTAGAGAAACTAACGTTGGAGAGAAAAAGGGGAGATATTGATTGAAATTGATTTGATAGAGATGAGTTGTTTTAATTTTAATTTTAATCTAACAAACACTAATTTAATTTTAATAAACCTTAATCTAACAAATATTTCATTTTAACGTGTAAAATTGGGAATTTTTTAATTCATAAGTGTAAAATATTTCATTTTAACAAAATTATGATTTTTTTAATCCCTAAGTGTAAAATATTTCATTTTAACAACTTGGTGTAAAATTATGATTTTTTTAAGTGTAGAATATTTCATTTTAACAACCTTGATGTAAAATTAGGAATTTTTTAATCCCCAAGTGTAAAATATTTAATTTAACAAACTTGGTGTAAAATTAGGATTTTTTTAATCCATAAGTGTAAAATATTTCATTTTCACAAAATTAGTAATTTTTAATCCCTAAGTGTAAAATATTTCATTTTAACAAACTTGGTGTAAAATTATGAATTTTTTTAATTTTTAAGTGTAAAATATTTCATTTTAACAATCTTGGTGTAAAATTATGAATTTTTTAATTCCTAAGTGTAAAATATTTCATTTTAACAACTTTGTGTAAAATTATGAATTTTTCAATCCCTAATTATAAAATATTTCATTTTAACAACATTGATGTAAAATTAGAATTTGTTTAATCCCTAAGTGTAAAATATTTCATTTTCACAACCTTGGTGTAAAATTAGGAATTTTTTATTCCTAGGTGTAAAATATTTCATTTTAACAAACTTGGTGTAAAATTATGAATTTTTTAATCTTTAAGTATAAAATATTTCATTTTAACAAGGTGTGAAATTATGAATCTTTTAATGCCTAAGTGTAAAATATTTCATTTAACAACCTTCATGTAAAATTAGAATTTTTTCAATCCCTAAGTGTAAAATATTTCATTTTAACAACCTTGGTGTAAAATTATGATTTTTTTAATTCCTAAGTGTAAAATATTTCATTTTAACAACCTTGTGTAAAATTATGAATTTTTTAATTTCTAAGTGTAAAATATTTCATTTTAACAATTTTGGTGTAAAATTAGAAAAATTTTAATTCCTAAAGGTAAAATATTTCATTTTAACAATCTTGGTGTAAAACTATGAATTTTTTAATCCCTAAGTGTAAAATATTTAATTTTAACAACCCTAAACGTCAAACCCTTTACCCTAAACTCCGAACCCTTTTCCCTAAATCGTAAACAATATATGTTGAGAAACGAGTATTCGGGGATAAGTTACCATATTGAATATAAATTCATAATACACATTTGAAATTTGTTTATTAATGAAGTCTAAGTGTACACGTTGAAAGGAGTAGTCGGACCCTTTACCCTAAACCCTAAACCCTAAACTCTAAACTCTGAACCCTTTACCCTAAACTCTAAACCCTGAACCCTAAACACTATATGTTGAGAAACAAATATTTTTTAGTATATTATTTAAAAATAAGTAAAATTCATTTTAAGTAACATAATTTTAAGTAAAATCGATAAATTAATATAAAATATTACATTAGTTATTAAATATGATAAATTGGTAAATAATTTATAAATTTATACATTTGTCGCTCTTAATTATGTATACTCACTTAAATTACGTATGAATGTATATTCACTTAAATTACGTTTAAAATCTTGAATTAATAATATATATATATATATATATAATAGAATTAACCCAAAAATAATGAGAATGGAAGAGGGAAGAAAAATATCGTGTGTTTCTAGATAGAAAACTAATATCTATGTAAAAATATTTTATGTGACTGGATTTGGTAAATACCATAAAATAAGAGAAAGGGAGATAAATTTAATTGAGAAAATTAAGGATTATGCACGCCTAAAATATCTCATATTTGACTTGAATTTTGAGATTTTAATTTCTCTATCAAATAAAATAACAGTGAAAAAATTCAAAAAAATATTGTTCTTGAATATTTATATTTTAAATATTCTTTTATTTATATATATATATATATATATAAGACAATCTATTTTAATAATAATAAAATAATAATAAGTATCGTGTGTATATATATATATCTTATCAAAATCTCCAAAATTATATATATATATATAAATATATTTATTCTATTTTTTTATTAAATAATATCTTATACATTTTATTTTTATAATATATGAGTAGTTTTTGTAGAAAAAAAGAAAGAAAGAAGGAAAAAAGATGGAGTTAAAGGTAACAAAGGGAAGATTTTTTTTAATTAAATACACACATTGAAAGTTGTGTTGTGTAATTATTACTTGCCTTGAAGAAAGAAGAAGAGAGAGAAAAGGGCGTCAGACTTTAATATTTTATTCAAAAATAATAGTTAAGCAATATATTTGAATGAAGGGTATTTTAGTCATTTTAACAAAACTTAAATGAAAAGGGGACCATAATGCCCCTCTCTGTACGTACAGATTCTGTACATTTAGCACCACCCTTTTTATTTTTATGAGTTTTTAAAATTGTTTCGTTTATATATATATATACTAGTCCAAAACCTGCAAAATTTGCGGGATTGTAAATAAATTTATATTATGGAGTTACTCATAATTTAATGGAGAAGTTACAATTAACATTAAGGTAGGGCTGTTGTGTACTCAAGTACACGGTGTACTTGAATGCACTTGCAAACCGATCACATGCGCATAAATAGAATATTACACGCATATTTAAGTAATAGCCGTTACAGCCTAGTGTTGCCAGTGTATCTTAATATTCATAAAATTGCAAGATTAAATAATAAAGTGTGTTAAATAAATAACAATTTTTTTAAAAAAATAGGAACAGTTTATCTAGATTATAAAAGTACAAGTACTAATAACCAAAATGTCAATTTAAAAAGTGGAAGTTAAAAAATAATAAAACGTGTAAAATTAATAATATTTTTTTTAAAAAAAATTTAGAACCAATTTTTCTAGATTATGAAAGTGCAAGTACAAATAACCAAAATGTGTATATTTTCAGTTATAATATCATACACTTTTCAATTATAATAACATACATTTTTCATTAATATATAACTTACATTTTTCATTAGTAGAACATACACTTTTTAGTTATAATTACATACAATTTTCATTAAATAGTTCATACACTTTGCAGTTTTCATTAATATATAACTTATACTTTTCATTAATAGGTCATACACTTTTCAGTTATAATATCATACAATTTTCATTAAAAATAATGTTGCACTTTTCAATATAGTAACATACACTTTTAATTAAAAAACAAAGATACACTTTTTAGTTATAATAACATATACTTTTTCAAAAAAAATAAAACTTTAAAAAAAAAAAAAGTCAAAGTTTGACCGTTGAACGATCAACGGTCAACATTTGACTAGTCAAAGTCTACTCAAGTACACCGTGTACTTGAGTACATACAAGACTTTGGCTTAACATTAACATGATAATACTAAAGCTGAATTTTAGAAAATATTTTGAAATTTGGGAGTGTAGTTATTAGCGCGATTTTCGATGATTTGAGTTTTATGAAATCTTATTTTTAATAATATGAATTATATTAATTGAATGGAAAATTCGAATGTCATTTTAAAGAAAGAGTAGAACGGTACACCTGTCTACCAATTTGTTCTTTTTTGTAACTTACAAAATTTTTGTTTCTATTTGTAATTTATATATGTCTTCATTGATCACTTATTTATATAATAAATCTTATTTCCATTCTTTCATCCACATCATTGAATATTAAATTAAAGTAGCCTATGCTAAAAAATATTTAATTGTTACCTATGTTTCTCCCCCTTACAATACCTAGCTACCTCTTACAATACCTAGCTAGTAGCTACACTTGCATTCCCTCTATCATTATATATAATATGCCCTTCTTCTTCTTATCTTTTTGAATAGTAATTGGATACTCCATCAAAAAGCCCTAGCACACATATATTCAACCCCAAAACAAAAGAGCTTTAATACATGCCTTTCCCTAGTATGCTTACAAGTGATAATCAAGTGGACTGCGGGGACGGCGGGGTTGGTCTTCCAGTTGTGGGGATCAACAACTGCCAAACCAATGGAAGCTTGAGCGTGAGCGCCACGCAACAAGTGACACTTGATCCTTTGTACGTCGGAGAACATGGATGACATGTCATGCTCTTTTTGTTATTCCATTACTTCATCCAACATCAAAACTTTATCTGTTGCAAAATAAAAATGAATTATTTAGATCATTACTTTTTTCACATATATCAAAAATACATTTTTATAAAACGTTTTCACACAAGATTGAATGTACAATACATCGATCTTAATTATTTTATCGGTATGAATATATATAAAATATATAAGTGAAAATATGGAAATTTCCCAATTATTGAAGCTATGCAGCAGGTCTACATAACAGATTTAAGTAACAGGTCCTACAAATGAAGAAAAAAAAAATGAAATCCCTTGAGATTAATTTCCAGTCCTACAAATCATCAATTAGTCCTACAAATCATCAATTAGAAATCAATTGCAAAAATAAACATCAATCGATGAAAGAATGCAGCTAGAAGAAATTTGATTAAATTAGGACAAAGAGTTAGAGAAATCAGAGAGGTAGCATGAATAAATGTATTCTATTATTGAGGGCCAAGAACTAAATATGAACTAAATATGGTTAAACTCGGATTAATAATATGAATTAAATATTGTTGAACACCTGACCACTAATATTCCGCCACATATGCAAAACACGGTCCACTAATATTCGGCCACGTATGTGAAACACGTATTTAGCTGAGTCACACCGAAGATCTATTGACTTTTTTCTTTTTCTGAGTTTTTAAAATTGTTTCGTTAATATATATATATACTAGTCCAAAATCTGTAAAATTTGCGGAGTTGTAAATAAATTTATATTAATTTAATGGAGAAGTTACAATTAACATTAACATTTTGAGTTTTATGAAATCTTATTTTTAATAATATGAATTATATTAATTGAATGGAAAATTCGAAAAGCAAGGTTAGAAATATTAAATTTTTGCCCTTGTAGTGGTAATTTTTTTGACCTTCTAGTAACAATATTTTAGTCATGTAGTAAACCAACTGTTTGCTACCCACAAATTTTCTGGACAACTTGAATTTGGGCTTGTGACCCACGAATTTTTTAAAATTATCTTAATTTGACTTTTGGGCTAAATGGACTTAGGGTTTTAACTTGGTCTAATTGGACTGAAATGTATGTATGAAATATTTCACAATAAGACTAGCCTTTATTTTTTGTAGAATATTTACGAAAAGGGTCATTGATAGAGATATTTTTCAAATTAAAAACAAAAATTCTAATCATTTTCAAAATTGAAGGTAAAGAACCGATTATGCCCTTAGATTTAAATTGAAGACTAATTTTAAATTTTAATTTGCAAGAAAATGAAATATAAGAGACATTTAATTAAACATACAGTACATGTTTTGCAGCATGATCTTTGAGCCCATCTATCCAACTGTAACCCACGCGAATTGTTCCTTTTGCCTATACAAAATATGCTGGAGGAAATTTTAAAAAAGTACGTTTGTTAGACCACAATCAAGAATTACAACACGAGAAGCTTAACGAATCCTGAATCGAATACCTTTGGAAGATACGGGCGTTCCTCATCATCAAAGGCTCTCCTTAATATCCACTTCTCCATACGCCTTTCTTCAGGCTTTATCTGTGATGGATGGATGTCACAAATTATGAAAAATTACTATCTTTGGCTGATTATTAACAAAATGGATATCTACCATTTTCCATTCAGGGTCAATGTTCATTGCAACGTCCAGAAATTCCTTATCAAGAAACGGAATTCGAGCTTCTAAACCCCATGCAGAAGTTGCCTTATTTGCTCGAAGACAATCATATTGATGAAGGGCTTTTAGCTGCAGATATAACATAAGAAGTTTGTGATCATCGAAGTTGTTTCACGTCTTTAGCCTTAGAATATATAAAATTTCGTACTCACGATGGAGCTCTTCCTTGTTCGGTGCCTTGTGAAAGTAAAGATAATAAAACGTGACAGTCGGAGGAATCTTCATTCATCAATCGAGAAAGTAGAGGGCGTGATAATTTCATTCCCTCCCACGGTTTTCAGGAATTAATGATGGACGTTTATGTGGACTGAATTCTTTGATTTAATTAGGGGCTTGTAATTTATACATGTATCACTTATTTATATAATAAATCTTATTTCCATTCTTTCATCCACATCATTGAATATTAAATTAAAGTTGCCTATACTCAAAAATATTTAATTATTACCTATGTTTCTCCCTCTTACAATACCTAGCTACCTCTTACAATACCTAGCTACACTTGCATTCCCTCTCATTATATATAATATGCCCTTCTTCTTCTTATCTTTTAGAATAGTAATTGGATACTCCATCAAAAAGCCCTAACACACATATTCAACCCCAAAACAAAAGAGATTTAATACATGCCTTTCCCTAATATGCTTACAAGTGATAACCAAGTGGAGGCGGGGACGGTGGGGTTGGTCTCCCAGTTGTGGGGATCAACAACTGCCAAACCAATGGAAGCTCGAGCGTGAGCACCACACAACAATGTCATGCTCTTTTTGTTATTTCATTACTTCATCCAACATCAAAGCTTTATCTAAATGAATTAGAGAACATGGTGGAACTCCCATCATATATATCTGAAGTTGTTGCTGTGGCAACATTATGGATGACATGTCATGCTCTTTTTGTTATTCCATTACTTCATCATCAAACTCTGTTGCAAAATAAAAATGAATTATTTAGATCATTACTTTTTTCACATATATCAAAAATACATTACATCGATCTTAATTATTTTGTCGGTTCCAATTATTGAAGCTATGCAGCAGGCACACAGGCACAGGCACGTTTTAAAATTCGCATACTTAAAAAGAAAATGGTATACAAAAATCTACATAACAGAGATTTAAGTTTTAACAGATCCTACAAAAATGAAAGAAAAAAAAAATGAAAATCCATTGAGATTAATTTCCAGATCTCCTATTACCATCAGAACTAGATCATTTCAAGTCAAATTTCATGACTAAATATATTCAAAAATATTCAAAAACACTGGGTTCATTCCTACAAATCATCAATTAGAAATCAATTACAAAAATAAACATTGATTGATGAAAGAATGCAGCTAGAAGAAATTTGATTAAATTAGGACAAAGAGTTAGAGAAATCAGAGAGATAACCTAAATTTTCGAGAATTGATTAACTAGATTTTCTCTCTGAAGTATCTGGATATTCAGATCGATCTATAAATATACTGATGTTTTTCCTATTGAGAGCGAAGAACTAAATATGGTTAAACTCAGATCAATAATATGAATTAAATATTGTTGAACACATCAGCTGATCACTTAAATATGGTTAAACTCAGATCAATAATATGAATTAAATATTGTTGAACACATCAGCTGATCACTAATATTCCGCCACATATGTTAAACACGTATTTGGCCCACTAATATTGGGCCACGTATGTGAAACACGTTTAGCTGAGTCACAATCACACCGTTCTATTGACTTTTTTTCTTTTTCTGAGTTTTTAAAATTGTTTCGTTTAAATATATATATATATATACTGGTCCAAGACCCGCAAAATTTGCGGATGGTAAATAAATTTATATTACGGAGTAAGATCTGAAAATGGTATTTTAAATTGAACTCATTAGATAATTAACGCATTAATTTAATAAATAAGACCGAGACAATAAAGTCAAGGATACTCCTTTTAAATCATCATAACATATCACACAAATCCAGTTCAATGAGGTAGGTGATGAAATCTTATAAGAATAGTTTGAATTTTTAAGAAAATGTCTTAATTTTACAAACTAAACTTAAAAAAAAAAAATTAGAAATTTGAACAAAATGCATTTCTTCTATTGAAATATTGAAATTAAAGAATGACACAATTTATAGTCATGACTCATGCTGCTCGCGTATAAGACTATAAGTATAAGTAGTCAATAATACGGTATGGATTTTTTATTCACAAAAATAATACTCCATGCGTTTATTTGGACTCATTTTGTAGTCTCAACTTAATTGACACATTTCTTAAAAGAGAAACATATGGTAATCATCAAACATAAAAAAAAAAAAAATATATATATATATATATATATCTACAACCCATCAATACGTACAAATAATTAACTATTCCCTATATCAATAAATATCATTAAAGAATGGAATAAAAGTCACTGTTCATCAATTAAGAAAATGAAAGCTGAGTGCGATTTTGTTCCGACACCAACAGAAGAATATTAGTTTGGATCAATGGATGGGTCCTCTCTGACGGCGCTACGGTGGCCGATCGGGTGAGTCATCCGTCGATCCCTCTTTTATTTTCTGTATTTATTTTCGTTTCTGTTTTATTTCTTATTGTTTTGTTGTTTCTGCTTTTATTTTCTTTTGAAGTATTCTCTATCTCTTTTGTTTCTTGGTTAGATTTTAGTTTTTGTTATGAAGCCCCTTCCCCAGTTTTGGTGGTTTCTCACCCCTCGTGGTGTTTCTTCGCTTGTGGTGTTGACTTTGGTGGAATTTGGTTTTTTGAGATGTCGGGTGATTGGTTCCTGATTGTCCTCTTTTAAGACGGACCGGTAGGGACTTGGTTATGTAAGATGAATTTGGCCCTTGGTGATTTTTGTTCTTATTTTTTCTATCTTTAGTTTTTTTGATTTGTTATACCTTAGTGTGGGGTGTCTCGAGTTGAGAAATGGAGATCTATGCTTCTTTGGGAGATAAAGTTGTCGCTCGTTGCTTTACTTTCTCACGATTGGAGGTGACAATAACGCCGTTTGAATCTGTCTGATTTGAAGATCTAAAGCTTGGTTTGAAGATTTCTTTTGTTAGATCCAATCTTTGTAACCTGTCAAAAAAAAAAAAAAAAAAAAACAGAAGAAGATGAATGCAGCGATACATGAATGTAAATTATTTCGTTACAGTTTAGCTTTAATCGTGAAGGATTAGAAAGGAAAAAAATCTACCCTTAATTACTACTCTTATCCTACGTGACTTCATAGTTTTCTTTGTTTTTAATTTTCTATTTTTTTTTTTTTAAATTTACAAAAAAAATTTTCTTTTCTCTCTCCTCTCTCTTTTTTCTCGGTCTTGTTTTTTTCTTTTTCATTTTTTTAAAATAATGTTTTCAATTTTCTTATCTCTCTCCCATATTTTTCGGTCTCCTCTATTTAATTTTTTTTATTTATAGTTTTTTTTTTACATTTTTGTTAAATTATTTTTTCAAATCTCCCTTATTTCTGGGCAAAAACTTATATGCAAATTAAGTCAAAATTCGTGGGATGTTATTTTACTTTATGACCAAAATTATGTTAACCTAAATTTTGACTTATTTTTTTTTTAGCAAAATTACTAAAATAATTCAGACTTATTCAATTACTACATGACTAAAACAATGTTACTACAAGACCAAAATTTTATCACTACAAGGTCAAAAGTGTATTACTACATGTCCAAAAATATTCTGAACACTTAATTTATGGGTGAATTTGTCAGAATGTTTTGACATGTAGTATTAAATTTTTGCCCTTGTAGTGATAATTTTTGACCTCCTAGTAACAATATTTTAGTTATGTAATAAACCAACTGTTTGCGACCCGCAAATTTTCTGGGCAACTTGAATTTGGGCTTGTGACTCGTGAATTTTTTAAAATTATCTTAATTTGACTTTTGAGCTAAATGGACTTAGGGTTTTGACTTGGTCTAATTGGACTGAAATGTATGTACGAAATATTTCACATAAGATAAGACTAGCCCTTATTCTTTTTGAGAATATGTAAAAAAAGGGTCATTCATAGAGATATTTTTTTAAATTAAAAACAAAAATTATAATCATTTAAAATAAGGTCAAAATTGAATGTAAAGAACCAATTATGCCTGACAAAGTGGGATAGCTCAAGTGGTTAGAACACCACTACCTAGGCCTTAGATCCTGGGTTCGAGTCATGGAGAGGGGAAAAGGGATGGGTATTTAATGTAATTCAAAAAAAAGAACCAATTATGCCTTTAGATTTGAATTGAAGACTAATTTTAAATTTTAATATTTAATTAATCAATTCTAATATTCCTTAATTTTCGCCACTTTCTTCAACAACATTATGATCAATTCTTGATTTTCCTTAATTTTCGCCACTTTAATTAATCAAGTTTTTTTTTGGTTTTAATTCAATAATCAAGATCGGTGTTTTTAAAATAAATTCTTTGATTCCTATTTTCTATAATAAAATTCTACTGTCAAATCGATTGACATTGTTTATGGTTTAAAATAAACAACATAGGCGCCGAATACGATCAAATCCCCCGAATGGAAGACAAAATCATTGTCGATGGCAGATCTTCCTTTCCGTCGTCGTCCACGATCGAACCCCCCACCCAATCTCATTAGCGGCGACGTGACAACACAGACGCGGTGCAAGTGACTGGTTTTTACGATTTCAATTACTATGTTAAATCATTGATTTTAGTTTCAAAAGTATTATATGTTCATATATTTGGCCAAACACATAGATGCAGATGGATTGTTAATCGTTTGTTCATGTTATTTTGTTATTATTCTAGAATTTTTCTGATAAATAGCAGATTATCAATCAATGGATTATTTCGTGATACTCAAGATCGAATAAGATGGGAAAATCAAGTTTGTTCGTGTTAATCAGTCTTCAACGTTTCTAGAAGTCTTGAATCAAATAACTGGTATGTGGCCCACATTAATAGACTGGTTTTATTAATGCATATCTAATTTGCATTAAAGTCGTTTTTCTGCATAATGATATTTGCATATGCACATAATTTATTGCACACTTCTGCATTATTAATATGTTGGTGCAACTTTAGTATTTTTTTTTCTGCATTATAGTCAGAGATTTCAGAGATTTTCTCTGCAGACCTTTCTACATAATCAAGTCAGACATTTTTCTGAAGAAAAGATTTAATTTGATTTGACGATTTTTCTGTCGATCTTCAAGTCTGAAAATGAAATTGAATATGAGAGATTTGGGGAAGACTTGAATATCAGATATTTGGGGAAGACTTGAATATCAAAGATTTTTGGGGAAGATTTGAATATCAAAGATTTGGGGAATACTTGAATATCAAAGATTTGGGGAATACTTGAATATCAGATATTTTGGGAAAGTCCTAAAATTGAGGATGTAGAATAATAAACAGGTTTGAGAAAGAGAGAAAGATTTGCATTCAAATTTTAAAATTAGTTTACTTAATATTATATGCCAAAGTCTTGTATGTACTCAAGTACACGGTGTACTTGAGTAGACTTTGACTAGTCAAATGTTGACCGTTTGACCGGTCAACAGTCAAATTTTGACTTTTTTTTTTTCAATTTTTTTTTTCGATTTTTTTTTCGTTTTTTTTAAAAGTGTATGTTATTATAACTAAAAAGTGTATCTTTGTTTTTTTAATGAAAAATATATGTTACTATATCGAAAAGTGCAACATTGTTTTTAATGAAAAGTGTATGTTATTATAACTGAAAAGTGTATGATCTATTAATGAAAAGTGTATGTTATATATTAATGAAAAGTGTATGTTATTATAATGAAAAAAACAATTTTAAAATAAAAAAATAAAACAAGTTGCACATAAATTTTAATCATATTTTACAATTCGTCAATCCTTCAATCAATTTGTTTGTTTATGATGTGCTTAGATTCACGGTGCTCTTATTCTCCATGGAATTTGGGAAGAGAGCATGAGAAACCAATTTTATTAATTAATCACACAATTTTATTTTTTCTATTGACTTAATTTTTCCTAATAAAAAAGTCATGACACTATAAACCGGAAATACTCCTGAGAAAAAAAAAAAAAAAACTCCATGTAATTGTAGGGGTTGCGAATTCTGAGTGAATATAATTATGTCTTTTGTGTGCGTGTGCGTTTAGGATAATTAGTAATAAGTTAAGGGCTTGTTTAATTTTGTATTTTTTAGAGTTTTAAAATTGTTTTTTTTTCATTAAAAAATAGTAATAATTAATTAGTTGGCAGTTTTACTTAGCATTAATGTAGCGATTTTAATTTTTTTGGCGCCACATCATTTTAAAATTGATCGAAAAATTTGTCGGTGCATTAAATTGTAAAATTAAAAAAGTTGGTGTATTGAATTGCAAAGAAAAAAAGTTTATGTTGTAATTGATAAATCTACTAAAGGTTGTGAATTTTTTTGCAATTAACCCTTATTATAACTAAAAAGTGTATCTTCTATTAATAAAAAGTGTAAGTTATATATTAATGAAAAGTGTGTGATATTATAACTGAAAAGTATATGCTAATGATACACCTTTTGGTTATTTGTACTTGCACTTTCATAATGTAGAAAAATCGGTGTTAAATTTTTTTAAAAAAATTATTATTAATTTGACACGTTTTATTATTCTTTTACTTGCACTGTTATTACTATTAATGATATTATTAGTATGTGCAATTAATGATATTATTAGTACTTGCACTTTTTTTATAATGTATAAAAAAACTAATGCTAATTTTAAAAAAAAATTATTATTAATTTTACACATTTTATTATTCTTTTTTTTATAATGTATAAAAAAAATGGGTGCTAATTTTAAAAAAAAAAAACTTTAGTATTAATTTTACACATTTTTTTTATAATGTATAAAAAAATTGGATGCTATTTTTTTTTTAAATTATTATTAATTTTACAAATTTTATTATTTATTACTTAGTTATTAATTTATTAATATAGAAAAACTGTTGCTTAAATAAAATAAAATTTCGAAATTTGAACCTGGGACATTGTGTGGTAAGGTACTTGAGTACACAGCAGCCCTACACATATTATATTAAGGTAAGATGGTACATTTAAGTTGGATTTTGACCTTAATTTGAAATTAATTTGAACCTTGTTCTTATTTGAAAAAACTCTATTTGAAAAGACCAACCCCCTTATTTTTTTGCTTAAATTTTTTTTTTTTTTTTTTTTACTGTTTTCATTCTTTTAATTTTTGTTAAAAGCTGTTATTCCTCTCTCAACAACTGTTCTTCATTATTTTTATTTCTTTAAATATAGTGAGTAAGAAGGCAGTTATAAACCCTTCTCCTCTTATTAAAAACTTCTTCTCCGTTCTCTAGTGTAATTTTTTAAGTTTCTGTGTTCTCTAATTTAATTTTATTTGATAGTGTAATATTTTTTTGTGTTCCGTTAACTTTTTATTAGACAGTGTAATTTTTCCCTCCTCTGTTCCTAACAGACGTTAAATTGCAAAAGGGAAGAGGATGTTAATAAGAGTTTAATAAAGAAGAGAATTCAATAAAGAAGAGAGTTCAAAGAAGATGTGAAGAGAATGAGAATAAGAGTTCGATGAAGAAGAGAGTTCAAAGAAGATGTGAAGAGAATGGGAATAAGAGTTCAAGACACATCTGTCCCTTTTTCAAAAAGATTCAAAATATAGAGAATCAATGAAAAATGTAGAACTTATAATTTTATGTTTCTGTGTTCTTTAATTTTATTAGATAATGTAATTTTTTTTGTTTCTTGTAGAAGAAATTAACTTCTTTTTTTCTTCTTTCGTTCCTAATACAATTTTTAAAAAACAGAGATAATCAATAAAGAGTTTCAATTCCTTATTAATTCTCCAAAACATATCAATTTTATTATATCATTTTCTTTCTCATAAAATAATTGGGAAAGTCTTATATATGCACCCTACACACCAAATTAATTTGGAGAACACGAGCTTTTTAACTGCTTATATAGACCTCCTCCTTTCTTCGACTATTACTTTTTTGGAGTGAAAATTTCCAAAATTAATTTAGGCGCCGCAGAATGAATCGGAGACTCAGTGTTACCAAATCGCCCTCATCAAGCAAATGCTTCATATTCGTCACATCTTTTTCACCCTCTCGAGACAACGCCATGGCTTTGATCGGAGAAATTAGTTTCGAGAATTTGCTGATGTTGTATGTGACGCAGCTTATTTTCTGGTCGAGTGCGACGGCGGTGACAACGGGATTAAGGATGGTGCAGTGGTTTCAGACGAAGAGACTGCGGCCCGGGCTTGGCGGCAGCGGATTGTTGCCTTTGACGGTTAGTTTGATTCAGAGTAATTGTCACGTACAATTGTTTCAGGTAAAGGAAGATTAAGATACACTCTAAATATACACAATATAATGCCTCCAAATCTGTATACTAAATTCTATAATGGGGTTTGTAAACATTAGTTCTGGTCATTGTTTCATTTATATGAGAATTTAGGTTTTTGTAAACTACAGTTATGGCCTTTGTTTCATTATATGTTGCCTTTATTGCCTGATCCTAGGATAGGTTTAATAGAAGATTGTGTCAGGCGTACATGTCTTTGAACAAGATTTTTGAGTGATTAATCGGGAAGAAGATTATGTTTGGATTCTTAATTATCATCTATATATTGAAAGTGGTAATTTTGTTGGTAAAGTGTAGTTCTTAATACTAAAAAGTTTTGTTTCATAATAATAATACTGTAGGCTTTAATATTGAAAAGTGTTGTTTCATAATAATAATAATACTGTAGGCTTTAATACTGAAAAGTGCAATTCTTATTTTTTTAAAGTGTTAATTTTATTAGTAAAAAAGTGGTAATCTTTAATACTGAAAAATGTTGTTTAATAATACTGAAAAATTGTCGTCTTTAATACTCAAAAGTGTTGTTTCATAATACTAAAAACTGTTACTAGTATATTACTGAAAAGTGGTAATTGTTATTAGTGAAAAGTGGTAACAATTATTATTGAAAAGTGGTAATATTAAATAATGAAAAGTAGTAACTATTATTAGTAAAAAGTTGTAACTATTATGACTGAAAAGTGGTAATCTTTAATACTAAAAGTGGAAAATATTATTGAGTTAAGTGGTAAATATTATTAGTGAAAAGTGGTAATTTTTAATACTGATGAGTGTTAACTATTATTATTGAAAAGTGGTAATCTTTAATATCGAAAAGTGGAAAATATTATTGAGTTAAGTGGTAAATATTATTAGTAAAAAATGATAACTATTATTATTGAAAAGTGATAATGTTTAATATCGAAAAGTAGAAAATATTATTGAGTTAGTAAAATGGTAACTATCATTATTGAAAATACTGAAAAGTGATAATCTTTAATATCGAAAAGTGAAAAATATTATTAAGTTAGTAAAAAGGGTTCTTTTATAAACGGTAAAAAGTGGTAATATTTATTAATTAATATAATTAATAAAAAATAAAAAGTTGAGGAGTTAGTAAAAAGGGTTAAAAATAAAAAGTTGAGGTCACATTCATGTTTGTGGGAGAGTTTTCGGACTTGATCCCCGTAGAGGATGAATCTGACCCCTGGACGTACGATGAGGCTGTAACACCCCGTCCCAAAATTTTAATATAAATAACGCATAAATAAACTTAATAAACTAGAATTTAATTTTTCGTATTTTCTCTCCCAATAATAATATTAGAGTGTGTATATTTGCAAAGACTTTGAATTTTTCAGGAAACGGACGAGCATTTTGAGGCGGGCGCACTCCTAGCACTCTAAAAGAAGTTTTAAATCATAAACACATTAAAGGGAACTTTAACTTCCGTTCGTTGAAAGAAATCAAAATTTCGACGAATTTGAGAGTTTATCATTTAGAAATAGAATCAAATAAATAAATAAATTTCGTCTCGAAACGTGACGGATCAACAACCAAAAATCCTAAATAATTAATTTCATCAAGTTCATAAATTCGATTTTAACAAAATCACGATTTTAAAATACGGGTTGATGATACGAAGGCGTAACATCGAGTATGAACTAATAACATGATTAATAAACAAATTAAGTTACACGTCTCAAAACAAATTAATAAACAGATTAATAACATGATTATGAACTAACTGAATTTGTATATGTGAGTCGGTGAGTAAAGTATAAAAAAAAAATAATAAAATAATAGTATCAATTGTTTTGAAAGGTTTCCAAGCAACCACGTCTCCTCTCAGGTGTTTCGAAAGAAGCAATTACCCTTTCTTCCAACTATTTAAAGCAGCCTCCCCATTTACTTGTTCAAAGGTCCTTCGATCAAACTACGCCAAAGCTCTGCAGAAATTGTGATTAGCTATATACATCCTTCGAATCACCATCCAAGGTAAGAACACCCCTCCTCATACAAGCCTTCTTGATTAATCTCTCTTAACTCATAAGAGAAGATGGATCGTTTCTATCATTCCGGTAAAACGTAGGGGTCGTATCATCATCCAACTCAGACTCGAGGCGAAACGAATCGGAGAATACTCTATACGATCCAAAAAGAGTAACAACCACCATCTCCCTTCTTTTCCCCTGTTTTTGTTTCTTATTTTCCAGCTTCTGTACCTAACTTTTAGATCATCTCCTTGCAAAAAATCACGAAGGGCTCTTGTCAAGTTCGTCATCAATCATCCCTCCGAGCTTCCACGCGATTTCAGGCCAAAAACCAGTATCTAAATCAAGAAAACTACACAGGTTTTCAACACAAACCCCTTTACGTGCTATTTGCGAAATTTCGATTACCGTCCTTGATTTTCGGTGCTTGAATCTGATGGAATTTGTATTATACATGTTTTGTTATGTTAAGGTTATGTGGTAGATGTGTCTTTGTTGGTTGAGAACTAGATTAAGTATGCGAAATGACTTTGGAAGTTACAATAAAACTGAAAAATTTATGTTGAAATGCAGTAACTTTAGCTGTCCGTATCTTTTGATAGAAAAATGATTTTGATCTCCATATGGTAGGGAGTTTGAGTGTAAAAAATTACGCAAATTGGTTCAGTATTCTGGGAGTTATTCGATTTTTAAAGTAAGGACAGTAAGCTGGAAAATAAAGAAAAACAGGGCATGTTCTTTCCAGTCCAAAACTTAGGAGTCGTTTTTACTCGACTTTGACGCACAAATCTTCACAAACTTTTTATTGCCAATAAACTTGACATAGCTTAGTTTATTTTACTTGAAGAAAAACGCTATTTCGATCGTCCGTTTGACGGGAATAAAATCGCGAACATGGGAGAAAATTCAGTCATTTTATGTCTTTAAACTAGCTAGCAAGGACCAGTTTTGAATTTTTCCTAATTACACTTTTTGTTCTATTTCCATGCGATTTCAAATGATTTTTATTGACCAAGCAAAACTGTGTTAATGAATTTCAGTACGTAGTCGCAATGTTTTATGAACGGCTAGGACCGAAATTGATAAATATTAAGCGGAAAACACTTTCTTCATTATAAAATCTAAAGAACGAGATTTAACGCCCTCGTTAAATTCTCAAACGACCAAACAAATATTTAAATATAATTTACATATTATTCCGATATTTTTTTGGGCTAAAAGAAGAATGTTTTGCTTTGAAAATAATTATATGCGTTACTACGACCACCTTTAAAATTATATTTAATCAAGGATAAAAGAGATCACTAAAATACGGAAGAACTGTGCTAGGCGAAGTGCGGCCCAAGTCAAAGCTCGGACGATCCCTGCGTTACGCTTGCTACACTGTTCAAGAAGTTTGTAGCTTTTCTTAAAAGTTAAAGAGGTGGGTGTCACTACTGTATTGCCGTAATATTATATGGACTATTGGTGTATTCTGAACTAAACTAAACAAACATCAACATATAACTAAGAATACAAGAATACAATAATAATTATGATATAATATTATGATATGTGTGATATGTAAATTACGATTTCACGGAGGAGGCGGGAAAGTGTTTATGGGGGTAGCATGTGGTAGAGTCGCTACCAGTGTCCCAATATGTGTTTCACGGAGGAGGCGGGAAAGTGTTTATGGGGGTAGCATGTGATAGAGTCGCTATCAGTGTCCTAGAAGGAGGTGGAAGCGTTTAGGGGGTAGCATGTGGTAGAGACGCTACCAGTGTCCCATACGATATACGATAATGGTGTTATATGATGTGTGAAAATTTATGAAATATGATGACTATGATTATGATAATTATGATAATGTTTATGAATGAAAATATACATTAAACACTTTGTGAATAACAAAATTCACTATCCAATTAATAAGAATAATTTATAATAAAATGTTAAGATAATTTATTCTGGCGTACTGCCAATCTATATAGTAGCGTACAGGATGTCCACTGAGATTTTTATCTCACACCCCAAACTAATATCTTTTCAGGTTTCGACTTCGAGGGGCCGATGCTGCAGCAGTGATGACACGGAGTTTCCCAATAATTAAAATGCTATAAGACTTTATATACTTAATGTTCGTTTTAAATAAATGATATTGCTATACTTGGAGACAATCACATTCGTATGCCGAGCGACAAACTTTCCTAAAAGTTGCTCGATGAAATATATGTATGCTTTCTTTAAAACAATTACGGCTTATTATATAAATTTCTAAGTTTTAAAAATAAAAGGGCTACACTACTCTTACGACAACTTTTATTTGTCCTTTAAATTATTTCCGCTGCAAAACTCTTATTATTTTACTTGTGTTAATATACTTTCAAAAAAAAAAAATTAGGTTTGGTTTTTCAGAAACTAAGTGGCGACTCGAATTTGGAGTGTTTAAGCCTCAAGGGCTGCATTCCGGATTCGGGGCGTTACAGAGGCAGTCCAAGACAAGGATGCAGATTCTTGGCAAACTGCAATGGAAGCAGAAATGGGGTCTAGGATTATAACAAAGTGTGGGAGCTTATGGAACCACCTAAAGGTGTAAAGCCCATTTGATGCAAGTGGGTCTACAAGAGAAAAAGAGACTTCAAAGCTAGACTAGTGGCAAAAGGATATACTCAAAAAGAGGGAATCGATTATGAGGAGACCTTTTCGCCTGTAGCTATGCTTAAGTCTATCCGTATTCTCTTGTCGATTGCAGCTCACCTAGACTTTGAGATCTGGTAATTGGATGTCAAGACAGCTTTCCTAAATGGAAGTCTTGAACAAGATATCTACATGCGCCAACCCGAAGGCTTCATTGAAAAAGGCCAAGAGAATCTTGTATGCAAGCTTAAAAGGTCAATATATGGACTTAAGCAAGCATCGCGAGCTTGGAATCAATGTTTTGATCAGGTGATACAATCCTATGGATTTGATCAAAATGAGTTTAAGAGTTGTGTATATAAGAAGTGTATTGGAACTGCCTTGGTATTCTTAGTATTCTTAGTATTATACGTAGACGACATTCTGCTTGATCAAATTTAATTGTAAACTATAAGCTGGAAGAAGGATCCATTAATCACGGTGGTCATAAATTGCATTTTGAATTCAAAACTCATTTCTTAAAGAATCCCATTAATAGAAAAAATAATTTAAATTGAGTCGCTAAATAAAAAAAAACATTGAATTTGTCCCACAATATTACACTATCACGCACAAGAATTTAACTGTCCCTTTATTTTATTTGGATTATGTCATTTTCTTTCAAATTACTCATCATTCATGCATCTTTGAATCCTTATTATATCCACTCTGTTGGGATATGGTTTGTTTTAATAAAGAAAAATTGATTTTGATTAGATATCAAAACCCTATGTAATACTCCAAGTATGATGATTTGCCAAATTTAGATGTTCAGGTTAGAAGAGCTCATACATGGTAGGGAGCTTTAATTATTAGTTAGATAGATTTTTTAAAATCTATGACAAATGACCTGAGAGCACAAAGAGCATGAAGACAAGTAGCATTGTAGATAAGAAGTTCAAGTGTTATGAACAAGTGACAAGTACAAAGGATGGCTCATTGAAGTTAACATGCCAAAAGAAGATCCTAGTTCAAAAGACATGAAGTCAAAGAAAGCACAAGTCATATGAGAGACATATCGAACTCAAGATTCATGAAGATAAGTATATTGAATAATGGTCGCGAGCTTCTTTCTTCACGCCTTTCTTCAATCATTACGATTGAATTTTTTAATATTATTTTCTGATTGCTTTAGCGTATGAGTATTAAATTGGTCGGAGGCTCTACCCTTCCCCAAAATTGCTGAGGTATTTGGCGTGCTTTTTTGGATTTGTTTCAGCCGGTTTACTCTTATTCCGATGGGTCGATTCAGTTGCCCTAGGAGGGAAATGATGCAATCTATATGTAGGGGTGGGCTGCGCAGCAGCAACCATGCTGGATTGGTCAGTTCTGGATCGAAAACTGGTATAAATAGGGTATTCATCATAGTGGTTTTCACAAATCATCATCTCTCTAATACACTATCTTGTTCCTTCAATATGGCGGAGAATCTTAGAAGTCCCTTTCGCCGTGTTTCCCTCTCCGAAACTGAAGAAAACCCCCTTTTAGTGGGGGATCACGAGTTGATCCTGCCTCGTTTTGCCCTTTTGGGGAGATTCACGGTGCGAAAACCTATTAGTATCAAAGAGTTGCTGGTTACCATGAAGAAAATCTGGAGGTCTGAATGCAATGTCAATGCAGTTCATCTTGGTGAGGGATACTTCTTGTTTGACTTTGAAGACGAGTTCGATTGGAGCAAGGCTTTCCACCGCCAACCGTGGATAGTGAATGGTCCGATGCTCATCCTGTCTAAGGTGAGGGGAGACGAACAGCCTAGAGATCTTGTGATCAACATGATTCCCTTGTGGATTCAAGTCCATGGACTACCGCTGTATTCAATGACGAGATAGATAGCTTACAAGCTGGGAGAAAAATTTGGAGATGTGATTGAAATAGACTGCCCTAATGGAGAAACGGCATGGGGTCGCTGCCTTAGGATCAGAGTCTTGATGAATCTTAGTAAGCCGCTCTTTCGTACTGCTCATATCACTGTTCGTGGGGAAACTATCACTCTTCCCCTCAGGTATGAGAAACTTGGGGAGTTTTGCTACTTCTGTGGTCTACTCACTCACGTGGAAAAGGAATGTCCGGAGAGGTACTACGAGAATGGGCATGAACCATCCAACATCAAGAGATTTCCATTGTGGTTGAGGGCAGAAGGTTTGCGTGGTCTGGACCCAAGGCAGTATGAATTTCTGAAGAGAGAAAATAACCTGTCTACTCCGGGCAGAGATACTACTGCAAACAACAACAATGCTGGAGCATCTTCTTCTAATCCTCCTAGAAGATCTTCTTTCTTCTTAGGGATGGAGCTTGCACCAGTTGTTTGGAGAGGTAAGAATAACAGGTTTACTGACGAAGAAAGGTTTTTTGCAGATTTTGCTTTGCAAGATGAAGACATCCAGCTGTTGGATAATGAGAATGCAAGAACACTTTTGAGGGATTCTCAGATGGCACACTTTGAAGAGGAAGCTTTCAATGCCAGTCGACTATACGGACCACCGCGTGGCCTTCAAATCCGTGAAGGAATGGGAGCTGGTAAAGGAGCCATGATTAGGATGGATGCAGGGGACAATACAGGAAAGCTGAAGGGGCATATGTACCCGGAGAAAGGAAAAGGTAAGGCAGTGATGAGCTCTACCAAAGGATTGAAGAAGAGGGGTCGCCCCATGGAAGTTGGTGAGAAGGATAGTATCAAGAATGGTGTGGATGAAGAAATCTTTCCAGAGGTAGAGAACGGAAGAAAGAGGCATAAGAGTGATGACGATGGAGCAAGCTCGAGTATGGTGGAGAAGGGCGAGCCCCATCTCCGCCGATCCGAATGAGAATTTTAGCCTGGAATGCTAGTGGTTTGAGTGGCCCACAAGTATTTCATAAAATTAGGCGAGTTATAGCCATAAATAAACCCTCATTGTTGTTTATCATGGAATCTAGGGTATCCACTAGTATTGTTCAAGCATGGAATGCTATCTTTTGTTTTAAATTTTGTTTTGTTGTGGATGTCGTTGGCAGGCAAGGCGGCCTTATTTTGCTAGCTACTGATGAAATGGATGTTATGTTACAGTCGTACTCTCTTGGCCATATTGATGTGAGCATTAAGTCAAATGATGTGTTTTGGTTTTTTACTGGATTTCAAGGAAACCCTAACAGTAATTTGAGACAATTTTCTTTGGACTTGATGAGTAAGATCAAAGATTCACATGGCAACACTAAAGAATGGGTCATTGGAGGGGATTTTAATGAGATTCTTTTTTCTCAAGAGAAAAAAGGGGGAATAAATAACTGGAAAACCAGAAAAAATATGGATAAATTCAGGGATTGCATTTTGAAGCTGGAATTGGTGGATTTGGGATTTAAAGGCCCATGTTTTACTTGGAATAACAAGAGGAAGGGGGATCAAAATATTCAAGAACGACTTGATAGATTTCTTGCAAGCATTGAATGGAAGAATTGTTTTAAGAATTTTGAAGTGCAAAATCTGCACTGGTGGGGATCCGACCATAGGGTAATCAGTCTGTCTTGCTCACTTAATAAAATGCGTTGGCAGAAATGTGTGAAAAAAGCCTTCCGCTTTGAAAATGCTTGGATGGCTGATGCATCTTGTAGAGAAACTATTAAGAATTCTTGGAACAGGCAAGGTCAAGCAGTATCCCTTGTTGTGATGCTTGATCAATGCTCAAAAGACCTTGCTACTTGGGCTGCTCAAAATTTTGGTGCCATTGACAGAAGGACTAAAGAGGTGGTGGATAAGATTTCAAAATTGGAAGCTATGGAAGTGGATCAGGAAGTTTTGAAGGAACATGAAGTCTTGGAAAAAAATCTTGAAATGCTCTTATCCCAACAGGAAGAATTTTGGCATCAAAGAGCTCGTACAAATTGGATTTTGAGTGGAGATCGAAACACTACTTATTTTCATAGACGGGCTACTGAACGGTTGAAGAAGAGTTCTATCCAATGACTAATGGACTCTCAGGGAAACTGGGTATCCTCCAAAGAAGGCATTAAAAAAGAACTAATTCATTACTTTGGAGATATCTACTCTACCTCAAACCCTTCCACTCATGAGATTCAGTCATTTACTGGTAACAATCAGGAGCAGGTATCTCAGGATATGAACAAGTTTTTGGACGGAGATTTCTCAGAATTGGAGATTAAAAAGGCGGTCTTTGATTTAAATCCAAATAAGGCTCCTGGCCCGGACGGTTTCAATGCTCGATTTTTTCAAGATAATTGGGATACTGTTGGGGAATCAGTTATCAAAGCAGCCCACCTTATCCTCAACCTTCAAGGAGATTTGTCGGAATGGAACAATACGAGTATTACATTGATTCCAAAGGTCAAGTCCCCTACTTGCCCTTCTCATTATAGACCTATTAGTCTTAGCAATGTTTTTTACAGAATCATTGCCAAAACCATTGCCAATCGGCTTGCTGAGATGAAAATCAGAGTGCATTTATTAAAGATAGGCAAATCTTTGATAATATTCTTATTAGTTACGAATGTATGCATTGGTTGAGAGGTAATAGAAGCTCGACGGGTTATGCAGCACTCAAGTTGGATATGAGTAAAGCATATGACCGCATTGAATGGTCTTTTTTGGATAAACAGATGAGGAGCATTGGATTTTCTGATAAATTTGTGAGATTAATTTTGCGATGCATATCTTCGGTGTCATATTCTTTTAAAGTCAATGACTCCTTTTTTGAAGGTTTTACTCCAACTCGTGGCCTTCGGCAAGGGGAACCTTTGTCCCCTTTCCTTTTTGTGCTATGTGCTCAAGCTCTGTCAAATCATATCAACCTTCTACTTGATCAGCAAATTTTGGAAGGGATTAAGATTGCGCGCACGGCCCCCATGATTACTCATCTTCTTTTCGCAGATGATAGTATTGTTTTCTTTAAAGCCAAGCTGGAGTATGCAGATCAATTGAAGCAAGTTTTGTGGAGGTATGAAAAGGCCTCAGGACAAATTATAAATTTCGACAAATCTTCGGTCTTGTTCAGTCCAAATACTAGCGACAATATTAAGATGCAGGTCTCCAATCGGCTTCAGGTAAAACATACTCAGGGACATAGTATCTACTTGGGCCTCCCTACGTTTTCACTTAGAGGTAAGAGACTACAGTTTGCATATTTGCTCGATAGATTGAAGAGTAAAGTGGATAATTGGAAAAACAAAAAAAATTCGGAAGGGGGCAAAGAAGTTCTAATCAAGGCGGTTCTTCAAGCTATCCCTACATATGCAATGTCTTGCTTCAAAATGCCCATGCAACTGTGTAGGGATATGGAAAGAATCATTGCAAACTTCTGGTGGGGGGGTGATCAGGAACACAACAAATTACATTGGGTCCGATGGGATAAATTGTGTAAGTCAAAAGAAGAAGGGGGTATGGGATTTAGGAAGATGCACCACTTCAATCAAGCTCTCTTGGCAAAACAAGTTTGGAGGTTGATGACCAAACCAGAATCACTGATCGCAAAGGTATTTAAAGCAAGATATTTCAAGCATAGTGACATTCTTGAGGCACTTATTGGGAGCAACCCTTCTTTTGTTTGGAGGTCTTTGTACTCCAGTTTTCCAATTCTCCAGAGTGGGGTACGATGGACGATAGGCAATGGACAGAAAGTGTCCTTATTCAAACATTCTTGGGTTCAGGGTCTTGATAAAGGAATGATTACATCAAGAATCGCAGCTGGACACAATGTATCATACTTCTTGGATGCTGATAGATTTTGGAAAAAGGATATTCTCAATATTGCCTTCTGGCCATTTGAAGTGGAAGGCATCGTAAAAACTTCAGTTGGAGGAAGGGATGATGAGGATGAAAGATACTGGAAACAAGATCCAAAAGGCACCTATTCTGTTAAGTCAGGATATTGGGAGAGCATTAACATGATGAATGACAATATTGATTGTCCAGGTAATTCAAATCAAGAGTCTACTAAATCATGGTGGAAATTTATGTGGAACATGAATTTGCCTCCTAAAATTCGTATCTTTGATTGGAAGATGTGCATGGATATAGTGGCTACGGAAGGAAACATCGCAAATCATCATGTTCCAATTCAACCAAATTGTGGTTTGTGCGGAGCATATTATCCATCCACTATCCATGCCATTTTCTTGTGTCAAGGAGTGAAGGATGTGTTATACCTAGTCAAAGAAGTCAATATTTGACAAGTCAATCCTAGTCACCAGCTTACGTGGCGAGGACCAGTCAACAAAGTCGTGCGACGACTAGTCAACAAGACCAAGAAAATGTAATAGAATAGATGTATTTAATATATTTAAGTGCTCGCTCAAAGATGTTGGCGAGCACATGTTTTAGTTAAGCTGCTCGCCCGAATGTGTGGCGAGCACGTGTCTTTCTTAGCTAGGAAAGTCTTAAGTATTGAAGCCTTGGGAGATAGCATGGAGCGTGGCGACCACACTCCTCGACATGGTCCTCCGGCGACCACCGTGGCTCAGCTCCTCGGCATCTCGGCGAGGACGAGCACCAAAGGCGGTTTAGCATTAAATGCGCCATCAAATCACCTTTTCGGGCAGAAGATAGGTCCAATAAGGGCGTGCCACGTGTAAAGGGCGGGCAACCCCTAGAAACCACTATATAATGCCTAAAAGAGGCTCATTTGTAGACAAGTGACACCATTCCCACAAATCACTCCCAACCCAAAGCAATAAACACTCCCAAGCTTCTAAAGCTTTAGCTTCTCCAAGAAGTTATATCTTGTGTTCTTGTTTGTTCTTCATTAGATCATCAAGATCATCATATAAACACTCCTTAAACACGTAATAAACCCCCGATCATTATACATGTTTGTTTCGTGCTAACAAATAGTCCACATCCGATTCAACCATCAAAAGCACGTACAACATCTGGCGCTAGAAGGAGAGGTCCTTTTACGTGTTCTTCATCTCAGTTTCGTCCGATCATCGAGCGATCGGTTAGCAAACTCCGTTTTCAGGTTTTTAATCGGTAGTTCCACCTTTTAAAGCTTTGTTTACGTATTTCCGTGTTCTTCGTGTTCTTGAATATTTGCGATATTCGAGACATATTTTGGAGTTTGATCTCCGTGTAACTTGTTTTTAAGCTTTAAGTTGTTGTTACTTACTTCTAAGTAGTTGTAATAGCACGTTCTTCTGCGTAAGAACTCTAATCTTTCGTTTTTAAGCGTCGAAAGCTTAAGAACAGTCATATCTTTGTAATAATCCCCAGAGACACTCTTTAAACGATGTCTCACCATACTCCACATGACGGAATCTTACCGTCCGGAGGGAACGAACCCCTTCCGACGCCGGTAAATCTGTTTGCAAACTTGAACGTAGGGGACATTTTGAAAGATCCCCAACACTTGAAGGACTTTTCTGACTTCCTCATGGAGAAGAGGAGGCAGAATGAGAAGGAAGAGCTTGAGAAGGCCAAGGATCAGGCCTTCGATAGAGCTCGCAAAGCCAAGGGGAATGAGGAGGACGACCGCTCCTATCACTCACACCCCGTTCGCCAAGACAAAGGCAAAAGCAAAGTTGCCGAGCACTCCCACAATAGCCACACGGGAGACTCGCGACACAGAAATTCGGTTTTCAACCGGATGGATGACAAAGATAGAAGGGCTCCTCGCCGAGTGCCCTTCAATGTGGATGGCCGACCAGGCAGAGCCGACCACCACCGAGATCATGCTGATAAGAGAGATCAGGGTGACAGAGTCTCAGCTCTTGATCGAGTGGGACCAGGGAAGGGTTCGCGAGCTCCGGTGAAGAGTTATCGCAGCCATCATTCTGACAGGCACTCTCCCAGGCGATCACGTCAAGATGATCGCCCAGCCGCATCCCAAGGGAGTCGACGCGACGAGGACGTCATCCCCAAGCCACAGACCGCCGAGGAGGGGCAAATCGCCCAGTTCCTCGCAACTCAAAAATTGATGAAGCAGGAGATGGACGCTCTGCGAGCAGAGGTGGTCGCCTCGAAGCAAGGGACCACACCACCAATCACTCTGCCCGCACCTCCACTAAGTGTTGCAATTTTTACCGCCCCCATTCAAAGAAATATTCAAATGCCCTCCATGGCGGCATACGATGGTGCATCCGACCCCAGAGTACACTTGTCCAAGTACTCCAACTACATGCAGAAACTTCTCCCTAACTTTGGGAGACCGGGCTCATCGATGGTACACAACTTTGAGTCCCGGATCGGTCACCTCATTCCTTGAGCTGGGACAACTCTTTCTGACCTACTACGGGTCTATTGCTGCTCGCCCAGCCTCAAAGCAACGTTTGGCAAACGTTCGCCAATCTATAAATGAGTCAAGCAAGGACTTCATCGAGCGCTTCGATAGGCTGGTGATCGATGGGGAGGCCGTGAACGATGAGACGAAGCTGATTTCAGCCGTTTCCGGTCTAAGGATAGGTACCAAGCTTTGGGAATCTATCCATCTTACTTTTCCTAGTTCTTATGCGGACTTCCGCACGAGGGCTGGGAACTTCATCCAAATGGAGGAAATCATGGACGCCGCCAAGGCTAACGAGCAGCCTGAGGCGTCCAAGAGGGTCTGGCCCAAAAAGAATGCAAACACTGGGGAGTCGTCCCAGCCCAAGAAGGCGACCACTCAAGCTGGCAGTGCTCGCCCAGCGAACTTCAGGCCTTTCGAGGAGTCTCCTGAGATCATCCAGTTCAGAGAATCTCTCTCTCTTGATCCCAGGGGCATTTTTAATGCAGTCAGGGGAAAGAATCTGCTCCCCCAGGCAAAGCCAATGCATACAAGCGACGAAAACCTAGATGGTAGCAAATTCTGCGACTACCACAACTCCATCGGCCACCACACCAATGGGTGCCGAGACTTGGTGAGAAACCTTTTCAAGCTGTACAATGAGGGCAAGCTCGCCCAGTTCATCAAACCTCTTGGAAATGGCGACAACAGGGGGAAGAAACGTCGCGACGACAGCGACGACCTGCGCCAACAACTGAATTGTCCCAAGCTGACTCCTCCCATGCCACAGAATCCTGGCAACGACATTGATAACGTGGGAGCCTGTTTGGTTATAGAAGGCCCTTTGGGAGGAACCCAATCTGGGAAAGAGCTGTCTGTTCGCTGGGCTCAGAGCGAGCAGCGAGCACTGAACAACGTCCATCAGGTGTGCGTCGCTCCGACTGCCGAGAAGCCTCTATCTCACCAAATCCTTTTCTCGGACGACGACCTGAACGGCGTGGTGCACCCAAACAATGACGCTTTGGTCATCACGGGGAAGATTATGGGAACCAACGTCCATCGCCTGATGGTCGACACCGGGGCATACACCAACATCCTTTTCAAGCATACTTTGGATGCTCTCGGTGGATATTCGGAATACGTTGAGCCTTGCGATGATATAATCGTAGGTTTTGGGGATACGCACAGCCATCCCATTGGGAAAATCAGACTATCCCTGGAGCTGGTATCATCAAAAGAGCCAGCAATACATCACACTCAGCAGCTCGACTTTATGATCGTAGATATGCCATCATCCTACAATGCTTTCCTCGGCCGACCTTTCTTCAACGAGTTCAAGGCGGCCGTTTCTACCTTTTATTACTGTGTAAAGTTTCCGACCCCGGCGGGAGTTATAACCGTCAAGGGCGATCAGACGCGGGCGAGGGAGTGTCTCGTCCGTTTTGCAAAGCGTCATTCTAAGGAAAGTACTATGATTGGCCAGTATATTGAGTGTCAAACACAAAATCAACAAATGAATTACTTGGAGGGTCTTCCTAGCAAGTACAGAAAGATTGAAGTTGGGGAGTGTAGTCGTAGTTCCGACGACCACCAAGTGGAGGCGAACGAGCACGCCTCCATGGAAGTGGACGACCACACCCCAATGGAGATCGACGAGCAGACAGTCTCGGGCGACCAGCTCCCCGACAACCAGGTTCCAGATAACTTTCCAGATCTGGAGCCTAGGTTAGGCTTTGAGCCAGAGTTCGGAATTGAGGATCCTCGTTGGAAGGAGCCTAAAGAAATGGCAACTTCAGCGGAGGACCTTGAAAGCATCCATTTAAACGAAGCTCGTCCAGAACTCGAGGTATTCATCGGTTCGAATTTACCAAAACATTTGCGATCAGACATGGTCGCATTTTTGAAAGAAAACATCGGTGCATTCGCCTGGTCGCACGAGGATATGGTGGGCATTCCCACGAATCATGCCTGCCACAGATTGAATATTGATCCAGCAAGGAGACCTATCACCCAAAAACGAAGGAAATTTGGGCCTGATAAATATGCGGCTTTGGCAGTCGAAGTCAAGAAATTGATCGACAATAAATTAATCGAGAAAACTGGAACTGATCCCGAGTGGTTGGCCAATCCAGTGCTCGTCAAAAAGACGACCGGGTCGTGGAGATTGTGTATAGACTTCACAGATCTAAACGATGCCTGTCCAAAAGATCACTTTCCGATGCCCCACATTGATCACCTATTAGACACCACAGCGGGGCACGAGATGTTAACTTTCATGGATGCTTTCGCGGGCTACCATCAGATCGCGATGCATCCTGACGACCAGCGACATACGGCCTTCATGACAGCCACCGATATGTATAGCTGGAAGAGAATGCCTTTCGGTTTGAAAAACGCGGGGGTAACATACCAAAGACTGGTAAATAAGATGTTTGAGAAACACATCGGCGAGATGGTGGAGGTCTATATCGACGACATCGTTGTCAAAAGCTTGCGGAAAGAGGATCACCTACACCACCTCGCCATGACGTTCGATATACTGAAAGAATACAACATGAAGTTAAATTCGAAAAAATGCAGTTTTGGTGTTAGCTCAGGAAAATTTCTGGGGCACTTGGTTAGCCAGCGGGGCATCGAGGCGAATCCGGGTAAAATTCAAGCAGTCATTAACATGCAAAGCCCAAGGAACGTGAAAGAAGTACAGAGGTTAACAGGATGCCTTGCATCGCTGAACAGATTTATTGTATGAACGGGCGATCGTTGCAAACCTTTTTTCGATGCTCTGAAAAAAGGGAAGTTCGAATGGACCGATGAGTGTGAGAAAGCTTTCGAGAAGTTAAAAGAATATCTATCGGATCCCAAGATCCTATCTAAGCCAGTCCCCGGCGAAATTTTATATCTATACTTGGCGGCCACTGACTGTGCGATCAGTTCAGTGCTCGTTCGAGCTGAGGGGAGCACACATCTGCCTATCTACTACGTAAGTCAAACATTGAGAGATGCGGAGTTGAGATACACTCCAATGGAATAATTGGCATACGCACTGGTCATGAGTGTCATAAAATTAAGGCAGTACCTGTTCGACCACGAGGTGGTCGTCCTTACAACCTTTCCACTCCGACGAGCACTGCATCGTCCGGATACCACTAGAAGACTTTTGAAATGGTCGGTGGAAATAGGGCAATTTGGGCTCACCTATTCACCTACAACGGCAATCAAGGGACAAGTGCTGGCAGAATTCATAGTAGAGCTCACTTTCCCGGAAAAAGTGGACGAGGGAATCGAACTTCCTTGGACACTGTTCGTCGATGGCTCGTCGACGAGCACCAAAGCAGGGGCAGGAATCGTCCTCACCAGCCCAACCCGACAGACATTTGCTTCGGCGATCGAGTTCGAGTATCGGGCGACCAACAACGAAGCAGAGTACGAGGCTCTGGTTGCAGGAATCAAGATGGCTATGGCCGTGGGCGCCAGAAAACTGAAATTTTTTTCTGACTCTCAGCTGGTTGTATGTCAAATAACGGGCGACTACGAGGCTCGCGGCGATCAAATGATAAAGTATCAAGAGCTAGTGAGAGGATTACTCGAGCAATTTGATCAATTCCACATCGAGCAAATCCCTAGGGAGGACAATACACAAGCAGATGCGTTAGCTCGGCTGGCCACTTCAGAGGGGGAGGCAATATTTTCAGAAGCGAACATCACTAAAATTTCTTCCCCATCGGTGAACAGAGGTCAGATTTTGCAGGATGAAGCGACCAGCGACGAGGACTAGAGATCGCCGATCATCAAGTACATCAAGACCGGCGAGCTCCCGGGGGACAAAATGAAAGCAACCAGATTGCAGCTCAGGTCCGCAAGGTACACTGTTATTGGCGACCAGCTGTACAAACGGGGTTTTTCAATGCCTTTATTGAAATGCCTCGGGGAAGACGAAGCGAAGATCGTCATGTACGAAATCCACGATGGATCATGTGGAAATCATACAGGGGGGCAAGCGCTCGCGTTAAAAAATCATGAGTCAAGGCTACTTTTGGCCAACACTGAAGAAGGATGCAATTCATTACGCCCAGGCGTGCAAGAGATGTCAAGCTTTTGCACCCGCTATTCACTCACCTCCAGACGAGCTCATCTCCGTCTACAGTTCTTGGCCCTTCGCAAAGTGGGGCATCGACATCATTGGACCTTTCCCGCCTGGCGTCGGGGGGGTAACTTTCGTAGTCGTGGCAGTCGATTACTTCACCAAGTGGACCGAAGCGAAGGCATTGAAGACCATCACAACGGCCCAGATGACAAGTTTCATATGGAAAAACATAATTTGCAGGTTCGGCCTACCACGAGCGATAGTGACGGACAACGGACGTCAATTCACAAGTCAAGACATGCTGGATTTCTGCTCAGAGTGGAACATCAAGAAAATTTTTTCAACACCCTATCATCCACAATCGAATGGTCAAGTAGAGGCAATCAACAAAATCATCAAGCACACCTTGAAAGCTAAGCTAGATGGATTGAAGGGCAAATGGGCGGACGAGCTGCACATGGTTCTGTGGGCATATCGGACGACCACGAGGAATTCTACTGGTGAAACTCCGTTCGCGCTCGCGTTCGGAACCGAAGCTGTCATACCAGCAGAGGGGCAGGTCCCAACTTTTCGAGTAGCAAATTATGACGAGCAGTTGAATAACGATGCACAGCTCTCCGACTTGGACTTCCTAGAAGAGCGAAGGCTAACAGCGGACGAGAAGAACGTGGTCTACAAGCAAAGGTCAGAGCGTTATTACAACACCAAAGTACGTGCTCGCCAATTCACTATCGGCCAGCTCGTACTTCGGAGGGCGACGGAGCAGTCCATCGGCATACTTGGCCCGACTTGGGAGGGTCCGTACTGAATAACGCGCACACTCCTGAACGGATCGTACGAGCTAGAAGATCTGGAGGGCAAGCCGAGCAAGTACCCATGGAACGCGGTCAAGCTGAAGAAGTATTACCAGTAAGTTTTTAATTTTTTCATATTTGTATAGTTTGTATCTAGCCATCATTTCAATACAAGTACAAGTTTTAAATTTCCATCAAGTGTTAGATAAGTTTGAATTTTTAGACAAGGCTCTGCGTAGCCTTCTAGGAAACAAAAGACGAGCACTCTTTCTTAACGATGCTCGCAAGGTAGTGGCGACGACGACCACTACCTATCAAACAAAAAAGAGTTCAAACCGACGAATGGTTAACTCTAAAAGACGAGCACTCTTTCTTAACGATGCTCGCAAAACAAAGATGAGCACTCTTTCTTAACGATGCTCGCAAGGTATTGGCGACGACGATCACTACCTACCAAACAAAAAAGAGTTCAACCGACGAATGGTTAACTCTAAAAGACGAGCACTCTTTCTTAAAGATGCTCGAAAAGACAAAGACGAGCACTCTTTCTTAAAGATGCTCGCAAGGCAAAGACGAGCACTCTCCCGCAAAGATGCTCGCAATAAAAGGAGTTTCAAAAAGACAAGAACTTATTAAAAAATGCTTAAATTAATCATAACATAAATCGAAAAGCAAACACATCATAAGCAAAAAGTTCCATTCATTGCTAAGCCTTGAAGGCTGAAATTACAAAAGAGGCCCTAAGTGGCCGAACAGTCCTAAGAAAAATAGAAATAAAATACAAGTAAACTAAGCTACCAGAGCGTTCTCCTCGGCAGGAGCATACTGCTCGCCAGCAACTTCCTCCTCGTTCACAACCTCCTCGGCAGGAGCTTCCTGTTCGCCTTATTGAGGTGGGGAGCCTTGTGGAGGGTTCGAGAAGAGTACCGGAACACCCAAAAGACGAGGGAACAGGAGTCCCAATTCCATCAAAGGAAGCAGAGGGAGTTCTGTTTCCGGCTGAGGATTCTCCTTCATAAGGAGGTCGTCCAAAAATCCACCGAGCGGAGTCACATCCACTTCCGGATGAACTTCCAATAATCGATGAATGAGCTCGTGGGCAGTAAGCGCCACCGATAACATGGCCACCCCCCCAGCGAGCTCATTGGTCTCATCTCTCTCATTGGTCAGGTCGACCAGGTCTTGTCGAAGAGTAGCCAGCTCTTCCTCATCAGTTTCAGATTTATGCTGAAGAGTGTTTACCTCGACGCATTTCATTTTCAGCTCGTCCTCGGCAGCCTGGAGGCGAGCACGGAGACGTTCGATCTCTTGAAGATCTTCTTGATCCTTCTTTCGAACCATCTCAAGTTGGGCCTCAGAATCGGCCAACTTTGCCTCGAGGTCGACCACCTTCCTCTCAACAATGGCTTTAGCCTTAGCCATTTGGGTGAGTCTCGCGCTCCTCTCCTCGCTGACCTTGCGGCTCTCGGCGATCTGGACCGCAAGCCTCTCGAGGGTGTATGTGGCACGGGTCATATCGATGGCGGCCAGGCGCGCGTTCTCCAGAGAGCTCTGGTTGTTCACCTTGTCGAGCAGCATGGTCGTCAGCGACCGGGGTACATTCTTCATAACCCTTTGGACGAGCGGGTCTAGAGGTTCCTGAGTGGCCGCATCCCGCGACCGGTAGAAGCCGAGGAGGTTGTCGTTGTAAGGCTCAACGATCGAGTTCTCGGCAACCCTAAAGAATAAAGAGAAGTTAAAAAAAAAGTACTTGAAAATATTCTAAAGCTCTATTGATAATAAGCTCACCTGGCAACCCTTGCGGCATCCCAGCCGAGAAGTGTGTTGTCTCCCTGAGCTCTCTCCCCGGCCGAGGAGCTCGTTGCAGTCTCTCGCGACCGAGTGCTTCGGGGAGGAGGGGATACGACCTGAGTAGGAGGAGGCGAGTCACCCCTCGGCGGAGGAGATCTCCTCGGCGAGATCCTCTGTTCGGCGACAGGTGGGCGAGAAGACCCCCCCTGGTCGTTCTAGCAACTCTCTTAGGAGGAGCCCCCGAGGTCTCCGCCCCCTTCCTTTTCTTGCCGGTACCGTCAACTACCTTGCGCTCGCGCAACATTCTCGCTTGTTGCATCATCCTGCTCGACAGTATGCGATCAACTTCGACGGATGGAGAAGGTAAGTGACAACTCTCTCTGGAACCACTACTAAGAAAGAAAGACGAGAAGTTAATATTTACGAGGAGTAATGTCACAAAAACTTAGCAAATTCACAAAAAATTTAGAAATATGTTGGTACCTGGAGGGAACTCTCGGGTGAAGTGATGAGGAGGTACTTTGAGACCTGCTCGCTCACGCATACACTCCCTGTTCAGAAAGCGGCAGGACCTCTCCAAGTAGCGACGGTTGAGAACACAGCAAATGTGATATTGGAAGAGAGGCGTAAGACGGTGCTCGGCAGTCTTCTTGCGAACAAGTTCACCTACAAAAACGAGGAGTTAGTCAGTATAGAAAGAGCGAGCAGAAATAAAAATAACTTACCACGAATTCTTTGATACTCAGTGTCAAGGGGAATGCGATCAGAGGAGCCATCCGGCTTCACTGGACTTTTCCAGTCCCCGGCTACCCACCACCAGTTGGTTTTCCAGTCTCTAATCTTGTTGGGAACCCCTTCAACCAACTTGAAATTATCACGGCCCCTCACGTAATAATATCCATGGCCCACTTTCTCTCCGGCCTCGGCCGCCTGAAGGAGATAGTTAATCTCTTTAGGACTGAGCCATGTGTTGCGACATCCGTTCTCGACCGCCACCAGGCCGAACAGTGTAAGAATGCCGATCAGGTTCGACCAACCGTTCGGCAAAATTTGAGAAGGGGCCACCTTCAAGAAATGTAGAAAGTTTGAGATACTGGGGTGCAGGGGGAACCTCAGCCCTGCCTCCATCATACCAATGTTGACGGCGACCATCCCCTCTGGCGGCTGGTCGGCCCTCTCATCCGGGCGAGGAATAAAAAAGCAAACATCGGCCGGCAGCTGATACTTTTTTCGAGAATTCTCTAGCTGGGCCGAGGAGACATTGCTCGCATATTTGCTCGCCTCGTATATCGTTCGGGAAGCTGCTCGATGCGGGCGAGGAGCCTCTCGAGGAGGGTATTCACATAAATATTTATAATAGGCCTCCCTCGAGACCTCGTCGCCATCTAAATTCTCCCTACCACTCAAAATATCCTTTATGCTCTCTGCATACTGAACAACCTCCTCGAAGTCCTCGCGGAGACTCCTCGTCAAGGTCTCCTCGACTTGGGCAGTTTCTATCTGTTCGCCCACCCCTCGATTCAAATCCGGATCACGTAGATCTGAGTCAGTCTCCTCGACATCCCCCTCCTCGGCATCGTTGCCGGCATCATCCCTGTCGGATTCATCGAGCTCGTCGACGTCGACGACCACTGCCTTTCCTAGGTTTCGGACTCCAACATTTATGGGTTCAGGGGAATGGATCCTAGAGTCCGAGGAGGATGCCCTCTCCATCAAAGCCAAGGCCAAACGGTCTCCGCCGCCGGAATTTTCAGAACCACCCACCAACGGCGGCGGACCACCGTCGGAACCACCACCAAAGCCACCAAACTCCATTTTTTTCTTAAGAAATGGGGGAGAAAGAAGTTTTAAAGAAAGAAATGAGAGTTATTTACCTTTGTATCGATCGAAAACCACCACAAAACTCGCCGGAAAAGCTTGAGAGAGAGATTTATAGGCAAATTTGTGCAGGGACCTAGGTGCAAAAAACGGGGTCAAAAACGCAAATTCCCCAAAAATTTGGGGTCATTTCCGAAAATGAGTTCGGAAAGTGGCCCCTACGCGCGACCTTTGAGGTCGGCACGCGCCCCACGCGCCAAATTCAAATTCCTTGCGCCGCCCACGCGCCTGACACATGTCAGGTCCGTCATTATTAAAAGTTGCTTCGATAATCGTGCTCGGCGCTGGAGACGAGGCGACCGCCTCCATCACACGTCATCAAGATCTCAAATTTGATTGTGTTGTCGATGACAATTATCACCATCTAAGAAGACGACCATACTGCTCGCCTTACCATTCTACGAATACGAAGAAAGGCGACCAGGGGGCAAATGTTATACCTAGTCAAAGAAGTCAATCTTTGACAAGTCAATCCTAGTCACCAGCTTACGTGGCGAGGAACAGTCAACAAAGTCGTGCGATGACTAGTCAACAAGACCAAGAAAATGTAATAGAATATATGTATTTAATATATTTAAGTGCTCGCTCAAAGATGTTGGCGAGCACATGTTTTAGTTAAGCTGCTCGCCCGAATGTGTGGCGAGCACGTGTCTTTCTTAGCAAGAAAAGTCTTAAGTATTGAAGCCTTGGGAGATAGCATGGAGCGTGGCGACCACACTCCTTGACATGGTCCTCCGGCGACCACCGTGGCTCAGCTCCTCGGCATCTCGGCGAGGACGAGCACCAAAGGCGGTTTAGCATTAAATGCGCCATCAAATCACCTTTTCGGGCAGAAGATAGGTCCAATAAGGGCGTGCCACGTGTAAAGGGCGGGCAGCCCCTAGAAACCACTATATAATGCCTAAAAGAGGCTCATTTGTAGACAAGTGACACCATTCCCACAAATCACTCCCAACCCAAAGCAATAAACACTCCCAAGCTTCTAAAGCTTTAGCTTCTCCAAGAAGCTATATCTTGTGTTCTTGTTTGTTCTTCATTAGATCATCAAGATCAACATATAAACACTCCTTAAACACGTAATAAACCCCCGATCATTATACATTTTTGTTTCGTGCTAACAAATAGTCCACATCCGATTCAACCATCAAAAGCACGTACAACAGGATGCATGGAAACAAACGCACTTCTGGAATTTGATCAAACAAGGCCAGTTTATGAGTACACTTGATCTCATCATGTATCTCAAAAACTCTGTGAATCTGAGTGAGTTAGAATTTTTTTTTATGATTGCATGGGGGATTTGGAAGGAGAGATGTTGAATTGTTCATAGCTCAGACAAGCCTAGATTGAGGGTTAAAGAACACATTGGAAACCAAATGGTGGAATATCTGAAATCATTTCAGGTCATCACAAAGAGCAGATTGAAAAGCGATAGAAATAGGAGAAGGGAGGATGATATGGACAATTGCGTGGATCAATCAAGGCTTTTCTTTGCAGAGGTAGATGGTGCTTTTAACGTTGATAAACAAAGATTTGGTGTGGGCGGAGTTCTGCTTGATAGGGAGGGTGCAAGAATTGCTTCGTTTTCGAAAAAGATCCCGCCCCAGCGAAGCCCGTTAGGGTCCGAACTCATGGCAATTGAATTGGTTATGAACTTGGCATTTGAAAAAGGAGTGCAGAGTATTTTGATCAGGTCGGACTCAATGCAAGCAGTAGCCTTGTGTGGTAAAGAAAACGATGATAATATTAGAGGCCCGGAAAGTTTGATTGCTCGGAGAATTAATAAGGGTATAGAAAAATTTGTAGTGTGCAAATTTTTACATATAAGCCGGGAAAGAAACAAGCAAGCTCACATATTGGCACAACAAGCGGTCGGTACTACCAATTCTCGTGACAGAGTTGGAGATACGAGATTTTGAAATCTAGTTTTCATCTTTTGAGCTTCATGTACTAGGTTTCTCATTTTGTCAAAAAAAAAAAAGACATTCATAGCTTACTAATGGACAAAGACGATGGATGACAAGGCATTTACCCAGTACGAGACCGTTATTCTTGAAGGACATAATTATTTCAAGATAGCTTATGATAAATCGCCACCTGTCACTGCACATAACAAATTTTGAGAATGGAATGAAGAATTCAGAATTAGACATGAATGCATGTACTATTTGCATGTAGGCCCTTGAACAATTTAAATGTTCAAATTTATGGATAAGTTTGCTATCTCCACCAACGGATAGTTTGCTTCATCTATAAATAGACCATATCTTGAAACATTTCAAGATTACGGGACATACAAGCCATACGCATTCTAGCAATATTCTAGCATTCAAAAGCATTCAAAACACTCAGAGATTAAAACTATTAAGCATTTTTGTTTGTGAGTGTTATCTTTAGTCCCCACTAGGCAAGCTTATAGATTATTATCCTAAGCCTAGAAAGTGATATCCTAGCCTTTACATTCGTTCTTAAATTGTAAAGGGTATCACACTAAGTTGGAACAAGAACAAAACCCTACTTTCATCTTGAGAGATAGTTTGAGAGTATTGTTGAGTTCGTAGAAGTTTGAGAGTATTGCAAAGAGAGAAGGTTGTAAGAAATCAAGAGAAGAGAAGAAGAAGAGGAGAGTGCACCTTGGCACTGTAAAAGCAAGTTAATTCCAAGTGATTAAGGAATTATCCTATTAAATTAGGAGAGTGGACGTAGGAGCAGTTTAGCCTCCGAACCACTATACATCTTGTGTTCTTACTTACTACATTTACTTTATTGTTTAAGTAGTTTCATTACATAGTGCTTATTTATTTGCTAAGTATCTAAGTGCACATTGCTTAAGGAGTATAATAGGGCCTATAATTTACTTCGCATATAAGTTGTAATTGTTAAGATCTGTAAGAATATTTCATAAGTGTTCTATAGGACTTTGCATCAAGACAACTTACCCGACTCTGATTATTTGTGTTATATATTGTAAATGTTTTGAAAAAAACATACACGTGTTACACTCCTTTTGGGACCAACACGTGGTATCAGAGCAGGGGTTTAAAGACCACTGCTTTGAGGACTAACTTTGGTTACCTAAATTGATCTACTTGTGCACTTTTATTCTTGATTAAATACTCATTATGCCTAACACATCTTCTTCTAAGACTTCTGGTGTAGCCATTCCACCACCAACTACTATGGGAACCAACCCCATCAACAAGATATCTTACCAAAAATTGCCTATGTTCTCTATTGAGAATTATGACTTCTGGAAGATAAAGATGAGAGCTCATTTGGCCTGTCTCCATGATGAAATGCTAAGGGTGATCACTAAAGGTCCATTTGTGTTCATGAAGCCAAACACAAATGTTACTGAAGCCCAATGAGCAGCTGGAGCACAAGAAATTCCAAAAGACGATGATGAGCTCACTCCTGAAGAAAGGAAGAAACATAATCTCAACTTTGTGGCAATGAACACCCTATATCAAACCATTCCAGATGCTATAATGGGTAGAGTGTTTCACTGCACAACCGCAATGGAGATTTGGGACACATTAGCTCTAATGTGTGAAGGAACTGACAAGATCAAAGAAAATACTGTAAACTTCAAGTTGCTGTTCAAAAGTATGAGCAGTTCTCAATGAAGTCTGATGAACACATTTATCAACTGGATGGAAGAATCACAGACATCATAAATGAGATCAACTCACTTGGAAAGGAATACTCCAAGAGAGAAGTGGCCTTGGAGATCCTTAGGAGCTTGACATCCAAGTGGAATGTGTATACTGTCATGATGCAGAATACAAAGGATCTGTCAATTATGCCAATGCAGCAAGTGTTCTCAAAACTCAAGGCATATGAATATGACTTGAATAGGAAGAACAAGACCAAGGAACCTGAAAGAAAAGGAATTGCACTAAAGGCCAAATCCAATGAACCTGGCTCTAAGAAAGTTAACAAGACTAGCAAAAGTGGAAAAGGAGTTTTCAAAGCTGATATTTCAGAAGAGTTGGCAATGATGGCTAGAAGATTTGATAAACTAAACTCCAGTTTTGGTAAATACAAGAATTTATACCAAGACAGGAGAAGAGGATACAACTCACCTGAGAAGAAGAATGATGAAAGGAGATCCAGAAGGGACAACTCCAAAGAAGAACCATCTTCATCAACAAAGAAGAAAGATGCTGAAAAGAAGAAATATGAAGATGAGGATGCATGCCACAATTGCAAAAAGACAGGACACTTCCAATATGATTGTCCAGAGCTGACTTCCAAGGAGAGGAAAGAAAGACAAGCTAAGAGGGACAAGAAATATGGAAAAAGGAAAGCTTTGAAAGCTGAAGAAGAAACCTCTGAAGATGATCAACTTCCATCTTCATCATCTGAGATGTTTTCTGACAGCAGTGATGAAGAATGTCTAATGGCTATTGAAGACAATGATGAGGTACAATCTAATTCTATTTCTGTCAATTCTAGTAACACAAAGATGTCAAATGAAGACAACCTAAGACTTACCTTTGGTAAGTTTATGGAAGACTTCATGAGACTTCAAGAAATTCATGATCAAACCTTAAAAGAAAACAAAGCTTTGAATACTCAGATTGAGAAAATTACTCAAATTGAAGTTGAGCATGATCTGAGAACTAATGAGTTGTGCAATAACTTTACTAAGGAGCTGAATACTTTGAAAGATAAGTCATCTGAACAACTTAATAAGTTGGAAGAACAGGCTAAGCTTCATAAGAGTAAGTACTCAGACTACCAAGCATTGATGGCTAAGTTTGATCATCTTTTCAAGGAACATGAATATCTTAAGGAAAGTGAAGAGAGTTTGAAACTCAAATTGGCTGCTTTGTACAAGTCATCTAATACAATAAATGAAATACAAAGAATGCAAAGGCCTATGACTCAAAAATCTGGACTTGGTTACAATCCAGATGAAATATCTTCACCATGCCTTAGTGATACTTCAACAAGTATTACTAAGAGAGTCTTTTTAAAATCGGTGGTTGAGACTGAAATTGTTGAACCAAAGCTGCCACATACAATGGATAAGGGTAAACAACCCATTGTACCAACTATCCTGAATATCAGGTCAAAGGTTGCAAAATCTAAGACTAGAATTCAGAGGCCTGAGACAATTCAGGTGAGTAAAAGTCAATGGAGGACAACTTACCTGAAAAACTCTCAGACTCATGCAAGAAGGCCCCAAGATATTCAAAGAAGACAAACTCAAATGAGAAGACCTACAATAAATAATCAAATTCAAATGAGAAGGCCTACAATAAATAATCAAAGGGATTTCTAGCCTAAGTACAATGAGTACAGAAGACTTCAAACCTATCTAAATACATATCCACAAAGATTCAAGCATGCTGAACAAGAATCAAAATTCAGATTTAGCAGATATATTCACATGAATAAATATAACTCTTCTAAATCATCCAAGATTCACACAAATACTCAATCTCAACCTAAGACATTTAAAAGGAAGATTGTGTATGTAGATGTTTATGGAAAACAAATTAGCCTCTTTCAAATAATGAAAATAAGACAAGTTTGGGTTCCAAAAGGTATGTCTAACCCTCTAGGACCCAACTTCCAAAGGGTACCTAAGTTTTTATTTGTAACAGGTCCCAATGGTTTCATCAACAAAGAAAAGAAGATATAAAGATCTTACATGATACTTGGACAGTGGATGTTCAAGGCATATGACTGGAAACAAGGAGCTTCTCACTAATTTTGTTGAACAAGATGGACCATAAGTAACTTTTGGTGGCAACTCACAAGGATCAACCAAAGGTTATGAAACTCTCAAAATTGGTAATGTAAGTATTTCAAATGTTTCATATGTCTATGGTCTGAAACACAATTTATTCTCAATAAGCCAATTCTGTGACAAAGGTTTTAATGTTGAGTTTTCTAGTAACTTATGCTATATTAAGAATAAATCAAATCAACAATTACTACTAACTAGGTCAAGGAAAGGTAATGTCTATCTTGCAGATTGGAACAAATCTCGTGAAGATATCTGCTTGATTGCAAAAAGCTATAAAGATCTCAGTTGGTTATGGCACAAAAGACTAAATCACCTGAACTTTAAGACTTTGAACAAGCTTGCAAAATTATCTTTAGCAGATGACCTACCAAATTAAGTATTTACAAAAGAACATGTCTGTCAAGCATGCCAAAAAGGAAAGCACGTCAAAACATCCTTCAAAACAAAGGTTGTCATCTCAACTGCAAGAGTACTATAGTTACTTCACATGGATTTATTTGGACCCATTACCCCTGTGAGCATTAGTAGAAAGAAGTATACACTAGTTTTAGTGATTGACTTCTCAAGATATACTTGGGTAATATTCTTGTTAAAGAAGAAGTAGACTCAACAGAAACTGCCAGCGCTTATGAAGAAAATCATAAATGAGAAGGGATTAAGCATTGTGAAAATCAGATCAGATAAAGGAACAAAATTCATAAACTCATACATAAATGAGTACTGTCAAGCAAATGGAATCACTCATGAGACTTCATCAACAAGAACACCTCAACAAAATGGAGTTGCTGAGAGGAGAGTTAGAACACTCAAGGAAGCTAGAAGAACCATGATAGCAGAAGCAAAGATTCCAAAGAGATTTTGGGCTGAAGCAATCAATACTGCTTGTCACACCCAAAACAAATCTATGTTAACTAAGGAACAAGGAAAAACCCCTTATGAACTTTTCAAAGGGAGAAAACCAAGGATTTCATACTTTCATATTTTTGGTTGTACATTTTTCATTCACAATAATGGGAAACAACAATTAAAAACTTTTGATAGCAAAGCTGATGAAGGAATCTTTCTGGGATACTCTTCATCTAGCAAAGCTTTTAAAGTTTATAATTGTAGAACTCTTACTGTTGAAGAAACACCCCATGTTATCTTTGATGAATTTTCTTTCAAGCACAGGACCTCAAACAAAAAAGACAAATTCCATGGTGAAACCAACACAAGGGTTGACAAGGCTAAGGGATGGTGAAAGAAAGGAATCAATCTTCATTTATGTAAGCTATCCTGATTTGGAAAATCTTAAGATATCCAACAAATCCGAAGTTAATTAAGATGGAGCCTACTCACCTGAATACAATCCACCTGAGGAAAACTGCAATGTTGAGTTGAATGAACCCACTCAAGCTGAGGTAAGTGCTCCCAATGAAGAAATGGGTAGTGCTGAGGGAGTACAAGGATCCAATAATCTAGGGGGAACTCAAACTGAGAATGCCAATGACTTGGACAACACCCCTGATTATGAAACAGATCAAGTCTTTAACTTTTCCTGAATTCTATATTGAACTAAATATTGAACCAGGTGAGAATAACTCATCTGAAAATGATCAATCTAGAAGAACATGGCAAGATGCTCATCCTTCATACCAGAAGACAACATGGAGAAATTGCCTTATTCTGTTGTTTTCTGTCTGAAACAGAACCCAAAATCATTGAAGAAGCGATGGAAGAGTCCAATTTGATAACAAATATGCAAGAGGAACTAAATCAGTTCAAGAGAAATGATGTTTGGGAGGTGGTAGACAGACCAACTCATCAGGATGTTGTAGGAGCAAAATGGGTTTATAAGAACAAGAAGAATGAAAATGATGTTATAATTAGAAACAAAGCCAGACTAGTTGCTAAAGGATATAGTCAACATGAAGGAATAGACTATGATGAGAATTTTGCCCCAGTAGCAAGGTTAGAGGCAATTAGGTTGTTCTTAGCATATGCAGCTCATATGAAGTTCAAAGTATATCAAATGAATGTTAAGAGTGCATTCTTGAATGTAGAGCTCAAGGAAGAGGTATATGTGGAGCAGCCACCTGGTTTTGAAGAGGGAAATAAAGTGTTTAGATTTAAGAAAGCACTTTATGGTCTCAAACAAGCACCAAGAGCTTGGTACGAGACTCTATCACAATTCCTATTGGATAATGGATTTGTGACGGGCACAGTTGATAAAACCTTATTTAGGATAAGTGAAGGAAATAATATTCTTTTAGTATAGATATATGTTGATGATATCATTTTTGGATCACCAAATGAGGATATGTGCAAGAAATTCTCAAACCTCATGAAAGAAAAGTTTGAGATGTCTATGATGAGATTGATGAACTTTTTCTTAGGTTTACAAGTCAGACAGACTGAGAAAGGGATCTTCATCAATCAATCTAAGTACACTGGGGAGATGATCAAAAAGTTTGGCTGTGAAAATAGTAAACCAGTTAGGATTCCTATAAATACAAATTGGAAGATGGATCCTGATATTGATGGTATATATACAAACCCCACTGAATATATAGCAATAATAGGTTCTCTATTATATCTAAGTGCAGGCAGACCAGACATTACTTTTGCAGTTGGAGTTTGTGCTAGATTTCAGTCTAATCCAAAGAAAAGTCACTTAGAAGCTGCCAAAAGAATACTTAGGTATTTGAAAGGCACAGTGAACTTGGGATTGTGGTATCCATCTGAAGACAACATTGAGTTGACTGGTTATTCTGATGTACACTATGGAGGATGTAGGATAGATAGAAAATCAACTACTGGTACTTGTCAATTCTTAGGAAGCAAGTTGATTTCATGGTTTTCTAAGAAACAAACTTCTGTAGCCACATAAACCACAGAGGCTGAATACATGGCTGTTGGAAGCTGTTGTGCACAAATCCTATGGCTTAAGCAACAACTAAGGGATTATAAAGTGTTATTGCTATTACTCAGAATCCAGTGTTACACACCAGGTGTAAACATGTGGACATCAAACATCACTTCATAAGAGATCATGTTGAGAAAAAGGACATCAGAATGGAAAAGATTCATATTGATAAGCAAAAGGCCGATATTCTCATAAAACCTCTAGTTGAAACAAGATTCAAGGAACTATCCATGGAACTTGGTTTATTAGATCCCGGAGAGAATGTTTTAAGTATAAGTAAATACTTTGATCATGCCAGAGATATTAATATTAATCCAAGGGGAAAGTTAAGTGCATACTAGGACAAGTAAGTTGAAGGACAAGATAAATGTGACAAAATCAAGGTTCATTGAAATACATGTTTATTTACTCTACATGAACTGATATTATTTCAAGAATTTTTCATGCAGGTCAATATGGACAAAGCAAAATGGCTTGATCTTGGTTCAAAACTCTGAATTAATTATAGTCATAATCTATGAATTAATTCTTGGACAAAACTCAAGGTTAAGAATTAAAAACCTGGTCAAGGACGAGGGAAACTACCATGGACAACTCAGAAGATGTCAAAGTACATGAAGACTTTTCAATGGAAGTTATCAAAGTTTAGTCAGTCAAGTTGTCACTTGGCTGCAGATAAGTTTTCTTTTTCATATTAGTTAAACATGTTTCATCATTATAGTACGCATTTACTGCTCATAACCGTCAAACAAGAGATTTTGGCTAAAAGACGATTAATTACACGATTTTCTGAAAAAGTGAACTACTGTTTACTGGACACGACATTTGCGTCATTTGGAGTAACATAATTGATCTGGGCCCTTGAATTAAATTAATCTCAGCCCTACACCTAGATAGTTTATAAAAGGAAGACTTAGAAAATTTTCACCATTTACGAATTCTCAAATTTTCTGAAAAAACCCTAAGCTCGAAATTTCTCAAATTCCTCAAGCTCATCTCTAAGCTCATAATCTACTTCTCATACAAAAATGACTATGGAAATGGGTTATTATTTCTCTTTCACATCATTAGAAGAACATGCATGTGTGATCAAGTTCACTAGATTAACAATGCTCTATTTTATTTCAATAACTCTGTTTGAACTCTACACTTGATTCTATGCCGTTTGAATGATATCTTATGTTAGATTCATGTTGTAGAATGTTAAACACCTCCTAAATGTTTAGAAATGTTACAGATATTTCATGTATTAAATCTGGATATTGTGCTTAAATATTTAAAATACATTGTTTAGATATGGTATTGTTGATTTTGACATATTTGGTAAATGTCCAAAATAAATTTAGATATGGTCATTAAGATATGGTTTAAATCTAATCTAAGCATATGTTTCAGTGTTAAAAAAGGAAATATTCTTGATTTCTTATGATTTCAAAATATTTATGAAAATATCCATGCTAATACTGTGTTTGATCTTTTTAGTTGACTTTAATCACCCTGATTTAGATATCAACTGGAATTACTTGAGCGAGTCATCCATGCTCCATTTTGAGCAAACTGTGTGTTTTGACAACCTAACAAACAAACACACCAGAAGAGTTGTTACTTGGTTGGAGCAAGCTGGACTAATAAAATGGATCGAAGCAATTTCTAAGACATGCTTGGAGCTAGGAACCACTCAATTTTTAGCAACTTTCACACAAAAGAGTTCTGGCTTAGGTTTCATTATGACCCATGAACCAGATACTACCAAGAGGACAACTCAGAAATTTGAATTCACTGAAGAAGACTTTGATGACTTCTTTGGTTTAAATGCTGCTGGAGAGGATCCAGAAGAATACATGAGATATCCGGAATAAGAGGTTGAAAATCACTAGATGGATGATCCAGTACCTCTCAAATCTGGATTACACAAAAGAGTACTAAAGAAAAAAACTATCAACTCTTACTGGATGTGGTTGCAAAGTGTGTCATGTGCACCACACGAAGCTATGATCAAATCAGCAGATCAAAAGTAAGGTTGATGAAAGCTGTCATTGATGGAGGAAGAAAACCAATGAACTGGAAAGGTTATTTTCTAAGGAAACTAGTTGAGGAAAAATCAAAGTTCAAGATTGTTGATGAGAGAAAAGTGTTTGTAGAGAAGAAACTTGCCTTTTGCACATAAGTTGCTGCATTTCTTTACAAGAAAGAACCTGAGGATATTATTGAAGATTGAAAATTCAACACCACAAAGATTCTGTTCAGGAATCTTTCTATCAGGACTCATAAGAGATTAGGATTGGAGATCAAATCACCCAAGAGCACCACTAGAAAACAAGCTAAGTCAGCCAAGCAAAAGAGCAATGAGGCTACACAAATAGTGATAAGTATTCTGGAAAAAGCCAAGAAGGAAGGGAAAGGGAAGGAGGTTGAACAGTCATCAAAATTCAAGAAAAAGAGGGTTGTGTCTAGCCCTAGCTCAAGTGGCGAAGAGTCACTAGAAGAGTATGCTGATACATCAGATGAGGATGAGATTGATGCTTATGAACAAGCTGAACTGGAGGGTTCAGAGAATGATGATGATGATGGTGGTGGTGATAATACTGTAGATGTTTCACCAAAGGAGCTGGACTTGAATGATCCAGATTACAGAAGATATTTTCCTACACACCACTCCCCTGACATTGCTGAAACTACCCCACATATTGATAACCCATCCATTTTGAAAATCACTTACAAAACTGATACTCCTATACCAATGTCTCTTGAAGAAACTTCATCACAGCACTCACCCAAGTCAGAAAAAGCCCAATATTACACTTATGATATGTCATTGAGAGATGAATCTAAATTATTTTTAAATCAAATTTACCCCCAACTTGCCAAATACCCAGAGTTAAGATCTATCTTCTATGATCTTAGGTTGATTGTTGACATAAGGGGAAGGTTTTTCATATATGGAAGGGAAAGGTAAAGTATTGTTATGTACTACCACCTTTGGAACCTGAAGGTTTTTTTTCTTTCCTGAGTGCTTTGTTCCAAAGGTTTTTTTTCTTTCCTGAGTGCTTTGTGGTATCTACTATTGTGTTACTCCATATAAGAAGCTTTACACTTCTGCTTATTGACATTTGGTCTTCATCGTATTGAAGTGGTGATTTTTATCTATATATAAGCATTTTTATCCCTTCCCTCTATAGCGCACATAATGTTTAGATCTCTTTATCCGTCTCTCTCTCTCTCAACTCAATTTGTTTATATGGTTGGCCTTTCTTCTAATTTTGAGTTTTGTGGTCCATTTTTCATGTAGTTATTTACCTCTAACCTGTGTCCAAGTTTTTGCAATTAGGCTGCATACTGTAATCTTTTTGCAGAAATCAAGTTATCTATTGTACTTTGAGACTTTTGTTTCAGCACATCAGTAGTCCATTAGGAAGTATTTCACATCTCCTGTCAAACTTTCCAATACGCTTGGCTTCTGAGCAATGCTAATTTGAAAATGAACTTCTGTTTTATTTATAATTCATTGTTAAATTTATTACGATTTCAACTTTATTTTTTGGCATTTGATTTGTAATTACTATTATGAGCCACTTAATACATTACTTGCTTTAATTTTTAAATAAGAACGTAGCTTTATTAGTAAGTTATTTTTTATTCTCATTTCTTTTACTTTGAAAATCTCATTTTCAACAGGAAACTATTGTAGTTTTCTACTCAAACTATGGCATGTGCCCTTTTCAACCGAAAGAGGTAATTGAGTTCAGTTTTTATGAATTTAATAATTCATATTTCGGACTGATAGGTTTAAGACCGTATCTTTTTCGGCTGATAATGTAAGAGTAGTAACCTTTAAAGTTGTAAAAATAGCTTAAATTCAAGTTAAATTGGGCCAATTAGTCTAATTTTGGTTGATTTGACCTTAATTCGCAACTTTAAAAGTTGATGTCCTTACACTGTCAGCCCGAAACACTAGTTCTCATTTTGCCACCCTCTAAATATGGTCCTTAAAACCTATTTTCTCTCTTTAAATAAATATATTGTTCTACTTTCTAAGTAATAATTGACCGTTCATGTTATATAATATATATATATATATATATATTGTAGAACAAGGTTCTCAAATCTCATTATTCATGGCTCTCATCCAGGAATGTCCTGTACAACGCATAGGTGAATTACTAGTTATTAATAATGACTCTATCACTTTTTTTTTTTTTTGAATTACATTAAATACACATCCCGTTTTCCCCTCGAACCCAGGATCTAAGGCCTAGGTAGTGGTGCTCTAACCACTTGAGCTATCTCACTTTGTCAATAACTCTATCACTAGTAACTAGTAATAATTATTAAAATATTAATAATAAAAATAATATATTTTTAAAAATAATTAATAATATTAATATTAAATAATAATATTATTATTATAAAATGATAATATATTTTTAACCAGACTTAATAATAATGATTTAAAATAAATTTATATAATACTACATTTCATTTCTACGTCCATTCCTATGTTATACTAATCATAAGAATGATCATTCTTATGTCATTCAATTCATGAGTTCATTTCATCCAGTCACAATTTTTTCCCTTCATGAGTTCATTTCATTCAGCCACAATTTCATTCAATCCTATCAATCATACCAATTTTTTTCTCTATTTTACGAGCGCTTCCCTTCATGAGTTCATTTCATTCAGCCACAATTTCATTCAATCCTATCAATCATACCAATTTTTTTCTCTATTTTACGAGCGCGTTGGCGAGGGTACCAAAATCCCTCGCAAATTGGCGAGGGAAATTAATACCCCTCGCGAAATGAAGAAACCCGGGTGGCGAGGAATTGATTTTCTGGAAGTTGGCGAGGGTGGATCGAATTAATGCCAGGGAGTATATATATATATATACTAATTTTTTTTTTTTTTTTTTTTGATTACAAGTTAAATACCCACCCCTTTTCCCCTCCCATGACTCGAACCCAGGACTTGAGGCCTAGGTAGTGGTGCTCTAACCACTTGAGCTATCCCACTTTGTCATATATATATATACTAATGGTCATATATTTGTAATTAATATATATTCCTGTAATTGTTAGATATGATTAATTAATTAGGTTAATAGTTAATTATCATTATTTGATTGATTAAATATTTATCGTTTACTTTCAATTTTAATGGTGTATTTATTTTTAAGTTTTGATTATTAATGATACTTAATTTTTATTTTTAATGTTAAATTTTTAATTTTAATTATATTGAAGGTATATATATTCAAATAATTTTTACTAACAACAATGATTTAATTACAAATTTGAAATATATATATATATATTTATGAAGAAAATTAATTAAACATAATTATTGAATAATCATGAATTAAAAAAAATGTAATTAGAGAACAAAATTAAACACAACTAATTATTTGTAACACATAATTTTATAATTTTTCATTTAAAAATAAATATATTAAATATGTTTTGACAATTTAAAAATAAACAAGTAACTTTAATTTTATAATTGAAAAATAAAATAAACATAATTAATTATTTGTAACACATAATATTATAATTTCACATTTAAAAATAAATATATTAAATGTGTTTTGACAATCTAAAAATAAACAAGTTACTTTAAAGGAAAGAAAGAAAAAACTAAAATTATAATATATGTATATATATATTAATTGCAATCAAAGTATAACGACCAAAGCTTCTAGCCCAAACGTTACACAAGGAGCGCATAAACACTTCTTGTTCCGGTGTGGGGGGGTTTCAAACCCAGATTCCACAATTTTTTAAATTAATTAAATTGGCGAGGGTAAAGGCCCTCTTTAATTCGCGAGTGGGGCCCCTCTTTAATTGGCGAGGGGGGTGCGCCCTCTTTAATTGGCGAGTGGGGCTTCACCCTCTTTAAATGGCGAGGGTGCCTCGCCAATAAATTAGCGAGGAGCACTTTGGCGACGGCGACTGCCCCTCGCCTATGCTGTCGCCAAAATGCTTAAAGAGTCGCCTATGCTGTCGCCAAAACGCTTATAGAGGGCAATTCCCTCGCCTTTGCCCTCTTTAAATGGGCTGTTTTTTGTGGTGAAAAAACGAAGCGAGTGAGAAAAATTTTATAATCTCTACCCAAAAACAGGTTAGTTTTTAGTGCCTCAAAGAAAAATCATGTAAAATCGAAAACACTTCAAAAAAATTCCAGTATTTTAACCACATATCTCAGGTTTCAAATACCTCAATGTGGTAAAAGGGTTTGAGCTAAACACATTGGAAAAGGGCTGAACTCTTTTATAAAATAACATGCAATGTCAAAAATGGATTTTCAGCTACCACAATACATATATACATAGAAAAAATGGACTCAAATCACACATGCAATCTAAACATAAGCTTCAATGAGTCACCAAATATCACAAGATTAACAGGAAAACAACACAAAACTCAACCACAACCCATAACACGCTTCAAGTAAAAACGATTTAGTAACCCCAAAACAAGAATAATAGAAAATAAAGAAAGCAGATACATAGTTAAAAAAAATTATTTCTTTAAAACCGTTTAAAGGAAAAGGGGCCTTCACACCTGACAATTAAGCTTTCAGAAAAGACAGTGAAAATAGAAGGTTCTCAACCTTCAAGAATGCGTTTGTTTGTTGAGGAGATTCCATATTTTGTGTGATGAAGAAATTTGGGAAGAAAATGTTTGAGAAAAAAAAAAAAGAGAAAAGAGTAATTAATTTAAAAGAATATCAAAAATCAGAATTTAATTTATCATTATTTTATTATTATTATTAATAAATACCTTTTATTTATCTTTCATATTAATAATTTACTGGATAAATTATTTATTATTCAATTCTATTATGGTTTACTTCATTTTTAACTTATCTCATCATCTTATTAAATCTTGTCGAGTGAGTTACAATCGAGTATGATCTCCTCAGTGAGCTATCGTGCAAAACTCTGTACAACTTATTGAAAATATTAGTTCATAAATTACATAAAATCATTTATCTTTAAAATTTCAATTAATTTGACATTTAATACTTAAAGAAATATTTTAATTTCTAAAAATCATGAAATGCAAATTTAAATTTTAAAAACGGGGTGTTACAGCTCTCCCCACCTTTTAAAAATTTTCGTCCCCAAAAATTAGGCATGTGCTAAAAGTTTTGGGTACTTGCTTAGAATTTCTCCCTCGTGCTCCCAAGTCGCCTCTTCTTCCCCGTGCCTATTCCACTACACTGGGACTAAAGGTATATCTATATTTTTCAAGGTTTTAACTTTTCTATCGAGGATGCTTATGGGTCGTTCTTCGTATGTAAGATCATTGTTGACTTCTAAATTTTCGAGTTCAATGTGGTGAGTTGGGTTTGAGACGTACCTCTGAATGGATGATTGATATATAGCTATTATTATAAGCGAATTCTACTAAGGACAAGTAATCTTCCCAGTTCCCTCCAAAGTCCAAAGTACATGCCCTCAGAAGATCTCCTAGAATTCGGTTTGTTCTCTCTATTTGCCCGTCTGTCTGTGGATGAAAAACACTGCTGAAATTCAGCTTGGTGCCCATAACTGATTGCAAACTCCTCAAAAATTTTGAAGTAAATCGAGGATCACGATCGGATACAATCGACGTCGGTACTCCATGTAACCGTACTATTTCATCAATGTACACTTTAACCAATCGATTGAATAATTCATCTTAACCGGTATGAATCGATCTACCTTACTAAATCTATCGACCACTACCCACATAGCCTCATGTTATTTAGGGTTTCTCGGTAAGCATGTCACAAAATCCACTGTCACGTGTTACCATTTCCACTCTGGAATATCTAACGGTTTTAACAGTCCAACTGGTCGCTGATGATCTGGTTTGATTCTCTGACAGGTGAGACACCGTTTGACAAACTGTGAGATCGACCGTTTCATGCCCCTCCACCAAAAGTTGCTCCTAAGATCCTTATACATCTTTGTTTCACCAGGATGTGCGGTATCTGGTGTGTTGTGAGCTTCTCTCATAATATCGTCACACAATTCCTCCTTCTTTGGTATGCAGATTCTTCCTCTGAACACTAACTCTCCATCGGGGGCTATCGTAAAGTCCTTGGTCAAATTTTCCTTGACCTTTTTGCTCATTAGTTGGAGAAATCGATCGCTATTTTATGCTTCTATTATTCGTTTCTCAACACTGGTTGGACTGACATGGTGTGTAACTGTGAACAATGAGATATGATCACCGTTAACTTGGTGAGGTATGAAGACTTGTATATATAGTAAAGTTACAATAACCGATTTACATGATTGTAGGGAATTAAATCTAATTAATGCTATATACAAGGAATGTTGTTATATACATGGAATGAGTCAATCATTCCTTAATATCCCCCGTCAAGCGATGTGTGGGATGAGGAAAAACACAGAGTTTGGAACGAAGGAACTCGAACGTCGGGCGAGGAAGGCTCTTCGTGAAGATGTCGGCCAGCTGAAGATGTGTGGGGAAAAAATAAGTTGATAACTTGCCAAAGCTGATGAGCTCGCGAAAAAAAATGGTTGTCGATGTCAATGTGCTTCGCTCGTTTGTGAGCCACAGGATACTGGCTGAGAAAAAGGGCACTGTTGTTGTCGGAAAGGAGAACATGGCAAGCAGGAAGTGGGATGCGGAGCTCGCGGAGCAGAGAGGTTAGCCAAACGACCTCGGCAGCTGCGTTGGCTAAGACACGGTACTCCGATTCACAACGGGAGTGAGCAGCGGTGGGTTGTTTCTTGGCACTCCAAGACACCAGATTTCCACTCAAGGAAACTGAGTAACCATAGGTGGAGAGGCGAGTTTCCACACATCGAGCCCAGTCGGCATCTGAGTAGGCGACCACTAAAGAGTCTGGTCGGCGAGTGAAGGAAAGACCGTAGTTGATGGTGTGATTGACATACCGAAGAATCCTCTTCACTACCGAGAAGTGATCGCTGGTCGGCGCCTGAAGGAACTAGCTGACATGATTTACCGAGAAGGATAGATCAGGTCGAGTAATTGTGAGGTACTGGAGGGCACCCACCAATGAGCGATAAAGAGTCGGATTCGAGAATGGGTCACCAGTGTTGACCAGGGTCTCGCCTGCGGCCTAGGCAGTGGAAATAGGTTTGGTGTCTTGAAGATCTGCCCGTTTAAGGATCTCGCGAGCATATTTAGACTGTCCGAAGAACAACCCAGAAGTGGTGCAAGAGATTTCCAAACCCAGAAAATAGTTGAGGCGACCAAGATCCTTGAGTGCGAACTCCTTGTTCGCCCGAGCAATGAAGCGAGCAAGCGTAGATGGATCATTTCCAGTAACAATGATATCATCCACATACAGGAGAAGATAGACGACGAGGAACCTTGAAACAGGTAAAACAGCGAGGAGTCAGACTTGCACTCCTTGAAGCCAATGCCTAGAAGTAAGGTGCTGAACCGCTGAAACTAGGCTAAGGGGGCCTAGCGAAGACCGTATACGGCCTTGTTCAATTTGCAGACATTATCCAGGAGCCGAGGATCAATAAAACCAGGAGGTTGGGCCATGAAGACTGGTTTCTGAAGGTATTCGTTGAGGAAAGCATTTTTTACATCCAGGTGATGGAGGGGCCAATTGTGTCGGACGGAGAGGGCGAGTATAACACGTACTGTGGTCGCCTTGACAACCGGACTGAAAGTGTGGGAGAAGTCCGTACCGGGGATTTGTGTCAAGCCTTGAGCGACCAATCTGGTCTTGTGCCGCTCAATATAACCATCAAATTTGTACTTAGTTCAAAAAACTCATTTCGAGCCAACAATGTTCGTATCTCGAGGGCGAGGAACAAGATCCCAAGTTTTGTTTTCTCGCTAAGCATGAATTTCTTCCTGCATGGCAGCCAACCATTCAGGAGACTTGGCAGCAGATTTGAAACCTCTAGGGTCCGAGGAGGCAGTGAGGGCACTAATCAAGGCAGTGGAGGCCAAATTTAGTGGATATTTGGGCTTGAAAATCCGAGACTTTGCTCGCGTGATCATTTGGTGTTTGGACCGTGGTTGCTGCGGTGGAGGTTCAATGGTCGGATGAGGTTGCTCGATCAGGTCAGGGAGAGCGGGGGGACCCGCAATGGTGTCTGGCAAATGAGGGGCGTCCTCGCCAGGATTAGATATGCATGCCGAGCAAGGCAGAGTTGGTGCTGATGGACCAGACTCAGGAGAGGAGGCCGGCGAGGAATTAAGGTCGGCATCCAAAAAGGATGAGACCACTGCATTGGTCGGCATAGGGCGAGCAGAACCTGAAAAGTGAAAGCATTCTTCATCAAATATGGCATGGCGAGTAACAAATGTTTTGGATGAGCCAGGATCAAGACACCGAAAACCCTTGTGTTGGCTATTGTATCCCAAGAAGATACATGGTTTACTGCGAGGAGAAAGTTTGTTCAAAGCATAGTCCCGAAAATAAGGGAACACCCGACAACCAAGGGTCTTGAGATTTCCATAAAAGGTACTATGCCAAGCAGGGCCTGATAGGGAGATATGCCGCCCAAGACTGAGGACGGGAGCCGATTAATGAGATGAACTGTAGTTGAAAAGGCATCAAACCAAAATTCTGAGGGGGCACGAGCATGAAAGAGCATGGATAGGCCTGTTTCAGTGATGTGTCGATGTTTTCGCTCAGCGCAACCATTTTGTTGAGGTGTGTAAGGGCATGACATACGATGTAATATGCCATGCTCGGCCATGAAAGTGCGAACAATTTTGTTGACGAACTCAATACCACCATCACTCTGAAAAACTTTGATGGTCGAGGAGAACTGATTGCACACAAATTTGTGAAACGCGACCAAGGTAGCAAAAAAGTCCGATTTGACACCGAGAGGATACAACCACGAGAACCGAGAATAGTCATCAACAAATACCGCATAATAAAAAAAACCAGAAGAAGCAGTAACATGAGCTGGACCCCATAGGTCGCAATGGATGAAGTCAAGAATTGCAGAAGCTCGTTTTTCATTAAAAGTAAATGACAATCGTTTACTCTTAGCCAACTTGCAAGAGGTGCAAACAGTGGGATTTGGCAAAAGGGAACTAACAGAAAGATGTCCTAATCTATTCAATTCCTTAATAGTATCAAAAGAAACATGACCCAAATGGGAATGCCATAAATCAAAAGATGTTTTTGCTACTTCAGGCTTCAAGGCAGCGACCAAGGCTGGAAGTGCCTTCTCCAACACGTACAATCCCTGTTCACAATGACCCTGAGCCACCACTTCCTTGGTAGCCCGATTCTGAATAATAAACGATTTGTCAGAAAAGCAAATATCAACTGGAAAATTAGACGTGATTTTGCTAATAGAAAGGAGGTTCTTGGTAATATGGGGAAGAACTAGAACATCCAAAAGGTCAATTCCCTTAGGGAGTGATTGAGATCCAATACGAGTGATTTGTAGGGAATTACCATTACCAACAATGACTTGACCATTACCAGTGCAGGGGGTCGAGGAATCCAGATGCGGGGAATTGGAGGTCATTTGAGCCGAGGCCCCTGAGTCCACAAACCAGTCCGAGGTGGTTGGAGAGGAGACAGTGCAGACTAATTGGAAGGCCTGAGCACAGTTGGCAGATGAGTGTTCGGAGGGGCGAGCTGACTAGCGAGGCGACTGATGAGGATCTGACCCGCGAACAAATCGCTGAGGACATTTGTTGGCATAGTGCTCGCCGCGATAAATCTGGCAGAGAGCGACGTAGGGCTTCCGCCCCCCGCGACTACCGGAGAAGGTATTCTGAATACCACAAGAAGAATCAGAGGGGCGACCACCATGGTTGCGAGGCTGGGGGCGAGCAGCGGGCTGACCACGAGCATAAAATGCAGTCGGGGAAGGTTCGGCCAAGTCAGGTTTGTTCATGATTTCGAAGGCCACATCTTGATGAAGCAGGTCGCGGAAGGAGGGAACTGGTGAGAAGGCCATCCGAGTGTCTGCAAAACCACTGAATTTGGGGCCAAGACCCCGTAGAAACCAGTGCGACATGTCAGATTTGTCCACTGGTTTACCAATAGCGGCCAGTTGATCGCATAATGCCTTAAAATGCTGACCATAGTCGGCAACAGAGAGAGAGTCACGTTTGAGGAGAAGGAGATCCTCCCAAAGTTGAGTGATTCGTGACTGGGAGGAGTGACTGAAGTCATCCTCCAGGGCAAGCCAAGTGTCACGGGTCGTGTCACATTGAACAACCTCGGCTAGGGTTTTTTCAGTGAGAGAGGAGAGAAGAAGGGCAAGTACTTTTTGATCCTTCGTTTTCCAAGCAGCGAAGGTCGTGTGAGTGGCGGCAGGGGGAGCGGATGTGCCATCCACAAGGCCATAAAGATCGACAAAAGTGAGCATCGAGACAACCTGCTTCTCCTATAGAAGATAATTGGAAGAAGTGAGTTTCACCGTGACCATATGAATAAGGACATTCATAGGGATAGAAGAGTCTGCCATTAAAGGGAGATGGTCGAGTGGGACTAGCTCGACGATAGGAGAGGCAGCGGCGGCACAGTGGCGACGGCGGTAGAGAGAGGGAGAAAGAAAATTAGGGTTAGGGTTTTAGGATCGTGTTTAGGCTGATACCATGTGAACAATGAGATATGATCACTGTTAACTTTGGTGAGGTGTGAAGACTTGTATATATAGTAAAGTTACAATAACCGATTTACATGATTGTAGGGAATTAAATCTAATTAATGCTTTATACAAGGAATATTTTTATATACATGGAATGAGTCAATCATTCCTTAATACAAACATCGAAGTTGTTTGGTTTAGTTTGACGATGGTTAATCATTCTGTCAAATTCTTCAATTAGATGGTCTTGTTCGGTCATTAGTAACGCTAAATGTCCTTCTCATTTCCTGCTAAGTGCATGAGCTACCACGTTTGCTTTACTTGGGTGGTAAAGAATGGTACAACCATAATCCTTCACTAATTCTAGCCACCTTCGCTGGCCCATGTTCAAATACTTCTGTGTGAAGAAAATATTCCAGACTTTTGTGATCTGTGTAGATTTCACAGTTTCCGCCATACAGACAGTGTCTCCAAATTTTCAATGCATGAAAAACGGCGGCAAATTCTAAGTCGTGCGTCGGATAGTTCTGCTCGTAAACCTTCAATTGTCGTGATGCGTATGCTACGACTTTCCCGTGTTGCATCAGAACGCATCCTAATCCCGACTTGGAGGCATCCGTGTAGATTACGAACCCTCCTGACCCTTCCGGGACTGTCAAAACTGGTGCAGTCATAAACTTTTGCTTTAACTCCTAGAAGTTGACTTCACATTCGGGCGTCCACTCGAACCTTTCACTCTTCTTTGTGAGGTGCATGAGTGGTTTTGTGGTACGCGAAATTTTTTGTATGAATCTTCGATAGTACCCAGCCAAGCCAAGAAAACTGGGAACTTCATTCGCATTGGTTGGTACATTCCAATTCAAAACTTCCTCAACTTTCGCGGGATCAACTTCTATCCCTTGAGCCGTGATTACATGCCCCAGTAAGGCCACTTTATTGAGCCCAAACTCACACTTGCTGAACTTAGCGTACAGAACTTCTAAGACTGCTTTGAGGTGTTCCTCATGTTGCCTAGTATCCTTTGATTAAACTAAAATGTCGTCAATGGACACGATGACAAATTTGTCCAGTTATTCGTGGAACACCCGGTTCATCAAATCCATGAAGACTGCGGGCGCATTCGTAACTCCGAATGGAATTACAGTGAACTCATAATGACCATACCTAGTCCTAAATGAAGTCTTTGGAATATCACTTTTCCTGACTGTAAGTTGGTGATACTCAAACCTGAGATCAATCTTGGGGAATACACTCGCATTTCTTAATTGATCAAAAAGATCTTCAATCATAGGCAACGGGTACTTATTCTTTATTGTTAGTCGATTAAGTTCTCGGTAATCAATGTACATTCTCACAGTCCCGTCTTTCTTCTTTACAAAAAGGATTGGTGCTCCGCACGATGAAGCACTAGGTCGGATAAACTTCTTATTCAATAACTCCTCTAACTGTACTGTAGACACCGAAATTTTATCAAATTTTGAACGTGTATAATATTATGTAAATCATAATCTTGGGGTTAATAATACAAAATAATATCTCCAAGATTTAAGATTATCTATTTCCTTATGTTTAAGATTTTTCTTGCTCTCTAAGTCATCCATATCTTATAAATAAGAGTGTGAAAATAGAATTTAAGGAGTTAGATGGAATAAGTCAGTCACGATCCCATCAACTCCCTACTCCTAAATTGTAGGTCAAATCGAGTCAGATGGAATACGTCACAACGACTCCATCAACTCCCTACTACTAAATTGTAGGTCAAATCTTAGTTAGATAGAATAAGTCAGTAACGACCCCATCAACTCCCCACTACCAAATTGTAGGTTAAATTCAAAATTCGAAACACGTCACTGAGAGCCCGGTATCACATATGTTTAGAGAGAGGAATCAAGAGATCAACGAGAGTTGTAACCCAATTTCTTAATAAAAATATGTTTACCTTATTTTTTTGCTCATGTCAAGTTTGAGTGCTACAAAACCCTTTTTTCCTTTCTTTTTCAAAAAATGAAACACTTCAAAAGCCACCATAGCATTATCAGTTATAAGACGATTAGGGATAAAAGCACTCTGGTTCGGGGAGATGACATCTTTCAGGGTGTGCTTAAGGCGGTTAGCAATTGTTTTTGTGATGACTCGAAAAACCACATTGCAAAGGCTAATGGGTCTAAAGTCCTTAGGGCTTTCTGGGGACTTAACTTTTGGAATAAGCACAATAAAGGTGTCATTTAGGGGTGTTGGATCAGCCTCAAAGTTCAGAATTTGCAAGCAAGTGTCAATGAAAGAATCACATACAGTAGGCCAGAATTTCTGAAAAAATAAAGGAGGCATACCATCGGGTCCAAGAGCTTTTGCCGGGTGCATCTGCTTCAAAGCTCGCTTGACTTCTGATGCTGTGTAGGGTTGGAGGAGGGACTCATTCATTTCATCTGTGACCCGGGTTTCAACTGACTTAATGACTCGATCTATAGTGCTTGTATTGACTGAGGTGAATAATTCAATGAAGAACTCGCGCATTACACGCCTAACTTCCTCATCCCCTTCGACCCAGTTACCCTCTCTGTTCAGAATTCGGTGGATAGTGTTTCGTTTTCTCCTTTGGGCAGCTTTGGCGTGGAAGAAAGAGGTGTTTCGATCGTCGTGTTTAAGCCAGAGGGCACGGGAGCGTTGGAACCACCATATATCTTCCTGGTTGAGAGATGTATCAAGGGCTTGTTGGGCCACCTTCAATTGGCTGACCACTTCTTCACTCTGATAAAGGGATTGCAAATTCTCAATTTTGGCTTTTAGGGCTTGTACTTTCTGGGTAACATTTCCAAAGGTATGGCGGTCCCAACTCCTGAGCTGGATACTACAATTCGTGATGCGCTCCTTCAAGGATATGCTCGGATTTGTTTTATCCCATCCCTGTTCGATAATTTCCCCACACGACTCATTCTCCATCCATACTTTCTCGAAGCGGAAGAGTCTGCGCCGACGGTTATGGTTGTGAGAAGGAGGGGCTGCTCGAAGAAATTCGATGAAGATCGGGGCATGTGGTGAACTCTTGTAGCTGGGAAGAGGAGGCGCCAAGTAGGGTTCGCCATTGCCCGATCAAGGCGGACTTAGATATTTTCTTGCCCGGCTCTACCATTACTCCATGTGAATTTGTGGCCACTGAAGCCTAAATCCTGGAGCTCAAGGTCTGAGATCGTTTTCCGGAACAACTCCATGTGGGTAGTGTGTTGAGAAATTCCTCCGTATTTCTCCCATGACCACAGGATGTCGTTTATATCGCCCGTACAAAACCAAGGGGTGGTGGTATCAACAGGAGCAATTTCTCTCATGAGTTGAACAGTCTTGTGTCTGTCAATACGATTTGGCCAGCCGTAGAGGCCTGAGAAGAGCCACAGAGAATTTGTCCCAGCCTCGCCCACTGTGGCTGAGATATGGTGTTTGGAGAAAGATAAGAGGGTGACGTCCAGATGGTTTCACCGCCAAAATGGAGTGAATTGGTGTTTGTGTGTATCATCTGGGTATAGGTAAGTTTTGTTTCCATGAGAAAGACAATACCCGGGTCTTTCTCACGTAGGAGCTTCTGAAGTGCTCGAACTGTCGCTTGGTTCCCAAGCCCGCGACAGTTCCAGCTGATAGCATTCGTGGCGATCGGCGGGGCTGCCCAACAGCCTCCACCGTTGAAGGGTTTTCATTGTGTTTACTCTTGGTGTCGTCTAGCTTGTTCCTCTTTTCCAGTCCTTTAGCCCAGCTTTCAGGTTTCTATTTCTTCTCTTCTCCGGATTCGGCAAGATTTTGTGGGCTGTCGTGTAAAGAATCAGGGGGGATCTCTCTCATGGTTATGATTGGCTTTCTTTTGGGTTTTTTCAGGGTGGTTTGGTCAGAGTAGGGTGGTTTCTGAGGCTGTCTCAATTTGAACAAAGCAGAGGTTGGGGTGATAGTGGAGTCATAAATGTGTAAGAGGTTTTGGGTGTTTTGTGTGGGTGGCGAAAGTAATTTAGGGGGGTGGGTTTGGGGTGACGAGACTTGGGGTCTAGCTGGCGGTTTTGTTGTGGCAGGGGAGTGTGTTTGGTGATTTGAGTTTGTGGGATGGACCTCGGTCATCTTGGTGATTTTGGAATTAATGATTAGGGTGGGGGAAAGTGTAGTGGGGATGTATGGTGAGGGTGAAGAATTAATGGGGTTAGGTGGTAGTTGGTTTGTAGGTATAAAGTATGTGGGGGGTGTAGGTGAGAGGGGAACATTTGATGGTTGCTTACCTGCTACTTCATTGTGGGGTGGTGGTTCCTTCTCTCTTGGGTTGGCTTTGCTTCTGCTCTCGACTGCAACTTTTGCTAGGTTTGTTCTGGTTTCCTCCATTTCCTGAGATTCTTTGCAGCTATCCATCATATTTTCGCTCTCTTATTTATCCTCCTCTCGGTTTCCATCTAGGATGTTCTTTTGGAAATTCTCGAGCAGTTTCCTCCTCAAACTGGGGCCTTCCTGGTTGCTGTCCCTCTGTTCCACAGTGATGGTTTCTTTATTTTGGGGAGAGACTCTCATCCATTCACCAAAGGGCATCTTCTCGTCGGGTATGGCAGCAATTTGTTCTTCCCCCTGGATTAAGTCACACTCCTTTCTCATATGTCCGATCATACCACAAACGTAACAAAAGGATGGGAGCCGTTCATATTTGAAGTTTATCCGTACACGATTTGAGTTTTGCATCTCCAGATCTGTTCCACTCTTCAGGGGCTTGTGTGGATCTACTTTGATTTTCACTCGTATGCTCCGAGAAAATCCTTTCATAGAGTTCTTGTCTATTTCGACCACTTCACCACACTTTTGGCTAATGAGTTTTACACTCTCTTCCGATCTGGCCGCAGCAGGCAAGTCGTATAAGCGGATCCAAAAGAGTACTCTATCAAAGGAGACTGAGGAGGGCTGCTCTCCTCTGCCGAGCTTTTTTAGGGCCAGGACGTTCTTCTCAAATAACCAAGGTTCACGGTCAAGCACAACTTCCATGTCCGGGAGCGATTTAAATTGAAAAGAGAAGAGATTCTTCCCAATCTCAGCTGCTATGAAGCCCATAGGGGGATTCATTGCTTTATTCATAGTTTCGAGGAGACCGTAACCGTTGAAACTTTTATTTGTGAGGACCCTACCTATTAGACAGAGAGTGGGTTTATTAGCGTTCTCTTCCTCAACAATGCGTACTGGGTCATTATCTTCCAGATCCATGACTTTTGGGATTAGGAAAGTCAATAAAGCACTATACACCGGGACACCTAAGACAGGGGAGACACAAGGACCACAAAATAAAAATATGAGACCACACCTAGACAAACCTACACACACACACCAAGAAGCCAAGGGGCCGAGGCAGTATCCACCGGGCAAGGCCCGAAAGATTCCTTTGGTACCCCACAGGCCGACACGAAGAGATGTAAGGGAAAACAGGGCACGAAACAGGGGAGGGGTGGCGTCGAACAAAGGGGAATGGAGGGGGTTTGTAGAGGGGTTTGTTATCCCTGGAAATCGTGACAGAAAGACAGGTCGGAAAGGTAGCTCCGACGAGATTCAAAGATTGAAGACGGCGGTCTCACAAGGAGAGACATAAACCCTAAACCTAGAGGGACCTATTCTCATCTACTTTAACCTAATTCTTCTAATTGTGTCTTATAAATAAGTTTGAATATTTAAATGTTTATAAAAATATTTATAAATATATAAATGTTTAAATGTTCATAAATTAGTTTATATGTCTATAAATTAATGTTTTTAGAATGGTTATGGTTTAAATTATGTTAGTGCAAGTTAAAAATTAATCAATTAATATATGAAATAAATTAATTAAATGAGTAAAAAATGAATACATATACAATTAATAAATTAAGAAAAAAACATTTCATTTACAAATTAATAAATTATATACAATAAATATATTAATTAAATTAGTAACAATTGAATACATATATAATTAATATTAAAAATTGAACCAATGGGTTACCTGCTCGAGTGGTAACGGGGCGCCCACCCACTCGGGATCAATTCTCGCAAAGACCAAATAAACAGTCATTTAAACAAAAGGGGGAAGGGGTTATGCGGGTGGGTTGGGCGGTTGGGTACGAGTTGGGTTAGTCGGGTGTGGGGTTGGTGTACGAGTGCGTGTGTGAGAGCGTAAGCCGGATACCCATAGCCAAATGTTATTGTTGAAAATATGAGTTTCATCGCCAATATTTGGGACAAAATTAAAATATTTATCTAAAAAATATTAGTCTTGGTGTACGGAGCTACTATTTAGATGCGAAAAAAATTATAGCTAATTCTAATATTTTCCTTGCTAACGTGAATTAACGATGAAGTAATTTCGTCGTGGTTTTTTTTGCTATTCACTCGTGGCTAACATGTTTGAGACAAATATTAGATTTTCCTCGCAAACATTTTGCGATGAAACCCATATTTTTTATGCTAATATTTGCGATGAAACTCATATTTTCATCGCAAACATTTGCGATAAAATAAAAATATTGTTGCAAACATTCTAGCCACGAGCGAATGGCGACAAATTCCACGACGAAATTATTTCATCGCTAATTCACATTAGCAACAAAAATATTAGAATGAGCAACAATTTTTTTTTCGCGGCTAAATTGTAGTTTTCTTGTAGTGCTTATAGGGGGTATGCATCTTATTTCCATCTTTCAGATGTCGGGTGGGCGCTCCAACTTCTTCAGGATTACAAGAGTCATAGATTGGGCTTACGAGCAGAGGTACCTAATACAAATTTGTCTAGGGATACAGATGATGAAGTGTGGACGGTCTTTACAGATGGAGTCTTCAACTTTGAGTTGAATTTATTTGAGGTGGGCTTTAACTTGATGGATCAATCAGTGGTTTGTTAGGGTGGGGGTTGTCATAGGATTTCCCCATCGGGTACAATACTGGGAGCGGAATTGGCAGTTGTGGCAGCGGGTCTGGATGTGTGCATATGTAGGAATATTTTGAGGATCAAAGTTAGATCGGATTCAAAGGATGTTGTTGCAGCTATATAACGTAGAACTACTTAAAGGGCGACAAAATCCCCCTCTTTAAATTAAATGGCGACCGTAAAGGCGAGGGAAGGTCCTAGTCGCCAATTTAAAGGCGACGTAATTATTGAATTCGTCGCGTTTTTGCGAGCATGTTTCATTATCGCCAAAAAGGTCTCCAAGCCCACAATCAACACCCCTTACCACTAGGCCACATTAATTGGCCCTTATTCTGGCCTTCTTGCACGCGACGGGGAATCGAACGCGCGACCTCTCGGTCGAGAGGCGCTTGAGCACCCCTTGTGTGTCGTTTAGGCTAGGAGCTTTAGTCGACATGTTGTAAATGCAATTAATATATATATCATTTAATTTCAATTTTTCTTCTTTAATTCAATTATATTTTAACTTTACTTGTTGATTATCAAATTGTCAAAGCATATGATATATCTATTTCTAAATGAGAATTTACTAAATTATGTGTTTCAAATTAAATAATTAAATTACGATGATTTGTTTTAATAAAAACTTCAATTATAATTTATCACTTATAATTTACACTCAACATTTAAATTCATTCTCATCTTCAATTCAATTCACTTCAATTAAAAATATCATTACATACAACATTTAAAATAATTTAAATCATCTTCATCTTAATTAATTTCAGTTCATAAAAATATCACACACAAAATTACCTAGTGCATCTATCGTATTCCTAAATATTCAAATACTAATGCATCTATTGTATTCCTGAATATTTAAATACCTAGTGCCTCAACACTATAAACACCGCATGGGGTTTGAGACAGCATATTCCCGTATCTAAACGATGAACGACCCGTTTTACATCCGGGTCAAGAATCCGTCTATATTTCCGTTCCTAATTAGAAACGACGTTTCGTCGTCTCTAAATCCATATCTAAACGAGGAACGACCCGTTTTACATCCGGATCAAATCGGTTTTTTCTCGAACCCAACCCAACTCGAAGCCCGCAACCTAACCCCCAACCCAACTCGAAGCCCGCAACCTAACCCCCAACCCAAACCCAAGCCCAACCCCAACCCGCGACCCGAAACCCACCCCACCCCATAACCACACTCTTCCCAACTATTTGGTCTGTGTGAGAATAGCAATGAGCACCCGCCACTTGGACAAATAACTCTTTTGTTTTCTCTTTTAATATTAATTATATAGGTATATTCTTTTGATAATTTTTTTAATTCATTTAATTTTTTTTTAATTTTAACTTTTAAATTTGTAAACCTATTTTTTTGTTATTAATTTCTAAATTGAATATGTATTCAATTTTGGCTAATTTAATAAATTAATTTCACATATATAATTTTTGCTCCCTTCATTTTGATTTTATTATCTTGTTATTGTACTATTTTTGTTGCACTCCATAATTTCTATTTCAATTGATACATTTGGTTCTCCTCCTACGTATTTTATTATCTTGTTATCATACTATTATTTTTAGAGATATTTTCAAAATATGTTTCTGCAATATATTTTTAATAATCCGAATTTAATCTCTATAAATTAGATTCAACTTATTTTGCCACTCTCCCAAATTCAACATAATTTTTAAATTCTTTTACAATTAGCAACGCTTCTTCTATTTGTAATAACTCATTTTCTAAATAGATGATAAAAATTATATTTATACTAACTCATTTTCTAAATGAATGATAGAATTTTTTTAATCTAAAAACTTTTGGAACTTTTTTAAAAACCTTATACAAAATTCTTTACCAGTCTTTTATAAATATATTTAGAAACTTTAAAAATTTATTAAATGGCACAATAGCATGTTGAGAATAAGGATGTACGACTTATGTTAGTAAATAAATATTTTTTTAATTATCTATTGTACAATGTATTACTTCAATTCAAATGTATTTTAAATTGCTATTTTATTAATTATTTATTGTACATACAGTTTTAAATTGATATATTATAATAAATGCATGCTTGATACCTCGTTGATCTTGATTAGAGAATGGATTCTTAAATATTTTCATTAGTGGTATAAAAGATATGAAAGATATAAAAGATATGAAAGATATAACATAATATTATTATTCTGATATATAGAAGATATATTTGATTTTTTTATTTTTACCATTTATTAATTAAATAAAAGAGTAAATAAATTAATATAACTCAATTCACCCATACATTCCACAACCCTATTCTCAATTCTTAATTATATATATATATATATAAAAGGATATTATATCCCCTTTCACCTCTCAAGAAAAGAATCTCAGTTTCCTGATAAGTTGTCGGTCTTGCTTAGTTGATATAATAATTCTTGATTCCTAAATATTTTAATGTACGATTTAATGTGCATAAAATACTCCTCATGGAATGTTAGAACATTAGGCCTTAAACTCCTGCAATCCAAATTGAAGAACACTTAACATAAAATTGACTCAATTCAGGGCTTGTTGGATAAATTAAGGTTGTATTTGGGTAAATTAAGGTGTGTACTTATATATATATATATATTATTACATAGTAAATAATAATTAAATTAAAAAGATTTTGATTTTTTTTTTATTTAATTTCACCATTTGACTAATTAGATACAAATTAGAGACTGTCAGATTTCGTATCGAATCCCAAATTCAAATTGGCTGACAACCTTAGCGTACTTAGCTTGGCTGACAAATAAACCAGTTGAAGTATAGGAAATTTCGAGGCCCAAAAAATAGTTTAACCGTCCGAGATCCTTTATAGCAAACTCAGAGTGAGTGCGAGAGATAAATTTACGAAGCATTGCTGGATCATTACCCATAACAATGATATCATCAACATAAAGAAGAAGATAAATGACTGATGTGCCAATATGTAAATAGAATAGTGAAGAGTCAGAACGGCTAGCATGAAACCCAATGCTAAAGAGGAATGAACTAAAGCGTTGGAACCAAGCCAAGTGAGCTTGCCGAAGGCCATAGAGAGCCTTCTTTAGACGACACACATGATCCGGAAATCGGGAGTCAATAAAGCCTGGAGGTTGGGCCATGAAAACGGGCTGCTGAAGAACACCATTGAGGAATGCATTTTTAACATCTAGTTGATGGAGAGGCCACTGATGTTGAACTGAGAGTGCTAGAATTATTCTGACTGTAGCCGCTTTAACCACAGGACTAAATGTGTGACCGAAGTCAGTGCCCGGGATTTGAGTAAAACCCTGAGCGACAAGACGAGCTTTGAGGCGTTCAACTGAACCATCCGATCGATATTTAGTGCGAAAAACCCATTTGGAACCAACAATATTCGTAGACGAAGGACGAGGCACGAGATCCCAAGTATGATTAGCCCGGAGAGCATCAATTTCTTCCTGCATAGCACCCAACCAGGCAGGAGATTTCATAGCAGACTTGAATCCACGAGGTTCGGACGAGGCAACCAGGGCTGTAAGTAGAGCTGTTGAAGTGAAATCCACTGGATATCGAGGCTTAAAAATACCGGATTTTGCCCGAGTGACCATCGAATGTAAAGATGGACGAGACGGGGCATTCGAGGGTGCCGGGGGCAGTGGCAAAGGTTCCGGCGGAGCAGGCTCAGGTTCTGGTGTCGGGATGTCGGGTAGAGGACACAATCGACACTGAGAGGACTGTGTCGGCAATGGCTGCGGAGGCGGTGGAGGAGGTACTGGAGGGGCACTCAACTCAATATCTAAAAAGGTAGAGATATCGGTGGATGAAGAGGATGAGGTGGCAGTTGAACCTGAACACGGAAAGAATTCCTCATCAAATTGAGCGTGACGAGTGATATAAACTCGACCTGAGGCAGGATCGTAACACCTGTAACCCTTGTATGCACTGCTATAGCCCAAGAATATGCAAGAACTACTACGAGGAACCAATTTATTAGCAGCATAATCACGCAAATATGGATAAACACGACAACCAAAAGGTTTCAAATTTGCATAATTTGGTACCGAACCAAAGAGAATTTCCAAAGGTGATTTGTTTTCCAACACCGGGGTTGGCAAGCGATTAATAATATGAACAGCAGTTGCAAAAGCATCAAACCAATGACAAGCCGAAACATGCGAATGAAATAGCATAGATAAACCCATTTCATAAATATGTCGATGTTTGCGCTCAACACGACCGTTTTGCTGAGGAGTATATGGACAAGAGAGACGATGATGAATGCCATGCAAGTCCATGAATGATCGGACCCTATGATTAACAAATTTTGTGCCGCCATCACTTTGAAAAGCTTTCATAGTACGAGAGAATTGATTGCAAACGAAACTATGAAAACGAACAAGCACATCAAAAAATTCAGACTTCACAGCTAACAGATAAATCCAAGTGAAACGATAATAATCATCGACAAAAGCAACATAATACTTATATCCAGAAGATGAAACAATAGGAGCAGGTCCCCACAAATCACAATGTATTAACTCAAGAGCAGCATTAACACGTTTTTCATTCAAAACAAAGGGTAAACGTTTACTTTTAGCTAAAGCACAAGAGGAACAAACACCAGGAGTAGGTAATAAAGATGTGACCGACAGTTGCCCCAATTTTTTTAAAGTAGTAATAATAGAAAGCGGGACATGCCCCAAACGTAAATGCCATAAATTAAAACTAGCCCGTAAGTCTTTGGAATGTAAAGAAGCAAAAAAAGTTGGATGCACACGATCCAAAACATAAAGCCCCTGATCACGCCTTCCGCGAGCCAGAACCTCCTTGGTTCGACGGTTCTGAATTTCAAACGAATCGTCAGTTAAAATAACATTCACCGGATAATCTGAAGTGAGTTTACTAATAGATAATAAATTCTTTGTTAGATAAGGGACCACCAAAACATCAAGTAATCGAACATTAGATGATAAAGTGCGAGTACCAATATGAGTAATGGGAAGAGAATGTCCGTTACCAACAATGACCGTACCGTTGCCAGAATAATTTTCAAAAGAATCGAGAGCAGAGGTTTGAGCGGTCATATGAGCTGAGGCGCCGGAATCAACATACCAATCTGGGGCTGCCTCAGAGATGCTGCAAGAAGCATTAAAAGCTTGTGCAAGGTTCGCCGAAGAAGAAGGCGTACGAGACTGTAAATATTGAGGGCACTTATCCGCATAATGTTCTCCTCTGCAAATTTGACAACGTGGCACATATGGTTTACGAAAAAAAGTGGAATTATGAGTATTACCAGCATTAGAACGAGAACCATTGGAATACCCACGAGTTGAATGGTGCCCACGATAACCACCTGAGCCTGACCGAGAGTGGCTGTTGGACAAGTTTCTGGAATCCAAAGAGCGAGGCTGACCTCCCCGATTCGAAGCAACGAAGGCAGCAGGGGGTGGAACAGATTCGGCCATGGATTGATGGAGGATCTCAAACTGTTGTGCTTGATGAAGGAGATCACCGAATGACGGCATCGGAGAAAGTGCCATACGGGTGTCAGAGAAGCCCATAAAAGTAGAACCCAAGCCGCGGAGAAACCAATGTGACTTGTCGGACTTGTCAACCGAGCGACCAATAGCTGCCAATTGATCACACAAATTTTTGAACTTACGACCATACTCGGCAACGGACGATGATCCCTTACGTAAACTCAACAACTCTTCACGTAATTGATTCGCCCGAGACTGGGATGAGTGAGCAAAAGACGCCTCAAGGGCCAGCCATGCTTCACGAGACGTAGTGCAGTCAATAACTTCCGCCAATGACTCCTTTTCCAGAGTAAATAGTTGGAGGAGGAGAGCTTGACTGTCACGAGATGGATGAGGGCAATCGGAAGTGTATCAGATGGAGGAGTCGCCATGTGGAATGGAAGATAGATCACGACGGGGACGAGGTCGCGATATGGGAGAAATGAGCGACGGTGTTTAGATCGATTTGTGGAATTGATAAAAAGACGGTAGAAAGCAAAGTTTGTAATTGATTTAATAGTCTGTAATTGATTGAATTGGGTCGGTGGCAGTATAATATATGTGAATGGAGGAAGATAAAGATGAGAAGCAGCAGAAATAATCAATTCATTTAACTGTGACGGTGGCGGCAGAATATATGTAGAGAAAATTATATTTTAAGGGTTTAGGTGTTTTAGGTGAGTGACTATTCTGATATTATATAATTGAGATTACAACTGTGTTACAGAGATTTAGGGATTTTGAATATTTGAATTTACAAAGATAAAATCTTATCTACAAAAATATATGAATGTAACTAATCCCTATTATCTCTAATAAAGCAATAAGATGAATTAGGATATGTGGAAGTAAAAAGTGTGGGCATATATATATATGATATTTGGATTTTTTATTTATTTGTTTTACTTTGAGTATCTTCCAAAAGTTTTTATACAACACAATACACTACAGCGAGAGGCATTGCATACTCAGCTCCTTTATATATATATGTATGGATATATCCTGGCCTCATTAATATATTCTTACAAGCAATTAATATATAATTATATGATGATGATGAAGGCAACTCTGATGATGTTTTTGATTCACATGTTCATCTTCATGTCCATGTGTACTGCAGCAGGAGAGTCAGCAGTGCTGGACATATATCAAGAGGAGGTGAAGGCAGGAGTGGACTACTACATCTATTCCATACAAGGTGGTGGTTTTTCAGTATCCGGCGGCAAGGACTGCTGCAAGAAGACGTGCCCTGAAGACGTTGTCCTAGAGTTCTGGGAGGAGTCGGAGGAGCTATTTAGCTTTGGTCCCCCGGTAAGGTTTCACCCAGCGGTGAACGACGACCAGGATGGCGTGGTTCGTGTCTCAACTGATGTAAACATAAAGTTCAATAATTCCCCAGTGTGGAGGTTGGTGCGGTATGATAGATGTATCAACAACTTGCTCGTATCAACGGGAGGTGTGCTAGGGAATCCAGGCCCAGCTCAAACTGTAAACAACTGGTTTAAGTTTGAGCCCCTGTCGTGGACGTTTGTGCCTACCTACAAGCTCGTGTTCTGCCCCAGTAGTAGTAGTAGTAGTGTATGCGGAGACATAGTCTTTTCCTGGGATGATTTTCATTCTCCTCAGATGCGTTTGCTTATGCGGACCTCACATGATCAACATATCATATTGTTTCATATCCTCCCCAATGCTACAATCCCATACAACTTGATTAATGGCATTCGCACTACCCACTAATTATCAATCTCCATCAATTCATTTCTAGTAACTTGTATTGCATGAGATCGAGCTCATATATCAAGAGCCTGGTCGTTTCGATCAAGTTTTTTTTCCGCACTGTTAGGGTTTTTGGAGCCAATCGAGAATGTCTGCTTTCAACGTAAAGGTTGACAAATTCACCGGGAGAAATAGTTTTGGCCTATGGCAAATAAAGATGCGATCTCTGCTGAAGCAGCAGGGTTTGTGGGCGCCGCTATCAGGAAAACCTAAATCTGAGGATGTAACTGAAGAAGAGTGGAATACCCTAGAAGAAAAGGCCCACTCGACTATCATGCTATGTCTGTCTGACGATGTTATCATCGAGGTTGCGGATCAGGAAACTGCCGATGGTCTCTGGAAGAAGTTAGAGAGTCTCTACATGACGAAGTCTCTAACCAACAAATTGCTTCTGAAGCAACGTCTGTTCCGTTTACGCATGCAGGAAGGTACATCTCTTCGGGATCATCTAGATAAATTAAATAAAATTTTACTAGATTTGCGTAATATTGATGTTAAAGTAGAAGATGAGGACGCTGCTTTAATTCTGTTAGTATCTTTGCCTGAATCGTATGAGAATTTTGTTGAATCGTTCATTACTGGGAAAGATACTCTGTCTCTGGAAGATGTTCGATCTGCTCTCCACAGCAGAGAAGACCGTCAACAGGCAACTGGCTCGGCCACAGAAAATCAGGCATCGGGGCTGTATGTTACGGGTAAGGGACAAAAGAAATTTGGGAAGAAAACTGGGAAGCCGAATCAGAAAGGTTCAAAAGGTCCTAAACCCGATGACATCTGCAATTACTGTAAAGAACCAGGGCACTGGAAGAATGATTGTCCTAAGAAGAAGAGGAAGCAGGAGAAGAAAGATGGTGTCGGCGGTTCTGCAGCTGTTGCAGAAACTGATACAAATTCTGAATATGATCTGGCCTTGGTTGCAGCTGGAAGAATGATTGTCCTAAGAAGAAGAGGAAGCAGGAGAAGAAAGATGATGTGTGGGTTTTTGATTCTGGGGCATCATACAACATTTGTCCTAACAGGGAGTTCTTCTCGACCTATGAGCAGATAGATGGAGGAAATGTTACCATGGCTAACAGTGCTGCCTGCAAGGTGGTTGGGATTGGCTCAGTCAGGATACGGACACATGATGGGGTATTCTGCACCTTGGATGAAGTCAGGCATGTTCCACAGATGACGAAGAATCTGATATCATTGAGTCTCCTTGACAGCAAGGGTTTCAGTTTCAAAGGTGAAGGTGGAGTTATGTATGTTTGTCAAGGTTCAAAGGTGGTTCTGACAGGCTTGAAACGTGGTACCTTATATTATCTGCGAGGTTCCACTGTGACAGGTTCTGCTAATGTTGCATCATCTGAGGTTCAGACCATGGATATGACCAGGTTGTGGCATATGAGGCTCGGTCATATGGGAGAAAGAGGGATGCAGATTTTGTCTAAGCGGGATCTTCTTTCTGGGCATAAAGTGCAGAGTCTTGAATTCTGCGAACATTGTGTATTTGGGAAGCTTCATCGCAACAAGTTCCCAAAGAAGGCAGTTCATCAGACCAAGGGGACTCTTGACTACATTCATATGGATTGTTGGGGTCCGTCACGTGTTGAGTCTATTGGAGGCCACAGATATTTTGTGTCTATGATTGATGACTACTCAAGGATGACTTGGGTAATTATGATGAAACACAAAAGTGAAGCTTTCAAGAAATTCAAGCAGTGGAAGGCGTTGGTAGAAAATCAGACTGGGAACTGATAATGGCCTGGAGTTCTGTTCGTCTGAGTTCAATGAGTTCTGCAAGGATGCAGGGATTGCTCGACACCACACTATCCGACATACACCGCAACAGAATGGTGTGGCAGAGCGCATGAATCAGACATTGCTGGAGAGAGCGAGATGCATGCTCTCGAATGCTGGTTTGGCTAGAAAGTTCTGGGCAGAAACAGTAAACACGGCGTGCTATCTGATCAACCGTGGTCCACACACTGGCATTGATTGCCAGACACCTTATGAGGTATGGTCTAATAAACTTGCAGATTATTCTTTGTTGAAGGTTTTTGGCTGTACTGTTTACTATCATGTTAGTGAGGGTAAATTAGAACCAAGAGCTAAGAAGGGTATATTTGTTGGTTTCGGGGATGGAGTTAAGGGATATAGAATCTGGTCACCTTCAGAGAATAGAGTTATATTCAGTAGGAATGTGATTTTTGATGAGAATTCTATGCTTAACCCCATTGTGAAGTCTGTTTGTACAGAAAATTGTAGTAATGTTAAACAGGTGGAGCTGCAAGTCACTCTCGATGAGAGTAAATCACAACTCCAAGGTGGAGAAGATCAACATACTACTGCTGAAAGTACAAGTTCTGATGTTCATCCAGAAGCTCGCCAGACAAGCATAGCTGTTGATAGAGCTAGGAGAACAGGCGTGAAGCCTCCTGTGCGGTACGGTTTTGAGGATATGGTGACTTATGCATTACAAGTCGCTGACGAGGTGGAAGAGGAAGAACCATCTGCAGGTGAACCATTCACTTACAGAGAGGCTGTTTCATGCAGTGAGTCAGCCCAATGGCTCGCTGCAATGAGAGAAGAGATGGAATCACTTGCCAAGAATGAGACTTGGGAGCTAGTCAAACGGCCTAAGGAGAGGAAGATTGTTACTTGCAAATGGATATTCAAGAGGAAGGAAGAAACCACACCTGGTGAGGGTGTGAGATACAAAGCTCGGCTAGTTGCAAGAGGGTTCACACAGAAGGAGGGGGTTGATTATAATGAGATATTCTCACCAGTGGTCAGACACACTTCCATCAGAGTGTTACTAGCAATGGTGGCACATCAGGATTTAGAACTTGAGCAACTAGATGTGAAGACAGCTCTTCTACATGGAAAGCTTGAAGATGATATCTACATGACTCAGCCAGAGGGGTTCCAGGTTCCGGGGAAGGAAGATTATGTTTGCAAGTTGATGAGGTCTCTATATGGGCTAAAGCAGTCTCCAAGGCAGTGGTATAAGAGGTTTGATAGTTACATGATCCAGTTGGGATACAACAGGAGTCCGTATGATTGTTGTGTGTATCACAATAAAGCTGATGATGGTTCCATGATCTATCTCGTCCTGTATGTGGATGATATGCTCATAGCTGCGAAGTCCAAGTCTGATATTCAGAAGTTGAAGGATCTGCTCAGTGCTGAGTTCGATATGAAGGATTTGGGTGCTGCCAAGAAAATTTTGGGAATGGAGATATATAGGGAAAGAGAGAAGAAGAAGCTTTTCTTGTCACAGAAGAGTTACATTCAGAAGATCTTGTCTAGATTTGGCATGTCTACCGCCAAGCCTATTGATACTCCAAGTGCTACAAATATTCACTTATCTACTGATTATGCACCTAAAACTGTAGCTGAGCAGGTGTACATGTCTCGAGTCCCATACTCTAATGCAGTAGGGAGTTTGATGTATGCTATGGTCTGCACTAGACCAGATCTTGCACATGCTGTTAGTGTTGTCAGCAGGTTCATGGGACAACCTGGAAAGGAGCATTGGCAAGCTGTGAAGAGGATTTTTCGTTATCTCAGAGGTACGTCTGATGTTGGTCTCATTTATGGAGGTGATGCTCACGTTTCTGTGACTGGTTATTCTGATTCTGACTATGCTGGAGATGTTGATAGTAGAAGATCTATGACTGGTTATGTTTTCACTCTTTGTGGTTCTGTTGTTAGTTGGAAGGCAACTCTGCAGGCTACAGTCACTTTGTCTACAACTGAAGCAGAGTATATGGCACTGACAGAAGCTGCTAAAGAGGGAGTTTGGTTGAAAGGGCTTGTAGGTGATCTTGGTCTACATCATGATCAAGTTATTGTATTCTGTGACAGTCTGAGTGCAATCTGTTTGACCAAGGATCAGGTCCATCATGAGAGGACCAAGCATATTGATGTGAGGTATCATTTTCTGAGGAATGAGCAGAGAATCAAGGTAATGAAAGTAGGTACTGCTGATAATCCTGCTGACATGTTCACCAAGCCGGTCCCACATAGCAAGTTTCGACATTGTTTGAACTTGCTAAATGTTACAAGCTGTTAGTTGCCCAAGGAGGGCAAATCTGAGGCAGAAAGGAGGAGTCTGTTCATCTGGCATTGTAATGATGCATCTGCAAGGAAGATTCAAGTCAAGGTGGAGATTTGTTGATATGCCTTGAATCACACACTTCGCTGAGTTAGTCGGGGGTCTCGCTGGATTTGATAATAAAATCCGTTCTCCTCTCTGCCCGTGGACGTAGCCAATTCATTGGTGAACCACGTAAATCACTTGTCTTCTTTACGTTTCTTGTTCATGCTCTATAATCCTATTCTGTCACAACACCTGATGCGTTTGCTTATGCGGACCTCACATGATCAACATATCATATTGTTTCATATCCTCCCCAATGCTACAATCCCATACAACTTGATTAATGGCATTCGCACTACCCACTAATTATCAATCTCCATCAATTCATTTCTAGTAACTTGTATTGCATGAGATCGAGCTCATATATATACTTTGTGGAGGACCTCGATTGTTGTCGTCATTTATCTTCTCAATAAATTGGAAGTATTTCATTCAAAAAGATAGACATCATGAGTATACACTACGCTTATTTACACCTCCAACAATGTTAGATACACTCTCTCCCCATCCCCTATAATTTATTACTCTCTCCGTCTCATTATTATTTGAACATTTGTCAAAAACATCGATCCCATTATTATGTCTTTAAAAAACTCACTCAAAATCTTTTATTTACACCACATGTCATTACTTTTTACACACTAACTAAAGTTTTTCTCTCCAATAAAAGTTAAATTACCCATTATATTCTTAAAAAAAGTCACTTTATCATCTTTAATAGCAATAAAACTAATGCAAATAGTAATTGTTAATTAATAACGGGACAGAAAGAGTATTTTAATAAGGTTGTAAAATACCCATAATATCCTTTTAGTAAAGTGACATTAGTAGATACACTCCCCCTAAGAGATGATCGTACCATGACTTTTCAGTTCACAATAGAATAGTTGCGTTCAAAAAAAAAAAAAAAAACCTGACACAATTGTCTGTTTCCTATCCACGCCTCCATTCCACCGCACACCGACCTCCTTCACCCACCACGGTCTTCAAAAACAAAAGGTAGAATCGAGAAAGGAAAAAAAGAAAATGTCTCCTAAAAAATTTAGAAAAAATCTAAACGTTGATATATTTTTGGGCAAATTAGTGTCAAAATTCACTTTTGTTTTCAACACTTCGTAAAAACCACCAAATTTTAAAAAATTAACATATTTAATAGTGCGAAAAGAAGAGACCCGACTCTAAGTTGATCGAGATCACGCATAGTGACTAAGGCTGTCAGATGGGCCGGGCCAAAATGCATTTTCGGCCTGAATGCTAAATATACCCTCTCTTTCTTCTTCTTTCATTCTTTAAAAAAAAAAAAACTCCCAAAACCTAAACCCTAATTTATTGCACCAGCCGCCGTCTGGACGGCGGCGCCCCGACATGCGCCGCTCTCGCCGTGCACTGCCCCTCCTTGCTTCGCTCCCGCCATGCGCCACCACCGCCCTGCTCCTCCTCCTTCTTTTTTCCCTTTTCTCTGCAACAACAGGCTGCTCCGCTTCGCCCCCAAGCCATCGCGCTGCTCCGCTCCGCCCTACCCCCAAGCCCAAGCCCTCGCGCCGCCCGCTCCTATGTTGTGTGCGACCCTGATTCAGGTGGAATTTATAAATTTTTGATGCACATGTGAAGCTCATTTTAATGTTGATTTAATTGATTTATGGGTTGAATATGATGGTTTTGGTCAAAATAAGAGAAAGGTGGTATTCTGTTGATTTTGTAGGAAAAAAACGAAGGACTTTGGAAGCAAAAACCCTACCACAGTTAACTGGACCAAAAATTGGAGAGCATCATTGGATCCGTCTCGAAAAATGGAGTGGAATATAAAAAAGAATTGAGTTGATTGGAGGTCGGAAGCAAAAGTTATGCACGAAACAAGTTCGAGGTGCAAACTAAACATTCAGCAACTCAGCCGAGTTGGCCAACTCGGCCGAGTAGAGGAAAAAAATTCATTTTTCGGCCGAATGCTCAGAATCGTCCGAGTAGGATCGATGGTTTGAGACTGGAACGATCAGCAACTCGGCCGAGCTACCCAACTGGGCCGAGTTGGACGAAAAACTCAATTCGGCCAGACTGACATGATTCGGCCGAGCTCGAGCCGAAATCTGCGACACTGAAGAGCCGCAACTCGGCCGAGTGAGCCAACTCGGCCGAGTCAGAGAGATAGCTTCTAAAATCAACCATTTCCACTCATCCTAACTCCGCCGAGTGGTCCAACTCGGCCGAGTCACCCCTGTTCTCGGCGGTTTTTGTGCATTTTCACTATTTTTAAAGGACCAAAGTGCAATTTTCAACCCCAAGCCCTATCTCAACACTATAAATACTCTCATTCTTGAATTCAAACACACCTTACCCCTTTCACAAGAACTCTTACACATACAAACACACACTTGGAGGTAATCATCATCCATTTCTTCAATTCTCTACCAAATCAAACAAGGAAGGAGTCAATAGCTTTGGAATTCAATTACCCATCATCCATTAGACTAAGCTTTCTCTTACTCTTTCTTTTCATTTAGTTATTTCATTAGTTTGTGTTAATTAGACTATGTTGGTTGATGGCTAGAACTTAATCGACAAACTATACTTTTACACTACACCTCTTTATGGGATCGACCTTGCATTTGCCACGCTACGATATACACCGTATACTTGCGATTGTGTATTTTAGAGTTGTAGAATACATGAATCAAGTGTATGGCGTCGTTGCCGGGAAGGTTTTGTAGTTCTAGAGTGTAGGTTGATTGAGTTTTAGTCTAGACACCTTATTTGCTTTAATTTCTATATTTTATTTATGTTTATTATTTCATATTTTGCTTGTGATTCTCACTCTCTTTTGAACATTTGATAGACATGGCTTATGATCACGCAATTTAGGATGGAACCATCAAGAGGTGTTGCCTCTAGACCCGGAGATTGAAGTTAATTGTCGAAGAAGGAACACCGAAAGAAGAAGAGTGGAGTTGGAAGGGATGGATGGATAGATGAGAGAATCCGATTGTAGAGGAGGTCGAGGAGGAAGTAGGGAATCAAGCTGTTGACGCACTACAAGAAACTGGGGGAATAGCGACGAAAATTTTGCGACAAATCTAAATTTCATTGCTAAAATCATTTTTTAGCAATGAAATATAAATTTTTGTCGCTAAATTGTTAGATTTAATATTTGCAACAAAATTTATATATTTGGGTTAATTCTAAATAAATACACCACCTTTAGTCTCAGTATCAATTTAATCACAACCTTTACAATTATTGTAAAAAATCTCAACCCTTCATCGTGTTGCAATTAGATACACATTTTTTTCTCCGGTCAACAATTGATGATGTGGTTTGCCGGAGCTTGCCACGTTAGATTACCCATATTCTTTTTTATTTTTTTTATTTTCCACATTAGATTAAATTTTATATAAATAAAAATAAAATTTTATAAAAATAAAACTTCCGCTTCTTCTGCGTCTTTCTCAACTTCTCAAACTCAATACATTTTTCTTCTTCTACGTCTTTCCCACCTCTCAAACTCCAAGTTCTTATCTTCTATCTCTAAAAATCAAAATCATAAGGATAGAACATAACACTAAAAATAACAAAAAAAACCTTTAAAAAAAAAAAAAAAAAACAAATTGTAAAAAAACCCTTTAAAAAAAATTCTAGTACTACACGTATAGGTCAAACATTCAACCCTTTGAATGGTAAAATGATGTGAAAGATGAGTAAGACATGGGATACAAATAACTTGCTCGGTATGTAATGTAGTGGGCCACAATAAAAAAAAAAAAAAAAAAAGTTGTCCCCGTGCAAAGGACTTCAAAAACCAGAGAATTTACATGTAAGAATCATGGGCGCTAGTGTCGTTCCTATCCTATCCTGTAATACCCAAAAATTTCATAATTTAATAATAATAATTTTATTATGCTAACTTAAATTATGTCAAAAGAAAAGTATATTATATAATATATATAGATATATGCTTATGTGTATATATATGCATTAGTTAATACATGCAATTGTATCAAATAATTTTTTTTAACCATTTCGTATGCCCAATTTATGTTCCATCTATTCAATTGAAGGAGAATTATTTGTAACGTTTGTAACTTAAACTTATTTCTCTAACTTCCACTTTCCCCAAATGTTTTATAGATATATGTTTCGTGTGGTGATTATAGGGGGAAAAATCAATCCATGATAAATAATTATTTTAAATAAATTCTAATTAATGAAAATGAAAACCTTGTTTACTGCATTTTAATTATATGTTACCAACTCCAGTATTAGGAAAGAAAAGGCCAATTTAAAATTGGCAAAAACTTGTGTGAGACCATCTCACGGATCTTTTTCTGTGAGACGGATCCTTTTAACTCATATTTCAAAATTTTGGGTAGGATAACCCATATTTTTTTTCCAGATTTTAGTTTGTAAAAAAAGTGATAACACTACAAAAAATGCATCGATTAGAGACTGATTTTAAGACTGTAAAGGCGGTCTCAACACACGTTAGATACCGATTTTAGACCGTTTTATGGTGGTCCTTATTCGCTTGGTACCTGATATTCAGAGACCGAATTTATGAAACGGTCTCTAAATTAGAGACCGACAATTCGGTCTTATAACGGTCCCTAAACGTGAGTCGGCCCGACCTATTTTCGGGCCCTATTTTTGGTCGGTCTCTAAATTAGAGACCGACAATTCGATCTTATAACGGTCCCTAAACGTGAGTCGGCCCGACCTATTTTCGGGCCCTAAAACACAAATCAATCTCTAGTCTATAATTAGGGACCGAATATTCGGTCTCTAAATAATAAAATATAAACTCGACCCAGCAACCGACATACACACCCTCTTTATTTACCCACACCCACCCCGACCCGATACCCGACCCATCACCCACAACCCACACCCACTTTATTTAAATGACCATTTTATTTTGGCCTTTGTGGGAATTGATCCCTGGTGGATGGGTGCCTGACTTGTTCGTATTTTTGGACAAGTTTTCCCAAGTATATCTTCGTTCCAAGGACTTAATTGAGTATCAATGAATCCCTAAAGTTGCAAGTTATCATGCTATTGTAGTAACTAAGCTTGTTTGTTTGGATTTTCGAGAATAAGAACAAAGATATTAAACTAAATTAACTAAAGTAATAAGTAATAGTGACTAGAAATAGTGAACTAACTAACTTTCTTTTGGAAAGTGCAAGAGAAGTGTATTGCCTCGGGTGTTTCCGTTTTGTTAGGAATAAATGAACTAGTGAAACAATTACATGAGCTAGATATGAATTCGGATTAAGTTAAAGGCTATCACATAAGTGTGCAAACCCCCTCGAAAGGCATAGGCGAACATCGTGCATTCACTACAAGAAAACTGCAATTTAGCCGCGAAAAAAATTGTCACTAATTCTAATATTTTCGTCACTAACGTTAGTTAGCGATGAAATATTTTTTTCACGGGATTTGTGGCTATACACCCGTCGTTAACGTATTTGTGACAAAAAAATTAATTTTATCGCAAATATTAGCGATGAAAATTTGAATTTCATCGTAAAATATTAGCGACAAAAATATGAGTTTCATCACAAAATGTTGGCGAGGAAAATCAAACATTAGTCGCAAACACGTTAGCGACGGGTGTATAGCAACAAATCCTGCGACGAAATTATTTCATCGCTAACTTACATTAGCGACGAAAATATTAGAATTAGCGACAAATTGTTTTCGTGTCTAAAATAGTAGCTCCTTACTTCGTGACTAATTTTTTGAGATAAATATTTTAATTTCGTTGCAAATGTTAGCGATGAAACCCATATTTTTGTCGTTAATATTTGGCTATGGATATCCGATTTACGAAATGTTCTCTAAATCCACTTCCGCACTCGACCAACCCGCACCCACACTCGCACCCAACCCAACCCAACCCAACCTACCCGACCCGCACCCAACCTGACCCAACCGACCGGCTCGCATCCAACCCAACCGACCCGCACCCGCATACCCCTCCCCATTTTATTTAAATGACTATTTATTTGGTCTTTGTGGGAATTGATCCCGGGTGGATGGGCGCCCAACTATGGGCATCCACCACTCGAATAGACAACTCTTTGTTTCAGTTTTTAATATTAATTATATATGTATTCAATTGTTACTAATTTAGTTAATTTTACTCATTTAATTAATTTATTTCACATATATTAATTGATTTATTTTTAACTTGTAACAGTTATATTATATATATATATATATATATACTCCTATATATTACATCCAATCAATGTTACTTTAACAATTCCAAAAAATTCAATATTTTGTAATTTTTAAAACAATTTCAATTGTAAAAAATCAATGTTATTTTAACAATTCCAAAAAAAATACTAATATTACAACCAATCTCCATCCTCTTATCTATGTCCATCTTCATTTGCATTTTCATATTTATAAATATTTTTATAAACATTCAAACTGATTTATATAAGACACAAAATTTTGGAGAATTATATATTAAACATTTAAACCGATTTTCTAGATTAAATATGCATAGTTGAAGTAGTACTCTTCCCTCATGCTTAGTAGAAATAACAACAAATCATTAATGAAATCAAGAAAACAGAAAAATATAAAACAAATTATACATAATGAAATCAAAAAATTATACCCCAAAATAAATCAAACAAAAAACTTAATATATCAAATTAATGAGTGTAAATGAAATTATATTGATCCTATATATTTCAAATATCGTAGTGTTAGAATCGTCTCTATTATTTCACACTATGCATGCACTCAAACTTTTTTATTTTATTATGTTTAAACGACAACCATTTTTAATTAATGAGAATTAAACATGAAAATTTCTATTTCATCACTAAAATATTAGAGACGAAATATAATTTTCATTATTGTTCTGATTATTAACAATAAAATAAAATATTATTTTGCTAATAAGGTAATGAAATATTTTAATTTTCTCGCAAATATTAAATCCACAAAATTAGTCATGCAAATTTCAATTTTGTCGCTAAAATATTAGCGACGAAATATAATTTTCATTGTTATTCTGATTATTAACAACTTAACAACAAAACGAAACAATTTGTTGCTAATATAGCGATGAAATATATAAATTTTGTTGCAAAAATTAATTTTAAGAAATTAGCCACGAAATTTTTTATTTCATCGCAAAATATTAGAAATAAAATATAATTTTCATTGATGTTTTGATTATTAACAACAAAATGAAGCAATTTTTTGCTAGTACAGCGATAAAGTATAGTATAAATTTTGTTGCAACAATTAATTTCAAGAAATTAGCCACGATAATTTCCATTTCATCGCAAAATATTGGCGACGAAATATAATTTTCATTGTTGTTCTGATTATTAACAACAAAATGAAGGAAATTGTTGTTAATATAGCGATGAAATATATAAATTTTGTTGCAAATATTAAATCTAAGAATTTAGCCACGAAAATTTCTATTTCATCGCAAAATATTAGCGACGAAATATAATTTTCATTGTTGTTTTGATTATTAACAACAAAATGAAGAAATTTGTTGCTAATATAGCGATGAAATATATAAATTTTGTTGCAAATATTAAATCTAAGAATTTAGCCACGAAAATTTATATTTCATCGCAAAATATTAGCGACGAAATATAATGTTCTTTGCTGTTTTGATTATTAACAACAAAATGAAGCAGTTTGTTGCTAATATAGCGATGAAATATATAAATTTTATTGCAAATATTAAATCTAAGAATTTATCGACGAAAATTTCTATTTCGTTGCAAAATATTAGCGACGAAATATAATTTTTATTGCTATTTTGATTATTAACAACGAAATGAAGCAATTCGTTGCTAATATAGCGATGAAATATATAAATTTTGTTGCAAATATTAAATCTAAGAATTTAGCGACGAAAATTTATATTTCGTTGCTAAAAATTGATTTTAGCGATGAAATTTAGATTTGTCGCAAAATTTTCATCGCTATTCCCCCTATTTCTTGTAGTGACTGATTAGCAATTATAGGATCTAACCAAATACCATAAGCTCCTAGGATAGTGTTTCATAAGCACTTTCAACACGGTTACTAATGCTTATGAAACGCCCTCTCACCAAACTCCTAGACGACCTCTATTCGTTTAGTGTCTAAAGTTGTCGGTCTAGCCATTAACCTACTCTCGGTTAGCTAATTACTAATTAAATTCTATTCAATTGACCAAAGCTCACACTCACACCCCAATCATGCAAACCCAACTCTCGTTGCAATCAACACAATCGAAAATGCTAGCTAATAGGGTTGATCAATCAAATGAATCAAACAAAATACAACTCTAGAAACATTTACACCCAAATCCTAAGTGAATCATGCAATTACTTCACAATTACACTAAATTCCCATCAAAACATCCACACCCAAGGCAATTGGGGATTAGCCCATGGTTCTAGAAGAGAATCCCATGGCTACAACAACAATAAACATAAAACTCATAATAGAATAACAATAAATTGAAGAAATTAAGAAAAAATAGATTAATATCACCTTGATCATGGAAATGTAGCTACAAAACGATGTAATAGACGATGCCCGATGATAATCGTAGCTTGATTTGAAGTAAAAACCACTATTCTATCTAATCTAATGAAGAAATTAAACTAAAAATGAAGAACACTACTAACTATGTGTTTGTGTGTGAGAATAACTTGAAAAAGGAGTAAGACTCCCTTTTATAACTCAAATTTGGTCTATTTATAGTTGGGGTGGAAGTCTTGGGTGAATTTTGCAATTAGGCCCTTCAAAAATGGAGAAAATGGGGCAAAACCCCCGAAAATAAGTTGAAAACAGGTGGCCCGGCCGGTCCAAAACTTCGTAAGTTGATTTGGGCCAACAATACGCGCGGGGGTGAACTTATCAAAAAATGTGGGTGCGCGAAATGGGCTGGAAGCAGGTGGCCCGGCCGGGCGGCTGAGTGGCCCGGCCGGGCGGCTGAGTGGCCCGGCCGGGCGGCTGAGTGGCCCGGCCGGGCGGAACTTTCGTAAGTTGAAATTTGCAAAAATATGCGCAGTGGGTGAACTTAACAAAAAGTTGGGTGCAGATACTGTGGCCCGGTCGGGCGGGCGGGTCGGCCCGGTCGGACGGATACTTCGGCCCAAGTTCATCCTCCGTCTTCATCCCTTCATATCTCGAGCTTCCGACCTCCGATTGACATGATTCTTTTTTCTATTCCACTCCATTTTTCGAGACGAATCCAATGGTGCAATCCTCTCTTCAGTCCAGTGAGTGCAAATAATGATTGAACACTCGTTTTTGCGATTTTAATGCCTAATTCACATCGTATTCCTACAAAACGAGGTCAAACGCCTTTCTCAATCAAATCAAGCATATTAGTGTGAAAATGCATGAAAATCCCTCAAAGTTTATCACTAAAACACATGAAATCTTATGCAATTTACAACCGAATCAGTGCCCAGTAATGAGCACCTACCACTTTGACAAGTAATTGTCTTGTGTAACTTTTAAAATTAATTATATACATATATAATTAATTTTTTTATTGTATATGATCGGAAATGATATAGAGCTCACCGGTGGACACTAAAAACCGCCTAGGTGGCATGCCCACATTAATAAATTATTTTTTATTTATATTTAATTTGAATTTAATGTCATATTAATATTTTAGTTTATCTCTATTAAAATTTTAAAATCTTTTTTACATTTAATTTAATATTATTTCTATCAAATCACACACGTCATTAATCTTTTCTCATATCTTCCATTATCATTAATTTTTTCTCAGAATCTCTTCTCCACAAAATTTAAATTAATCTCTTCTCTATAAAATAAAAATTAATCTCATTACCAAAACAACATTTTAAAATATAAACTTTTGTTATCAAATGAGAATTTCATTAATTACAACCTCATTAAATGTTTTGATAACTCATTCAATAAATCAACTAAATGTCGACAAAGTTAGAAAATATAAAAACTCTGCATCAAAAGAAACATAAATAATAAACAAAATTTGTTCACCCGTTCCCTTGCGTACTAGTATTTGATTTATGAAGATAACATTGTCCCTGGGCTATATTATTTACTACTATTATACATATCTATTAATTATATGATGTAATATACATCAAAAGAAATTTATCATAATGTGAACACTTCATAAATTTAAACGAAGAGGGAATGAGAAACCTTAAGTTGAATTCGAAACGAGATTTTCAAACTGATATTGGAGAGGAAAATCAAGGAATAACCTATTTAGAAGTTGGTTTGTGGGTTAAAATTGAGAGAATGACATGTGATATATATGGGCTATTTATTCGCAAGAATGGGGCGTGGGCTGGGCTTTTTTCCGGAGTGTTCAGAGACCGCTAAAATCGGTCTCTGAAAATAAACAACTTGATTTGATACCGATTTGAGGCCGCGAAAATCGGTCTCTAAACACAACCGCCTGATTTGGGACCGAAAAACCGGTCTCTACTGTTTAAAATTATTTATATATACAATATTAGAGATAATATTTTAAAGATTTGTATCTTTAAATATTATTCATATCTCTTAAAATATACATATAATCGTCAATCTGATTTGTCTCTCCCAGTGATGGACAAATATTCCTCTTCTCCTAAATTTGGTTCCTCCGTCTTGAACAAAGTCATAAAATCAGATTCGTTGGAAGTGGAGAAGATAGTGTCCAATTCAATTGATTTAGAGATCGTAGTGCATGATTCAATTGATTTAGAGATCGTAGTGTCTGATTCAATTGATTTAGAGGAGGTATTGAAAGATTCCACGGATTTAGATAGTGTAGTAAAAGATTCTTTTCGGATGTGGATACTTTGTCCGAGATTAAAGGATTCTCGCCTGATCCCGACGGTAAGTGATCGATTCACATACAACCTGTCGAAATTTTTAATACCAATTAAAGACTGAATTTTTAGTCTCCAATTAAAATTCAAAATCAGAATTTTAATTTCGGTTTAGAGACTGATATTCGGAGGCTAAGTGGTCTGAAAAACATAATACTAAAGACCGAACTAAAAACAGTCTCTAAACGAGCGGTCAAAATTGCTAGTCAATTAAAATTTTGAGATTCAGAAATTTTTATACCAATTAAAGACTGAATTGTCGGTCTCTAAACAAAATTCAAAATCAAAATTTTAATTTCGGTTTAAAGACCGAATTTCGGTCTCTAAGCGGTTTGAAAACATAATATTAAAGACCGAACTGAAAACAGTCTCAAAACTTGAATTTTTTTCGGATCAGTCTCAAATCAGTCTCTATTTGAGACTGATTTATGTCGGTCCCAAAACTTTGGTCTCTAATTGAGGCATTTTTTGTAGTGTAATGTTTAAATAAAAAGTGATAATGTTTTTAACAAAAGTGACTATCACTTTTTACTTAAACACTATCACTTTTTGATCAAACATTATCACTTTTTATATATAAGGGCCGTCTCACGGATCTCATTCTGTGAGACGGTCTTACCCAAGACTAGCCCTTTAAAATTAATAACAACTTCTTTCATCTCCACTTTCACGTTATATATATATATATATATATATATATACACTAGAGTAGGTATTGTCAATCCATATATATTTAGTTATTCTATGCTTATTTTGATGGATAGTTATTCTATGTACGTGACGGCTAGGCGACGATAATTACAAGAACTATTTTATACGAGGCATTTCCGTATCACTTTCACATTCATCTTTCGAGGTGGAGTTTTCTATCTTAATTATTTGTCATTATTAAATGCGATTTGTAATTTTATTGTTACTAATGTGAATTATGTATGAGAAGTTGAGAAGTAGGTCTTATGACCTTTATAAACGAGAAGTTGAGACAAACATGCAGGTCATTTGACCTTTATAAACGAGAAGGTGAGACAAACAGGTCATTTGACCTTTATAAACGAGAAGGTGAGACAAACAAGTCATTTGACCTTTATAAACGAGAAATTGAGACAAACAGGTCATTTGACATTTATAAATGAGAAGTTGAGAAGTAGGTCTTCTGACCTTTATAAACGAGAAGTTGAGAAATGGCAATACATTGAATGCATGTTTACGTTTGTGGTAATTTAATTGCTTATTGTATTTAATTTTGACAAGCTTGTCCCCACTGAGCTGTGGTTTGCTCACCCCTTCATTTTAACATTTTAGATTTTAGAAGTTGGTGGCGAGGAGGAGCGGTGGATGACAAAGTTACCATCATTTAGTAAAATTAATTGAGACGTTGTGGTTTTCTAGATATTTTAAAATTCAATTGAATTGCTATCTATTCTTTAAGCTTCTTCTAATTGTTAAAATACAAGTGAAAATTTAGTTCATGCCCTTTTATTTTTAAATTAACAGTTATTCAGTAAAATTAACTATTTGAAAATTTGGGGCGTGACATATCCTATCCTATCTTCTGTACAAAGATTGGTTAGACGATATGTCAAATTCTCTTTACGCAAATAACAAAATAGGGTTTGTCGATGGGGAAATTCCGCAGCCTGGTGCAACTGATCCCTATCTTCCGTACAGAAGCGTGTAAATGCCATGGTGAAAGGCTGGTTGTTGAGTAGTATGGAGCTGGATATACAACAGAGAGTCAAGTTCTGGACTGCTCATGAGATTTGGGTCGCTCGAGCCTATGAGTTGCCGACGAGGAGACCATATGCGAGGAAGCGCCAGTGTCAACATACCAGTCAGGCTGATATGATGGTCGAGATGAGGACGGGTTGCGAAAAGAGTCAGTGATATTTACTTGGCGAGCAGTTTGAGTATTTGAATCATAACGTTGCGGGCAAGAATTTGCGAAATGGCCATCAAATCGACAAATTTAACATCTAGGAGAAAAACGTGATCGTCCTCTCCCACGACTAAACTGGCCTCACCCACGAGAAAAGGACTGACCCCAACCATTGCTTAGGCGAGCAGAATTTCCACGATCTGATCCAGAGGGTGCCGAGGAGCGAGTAAAGAAGGCTGAAGCCTGGGATGAGGAGGAGGGAGATTCCAAACACTTCGTGAACATGTTACGAGACTCAGCCTTGGCAAGAAGATCAGGAAATAGAGGAAGAGGAGCAAGGTTTATTTGAGACGTGGAGAAACCATGAAATTCAGGATCTAAGCATCGGAGAAACCAATGCGACTTATCTATATCATCAATGGAGGCGAGTTGATCACACAAAATTTTGAAAACAATGCCAAATTCGAAGACGGATCTTGATCCTTTCTTGATTAACTGTAACTCATCTTTTATTCCTAATTCATGTGCCTTTGAAGGCTGATTGAAGGCAGAAGCAAGTGCTCTCCAAATTTCCAATAACGATGAGCAGCCAACCATAACCGCCATAGCCTCCTTGGTAAGAGTCGAAGTCTAGAAAACACTTACGATTTGATTGCAGGAATACCAAGTTATGTATAATGAATTGGGCGACGAGACACCAGCGGTTGTGACGGTGGTTGGAGGCGCCGGCGTTGAGCCATCAACGTAAGGGAGAAACTTCTGCGTAATAAGAAGAGGAAAGATCTGACCCTACCACATAAGATAGTTAGTAGACTTTAATTTGATCGTGACAAGATGGGTCATTGCATGAAGAGTTAACGTAGCATCAAAAACCGACGTGGTGGTTGAAGTTTCACCCATTTAAACAAGAAGAATCCGGCAAGAAAAGAGGGAGGAGGAGAAGAAGAAAGATACACAAGAGTTAGACTGATACTAAGTAAAGTAATTAACTTATCTTAATTAGAAGAATAAAGTAATATTGATTGAGAAGTATATATAGAGATTACAAGGGTAGTTAAGAATAACTAAATAACTACTTTAACTACGTACCCTAACAAATAACTTATAGTTTGTCTAATAGGAGGATGCTTCAAGGGCAATGAAAATGGTGAGACATAGAAGAATTAAAAAAACGCCTGGTTGCAGTTGGATTGAAGTGAATGGCATTGTTCATGAGTTCGTAGCTGCAGCTTCCCAGCACTATGTCTGTGAGAGTATAATGGTTGTTCTGGATGGTGTAATCGAAGAATCAAAATTAGATACAAATGTTTTGTTTGAATGGACATGAGATCGATTCTATAGGTTGATGGCCTGGGTTCATCAAGAATGCTGCTTGCTTAAGAAATCAAAAGAATGAATAATGTTTCTGGGAAAGTGCTTGTTGATGGAAGGAGACTTTTAGTACCAAAAAGATTAGAAAAACCCAAACTCTCACTATCGCCACCATCATCAGGAGCCAACCACCGTTCTTGAAAATCATTCTTTACGTACAAATCATTCTTTTTTTCTCCACATTTTTTTATTTTTATTTTACACAGTTTATAAATTTTAATGAGATTTTTAATTTTTTTAATGTGATTTTCATAATTTTATAATTATTACTCCCTTCATCCACCAAATGTAGTCCCATGGAGGAGGGTGATTCACGTATTATGCAACACCAAAATACACAACCGCAAGTATACGGCGTATATTGTAGTGTGATAAGTACGAGGTCGATCCCACGAGGATGTGTAGTGTAAAAGTGAAGTTTGTCGTTTGAATTCTAAATAGACGGGATCGATTAAGTGGAAATGTAGTAATTACCCCTAATTATCTACCCAAAGTTGTCACAAGTAAACAATTAAAAGAGTAATAAAGAAATCGATCAATAAAAGCTCATGCAAATCACAAAACGAGAGAAATACGGTTAAAACTCAATTAAGAGAAGGTAGGTTCCAAGGCATTTGTAATATTTAGATATCCATTTATGATTTGTAACTAATTTAAATGGCAATTAAGGTTGTCCTCTTATAAGGTTGACCACTAAAGAAGAATTAATCAATCTCTAGATACAACTAATCCAAAGGAGTATGCGACGTAAGTTCGTATCTCTACATTACAAACATCACACCACCTAATATAGCCCCAAAGGTCATTCAATTCCCTCCCAATAACTAATCCTCTCTCGAGATCATAATAATATCGGGTTGCATGCTTACATATAATTAATGGAATAAATCTCTCGATACTACCCCAATTAACAATAGATTAAACATATTATCATGGCCAATAATAACATGCTTCCAAATGAGAATTAAGCACACAAATAAGAGGCAAACACCATTTAAAGCATGAAATTGGTTCATAAACTTCAATCCAAATATTTACAAAGCCTTAGAACCAAAAGTGTTCTAGCCAATCAAGAACATAATCTAATAAACAAAACCAAATGAAATAACTAAATAAAAAGAGAGAGAAATAGAAAGCTTAGTCGAAAATGTGGTGTGGAATGAAATTCAAAAGCTATTGGTGCCCTCCTTGCTTGGATTGATGAAGAATTGAAGAAGTTATGGCCAAATCACCTCCAATTGTGTGTTTCTATGTGTGAAATTTTAGGAATTGGGGAAAAGTTCTTTTGATTTTAAGAATGAAGGCTTATATAGTGTTGGGGTAGGGTTTGGGTGCAAGAAATGCACGTTAGTCCCTCAAAATGGCCAAATTGGACAAAATGCACCGAAAATGGGGTAGCACGGCTGTGCACGGAGCACGGCCGTGCACAATTGAGGTTTGGTCTTCAGGGAGCTCGGCCAAGCAGGTGACTCGGCCGTGCTATGCGCGGTCATGGACTGGAGGGTGCTGATCGGCTGTGGCCTTGTCTCGGCCGAGGCGTGCGGGCGTGTAAACTAATCGGGCTCGGCCGTGGCCTTGTCTCGGTCGTGCCTTGGCATGGCACTAATTTTTGTCTCGAGCTCCTCTATGTCGAGATGGAGGCTCGACCGTGGCCTTTGGATATGGCTTTTTGGGCAGCTCGGTCGTGCCTTGTGCTCGGCCGAGGCATCTCGCGGCTTCCCAAATTCTGTCTCGAGGGTGCCAATTCTGTGCGCTCGTCTCGGCCGTGCTTGCTCGGTCGACTTCGACCCTTTCTCGTTTTGTGCATATCTTTCACCTCGGGTGTTCGATTGACTTGATTCTGTTGGCTATTCCACTCCGTTTTTCGAGATGAACCCAACGGTGCACTCCACTTCTTGATCCAGTGAAGTATGGTTGGTGTTTTGCTCCAAATTCCATCGTATTTCCTACAAAATCGACAAAACACAACATTTCCCTCATTTTGGCTCAAATCATCATAATCAATACATAATTCAATGAAATCCACATCAAAATAGGCTCCACACGTGCATCTAAAGTGTGTAAATTCCACCCGAATCAGAGGGGCACAAGTTTTAAGAAAAAAATAGATAAAGTAAGGGAGTTATAGGGTATTGTGGGGACGTCCATTGTGAATAAAGTGATTGTTTGTGAATAAAGTTGATGGCAAATTGAGTAATTAAGTGATAGTTGAAGGGTGATAGTTTTCATAAAGTGTATGGGACTACATTTGGTGGACAAAGAATATAAGGCAAATGAGACTACTTTTTGTGGACGGAGGGAGTAAATTTTTTTCAAACTTAAAGAAAATGACGTAAATTAGACTATTTGACCGGAATCCCAATTTTCCAGCTTCAAGGATGTAAATTGAACTAAAAATGACGTTAATTGGACACCCTAGGACTTAAATTGCAAACGTGAAAACTTAAAGAATATAAATTGTATTGCGCCTAAGTTGTTACAGGACACGTAAAATGAATTTTTCTCAAACTTTTATTAAAACATATTCAAACTTAATTTGTTTGATTCATTATTATTAATATATGCTTCAAGAATATTTATATGAGTTCAAATTGAAATTTATTATTTATAATTGGTTTCCTTGATTAGGTTCTCTTCTGGCTCCGTCACTGTAGCAGATTCAAGTTCCAGAAATTTTCCAGTATTAAAATTAAGGCCAAACAAAATAAAATAATAAGAGCAAAAAATATCATCTTCTAAAGTTTAAAGACCGAAATGAAGTCGGCAGTGATATAGGGAAGAAGACAAAACGTGTTTTACATTGCAAGTAGGATATGTGGATCTAAAAACTTTGGTCATATATTATTTTTATTTTTACAATATTGTTTTTGAGTATCTTCGAAAAGTTTTATACAGCACAATATAACGAGAGGCATGCACACTATTCCTCTTCCAAAACAGAAATCATATTAACGGAGTACCAGAGGTACTCAAGTAGTCATGTTACATCGATAAAAGATGGAGTAATAACCAGCTCCAACGCGTTGAACACCTATTAAGTCCTTATTCGATTTAAATCTAAAATTTTAAACTCTAATTCTTGTCGATCTTAAACTCAAGCTGAAGCCCGATTCTAATATATACACATCTATATAATACTAGATTTTGCGTTAATTTTCACATAATCAATTAAGTAAAAACAGGAAAGGAATCTCGTACATATATATAAGACAGCTACAGTGTTCCAAATTAATCAAGGCCACCACCAGTTGTCACAATGAAATTTTGGAGCAGCAGATTCTGATGATCTACTTGCAGAATGAAATATTCCAGTAAGGCCAAACAAAATGCTAAAGTCCAAAGATGGAAATGATGTCGGCAATGATATGTTATTTTCATGATTTTTTTTTTTGAGTATGGATCGATATTTGAAAATTAAATAAGTTTTATAATTTGATGAATTAGCATGCATATACTCATATATATATCCAATATTATATATCCCTAGCTAGGTAGCTCATTAAATAATAATATTGTATTGTTGCAATCATGATGATGATGAAAGGTGCATGTTTGATTTTTGTGATGATGATGATGATGTCTTCCATTTGTGCAGGAGAATCAAATCGTCTTTCAATATTGACGGACTACTATGGAGAGCAGGTGAAGGCAGGGGTGGAGTACTACTTGTATTCCTTATCTGCAGGTGGTGGTTTTACCAACTCCACATGCAACGGTTGCCCTTCAGACGTTGTCCTAGAGTCATTTCGGAGAGGCGGTCTCCCCACAAGCTTTCACCCTGCGGTTAACAACCCCGATGGCCTGGTACGTACCGTAGCTGATATAAACATCAAGTTCAATTCCACAGTGTGGAGGATGGTGTATGATAGATGTATCGACAACTTGCTCGTATCAACGGGAGGTGTCGTAGGGAATCCAGGCCCTCAAACTCTAAACAACTGGTTCAGGCTCAATCTACTATCACCCTTCACGCCCCTGTACAGGCTTGTGTTCTGCCCTAGTGTATGCGATTCTTGTGCACCCGTGTGCGGAGACATAGTCTATCCCGACGATGATTTACATTCTCGTCACAAGCGTTTGGTTTTGTGGACGCCAGGGATGGCATCTTCACTAACGCCTTTTACTGTAATTATCCTCCCCAACGCTACAATCCCACGCAACTTCAACCCTGCTGCTGCAATCATTAATAATGCAGCCATCAAGTGATTATCTATCTGCTACCTGCTTTAATTTCTCAAATATATTATATAAAGCGTACTAGGGCTTCTTGTCGTTTTGAGAGCCCGTATATATAGTTGAGACGAGCCTCCAACCTTTGTGGACGGCCGATCAATTGTTATCCTATCTCTATCTTTTCAATAAATATTGCTAAGTCTTTCTTTATAAAAAAAAAAAAAAAGAAGTCACCATGGCATGGGCAGATGTGCAACGAATAGCCACTAATTAATTTTAATTTTTAAGTCAAAGCTCAACCCTTACCAACTCGTGTTCAGCCTTAATGTATGCGATTCCTGTGCACCCGCATGCGCAAACATTACCTTCCATAGGGAAGATGCAGGTTCTCCTCAGAGGCGTTTAGTTTTGCATAGGTCAGGCACTCATAAATCTCTTTACATTTCCTATATATCCTCCAACAAATGAAATTTTCTCAAACTTTTATTAAAATTGTGAGTGTTATCTCATAATCTCATATCAGATATGTTAATCGTATCAGCTGGTAGCGGAGTCAGGTATGAGTTGAAGATTTTCAGTTAGCTAAGAAGGTGTTGCTTAGAGTCAGCTAAGTTGGTGTGATTAGAAGAGTCAGATGAGTAGATGTCTATCAGTCTCTTGAGAGAAAAATCATAATCCAATTTATATTCTTTAAGTTTTCACTTTTTCGATTTACGTCCTTTTTGGTCCAATTTATGTCCTTTTTGCTGGCAAAATTTTCAAACTCAACGGAGTGTGAGGAATAAATTGGGATTCCAGCCAAATAGTCCAATTTACGTCCTTTAAGTTTGAAAATTAAAATTTAATAAATAAATTTTCTAAAAATATCATTAAAATTTTTAAAATAATATTAAATATCATTAAAATTAAAAACTATAAAATGTGTAAAATAAAATTCAAAATATCTTATTTAATTTTTTAAAAATCTCATTAAAAATTATAAAATGTGTAAAATAAAAATAAAAAAATATAAAATTCAAAAAATCGAAAATATTTAACTTAAAATTAAGAAATTCATCTCATTAAAAATTCTAAAAATATCTTTATTTTTTAAAAAAATGTGTAGATTAAATATTAATAAATCTAAAAACCCAATAACAATAATAAAAATTATTAATATTTCATTAAAAACCAGACTTGATACTGACTCATCCCAATTAAAGTTTTTCTCGAACTCCTAAATGTTTTTGTATTCCACGCCTTGATTGATTGAAGAACCGTGTCAAATTCGATTTAATGAGGTTTTTAGAATAGTATAATTTTTAATTTTATTTTAAACATTTTTAAAATTTTAATTTATAGATTTTTTGTATTTAGAATTTATGTTTTTATGAGATTTTTAGAAATTTTTTATTTTTAATTTACAAATATTTAGAATTGTAGATTTTTTAATTTTTTTTAGAATTTTTTATGAGATTTTTTATTATTCCGACGGAAATTCCACTTACGCAAGACCGCTGAAAATTATTCCAACGAAAATTCCACTGGCACTAGCCCATTGGAATAGTTCCCTTAATCAAATGTTATTTTTATATAAAATATCCAACAAAATTTCCAACTAAGATTGTTAAATTTTTTTCATTAATTATTCCAATAAAATTTTCAATGATGTTACAAAGTTGGAATAGTTCTCATAATTTCGTGATAAAATTTTAGCCCGTTATTAATATTTACTCCCTCCACCCTTAATACCTTGCACACGTTAATCGACACACATTTTAATAAGATGAGATTTAGTGGTACGTAAGGTAAAGTAAATGAGGGATACTTTGAACGAATTAGTTTTTTTTTTTTTTGAATTACATTAAATACCCATCCCTTTTTCCCCTCCCCATGACTCGAACCCAGGATCTAAGGCCTAGGTAGTGGTGCTCTAACCACTTGAGCTATCCCACTTTGTCACTTTGAACGAATTAGTGAAGTGTAAAGGAAATTTAGTGAAGCGTGGAAAAAAATGTAGATCAAAATGAGTGACAATTTTAAAAATAAAATATTGTATATTTTTAAAAAACATTTGACTTGCTCTTTATGATTTAATTCATTAATAAATAAAAATATCAATTTAAGTGGAAATTGATAACCACCACTTATTTTGCCACTATTACCAAATTAATTGTAATAATGAAAAAAAAAATATATTAGTTCTTGCAGAAATGAAGCAAGTTGCAGCAAGTTATCCTAGACACTTGAAGTCAACAATGCACAGAAAAAGTAAAAATGCTAAAGGCTGTTTTATAAGATAAGTGTATTTTCTTGGCAAGAACCACAAAATTGTATTAATAGATACGGAGTATAAAGAGAGTTAATGTAAATGATGAGCTAACCCTCAAGATAATGCAAAGAAACATAACTACAGTGCATCACTCCAAATTTCTATTCTAAATTAGCTGGGAAAAAATAAATTAAACTCCTTATGGCTTGAAAACCACCATGCAATCCTGCTGAACTTGTCCCTACCCCACACCTCTTTACGGAACACCAAAATACAACAGGAAAATCAACTCTTTTCACTCCCATGTTACTAATTAAACCCCCTAAACTCATACAAAAAGAGATTTGGCAACTATCCATAAGATTATAAACAGAGATAAGTAAATAAATCTTATGAAATAGTATATCACACGACCAAATCTCTGCACTCATAGTAATTATTCCCCTAAAGGTAAACAAAAAATATTCCACTGAACAAAATTGGGAGGCTAGGTGAAAAACAGGAAATCTTGAAGAACTTATGATTCACAGGCCCTACAACAATGATTTTGATTTTTTTTTATCAGGACAGTCAACATCGTCAGTAGCAAATTGGTGTTAGGCTAATAGCACTGCCTCCAAACAACAACTTTATAGAAGTGAAAGAACGCTATTTCAATTTTCAAACTAATTCATTTCTCTTAGAATGTGGTGTTTTCTTAATCCTACATCACATCACACCAACTTGAACATTACCTTTCCAAAAAAAATTATCAAGAAGATTATTTTTATATAATTGTATTGTACTCACAATACCTTCATGTATCTCAAGTTTAGGGAAACTCATGTTTGTTCCCTTGAGATCAGATAACCTCTTAAAAATGATTAAAAACTAAACATATCTAACCATTTTCTTTATTTGGAAGAAAAACTCTACAAGATTCTTATTAAGGGAATTAATAGCTGGCTTACCACTCTCTCCAGTTTCTCAATTGGGATATTACAGCAGGAATAAGATCCACCATTATTGATGTAATGATGTGTCTTGAATGTCTCTGTAACAATTCATTAAGAATATTAATAAAACAAATAAAGAATCGAAAGGGAGAGTATGAATCAGCCTCATAAGTTTTGTCCAGTTTCCAATAAATCCAGGCACTTTTCCTGAAGTTAGTGCTCCCATCTATCTTTCTATAAGCAGTACATAAGGCTAAGAACTCATATCCTGCACTAATAAATGTCTTATATTAAACAATGTTAATTACAAATTATCAAATTTAATTAGACTGGCAAATGACTTAGTCAGGAGCAAGAAAATTATCCATCCAAGGTGTCAAATGTAGCAATAGGTAAAATCGAACAAACCTACCTAGCAGAGCGCTCATGTCATAACTAATATAAATCCTATAGTATGCAAGTAATGTAAAACTAGCATTTTACCGTACACAACCACTCTTTGAAAAAATGCTTAGGCATTTTTCTAAAAATATGGGTTATGAATTCAAGATTAGATGGTTGGTAAATAGACATCTTGAACCAGAAATGAGAAGCAACTTACAGGATTTGGAGAAAATGTGAATGCCCTTACCAGCTGTGGAAATATGGGGAACACTTTGGCTTTCTATCAAAACCACATACATTACATGGAGAACACTCTTTGGCTTTCTATTAAAACCACATACATTATAATTTACTCCGTGTATATTAGTATATATGAACTGTGTTATCAAGCTGTCGAGAAAAATGGATAATAAGCATGTAGGGCCAGTAAATATCAAGAATTCCAACTAATTAATACTACTACAGTAATGTGATAGTTTCACAACCGAAATCCCAAATTTTAATTAATTAAAGGAAACCCAATGAAATCTCAATTTATGTATTCATCTACCATTTGTATTAGGACAGCAATATTTTTTAATTGAAACTCTAAAAACACCCAACAATATTTTATAATTGAAATTCTTAAAAACACCCAAAATTATAAGAGGTTGCAATTCTTTTGAACAGATCAAAACCATTTATTACCGAGATTTGAGAAACTCCAACGTAATTCCATGCTTTGATAAGCAATTCAATCAAATAATCGAATTTGTGAAACCAATTTCTGAAAATCGCACAAACGTGAATCAACAGATAAAGTAATCCCAGCATTAATCAGTGAAACTCAATCCCCAAAACAACATAAATTGAATTGCTTCCAATCAAACTAAGAAAATTCTTTAGCAACAACTAAGAAGTAGGAATCCATCAAACACCCAGAAATTGGATTTTGTCGAGTAAATCGCACGCCCTGCACCGCGAAATCAACCCAAGAACGTAATAATTGACTAAAATTGATAACGACGCATCTGTAATTTTACAAATATTTGAACAGAAAAACATCAAAATCAAATATTAAAAGTCTGAAACGTTCCTTCTAAAACCCTATATAAAAAGTACAGAAAAAAATCGTAAAAAACAATAATATGACTCTTATAAACTAAAACACAAGAAATATGAATCAATTTCAAAGGAATACTCAACAAAAACAAATTCAACTTCGAAATAGTTGAAAATGAACCGCGGCTAGGGAGCCAGACAGCAGACGAGGCAAGCGCGAGACAAGATGACGGTGGGCATAGAAGAAAACCCGCGAATTAGATTTGCAGGGGAGGCGTACGTATTAAATTGGGAATTAGAGTAATTGAAACCTAGACTAAATGAGCTTGTCGAGCAAGAAAACCTGGATTTGGGAAACATCACGAGAATTGGAGGGAAGGTGCCCGCCTTTTCTTTTCTTTTCTTTTTTGAGATACACTATAATTTATCATACAATATTACTCTCCTACTTTTCATTTTGAAAAGGTTATAATTTGGGCAAAAAAGAAGAAGGTTATATATGATAAATGCACGGTGGTGTTTTATTTGATTACTCATTTAACTTAAAAACGAGTTTTAATGTAAAATTATTTAATATTAGTATTATAATGATAGAATATATAGAGTAGATGATGTGTTTAATAGTATTTAAAATAATAAAATTACATCATTTTTAAAAATGAGTAATCTAGTAAAAAAAAACGGAGCAAAAAGAAAAATATGTAATATAGTAAAATATGGAGGGACTAACTCACAATTTAAAAAAAATGTAATATCATTATTCTCTAATTGTTTTTAAAAAATTATTACAAAGCTAAGGCAGAGATTAAGGTGAATCAAGTCCGACACTTGGAAGTTATAATGTACGATAGCATACATTTGCGTATGACCTAAAACTTCGTTTTAAGTCGGTTTGCGGTAAGGGTGTAAGTGAGTCGAGCCAACTCGCGAACTACTCATGCTCGACTCGAAAAAAGATCAAAATCGACTCGAAGTTAATCGAGTCGAGTTTCGAGCTACTCGAATAGCTACCAAGTTCGAGCTCATAAATACTCGGCACGAAAGGCTCGCGAGCCTAATCGAGCTTGAACAATATTTACTATTTTGCCATTAATATATAATTTATATTTATATACAAGTAATCGAGCCGAGTCGAGCTCGAGTTTATTTTAGAAAAAAATATGTTTTTCAATTAGTTTTAAAAATTATATAGGTGATCAATCGAGTCGAGCTGAGCTCGATCTTTAAAATTTTAGATTTAATCGAGTCGATTTTCGAACTCCGAGTATAACAATCGAGTCGAATTTCTAGCTCAGCACTACTCGACTCGACTTGACTCGTTTACACCCCTAGTTTGCGAAACGCTGGTGGAAGAAAAAGTAAGGCCCTTCAGTTCTATCCTATCAATTGTATAAATGTCCATGTAAAAAAAGACAAATATAAGAATAAGGAAAGTACTAGAATGGTTTATAATTTTTCATGAAGTAGATTATTCAGGACTCTTGTAGCGTGCCTATTGAAGAATTAGATAGCTATTCTTAGGCCTCCACGAAAGACTAAATTTTTTAGGTGGTCATTTGGTGCAAAATGATAATCAGAAACGAGACTTAAAATCCTTCATTGTAAATCACACAATTATATATATTCTAAAATGACGAGCATATAAGTTAATACTTTAATTAAAATATTATTCCGTACATTATATGATTTTTTTTTTTAACTAAATGTAAATTTGATATGGTAAAGTCTAGTATGCACTCGAGTGCATGTTGTGCACCCTAGTCCATGTTGCACTTTTCAGTTACTGACTTACTGACTTACACTAATAATTGAAAAGTGCAACACCATTTACCAAAAAGTGTAAATCAGTAACTGAAAAGTGCAACATGGACTAGGGTGCACAACATGCACTCGAGTTCATAGCAGACCAACCCATTTGATATATATAAATGCATTTTAGTGAAATTAGAAAAACACTCTAATTAAAATATAAATTTTTAAAAAGATGCATGTGTCTAGTTATCAAATAAAACCATTACATGTGAAGCAACTATTATTGAATATGATAAGAGGAAATATTTCTGAAGGAAAAAATTACTTCGGTTTATTTGAGGGTTTTTATTCAATTTCTTAATATTTAATTGAGTTTTTATTCAATTTCTTAATATTTAATTGATTTTAATTAATCAATTATTTGAGGGTATGAATATTTAATTTCCGAAGAATTAAATATTGTAGGATCGTTCTACTCTCCGAGTAGATGATCGTAGTATATTTAATCTCAAAACCGAATTTCGGTGAATGAGAAATTAATGTACGAAGTTTAAGACAAAGTGATGCATTGGGAGTAGTGCTAATAACTATCCCACATTGATAAATGAGAGAATTAACTACCTCCTTATTAATAGGAGTTAGTTAAGAATGTTCAAATTGTAGTGACTATTGAACCATTCAATTAGCCACACGCGCGCGCGCGCCGCCCGCCCGCCCGGCCGTGCCGTGCCGCGCCGGGTCCGTGGGCCTTGGCCTTGGACTTTGGGCTTGGGCCTGGGGCCCCTCTATCTTTTTGAGGTTCTAAAAATGTGGGCCTCGACCCACACGGATTTAGGCAGCCCAAGTCTATGGAAGTCAAGCGGAAGTTGACTTCTGAATTTGAATTTGAAATGTGATTGTCTTAATTGCGTGGAAGTTTAAGAATGGGAAGTTACCATTCTGAAACTGCCATATTAAGTGCTGGGTATTAAGAATGGGAGTTACCATTCCGGAAACTGCCATATTAATGTGCTGGAGTATTAAGAATGGGAAGTTACCATTCCTGAAACTGCCATATTAATGTGACCAGCCGTTACTGCCTTAAATACCCGCCTGTTCCACACCTGGGTGACACTGCCTATAAATAGGAGTGCATGGTTTTGGGAAAAACTTACTTTTGCATACAACAAAAATTCACCTGAGTTTTTCCAGAAAATTGCATACACTATTTTCAGCATTCTGCATAGCATTTTAGAGTGCAATCCGGTTCTAACGTGTTTCTGTTCGCTGGAGCTTTGTGCCCTGTGGTGTTGCTCGTGCAAAGAGGAAGCCGTTTTACCTTTCGAAGCAACTCGTCACTCCGTGAACACTAGCCGGGACGTGTTTGTTTTACGGGAAAAGGTATCACCTTGACTCGGCTCTTTTCCCTAATTTTTCTGTTTCTACAGTGTTGTTTCTTCCCTTTCTGGACCTGCCTTTCTAAGAAGCTGCTCAAACAAGGAAGCTGCCTCTTTTGGAAAATTGAAGAATTCGAAGACTTTGTAATTTCAATTACTGTCTTTTTATTTTCGTCTAAATTATTTGTAAGCCATTGTTGGTAATCTATAAACCAACAATCGTAAAACAAACAAGAAAAAAGGAAAAAAAAAAAAAAAGGTACCACAATGGTATCTGACGGAAATGGCTCCGATAACACCCCTATCGACAATACCCTGGTTGAGAACACCTCGAACCCAACTCCAAACGTTGTCCCAAATAACACGTTTTTACCCCCCATGTTTTTTCCACCCTCTGAAACTCGCAATTTCATGGTGCATGGGGAAAAACACGAGAAGTTCTCGGGTACTGATTTTAAGAGGTGGCAACAAAAGATGTTGTTTTACCTCACGACACTTCACCTAGCAAGGTTCCACCGGGAGGATCCGCCCGTTGTCGCTGAAAGTGAAACGGATAATGCTAGGAGGGTCGCATTTGACCAATGGTCTCATGGCGATTTCTTGTGTCGGAACTACGTCCTTGGAGGACTAGTTGACGCGTTGTATAACGTGTACCAACCGGTTCGTACTGCCAAAGAACTGTGGGAGTCTTTGGAACGAAAGTACAAAACCGAGGATGCCGGAACTAAGAAGTTCGTGGTGGCGAGATTTTTGGACTTCAAAATGGTAGATGGTAAATCTGTCGTTGAACAAGTTCAAAAATTTCAGTTAATCCTACATGATATCCTCGCAGAGGGTATGGTCCTTCCGGACGCTTTCCAAGTAGCCGCAGTGATTGAGAAACTACCACCTTCTTGGAAGGATTTTAAAAGTTATCTCAAACACAAGCGAAAGGAAATGAGCCTAGAAGATTTGATCGTCAAACTTCGAATTGAAGAAGATAATAAAAGGATGGACGGTAAATCAAATCAAGTCTCGGTTGAGGCAAAGGCAAATTTAATGGAACGTGGTGAATCATCTAAAAAACGGAAAAGGCCTAATGACAAAGGTAAAGCACCTGTTCCTGCAAAACCCAAATTTAATGGTAATTGCTACAAGTGTGAAAAACCGGGCCACAAAGCAACTGATTGTCGCGTCTCTAAGAAAGTTGATAAAAACAAGGGTAAGGAAGGACAATCAAGTGCTAATGTGGCACAACATAATCTCACTGAAATGGATATGTCTGCTGTTGTGTTTGAGACCAACATGGTTGACAATCCAAAGGAATGGTTCGTGGATACCGGTGCTACTTGCCATGTTTGTTCCGAGAAGAGTGTCTTCTCGACTTATGCTCCTCCTGATGGGAGAAAGCTCCATATGGGAAACCATGCCTCGTCTGATGTGGCTGGTGTTGGAACTGTTGTGCTCAAGCTCACTTCTGGCAAAGAGCTCAAGCTGAAGGATGTGCTGCATGTCCCGAACATCCGCAAGAATCTGATCTCCGGCTCTCTTCTAGTTAGTCATCAGTTTAAACTAGTTTTTGAGTCTGATAAAGTTGTACTTAGCAAGTTTGGACAATTCCTTGGTCGAGGTTATCTCGAGAATGGTCTGTTCAAAATGAGTGTAATGGTTGTAAGCCGTAAAGGCAAGAAAGTTATCAATGAAAACGTTTCTACTTCCTCTTACATCGTGGAGTGTTCCTCTTTATGGCATTTAAGATTAGGACATGTAAATCTAAAATCTATAAAGCGTTTAGTAAATCTTGATTTACTTAAAATGAACAATATTGAAACACCTAAAAAGTGTTAGATATGTGTTGAAGCTAAAATGACAAAGTTGCCATTTACTTCTGTGGAAAGGGACACTGCTCCTCTAGACTTAATCCACACTGATGTGTGTGATTTAAAGTTTGTGCAAACTAGAGGTGGCAAAAAGTATTTCATTACTTTTATTGATGATTGCACAAGATTTTGCTACGTTTATCTCTTGCGAAGTAAAGATGAAGCTATTGAAGCTTTTAAACTTTACAAGAATGAAGTAGAAAATCAACTTAGCACTCGAATTAAGATGATTCGAAGTGATAGAGGTGGGGAATACGTAGCACCTTTTGAACAGTTATGTGCTGAGTCTGGCATCATACATCAAACTACTGCCCCTTACTCACCTCAGTCTAATGGTGTTGCGGAGAGAAAGAACCGAACACTAAAGGAGATGATGAACGCAATGTTAATCAGCTCGGGTTTACCGCAGAATCTGTGGGGGGAAGCTATACTATCGGCTAACCACATTTTGAACAAAATTCCACACAAAACAAAGGATCTGACACCTTATGAAATGTGGAAAAAGCGGAAACCATCCTACAAGTACCTCAAAGTGTGGGGGTGTCTTGCAAAGGTTGAAGTGCCTGCTCCTAAACAAGTTAGAATTGGCCCTAAAACGGTCGATTGTATCTTTGTAGGATATGCACTCAACAGTAGTGCCTATAGGTTTCTGATTCACAAATCAGAAATACCTGACATGTCAGAAGGCACTATGATAGAATCAAGGAATGCAATATTCTTTGAAAATATCTTTCCTAATAAAGATAAAGATGAGGTGAGACCTGAAAATATGAGGGCTCACGTAGAAGCAGAGGTTGTTAGTTCTTCAGCTCAAGAGCATGAAGAACCTAGACGCAGCAAAAGAGCAAAAATTGCAAAAACTTACGGTCCTGACTTCATCACCTTTGTGATTGAAGATGAACCTAAGTCTATCAAGGAAGCTCTGTCAAGACCAGATGCATCATTCTGGCAAGAAGCTATCAATAGCGAATTTGATTCTATTCTGCAGAACAATACGTGGGAGTTGGTTGATCTCCCTAGAGGTTGTAAGACCTTAGGATGCAAGTGGATCCTTAGAAGAAAATATAAAGCAGATGGATCAATTGACAAGTACAAAGCCCGTTTGGTAGCAAAGGGCTTTAGACAAAAAGAAGGGTATGATTTCTTTGATACTTACTCCCCAGTAACGAGGATTACATCCATTCGTGTGTTAATTGCGATTGCTGCTTTGCACAATCTCGAGATTCACCAAATGGATGTCAAGACTGCGTTCTTGAATGGGGAATTAGTTGAAGAAATATACATGGATCAACCTGAAGGGTTTATAGCACCTGGCAACGAGAAAAAGGTGTGTAGACTCGTTCGTTCACTGTATGGACTCAAACAAGCTCCAAAACAGTGGCATCTGAAGTTTGATGAAACTATGTTGTCCAATGGTTTCAAGATAAACGAATGTGACAAATGTGTGTATGTGAAAAATACATCAAAAGGATTTGTTATCATGTGTCTTTATGTGGACGACATGTTGATCATGGGCAGCAGCAATGCCATGATCATGGAAACAAAAGCTATGTTAAAACGTAGTTTTGACATGAAAGACATGGGATTGGCTGATGTGATTCTAGGAATCAAGATCGAGAGAAAGTCTAATGGAATCTACTTGACACAATCTCACTATGTTGAGAGTGTGTTAAAGAAATTCAATGCCTTTAATGATCCACCTGCCAAGACGCCCATGGAGCTCAGTGTACACTTGAGCAAGAATCGAGGCGATCCGGTTGCACAACTTGAATATGCAAGAATCATTGGAAGTGTGATGTACATTACAAACTGTACACGCCCGGATCTTGCCTGTGCAGTGAACAAGTTGAGTAGATTCACTAGCAATCCAAATAAAGAGCACTGGAAGGCTCTTAGAAGGGTCCTTAGGTACTTAAAGTACACCATTGACTACGGGCTTCATTACACAAGGTTTCCGGCGGTACTTGAAGGGTACAGTGACGCCAATTGGATCTCTGACACGAATGAGTCATTTTCCACTAGTGGATATGTGTTCACTATTGGAGGTGCTGCTGTATCGTGGAGATCAACGAAGTAGACGTGTATTGCCCGGTCCACGATGGAATCAGAATTCATAGCTTTGGATAAAGCTGGTGAAGAAGCCGAGTGGCTTCGAAATTTCCTCGAGGACATTCCATGTTGGAACAAACCCGTGCCTACTGTGATGGTACACTGTGACTGTCAAGCCACAATTGGCAGGGCTTTGAACGACATGTATAACGGAAAGTCGAGACACATACGTTATCGACATAACTCTATTAGACATCTGATTTCGAGTGGTGTGATGTCAATTGACTATGTAAGGTCAAAAGACAATATAGCGGATCCGTTTACGAAAGGAATAAACCGAGATCAGATGAATAAGTTGCTAGAAGGAATGGGTCTAAAACCCACAAAATAACAACTGAAACAGTGGTAACCCAACCATGTTGACTGGAGATCCCAAGAACTTGGTTCAATGGGAAAACTAAGCTGTGAATGTTGAATTGGAACACTTGGATATTCAAACCATTCCTTAGAAAAGCACAACACCAAGTGTTGTCCCGTAAGATTTGTGGTAAGGCTAAGTCTATGACTTTTAATGGTTCCCAAAGACCTCCGGGAGGTAGAGTATTGCGGGATACTCAATATGGGAGTCCACCTATATAAGTGAGAAGTGGGGCCGCTTCACGAAATGCACTTATGAATTCAAAGGGTGTCCATGGCCGAAATGGACAAAAACGTGAGAACGAAACACGTTTGAGATGTTGTTGTGTCAGCACCGTTGTCTCGGTACACACTAAGGAGGAGTAGTTCAAGGCATCGCGTCCACTAAGCCGCCAGTGTACTCGATGATGTTTGACTACGGAAGGTTCAAGGTCACAAGCCACCTTTCCGGATGCAACAGTGTCTCAATTGAACTGGATTGCGAGTCTGCATGATTATGGGTAGTAATTTCCACTCATGTGGGGGATTGTTGGAGAAATTGGGTTTTTATTCAATTTCTTAATATTTAATTGATTTTAATTAATCAATTATTTGAGGGTATGAATATTTAATTTCCGAAGAATTAAATATTGTAGGATCGTTCTACTCTCCGAGTAGATGATCGTAGTATATTTAATCTCAAAACCGAATTTCGGTGAGTGAGAAATTAATGTACGAAGTTTAAGATAAAGTGATGCATTGGGAGTAGTGCTAATAACTATCCCACATTGATAAATGAGAGAATTAACTACCTCCTTATTAATAGGAGTTAGTTAAGAATGTTCAAATTGTAGTGACTATTGAACCATTCAATTAGCCACACGCGCGCGCGCGCGCCGCCCGCCCGCCCGTCCGGCCGTGCCGCGCCGTTGCCTTGGCCTTGGATCTTGACAATTGGACTTTGGGTGGACTTTGGGCTTGGGCCTGGGGCCCCTCTATCTTTTTGAAGTTCTAAAAATGTGGGCCTCGACCCACACGGATTTAGGCAGCCCAAGTCTATGGAAGTCAAGCGGAAGTTGACTTCTGAATTTGAATTTGAAATGTGATTGTCTTAATTGCGTGGAAGTTTAAGAATGAGAAGTTACCATTCCGAAACTGCCATATTAAGTGCTGGGTATTAAGAATGGGAGTTACCATTCCGGAAACTGCCATATTAATGTGCTGGAGTATTAAGAATGGGAAGTTACCATTCCTGAAACTGCCATATTAATGTGACCAGCCGTTACTGCCTTAAATACCCGCCTGTTCCACACCTGGGTGACACTGCCTATAAATAGGAGTGCATGGTTTTGGGAAAAACTTACTTTTGCATACAACAAAAATTCACCTGAGTTTTTCCAGAAAATTGCATACACTATTTTCAGCATTCTGCATAGCATTTTAGAGTGCAATCCGGTTCTAACGTGTTTCTGTTCGCTGGAGCTTTGTGCCCTGTGGTGTTGCTCGTGCAAAGAGGAAGCCGTTTTACCTTTCGAAGCAACTCGTCACTCCGTGAACACTAGCCGGGACGTGTTTGTTTTACGGGAAAAGGTATCACCTTGACTCGGCTCTTTTCCCTAATTTTTCTGTTTCTACAGTGTTGTTTCTTCCCTTTCTGGACCTGCCTTTCTAAGAAGCTGCTCAAACAAGGAAGCTGCCTCTTTTGGAAAATTGAAGAATTCGAAGACTTTGTAATTTCAATTACTATCTTTTTATTTTCGTCTAAATTATTTGTAAGCCATTGTTGGTAATCTATAAACCAACATTAACTAAATGTAAATTTGATATGGTAAAGTCTAGTATGCACTCGAGTGCATGTTGCATTTTTCAGTTACTGACTTACACTTTTTGGTAAATGGTGTTGCACTTTTCAATTATTACTAATAATTGAAAAGTGCAACACCATTTACCAAAAAGTGTAAGTCAGTAACTGAAAAGTGCAACATGGACTAGGGTGCACAACATGCACTCGAGTCCATAGCAGACCAACCCATTTGATATATATAAATGCATTTTAGTGAAATTAGAAAAACACTCTAATTAAAATATAAATTTTTAAAAAGATGTATGTGTCTAGTTATCAAATAAAACCATTACATGTGAAGCAACTATTATTGAATATGATAAGAGGAAATATTTCTGAAGGAAAAAATTACTTCGGTATTAATTATTTTTGAATTTTTTTGGAAAATTAAGGGGGAAAGAGGTTGTTCTCATTTTACAAAAGATTTTATTAAAATTGAAAATTTGAGGAATTCGGCGGTAAAATAAAAAACTTATCCCCAGCTCCTCATATCTCAAGCAGAAATAAGAAAAACCCTAGAGTTCTCAATTCCCTGAAATTCTCCTTCCAATACCTCAATACGAGATCATAAAACTTCAGAGTATCATGATTTCTGCCGATTCAATCGCCCCCAACCTCGAGCCTTAGTAAAAAAAAAAAAAATCTAACTAACACTTCACCGCCTGCCGGCGCCGCACGGCCGCACCTAGCGGTGAGCGCACTGACCGGCCTCCCTTCCTATTCGCGGCTTCGCCTATTCGCCGCACACAGTCGCCTACCTCTCTTCCCCAGTGGCCAGTCGCCAACCTCCATTTGAAGGCATCCAACTACATCAACTATTCTGAAGCTCAAAGCTCATAGAACTTTCAAGCTTTCAAAAGACTATCTTAGTCTTCATACACTTCTTCTAAGCTGAACCTTATTGTATATACATACAAAGTTTAGAGAGATATCCTATCCTTATACATTGATCTTCATTGTAAAGGATATCTCATTAGTTTGAACCTCACTTCAACCCTTACCCGTTTCAAGTGAGAAAGTGAGAAGGTTGTAGTAGTAGTAGAAGTGGTAGGAGCTGACTGTTGAGAGAAGAACAGTTCAGTTCTGAGTTGAGAAGAGGGTACTAGGACTCTAGACATCCTAGGGATCAATTCACCAAGGAGTGGTGTTCTTGATCAAGTGCACCTTGGCACTATAAAACAAGTTAATTCCAAGAGTGAAGGAATTATCCTGTTAAATCAGGGAAAGTGGATGTAGCAGCTTGAGTCTCTGAACCACTATAAACTCTTGTGTTGATTTGCTTTCAAGTACTTTCATACATTCAACACTGCACACAAAACTGATCTTTCAAAGGATACATATTCAAAGACTGTGCAAAAGACATTTGGACAAGTTCCCTGAAAAACTGGATTAATTGATTAAGTGATTTCAGAATTTAAAAGGAGTTTAAACTAAAGGGTCAAACACTAATTCCGCACATATAACTCCCTTAGATAGTTATTCAACTAAGTACTCAATAGTACTTAGTAGTGTGATTATCTATAAAGAGTTAATCATCTTTAGTAGAGTTGTCCAAGACAACATTGCTGATCTCTGGTTTGATCAAGTTTGAAAAGAAATTGCATACAAGTGTATTCCCCCCCATACACTTGTTATATACTCCTTTCAGGACCAACAACATTGATCGAACCACTTAAATTCTTTTGTGAATTACTGTCTTAGTTGGGTTGCTTCATTATAATCTAGTTTCTGTTGGATTGGAAACGTCTAATCTAACTGATTATTTGACAAAAATATATTTGAACTTAATTTGATTCATTATTATTAATATATTATATATATGCTTCAATGATACTTATATGAGATCAAATCGAAATTTATTATTATTTATAATTGGGCTCCCTTTTGTTAGGTTCTGGCTCCGTCACTGCAGCAGATTCAAACAAAATAAAATAATAAGAGCAAAAAATATCCTGTTCTAAAGTTCAAAGATCGAAATGAAGTCGGCAGTGATATTAGGGAAGAAGACGAAACGTGTTTTACATTGCAAGTAGGATATTTGGCCATATATTATTTTTATTTTTACTTTATTTTCATCATTTTTACATTGTTTTTTTGAGTATCTTCCAAAAGTTTTATACAGCACAATACAACGAGAGGCATGCACACTACTCCTTTTCCAAAAGGGTAATCATATTAACGGAGTACCATGCAGTGGTACTCAAGAAATCATGTTACATCGATAAAAGATGGAGTAATAACCAGGGCTCCAACGCGTTGAACACTGGCCTATTAAATCTTAATTGATGTAAATCTAAAATTTTAAACTCTGATTCTTGTCGATCTTAAACTCAAGCTGAAGCCCGATTCTAATATATATACATCTATATAATACTAGATTTTGCGTTAATTTTCACATAATCAATTAAGTAAAAACAGGAAAGGAATCTCGTACATATATATAAGACAGCTACAGTGTTCCAAATTAATCAAGGCCACCACCAGTTGTCACAATGAAATTTTGGATAAGTGATAAGGAAAATTTGCAGCAGATTCTGATGATCAAGTTGCAGAATGAAATATTCCATTAAGGCCAAACAAAATGCTAAAGTCCAAAGATGTCGGCAGTGATATGTTATTTTCATGATTTTTACCTCTACACTTTCAAAATTAAGTTTTATTTGATGAAATTAGCATGCATACTCATACTCCTCTATATATATCCAATATCCGTAGCTAGCTCATTAATTAATTATACCTAGCTAGCTAGCATGATGATGATGAAGGCAACTAATGCTCTCATTTGTTTGTTTTTTGTGATGATGATGATCTCCATGTCCATCTCAATAGATGATTCAATAGTGAGGGACCTTTTTGGATCGGAGGTGAAGGCAGGAGTCGCTGACTACTACTTGTCTGCAACAGGTGGCGTTATACTATCCGGAAAGGACAACTGCAAGACGTGCCCTGAAGACGTTGTCGCAGAGACACTGTCATTGGTACCGAGGCCCAGCATTGGTCTCCCGGTAAGCTTTCACCCAGTCGTGGACCACCCGAATGGCCTGGTTCCTGTCTCAACTGATGTAAACATCAAGTTCCATACCTCTGCTGCTAATTCCGCCGTGTGGAGGATGGTGTATGATAGATGTGCCGACAACTTGCTCGTATCAACGGGAGGTGTCATAGGGAATCCTGGCCCTCAAACTGTAAATAACTGGTTCAAGCTTGTTCGATGGCTCCCGGGTCTTTTGGCTCCTCAATACCAACTTGAGTTCTGCCCTAGTGTATGCGATTCCTGTGCACCCGCATGTGCAAACATGACCTTCCATAGGGAAGATGCAGGTTCTCCTCAGAGGCGTCTAGTTTTGCATAGGCCAGGGACACAACTCCTAAATCTCTTTACGTTTGCTATCCTCCCAAAAAACTACACCCCTGGAGCGATTAATAGCATCCTGTACAAGAAAACTGACTTTTAGTTACATAATCCTTCCATTACTGCTTTTTTAGTCAAAAGTTTTTAGTGATAGAAAATTGAAAATTAATGACAGGACCTGTCACTAAAAGTCAATTTTTGTCATTAAAAACTTTTAGCTAAACAATGAATAACGACTGGATTTATGTCACTAATTATCTATATGCTACCTTTATGCTTTAATGAATTGTGTACGTGAAATAAAAATGTTGTACCTCTATCTATCTATCTATATGATAAAGCGCTTGAACTGGGTCATAATTATGTAATATACACATGTGCATTGCTAGGGCTTCTCGTCGTTTTGAGAACCCGTATAGTTGGGACGAGCCTCCGACCTTTGTGGAGGGCCTTCTCAATTTTTATCCTATTTCTACCTTCTCAATGAATTGCAACTCTTTCTTTTGAAAAAAAAAATCATGGGCGGATGAGCAACAAATATGTTGGTCCATATAAACGAGTATGATTGGGAAGAAAGTCAAGGGGGTGAATAAACTTTCTTACTATGTGATCAGATGGGGTAGACAGAATTTGTGAAATATCAAGTCGTGTGATGAATATAAATGATCTGATTTAGAGTGCGAGTGCAAAACAACAAGGATAGATAACCAACCTACTGATTGCTTGTTAGCTAATCAGTTGGACAACAATCTAACACAACTGTTGGTGCGAAATTGTGTAGGCCCTAAATGTTTAAACTCGTGGGTTGAATGAAAACCTTGACTTGTAAAACGATGAACTACCAACTGACTTGGTATTAGCTGATTATGAAAAATATACTTTTAAAGCTGATGTTTATCAATGAAATATTATGATAGTTAATCAGATGATAAGCAAATATGAATGTAAAGCAAGTAAATCAACACACAAAAATTTATAGAGGTTCGGATCCCAGTCCTACGTCCTCTCTCACGGCCCAGCCGTGATATTAATTCTTTAACTAAAGTTCATCTATTAGCTTACTGAATCCTTTAGAGTTCTTACAGAGCCCCAGTATTTGATCTTGAGAATCTTATAGCTCTAAGTTTCCTTACAATCTAAGCATGTTTAGTATTCATATCCAAAGCTTAGAAAAAGTGTTGATTGAACTTGTTGTTCATCACACTTGTTGGTACCCATATAAATCAAACCCTATTTCCTAAACCCTAGTAGTAAATTAAAGTTTGTTGTTTATAACAATGAAATTGTAAAAGGTACATGTTCTTTTGCTCGACTGATATGAGAGTTCTTGCTTGTAAAGTTTATGTGGTTATCACTTGTATAACATCTTGTATTTATAGATGATTTGAGCTTCGGAACTAACGTTGGATGAACTAGCCGTTTTAAACAAATCTTCTAAGTATAGGTCGAGATCTTCATGGATTTAATATATCATGCAATTCTGGTACTGTTATTCCTAATAAATTAATTAATGTGCATTTAATGCGGTTGTACGATCTCTGAAACCCTAGTCTTGGTCAACTCAATAAATGCATTATTGGCATCATCTCATTAGTCCACATCAGTTGAGTTGGTTAGGCTATCAATCTTGTTTTTAGTCGAGTTTGTTAGACGAGATTCGACATTGTCTTTGTGTGTTTAAGGTTGTTGCCTTTTTTTTAATGTATACTATCATCTGATTCCATAAGATGAGTAGTTCTTCACAAACTTTAAGGTTTGACAAGATTGAGGGTTTAAGTCCATATCAGTTGGCATATTCTTCTCGGCTGATTACATTATTTTACTTTCAGCTGACTAAGGTGTAGAAGGACCTTGTCATCTGATTTTATTAATGGACTTCATCTTCAAGGTCTCTAGTCTTCAGTCTTCTACTCTTCTCATCTTAATCAAACGCGTGTTGTTCCAGATATGACATCAATTGATATACATATAGTTGATCCCATATGACTAAAACTTAGACTAATATGCTTTATACAAATAACTTATATACTTATCAGATTACAAATTATTTTCTAACACTAGATTACATATGTTTTGGCCATAAAAATTAAAGTATATACTAACAGACCAATTTATGGGTAAGGTGAATATCCCAACAAAATAGCCACTAATTAATTTTTAAGGTCAAAACCCAACCCATATAATTATTTTCCACTTCTGGATTTATATAAATTTTCAGCTTATTTTGGCCTTTACTCGTATCTCGGCCGGTAGGAATTGCGACAATGTGGGGGGTGGTCACCCATTAATAGCCTCAAAAAAGGCGTACATCTGATTGAGGTGCGGAAACTCGTATTAAAACGAGAAAAAAATATTCACGTCCATTTACTTTTTTTTTTAAATGTCCCAAAAAAGAAAAAAAATAATAATTTACGTCTCACAATTTTGTAAATTGCTAAATTTACGTCCTAATTGTTTGCGGATACACCAAAACAACATTGTTTCACTCAAGATTTTGTCTTGTGTACATAAAAATTATGGAAATCCAACAGAAGTTGTAAAGTGGTCAAACTCGACTTGTATAGCGTGGAAAAACAATGACCATGTGGATTTAAAAAATAAAGTTGTAAAGTGGCCAAACTCGACTTATACAAAAAGTTGCTCGAAAGCAACAGATAGCTCGCACATCCGAAGATGTCGACAAAGACTCGTACATCCGAAGATGTCGACACAGGCCTCACAAGGGATCTAATAGGAATAATGATTTAGTCCATAATTGATTCAGTCAAAGATCTTTAGAGATTTGTATATATTTTCCATATCTGTAATTACTTGTAGGTTACTCTGTAAACCCTAATTGTAATCTTTATATATATTGAATAGACTAAATCAAAATCCTTAATTGAGGTAAAATATATTTTCTCTTATTCTTTCATGGTATCAGCCTAACAAGGCTGAGAAACCCTAGAATTTTTTTACCGAAATTCTCTTCACCATGGCCGGTGATACACCTTCTTCTTTCACCTCCATTTTTGACTCGACTCTTACTCTACATGCTATGACTCACCTAGTCACCATTAAACTCAAACCCACAAACTATCTCATGTGGTATGGTCAAATCTATCCTCTTCTTGCCACTCAGAAATTTCTTCCTTACGTTGATGGCTCGCTGCCCGCTCCATCTACCAAGATCACCACTGATTCTGGTGATTCTTCTAATCCTGCCTACGACGAGTGGCTTGGCAAAGATCAAATAGTTAGAGTTTTTCTCTCGTCAACCCTAACTGAAGATGCCATGGCTGTTGTTGTTGGATGCTCAACGTCCGCTGCTATGTGGTCTACCTTGGCTACTGCTTTCAATCGGCCATCCAAGGCTAGAGAACTTCGTCTCAAGGACGAATTGCAACTTATCAAGAAAAGCTCCCGTTCTGTCACGGAGTATGGTGCCACGTTCAAGAATCTGTGTGATCAACTTCTTGCCATGGGTTGTTCGATCGACGATACTGACAAATCACATTGGTTCCTTCGCGGATTAGGTACAGATTTTCATGGCTTTTCTACTTCTCAAATCAATCTCACGCCTCTGCCCTCCTTCCCTGAGTTATTGTCCAAGGCCGAGTCGCACGATATGTTTACAAAATCGCTCGACTCCGCTTCTGCTTCCTCTCAGTCACCGGCTTTCCTTGCTCAGCAGCAGCGATCAAATAAGAAATCTGGTAATGTTTACCAGTCTGGTTCGTTCCATCAATCTGGCCGTGGGGGAAATAATTTTCATTCTAATCGTGGCGGTTATCCTGGCCGTGGTGGTCGTTCCGGTGGTCGTGGTGGTCGTTCCGGTGGTCGCTATCCCCCTAATTGCCAAATCTGTCGTGGTGAACATTATGCTCGAGTGTGCCCAGAACGTTACTCTTCTCCTCCGCAACAAGCCAATCTTGCTCATGCCTTTCAAAACGCTTGTTCGATAAATCAGAACTCTCCTGATTGGTATGTCGACATGGGTGCCTCATCACACATGGCTAATTCTACTGATGGTTTGGACTCCACATCGAACTACTCTGGTTCTGATAGGGTTGTTGTGGGAAATGGTAACACTCTTTCTATTTCTCATACTGGCTCTCATACTTTATCTCGTGATTTATCTCTACTGAATGTCCTCGTGGTTCCTCATATCACGAAGAACCTTCTTTCTGTTAGCAAACTTACGAGTGATAATCCGGTGAATGTTGTTTTTTCTAACAACTGTTTTGAAATTCAGAATCGGGTAACAGGGATTCCTTTGGCACGAGGCAGACGTGAAAATGGATTATATATTTTGGAGCGTGGTCATGCGGCTTTGGTGGCAGCTTTATGGACTCGTCGTACACGTGCCTCTTTTGAATTGTGGCATAGTCGTTTAGGCCATGTTAATTTTGATACTATTAAGTTGTTGAACAAACTTGGTTTTTTGTCAGTTACTTCTGTTTTACCAAGGCCTCTTGCTTGTTCTTCTTGTCAGTTGGCTAAAAGTAAAAAACTTCCTTTTATCAATAATGAAAAACGCGCTTCGCGTTTGTTGGATGTTATTCATTGTGATTTGTGGGGTCCGTCTCCTGTGAAATCTTGTGATGGTTTTCTATACTATGTGGTTTTCGTTGATGACTTCTCTCGTTTTACGTGGTTTTATCCGCTTCGTTTGAAATCAAATTTTTATGATACATTTGTTAAGTTCAAAACTTTGGTCGAAAATCAATTTTCCACAACTATCAAATGTTTTCAATCTGATGGGGGTACCGAATTCACAAATAACAAATTGCAAGACCTTTTCAGAAATTGTGGCATTCTACATACCATGTCTTGTCCATACACCACTGCTCAAAATGGCCGTGCAGAAAGAAAACATAGACATATTACAGAAACAGGGTTATCTATGTTGTTTCATTCATCTGTCCCTATGGAATATTGGGTTGAAGCTTTTGGTGCTGCAGTTTATGTGATTAATCGTTTACCCTCTTCTGTGTTATTCGATAAATCACCGTTTCAATTGGTATTTTCCTCTCCTCCAAATTATGATAATCTTCATACGTTTGGATGTAGGGTTTATCCATGCTTACGAGATTATGCTGCTAACAACTTTTCTCCTCGTAGCATTCCTTGTGTTTTCTTGGGTTACAGTTCCAGGCATAAGGGTTTTTGCTGTCTCGATACAGTATCGTCTCATTTGTATATTAGCAGGCATGCTCAGTTTGATGAGGAATATTTTCCCTTTGCACCTTCCACATGGTCCTCTTCAGCCGACTCGTTGGATTTTTTGGCTTATAGGGATCTTGGTTCGACTCCCATTTTTCCTTCGCCTTCGAGTCCAGCAGTGGTTCCGATCGATTTGGCTGCTTCGACTCCTTGTTCAGCATATCCGGGTCTCACGTCTACGGCATCTCCGGCGCGCCTGGCCTCTCCGCCACCTTCACCACCGGCCTCGCCTCCGCCTTCGCCATTGGCCCCTTTGCCGCCACCTGCTTCGGTATCAACTCATCCTATGCGAACACGTGCCAAGGATGGCATTTTCAAGCCAAAGTATCCTTCTTCATCTTCTTACTTGGCTCATAGTGGTTTTCTTTCCTCTCTACACTCTTCTAAGGAGCCCAAGGGTTTCAAATCAGCTGCCAAATCACCTCACTGGATTTCTGCAATGGACGAGCTTAAGGCTCTTTATGCCAATAACACTTGGACTTTGGTCCCTCGTCCTGCTACTGAAAATGTTATTGGTTCTAAATGGGTATTTCGTACCAAGTATTTGGCGAATGGTTCTATTGATCGCTATAAAGCTCGCTTAGTTGCTCTAGGACTTTCTCAGCTTCCTAGTTTCGACTACGATCATACTTTCAGTCCTGTAGTCAAAGCTTCCACTGTTCGTATCATACTCTCTTTGGCGGTTATTAATAATTGGCCATTACGTCAATTGGATGTGAACAATGCTTTTCTGCATGGTGTTCTTCAAAAGCCTGTTTACATGGAGCAACCACCTGGCTACATTGATTATGTTCGTCCTTCCTTTGTTTGCAAGCTAAATAAGACGATTTATGGTTTGAAGCAGGCTCCTCGGGCGTGGTTTCAACGCTTTTGTGCCTTCTTGGTAAGTCTTGGTTTTCTTGAAAGCAAATCTGACACTTCTTTGTTTGTCTTTCGCCAAGATCGTCTTTTGCTTTATTTACTTGTCTACATGGATGACATTATTATCACTGGGAGTGACTAGTCGCTTATTGATCGTATTATTCTTCGAATTCGTCGTGAATTTGCGATTAAAGACCTAGGGCGGCTGAATTATTTCCTCGGCTTGGAGGTAACTTATACGAAATCTGGTATCTTCTTGGGTCAGTCCAAGTATGCGCGAGACATCCTTCTTCGATTTGATCTTCTCGATGCCAAGCCAGTGTCTACTCCACTTTCCTCATCGGAAATTCTTACAGTTGATGGTGATCCTCACTCCGATCCTACTGAGTTTCGTTCTTTGGTGGGTGCGTTGCAATATCTCACTATAACTAGGCCGGATTTATCATATGCTGTGAACACTGTAAGTCAGTTTCAATCAAAACCCATTGTTGCTCATTTTCAAGCTGTCAAGCGTATTCTTCGTTATGTCAAGGGCATGCTTACATTTGGTCTGGATTTCACTCGTGGACCTCTCAATCTTTTGGGTTACTCTGATGCTGATTGGGCTCGTTGCCTTGACACTCACCGCTCCACTTATGGTTATTCCATATTTTTGGGTCCGAATCTTGTTTCTTGGAGTGCTAAGAAACAACCTACTGTCTCTCGTTCCAGCTTTGAGTCTGAGTATAGGGCTTTGGCTAATGCTGCCTCTGAGGTTATTTGGGTCACGTTACTCTTGCGTGAACTTCATGCTATGCCTTCATCTTCACCACAGCTCATGTGTGATAATAAGTCTGCGCTCTTTCTTAGCCAAAATCCGGTGGCTCATAAGCGTGCAAAACACATTGATATTGATTATCATTTTTTTCGGGAAATGGTTGCTTCGGGTCGTCTATCTACCCATTTTGTCCCCTCGAATCTTCAACTTGCTGATATATTCACCAAGAGTCTTCCGCGACCGCTATTTGAATTCTTTCGGTCCAAGCTTCGCGTCTCTCCACATCCGCTTTGCTTGAGGGGGGTAATAGGAATAATGATTTAGTCCATAATTGATTCAGTCAAAGATCTTTAGAGATTTGTATATATTTTCCATATCTGTAATTACTTGTAGGTTACTTTGTAAACCCTAATTGTAATCTTTATATATATTGAATAGACTAAATCAAAATCCTTAATTGAGGTAAAATATATTTTCTCTTATTCTTTCAGGATCAAAGGAAATAAAACCTTGGAGCAACGACAATAGAAGCAACAATGGATATTATCATCCTCAAAATTAAAGTTGACAAGGAGAACTAGAAAAATTTAGGGAAAAGTGATTTACACCGGTGTTTTCTAAGTAAATCGGCGGCCCTCTGGTGGTCTGATCATCAAATTCGTTAGGGGTTTTCTTCTTCTCCTCAATAAGTTCTAAGTATTACTATAATCGGGATCATTCGAGCGTCAGATCGACAACATTCATGTGAAATCTGCCCCTTTTCCTACACTTCATGCAAAGGGAATTTGCCCAGAAGTTGCTATCGGGATTTCATTTCCAGAAATCTCTTTTCTTCTCCTACCGGGGGCCTGAGCATCAAACGGCAGCAACTGTGCCTCTGTAGGAGCCGATGACGCACGACGGTCTCAAGGCGTGTGTTGGACCAAGCTGCACTCAAAATCTCGACGACCGTACGTTGGGCGTCGCAGCCGTTCAGGCGGACATGGGTGGCACAAGCTAGGGCTCCGAACGGCGAATGATTTAATGTCACTCTCGCAACCAGGGTCGTGCGCAGACACCTAAGAACTAGGTGAGAAAAAGGCGTCTCAGCCGTTCAGGCGAGCATGGGTGGCGCGAACTAGCTAGGGCTAACAGCGAAAGGGGTGAAACACCTCCTTCGTGGTGTTTTATCACACATATAGGCGCGTGGATTTCGGATTAAATGAATTCATCATTGGAGTGATACATTTTTTAATGATCTATTGCAATTTTTAATTGAGCTTCTTTCAACTGTGGAATGAAGCGGATCAAGCCACGATTATGTAGAACCAGCTTAATGCGGACGCACACTACCGTATGAAGGAGAACACGATGACTTTTGTCAATAACCATCTCAAAGCAACAATGAAATTTCTTTGGCTTTGGGGAGTGGTACGGCCTCTACGAGGGTGAATCTAAATTTGGGTAGAGCTGCTTTTGGAATTGGATTCGGTAATAAACAGAAAAGGGTGTTGGTGGATGAGGGACACCACAATGGGTGCATGGATTAATCTAGATAAGCATGGGAAGACTTCGGTTGTGAAGTATGGAGGAGGAAGCTCACAGAAAAAATGGGGGTAGGCCCATAACGGCTATAATCAAACAGAGAGAGACATTGGCAACAACTTTTAAGCTAATTCACGTTAGCAACTAAAATATTAGAATTAGTGATAAATTTTTTTTGCGGCTAAATTGTTGTTTTCTTGTAGTGCTTATAGGGGGTATGCATCATATATATTTCCACCTTTCCAATGTCTGGTGGGTGCTCCAACTTCTTCAGGATTACAAGAGTCATAGATTGAGCTTACGAGCGGAGGTACCGACACCGATACAAGTTTGTCTAGGGACACAAATGATGAGGTGTAGACGGTCTTTACAGATGGAGCCTTCAACTTTGAGTTGAATTTATTTGGGTGGGCTTTATCTTGATGGATCAATCAGGGGTTTGTCAGGGTGTGGGTTATCACTGGATTTCCCCACCGGGTACAATATTGAGAGCGGAATTGACAGCTGTGGCATCGGGTATGGATGCGTTCATATCTAGAAATATTTATAGGGGGCCGTTACTCTAAGGTCCATTTTACCTAAAGACTTTACAATTATAATCAATGTTTAATTAGAGTTACAACTAGGTTCAGAATAAAACCTAATTGTACAATATTATTACCCTTTAATCTAATTAATTTGTTATTAAGAATAAGTCAACACATATAATCTGAAAAATTGCTTCCTTCTTAAATAACATCTCTCATAAAGAACATTCCTAAAAACTCACATTTTCCAAAAGAGATTCAAGAACATTCATTGTTCCAGAATCCAACCAAATCCACACCCAAAATTTTCTCAATATTTTTGGATAATGCATCTGGGGAGAATTAATATGTTCATTTAATTCTCTGTATGCAGACTAATGTTAATAATATATTTTTCAACACTCTAAAATGCAAGCAACATATATGCTATTTGTACATTATGCAAACATTAACAAATTAAATGACTATTTTGCATATCACATTATGCTTATGCATAACAATTATTCACAATTCTCATGTATGCAAAATAATGTTAATAATGTACACTATGCAAACATTAACAAAAAAATCTTTACAAGTCTTTTATAAATATATTTAGAAACTTTAAAATTTTATTAAATGGAACCATAGCATGTTGAGAATAAGGAAGACATTTGATACGTATCAAAATGTACGACTTCAAATGTTAGTAAATAAATATTGTATTAACTATCTATTGTACAATGTATTACTTCAATTCAAATGTATTTTAAATTGGTGTTTTATTAATTATTTATTGTACATACAATTTTAAATTTATATATTATAATAAATGCATGCTTGATACCTCGTCGATCTTGATTAGAGAATGGATTCTTAAATATTCTCATTAGTGGTATAAAAGATATGAAAGATATAAAAGATATTTTCATATAAAAGATAGGAAAGATATAACATAACATTAACATAATATTATTATCCTGGGCAAAAACTTGGGTGAGACCGTCTCACGGATCTTTTTCTGTGAGACGGATCCTTTTAACCCATATTTTAAAATTTTGGGTAGGATAACCCATATTTTTTTCCAGATTTTGGTTTGTAAAAAAAGTGATAATGTTTAAATAAAAAGTGATAATATTTTTAACAAAAGTGACTATCACTTTTTACTTAATCACTGTCACTTTTTGCTCAAACATTATCACTTTTTATATATTAAAGCCGTCTCACGGATCTCATTTTGTGAGACGGTCTCACCCAAGACTAGCCCATTATCCTGTTATATAGAAGATATATTTGATTTTTTTATTTTTACTATTTATTAATTAAATAAAATAGTAAATAAATTAATATAACTCAATTCACCCATACATTCCACGACCCTATTCTCGATTCTTAATATATATATATATATATATATATAAGGATATTATCTCCCCTTTCACCTCTTAAAAAAAAATCTCAGTCTCCTACGGTTGTCGGTCTTGCTTGGTTGATATAATAATTCTTGATTCCTAAATATTTTAATGTACGTTTAATGCGCATATATAAAATACTCCTCATGGAATGTTAGAACATTAGGTCTAAAACTCATTTTTTTTAACAAATTCGTATCTAATCGATCCGTACCTATTAGAAACGGATAAGGTGTCCGTCTCAAAATTTCAGTATCAAAATCAGGCTTTTTTTGTAGTGCCATTTTCGATTCGATTAAAATTAATCAAGCCGGAACGCACAATCTACAACACACACACAACCAACGTATCATCCCCTCAACTTTATCATCATTTCAATTGAACAATTAATATTCTATATATATATATAACACAAATTAATTAAAGTACTAAAAATAATTAATACTTAAAACATACATGCATAACGCAATTAACAATTAAATTCTAACAATTAACACATGCATACATAAAAATTAACATTTAATTTTAAACAATTCTAAAAATAAAATTAATTATATATATTCCAAATCAACAACTCCGGCCAGTTGTCACAACGAGCGAAAATTTGCAGCAGATTCTTCAAGTTCCAGAAATTTTCCAGTATTAAAATTAAGGCCAAATAAAATAAACAATAAGTTCAAATTAAACAATATCCTGTGCTAAAGTCCAGAGATGGAAATGATGTCGGCAGTGATATTTGGGAAGCGATAAGATGAATTAGGATATGTGGAAGTAAAAAGTATGGGCATATATATATATGATATTTGGATTTTTTATTTATTTGTTTTACTTTGAGTATCTTCCAAAAGTTTTTATACAGCGAGAGGCATTGCATACTCAGCTCCTTTATATATATATGTATGGATATATCCTGGCCTCATTAATATATTCTTACAAGCAATTAATATATAATTATATGATGATGATGAAGGCAACTCTGATGATGTTTTTGATTCACATGTTCATCTTCATGTCCATGTGTACTGCAGCAGGAGAGTCAGCAGTGCTGGACATATATCAAGAGGAGGTGAAGGCAGGAGTGGACTACTACATCTATTCCATACAAGGTGGTGGTTTTTCAGTATCCGGCGGCAAGGACTGCTGCAAGAAGACGTGCCCTGAAGACGTTGTCCTAGAGTTCTGGGAGGAGTCGGAGGAGCTATTTAGCTTTGGTCCCCCGGTAAGGTTTCACCCAGCGGTGAACGACGACCAGGATGGCGTGGTTCGTGTCTCAACTGATGTAAACATAAAGTTCAATAATTCCCCAGTGTGGAGGTTGGTGCGGTATGATAGATGTATCAACAACTTGCTCGTATCAACGGGAGGTGTGCTAGGGAATCCAGGCCCAGCTCAAACTGTAAACAACTGGTTTAAGTTTGAGCCCCTGTCGTGGACGTTTGTGCCTACCTACAAGCTCGTGTTCTGCCCCAGTAGTAGTAGTAGTAGTGTATGCGGAGACATAGTCTTTTCCTGGGATGATTTTCATTCTCCTCAGATGCGTTTGCTTATGCGGACCTCACATGATCAACATATCATATTGTTTCATATCCTCCCCAATGCTACAATCCCATACAACTTGATTAATGGCATTCGCACTACCCACTAATTATCAATCTCCATCAATTCATTTCTAGTAACTTGTATTGCATGAGATCGAGCTCATATATATACTTTGTGGAGGACCTCGATTGTTGTCGTCATTTATCTTCTCAATAAATTGGAAGTATTTCATTCAAAAAGATAGACATCATGAGTATACACTACGCTTATTTACACCTCCAACAATGTTAGATACACTCTCTCCCCATCCCCTATAATTTATTACTCTCTCCGTCTCATTATTATTTGAACATTTGTCAAAAACATCGATCCCATTATTGTGTCTTTAAAAAACTCACTCAAAATCTTTTATTTACACCAAATGTCATTACTTTTTACACACTAACTAAAGTTTTTCTCTCCAATAAAAGTTAAATTACCCATTATATTCTTAAAAAAAGTCACTTTATCATCTTTAATAGCAATAAACCTAATGCAAATAGTAATTGTTAATTAATAACGGGACAGAGAGAGTATTTTAATAAGGTTGTAAAATACCCATAATATCCTTTTAGTAAAGTGACATTAGTAGATACACTCCCCCTAAGAGATGATCGTACCATGACTTTTCAGTTCACAATAGAATAGTTGCGTTCAAAAAAAAAAAAAAAAAACCTGACTCAATTGTCTGTTTCCTATCCACGCCTCCATTCCACCGCACACCGACCTCCTTCACCCACCACGGTCTTCAAAAACAAAAGGTAGAATCGAGAAAGGAAAAAAAGAAAATGTCTCCTAAAAAATTTAGAAAAAATCTAAACGTTGATATATTTTTGGGCAAATTAGTGTCAAAATTCACTTTTGTTTTCAACACTTCGTAAAAACCACAAAATTTTAAAAAATTAACATATTTAATACTGCGAAAAGAAGAGACCCGACTCTAAGTTGATCGAGATCACGCATAGTGGCTAAGGCTGTCAAATGGGCCAGGCCGAAATGCATTTTCGGCCCGAATGCTACCGGGCCTAGAAATCTCTAGCCCAGCCTGGTCATCCAGCCTAAATGACTCACTTTTTTTAATAAGGCGCAGGCTATATACCCCTCCAGAGTTATTAAATATACTCCCCCGATATATACAGTAAAGTGACACATGTTAGATGTACTTCCTCTAAATTACCTTATTTCTCCCTAAAACATTAAATGATAAATATACCCTCTCTTTCTTCTTCTTTCATTCTTTAAAAAAAAAAAAAAAAAACTCCCAAAACCTAAACCCTAATTTATTGCACCAGCCGTCGTCTGGACGGCGGCGCCCTGACATGCGCCGCTCTCGCCGTGCACTGCCCCTCCTTGCTTCTCTCCCGCCATGCGCCACCACCGCCCTCCTCCTCCTCCTTCTTTTTTCCCTTTTCTCTGCAACAACAGGCTGCTCCGCTTCGCCCCCAAGCCATCGCGCTGCTCCGCTCCGCCCCACCCCCAAGCCCTCGCGCCGCCCGCTCCTATGTTGTGCGCGACCCTGATTCAGGTGGAATTTACACATTTTTTATTCACATGTGAAGCTCATTTTGATGTTGATTTCATTGATTTATGGGTTGAATATGATGGTTTTGGTCAAAATAAGAGAAAGGTGGTGTTCTGTTGATTTTGTAGGAAAAAAACGAAGGATTTTGGAAGCAAAAACCCTACCACAGGTAACTGGAACAAAAATTGAAGAGCACCATTGGATCTGTCTCGAAAAATTGAGTGGAATAGAAAAAAGAATCGAGTTGATTGGAGGTCGGAAGCAAAAGTTATGCACGAAACAAGTTCGAGGTGCAAACTAAACATTCAACAACTCAGCCAAGTTGGCCAACTCGGCCGAGTAGAGGAAAAAAATTCATTTTTTGGCCGAATGCTCAGAATCGGCCGAGTAGGATCGATGGTTTGAGACTGGAACGATCAGCAACTCGGCCGAGCTACCCAACTGGGCCGAGTTGGACGAAAAACTCAATTCGGCCAGACTAACATGATTCGGCCGAGCTCGAGCCGAAATCTGCGACACTGAAGAGCCGCAACTCGGCCGAGTCAGAGAGATAGCTTCTAAAATCAACCATTTCCACTCATCCTAACTCGGCCGAGTGGTCCAACTCGGCCGAGTCACCCCTGTTCTCGGCGGTTTTTGTGCATTTTCACTATTTTTAAGGGACCAAAGTGCAATTTTCAACCCCAAGCCCTATCTCAACACTATAAATACTCTCATTCTTGAATTCAAACACACCTTACCCCTTTCACAAGAACTCTTACACATACAAACACACGCTTGGAGGTAATCATCATCAATTTCTTCAATTCTCTACCAAATCAAACAAGGAAGGAGTCAATAGCTTTGGAATTCAATTACCCATCATCCATTAGACTAAGCTTTCCTTTCTCTTTATTTTCATTTAGTTATTTCATTAGTTTGTGTTAATTAGATTATGTTGGTTGATGGCTAGAACACCTTTGGTTGTCTCTTATTTCATTAGTTTGTGTAAATATTTAGATTGAAGTTTATGAATTAATTTCTTATTTTAAATGGTGTTTGTCTCTTATTTGTGTGCTTAATTCTTATATGGAAGCATATTATTAGTGGCCATGATAATGTGTTTGATCTATTGTTAATTGGGGTAATATCGAGAGATTTATTTCATTGGTCGTACATAATATAAGCATGCAACCCAATATTATTATGATCTCGACAGAGGATTAATTATTGGGAGGGAATTGAATGATCCTTTGGGCTATTTTAGGTGATATAATATTTGTGGGGTAGAGATAAAAACTTGTATTGTATTTTCCTTTGGATTAGTTATATCAAGAGATTGATTAATTCTTCTTTAGTGGTCAACCTTATAAGAGGAAAAACTTAATTGTCATTTGAATGAGTCATAAATCACAAATGAATATCTAAATATTGCAAATGCCTTGGAACCTATTTTCTCTTATTTGAATTTCATCCGTACTTTTCTCGTTTTCGTGAATTGCATGAACAAACTTGATCGATTTCTTATTACTCTTTATTGTCTATTTAATTAGGGGTAATTTCACTATTCAAACTTATCGATCGCCGTCTATTTAGAACTTAATCGACAAACTATACTTTTACACTACACCTCTATGTGGGATCGACCTTGTATTTGCCACGCTACGATATACACCGTATACTTGCGGTTGTGTATTTTAGAGTTGTAGAATACATGAATTTGACCCCTTTTTTTTCGCAAACGGAGTTCTGCAAACATTCGGCGGCGGCGCCATCCCTACCTCGCCCAGCGACGCCGCTAATCCTACCCAAGACCTCCTTCGCCTAGCCGCCATGCTTGAACCCTAAACGACGCATGTTTGTTTTATTTTTCTTACTTTCGACAAAAGGTACTCGAAAATAAACACTATCATCGACAACAATTATTCGATGATAGTGTTTATTTACGAGGACTTTTTGTCATTTTTTTTTAATTCTTTCGATTATTCGAAAATATATCATATGTTTACGATCGATTATTTACGATCGACGACATTGGTTGTCGAAAAATTATAATTTTTTTTTAAATTTCTAAATATGTTTGGACGGTGGGGGCTGTTGGAGTTGGAGCGGCGGCGACAGCAGCGGAGGTGGGGCGGAGACGGCGGTTGCTACCTGCAATTAGGGTTAGGATGATAGGGTATTTGAATTTTAGGAGGTGTATCTATCCTGAAATATATTATACTAAAAGGGTAAATTTAACATTTTACATGAATATTAAATTAATAAATGGAGAGAGGGAGTATAGTTAACAAAGATGGAGGGGGTATATAGCCTGGCCCTTTAATAATTAAAAAAAGCTAATATTTATTTTTTTATTTAAATTAAGTAAATTAAAACACTGCCAATAGGCCCAATGCCTAATACGCAACCCAATTTTTCCAATGGGCCCAATCATCTCCAACCTAGAATATAACCTAAATATGCGCAGCCCCAACTTTATCTTCTTCAATTTATTATTTTAGTGGATACAATTTTAATACGCATAGAGGATGGGGGATGTTAGGGAGGCGGACGTACAGAGGATGGGGACAGAGGTGTGCTGTGAGCGGTGGAGGTGCGTCGTGAGCGCGAGGTGTTGTGTATTGTGGCGAGGATGTGTGCTGTGAACGCGAGGTCGAGGAGGTACTGCGTGGCGGTGGAGGTGCGCCACCCATCCGGCATTTCAAGTGAGATTCGCCGATAGCTTCCGTTTCGTAGTGCAACAAGCGGAACGCTCTAAAGTCGTTGTATCTTGGGACGGTTGCCATGATTTGTATTGCACCAGAGTACGGGGAAATAACGTCTTACGGCCAAAGATAGAGTCAAACTCTAGCCTCGATTACAACATATATATTCATTAGTATTGGGCCCATCATTATTTGTATATAAAGGCTGATATATAAAGCCCACCACAATTAGGTTTACACCTTTCCTTGTTTACGTAGTAGTAGATATGATGTATATATATTCCCTTGTGATGAATGAATTAGCATGCGCAGCAATACACCTCTGTTTTCATAGTACCAGAGCCGAAAATTCTGGCACTTCAAACCTTAGTCTAGCAAGCCTACCTTGCTGCACAATCTTTATCTACAATAACACATCTTCTATGTAGCAGCGATGGCCACCAAAGACAAGGATAAAACAGGCGGAGATGGAAGTCGTTGATCGATTCCATGTCTCCATATTTTTTTCAGTCCAACGATAAACCAGGTGATGTTTATGTCACTGCCCCTCTTCGCAATGGAAATTATGGCGATTGGCTCGATGAGATGTCCAACGTCGTCTATGGTAAGAATAAGATGGGTTTCGTCAATGGCGATATTCCCTACTGGTAGCGAGCGAACGCGATGGTCAAGGGATGGCTCAACAGCAGTATGGAAATTGAAGTTCGACAGAGTGTTAAGTTTAAGACAGCCCGAGAGATCTGGGTTGATCTTGATGAACGATTCAGGAAAGAGAGTGTACCGCGTGCATACGAATTGCGTTGTGCACTTAGCTTTGTTCGCCAAGATAGTTCATCGGGTTCCGCATATTATAGCAAGCTTCAGAGAATTTGGGACAAGATGACCTCAATCGCCCCACTTGCCGCGTGCACTTGCAGCGGCTGTACTTGTGATGTCACCAAGATGGTTCGTGAAGATCGTGACAAGAGTCGTCTATGGGATTTTCTAATGGGCCTCGATGAGGCGTATGGACTTGTCAAGACGCAGATCCTGAGTACCCGCCCAGTTACTTCTTTGAGTGCAGCCTATCACCTTATCTCAAAAGATGAGCAACATCGAAATATCATTGCATTACGAAAACCACAGGTTGAGGCAGCGGCTTTCCAGGCAAAGAAGACTGATCAACCGAAGCATCAAGGCTCGGGACGGGAACCTCGGCAATGCACACATTGTGGAAAACCCAACCACACTTTTGACAATTGCTATGAACGGATTGGGTACCCTGCAGATTGGGGCAAACAGCGCGGCAAGGATGGTAGATTGTCAAATTGACATGATACTCATGCACGACAATAGAATAAACCATGAGCTTCACAACCACGCGCTGCCCATGTTGATGGCGAGATGGATATCACATCAAATCTTACTCAAGAACAATTGCAGCGGCTCGCTTACTTTTTACGTACCGAGATCGATCCACCACAACCCTCAACTTCTCCATCAGTCAATATGGCGGGTAAGCTGCCTTAATTGAGGCTTTGGATCATTGATTCGGGTGCGACTGAGCACATCACATGCGATAGGGATTCTCTATCGAATGTCATCGCAAATACCTCTAAAATGCCCGTTAAAATTCCTAATGGTGACATAGTGCCTGTTAAAAATATTGGAACCACATGTTTGCAAAATGGGTTGTCAATTGAACATGTTCTGCATATTCCCGAATTTCAGTGCAATTTACTTTCTTTTGGAAGGCTGGCGAAAGATTTTGATTGTGCTCTCACTGTTTTTTGGGATTTTTGTATTTGGCAGGACTTACCCTCGACGAAGCTGATTGGCACGGGTAAATTTCGTGATGGTCTATATTTTGTTGGAACCGTTGAAGAATGAGGGCTTGTCTTTGTTGGTGTTGACAGATTCAGTTTTGTGGCATCGACGTTTGGGGCATGCATCCGATGGAACTTTGCAACGTGTTAGTTTTTTGAAACATTTTAGACGTAATGATTCATTTTGTGATTCTTGTGTACGGGCTAAACAAACTCGTCTTCCTTTTCCTTCTAGTTCAATAAAGAGTAATCGTTGTTTTGAACTAATGCATTGTGATATATGGGGAAATTATAAGATTGAATCTTTTACTGGTTGTCGTTATTTCCTCACTATTGTGGACGATTATAGTAGGGGCGTATGGGTTTTTCTTATGAAAAACAAGTCAGATGTTGAAAAACATTTTACATGAATATTAAATTAATAAATGGAGAGAGGGAGTATAGTTAACAAAGATGGAGGGGGTATATAGCCTGGCCCTTTAATAATTTAAAAAAACTAATATTTATTTTTTTATTTAAATTAAGTAAATTATAACACTGCCAATAGGCCCAATGCCTAATACGCAACCCAATTTTTCCAATGGGCCCTATCATTTCCAACCTAGAATATAACCTAAATATGCGCAGCCCCAACTTTATCTTCTTCAATTTATTATTTTAGTGGATACAATTTTAATACGCATAGAGGATGGGGGATGTTAGGGAGGCGGACGTACAGAGGATGGGGACGGAGGTGTGCTGTGAGCGGTGGAGGTGCGTCGTGAGCGCGAGGTGTTGTGTATCGTAGCGAGGATGTGTGCCGTGAACGCGAGGTCGAGGAGGTACTGCGTGGCGGTGGAGGTGCGCCACCCATCCGACATTTCAAGTGAGATTCGCCGATAGCTTCCGTTTCGTAGTGCAACAAGCGGAAGGCTCTAAAGTCGTTGTATCTTAGGGACAGTTGCCATGATTTTTATTGCACCAGAGTACGGGGAAATAACGTCTTACGGCCAAAGATAGAGTCAAACTCTAGCCTCGATTACAGCAGATATATTCATTAGTATTGGGCCCATCATTATTTGTATATAAAGGCTGATATATAAATCCCACCACAATTAGGTTTACACCTTTCCTTGTTTACGTAGCAGTAGATATGATGTATATATATTCCCTTGTGATGAATGAATTAGCATGTGCAGCAATACACCTCTGTTTTCATGGTACCAGAGCCGAAAATTCTGGCACTTCAAACCTTAGTCTAGCAAGCCTACCCTGCTGCACAATCTTTATCTACCATAACACATCTTCTACGTAGCAGCGATGGCCACCAAAGACAAGGATAAAACAGGCGGAGATGGAAGCCGTTGATCGATTCCATGTCTCCATATTTTTTTCATTCCAGCGATAAACCAGGTGATGTTTATGTCACTGCCCCTCTTCGCAATGGAAATTATGGCGATTGGCTCGATGAGATGTCCAACGTCGTCTATGGTAAGAATAAGATGGGTTTCGTCAATGGCGATATTCCCTACTGGTAGCGAACGAACGCGATGGTCAAGGGATGGCTCAACAGCAGTATGGAAATTGAAGTTCGACAGAGTGTTAAGTTTAAGACAGCCCAAGAGATCTGGGTTGATCTTGATGAACGATTCGGGAAAGAAATTGTACCGCATGCATACGAATTGCATTGTGCACTTAGCTTTGTTCGCCAAGATGGTTCATTGGGTTCCGCATATTATAGCAAGCTTCAGAGAATTTGGGACAAGATGACCTCAATCGCCCCACTTGCCGCGTGCACTTGCAGCGGCTGTACTTGTGATGTCACCAAGACGGTTCGTGAAGATCGTGACAAGAGTCGTCTATGGGATTTCCTAATGGGCCTCGATGAGGCGTATGGACTTGTCAAGACGCAGATCCTGAGTACCTGCCCAGTTACTTCTTTGAGTGCAGCCTATCACCTTATCTCAAAAGATGAGCAACATCGAAATATCATTGCATCACGAAAACTACAGGTTGAGGCAGCGGCTTTCCAGGCAAAGAAGACTGATCAACCGAAGCATCAAGGCTCGGGACGGGAACCTCGGCAATGCACACATTGTGGAAAACCCAACCACACTTTTGACAATTGCTATGAACGGATTGGGTACCCTGGAGATTGGGGCAAACAGCGCGGCAAGGATGGTAGATTGTCAAATGGACGTGATACTCATGCACGACAACAGAATAAACCATGAGCTTCACAACCACGCGCTGTCCATGTTGATGGCGAGATGGATATCACATCAAATCTTACTCAAGAACAATTGCAGCGGCTCGCTTACTTTTTGCGTACCGAGATCGATCCACCACAACCCTCAACTTCTCCATCCGTCAATATGGCGGGTAAGCTGCCTTAATTGAGGCCTTAGATCATTGATTCGGGTGCGACCGAGCACATCACATGCGATAGGGATTACTGGTTTTCGTTATTTCCTCACTATTGTGGACGATTATAGTAGGGGCGTATGGGTTTTTCTTATGAAAAACAAGTCAGATGTTGGCAAATTAGTGATTGATTTTTGTGCTTTGATTGAAGCTGATTGGCACGGGTAAATTTCGTGATGGTCTATATTTGTTGGAACCGTTGAAGAATGAGGGCTTGGCTTTGTTGGTGTTGACAGATTCAGTTTTGTGGCATCGACGTTTGGGGCATGCATCCGATGGAATTTTGCAACGTGTTAGTTTTTTGAAACATTTTAGACGTAATGATTCATTTTGTGATTCTTGTGTACGGGCTAAACAAACTCGTCTTCCTTTTTCTTCTAGTTCAATAAAAAGTAATCGTTGTTTTGAACTAATGCATTGTGATATTTGGGGAAATTATAAGACTGAATCTTTTACTGGTTGTCGTTATTTCCTCACTATTGTGGACGATTATAGTAGGGGCGTATGGGTTTTTCTTATGAAAAACAAGTCAGATGTTGGCAAATTATTGATTGATTTTTGTGCTTTGATTGAAACTCAATTTGTATGCACATGAAAATAAACGGAAGGATAAGTTCGGCGAGAGGGGGAGTCCATGCATCTTTGTCGGATATCCAGCAGGCAAGAAGGCCTACAAAGTTTTTGACCTTCAAACTCATAAGATGTACGCATCACGTGATGTGACATTCTTCGAGCAGATTTTGCCATTTAAATCTGGCAAAAAGTGTGATTCTTTTGGGGAGACAGTTGATTCGACTTTGCAATATGTCATGAGGGCATCGATTGAGCCTCAATTGCTTACGAATGTGTTTGATCCAGCAGCTCACCATATTCGTGTGCTTACAAATTCACTTGCCACTGACTCGGTATACATTCCAGCCCCTATAACCACCACGGATGAGCCTCGTGTGGAGGTTGATAACACTTTGGCAACTGAGGCACCGAGTGAGCCTATTCCCGTAGTCGAGCAAACCAGCTCGCCATTGGTGTCGGACAATGCACCTCACATCAGTCAGCGTATCAAGCGAAACCCAAAGTACCTAGATGCTTTCGACACCGACTTGCCACCCTCACTCGACCATTCACGACCCGTTTCCGACTTAGTAGCCTCGACGGTGTATTCTATCTCTCATTTTATTGGTTATGATAAATTTTCTTCTTCACATAAAGCCTTTTTAGCAGCCATCACATCCCGTGATGAGCCGAAGTATTTCAATCAGGCTGTCAAGAGTCATTTATGGAGAGAGGCAATGCAAAAGGAAATCCAGGCATTAGAAGAAAATTGCACATGGACACTAGTTGAGCCCCCACCTGGCAAAAGAATTGTAGACTCAAAGTGGGTTTATAAAATCAAGTTTCGTCCCACCGGGGAAGTGGAGCGTTGATTAATGTATTATCTAACACTAAAATACACAACCGCAAGTATACGGTGTCTATCGTAGTGTGATAAGTACAAGGTCGATCCCATAGGGAGGTGTAGTGTAAAAGTGTATTTTGTTGATCGAGTTCTAAATAGACGATGATCGATAATTTTGAATGATGTAATTACCCTTAATTATCTACCTAAGTGTCACGAGTAAACAATTAAAGAGTAATAAAAAGAATCGATCAAGTGTGCTCATGCAATTCACAAAAACGTAGGAAATACGAATTAAATTCAAACAAGAGAAGAATAGGTTCCAAGGCATATGTCACACTGAGGGGTCAATTTATGATCAAAAGTCTATCTAAGTGGTGTTGTGGTTATTGCTATAGGGTTGATCACGAAATAATGAAGTAAAAGTTCTTTCGATCCAATTAATTCAAGAGAAGTATCACACAAGCATGTATCTCTACCAATCTTGCATAATAAATCCCAAAAAGGCTCCTAAGATCATCTATTACCCTCCCAGCAATTGATTCTATCTCGAGCTCACAATAAATCGGGTCAAATGCTTAAATACGATTAATGAAAATGATTTCTCAATGCAGTTTCAATCAACAATTAGTAAAACATGTTATCATGGCCATTGACAACATGTCTTGCAATGAAAGTTAAGCATTTCAATAGAAATAAACAACATAACCACCAAATAGACAAGAAATCAATTCATAAACATCATCCAAAGTGTAAACATAGCCCTAGAACCAAAAGTGTTCTAGCCAATCAACAACATAATCCAATTAACAAAACTAAATGAAATAACTAAATAAAAAGAGAGAGAAAGAGAAAGCTTAGTCTAATGGATGGTATGGAATTCCAAAACTTTTGAGCCCTTCCTTGCTTGATTTGGTGGAGAGATGAAGAATTTGATGCCAAAATACCTCCAAATGTGTGTTTGTATGTGAAAAAGTCTTAAAAAATGGGGAAGGTACATTTGATTTTAAGAATGGGAGTTTATATAGTGTTGGGGTAGGGTTTCGGTGCAAGAATTGCAAGTAGATCCCTAAAAAATGGCGAAAATACATGAATGGCACCGAGAATGGGATGGCACGGCCGTGCAAAAATCAAATTTTGGCCTACCCAGGAGCTCGGCCGAGCATAGGCCTCGGCCGTGCCTTTGCACCTTGACATACTCCTCGAGCTCGGTCGTGCACTCCTCTAGCCTCAATTTTCGGTGTCGATCTTGGCAATCTCGTGCACTCGTCTCGGCCGTGGCATGTGATTTTGGCTAGGGACGTAGCTCGGTCGTGCCTTGTGCTCGGCCGTGCTCCTTCTTGGCTTCAAACTTACGGTGTCGAGCACGCCTTGCTCGATCCGCGTGCTCGGTCGTTCCTCTCTTCGACCCTTTCTTGATTTGTGCATATCTTTTACTTCGGGTGTCCGATTGACTCGATTCATTTTGCTATTCCACTCCGTTTTTCGAGACGAACCCAACGGTGCACTCCTCCTTTTGGTCCAGTGAAGTATGGTAGGTGTTTTTCTCCCAAATTCCATCGTTTTTCCTACAAAATTGACAAAACACCACCTTTCTCTTATTTTGACCAAACCATCATATTCAATCCAGAAATCAATGAAATCAACATCAAAACGAGCTTAACATGTGCATCTAAAGTGTGTAAATTCCACCCGAATCAAGCGTTACAAAGCTCGGTTAGTGGCAAGAGGTTTTACTCAAATTCAGGGCATTGATTTCCATGAAACTTTTGCACCGGTTGCTAAGCTTGTCACTGTTCGTTGTTTATTGGCTATAGCGGCAAAGAGAAATTGGGAGGTCCACCAATTTGACGTAAACAATGCCTTCTTGCATGGAGACTTGCATGCGGATGTCTACATGAAGCCACCACCAGGCTTTATGAAACCTGGAGACACACGTGTTTGCAAGTTACAAAAATAATTGTACGGTTTGCGTCAAGCTTCCCGTTGTTGGCATCAAAAGTTCACTCAAGCTCTTGTAGCTTATGGTTTCCGTCAGTCCCGGGCAGATCATTCTTTATTCACATTAAAGAGGGGTTCTTCTTACGTGGCTGCTTTAATTTATGTGGATGACGTATTATTGGCTGGGAATGACGTCAACCGTATCACTAATATCAAGCTTTATTTGCATGACAAGTTCAGCATCAAGGATTTGGGCAACTTGAAGTATTTTCTTGGGATTGAGGTAGCTCGTTCACCGGAAGGTTTTGTTCTTAGCCAACGAAAGTATGCACTCGACATATTGGAAGAAAGTGGTCTCATGGCTAATCGGCCAAGTCCTTTCCCCATGGAGCAGAATTTAAAATTAGTCCCTGATGATGGGACACCTCTTGTTGATGCTTCACAATATCGCCGCCTTATTGGTCGTCTCTTATATCTCACTGTCACGAGACCGGATATCGTCTTTTCCATAAATCAACTTAGCCAGTTTCTCAGCACACCGCGTCAATCTCACCTCGACGCTGCATTTCGTGTGCTTCGATATTTGAAACAATCGCCAGGCCAAGGTATTTTCTTGCCCTCTCATGGTGATCTCATTCTTGAAGGATTTTGTGATGCCGACTGGGATGGTTATTCATTCACACGTCGCTCTAGTACGGGATTTTTCATTTCTCTTGGCGGTGCTCCCATTTCGTGGCGCACTAAGAAACAATTTGTGGTTTCCCGTTCTTCGGCCGAGGCTGAGTATCGTGCCATGGCAATCACGTTTAGTGAGATATTATGGTTGTGATGGTTGCTTCAGGACTTTGATGTCTTTCATTCAGGACCAACCTCGTTATTTGGGAATCTATGATTTCTTAAAGATCCTTAAGTTGACACCAGATCTAATTAGTCATCTTGTTTCTACCTTAGTTATATTCGTGGTTAATATTCAATATAATTATTCTACTTTACTTCTAGTACCTCTATTCTAACACTTCTACTAAGGTGGATAGGTACCAGAAGACGTTCGCTCATCAGACAAGTAAGCACAGCTGAAGGGGGAACTCTGCTGGTGCAAGTTGAAAACACTCAATTGTTCTGATGAACTCGAACAGATCAGTTAAGACAATATTTGACTCTTATTTTCCTTAGTATGTTGTAAATCATTAAGTGTTATATGGTAATTTGATTTTAAATTTCTGGAAACCTAGAACTGGATTTATACGCCCCATTTAATGAGGTGCATACACCTAGTTTCCCGCCTAAATATGATACATTAGGGTAGATGAGTACACCCTTCTTGCCTTAACCAATAAAAAAAGTGGATTCCAAAAATTACAAAATCAAAACACATAATATTCTTAATCACAACAATGAATTTCAAAGGTTTTCTTGCTACCGTTAGATCGTTTCCAATCAATCCGACCCGCTCATTCAAAAAACCCCTCTTGAATAAAATCTTCTTCTCTAAGATAACTTCCCACGTCTCACATAACTCCTATTTTCTCTCAACTGATTATCTTTCCCTACTTATCTACTGTGTTAACATTCTATTTCTCTACTCCCGAAAATGCCTATTGTTACCATTTTCGATTCAGAAACTAACATGCAGGCCCAGTTCGATACTACTAGATGGGCAACTGATGGGAAAATGAATGTCGAAAGTTCAGTATTCTTCAATGAGATCCTGATTAAATGTTTTAATTATGGTTTGAAGCCCTATCTGGAAGCCGTTCCAGAAACGGTGTATGAAGAAGAGGTTTTAGAATTCTTCTCGCGAGCCATTCTCAGAGGCAGTTACATTGAAGCCTATGTGGGTGACAAGCGAATCAAGGTCACAAGAGTTGTTTTGGATGAATGCTTCGATTTGAAGCATGGGTCGATTGATGTGGAGAAGTATGCTGTTGGTCGAGAGCTACGGTATTTGGAAACATTTGTTGGCAAGAAATTGCAATTAAATGATGGCAAGATTCCGGCTGTGAAGAAGAATCAACTGTTGCCAAAATTTAAAACCCTACTGGACATTGCAAGTAAAATGTTGCTTGGTGTCACCGGAAGCTATGATGTTGTGACTCTTTAAAAGACTAGGGTTATGGCAGCCATCTATGATGAGATCGGGGATGGTGATTGGCGAAAGCTGATAATAGATCGATTGATGTATTTTGCGAAATATGTCAAAGTTGATGCAGATTCTAGAGAATGGGTCGTCTCTGCTTCTGTCAGTTTTGGGAACAAGTTGAGTATCCTTCTCCCCAAATTATTGCCTTCTAGATCAAATTGGAGCAAAGGCAAGCCATTTCACTTTTCTAAATTTTATCTGAAGAAAGATGCTCTTGATAGACAGCCAGAGCATAGGAAAGTAGAAAGGCAATATGTTGTTGATCTAGAAGATGCTATTATTGAGGTTAACCCGTCTGATGAAGAAGGATCTGATGGAGCAGACGAGGAGACTCAAGAGGTTAGAACCAGTGGTGCTTTGATTCAATTCAACTCAGATGATGCGATGATTGAACCAGAAGATTTTGAGAAAACTGAATCAGATGAGTCTTCTTAAGAGGTTTAAATAGAAGAGGAGTATCGGGCCAGAATCAGCAAGTTCAAGAGAGGCGACTTGTCTGGTCCTCCCCGTCCTCCAGTAAATTTGGACTCTACTCCCTCACCAGCCAAGAAGAAAAGATCGGTTAGTAATCCTATCATTTTTGTACCTGTCTTGTCTCCCTCTTCTATTCCGATTCAAACCAAGGCAAGAACAAAACGTTCTCGTGCCAAGCCTAGTCCCCAAAACCCACCAAAGTTTGTACAACATTTAATCTCACTTCTTAGCTCAGACACTACCATATTCGCATCAGCTGATACTCCAACAGTTGACCCATAAACCAAGCCACACAAGAGCCCTAAGAAACCACCACCTAAATGTTAGCCTTACCTTCAAAGGAATACGTTGAACCTAACCCTACTGATGTTGGTACACCACAAGCTGACACTTCAACTAAGTTGAGGACCCCACTCACTCAAACTCCCCAACCAAACCAGCTTCCTTCCATGGTCAACTATCCTATGTGCATGAGAGAGAAGACACTTCGTGCTAGGATAACCAAAAATCTGAAGAAAATCTTACCATCAGTCGAGATCGATACAAGCTCAAAAGTTTATGAAAGACTGGTCCGTATATGTACTTGGGTCGCATTAAGGGATAGACCTGTTGAAGACATGTTCAAGGTGATTATGGGTATGGGAGGTGTTGCCAATTTTCAAGATTGGGAGATGGAACAGAAAGAGGTCAGTGGAGTGAAGAAATTTGCTGATCAACTTCCATCAAAAGCGTTGACTGCTCTAGTAAAAAAGATGTTACATATTCCAGATGGTGTTGTTGAAGGAAGTGTTGTTGCTGGTAAAAAAGATGCTCAAGAAGTAATTCCTGAGAAAGCTGCGGAAGAATCTGAGCCATCTACTGCTCAAGTTGAAAAGATGAGTATTGGAATACAAGTGTCAGATGACTAGTTCGTGGAAGAAGAACCAAAAGAGTTGGAGTCTTCTGATCTTATAACTGATCTTGGTAATCCGCTTGATCATCCCAGAGGATTGGTATTAAAATTCCAAGTTGATCATGCTCATGGACCGAGAAGCAATGTTGGACAGATCACAAGGCAAGTCGACCCGTACTTTCCATTAGAGACTTGTGCGTACGTTGCTAAGCTGGTTCAGATAGTGCATAAAGAATTAGACGAAGCTGCAAGAAGAGCTGAGGAAGCAAGGTTAGTTATTGTTCCTTATTCTCCTTTATGTTTAAAAGCATTAACAGGAAGTGTTAAGTCAGTAGAAGACGAGGTCTTGCCTACTGAAAACAGAATGGTAGAAATTCATTTTGCTGAAGAAAATGAGGATATAATTGAAAATGTTGTTCAGACTACTATAGTTCAGAAAGTTTATATTGATGATTTGAAGGATGATCTTCAAAAGGTGGTCCAGACGGCGATAGATGAGTTCTTGAAGTCTGACGTTAGACAAGTGTTGCTGGAGCAGAACAGTACACTTGTACAAGATTAGAAAGTTGCAATCTTTGATGAAGTGAACAAGTTAGATGCTGATTTCAGACAGGAAATGTTCAATCAGCTGGATAATTTTTTGCAAGATCAAGTTCATTATTCTGAAAGAATTTCAGTGCAAATGTGTTGGTTACTCAATCGAAGAAGATGGAAAGAGTCTACAGGACTAAGATTGAGATTGCAGATGAGCAGAGAAGGGAAGCTTATGCTCAGTTGCAAGAAGCGAGGAAACGGTTGAATGAGATGAAAGAGCGGAACACAAAGTTGAAGTTGTTGGCTACTTATTTCAAGAATGAATTTAACTTGTCGTCTAAAAAGCTTGAGTTTACTGCTGATACGTTTGAAAAGCTTAGTAATGAGGATAGTCATCAGAAGCAAATTGAGAAGGCTAATGTGCTGATGAAGCAGGTAGTATTTGAAGATATGACTAGGTTTACTTCTCTATTAACCTTGAAGGTTGCTGATGAAGCCAAAAAGGGGGAAGATGAGCAAGTCTCCGAAGAGAAGCAAGTTGAACAACAAACTCAAACTGAACAAGTCCAGTCTAGAAGAAGACTAGTAAAGACTTTTGCTGCAGAAGAGAAGAAAAGACTAGCTAAAGGAAAAGCTAAGTTTTCTAAAGATAAAGTAATTCAGATCAGACAAGGCAAGATAAAATTGGAAATCAACGAACCAACTGGTGTGATGAAAGAAACCATAGGACAAATACTTGCAAATCTTGATGAGGAAACTATCAAGAAGAAACAAAAAATTGAAGATGACAAGTATGCAAACAAGAAATTGTTTGGAAGACACATTAAGAAGTTAAGAGATAGCAAGGCTGATACAGAAGTATTTGAAGATGCTTTAATTGATGTTTTCATTGATGCTGAACATTCTGCATTTTGGAAGATTCTCAAATAAAAGTGGGAAATAGCTCATTGGGTTGTTAGAAGATATGGAGAGCTACCTACTAAGCAAGATGAGTTCATACAATTTGAGAAGTTTATGGAAGCTGAAGACAATAATCTTTGGAAATTGATTATGAAGATAGATGTTGCTGCTGGTTACAATATCTTGTCTCCAGAATTTCCTAAGTGGGAAACACCTGTCTTAGCTTCTGGAACCATAATTCATTTCAATGTTATCAAGAAGTTTGAAGAGAAGATTGTACTTTAAGAGAACATTAATGATGAAGATCACATCTGTGAAATTCATAAAAGAGTTTTAGATGCATTCCAGATGAAGAAGCGAAAAGTGATGGAGATGGAAGCATGGTGTGAAGAAGTAAGAAGTCTTTTACTTTATTTCATTTTGATATATTTTCTAAGTAATTGTAATCGATCTGATCTAAATTCAATAAATGAAAATGATGAAATGTTTTGATTATTATGTAAGATAACTACTTAACTGATCTACTGACTTAAATAAATTCAAGTAGTTTTAGCTTCATCAAAAAGGGGGAAATTGTTGGGATATGAATTCTAAGACAAGATCTATTTGATGATAAGATGAGTTTTGATAAGCCAAAAGAAGACTTGAATATATGTTAAGTATTTACTAATCTGTTATGGAAATCGTCTTGTATAAGACAAAATCAGATGACTATTAAGTAATACTGAAATATGGTTAAGTATGAATGCTGATTACTTTCTGAGATAAGTTTATAAGATAAGTTTTAATTGTTGTATAGAAGCTTATAATTATTTTTTTGTAATAGTGTTTAAGATGACTAAACTGATCTATAAAGCTTAATGTAATGTAATAGATTAGTTAGCATAGTTGATAGGACAAAAAGAGTTCTACAGAAGATATAGAAGACTATGAAGACTTGAACAAGACCACATGAGATATGAAGAAATCAAAAGTATTCTAAGTATAGAATATGAGAAGACAAGTCAAGTCAAGTTGAAGCAGAATTGTGTGAAAGATATGAAGACTGAAGAATGAAGTTAGATACAACTGAATAACTAAATAACCGAAGTATATCCAAGATACATATCAAAAAGTGGTTATAAGAGTTAGTTAAAAGAAGTTATCAAGAAAGGTTGTTGGATAACAAACTGTTCTTGATATTGGAGATGTCTATAATAGATGAAGACATGCTACGTGAAAAGACTACTGAAACTACGCATATTGAAGCAATCAAAAGCAAGAAGTCTTAAACACTCACAGAGTTCAAAGTTCGAAGAAAGAAGAAAAAGCCCAGAATAGCAGAGTTGATTCAAGAAGGCTTATTAAAAAAAAACAGAAAAGTTTTACATTTCTGTATTGTTTTAGTTTGTAAACAAGTGTGCTAGTAACTTGTAAAATTGCTAGTTAAGATCGAAGATATACCTGGAGGTATAATCGAGAAGATCTAAGTCTTAATCTTGAGACTTAAAACACAAGAACAGAAGAGTAATAAAATATCACGAACTGGTGTTTGTAAGAGTGGATGTAGACAAGTTGTCGAACCACTATAAATCTCGTGTTTGATTTACTTACTGTTTATATTTGTTGTTGTTCATATTAAGATTCGTATAATCAACAAAAATGTGAAATCATGTTGAATAGACGAGTTGGTTAAACTGCAGACTAGACTAGTAAAGTTCTTAATTGTTTAGTTGAGTACAATATTGTTAAGGGTTCATTAATTCTGATATTCCGAATTGTAATCTCTGATATTTTAGAAAATTTTGAAAAGTTTATTCACCCCCCTCTAGTCTTTTAGGCTCGTTCTAATCTTAACTCAACTACTTGGGACCAACAGCTGTTTTCTGCCTCTCTGGGGGTTGCTCGGCACAGTTGGGATGAAGGTTGGACCTAGAATCTACCCCTCTCTTCCTCACCCACTCCTCTCTCTAGCTCTCATCCTCTCAGTAGTATTTTCCTAAGTCCCAAACGTATGTAAGGTACTCGTATATCCGCCGATGTGGGTAGTGGGGAATTCAAACAACATTTTATCTATCCAATCAGATGTACGGGGGACAATGAGGGTATATGGGCCCGACGCTAAGTTGCCCTAGCTCTAAGGATTGAATTATGGGAGCATAGTGTGGATCAGTACGAACAACAATGCGCATGTCAACCCAGTCTAACCAGTGCGGGATGAAGATCGCCTCAAAGGATACCTCGATGTTACGATGTGACAAAGAGTCAGAGGCTGCATTTGACTATCCAAAGTTATAATCGATTTGAAACTTGTAGCCTTAGACCATATATGTTTGATATCTTAGATTAAACCTAGATTAACTCCATCTCATTTTTATAATTTATTTGATAACTTAGATTAAGGGTAGATTATGTTTTAAAATCTATAAAGTTTAGATATCATCCTAATCCAGTCTAATATATCAATCTTTGTTATCAAACATGCCCTTACAATTTAGCTACTCACTATTGCTGGGTCAGGGCCGTGATGGCCTCATGGTGTAGATGGCGAAGGCTTCGATGGTCGGTTCAGACTACATACTTTCGGCCCAAAATATATTAACGCTAGTGGGTGATAAGCTAGTCTTCAAGGGTGATCAGGGGCGAATGTTATACTCACACAACCATTTATATGGTCAAGTGTGGGACCTCGTCAACCTTATGGACGATCAACAAATTAGATGAGGTCAACCACAACGTCAAGCAAATTAAAGAATAGTCAATGGTCAACCTAAATCCACTTGTTCGCAATAAGAGCTTGCTATGTCGTCATCATCTCGTTCACAAAGCTTCATTCTTAAATGCTCATAAATGTTGTGTTGGGTTTCTGGGTTGGACTTGGACCCTCCATAGTATTCCACTTGGTATGATATTGTCTGTTTTGGAGCTCGCTAAACCCTCACGACTTTGCTTTTGAGTTTTTAATTCCCAAAAGGCGTCATACCAAAAAAAATAATAGTCCTCCCTTTTCTACCTCATGATCCTTCAATGCCTTTTCGTATAAAACTTTTGGAAGATACTAAAAAATGACAATGTAAAAACAATGAAAATAATATATGGCCAAAGTTTATAGTTCCACATATCCTACGTAATTGCAATGTTAAACACATTTCGTCTTCTTCCCAATCTGGCAAATAGGCAAAGTGTTTAATTAGTTCCACTGATAGCGATCCTACAATGTACAATGTAAAACACGTTTCGTCTTCTTCCCAAATATCACTGCCGACATCATTTCGATCTTTGGACTTTAGCACAGGATATTGTTTAATTTGTTCTTATTATTTTATTTTGTTTGGCCTTACAGGGAAATTTCTGGAACTTGAATATGCTGCAAATATTCATCGTTTAAACAAAGACTGATAAAAAAGTAAAATATAATATGCAATCTAGTAAAAGATGTAGGGTAGTACGTACGTACTTTTTTTAAATATGATATCTTTGGCTAATGTTAAATAAATATTAATTGATTAGCTAGAAAATTAAGAGTGTTACATAAATTGTGAGGATTAGAGAGAGAAAGAGGAGTTGGCATGGGTTGATAATGAGATATTGCAAGAATCATGAATATCCATATTCATGAGAAAAAAATGAGTTGTATATAAGTTGCTGCTCCGATCTAAACCATGGATGTACATAGTACGTGTTGATAGCAGGTTTGTGGTTTGTATCGAACGTAGTAATGTTGAGAACTTGAGGGTCAAACAATGTTCCACATCGTAAACGCGTCGAAGGATCATGTGGTATATAAAGGATCATGTGGTATATAATAAAAGGGAGGACTAGTATCTCCATATACGAGGCCGCTTGGGAAAATTCAAAAGCGGATAATATCATGCAATTTCGTAGGATATGTGGAACTAAAAACTTTGGCCATATATTATTTTCATCATTTTTAACATTTTTACATTGGCCATATACTTCCTCCATCCCACAATTGTTTGCACTCTTTTCTTATTCTTCTACCCACAATTGTTTGCACATCCGAAAAAGGAAATTTTATCATAAACCCCACCCTTATAAGGCAAATACTTGTATACACTTGGATGCACCATGCCCCCTACCTATGACTTTTCAGCTATTGGGCCTTCCTTGGGACTAGGCCTCAGATTCCAGTCACACACCCATCTGTTTACTCAGTTCACCATCAATAAACTCGCACCCACAAAATATTTTTAGTTCACCCAATAATGATTTGCACCCCCCTAATTTCAATTTCGATTTTTTATTTATATTTTATCTGCACCCACTAATTTAATGAGTTCACCTCCTAATCATATTTTTACAACCGTTATCTACACCTACTCATTTTATGAGTTCACCCCAAAATTATTTTTTACCACAGTTATCTATACCCGCTCATTTTATGAGTTCACCCCAAAATATTTTTAGAAAAATAATCACATTTAAAAGAATATATTATCCTTTTATTAATGTACACAAAATATAATAAAATAAACTCTAAAAAATCGATTCACCACCAAGTCACCCATATTTAAAAACAAAAAATCGTAAAAATATACTCCCTCCATCCATGAAAAGTAGGGACATGGGGATGGGGCACAAGTTTTAAGAAAATGGTAGATAAAGTAGATAAAGTAAGAGTATTATAGGGTATTGTGGGGTCCATTGTGAATAAAGTGATTGTTTAGGAATAAAGTTGATGGCAAATTGAGTAATTAAGTGATAGTTGAAGGGTGATAGTTTCCATAAAGTGCATGGGACTACATTTGGTGGACAAAGAATATGTGTCAAATGGGACTACTTTTCGTGGACGGAGGGAGTAATTAATAAAAAAAATCGAAATTAGTCATAAATCTCAATTTTTTACTTTTTAATTTTCCTTTCCCCTACTCTTTTTCCATTTTTAATTTTTTTTTTCCAAATTTTTTATTTCTTCATTTTTTTTTTCCTTTTTTATTTTAAATTTTCCTACATTTCTTCTACATTTTTTGCATGTGTATTTTTTAAATTTTAATACAATATAATATTATAGGCATGATTTTATTATAGTCGATCGGCAGTGCACTTGAATTTCAATTTTAATTTGATGAGTAAAGGACCTGCCGAAAATTCATGCCGATCGGCGGGTGACCCAACCACCACCATGCCCGACCACCCCCTTGACGGCGATGGCGGCGCTTCCGTCCCGGTCGCTGAAGCCCAAGACCCATATTCGAATCGCAATCGCGATTCTTCACTTCCATGACAATCGACATCATCTTCCATCTCGGCAACAATCCATGGCGGCCGAAATTCTCTTCTCATTTCGATCACCGACGCGACTGCTTCGATCAATCTCCCTTGTGTTCGCGATCCAGGAGCTTCTTCGGCATCAATGGCTCTCGCCTGCAACACTCGGATCGACACCGCCTCTCTCTTGTCGTTCATCTCTGCCTAAATCGAAGCTATATTTCTTTGTCCGTCTTCTTCATCATGCTACTGTGCATCCTCTTCCTCCGGCTGACCGACGGAGGAATGTGAGTATGTTTCCGATGGATCTCTAACGGGCCGACACTCAAAGCCGGTGACCTTGCTGATGAAATCTCAAACGACGACTGCTGACCTAGGGTGCCCTCCCATTGGGCTAGGGTTCCCTTCAATTGGGTTTGGTAATGTGCACTCCCTATTTTCTTCAGTACACCCCGATTTGCACTCCCTCCACTTTTTTTTTTTTTTTATGGTACTATTAGTTATTGATACTGGTATTACTATTTATTGATTGTAGTATTACTATTAATATACAAATGAATTAAAATTAATGATTACTGATTACGGTATTATTAATTATTAATTGTGGTATTACTGGTTATTGTTTGTGGTATTACTGATTGTGTGAAATTATTTATTATTGTTTAAGACATTACTGATTATTATTATTATTATTTATGGTATTACATATTATTGATTATGGTATTACTTAATATAATTAGATTTGTGGAATTATTTATTATTGTATAAGATATTACTGATCAATGTTCATGATATTACTAATTACTGTTCATTGTATTACTGATAATTGTTTTTGGTATTATTGAATATAATTGGATGTGTGGAATTATTTGTTATTGTATAAAATTTTATTGATTAATATTAATGGTATTACCGATTACTGTTCGTGGTATTACTAATAATTGATTTTAGTATTATTTAATATAATTAGATATGTGTAATTATTTGTTATTGTATAAGATATTGGAGTACTAATTATTTTTAATGGTATTAGTGTATTACTGATGATTACTTATTGTATTATTGAGTATAATAAAATCATACATATAATATTATTTTGTATTAAAATTTTAAAAAATACTAATGAAAAAAATGAAGAAATAATTTTTTTTGAATAAAAACTGAAAATAGGAAGAAAAATTAAAAAGAAAAGAATTTGAGATTTGTGCCTTATTTTGATAGATTTTTTAAATTATGTTTTTACGATTTTCTTTTTCTAAAATATGGGTGATTTAGTGGTGAATCGACGGTAACTCGACAATGACTCGACTACATATTGTAAATGTATAAATTATGGTTGATTTTATTATTATATTTTGTGTAAATTAATAAAAAGATAATATAGTATTTTAAATGTAATTATTTAAAAAAAAAAAATTGGGGATGAACTCATAAAATGAGTGGGTGCAGAGAATTGTGGTAAAAAAAAAATTAGGGGTGAACTTATAAAATTAGCGGGTGTAGAGAACCGTTATAAAAAAGAAATGATTTGGGGTGAACTCATAAAATTAGCGGGTGCAGATAACTGTAGTATAAATATGATTTGGAGGTGAACACATAAAATGAGTAGGTGCATATAACTGTAGTAAAAAAATATTTGGGGGTGAACTCATAAAATGAGCGGGGTGCAGATAACTGTGGTAAAAAAATAATTTGGGGGCGAACTCATAAAATGAGCGGGTGTAGATGATTGTTGTAAAAAAGAAATGATATTGGGGTGAACTCATAAAATGAGTGGGTGCAGATAACTGTAGTAAAAATATAATTTAGGGGTGAACTCATTAAATTAATGGGTGCACATAAAATATAAATAAAAAATTAAAATTAAAACTAGCGGGTACGGTGCACTAGGGGGTACGCAAGTGTGACCCCCCTTATAATATTCACATATTTACACAAAATGTCATTACTTTTACCCTCAATCCAATCATTCACATTACTTTATTCATAAAAGTTTACAAAATTATCTCTCTACACTCCACTCATTACACTTTTTTCTTAGTTTGTGTGCCCATAAAGTTGTGCAAACAGTTTTAGGACGAAGGAATTATCATGCAATACAACGAGAGGCATGCACACTACTTGTCTTCCAAAAGGGAATTCATACTAACAGAGTAGCAGAGGTATTCAAGAAGTCAAGTTACATCAATCAATAAAAAAGATTGAGTAATAAATGGGGCTCCAACGCGTTCAACACCTATTACATACAACACAATCTAGGATAATTAACAACATCAATCCTGTAGAGTAAAATTAAGAAAGTTGTTTTTGAGTGTGAGAAGGCACCAATTAAGTCTTAATGGATGTAAATCTAAAATTTTAAACACTAATTCTTATCTCAAACTCTAGCTCAAGCCCGATTCTAATATACATCTATAAAATTGCCTTAATTTCACATAATCAATTAAGTAAAAAAATAGGAAAGGAATCTCGTCCATATATAGAAGACAGCTACAATGTTCCAAATTAATCAAGGCCACCGGCCTGCAGTTGTCACAATGAACTTTTGGATAAGCGCGCGATAAGGAAAATTTGCAACAGATTATGATCAACTAGCAGAATTAAATATTCCAAAGATGGAAATGATGTCCGCAGTGATATGTTATTTTCATGATTTTTTTTTTTGAGTATGGATCGATCTTTGAAAATTAAATAAGTTTTATAATTTGATGAAATTAGCATGCATATACTCATATATATATCCAATATTATATATCCCTAGCTAGGTAGCTCATTAAATAATAATATTATATTGTTGTAATGATGATGATGAAGGGTGCATGTTTGATTTTTGTGATGATGATGATGTCTTGAATGTATTAGGTACTAAAACTTGAGATCATGATAATTGATACCATCCGTTTCGTAGAAAATAACGTCATCAGGAAGTTGAGGAGGAGGATCTTCCATGATCACTTGAAATTCAATTCGATCACAAGATATATGAATTTGGTTGAAAAATGAAATTAAAGAACAAGAATTTCAAGAAGATAATTGCAGCTGCATGCATACTATATTCATAGCAGTTTTCACAACAGTTATCACCAGATTACAACTACTTTGTCATTTTACAAGAATACCCCCTTGCATAACAAATTTCATTTCTTGAAAATACCAAATTATTTCTGACTTTTGCTTTTCTATTTCGGGCTGGATTTTTTTCAACTTCAATTCAACGGAGTTTATTTTTTTATTCCTCATAAATTCGATTTGGATCAGACGAAATTGTTTTCTAATCTTATATTCCATCTGTATAATGTGTTTGTTTCTTTTTGCACAGGTTATACAAATTATTATTTGTTTATGTATAAAGTGGATAAAATAGAGAATAAAATAAATTAGATATAGAGAGGAGATAAAATAAATATGATGAAGTATATTTTAAAAAAAAAACATATGCACTTATGTGAACAATTCAAAAAGGATGTTGATACAGAAGCACACACTAACAACGAATGAATAATCGAAGAGGTCTTGACACTACATGTACTAGACGAAATAGCCTCCACAGGAAAAAATTGCGCTTACAGTAAAGAACAAAGTATAAATACCATAAACCATAATTAAATCCTAAGCCCGGCCTTTATTTGGGCATCCCAGAACGCTAAAGCAGGAGAGCGGAAGAAGTTGGGTCTTTCATCCCCGTGAGGAATCCTAATGGAAAAATTAGGAGGAAAAATCTGGGCTCGGCGGTAAGATTCTACAGTAGCTTGAGTTATGAAGGAACTACCTGTTATTTTATCCGCCAAGTAAGGGTTTGTCACCGGAAAAAGTAAGGCACGTTGAGATTCTGGGCTACTGTGAGAACCAGGCGGGATAGAGGAATCACTATTGGAGCGTAACTCTATAGAATCAGACTGAATCGACATGGATATATGAACTTCTATAACCTATGAAGGTAAAAATAAAAAGTACGAGGAAACTATACCTGGGGTTAGACACTCTAAGAGAAGGAGTTATTGATGCTGGGAGGTGGTGATGCTTGGATCAGAGATTCCGGTGGCGTGCGACCCTTGAGCGTAAGAGCGAAAATAAAAAAATTTGAAAAAAGAAAATAGGAAGTTGTGAAGGGGGGAGATATGTATAATGGCCGAAGTCCAAGGGACGGTTCAGATATTAGGGGCGTGGGCTTAATGGGCGTAAAAAATGGACCTTGAATTAAATTAAAACGGTCATAGCCCAGAGGTAGAGAATTTTCGAGAATCGGAGCCTTAAGGAGGGGAGACGTGTCGTTAATGGAGACGCCAGTTCCCGAGAAAAGGTGATTTGACGGCTGGTGTGAAGAGATTCGCACGGAAGCCGAAGCGTCACCCGCTTGGAAGAACAAAGTTGATTTAATATTGGAGTCAAATCTGGATGGCGTTCTAGCGCTACAAGGTGTCGGAGCCCCGGAGGTCATACAACTTGAGGTTCAGGCCTGAGGTTCTCCAAGGATCCTTTGGTCCCCACACATGAAGAGCCCCACGTAAAGCTCTCGAAAATTGTATAATCCTTATTATTACGATATTTCTTGAAATATGTGCTTGAAAATTGGAAACAGGTTCTCCTCATCAGTAGGTTTGAAAGAAAGTCTCAGGCCCCCAGACCCTGCAGGTATGGGAGGTATGAAAGCCAATCAACACATTCATTTCTTACTTTCACAAGTGTAACCCACTTCATGAGAGTAGGGGGGGTGGTGGATGTGGACAAAATGTGTCGTCCAATCACATATTGACACGTGGCCTCTATTTGAATTATCTTTAAACTAATCCATATTTATCCCTTATTATTACATTAATGTTGGGCTTCCAAGATATTGAATTAGGCCCAAAGTAGGCCCAAATTATATAAGAGACAGGCTAAATGGACTGGATGCGTCCCACAAAGAAGGAGTAAAAAACCCTTCCACTTGAGGAGCTCGGAGACCTCCAGGGCCTCGAGGTCCGAAATCTCGAAACTTGCGCTTCTTGCTTTGACTGAGCAGCACGAGTGACTTACAGACAAGGTGGTTCCCAAGCGTGGGAAGGAGGAAAAAGGTCATGGGTTTAACCCACAAGGTGGTAAGTTGAGAGAAAAGGGGAAGTGGATAACCCTTCCCCTAAGAGGTACTATTTATATGTGCCTTTACTTATTATTTCCAGACACAACCACTTATACACTAAAAACTACCTAAACATACAAGTCTCCCACCGGAAAATATCCTGGTATTCTTTCCGGCGAGGCTACCAAAGCTGAATCACAGCTCAACCACCTTGAAAACTTGCTCCCTCCGATCCTAATTACTTCGAGTTATAATTGAGCTATACATATATGAGGAATCTCCCTCATTGCCATTTTCCGGCCACTTTACTGACTTGAACGTCGGAGGCCCAACGTCGGGGACCCCTCCGACAGGGTTTTGGCAGGTCCTTCGAGGTCTTTTGGAGACGAAGAAGTGCATCTTTCGAAGATGAGGTGCTTACGTAATCTTAACGCAAGGTTAGTAACTGCCTCAACCGTTGCGTGCTCTTTTTTAACGCATCAATTAATATAATAAATTCTCTTCAATCCATGTGTTACGCGGCTTTTCCACTAGTAAATAATATAAGGAAAAAACTGCATATGTATACAAAGTAGGTATATGCATATATCGATCTTCTCGGTCCCTGCTATTCTTGTTTCTTCTCGCCGACAAGCGTTTCCGTCGCACCCCAATCGCCATCACTCTGTCCCCATTCTATTTCTCGCCAACACCTTGCCGCCACCCGTCACCACACCTGTACACCATTGCCACCACTGTTAGCCCCATATTCTTCTAACATTTATTCATAATTCCGGCTATGAAATTCTAATTCGGTCACGAAACTCATAGAGGCCAACCATTATAGCCTCATGTCAGTGTTAGGAATCAAAGCTCGGCCCCTTATCAATTTTAAATTTCAATCCCCCATTCATCTCCAATTTGAGAAGTTTTGTTGTAATTTTTTTTGTAGATTTTTACTGTTTTCTCAACTGTTTTTCTTATTTTTTTCTATTCATGTTGGGACTGGGGCTAGTGGCGTGATGTGACATTGGATGGTTCTTCCGGCGACGGGGTGTAGCTGAGGGTGGTTGTGAGATTTGAGATATTAGTTCGATGTTGGAAGAAGAACCCATGGCTCATGAGTGTTTTTTTTCCTTGAATTTTGGGAATTTCTGGTGAGTGGAGTAGGTGGATTGACGGGCTTGGGACAACATATATGCGGAGTAGCTGTGTGTGACCGGGATGTCGCCGGGAAATTCTGCCGAGAGGGGAGACTAGCCAGAAAATGTTTTAGTTCATGAGTGAGGCTAAAATTTAATTATTTAAACTTTTGTATTATAATTATAAATTTTTTAATTGAGTTTAATTAAAAGAAAATGCAGCTGACTGTCATTTTTTCCGTATTATAACAAACTATTTTTTACAGGATCAAAAGTGTAGAAAAAAGGACCAAAAGGGATCTGGACATATTCCGCATGGAATGAGGGATATCGTGAAGGCGAACTATCTCATTTTAGCCCACATTTTACTTTAAACCTCTGTAAATCCATTTTACACCTCACTAAATTATTCATATTTGATGGTCCCCAAAGGAGTGTGACACGTGTATTCGAGGGGGTGGAATACACATGTGTGCGTTTTTCAAACTTTTTCAAACAATAACACACAATGCATAGAGTCAGATAAGTTATCCAAATGTCAAGTTCTATGAAAATACCTTTTGAGTGATTTCACAAACCTTTAACAAATAAACAAATTACATGCGGAAATATGATAGACGGCTATACTCTTTAAAAAAAAACTGTGATTTCATAATTTTTAGAAAATACAATTCAAATATTTGGAATTTTAGAAATTTTAATTTTTTTTTCAAATTTCATAATATTTTATTTTTATTTTACACAATTAATTTATAAATTTTAATTTTAATGAGATTTTTAAATTTTTTAATGTGATTTTCATAATTTTATAATTATTAAAAAAATTCAAACTTAAAGGACGTGATTGGACTATTTGACTGGAATCCCAATTTTTCGGCTTAAAGAATGTAAATTGGACTGAAAATGACGTAACTTGACCCTAGGACTTAAATTGCAAAAGTGAAAACTGAAAGCATAAATACTAGATTAGGACTTAAATTGCAAAAGTGAAAACTAAAGTAAAATTAAGAAAGTTGCTCTTGATTGTGAGAAGGCACCAATTAAGTCCTTAATCGATGTAAATCTAAAATTTTAAACTCTAATTCTTATCTCAAACTCAAGTTGAAGCCCGATTCTAAATCAAGTAAAAAACAGGAAAGGAATCTCGTCCATATATAGAAGACAGCTACAGTGTTCCAATTTAGTCAAGACCACCACCAGTTGTCATAATGAACTTTTGGATAAGGTCTTGTTTCCTTAGTTTGTTTGATAAGGTCCTGTTCTCCACCCATACTTGGTCAAACGAAAGTGAGCCCCGAATTCTGAGGGAGGTTGAGGCTGGAGAAGCGGAACAAATTTCGTGAATCTAAGGCTAGACGATGTGGAAGGAGATGATGGGGCTTCGACCGAGTCCAGGGTTAGGTAGTTAAGGAAAAGACCAATGTACGATTTAGAAGTCTTATTATCATCATTATTGAATACTTTAACACAGCACAAACCTAGAAGGATTCATCCGCACGTTGGATTCGTTATCACATCCTGTCATTTTTTTACGCAACAACTGGCATCGTCTGTGGAAACGTTTGATCTAAGGCGTGAGAAAACGTTCGTACAAGTATGGGTGGAGAACAAGACCTTATCGAATAAACTAAGGAAAAAGGAGAATCTACTCCTCCTGTTTTCCCTCCGCCCCTCCAGGATTCCCTTCAAACAGGAACGTAGGGAAAGAACCTGTATTCACCCCATTAGGGCGCGCTTAATCCGCCCCCACCAACGTCGGCGTTCCCGATCTTACCAGGTGGAGGGTAACATACTAGGTACCTCCGGAGCTTCAGGGAGTGGGACCAGTAAAGAAATACCTCCGGTCGAAACCAACCCCGAGCTCTTGACGATTTCTCATGATCAATTAGATGCCATGATCGCTCAAGCCGTAGAGAAGGCGTTGGCGTCCCAAGGGACACATATCCCTGGTGCGCTGAGAATGCAAAGAAGAAAGGTCCTGAACATATCCCTGGGACCTCACAAGTTCCTTCAAGAGAGATTGAAACCCCTGCAAATCGAGAAGAGAAAGTGCCCTCTCAAGCCGATAGAAGTGTCCCTATGAGGACTGCCAGAAGGAACATGGAACCAGTACGGGAGGAAGCCCTAATTCCTGAGATAAAAGAGAGTACAAATGATTACCAAGGCGGAGTTAGTGATCAACTACAAGCCCTCCAGAAGGAGATGGAAGATATGAGGAAGCAAATGACTAACTGAGTAAGTAAATCTCCATACGTTACTGGCTGTCAATTCTCCTCTAATATTTTACAAGATGAATTGTCGTTTAACTTCAAACCACTTAATTTTGAATATGACGTTACCACCGATCTATATGAACATTTGGTGAGGTTCGAGAATGTTGTTTTGCTGCACCGCCTCAGAGAGGGTGTCAAATGTAGGGTGTTCCTAACTACCTTAGCCAAGGCTGCCCAGCAATGGTTCACTCAGCGGGAGCCAAACACCATTCGATCATGGGCATAATTTAGGGGAAAATGAGAGCCTAAAAGCATTCCTAAAGAGATTTAAGCAAGCTGCATTGGAGGTACCCACTGCTTTCCCTGAGGTCAAAATTAACGCCCTCACCAACAGATTGAGAGATAGAGATCTCTTCTCATCATTAGCCAAGAAGCCAGTGCATACCTTCGACGAGCTACTGCACAGAGCTGAGAAAGATCTTACTCTAGAGGAGGTAAGGAACGCAAAGAGGTCATAAACGAAGGAGAGATACTACTTCGAGAAAGTCCAGCCCAAAAACCCTTAGTCACGTTTGAAAAATATACCCCCTTGAAGCTGGAGCCAGCGGAGGTCTTGGAAGTAGTAGGAGACCATCCCGACTTGAAGTTCCCCTACTCCAGGGGTAAAGGTCCACAAAAACCAAAATCGGATAGGTTATGTCGCTTCCATAACAAATATGGTCACGACACCAACCAATGCTGGCATTTGAAAGATGAAATAGAGATGATGATCCAAGCTGGGCACCTCAAGGAATTTATATTCAGGGATAGACATGGCCCTCGAGGGCAAAAAAGAAAGGAGCATGAAAGGAAACCAGAGGATGATAGAAAAGAATCAATAGATGATCCCGAGGGTCACCCCCTGCCACCTCAGAAACGTGGATTGATCCACATGATCATGGGAGGGCCCACTGATGGGGACTCCTTCAGGAAAAGAAATCAAAACATAAGATCTTTAAAGATCGGACAGAAGATGGAGTACAGGTAAGTAGGGCATGTGATAGCCACCCCTAATATTGAATTTGGACTAGAGGATGCCGGAGACACCAAAGAGCTTCACAATGATGCCCTAGTCATCACCATCGACATTGCAGGGTATGACGTAGCTCGCATCTTCGTAGATACGGGGAGTTCAACTAATATTATGTTCTTGGAATGTTTCAAGAAGATGGAGTAAAATGTAAAGCACAGACCGGTAGAGACTGCACTCTAAGGATTTTCAGGGGGTGCCATCCAACCCCTCGGGTCTGCAATGCTGCAAGTAGGGCTAGGAAGTGCCCCAAATAAACGAGTTCAACTGATAGAGTTCTTGATAGTGGACATCCCCTCCTTCTATAATGTGGTGATGGGGAGGCCCAGTTTGAATATCTTCCAGGCAGTAATCTCCACCTTCTACATGAAGATGAAGTTCCCTGCCTCGGGATGGGTAGGAGAAGTACGAGGTGACCAATACCAAACACGGAAATGTTATGTGGAATCAATAAATATGGCAGATAAAGCCATGGTTAGAGGACTAGAGAGATTCAAGGGTGATGACCCTGGGTTGAAGAGACAAAAAGTAAGTGAGCTAACAGGGGAACAACCTACGATTAAAGCAGACAAAGAGTTGATGAACATTGAGCTCTACCCAGAGAAGGTCAGGATCACCACTAGAATTGGCACTCAGATGGAGCCCGAGGTAAAGGAGAAGGTGATAGCCACCCTTAGAAGGAACGTGGATATTTTTGCCTTCTCTCCAGTAGACATGACGGGTATCCCTCTACAGGTAATTTGAATAGGAGACTTGTGGGCCCGATACTTTTTTGTCCAGTCTTGAAGACTAAATTTCGGAATTGAAAGATTGTGTTGGGCCATCCCCGCATCTGTTGGCCCATCAGAGTGGAGAGAGGCTCTATTTGGACTCCAAAGATTTGGCCATTTTTGTCCCGCATGCAATGAACCTGCATTTAAGTCCACAACAAGTTCAATACCTCGGGAGGGAACATGCGTCGCCTCTGGAGAGACAAGGAGGGCCTCCGTTGTTATAATGGCACCATTAGACGAGGCATCTGGGACTTCCTCCACGGAATTTAAACAAATGTCAAGGAACATTTATTTGAGGCGTTAGAATGGACTTCTAGAGGTTTTGGCCGTGAACGCCTGTTTGCCTTCTCAACGTTCTCTGAATTTTGGCCAGAATTGTCATTACCTCCTGAATACGTCGGTACCGCCTCGATTACGTTCCATTTATTGATTACATCTTCCTCATTGTCAGATTTTTTCTCAGAATCCGAAAACACGTCTTCTGGTGGTGGTATTAGGACCTCGGTTTCTTCAAAGACACGAACGTTAAAAGTTGATCCATCAATATGGGGGAAGATCAATCCGCTGATGGGATTTGAATACGACGTTAGGATTCTAATTCTTGCGAAGTCGAGGTTACGTTTCCTTTCGGTGGCCGGATCAATGTCGATCAAGTTGCCAAAGATTAAGGCCAATCTCTTGAAGAATCTCTTGCACCAGGCATGCAGTGGAATCCCGTATAGTCTTATCCACACTGATCGTTGAATGCAGATGTCTCATGGCTCCCATGGAGACAGGAAAACAAACCAGTGGGAGGCCCATTCCTCTAGATCATTAGAGGAAAAATCCAGAGGTTCTTCAGATTTTGGTTGGACGAGAATAAGGTTACCCCTAATGTGTGTGGCTGTTATCCTTTGGCAGCATTCTCCAACGAGATCGTCCTTGTCATTTTCCCATGAGAAATCACTCTTTAGTTGGCCAGTGAAGCAACGTTAAACCCACTTGATCTCTTTAGGTCGCGAATGAAATTCCAACCTAAGAGGGAGCTTTCCTTTGATCGGGCCGACAGATTGCGGCCGGGCTAGCGGAGGGTGCTGCTCCTGGAGTATTTTGATATGTTGGCTCTGAGTTTGAAGGAGTTAAACCATATATTGTTCAAGTTTTCTTCAATCTTCTTTGGATTCCCGCTATCGGAGAAGCGAACAAACATAAAGAACTCTCCTCTCTTATTTCTCCTTTTTGTTATGTAGATATCCTTGACATTCCCTAGAGGCTTGAATTTCAAAAGTAGGTCCAGAACGGATACGTGTGCCAGAAAATTCCTGAAGAAGAAGGTAAAGGTGGTCGACTCAAGTCTCTTGATCTAGTTTGGCATTTTCCTAGTACGTAACCCGTAGAGGAATGCTTGCCCTTTGCAAGTTATCAAAACCTGTTGCCCATTGATTATCTAACCTAGATGGGTTGGCTATGGTTGTTTTCTACCTCTCCGGGGGTCGCTCGGCACAGTTGGGATTAAGGTTGGACCTAGAATCTACCCATCTCTTCCTCACCCACTCTTCTCTCTTTCTCTCTCTAGCTCTCATCCTCTCAGTAGTATTTTCCTAAGTCACAAACGTATGTAAGGTACCGTATATCTGCCGATGGGGGTAGTGTGGAATTCAAACAACATTCTATCTGTCCAATCAGATGTACGGGGGACAACGAGGGTATATGGGCTCGATGCTGAGTTGCCCTAGTCTAAGGATTGAATTATGGGAGCATACTGTGGATCCGTACGAACAACAGTGCGCATGTCAACCCAGTTTAACCAGTGCGAGATGGAGATCGCCTCAAAGGATACCTCGATGTCACGACGTGATAAAAAGTCAGAGGCTGCATTTGACGATCCAAAGTTATAATCGATTCGAAACCTGTAGCCTTAGACCATATATGTTTGATATCTTAGATTAACTCCATTTCATTTTTATAATTTATTTGATAACTTAGAAAGGGTAGATTATGTTTTAAAATCTATAAACTTTAGACATCATCCTAATCTAGTCTAATATTCAGTCTTTGTTATCAAACATGCATGCCCTTACAATTTAGCTACTCACTATTGTTGGATCAAGGCAGTGATGGCCTCATGGTGTAGATAGTGAAGGCTTAGATGGTCGGTACGGATTACATACTTTCGGGCTAAAATATATTAACGCTAGTGGGTGATAAGCGAGTCTTGAAGGGTGATCAAGAGCGAATGTTATAATCACACAACCATTTATATGGTCAAGTGTGGGACTGCTGGAACGCGCCGGTGAAAGCGGTCTGTCACCAGGTTCGTTGTTGGGTACCGAACGTATAAAACAAATTAAAACAGCATGCATCTAAAACAAAGTTTAGATTCGTTACCCTTAAAGATCGAGGCGTTAATTCCAATCTACAGATCTTCTAGTCTGTCTCCCAACCTCGCTCGAACACCGGGTGGACGGCGTGCTATCAAACGTGGAGAAGGCGATTTAGTTTCGTCTCCTTGAAACCCTAGCCGTTTTTCTCAATTTCGTGTGTGCTAGGGTTTCAAAACTGACTTGAGGCTCCTATTTATAATCTCCATAAGTTTCATGGGCCAGACTAGGGATCCATTAGAAGGTATAGAGTTTGGGCTTCTTACAGGCCCAAATACTCTTATGTTCAGCCCAGAACATATAATTTGGCCCGAGAACATTAATTCATTCCACTAGAGAATTAATGTTGCACTCCCGTCCTATCCCGAACCGAATCAGGGCTTCTATTAGACTTTATAATTCCCCGTTTTTAAGATATCGCACATCCATTAATTATTAAAGCTTCTGACTTCTTTAAATAATTAATCTCTATAATTCCTTGAGTAGTACCACTCAACCTCGTTGTCGTACGGATTAAATCCACCTGCAGGGTTTAGTACGACTATCCTTTATGAGTTTCCTCAAGGGGACGTCATCAGCCTGGAAGTCCAGGACACGGTGCCCTAATGCCAATAAGTGGACATCATGCGAGCGATGCCACTACCCAAAATACGGAGCGTGAAGAATCTACCAAGATTCTCACCTATGGTACATCAAAGTAGTGAACAAGCACCCCATACATCTAAATATCACACTTAGGGTTAAGAATCATAAAAGTCACCAAGACCTATAGTTCTTCATAACAGTCAGAACATGTCTTATTTATGATCCATTCAGTACGCCACAACGCACTAGTACAAACTAATGACTAAGACAAGCCACTGACAAGTTTATACTACAACTTAAACCAATAGTTGTGTCCAGAACTATCTCAATTGTGAATGTTGTTTATATCTTATAAGGAATTGACAATGTGATCTTCTGTGTGACTACAAACTCACCACATCGTCTACAATGTAAGATAAGCAGATATACAAATAATCACAAAGAATGCAATTATAATGTGAAAAACCATTTATTTCGGATAATAAGGAAATCAAATATACATCCATAAAAGTTCACTAAAAGTTTGCTTTATTGTAAATACACCAACAGGGACCTCGTCAACCTTATGGATGATCAACAAATTAGTTGAGGTCCACTACAAAGTCAAGCAAAGAATAGTCAATGGTCAACCTAAATCCACTTGTTTCGCAATAAGAGCTTGCTATGTCGTCATCATCTCGTTAACAAAGCTTCAATCTTAAATGCTCATAAATGTTTGTGTTGGATTTCTGGATTGGACTTGGACCCTTCATAGTATTCCACTTGGTATGACATTGTCTGTTTTGGAGCTCGTTAAACCCTCACGACTTTGCTTTTGAGTTTTTAATTCAAAAAAGGCGTCATACCAAGGAAGATAATAGTCCTCTCTTTTCTACCTCATGATCCTTCAATGCCTTTTCGTATAAAACTTTTGGAAGATACTAAAATATGACAATGTAAAAACAATGAAAATAATATATGGCCAAAGTTTATAGTTCCACATATCCTACGTAATTGCAATGTTAAACACATTTCGTCTTCTTCCCAATCTGGCAAATAGGCAAAGTGTTTAGTTCCACTGATAGCGATCCTACAATATACAATGTAAAACACGTTTCGTCTTCTTCCCAAATATCACTGCCGACATCAATTCGATATTTGGACTTTAGCACAGGATATTGTTGAATTTTTTCTTATTATTTTATTTTGTTTGGCCTTACTGGGAAATTTCTGGAACTTGAATATGTGTGCAAATTTTCATCGAAGACTGATAAAAAATGTAAAATATGCAATCTAGTAAAAGATGGAGGGTAGTACTTTTTTTTAAATATGATATCTTTGGGAGAAAATTTCATCTTACGTCCTGTAACTTAGGTCTAACTCAGATTATATCCTTTAAGTTTTCACATTTTCAATTTACGTCCTAGGGTGTCCAATTTACATCATTTTCAGTCCAATTTACGTCCTTTCCACCGATAAAATGAAATTCCGGTCAAATAGTCCAATTTACATTCTTTATGTTTGAAAATTATAAATTAATAATTAAAAAATTCTGAAAATATCATTAAAAATTAAAAAATCTCATTAAAAACTTATAAATGGTGTAAAATAAATATAAAAAAACTAAAAAAAATTATAAATTCTACGATTCAAAAAATCTGAAAATGTGTAAATTTAATTTTTTTTCTTCTAAAAACTCATAAAAATAAATCTATAATTTCTACAATTAAAAAAATCTGAAAATGTGTAAATTAAATTTTTTTTAAAAATGTTTAAAATTAAAAATTGCACAATTTTAAAAATATCGTGAAAATGAATTTGGGACGGTTCCAAAATCGATCAAGGTGTGGAACTTTCACTCAACCTCCACGGTGAGTTGGAAAATCTCGTTTTTAGGAGTTCGAGCAAAACTTTAATGACAGACAAGTATGAATCAAGTTTGATTTTTAATGAAATGTTAATAATTTTTATTATTCTTATTAGATTTTTAGAATTAGTAATTTTTCATCTACAATTTTTTAATAAATTAAAGAGATTTTTTTAGTTTTTAGAAATTTTAATGAGATTTTGAATTTCTTAATTTTTAAATTACTCATTTTCCATTCTTTGAATTGTAGAATTTTTTATTTTTTGTATTTTCAAAATTTTAGAATTTTTTATTTTTGTTTTACACAATTTATAATTTGTAATGATATTTTTCAAAATTTTATTGATATATTTTGAATTTTATTTACAAATTTTATATTTTTTAATTTTAAGGATATTTTTGGATTTTAATGATATTTTAGATTTTTTAAATCTTTAATGGGGTTTTTAGAAAATTTTAATTTTCAAACTTAAAGGACTTAAATTGGACTATTTGGCCGGAATCCCAATTTATTCCTCACATTCCGGTGAGTTTTAAAATTTTCCGGCGGAAATGACGTAAATTGGACCAAAAAGGACGGCAATCGAAAAAGTAAAAACATAAAGGATATAAATTCGATTAGGCCTAAGTTATAGGACACGTAAAATGAAATTTTCTCTATCTTTGGCTAATTTTAAATTAATAAATAATTGATTAGCTAGAAAATTATTAAGAGTGTAGATAGTATTGATAGCAGGATTGGGGTTTGTATATATGTGGCAGAGATGTTTCAACTATCAAACGTACGTACGGTTGAGAACATGAGGGTCAAACAATGTTCCACATCAAACAATGTTCAACACCTATTACATACAACACAATCTAAGATAATTACAACATCAATCCTGTAGAGTAAAATTAAGAAAGTTGTTTTTGAGTGTGATGAGAAGGCACCAATTAAGTCCTTAATCGATGTAAATCTAATTAAAATTTTGAACTCTAATTCTTGTCTATCTTAAACTCAAGCTGAAGCACGATTCTAATATATATACATCTATATAATACTAGATTTTGCGTTAATTTTCACATAATCAATTAAAAAACAGGAAAGGAATATATCGTCCATATATAGAAGACAGCTACAGTGTTCCAAATTAATCAAGGCCACCACCAGTTGTCACAATGCACTTTTGGATAAGTGATGGAAATTTTGCAGAATGAAATATTCCAGTAAGGCCAAACAAAATGCTAAAGTCCAAAGATGTCGGCAGTGATATGTTATTTTCATGATTTTTACACCTACATAAAGTAATTGTTTTTTAGAGTACGTATCAAAAGTTTTATATATTACATGAAATTGGCATGCATATTAGTATATATATATCCAACATCTCTAGCTAGCTAGCTAGCTCATCAATTAATTAATTAATTAATGATGATGATGAAGGGTGCATGTTTGATTTTTGTGATGATGTGTTCCATGTGTGCAGGAGAATATTCAAATCGTCGTCTTTCAATATTGAGGGACTTCTATGGGGAGGAGGTGAAGGCAGGAGTGGAGTACTACCTGTATTCCGTTGGTGGTTTTACCAACTCCACATGCTACGGTTGCCCTCCAGACGTTGTCCTAGAGTTTGGCAGAAATATTGGTCTCCCCACAAGCTTTCACCCCGCGGTGAACAACCCCGATGGCCTCGTACGTATCGCAGCTGATATAAACATCAAGTTCAATTCCACAGTGTGGAGGATGGTGTATGATAGATGTATCGACAACTTGCTCGTATCAACGGGAGGTGTCGTAGGGAATCCGGGACCAAAAACTCTAAACAACTGGTTCAGGCTCGATCTGCAATCACCCATCGTGGCCCTGTACAAGCTTGTGTTCTGCCCTAGTGTATGCGATTCTTGTGCACCCGTGTGCGGAGACATAGTCTATCCCGACGACGATGATTTACATTCTCATCACAAGCGTTTGGTTTTGTGGACGCCAGGGATGGCATCCTCAGTAACGCCTTTTAACGTAATTATCCTCCCCAATGCTACAATCCCATTCAACTTCAACCCTGCAGCTGCTACAATCATTAATAATGCAGCCATCCACTGATTATCTCTATCTGCTACCTGCTGCTTTAATTTCTCAAATAAAGCGTACTAGGGTTTCTTGTCGTTTTGAGTGAGAGCCCGTATAATTCATGAGACGAGCCTCCAACCTTTGTGGACGGCCGATCAATTGTTATCCTATCTCTATCTTTTCAATAATTAATATTGCTAAGTCTTTCTTTAAAAAAAAAAAAAGAAGAAAAGAAATCACCATGGGTAGATGTGCAACAAATAGCCACTAATTAATTTTAATTTTTAAGTCAAAGCTCAACCCATATAAATTTCCAGCTTATTTTGGCAACATTTAACATGCCCCTAGCCCTATCTTTTTTTGTTTTTCTCTGTCCTTTTTGAAAAATTAAATATTTTCTCCGTCTTTTATATAGTAAGTTACTCATTTACTTTTGCAAAGGGTTTAAAAAATGTAATGTGTAATAAAGTATTGAGATATAGAGCTAGAAATAACAAAGTAATAAGGCATAAAGAAGCAAGAAAAAATATTAGAAAGATAGAAAATGAAAAATGTAACGGAGATATTAACGTGTGTTTTAATTTTTTTTTAAAATAAAAATCTCCAGGGCATCGTTCAGGTTCAACCATATCATTTTGTGAGAAAATTTCATTTTACATAACTTAGGCTTAATCCAATTTATATTTTACATCCTAGATTGTCCAATTCACATCCTTTTTTTATCCAATTTACATTTTTTTTGCCGGAAAATTAAAATTTCAATCAAACATTCCAATTTACATCCTTAAAATTTCAAAATTAGAAATTAAACATAAAGGGCGTAAATTGGACCAAAAAGGATGTAAATTGAAAAAGTAAAAACTTAAAGGATATAAATTGAATTAAGCCTAAATTACATGACATAAAATGAAATTTTCTCTCATTTTGTAGTTTATTAAGTATTTTTTTTTATTATTTATTGTTTAGATTTTACTAGTTAGTAGAATATGATTTTTTACAATTGATTAGTTGCTAACCGATCGTAATTAGCACTAGCATTTTTTTTTATCATTTTTTTTTATCATTTTTTTGTATTATTATTAAAAAAATCGCACTTTGTTTGTTGATCGGGGGCATTTCATGGAAAAGAAAATATAAATGAAATTGATCATATTAAATAATTAAAATAATTATCCATAAACATTGTATATGGCACACTTATTAACAACAACAATAACAAAAAAAAAAAAATTAATACTCCACTGTCCCCCTTTATTCTTTACGAGAATGATACAAATTTTAAAAACATAGTATTTTCTATTAAATTGTTGGTGGAGAATTTAAGTAAAATAAAAAGCTGAAGAGAGAAAGTGTAACAAAATAAAAAAGTGGAGAGATGAATAAGGAGTTTTTTTACACTAAGGTCAATTTTCTAGACTACATTCCAATTAAGGAGAAAATTTTACAGCATTATAATTAGAGACAAATTACCTCTTAAAAAATCGATTATACCCTCTCTATTTAAAATCTCAGATTAAATTCAATATTAATTTTATGTTTTCAAATCCCACAATTTTCTACAACTTCCATGATTTTTGTTGACCTTTTTTTAAGAACTCAATGGAATGGTCCCTCACTTATTCTTTTCTATCAAATTTTGATGCTACTGTTAGAGAATCCGTCATTTACTAACGGAGAAGAGGTTTTGAGCGCCAACTTTTATTTTCCCTCTTTTATCTGTCATTTACTAACGGAGAAAAGGTTTTACTAACGGAGAAAAGGTTTTGAGCGCCAACTTTTATTTTCTCTCTTTTTAATTCCTTAACCCTAAACTCCCAAACCAAGTGATTTTGAGTTTGTAACTAAAGATGTCTGAAAGGAACATAATGCTTCTGCACCCCAATACGGTAAGTTTCTATAACTTTTACGTTTAAATATATGGGTTAATTAGTTTTGTTTTGTTTACATTTTTATCAAAAAAAAATTGTTTGTTTTCAACATTTAGATAGTGAGAGGGAAATGACTGTGGTTGATGGTGGTGATTTTGGTCCTGAAGTTGATATGTCTTTTTTAGATAATGTGATTTTAAATGATCCTGGGGCCTCCAATTCTGAAAATTCCGAAGATAGTGACGTTCTAGTTGATAGTGAATATGATATGGATGAGGATGATATGTTATATGAAAAGTATGTTGATCATAATGCTGAGTTTAATCGTGTTGGAATTACTGGTGATAAGATGGAAAATATGTATGTGAGTGAGAAGGTTTATGCTAGGCTAGAGGATGAAAATGAGACATTTGATAATAGTAGTGATGAGTTTGAGAGTATTCAGGGTCTGATGAAGAAGATTTGTCTAAATTCTCCAAATTTAATGAAGTAACTGAATCTAGAAAGCTTGAGTTGAAAGTTGGACTTATCTTTTCATCTATAAAAAAGAAGCTAAGGAAGCCATTACCACTTTTTGTATTAAGAGGGGAATGGGTTTCAGGTTTAAGCATAATGACAAAAAAAGACTACAGGGTGTATGTAGAAAAGAGGGATGTGAGTGGTATGTGTGGGTATCTCCCATGCATAATAACGGATCATGGCAGATTAAAGCTTACAATTCACAACACACAAAATGCTCCTGGAATTACAAGAATGAAAGTATTAAGTCAAATTGGGTTGGGAAGCATTATGTGAAGAAGTTAAAAAATAATCCCAAGTTAAAAACAAATGAGTTTAGAGTTGAGGTATGCACCAAACTGAAAGTCAAAATCTCAATGTAACAAGCCTATAGAGCAAGGAAGAAGGCTTGGAGCTAATAGAGGGTACAATGAAAGAGCAATTTGGTAAAATCAGGGATTATTGTGAAGAGTTGTTAAGAACTAATTCTGGGTCATCTGTGGTGGTGTTGAAATTGACTGATGGTGAAGGTAGTGTATCTCAATTTCAGAGGTTGTATATATGTGTTGAGGCCAAACAAGGTTTTAAAGCTTGTAAGAAGGTTATTGGGGTTGATGGTTGTTTTCTAAAAGGGCATTATGGTGAACAAGGTTTTAAAGCTTGTAAGAAGGTTATTGGGGTTGATGGTTGTTTTCTAAAAGGGCATTATGGTGGTTAGTTATTAACGGCAGTTGGGATAGATCCAACAACAATTTGTTCCCAATTGCATATGCATATGCAGTAGTGGAGAGTGAAACCAAAGATACTTGGGAGTGGTTTCTAACATTGCTTGATAATGATATTGGGTTTGATAATCAGTATGCTTGGACTTTCATGAGTGACAAGAAAAAAGGTTGATCCCAGCATATGGGAGTCTATTTCCTGACGCAGATAACAGATTTTGTGTACAACACCTTCACAGTAACATGAAAAAAGATGGTTTTTCAGGGCTTGCAGTTAAGAAGGCATTGTGGGCAGCTGCTGGAGCAACTAGAATTCAAAGTTTCAATGCTAGAATGGAAGCAATGAAGGACTTAGATGAATAAGCATATGACTGGCTTATAGAGAGAAATCCTTCCCAGTAGTCCAGAGCATACTTCAATGCTTTTCCAAAGTGTGATATCTTGACCAATAACATGTGTGAGAGCTTCAACTCACTCATTCTTCCTGCAAGAGAAAAACCAATCATCACCATGCTTGAAACAATTAGAAACATTATCATGGTGAGACTCCAAATGAATAGAGATGCTGCAGAAAAAATGGGATGATGCAATATGCCCTAGAATCAAGTTGACACTACAAAAAAATATGAAGAAAGCAGCTGAATGCATTCCTATGAAATCAGATGATTGGCATTTTCAAATCATGGGACCATTCGACCAACACACTGTAGACATATCACAAAAATCATGCAGTTGTAGAAGATGGGATTTAACAAGGATCCCCTGTAAACATGTTATTTCAGCCATATGGTATAGAGATGAGCAACCAGAGTCTTATGTACACCCTTTTTACACTTTTTACAGTGTAGAGGCATTTAAGGAAGCATATGAACATTCTATTTTAGGGATCATGAGTTCAGATTTTTTGCCAATATGTGATTTGATAGCACCTTTGCCTCCTAAGTATGAAAAAAGGGCCGACAGACCTAAAAAATTGAGAAGAATGGGTCATAATGAACCCCCACCCCCTACACAACCAACTTATCCACATAGGTTAAAAAAAAATCAAAGACCTTCGAAATGTGGTAAATGTGGTGTGTTAGGACACAATGTAAGAACTTGTCCTGAAAGAAAAAATGAAACAAACGTAGAAGTAAGAATGGAGCATGTGGAACTTACAGTCGTGGAGCCCGAAGAAATACCCATTGGAGAATCTCAGTCAATTAGTGTGGAAAATACTCCTGCAATCAATACTCAAGTAAAGAAACAAAAATTATCGGTATGTACCATATGTATTTCTTATTTCAATTTAATATTTAAGTTTTTTGTATCACTAAATTATGTTATTATATTTATATGTTGTAATAGGTCAGAAGGAATTCTCATGCATCTTTTAGAACATTGGGTTTCCAGAGTAGCCAAGAATTATCAGTAAGTTATTAATAATCATATAACTCAATTATAATTTATTATCATCTCATTGTTGTTGTTGGTTTACTTTTCATTTTACATCATTTTACAGGGTAACCAGGAAAGGGAAACTCAGGAGGTGGTAGGAAAAGAAAAAATCACAATGAAATGTGAGTGTGTCTTGGTTTACAATGTCATTTTATAATTACTTTAATGTTACGTGACTAATTTTTAGGTTGTGCAATCAAGAGTACACAATCCAATTATTGTGAAAGGAGGAGTGAATTACATCACTATGTCAAATCTAGCTACTTGGGAAAGAGTGGAAGTGGTTCATCAAAATGACCAAGGAAAGTATCAAAGGAAAAATAAGTGAGAGGGATGGCAAGCCAAATTAGTCATATTGTACTCTGTTTTTATAATTATGGTGCGTAATTCGATGGTTTATAATTATTGTATTCACTATGGTTGAAAATTATTCAGATTTGCTTTTGTACTCTGTTTTTCTGTTTTTCAGACTTTTTTGAATAATATTTAAATTACTGATTTTCATATTGAATTTGTATAATGATTGGGAATAGAAACTTATTTCAAAATAGTTAATTATTAGAACTCATTTCCCCATTTATAATTATTCGGGTTTGATAATCTATTCTTAACCACACACCAAGAATATTAATTGAACATAAATTCAGTAAAATTTTAAAAAAAAAATGGGTTTGGGGTTTAGGGTTAAGGAATTAAAAGAGGGAAAATAAAAGTTGGCGCTCAAAACCTTTTCTCCGTTAGTAAATGGCGGATTCTCTAACAGCAGCATCAAAATTGATAGAAAAGAATAAGTGAGTGACCAATTTTGATAGTGATGAAATGTGGGTGACCAAATGTGAAAAGTGGTAAAGTTGAGTGACCAAAAATGATATTTTCCCGAACTCAATTGATAATTTCGATTATTTTGAATTCTTTAAGTAGTCTTTACCAAATCAAATGCTTATGCAGAATTGATATTCATCTCTCACATAAGGGGGCAATCTGGACAGAGGAGAGGAGGAGTCTGCTGTTATATGTATCAACCATATATATATACTCCCTCCGTCCACCAAAAGTGTGCTCATTTTTTTTTGGGTTCACAAAAAATAGGGTAAATTCTTAATAAGGTCATTTCACTAAGACTTTTATCTAATAGGGAATATGTTTTTAATTTTTATCCAATATAGTCAAATTGGCACTTAAGAAGACAAAGTTGCCCTTTTCCCATTTAAATAATTTCAAATTAATTAATATTAGACAAATTAACATCAAATCAATTTTATAAATGCATAATCTTGAAAAACGCGAAAATCTCTCACCTTCCAATTATTCAAATATTCCTAAAATTAAGCAATTCAAATTAATTGTTAATTATCCAAACAAATAAAGTTAAAAAATCTGCATTTTATGATCCAGAAATTAGCGTGTCATAGAGTATACAATTCCCCATATTTTGAATATTCATATATATATATATATATGAAATAGATTATGAATTTTATACAATTCCCCATATGTTGAATATGCATATATATATAAAATAGATTATGAATTTTAATATGAACAGTGAAATGAATTTTTGGTACACAGAAATGATGGGTTATGAAGACATATGTGCATATGTAGAATGCATATTCCAAAAAAAAGTGTGTTATGACTTAATTTTACCACCTTCCAAATTTAATTAAACAAATTTTATAATTAATATTCCTTAGGTTATTTATCTACATTTAATTAAATATTCCATAACACGTTATGCATAATGCATTCGATTGAAATATGATGACTATTTTGCATATCAAAATATGCATAATTTAAATCATTTTCTAAAATTAAATTGAATATGATGATTATTTTGCATATAATGAATATGCATAATTTAAATATGATGGTTAAATTGTAATATGATATTTTGCATATAATGAATATGCATAATTTAAATATTTTGCATATCACACATTAGGCATAATTCAAATCATTGTCACTAGGTTTACACAAATGCACAAAACAAATTCATATTAACCCATTGTCCCCTCAACAACAAAAAGAAGAAAAAAATGAAGAGTTTTATTACATATACTACCAAAAAAGTTCTCAATTACTTAACAAGTTCATAGTAAAATCATTCATAAAATATGTCAAAATCTCATAATGAGAAATACGGTGATGAAATACTGATTGGAGATGAACATTTTTTCTCATTCCTTCACTTGTACAATATTCCACAAAAGTACAGACCCTTCGTCATCATCTAGTTTAGTACAGTATAAGCAAACGGAAGCAGATCTAACCTACATTTGCATAGGCCAGTGATGCATAGATTCAAGATGCTTTAACATGGGCCCAAAGTTTTCTGTACAATACCTATAATTTCAGCCCATACACAACAGAATCCAGAGAATCCAGGAATTACCACAACATAACTTCACCTCCTAGCAAATGCATCACCATCGCCATTCCCTCCCCCACCGCCCCCTCTCTCCTCCACCTGCCACCTCGGCCAACTCGACACAGTCTCCACACTATTTTCCCTCTCTAAAACCTCATTCCCTCTCTCCACCTCCCCAATCTGGGTCGGCGAGAACAAATTCCCCTCACTTCCACTCCCAATGTTTCCCTCATCATTCCATCGATGCCGCCTAGCAATATGCCTAAGAGTGTTGGTAAATCCGTACAAATCCACATCATCATCCACCAATTCCTCAAGCGTAACAGCTCCCGCGTACCCCTCCCCCTAATTACCCGCCGTCCTCTCCCCCACCTTCGGCAACTTAAAACGACAGACGGGGCAAGAATTATTTATCTCGAGCCAGGGAATAATGCAATCGGGATGGTAAGTGTGTTTACAGGGCATCTATTTTGCGACGGAGTTTACAACAAAGGGGTCTTTACATACTGGGCAGAGCATAGTGGGGTTAGTGTCGGCGTTGATAGTGACCTCTTCGAGCGAATCTATGGAGGACTTGGGGGCGGGGTCAGATCGGGGATTGGCCGCGTCGGAGGTGGTGGTGAGGTGGCGGCCGACAGATCGAACGACGGGGGCGACAGCTTCATCTTTAGATCTGGGGGTTAATGGAGTCAATCAACGACCACCACTACGAGCAGAACAGATCGCGGCCGGCTTGGGTGTCTTCGTCTTCATGCACGGCGGCGGTAGGGCTAGGCTATGGCGGTGGCGGCGGTCAAGACAGATCGACACCAAAGACTTACACAAACCTTTAGATCGGCGGCGGCGGGGGATGGTGGCCATGGAGCATCATTTTCGACCTCTGACTACGATGGCTTGGGGAGGGGAGTTCAAGGCGAACGACCATGGTGGTGGAAAAAAAATTAGGGTTACATCTATCTATATATATATAATCATTAATATGTCTATTTTGAATTTGAAATTTTGGAATTTAAAATTTGATTTAATTTTTTATTTTCGAAAATAAAAAAAAGATATGTATATTAAGGGTAGTTATGGTTTTTTAACTCTAAAATGACCCTATTAGATAATTTTAAAAGTTGTAGTTTCTATTAGATTAAAGTGTTATAGGAATGACTCTAATAGGTAAATTCTCCAAAAAATATGCGTATTCTATTTAAATAGTTCACTTTTGAATATTTGTTCTACTTTACCAACAAGATTGAGTATCTATCAAATATATTCTTTACTCATTATCCTAAATATATTCTTTATAATTAAAATATGATTTTTTTTAAAACATATATAAAAAAAAGTGAGCACACTTTTGATGGAAAGAGGGAGTAGTTCATTTGATATCATCACCTTTGGCTTTTACCATATATTATATACACATTGTAACTTGGAGGTGTCATAGGGAATCCTGGCCCTCAAACTCTAAACAACTGGTTCAAGCTTGTTCGAAGGTTGCCGGATCTTTTGGCTCCTCAATACCAACTTGTGTTCAACCTTAGTGTATGCGATTCTTGTGCACCCGCATGCGCAAACATGACCTTCCATAGGGAAGATGCAGAGGCGTTTGGTTTTGCATAGGGAAGGGACACAACTCATTAAAATTGTGAGTGTTATCTCGTAATATCATATCAACTTTGTTAATCTGTTGATGGATATCAGCTGGTGGTAGTGGAGTCAGGTAAGCTAACTTAGGTCTGATCAGATGAGTTAAAGATTTTCAGTCAGCTGAGAAGGTGTTGCTTAGAGTCGTTGGTGTGATCAGAAGAGGTCGTATCAACTGAGTAGATGTCTATCAGCAGCTAGCAGAGTTAGTCTTTTGACTATGAGTGTGGAGATGAGAAGAGGAGATCAGCTGAAGGGAGTCAGCTGATGAGTCTTTCGATGGATATCATCTGTTACAAGTTAAAAGGAAAGGGGAAATTAAAGTTGTCATTTCGATTGGGCAACGCGGAAAACGTGATTTTGTTACGCGGGTACAACAAACTAACATAATCACGATTTCAACACTTGCAGCAATCATCCTTGATCAGTATAAATACACCATCACTTGTATTTTGTAAAGTTTGAAGCATATCGAGCATTCGTCTTTGAGTTGCGAGTTCACAAGTGAAGTGAGGATAAATCTTATTTCGAGTGAATGAGTGTAAACATTTTCTATCAATCAAAGTTGAAGTCGTGTGTCAAGTGGATGTAGATCACATTGATCGAACCACTTAAATCCTAGCCTTTTGTGAATTACTGTCTTAGTTGGGTTGCTTCATTATAATCTGGTTTCTGTTGGATTGGAAACGTCTAATGTTACGGATTACTTGACAAAAATATATTTGAACTTAATTTGATTTATTATTATTAATATATTATATATATATGCTTCAATGATAATTATATGAGATCAAATCCAAATTTATTATTATTCATAATTGGGCTCCCTTCGGTTAGGTTCCAGCTCCATCACTACACCAGATTCAAACAAAATAAAATAATAAGAGCAAAAAATATCCTCTTCTAAAGTTCAATGATCGAAATGAATTCGGCAGTGGGGTAGAAGACAAAACGTGTTTTACATTGCAAGTAGGATATTTGGCCATATATTATTTTTATTTTTACTTTATTTTCATCATTTTTACATTGTTTTTTTGAGTATCTTCCAAAAGTTTTATACAGCACAATACAACGAGAGGCATGCACACTACTCCTTTTCCAAAAGGGTAATCATATTAACGGAGTACCATGCAGTGGTACTCAAGAAATCATGTTACATCAATAAAAGATGGAGTAATAACCAGGGCTCCAACGCGTTGAACACTGGCCTATTAAATCTTAATTGATGTAAATCTAAAATTTTAAACTCTGATTCTTGTCGATCTTAAACTCAAGCTGAAGCCCGATTCTAATATATATACATCTATATAATACTAGATTTTGCGTTAATTTTCACATAATCAATTAAGTAAAAACAGGAAAGGAATCTCGTACATATATATAAGACAGCTACAGTGTTCCAAATTAATCAAGGCCACCACCAGTTGTCACAATGAAATTTTGGATAAGTGATAAGGAAAATTTGCAGCAGATTCTGATGATCAAGTTGCAGAATGAAATATTCCATTAAGGCCAAACAAAATGCTAAAGTCCAAAGATGTCGGCAGTGATATGTTATTTTCATGATTTTTACCTCTACACTTTCAAAATTAAGTTTTATTTGATGAAATTAGCATGCATACTCATACTCCTCTATATATATCCAATATCCGTAGCTAGCTCATTAATTAATTATACCTAGCTAGCTAGCATGATGATGATGAAGGCAACTAATGCTCTCATTTGTTTGTTTTTTGTGATGATGATGATCTCCATGTCCATCTCAATAGATGATTCAATAGTGAGGGACCTTTTTGGATCGGAGGTGAAGGCAGGAGTCGCTGACTACTACTTGTCTGCAACAGGTGGCGTTATACTATCCGGAAAGGACAACTGCAAGACGTGCCCTGAAGACGTTGTCGCAGAGACACTGTCATTGGTACCGAGGCCCAGCATTGGTCTCCCGGTAAGCTTTCACCCAGTCGTGGACCACCCGAATGGCCTGGTTCCTGTCTCAACTGATGTAAACATCAAGTTCCATACCTCTGCTGCTAATTCCGCCGTGTGGAGGATGGTGTATGATAGATGTGCCGACAACTTGCTCGTATCAACGGGAGGTGTCATAGGGAATCCTGGCCCTCAAACTGTAAATAACTGGTTCAAGCTTGTTCGATGGCTCCCGGGTCTTTTGGCTCCTCAATACCAACTTGAGTTCTGCCCTAGTGTATGCGATTCCTGTGCACCCGCATGTGCAAACATGACCTTCCATAGGGAAGATGCAGGTTCTCCTCAGAGGCGTCTAGTTTTGCATAGGCCAGGGACACAACTCCTAAATCTCTTTACGTTTGCTATCCTCCCAAAAAACTACACCCCTGGAGCGATTAATAGCATCCTGTACAAGAAAACTGACTTTTAGTTACATAATCCTTCCATTACTGCTTTTTTAGTCAAAAGTTTTTAGTGATAGAAAATTGAAAATTAATGACAGGACCTGTCACTAAAAGTCAATTTTTGTCATTAAAAACTTTTAGCTAAACAATGAATAACGACTGGATTTATGTCACTAATTATCTATATGCTACCTTTATGCTTTAATGAATTGTGTACGTGAAATAAAAATGTTGTACCTCTATCTATCTATCTATATGATAAAGCGCTTGAACTGGGTCATAATTATGTAATATACACATGTGCATTGCTAGGGCTTCTCGTCGTTTTGAGAACCCGTATAGTTGGGACGAGCCTCCGACCTTTGTGGAGGGCCTTCTCAATTTTTATCCTATTTCTACCTTCTCAATGAATTGCAACTCTTTCTTTTGAAAAAAAAAATCATGGGCGGATGTGCAACAAATATGTTGGTCCATATAAACGAGTATGATTGGGAAGAAAGTCAAGGGGGTGAATAAACTTTCTTACTATGTGATCAGATGGGGTAGACAGAATTTGTGAAATATCAAGTCGTGTGATGAATATAAATGATCTGATTTAGAGTGTGAGTGCAAAACAACAAGGATAAATAACCAACCTACTGATTGCTTGTTAGCTAATCAGTTGGACAACAATCTAACACAACTGTTGGTGCGAAATTGTGTAGGCCCTAAATGTTTAAACTCGTGGGTTGAATGAAAATCTTGACTTGTAAAACGATGAACTACCAGCTGACTTGGTATTAGTTGATTATGGAAAATATACTTTTAAAGCTAATGTTTATCAATGAAATATTATGACAGTTAATCAGATGATAAGCAAATATGAATGTAAAGCAAGTAAATCAACACACAAGAATTTATAGAGGTTCGGATCTCAGTCCTACGTCCTCTCTTACGGCCCAGTCGTGATATTAATTCCTTAACTTATAGAGATTTATACTTTATAGCCCCAAAAAAAGACTTTGACCTCGATACATTTTCAAAGTGCAATTGACTCTACTTGTTATTGTAAGAACATGTACCTTTTACAATTTCATTGTTATAAACAACAAACTTTACTACTAGGGTTTAGGAAATAGGGTTTGATTTATATGGGTACCAACAAGTGTGATGAATAACAAGTGCAATCAACACTTTTTCTAAGCTTTGGATATGAATACTAAACAGGCTTAGATTGTAAGGAAACTTAGAGCTATAAGATTCTCAAGATCAAATACTGGGGCTCTGTATGAACTCTAAAGGATTTAGTAAGCTAATAGATGAACTTTGCTCGTCTGATATTAGAGTTTTTGCTTGTAAAGTTTATGTGGTTATCACTTGTATAACATCTTGTATTTATAGATGATTTGAGCTTCGGAACTAGCGTTGGATGAACTAGCCGTTTTAAACAAATCTTCTAAGTATGGGTCGAGATCTTCATGGATTAGATATATCATGCAATTCTGGTACTGTCATTCCTAATAAATTAAGTAATGTGCATTTAATGCGGTTGTACGATCTCTGAAACCCTAGTCTTGGTCAACTCAATAAATGCATTATTGGCATCATCTCATTAGTCCACATCAGTTGAGTTGGTTAGACTATCAATCTTGTCTTTAGTCGAGTTTGTTAGACGAGGTCCGACATTGTCTTTGTGTGTTTAAGGTTGTTGCCTTCTTTTTAATGTATACTATCATCTGATTCCATAAGATTAGTAGTTCTACACAAAATTTAAGGCTTGACAAGATTGAGGATTTAAGTCCATATCAGTTGGCATATTCTTCTCGGCTGATTACATTATTTTACTTTCAGCTGACTAAGGTATAGAAGGACCTTGTCATCTGATTTTATTAATGGACTTCATCTTCAAGGTCTCTAGTCTTTAGTCTTCTACTCTTCTCATCTTAAGGGAACGCGTGTTGTTCCAGATAAGACATCAATTGATATATATATATAGTTGATCCCATATGACTAAAACTTAGACTAATAAGCTTTATACAAACAACTTATATACTTATCAGATTACAAATTATTTTCTAACACTAGATTACATATGTTTTGGCCATAAAAATTAAAGTATATACTAACAGACCAATTTAGGGGTAAGATGAATATCCCAACAAAATAGCCACTAATTAATTTTTAAGGTCAAAACCCAACCCATATAATTATTTTCCACTTCTGGATTTATATAAATTTTCAGCTTATGTTGGCCTTTACTCGTATCTCGGCCGGTAGGAATTGCGACAATGTGGGGGGTGGTCACCCATAAATAGCCTCAAAAAAGGCGTACATCTGATCGAGGTGCGGAAACTCGTATTAAAACGAGAAAAAAAATTCACGTCCATTTACTTTTACTTTTTTTGAAAAACGTCCCAAAAAAGAAAAAAAAAATTAATTTACGTCCCATAATTTTGTAAATTGCTAAATTTACATCCTAATTGTTTGCGGATACACCAAAACGACATCGTTTCACTCAAGATTTTGTCTTGTGCACATAAAAATTATAGAAATCCGACAGAAGTTGTAAAGTGGCCAAACTCGACTTGTATAGCGTGAAAAAATAATGACCATGTGGATTTAAAAAATAAAGCCCAAACTCCTATAATCTCTTCACTAATTACATAAATTCTCAGTTGCGATAAATCAATATATACTTAAATCACAATATTCCAATCCTCACTCATACGATCAAACATGAATACCAACCCTCGTCGCAATAATCGTGCATCAACATATGAATTAATAATTAAAATCATGCAATTGATAAAATAAATACCCAATAATTTAATCATAGTCACCACCCAATAGAATCAAACAATCAAAATAAAGCTAAAAATCTAATTTCATCATAAATCCAAACAAAACAAACCTAACCAATAACTAAATTAACAAAATAAAGCAAACACGTCGAATATAAATAACAAAACATTAAATTAAAAGAAAGGTATTGTTGGGAATAAAATGAGATTTTGATTAAGATACTAAAACCCCTTAAGACATGCCAATTAAGTTAAGTCAATTTGAATTAATATGTTTCAGGAATGTTGGAACATATAGATCAGGCTAGTTGACAAGCTGACAGGTTAGGCAGCTTATAGATGCTTTAGATGCATAAGTTGAGGGGGAACTCAAGCTAAGAAGATTGCAAGAATCAAGTTTCCTCAAGGCTAAGAATCAAGAAGATCCCAACCCTGATGATGGTCAAAGCTCAACTGTGTTGATAAGTTATTTCAGCAATGTATAGAGACAACCTCTCTGATGATCAATTCTAGAAGAACACATCAGTTAGACTAAGTCTACTCATATGTATGCCATCAAGATCAGAAGAGATGTCCAGCAGAGTTTATCAGCACACTAAACCTGAAGTGTTTCAAAGACAGTCTAAGTCAAGAGACAACTGTGTTGATGGGGTCAATTCCGCTGATATGGAAGAATACATACTTAGAAGCTATCAATTATGATCAGTAAAGATGTAGAGCCAACTCAACTGAAGAAGCTAGTCAACATTGCTGAAAGGACAAGTCAGCTGAAGGAGATACGCTTGAGCACAGATCAGTCCTGATGATAAGGAAAGTTGTCCCTTATTATGGAATCAATGATCAGAAGGAATGTCTTGTGTTTGACTGCTGAATCTTCAAGTCAGACATTGGGAAGAGTGCATCAAAGTCAAGACTGGAAGCTTCCAGCCTTTTACTTCCCAAATCAAGGACATGTCACTTTCAAGAATTTGTCCTCAAGATGCAAAGTCCAAGGAGGACTAAAATAGACAGATTGAGGTTGTCTCTCCAACGGACATAACCTCATTTTGCTCTATAAATACTGGAGTGCGGAAACCATTTGAAGGCAATCAACTTGAGTGGAAACCACAAGCATTCAAAGCCTACAAGCCTTAAGCTCTTACAAGAATACATCATTCTTAGAGTTTCCATACATTTCCAGCTCCCAACTAAGCTGAGCCTATTGTAAATCATTCAAAGCTTAGAGAGACATCCTACCCTTGCACAAAGCTTAATTGTAAAGGATATCTCACCCTGGTTGGAACCAACCTCAACCCTTTAACCTTTCAAGGAAAGTGAGAAGAGTTGTTTTAGAAGTGTAAGAAATAGAACTGTCAAGTGAAGAAAAGTTTAGTTCGAGTTGAGAGTGAGTACTAGGACTCAGAATTCCTAGGGATCAAGGCACTAAGGAGTAGTGTGGTTGATCAGTGCACCTTGGCACTATAAAACAAGTAAATCTCGAGTGAAGGGATTATCCTGTTAAATCAGGGAAAGTGAATGTAGGAGTTTGAGTGTCTGAACCACTATAAACTCTTGTGTTATTTACTTTCAAGACATTTCATACAAGTAACACATTCATACACAACACACAAATTGATCTTCAAAAGATATACTTCACAAGTTGTGCAAAACAGATTTGGGACAAGTCCCCTGAAAACTGTTTGTTTGTTAAGAAGAATTTCAGAATTAAAAAGAGTTTAAATATAAAGGGGCAACCATAATTCTTCACATATAACTTACTTAGATATTTATTCAACTGAGTACTTCATAGTATTCAGTGGTTTGATTATCTGAACAAAGTTATACATACTCAGAGAAGTTGTCCAGGACAACTCTGTTGATAGTCTGATTTGCTTAAAAAGAAAAAGATTTGTATACACAAGTGCATCCCCCCCATACACTTGTGTCATACTCAAGTCAAGAAATCAAAGGAAGAAATTTTCATCAACCAAGCCAAGTATACAAGAGAGATGATCAAAAAGTTTGGATGTTCAACAAGCAAACCAGTGAGGATTCCAATGAACATCAACTGGAAGATGGATCCAGATGAGAGTGGTGTTTCAACCAACTCTACTGGATACAGAGGAATCATTGGATCACTCTTATATCTCACAACCAGCAGACCTGACATCACCTTTGCAGTAGGTGTATGTGCAAGGTTCCAAGCTAACCCTAAGAAGAGTCATCTAGAAGCTGCAAAGAGGATCTTGAGATACCTTAAAGGCACTGAAAATGTAGGCCTTTGGTATCCAGCAGATGACAACCTTGAGCTAACTGGCTATTCAGATGCAGATTATGGAGGATGCAGAATTGATAGGAAGTCCACTTCTGGAACATGCCAATTCTTGGGAAGCAAGCTCATCTCTTGGTTCTCAAAGAAACAAAGTATTGTGGCAACTTCAACCACTGAAGATGTGAATGTTGTAGCTGGAAGTTGTTGTGCTCAAATTATGTGGCTAAGACAACAACTCAAAGACTACAATGTTAACTCTCCTGAAGTGCCAATATTCTGTGACAACAACAATGCTATTGCAATCTCACAGAATCTAGTATTGCACACAAGATGCAAGCATGTGGACATTAAGCATCACTTCATAAGGTATCATGTGGAGAAGAAGGACATAAAATTGGTGAAAATCCACACAGATCACCAAAAGGTTGACATTCTAACCAAGCCTCTAGCTGAAGCAATATTTATGGAGCTTTCAGCAGAGTTAGGCCTTCTTGATCCAGGGAAAATGGCTAGTTCTACATTCAAGGGGGAACAAGAAAAGTTCTTCAGCAGACTTGGGCAAAAGAAATCTTTGTCTACTGAATTTCAGAGGAGATGACCCAAATATGTTCAAAGAAGTTGGGCAAATCAATTCATTGCTCTTGGCCCACTTCAGGTGTTTTGGGTCAGGGTAGTTGTGCATGTGGGGCCAGATAAGCAGAAATAGTTATCACATACAAAATCTAGGGATGATAAGCACCTATTTTGGGTAATCATTGCCTATTTCGATGGCCGTCCCATTCTTCTTCAAGCCATCACCTTTACAAGACTTAATTTGTCCCCTACCCAAAATGTCATTTTCGAAGCATTTAATGCAAAAGATTTAATTCATGTTTGCATTAACCTTTTTGCCCACAATCTACCTTGATAACTCCCACAACCTTAAAAAGTGTTAACTTCTTATCCCACATTTTGATAAAACTGTTTTATTGCATTAAATTTGAATCTGAGCCGTTGGATCACTTGATGACCAACTCTCCTGAATCAATCCTGACCATCCAGTTTTGATTTCCTCTTTTGCTAACCGTTGAATTGCCTTAAGACTCACCAGCTCAATGACATACATTCCTTTTGGAATATACTCAAAGTCTTAAGAAGACCTAATCCATTCATTATCTCCTACGCATTCTTACAACTCTCAAAGCCTAACCAAATTCTTCAAACACTCTCAAGCTTTTCTTACAGTCTTCAATGGCACCTAATATCAGACAAGATAAGCTTGTTAACTTCTCAGATGAGAGGTTAGCCATTGATTTCTCATATCTCAGTCACAAGAACAACCTTACCTTTGAGCCTATAATTTCCTTTGAGAGTGAACTTCCAGAAGTTACTCCCACTCTAAGATGGCTAAGAAGAGTTGAACTGCAGAAATACATGGAAACAAAGCTAAGTTCATGTCTTGAACAATATATGGCTGAATTCTTTGCATTCTTGAGATGGAAGGGCAAAGCTAATGGTGGTGAAGTTCACACCAGACTGACCTATGCAATTGAAGGTCAAGAAGAAGAGACTGCTCATCCTATCATCTTCTCAGAAGAAGATTTAGAGGCTGATTTTGGATTGCCTTCAGAGGGAAGGAATCCAGAAAACTATGGAGCAGGGCAATATCAAGAAATTTCTAGTGAATGACTAATCACCCCAGGCTTAATCTCTTCAACCCAACACAAGAACACCTTGAAACCAGTGTTTCAAACACTCTTTGAGGTAGTTACCAAGAGTATTCTTAGATATACTAGCAGTTTGGAGCAAGTAAGCCAACCAAGAATCAGGATTATGGTTGTTGTGATTGATGCAAGTGATAAAGGCATCAAGTTTAATTGGAGAGACTTCATCATGGGAGTAATGATGAAGGAGAAGGCTAAGTTCAAGGTGAAAGCACACTTGAAGGTTGTAATGGAAGAAAGCTGAGATATTGCACAAGGGCAAGTCTCCTGATTGAAAGGTTCTACCACTAGTCACAGATGCAGACCTTTGCCAAGCCACTCCCAGCTCAGAAAACCATGTTTAGAAAGTTATCCAAGAAGACTGAGAGAAGGAAGATGCAATTGACCAAACCTACTAAAGAAGTTGAGCAGAAGCCTAAGATAAAGCCTAGGAGAAAGGCTAGGGTGGTAAAGACAAGAAGAATGGCACAAATCATCTCAGAAGATGATACTGATACTTCAGCAGAGTTGGAGAAGGTTGTTGAGGAAGGTGTCCAATTTCCATCCGATTCAGAAGAATTAAGGGAAAAGTTTACCGTGGTAGTAAAGAAAAGCAAGAAGGCGTCTGCCTCAAAGAAAATGGGAGGGGAAGTTGTCCCAATGGAGGAGGAAAGTGGCAGCTCAAGACCAAATAAGAGAAGGGTGAAACCTTCTGAAAAGATGCAGAGCTTACAGGAGGAGGAAACTTTGAGGAAAGTGCTCAAGGAGAGTAGAGTAGAGAGCAGATCAGGATCAAAGTCTAGGTCTAAGACCAACTCTCCTGATGCTGGAACCCCAGAATCCAAACTCCCTGAAACCCATCCTTCTGAGCCCAACTCTCCTGATACCCACAAAACCCCTGATAACCAACCCATTATTCCCTTAGATCTTACCAAGAGATATTCTCCAGAGGGAACAGCTCAAAGAGGTCCTATTGACATCTTAGCTGACATTGCAGTAGATGAAGCAAGGTTGCAATTACCCCTGGATACAGATTTACTATCATACTCAAGATTTCTTGAAGCTGCAATGATGGAACCCACACCGATAAGCAAACTCCCTTCAGGAACATTTCTCTCAAAAGCACCTGAATCAACCCTTGCTGAGCCCAATGTCCTTGAACCCAACCCTGAAACCAACTCTCATGAACATGTTGCCAACTCTCCTATAACCTAAAGTCCCCATTCTGATGGTGATAAGGAGGAGTATACCTTTGAGGGTATGCTCAGAAGAGTAGCAAAGGCAAATGTGGATAACTTGTATCCCAACTTATCTGAATTCCCAAGTCTGCAAAAGACTTTCCATGATCTTAGGACCTTGATGGAGGTAAAAGATAAGACAGTCATGGAGATTGCACAAATCATTCAAGATAAGGGTGCAAGTTGGTGGCAGATAGAAGAAAACAGGTTTCTACACTTTGCTGGTGTTCAGAAGACAAGATTCCTGACTGATGAAGCTGTTTTTGCCAAGTTGGTAGAAGACAAGTTTGCTGAAGAAAAAAGATAGGATTGCCAAAGGGATCAAGCATCCTGATAGCAGTTCTAATGATGATGATGATGATCCCACAAACCCCAACCCTTCTGGTCCTCAGAAAAGTCAGGTACATTACTTGACTTATGGTGGTGCAAAGGACTCTGAAACTTCAGAGGTGTTGACCAGTGCTGGTAACACAATCAAAGATGCATCAGCCCATGATGGTTCAATTGAGCTTGAGGCACAGCTGAATGATGTTGAGACTTCCATTGGTGAGGCTAGTTTGGTTAAAACCTCATCAGTGTCAGCAGAGTTGGACACTTACCAGCTTTTAACCATTCATGATGACTCAGTGGCCTTGGTATGCCCAAGCACTGTGATCTCCCAACAACTGCTCTCTATGGATCCTTCTGAGGATGTAGAGAAGTCAGGTTTAGGTTCTGGTGGAGTTGAAAAGGAAATTAGTTCTGAAAAACCAGAGGGAGATGAGGATGATAGTGAGGTAGAAATCATTAAGGTTGTGAGTGCACCAACCAAAGAGGGAGTGGAAGGAGTAAGTGAGGAGGGACAGGTTATTCTTGAAGTCAAATATGAACTTCAAGAATCCCTTGATGAGAGGAGGCCTGTTCTTCATAAATGTGAGATCACTATTGAAGAAGGAGAAAATAATTTAGTTGAAAATGAGAAGAAAGTTGTTGATGAGTCAGAGCTTTGTGAAAAATATTTTGAGGGAGAAGAGGGTGATTTCACTAATAAGTTTTTCTTTGCAGACACTGCAGGTATTACACTTGATCAATTTTTTGCTGCAAATGAGTTTATAGATGCTCCTGTCCAAGCTGATGTAGATTTATCAACTCTTAATCTTGCAAATGCTGCACTAGAGGTGCATTCAGCAAAGTTGGACATCTTGGCCCAACAAATGGGAAAAGCCCATGCACACACCTCAGAGGCTCTAGATGAGCAAGGGAGAACACTTGCCTCAGTTGATATGAGGTTAACTGGTTCAGAGGATGTGGTGATGCCCACTATTGAAGCTAGGATCAGTGGAGTTGAGTCTAGGTTGCGGACTATATATCTCTACTGAAGTTCAAAAGGCCAAGGATAGTATGGAGAAATTCACCAAGTTTGTGAAGAAAGATCAAAAGTTGTTAATGGATAACCACACCAAGAATGTCATTGCTTTGAAATTGGTGGTTAAGCAAGCTTTGGGCAAGAAGACAGCACTTCAGAAGAGAAGAGCTGAGGAAATGAGATTTGCCATGGTAAAGGAAGCATCGGCCAAGTTCTCTGAAGATGTGCTTGCCAAGATCTCTGAAGCTGCAGTGGCCAACCTCACTGAGTTTCTCAAGGCCAATTTGGATGCAACACTAAAGGCCACCATGGAGGAAGTTGTTGAGCAAAAGATGAAGCATGTCCTTGCTTTTGTAAGCATGAGCAATGATAGAATGCAAAACATTCATGATGAGAATGTTTACCTCATGGAAGAGATCAAGTCCCTAAACCAGGCCCAATCACTTATGGCTACAACAATGAGTGACCTTAAGCCCCAGTGTTTTGATGTTGCCAAAAAGGGGGAAAGGGAAGGAGCTAGAGCCAAAGGTGCATTGAAAATTAGTGGAACCACTTCTGAACCCAAATAGCCTGAAGAAAAAGGGAAAGGCAAGAAAGTGATGGACATAGAGGATTTGGATGAAGAAGAACAGCTTGCTATAGCTATGAAGAACTCTATGGCCTCAGCACAAGAAGAAGGTGCAAGATGGTAGCAAAGGTCAGGTGGTGAATCAGCAGGCTTGGACAAGCAAGATGAAGATGTCCAAGTAAGGGGAAAGGTGAAGAAAGCCAAGAAGAGCAAGAGAAGAGAAGAGACCTTCACTGATTTCCCAAATAGCCTGAGCTTGCCAACTGAATTCAGGACAGATGAAGAGCCAAGCCCAAAAAGGAGCAAGACTGCTGAAGATGAAGTGGCCAAGAGCCCTGAAAAGAAGAAAGCGCGCACCAGTCTTAGTTGATGATCCTTCAAAGTTGTTTGAAGAGGGTTTTGGAAAAGATCCTGAAACTCAGTAGAAAATTTCCATGATGAGAGCACAAGAGAAGATGGAAGCTCTCGTGGAAGCAAACATAGCCAGAGATAAAAGAAGAGAAAAATTTGTGAAGCCAAGGAGGAAGAGGGCTCCATACACTCAGCTTAAGCCAAAGCTATTGATTAGGATGGACACCAAGTATCCCCATCTTAACAAATGGGTCCCAATACAACTGAATGATGAATGGGAGGAAGCCAAGAGAGAATTTGTTTATAACTTCTATGTCATAGGCAGATGGCTTGATGAAGATATTGAGTGCATTTTTACTCAATTTATGTATGATAATCACAAGGAACTTTAATTATCAGAAGCTCTTTGCTGCTGCAGATATAGCAAGAGTGGAATTCAAAGCCCCTGGTCCCATCATCTACATGCCTCCAAAGTTTGGACAACATGAAGGCTACATTGATCAGCACCAAATTCTCCAGGAATTCATTGACATTCTTAAGTTGGAGAAACTGAAGGTTGGACCCAAGGGAACCAACAAGGAGATCATGGATATTAAGAGAAGAGTTTGGGCACAGTATGGGATGGTGCCACCTCCTGAAGATGATCTCTGAAACTGCTAAGTTTCCTTGTTCCCTTTGCTTATGGCTGTTGATATCTATGATTTAGATTTTCTCTGATTACATGCTCTAATTGGTTAATTTGACTATCATCATGCTTTGTAATGCTCAAATGTTATGTCAATGAAAATTAACCATGTTGCTTCTAAAGATAATATCTCATTATCTCAACTTGCCTGACTTAACCTATATGCACTTAAACTGTGATTGTACTAACATTTTCTTTCAGGAAATTTGACTTAGTCAACTCTACTGAAGCTATATGTAATAGTATAGTCAAGTCACCTTTGTATAGGTTTTGGCATCATCAAAAAGGGGGAAATTGTTGGGAATAAAATGAGATTTTGATTAAGATACCAAAACCACTTAAGACATGCCAAGTAAGTTAAGTCAATTTGAATTAATATGTTTCAGGAATGTTGGAACATATAGATCAGGCTAGTTGACAAGCTGACATGTTAGACAGCTTATAGATGTTTTAGATGCATAAGTTGAGGGAGAACTCAAGCTAAGAAGATTGCAAGAATCAAGTTACCTCAAGTCTAGGAATCAAGAAGATCCCAACCCTGTTGATGGTCAAAGTTCAACTATGCTGATAAGTTATTTCAACAATGTATAGAGACAACCTCCCTGATGATCAATTCTAGAAGAACACATCAGTTAGACTAAGTCTACTGATATGTATGCCATCAAGATCAGAAGAGATGTCCAGCAGAGTTGATCAACACACTAAACCTCAAGTGTTTCAAAGACAGTCTAAGTCAAGAGACAACTGTGTTGATGGGGTCAATTCCACTGATATGGAAGAATGCACACTTAGAAGCTATAAATTATGACCAGTAAAGATGTGGAGCCAACTCAACTGAAGACGCTAGCAAACATTGCTGAAAGGACAAGTCAACTGAAGAAGATAAACTTGAGCACAGATCAGTCCTGATGATAAGGAAAGTTGTCCCTTATCATGGAATCAATGATCAGAAGGAATGTCTAGTGTTTGACTGTTGAATCTTCAAGTTAGACATTGGGAAGAGTGCATCAAAGTCAAGACAAGAATCCTTCAGTCGTTTACTTCCCAAATTAAGGACATGTCACTTTCAAGAATCTGTCCTCAAGATGCAAAGTCCAAGGAGGACTAAAATAGATAAATTGGGGTTGTCTCTCCAACGGGCATTACCTCATTTTGCTCTACAAATACTGGAGTGTGGAAACCATTTGAAGGCAATCAACTTGAGTGGAAATAACAAGCATTCAAAGCCTACAAGCCTTAAGCTCTTACAAGAATACATCATTCTTAGAGTTTCCATACACTTCCAGTTCCCAACTAAGTTGAACCTATTGTAAATCATTCAAAGCTTAGAGAGACATCATACCCTTACACAAAGCTTAATTGTAAAGGATATCTCACCCTAGTTGGAACCAACCTCAACCCTTTAACCTTTCAAGGAAAGTGAGAAGAGTTGTTGTAGAAGTGTAAGAACTATAATTGTCAAGTGAAGATCAGTTTAGCTCGAGTTGAGAGTGAGTACTAGGACTCAGAATTCCTAGGGATCAAGGCACTAAGGAGTAGTGTGGTTGATCAGTGCACCTTGGCACTATAAAACAAGTTAATTCCAAGTGAAGGGATTATCATATTAAATCAGGGAAAGGGGATGTAGGAGCTTGAGTCTCTGAACCACTATAAACTCTTGTGTTATTTACTTTCAAGTCATTTCATACAAGTAACACATTCATACACAACACACAAATTGATTTTCAAAAGATATACTTCACAAGTTGTGCAAAACAGATTTGGGACAAGTCCCCTAAAAACTGTTTGTTTGTTAAGAAGATTTTCAGAATTAAAAGGAGTTTAAATATAAAGGGCCAACCATAATTCCGCACATATAACTTACTTAGATAGTTATTCAACTGAGTACTTCATAGTATTCAGTGGTTTGATTATATGAACAAAGTTATACATACTCAGAGAAGTTGTCCAGGACAACTCTGCTGATAGCCTGATTTGCTTAAAAAGAATAATATTTGCATACACAAGTGCATTCCCCCCCCCCCCCTCCCCCCCATACACTTTTGTCATACTCCTTTCAGGACCAACAGGTATCACCTCATGTCTTCAAATTCTTTCAAACAAAGCTAACAATAAAATGAAATACTCAATTAAAATTTACCTATTACATTAAAGAAAATTAAAAGCTAAACTAATAAGTAGAGTGAAGTAATGCATGGAAGGGGAGGGTTCCCATAAATTAAAAGATTTTCCACTCCACTCCACATTGACCTACTTAATTAAAATTTACCTATTACATTAAATAAAATTAAAAACTAAACTAATAAGTAGAGTGGAGTGGAGTATGGAAGGGGAGGGTTCCCCAATGAAGTTGCTCGATCTATTTTCTCCCCGATCTCCTCACGGCTTCTTGCTTACTCTCCGCGTGATTTGTGAGAGAATTGCTTGAATTCCCCATGTTTAATTGTTATAAATTTAAAGTTTTCATGCATTTTTCATGCAAGTGTGTTTTGATATATGATTAATTGGTTTGAGAAAGGTATACACGTTGTTTTGTAGGTAAACTGAATATTTGGAAGCAAAATATGTGCCTAAGAAGTTATGGAATCTCGAAAAATAGAGTGACATGAAAAAAAGAATCGAGTCGACAAATTTGTGACAAATTTCATCACAAATCACCAGTTTAAGAGTGTCCCATAATTATCTTTTCTCCCTAGAGTGGCACGGAGCACATCTTTCTTGCGAAAACCATTAACCACCAGAAATCCATTAGCGTGTCAGGCGCTAACACATTGAAGAAAAAAACACTACCAAGCGCCCAAGATCTCTAGACCGGCGATCCCCCATGACCTAGCCTTGCATAAAATATGTGCAGTGGATAATCTTATGCTCACATCAGCTTTCACAGCCGAGGAAATTAGAGAAGCAGTGTGGTGTTGTGAACCCTCAAAGTCGCTTAGGCCGGACGGATTCACGATTGCATTCATCAAAGCAAATTGGGAGATGTTGAAGGGTGATTTCCAGAAGTTGTTTGGCGAATTCCACTTAAACGGGAAGTTCGTAAGAGGCTTCAACCCATCTTTCATTACCCTTATTTCGAAAAATCAGAATGCGGAATGCATTAATGATTATCGGCCCATCTCGATGATTAATTGTTACTACAAAATCATTACGAAGATGTTGGCAATAAGGTTATCAAAGGTTATTGGATCGGTGATTTCGGAGATGCAATTTGGGTTTGTACACGGGAGGTAAATTTTAGACGGAGTGCTCGTACTCAATGAACTCATCGATGAAGCAAAGAAGAGGAAGTTAGAAAGGCTATTTTTCAAAATAGATTTTGCGAAAGCCTTTGATTCGGTGGACTGGAACTTCTTGGATGACATGTTGAAGAGTATGGACTTTGCTCCTAAATGGCGTAAGTGGATTCGGGAATGCGTTTCATCGGCTTCCGCTTTTATCCTTGTCAACGGTAGCCCATCAACCGAATTTCATCTTCAGCGGGGGCTTCGGCATGGAGATCCTCTATTTTCGCTGCTCTTTATTATCGCGGCTAAAGGCCTAAGCGCACTCATTCGCAAAGCCACTTCAGCAGGCATCTATGACGCTGTAAGAGTAGGGAGAAAGGAGATACCGGTTACACATCTCCAATACGCCGACGACACTATTTTGGTGGGGGACGCGACAACGAAAAATATCTGGGATCTCAAGTGTTTGCTGATTAATTTTGAAAGATTATCCGAACTGAAAATCAGTTTTTCTAAGTGTAGCCTCCTAGGCCTTAATGTGGATTCGGAGGTACACATGGTATGGAAGCGTTCTTAGGATGTTGTGTGGGGTCACTCCCTATGAATTTCCTCGGCATTCAGGTGGGAATTAATCATCAAAAGACAGATGCCTGGAAAGGGGTGGTGGAGAAGGTGAAAAACAAAATTAAGATATGGGAGGATCGACAAATCTCTTTCAGTGGAAGGATCACATTACTCAATGCGGTTCTCGTATCGTTGCCTATCTATTATCTATCTCTATATCGTATTCCTAAACAAACTTTGAGGGAGCTAGTTAGATTGCAACGTAACTTTTTGTGGGGGGAAGGTGTGTGTTCTATAAAAATTACATGGGTCTCATGGAATGATATTTATAGACATAAGCCAGTTGGGGGACTTGGTGTTCGAAACCTTGATTTATTTAACATCTCTCTTCTTGGCAGGTGGGCGTGGAGGCTACGTACGGAACCCAAAGCATTATGGGTCAAAATCCTCGATTCTAAGTACAATATTTGTTTGTCAGGTGCTCCAGAAATACAGGCGAACAGAAATCAACATTCAAGTTGGTGGAACATGCTTAGAAATCTGCTTACTGAAAACGCACAAAATTCTTGGTTCAACAACAATATGGTCAGGATTCTTGGGAGCGGCAGTGATACATTTCTATGGCGCGATAGGTGGTCGGACCTAAAAGATCTATACCCAAGGCTTTACTCATTATGCGTCAACAAGGAGGCACGAATCAGCGAATTGGGTAATTGGGTAAACGGCAGATGGAATTGGGATATCCAATGGAGAAGGCCCGTCTTCTCCTGGGAAGAGTAGTTTGCGGGACAACTGGGCCGATCGTTTGATGTCTTAAATCTGCAGGCCTTGACATTGGATACTTGGCGTTGGAAAGCTTCTGCTGACGGCATATATAGCCCCAAGTCAGCCTATGGCGGTTTCAAGTTGGTAGCGCAAACACAGGTACTTAGCGTGGAGGCCCAAATTGCAATTAAGATGATATGGAATAAAATGATACCTCCAAAATACTCGGGATTGGCCTGGAAGGTATTACGAGGACGGATAGCCACTCGGAGTGAACTTAGCAAGCGAAAAATTCTGGGTAATGGAGCCGATTTAGGATGTGCACTATGTGGAGCCAGCGAAGAAAATTCCCACCACCTGTTTGTTGGCTGCGACATGGCCAATAAAGTCTGGAGGCTGATTTTCTCATGGTTCGACAATAGCTCGCCGATGCAGAATGACATAATTTCATACTTTCATCAATTTTGTGGTATTGTCGGCTTCAAGCGTAAAAAGTCCATCTTGGAATGCATCTGGTGCTTGACGGTATTGTTTGTATGGAACGCGAGAAATAAGAAGATCTTCTCAAACGAGGTGTCGAAACCGAAAAAACTGTTTGATGAAATTAGAGCTGAAAGTGTGCTGGTATAGTGTTTAAGTAAAAACAGATTAATGTTGTACTAAATGTTGAGACAAATTGTACAACACTGACTCTAACAGAATATCAGAAATAAAGATACACAGTGGAAGACTTGAAACACTAAAAACAAACGAGACACAATGGAAATATTTTTAACATAGATTTTATAAATAAAAATCTATGTTAGCCTTACGGCGAAATATCAATACTTATCTTCAAGTATAAATGTTGTGTGAAATGTTACAACAATAACCTTCACAACAGAAACTACAAACGAGGCAGGTGCCCTGTTCTAAAAACGATCTAAGTGTATGAATTATACACTGCCGAAATGCTAGTCCTATCTATGATTACACTCTCAATAGATAAAGAAAAGCGCACGGTCATACGGGTGGAATACTTCGTATGAACTAAAAGGTATAACTATTGGGGCCACAATTTCCTAACAGGATGAACACTAGTCTAGGATATTGATCGAATAGAATACACTGAATTATGAAGCCTTCCTTCGGTATTTATAGAGTGAGGGACGAATTCTAGAGACTTCCATATTTGAGATCCTATTTTTTAGGAACTCAACTTCCATGATCTTTCTAGATCCTTCCACAATGTTCCAGGTCGATCTATAAGGTTCCAAGGTGGTCTAGCACGTTCTGCAATGTTCTGGAATCTTCCAGGTTCCAGATCCTTGTAGAAGCTTCTAGATCCTACCAGATATGCGACAACATTTAGATCAACATTTAATGTAGCATTTCAGAAAAGACTTAGAAAAAATCTCGGAAGGTCAAATTAAGATGTTGTTGATAATGTTAAAGCATTCAAGAGTTAACAACATCTACAATCTCCCCCAATTTGACCTTTCGACTACAACACACCTGATGCACATATATCTCTATACATACTCAGTTTTATGTACTTAGCCGAGGTAAATATCTACATTAAATACTAGTCAAGTCAATACCTGTTGTAATCGTTGGATCAAATCGAATGAAGATCAAGGATAATCTTACAATACACTTATTCACAACATAAGTAATTTACTAAAATCATAAGTTGAACTGGAAGAATTAACTTAAGATTTGAGTAAGACACTAAACAAATAAATTAGAGCAAAAATAAATAAAAAAACAAAAAACAACATATCAGAGCAAAACAGAAACATAAAAAACATAACATAAACTAAGGGACAAAACAAGAAAAAAAAATAAAAGAACTACTAACAATCTAGACTGACCTAAACATGATTAACAACCTGCAAATAAACAATCAATAACCTGTAAACATATTTAAGCAAATAGCAGTAAACAGATATCATCAACTTTAAATATAATTAAACAAGTTGTATATCAAGTATAAGTGAAAACAAAAACATCCTAACATCTAGAAATAAATAGCAATTGTATCAGAATTTTCTTAAACATAAAGTACAGAGATTGAATCTGAAAAATGGCATAAATTGCTCTGGTAACAGCTGCAGCATCAAATTACTGCACATTTGCCATTAAGACTTCAGATCTCCCCCTGTCTTGCAGCTTCTTCTTGTTCATCAATGGATATCACCATACAAGGTCTCCATGTCAGCAGCAGCATCATCATCATCAACTTCATCAACAAAGTAAGTAGATGCAAGGTGTGCAACTACATCAGTCACTGCAGCATCTTCATCTTCTCCAGCATCAGGTCCTCCACCAGCAGCAACATCTGTAACTCCTTCATCAGTCATCTCTTCAATCACCACATTGGAGTTAGATGGTGGTGGTACTCCCCCTGTTGTAGGTGAAAGCATATTGGTCCATCTGTCCTTCAAGAACTGGAGCTCTTCAATGGTTTCCTGCAAGTGTTGTAATTCAAGCTTGATAAATTCTTGTGAAACACAAACATTCCCAGAAATGTTGATACGAATGTTCTCAACATTTGGGGGTGCATTCCTCTATCTTGATCTGGAAGGTCCTGGTTGATCAGAAGTTGAAGGTCTGTGCTGATGTTCAGTACCCGGAGCAGTCAAAGGCAAGTCCAGTACTCTATCCCCAGTGAGTAAGGCAGGAGCAATGGCTAGTAATGGAACTCTCCCCCTCAACACATCAGTGTTCTTGGCAACAAAACCATGGTGCCTCAAGTAATTGGAAATCAAAACAGGATAGGGTAGGTTACCTTTCTCAGAAACTTTTCCAGTAAATCTCATCATGTGGTGGAAGATTGTGATGCCTAGATTGAATTTCTTAAGCACAGATATCCTATACATAAGAACGTCTTGGTCTTTTGTGATTTTGGTAGTGTTTGTGGTGGGGATCCAGTTGTAGATAATGAGTTTATATAACACAAAGTGTAGGGAAGTGAGGTCTTTGGCTAGCATCTGTCTAGTCCATTTAACTACCCTACCACCAGTAATAGCAGAAATTACCACATCCATGTCAGGTTCTTCATCCACCTCAACATTGGGAATTTGCAGAAACTCATTTATCAGTTCAGGAGTAAAAGGTACATCCCTCCCCCTAAAATTAACAGTCCCATACCATTTAGAGTATCTCCTACCAGTACTTTTCTTCATACAAGCATAGAATTCATAAGCCCAGTTTGTCAAGAAAGATTCACCAAAATTCACAGCATGCATCAAATTCCTTTCCTCTAAGAAACTAATCATGCCTTTACTTTCAAAATCAAGTATATTAATTCTCTTCTCTATCAGCAATCTTCTCTTAGAATAAATAGACAACCTATTCTCTAGAGTCTCATAAGAGTCAGGAATATCTTCATCATCATTTGCAGAGCTTGAGGTGGAGCATTTAGCAGAGCTTTTCTCAGAGCTGCTTTCTGCACTGGAAGAGCTATCACCACTGCCATCATCTTCAGGTTCTGGTGTGGCATCCTTTGCAGCAGCAAACTGCTCAGCATTTTTCTTAAGAGAGTTCAGAATATCTCTTAAGCACACATCAGAATCAGAGTTGGAATCTAATTTTGCAGGTTCATCTTCAGTGATCATCTTTTCTTTCCCTTTGCCTTTTGGGTCAGCAAAAACTTTTGTGCATAGCTTATGTGTAATTATGTGTAAAATACACATTTACCTATTTATTCGCCCCATGATTTATTTTGGATCTGAGTTTAATTTATTTTGTTTCCCCCCTCATTCCCTCTTTCTCCAACCATCCACCCCCGCAACTTCCCCATTCTCGCCGATTCGACCCTCAAGATCACCTTCCCCTGCGTCTGTCGAAACGGCACTGGAATCTCCAACAACCGCCCCATATATACAGTGGCCCCCGGCTCAATCCCTCCATTAATAAATATATACAGATCTCTTATCTATTGTAATTTCCTGATCCATTTCGATTTCAATTCGCCTCGTCTTTTGCCTTTTTATTACTATAAATTAAGTGTTCGTTTTTTATTTTTAGGTCAATTGCAATAGGTTTATTATCTATCAATTGCTATGAAAAGAAGATGAATGTGTCTGTGGTTGTAGCCGTTGTGCCTGCACTTGCTAATTTTTTACAAGGATGGGATTACGCCACCATGGCTGGTATAATTCTTCCTTCTTAAATCTTAATTAGTAATTAATTTCATGTAGAATTGATATGTGCAAATCGAATTAAAAATTCAGGTGTTACGATTTATATAAAAAGGGAATTTAGATGGGAGGATAAACCTACAATGCAAGGCTTAGCAGTACGTGGCTTCCTCACTGATTGGAGCCACATTAATCACTATGTGCTCCGGCGGAATTTCGGCTTCGATGGGCCGCCGTCCGATACTAATGCTATAATCTGCGTTTTATTTTTGTGAGTGGTTTGTTAATGCTCTAGTCTCCCTATGTGTATCTACTGCTTTTTGCAAGGCTGTTGGATGGATTTGGAATTGGGTTAGCCATTAAATTTGTTCCCATGTATATCTCTGAGATGTCTCCACCAGAAGTGAGGGGCTTACTCAGCACTCTCCCTCAATTGACATACACAATTGGGTTTTTCTTGTCATATACCTTTGTTTTCACACATTCAATTTGGTAAAAATAGTTGGTTTTTTGTATGATACTATCTAGATATTTCTTGTGTTATTGTCTAGGTATGTTGAGATGTAGAATAATTTAGTACTCCATCCAGTATTATTTGCATTTATTTGTGCTAAATTGATGAATTGTTTTGCAAACAACATGAGTCTGGCTTCCCTAAATTGCTAAAAGTGTAGAATTCTCAAATGCTTTGATATTTTTCTTTTATAATACCATGTTTCTTATTCTGTAATACTTTATGCCTTTCAGGTGTGATACTGTTAAGATAATGTGCACATGTGATGAAAAAAGAGACAAGAAATATGTAAAAAGAATGAGGGTATGGTGAAGTTGATACATATTTGGATGTTCACATAAGTCATTCTCATAATAGTCTAGTTGATACATATTTGGATGGTGAAGTGATAAATTCAAAATTTTAAATCCTTCCTTAAATTTTGCTAGGTAATTATTAATTTTTAAATATTTTGATTAAATTTTAAATAAAACTAAATCTTTAATTTTGAAATTTATGTAGATGGTAAGATGTAAATAAAGTATTTATATTTAATAGTGCGTCGTATAATCGTGGAATTTGGTTGAATAATATATAAATTTTGTTCTTTTATTATTGAAAAACCTAGAGTCATATGAGCACAATTAGCTCAAGAGACTGAAGCCCCGTTAAGAACCTTCCTGCGGAAAATCCTCCTTAGGGATAAAGCCGCAGTGAAGGAAAAGGGAACTTCTCTAAAGATCATGTAAATCTATAGAATTCGGAGTACAAATCTTTTAACAAAAAGTCCTTTAAATCGTCCGGAGGGTCATCCCACCATATGGGGTATTACAATTCAGGGTGTCAAAAGTTTACAATGTTGTCATATATGATATGCCTTTATCATATGGAATGCATCCTTTGAGTGACACATATCTAAGGGGATGTTTGTTTTGGGATTTGGGGGATTTTGAAATCTAAATTTTAATATTTGGTGGATTTCAAAATCCTTTTTTTTTTTTTTTTTATGTTTTGTGTTTATTTTGGTATTTATAGGGTTGACTTTTGCAAGGTTTATAGGTATTTGTACAGTAGAATTTTAAAATCCTAAATTTAAATCCTAAATTAAAACATGGATGAAATTTCAAAATCACAAATCTGAATTTTCCATCCCAAAACAAGCATCCCCTTAGGTGCAAAACTCTCTAACAATATTGTAAAATAATTTATTGTAATCTTTTATCGATCTTTCTCTTGAAGATGCAAAACTCTCCAACGATATTTACCATGTGAAGAAAATCATAACTTATTTTGACTTGGATACAAAAAATTGATTCATGGCCTAATGATTGTATGTTATATTGAAAAGAAAAGGACGAGAAGTGCATTGTACGTCATACTTCATGATAGAAGAATCAAGTGGCTTGAAAGAAGAGTGGACTAGCTCAGTGTTTTCATAACCGAACCGGCGATCAAACCGGACTAACCACCGGTTCACGGTTCAACCGGTCCGACCGGTTGAACCGTCGATCCAACCGTTCAAACGATCCCTAATTAATTATTTATAATTTTATATTATTTTACTTTTAGTTGGACTTTTTAATTAATTTTTTTTGTTAAAATAATAATTGGGCCATTATTTAATATGTTTTGCTAGGGCCCATTATTTAATATATTTTGCTAGGGCCCATTACTTTGTGAATGTAATATTTGGCCCGACTATATAACCTAGATTTAGGGGGTGTATTCAATTGAGATTCTGTTGGATTTTTTTGGACTTTTAAAATCTGGGTGTATTCAATCCGGATTTTTAAAAGTCTTTCAAAATTTTGAGGTATTCAATACGGATTTTAAAAAGTCTTTAGAAATCTTTAGGTATTCAACAATCTATGGATTTTAATACTCTATGGATTTCGTTGGATTCTCCTTCAAAAATATAAATAAATTTCACTATTCAAAATCTTTTCTAAAAACTAGAGATTTCAGCGGATTCTCTCAGAAGGCCCTGAAAGAGAGAAAAAAAAAATTGTTGTTCTTCTAACAAAATTTCAAAGTCTATTTCGAAAGCACATTCCTTCGAAAGCACATACATACATTCTTGCTGTAATTCGAACCACCAAATCCTACACAACCCTCTTCTTCAAACGAAATAATATCAAGAAACGTAACTATGTTCTTCAATAAGCATCACAGTATCGTGAAAAATATTACATCTCTGTATTTTAAAATTATGTTCTCTCTTTAAAAATTATAGTATATCGTTAAGATCTCAAGAACATTTATTCACGATCTTTAAGGTAGGACGTGGTGTTCGATATCATCTAAAAGATTTTGGTGGTCAAGGTCGTTACCCCAGAAATGCAATTGAGTTATTCAATGTTCGCGAGATATTTTTTTGGTATTTTCAAATCGTCATTCACAATTTTCAAAACCCACTTATGTTCCCATTTCAAACACAAGCAGAGTTAGTATTGGCTGGATTACATAACTTTCTTCGGAAAGAATGTCATGAATTTCCAGATTAAATTTGTAATTGCTTTCTCAAAGCCAATTACAACACAGAACTGAAGCCGAGTTATAACAATGGAAATGAAGATGAGAATAATAATGATGAATAATAATTTTCTTTTGAACTAATATATTTTTGGTATTTTTTCTAAATAATTTAGATAATTTTTTTTATATACAGGTGTGTTCGATATACGTTTGCATCTATAGTTTTAGGGGCGTAGTTTATGGAAATCCATGTAAATTAATAAAAAAAATGTGTATTTTTGAATCCTGTCAAATCTATGAAAATCCATATAAATCAATAAAAAAGTCAGTCAAACTCTGCATAGAGTCTATGGATTTTCTAAATTCACTGACTTTATAAAGTCCAAAAAAATCCAACAGAATCTCAATTGAATACACCCTCCTTAGGGTTTTCAGCGTCAGATTCTATTTTGATTCCTCAGCTGCTGCCCCAAAAAAAAAAAATCTCAGCCGCAATCTGCAGCAGCAATCCACACGGCCGTCGAGTGAACTCTGTAATCGAAGAAGAAGTTGTTAACATAACTCAGAAATCAAGAGAAGATCGGTTTCTGGTGCGCTGTAGTCGAGTCGCCGCCGTGGTCGTGGTTGCGCATTCGTCTCCAAGGAATCAGGTTCACATTTCACAGTGCTGAGAATTGAAAATTGGGGAAGAACGCAATATACGGAGATGATGAGATACTAATGAAAATATTAATTTTTTTTTTAAAAAAAATAAACCGGTCAAACCGGAATTTAACGAGTTTTCCGGCTTTTTGCCGGTTTTCCGGTTTTTAGCCGGTCTGATCCGGTCAGACCATTAAAACGGTTATTTAATGGATTTTGGACCTGATCAAGGTCCGGTTCACGGTCGAACCGGTCGAATCGGCTGGTCCGGTCCGGTTTTAAAAACACTGGACTAGCTAAGATCTTATGTCATTTCCCTTTAATACCACATTTAAAAAGATTTTTCATGTCATCAATAACATCGCATTTGATGAGATGGCATAAAAAGGGACGTACTAGTGATGAGATCTCTTGTAGATTCCCTTGCTTAGAAGAGTTTTGATGCAAATATCTTGAGATGGTTAAAGATGCTCGAAATGTCAGCTTGGCTTAGTAAGTACTCAACCCTCTTAATTAGTACAATGATCATCCACTACAAAAAAACTGAAATTTAGAGACGGATTAGATACCATAATTATTGTATCTAAACAGGTTAAAAACGAATTTTGGAACCATTTTCTATCTGTTCCTAATCGCATGGTATCTAATGTTAGGAACGGTTTTCTAAATTCCGTTTCTAATAAGAGACGGATTTGAGACCGTTTTTTTCGGTTTATAATGAGAGACGGAATTTGACACCGTATATTCTCGTATCTAAACGATGAACGACTCGTTTTATATCCGGGTCAAAATTCTGTTTCAAATGTCGTTTCGTCTCTAAATCCGTATCTAAACGATAAATGACCCGTGATGAACGACCCGTTTTATATCCGGGTCAAAATTCAGTTTCAAATGTCGTTTCGTCTCTAAATCCGTATCTAAACGATAAATGACCTGTTTTACATCCGGGTACAACCCAATCCCCATTCCAAGCCTTTAATCCCCATTCCAAGCCAGAACCCGACACCCACCCCACCCCACCCTGCAACCACCCCCCTCTCCAACTATTTAATTGACCTTTAATCCCCATTTCAAGCCTTAATCTCATTTTTTTTTTGTCTATCTCATTTTATTTTTGTCTATATGGGAATTGAACTCAGGTGGGCAAGTGTCTATTATTGAACATCTGCCACTAGGACAGATAACTCTTTTGTTTTATCTTTTAATATTAATTGTATATTGATGTGCCAAAATTTGCACGAGAGGATTGCGTATCCTCGGGATTAGATGTCCTACTCTTCGAACACGTATAATTGCTTCGAATGTGCTGCCTTCACTCGAAATCTTCAAGAACCTGCAAAGAACACGTCGGAGGGGGGTCCGGCGTGGACACTCTGATGTCTAAGTCAGTATAGGGCTTATCAATATCTCATAAGGATCTCAAGATCCTTAACGTATCAAATCAGTTCTCAAAGAATATTGGAAGTGTATTTCGTTTAAAGTATATCAAGTTTTTGTACAGTAAGAATGTCTAACCTGGGGATATCTTCGAATTTACCTATTTATGGAGATACTTTTCGGAGAGGAAGTCAAGCCTTCCTCTTATTTCGGAGCTGCCCGTGAGACTCGGCCCTGCTGAGTGGACCAAATCCTCCCTTCTCTCCACTCCCTGAAGACTCGGCAGCCCTCCAGCTCAATGGACCTCATTCCCTAAAATAAAGGAAGACAAGGTCTTTCTTTCATCAAGTCGGGACCTGAAATCGCGGGAGTCTCCTATATTTACGGCCCACGACTTCATGTTAAGACTACTTCTTTCTGATACTCCTCTCTAGACGGAGCTCCCTCCAGAGAGACCTCTAGAGAGGATTCTTTATTCAGAGAACACTAGATGACTCAATCCTTTCTTCTCCAATCCCGTCATTCATACACGTGTCGACTCCTTATTAGGTGACATTTTTAGGCCGCATCATCTACTCCCCCCTACTCTCGTGAAAGGGAGACATCTTTTATGAGAGTAGAAAAATTTCCTAGAACTTAGTACAAAGGTCGTTCTGGAGAGACGTGTATTGTTCCTGCTTCGGAGAGGAAGTTTCAAAACATTTCCTTCTCCAAAGGCTTTTCCCGCCTCCAATTCTGGGAGACTTTTCGGCTTCCGCGCGTGGGCTCCACACGATCACTTTTCTCTCTCCTTTGTTATCCTCCCGAGGAAAACCCTCGATTCTTCCCCCTATCTCTCCTCATTTACTTCACGCAACCACCCCCCTTTTCCTCTCTTCACTTTTCAAATTTCATTCTTCCCAAAAATTTCTCATCGTCTTCATCCTTTTTCTCCGGTGTTCTTCATCTCGAGTTTCCGCCGTCGTCAGCCGCCTCGTCTGATTCCATAGCCCTTCCACTCAAGGTAACCCAGCTATCCTTCTTTTCTTCTTTTATTAACACTGTAAATCGATGTCAAATCCTCTCTCTCCGCCGGAAGCCGCTAGCCAAAACTCCTCTGAAGTGACTCCCTCTCTGATGGGGAGTCCAAAGAATAGGATTTCCCTCGCTTCCCAAATCGACCATACTCACCTAGTTAACCTTGCTCATGCCTATGGTTTTCCGTCGGAGTACGCCTTTCGCGCTCCTCGCTCAAATGAACGCCCAGATATCTCCCAGCCTCGAACTCTTGCTTTTTTCGAAGCACATCTTAGGGCAGGACTACGATTTCCGATTCATCCCTATTTGGCTGCCATATCCACCCGCATGCAGATCCCTCTTAACCAGTTTACTCCGAATGCTATCCGTACCATGATAGGTTTTTTCATCTTGGTGAAGGGGAATGGGGGTGACCCGTCTGCCGAACTATTTCTGAGCCAACATTCTTGTAAGGTGAATGATGGTTTTTTCTATGTTAGTGGGCGAAGGTCCCGTGTTTGTAAATTCCTGAAAAAACTCCATGAAGAAGACTCATCTTGGTGAGATTATTATTTCTTTGCTACCAGCCCCACTGATTGGCCATTTCCTCACGGGGATTGGTTATTCCACAATCCAGGAGTAATTCCTCCTCCTCTGAAAGCTTACTCTGTTTCCAATCACACTATTATGAGCAATCTCAATACTCATATCCGTTTGCACGACTATTTCGATATTATTGGCATTTGCAAAAATCCTCGCATCCTCTCCCACTTCGGCTTTTGTCCTCAAGATTTTCCTTTAGATTCTCGAGATGGTAAAAAATCTTCTATTGCTGTATTTTATTTCTTGCGCGTGGCTGTTTTCTGAGTTTTGAAAATTTTCTTGATTATCTGTAGCAATGAGTTGGTTAACTCATATCTCCCGAGATGCCCCTGCTCTCAGCATAGTGAAGACCCCTGTGCTATCTGCTCTAGAAGATCCTCCAAAGGCTCCTCCGTCTCCCGCTCTCGAGAGCTCTGCAAAGACTCCGGCTCCAGAGGGTTCTTCAAAAATTCCACCTCTCCCTAGTTCTTCTACTCAGGTCCCAGGTTCAGTTGCCAAAAGAACCCGTTCCGCTGCCAATGCTTTCTTTTCTGACTGTGGCACATCTAAGAAGAAGAAGGGGAAAGCTACCCGTGCTGATAGGGGAACTCCTCCTTCTACTGTATACGAGCCTTTCCATCGCCTTATTGACCGATGTCCTGCTCCTCCGGATGCTGAGTTATCCGACACGCCCCTTCCTGAGGATCGACTGATCCATGGCGCTCATCTTCTTTCTGAGGTATTTTCTGGTATTTTCCATTTTTATAATTTTTGCCTTCTTCATATCTTCAAGCGTTATTTCCTTTTCCTTTGTAGTTTGGTCTTACCTATGCTAAGATACTCGACCAAGGCGTTGAGATGGTAGCTGAGCTTGAACTTCTCCGGGCTGAAGCGTCCTTTTTCCAGTCAACCCTCAAGGGTATCACCACGGAGAAAGATAAAGCCCATAAGCGAGCTCAAGCTCTATCTGAGGAGTTGTCTCTCTTACAGACTCAGAGCAAGCAGGATGCAGCCAGGATTAAGTACCTGGTGTAGGAGGTGGAGCGGATGGAGCGCGAGCTGCCGGATGTCGGAGTGCAGGCTTGCATTAAGTCCCTGTTCACTTCCTCTTTGGGTCAAGAGTTCTTGGAAACTCTTCATACTCAGTGGCTGTCCAGCTTCTTAAAGAGCTCGAGCTTCCTCTGTGCCATGGGGCCGCATATCCCTCACTTCATCGACCACGGCTTCAGCAATGCCGTAGCCGAGCACTCAGCCCCGGGGTTTAATGGAACTTACTCTCGTGAATTCCACTTGGATCGACTCGCTACTCCTCCAAAATTCTTGGGGGATCCTAAGGAGAGCCCTGATAGTCCTTGGTGGCTACCCGGAATGAGTCAGGCTATCACCAAGCTGCAGGCTGTCAAGATAGGTATGGCTGAGCTAAAGCCTCTGGAGCGTCTGATTTATCCTTATGACTCCGCTCTAGCCGTGGCAACCGCAGTAGATGGAGGAACTGGCGTTGCAGACACCATGGGAGGTACTACGGGTCCAGAGGAGGGCGGAGGATCTAGCAACCATGTTGCTGAGTAGGATGGCATTGTTGGAGGAGTTGAGGTCGAGGGGACTGTTGCTGAGGAAGCTGCTGTTGAGAAAGTAGTTTAAGTTTCATATTTCTATGATCACATCAAACAATTTATTTTTCTGTTGTTTTGCTACACTCTTTATTTTCTGCTCATAATACTTGCTCTCCATACTTCATAGGGGACCCCACACTCCTGGATATGTGGGGGCTTTTTGTAGTAATTGTATTAGCTTGATGTTGGATGTTTTGTTGTCCTTCTCTTTCATGCATGAGTAACTTACAAGACCAGCAAAGAATGTGTTGGAGGTGTGGCTCTCTTCCTCCCCCCTTTTTGTTGGTCTTGTAGGCTACGTTGAAATCACTTCTTGGCTGTACAGTTTTTGTTTTTTATTTCGGGTGACTTGGTTGTGGGAGGTCATCCTCCCTCTTCTCTTGACTCCTAGATCATAAAACCTGTCTTCTTCATCATCTAGTCTTTGTAATTCTCCAGCATGGTTAGGGCTTTCTAGAGGGCTTCGGTTTTCTAAGCCTCTACGTCTTTCTCTTTCTTTTCACTTTCTTGTACTTGAAAGACTTTGATTCACAAAAATCATCTCCTTTCATCAATTAACCCTCTTGGGTTTCAACTATGATGAGGGATCTCTGGAGCACCTTGGCCTCTAGGCCTCTGAGTGTTTCTCACTTTTATTCTTAAAAGATTTTAATTCATAAAATCTTCTTATTTCAGTAACCCACTTGGGTCTCAAGTAAAGTGAGGGCTCTCTGGAGCACCTTGGCCTCTAGGCCTCTGAGTGTTTCTCACTCTTATTCTTAAAAGATTTTAATTCATAAAATCTTCTTATTTCAATAACCCACTTGGGTCTCAAGTAAAGTGAGGGCTCTCTGGAGCACCTCGGCCTCTAGGCCTTTGAGTGTCTCTCACTCTTATTTTTAAAAGATTTTAATTCATAAAATCCTCTCATTTCAGTAACCCACTTGGGTCTCAAGTAAAGTGAGGGCTCTCTGGAGCGCCTCGGCCTCTAGGCCTCTGAGTGTCTCTCACTCTTATTCTTGAAAGATTTTAATTCATAAAATCTTCTTATTTCAGTAACCCACTTGGGTCTCAAGTAAAGTGAGGGCTCTCTGGAGCACCTTGGCCTCTAGGCCTCTGAGTGTTTCTCACTCTTATTCTTAAAAGATTTTAATTCATAAAATCTTCTTATTTTAGTAACCCACTTGGGTCTCAAGTAAAGTGTGGGCTCTCTGGAGCACCTCGGCCTCTAGGCCTTTGAGTGTCTCTCACTCTTATTTTTAAAAGATTTTATTTCATAAAATCCTCTCATTTCAGTAACCCACTTGGGTCTCAAGTAAAGTGAGGGCTCTCTGGAGCACCTTGGCCTCTAGGCCTCTGAGTGTTTCTCACTCTTATTCTTAAAAGATTTTAATTCATAAAATCTTCTTATTTCAGTAACCCACTTGGGTCTCAAGTAAAGTGTGGGCTCTCTGGAGCACCTCGGCCTCTAGGCCTTTGAGTGTCTCTCACTCTTATTTTTAAAAGATTTTAATTCATAAAATCCTCTCATTTCAGTAACCCACTTGGGTCTCAAGTAAAGTGAGGGCTCTCTGGAGCACCTCGGCCTCTAAGCCTGTGAGCGTTTCTCACACTCGTTATTGTTATATTCATACATCGCATGTTCAAATATGAGAAAGATAATCAGGACACAATAATTCTGAATAACTCTTTCTTCAAAAAGGGATAAGGCTTCATTGCTTTATTGTCAATTTTCAACATAGGCCATAGATAACCTACGCCGGTCTCATTAAAAACCTCTTTACGGAAAAACCCCAAAGGGGAAACCCGTAGAGAGGGAAAAAGAGCTCCGGTGAAGCCACAAAATACATCAAGCAAAATACGAATCAATGCAAAAAATCACAAAACAAAAGTTATAGATGGTCTCAAGACCTTACACTGTCTTCAAATAAAGAATCTCTTCAAATGGCAAACGTTCCAGGGTCTAGCTATGTCGACCCCTTCCATACTCTGCAGTCTATATGCTCCTCCTTTCAGCACCTGTGTGATTTTATAAGGTCCCTCCCAGTTGGGCTCCAGCTTTCCTGTATTTTTCAGGGCGTCCGCTCTTCTTAGCACCAGGTCTCCCGCTCTGAAGGACCTCGGGATCACCCTTCGGTCATATGCAGCTTTAATTCTGTTTTTATATCTTTCAGCACGTACCCTAACCATCTCTCTTTCTTCTTCCATCAAATCTAGAGCCTCACTCATCAATCTTTCATTCTGATGCTCTTCAAATTGGGCAACTCGGTGCGATCGTAACACGGCCTCTGGAGGTATCACCGCCGTAGCTCCGTAGACCAGCTGAAATGGGGACTCTCCAGTTGCTGTCTTCGGACTAGTTCTATATGACCATAATACATTATCTAGCTCGTTTACCCATCCTCCTCCTATCTTTGTCAACCTTGTTCGAATCCCATCTACTATTGTTCGATTAGTAACCTCCATTTGTCCGTTAGCTTGAGGATGAGCTACAGAGGTGAATCTCTGTATTATGTTCAGTCTTGCACACCATCCTCGCACGTTTTCGCCGTTAAACTGTGTTCCATTATCAGAGACCAATATTCTGGGTACTCCGAACCTACAACAGATTTGTTTTTTCAAGAATTTAATCACATTTTCTTCATCTATCGTAGCCAGAGGAGCAGCTTCCACCCATTTGCTAAAATAGTCCACTGCTACTATCAGAAATTTTCTCCCTCCGGAGGCTGGAGGGAAGGGTCCTACCAAGTCGATTCCCCACTTAGCAAAGGGATAGGGAGAGTGCATCGCTCCCATCTCTTCCGCAGGGGTCCTTATCAATGGACCATTTTTCTGACACTTGACACATTTTCTCACAAATTCTCTAGCGTCTTTTGTCATGGAGGGCCAATATAATCCAGCCCTTAAAACTTTCTTCACCACCGCTTTGTATCCTTCATGACTGGCTGCATCACCTTCGTGGATCTCTTTGAGTGTGTACATAGCTTCTCTAGTTGATATACACCTCAAATATGGGTGTGTGAATGATTTCTTGTATAAGTGCCCTCCGATAATACAATATTTGATCTGAAGGGCTCGGGTCTCTCTGGTGGTAGGGGCATCTGCTCCCTTGGTGAGTTCTATCCATATAGCTCTTCTCCAATCATCTTCCTCTTCAATGGAGCCAATGGGTTTCTCCAGAGTCTCTTTCTCTGCAACTACTAGAGTTACTGTTCCTTGTCCATCAAACTCTGTGGAGCTAGCGAGTTTGGAGAGGCTATCCGCCTGCATGTTCTTCTCTCGGGGTATTTGGACCACCTCGCACTCTTGGAATTTGCCCATCACTACTTTGGCTCGTTCCAAATAGGCAGCCATCCTGCTGTCTTTGGCTACATATTCACCATTCACCTGCTGAACAACTAATTGGGAGTCTGAGTACAGAGTTACCTTTGGAGCTCCCAATTCTAATGCCATCTCCATCCCTCTGATCAAAGCTTCGTACTCTGCTCCATTATTTGAGGTCATGAATTGAAACCTCACTGCGAATTGTAGGTCCTCTCCTCGAGGGCCTGTCAGCACAATCCCTGCTCCACATCCGCTCAGGGTCACTGAGCCATCTACATACACCTTCCATCCCTCGACTTCTTCTGGTTTGGTCGACTCTTGGATGAAATCTGACAAAGCTTGGGCTTTTATAGCCTTCCGTGGCTCGAAATCCACGTCATATTCTTGGAGCTCGATCGCCCACTTCACCATCCTTCCAGAGAGGTCTGCTCGCCCTATAACCTGTTTCAACAAGTAATTAGTGCGGACCAGTATTTTGTAAGAAAGGAAATATGGGAGCAGCCTCCGTGCTGTAACTACCACAGCCAGAGCGGCCTTCTCAATTTCTGAGTATCGATTTTCGGCCCCCTGAATGACCTTACTGACATAATAAATAGGGTGCTGCAGAGATCCCTCTTCTTTGACTAAGGCGGTGCTTAGTGAGAATTCCCCTACGGAGAGATACAAAATGAGAGTATCTCCTGGAGAAGGCTTCGTCAGCTTCGGCAACTGAGACAAATGATGCTTCAGGTCTTCAAAGGCCTTTTGGCATGTTTCGCTCCATTCAAACTTGGTCCCTTTCTTAAGAATTTTAAAGAAGGGATGGCTCTTTTCAGCAGACCTGGCTATGAATCTGCTCAGTGCTGTAATCCTCCCATTGAGTGTCTGGAGCTCCTTTATATTTCTTGGTGGCCGCATGTCCAGTACAGCCTTCACCTTGGCTGGATTCACTTCTATACCTCTTTGAGTGACCATATATCCGAGGAACTTCCCTGATTTTACTCCAAAAGAGCATTTGGCTGGGTTCAACTTGATGCCGTTCTCTCGAATTACTTGGAAAATTTCTTCCAGATCCTTTATATGTTGATCTGCTTTCACACTCTTGGCCAGCATATCATCTACATATATCTCCATGTTCCTTCCTAGCTGCCTTCGAAAGACAGCATCAACCATTCTCTGGTATGTTGCTCCGGCATTGATTAATCCAAATGGCATCCGAACATATCCAAACGTTCCGCATGCTGCTATGAAGCACACTTTGGGGACATCTGCAGGGTTCAGTTGGATTTGGTGGTACCCTTGGTATGCATCCATCATGCTTAGCAGCTCGAAGCCTGAAGTTGCATCTACTAGCTGGTCTATCCTTGGTAGCGGATAGTGGTCTTTGGGGCATGCCTTGTTGAGTTCCCTGAAATCGATGCACATTCTCCACTTTCCTCCCCCTTTAGGCACTAGCACGGCATTGGAGAGCCATTCTGGGAATTGGACTTCCACCACATGCCCTGCTTTCAATAGCTTCTCGACTTCTTCTTTCATAATGTTATTCTTCTCAATCCCAAAATTTCGTAGTTTCTGTTTCACGGGCCTTGCCTTTGGATCAACATTAAGGCAATGTATTGCTATCTCCGGAGGGACTCCTGTCATGTCAGCTGGAGAAAATGCAAATATATCGGAATTTCGACGTAATGTAAATATTACCTTCTCTGTGAGTTCAGGCCCCAGTTAGGTACCTATCTTAGTAACAAATCCGAGTTTCCCTAGGAAGAGCTCCACATTCATCAGTTCCTCGTCTGTTTTAACATTCACCTGTTCAGGTGTTGCTCCCTCTACTTTCTTCCTCTTGACCTCAGGGTCATCTCCTCTCGTCCGCTCCAGACCCTTAGTTAGGGCTCTGTCCGCCATCTTCACAGACTCTGCATAGCACTTCCGTGCTTGGTACAGGTCTCCTCTTACTTCTCCCACCCCTGTGGCTGTAGGGAATTTCATTTTCATATGAAATGTAGAGATGATTGCCTGAAAGAGGTTCAAGCTAGGTCGTCCCATCACAACATTGTATGATGAGGGGATGTCTACAATAAGGAACTCCACCAAGTGGACCTTCCGGGCTAGAGCGTCCCCCAGTCCTACCTGTAACATTACCGATCCCAAAGGTTGGATAGCACCTCCGGAGAAACCATACAGAGAGGTATCTACAGGACGCAACTTCACACTCAGCTCCATTCTCTTGAAACATTCGAGAAACATAATGTCAGCCGAACTCCCCGTATCTACGAAGATTCGAGCAACATCGAATCCAGCTATGTCGGTAGTGATCACCAGAGCATCGTTGTGATCTTCCTTAACTCCCTTCACATCCTCCGGTCCATATCGGATATTGGGCGTCTCCGTCATACGCCCCACTTCTCTTAACTGTCTTCCTTGCTCTGCTTTTAGAGCCCGGACATTCTGCTTTCTCTTCCGGAAGGAATCTCCGTCTGCTGGCCCTCCCACAATCATGTGGATTACTCCTCTCTTTGGTGGGGGAGGGGGCATATCCTCAGCTGCCTCTCTGGTTTCCTTCTCTTCTGGTTTTCTTTCATGCTCTTTCCGCTTCTGCCCTCGAGGGCCCTGCCTATCTCTAAATATAAATTCTTTTAGATGGCCCGCTTGGATCATCCTCTCAATCTCGTCCTTCAAGTGGTAACACTGATTTGTATCATGCCCATATTCATTGTGGAATCGGCAAAATCGATCAGACTTGGGTTTCTGAGGTCCTCGACTTCTGGAATATGGGAATTTCAAGTCTGGATGATCTCCTGCTACCTCCAGAACTTCGGCAGGTTCAATTCTCAAGGGTGTGTATTTCTCAAACCTCCCGCGAGGACCAGACCGGGGACCTCCGGAGGGATTGCTATCTCTTGCTGACCCAGAGGTCCGGGGGACCTCTGGACTAAATCGTCTGGAGGGGCCTTCCCTTTCCCTTCTCCTCTCTCGATCTTGTGGTCTAACCTCCAATCTCTTTGCTTTTCGGACCTCCTCCAGAGTGAGGTACTTTTCTGCCCTATGCAGCAATTCATCAAAGTTCTTAACTGGCTTTTTAGCTAAGGAGGGGAATAAGTCTCCATCATGCAATCCGTTAGTAAGAGCGTTGATTTTCACCTCTGGAGAGGCTGTAGGGACCTCCAGAGCTGCTTGGTTAAACCTCCGGAGAAAAGCTCTTAAGCTCTCGCCCTCTCCCTGTCTCAAATTAAAGAGGGTCAAAGTGGCCCTCGGTTGTCTCCGGGCACTGGCAAATTGATGAAGGAAGAGCTCACTAAATTATTCCCAGGATCGGATTGTATTGGGTTCCAACTGAGTGAACCATTGTTGTGCGGCCTTTGCTAGGGTAGTTAGGAAAACTCTACACTTTATTCCCTCTCCATAGCGGTGTAGTAATGCAGCATTTTCGAACCTTACTAGGTGTTCGTACGGGTCTGCCGTACCGTCATACTCAAAATTAAGGGGCTTGAAATTGAATGGTAGTTCATCCTGTAATATGTTAGGGGAGAACTGGCATCCAGAGGCGTGAGCGGATCTACTGGTTCGGTTGCTCATTTGCTTCCTCATATCTCTCATCTCTTTCTGTAGGGCCAGTAATTGGTCGCTGACCGGCCCTCCGTAGGTATCATCCGTGCTTTCTTCTGTCTCAAGGGGTTCTGTCCCTCGGGGTGCTGGATCTGCATTCCTTCTAGTACTCCGAAGGGGAATGCTTCTTTCTGCACGCGAGGGCACCTTATCGTCTTCCTCCACTCGTATCCCCATCTCCTTGGACAACACTTGGGAGGCTCCAGGTGCTTCATCCTGGGGTCTAGGGGCCGGTACCTCCGGATTCCCCGGTGCAGCCCTGGGAATCCGGTCCCTTTGATCTGCAAAGGCTTTCTCTACAGCTTGCTTGATGAGGGCGTTCAATTGATCGGGAGAGATCAGGAGTGGCCCTGAGTCTGAAATATCCTCTCGCTGAGGATCTGCGGTCTGGAACTCTGGGGTTTCAAGGTTCCCTGTTATTCCCTCCCCGACCGGTAGGGGATGATTTTCGTCACCCAAACCTGGAGTGGGTGCCAATGGCTGATTTGATCCAGAAGGAGTATGGACTGGGTTTTTCCCCCGGCCTCCCCTTGGTGGGGGATCAGTTGGCAAAGGGGAATTTTCCCCTGGAAGGTTCTTCTTTCCAGAAGTAGATGTTTTGTCTCCGCCACCCATTTGCTCGGACAGGTAGAAACTCGTGAGAAAATCTTTCAATTCTTTCCCACAGACGGCGCCAGTTGATGTGCCAAAATTTGCACGAGAGGATTGCGTATCCTCGGGATTAGATCTCCTACTCTTCGAACACGTATAATTGCTTCGAATGTGCTGCCTTCACTCGAAATCTTCAAGAACTTGCAAAGAACACGCCGGAGGGGGGTCCGGCGTGGACACTCCGATGCCTAAGTCAGTATAGGGCTTATCAATATCTCATAAGGATCTCAAGATCCTTAACGTATCAAATCAGTTCTCAAATAATATTGGAAGTGTATTTCGTTTAAAGTATATCAAGTTTTTGTACAGTAAGAATGTCTAACCTGGGGATATCTTCGAATTTACCTATTTATGGAGATACTTTTCGGAGAGGAAGTCAAGCCTTCCTCTTATTTCGGAGCTGCCCGTGAGACTCGGCCCTGCTGAGTGGACCAAATCCTCCCTTCTCTCCACTCCCTGAAGACTCGGCAGCCCTCCAGCTCAATGGACCTCATTCCCTAAAATAAAGGAAGACAAGGTCTTTCTTTCATCAAGTCGGGACCTGAAATCGCGGGAGTCTCCTATATTTACGGCCCACGACTTCATGTTAAGACTACTTCTTTCTGATACTCCTCTCTAGACGGAGCTCCCTCCAGAGAGACCTCTAGAGATGATTCTTTATTCAGAGAACACTAGATGACTCAATTCTTTCTTCTCCAATCCCGTCATTCATACACGTGTCGACTCCTTATTAGGTGACATTTTTAGGCCGCATCATATATGTATATTAAGTTATTTATTTTACATGTATTCAAATTGTAACTTTTAAATCTGTAAATGTATTTTTTTATATTAATTTCTAAAAATTGTAATTACTCACAACCGTCAATAAGCTGTAAAATATAAGAACTATGCATAGTTTAGACACTTTATTTTATTATATTAGTTTAACATATATAATTAATTGATTAATTTGTAACTTTAAAATATATAAAAAAAATTGTTATTGAATAATGATCTTACTTTATAAATTAAAATAAATTAATTAAATTACGAAATTATATTCATCTCCATCCTTTTATCCTTCTCATCATTTTCAATTTCGATCAAATCACTATTTGCACGCAAACACTTTCTCTATATTACGTGCTAAAATTAAATTATTAAATTAAATTAGTTATTAATATTTGCACTTTTATTATATATAGAAATTAATATAGAAAAACTGGTACTAGGTGCTAAAATTAAATTAAATTTAAAAAATTGGGTTTTGAACTTGTGACATTATGGTAAGGCACTTCAAGGACAACTACTAGGCTGTGGATAGGTGCAGTAGTATTTATATTACTTGAGTACACAGTATATTCTACTTCAACGACTACAGTCTTTGTTTGTGCTCGATCTTCTTGATGCAAACTCGGATGTATGAAATTTGGACAACCACTAGGTTGTGGATAGGTGCAGTAGTATTTATATTACTTGAGTACACAGTATATTCTACTTCAACGACTACAGTCTTTGTTTGTACTCGATCTTCTTGATGCAAACTCGGATGTATGAAATTTGTATCCAACGAGTCCTAAATGAATTCTGAATTGAGTCAATATTATCTTGAGATTTACTTAATGTGACATTGATTCAAGGTGTTTGCCTACTTGAATTTAGTTATGTGTACGTGTATGTGTGTTCTAGATGCATGCGAATTTAGTTATGTGTATATGTGTATGAACATGATAAATCTTAGTGATAATAATTGTAACATTTTATTGTAACACTCCAAAAATGTTACATTTTACTTTAGATGTATCACTTTTTTTTAAAGGTAACACTATGTTAATAACACTTTTAAAATGTTGGGTAACATTTTTTCCAATAGTTGTAACAATTTTAATTATGTAACGTAACATTTCTTATCACTTTTAATTTTATAAGGTAATTACACTTTTTAAATAATTATGTAACATTTTTTAAAACAGTTATACAACACGTTAAATCATCACATTTATTACTCATCACATTAATAGAAGAATAAAATATATTAAAAATCTCTAAAATTCATCATCTCAATAGTTAAAATTCAATACATTGTCATAAACACAAGGTAGTGAAATCTATAAATTACATAGGTCGGTTGAAATAATATTGTTTAATAACTAGTTTACAAGATCTTAGCACTTCGATTTCCATTCTTGATCCTTCTTTCTTTCTTGATCCTTTTTTCTTTGATGCAATTCATTTTCCATTTTCCTCGTCTTTTTTTCTTTCTCGATCATCTCATGGATAGTTGAAGTCTACGAGATCTTGCACTTCGTTTTCCGTTTACCTTAATATCTTCAACTGGAAAATAAGAAATTCAATGTGAAATCATAGCCTAGAAATAACATTTTATGCAAAATTGCTCAATACATGAACATATAAAAATTTGCAGAAAAATTGTGTCCTATCAACATAAAATAACAGTTCATAAGCAAGACAACAAAGCAAATGCATACAAGTTAAGAGGGTCATCTTCAAGAAAATAAGACACATAAGTAACACGCTTAAATACATTCTATATATATACACGCACATATTAAAATAGTAAATTGTTCCAAACCACTGTGCATATACAAAAGAAAATGTATCACCTTAACCACACTTTGTCTATCAACATCCAGAGTTTTTCTTCATTTTCCTTTTCACTCCTCCACTTGAGAAGCTGTAATTAAATCAATTTTGTACATAGATGAACCTACTCTCACACATCAAAAGGGTCCTTCATTTTCTTTGCAATTTATCCAAGAGAATTAGTGGAACAGATCATGTGCTTCAACTAAAATTCAGTTTGCATAATTTATCCGTTTCGTTGCAAATTGAACGTTGGGTGGAATTTTATGAAGCTGTTTATATAGAGATACAATATGCAACCAGTCAAATAGTTTAATTCCCTAAAATCCAACAACTTTGATCAATAAAAATATAAAATGAATTTCTAGCATTCTATAATTCTATAATTCCAGTCTTCATAATTTGGTATGGTTTAGTTTAGTAATCCACACTCCTACCAGTATTATGATTCTATTATGCTTATAAACCTCAAACAAAAGAAAATGAACATTCTTTGAAGAATTAAAGAGAGTGAATCATACCACTAGATCAATTGTGTGTCTTTGACAACTGCAACAAGATCAGAGAGCTCCTTAATAGAAGCAATATATTCATTTGGCACTTTGAATGAGGGGCTGCTATACATTTATTTAAAGAAAAAATAAACAAGCATTAATAAAGTTGATGAAATCAGACAAATGGAATGAATGCAAAGAGTCAATTAAGGCAAAGGGACAACACAGTAATGCCTAGATTTACCTTCTACCATCTTGTCGTTGCTTTCTAAAACTAGATGGAAAAATAAAATATCCCAAGAATCTTTGAGTACGTATCTCTCTCATACTCTATACTTATGGTTCATATAAAATTCAGAGCTATTACCCTTTTATTTCAAGACCTTCAAAAAATATGTGAGTAAGTCAACGTAATAAGATAAATGTATTCAAAGCATTTATATGAATACACACCTCTTGCATTCAAAGCTCTTAGGGGTGCATACACCAACAACATCAAGTTATGTAGTGAATGTAAGAGAACGACACACATCTCTTACATTCAAAGCATTTATATGAATACATAAAACTAAGGAAAATAAGGTACCCTGACCTGATGCTTTAAAGAATCCACACTGTGTATTTCCCAGCAGAGTCTCAAAGTAAATAAAAATGTATTTAACATCTTTGGAGCCTACATGGTGCAAATACCGTCAGTTCGTTTATTATAGTTCTTACAAATTAAGGGTCCTGGCCTCCATGTTCAGTTAAAATGGATAGACAACCATATTTTAGATGTTTTGACTAGTAAAGAAAGATGTATACACAAACTAAGTAATACAAACAAGGTTTTTTTTCCTATACAAAAGTTGTCATTTTTCTATTATGCCTCTAGTTCTCAATCTTCAATTTGTTTTTTTGTGTAAAATATATATTTAAGTAGTCAAATTATGATGAAGCTTCACGTACAACAATTCCTGTATCAAAAATGGAGCGATACCTAACATTAAGAAGAGTGACTCAGCCATCGAGAACCAGTCATTATAATTTCCACTTCAAATAAAAGTAAAAAACTATTTCATCAAAAGTATAAATTAAGATAAATTTCAATATATTTTCTAAATTTTCCATTCAGTAATCATCATACTTGATTTCGTTGAAATTTGAAACCTATATCAGCTAACAAATCAAACACTAATTAAAGATCCATACAACAAATCGATATAAAACTACATAACATGAATAAGAGGTTTAGCATCAAATTACTACTCCGTCTATCCAACGCCGAAAAACTCACCGGAATATCGCAGGTCGGACTACTAGTTCACCGAACCGTGCCGCAGAATAGCCTAATCGTTCGTTGATGAGGAACTCGTCTGCATTGCTTCTCCTCATAGCTCTTGCTTTGGGTTCTGTTTATCATCATTAAACCATTTCAATTTTTATAAAATTTAAAACTATTAGGCATCCATATTTCTGTAACAAATTGAATTCAATTATATACATATACATATATATATATATATATATATATATATATATATATAATATGTACCTAATGCTTTAGAAGACACGAGAACCCTCCCTTGATCGAACCTTCTGTCCGAGATGCCATCTTTATCAGGCTGCGACAACTTAATAATCACATTGTTAATTCATTAATACTGGACTATCAATTATTCATTTAAACTAAATCAAGGCTGTAAATCGTTCGACGGATTGACTGCGACCAACTAGAATATATATATATTTTTAATATTTTATCTTTAAAATTCTTCAAAGAAAAATAAATACAAAATTCTAATTTAACGAAAGCAGAAAATTAAAATATGTAAAAATAATGTTTGAAAAATATAAAAATGCAAATTTTACGAAACCTTGTAATCATCTAACAATTGTAGCACCGCTCCTCCGCGCGATAGGACGGTTATGTCTCTCCGCCGTCCGATAGAAGAGATCTGACCGTATGAACAAACTTCCTACTCTGAGGACCTAACCTGATACGGCGGAGTGGCGCCGTAGAGAACTCTTAGTCTGATCACAACTGATTAAATCTATCGAAGTATTAAAGTGAAAGATATCACACCATCAAAATGAATTAGTAAGAAAGCAGTAGTTTTTTTTTCTCGAGCGTGTGTCATTTTCTTCTCACGATCAAGCACGGAAGGTTTTCACTCTCAAATATTGTATGCTAAAATTAGGGGAAATTTGAATAAGGGTAAAGGGTTTTCAGTCTCCGTTTTGGGGGGAAATAGTGGAGGCAAATTTTCATTTCATTTTCATTTATGGGGTAATCGACTTTGGTGGAGAAGTGGGGGTTGAAGCAATATTTTTCTTTTCGTTTTTTACTGAAAAAGATTATCAAGCTTAAATATACTAAATTTGGCCTCTTAAAAAAATCTTAGAAAATACTAATTAAATTTTTATTTTTAATTCATTTGATTTGATAATGGAGAGAAAGAATTGAATCATTATTGCACGCAGTTTTAAAGAAAGGCAATCAATTTTAAAGAATTGAAAGTAAAAATAATAATTTTCGTAAAAATTAGAAGATAAAGAAAATGGGAGTATTTAAAAATAACTTTTTTTTTTTTTTTTTTTTTTTGTAAAAAAGAGTGAAATTTTAAAGATATGATAAATATTGTATAATATATTGAAAATATTTATTTTCTTAAAAACATAAAATAATTTTAAAGATGCAATATTATTAGACAGAGTGAAAAATAATAAAATTTGTAAAAAATTATAGATACGATATATAATTATTATAGATGTATGAAGTCTATTAAATGAAATATCACTCTATTGTGATACGAGACCAATAAAGCTAAGTATGTTAGTGTTGGTTCATTGATCAGTTTCACTATAATATGGTTTATAGTGATCTAGATTACTCTATGTACGGTGATATGAGACCAACTAAACGGAGTACGTTAGTTTCGGTTCACGGACCAGTTTCACCATAATGTGGTTTCCAATGATTTAGGTTACTGTACGGTAAATTAATGGGACCAATAAAATAAAATATGTCAATGTTAGTTCACATACTGAGCGTCTATTCACTGATCGGTTTCACTATGATTTGGTTTCCAATGATTTAGGTTGCTTTATGGTGATATGAAACCAACAAAACCAAATATATTAGTGTCAGTTTACCCATATAGATCAATACATGTTTGTCTCTTAACAAGAATTTTCTATAAAACTCACTTCAATTACATATGTGTATGTAAATATATGCAATAACTAAACATATTAGAGTAAAATTGCAAAGTACTCGTTGTGCGCGCTCAACAAAGTTTCATCATCATACTTGAATTTACAAGTCTAATATATTGTTAATTAAAAAGTATAAAAATTATTGAAGTAGCTTATAATTATGTAGAAGTCTTTAAAACTAATCTGGAGTAGTTTGTGAGCAATTCCTACTCAATTACAACTAGGGGTGTAAATGAGCCGAGTCGAGCCGAGCAGTGTTGAGCTCGAAACTTGATTCGATTGTTATACTTAAAGCTCTAAACTCGACTTGACTCGATTAAGTCTAAAATTTTAAAGATCAATCTTGACTCGATAAGAAACTCGAGCTCGGATCGACTCGACTCAATTACCTATATAATTTTCAAAAATTGTAAAACATAAATTTTTCTAAAATAAACTCGAGTTCGACTCGACTCGATTACTTGTATATAAATATAAATTATATATTAATGGCAAAATAGTAATATTGTTATGAGTTCGAACTCGGTAGCTACTCGGGTACTCAAAACTCGACTTGATAAACTTGGTATTGATTTCGATCTTTCTTCGAATCGAGCACGAGTAGCTCGCGAATTGGCTCGAATCACTTACACTCCAATTACAATCCAAAAATCCAAACACATTAATTTGAATTGTCCTTTTTTTTTAATTCTAATGTTCATTATAGTTTCTAGATTTTTCAATTTTCAAATTCCTCAAAATATTAATAATGTCTAATTGTAATATTACAATATTTTCAGTACACTGACACAAATATAAATTTTGCGACTATGAATACCATAAATCAAAAAAGAAAAATGTCAAGTGCTGGAACTCACAATTTTACAGAGACGTGTTACAATATTTTCCTTAGTAATTTTGTATTTTTTTTTAATTCAAGAAGAAATTAGTTTATGGGACAGGGTTGCTCATAAAATTAGAAAGTAAGACTTACGCGGTAAAACAGGTCAAAAAAAAAAAACTTACGCGGCAAAACACCCACTCTTTTTTTTTTCCCGGTTAATTTGTGAAATAACCGTCTACTCTCTAATCTCTATTATGAAAAACCTCTATCGCCAAGTTTTCCCGTTCCTCTGTGGAGCGCCCCCGTCTGAGCAAACAAGATCGACCGTCGTGCGCAGTCCTCCACCGACCGTTTGCCATTGGAGCCGCACCGCCTGTTCATGTCCGCTGCCGATCAAGGCTGGAAAGCTTGGAGCTTATCTATGCATTCGCCCAATTAGGTATGTAGATCCTTTCACCTTTCTTCAAAAGGTAATTTCATTAATGAATAGAATAGGGGATACATAGCTTCTATATATATTTACAGAAAATGCATCAAAAAAAAAAATATATATATATATATATATATATAAGGAATTAAGGATTTATTGTGTTTAGTTTTATATCTTGTTTTATTATGCAAATTTCAATGAATATTATGTTCGAATTTTGTGCTAGAGTTCTCTGTAGACAAGATCAGGAAAAAAAAAGAAAAAGGAATGTAAACACAGCAATACTGAAAGTTTTTTTTTTTTCCCTGCTGTGGGTTGCTTAGTTTCTGTAGGTAGGTGAAGAAGGAAGGTAAACACGGTTAGTTTCTGTAGCAGGGCTAGTTGCTTTTAATTCAAATTCTGGATTGGAGCTCGAATGATTATTGCTGTGGGTTATGGGTTAAGTGTTTGCAGTAGTGATTTAGTTTATGCATATTAATTCAAATTAATTGAGTTATTTGGCTTAAATTATTTTATCCCATCTACTAACCATCTAGCATTCTTCGGGTTAACAATTGTAGTTAGAAATTGTTTCAGAATACTTTATAATTATTTTTTAGTGGGTAAAAAAAGCTTAATTAGTATTAATTTATGTGGCACTTGTGATTCGTGCGTTTTGAGATCCTTACCTAGAGTCTTGCTATGATAGCTAAACTCATATCTTTTACGACGTTTGTAGTGTAGTCCCTAATCTCAGTCTCTCAGGTACTATAATTACAGACTTGAGAATATATCAAGTAATTTATGTGAATGTTGTACGTTGAATTGCTTCACTTTTATTTTAATTGAGAAAATTACTTGTTAGATCCTAAACACAATTTAGGTATCAAGAACAAATCTATTCTCTTAGCATAAAGTAAGTTGGCTAACTCTAATATGCACTCGAGTGTTTATATACACTCGAGTGCCACGTGGAATTGCCTCCCCATAATAAAAAAACCCATTTTTTCAGCCGCTTTATTTTCCTCTTTCAAACCTAATTTTATTATAAAACTAATTTCAAAATTAATTTTTCGCCTATCCACTTATCAGACACCAAATGACCTAATAAGCCACCAAAAAATAAAATAAGAAAATAACTCATTAAATAAATAATTTTATTAATTATATATAATAAAATAATAAATAATTCACAAAAAAAAATATTAAGTTTCATTATTCAATTTTTTAAAGTAAAAATGTGTTAAACTTTAAAGAATTTTTTTTATTCAGTAAAAAGTGTAACACAATATTACTAAAATATGTAAGTTGATATAACGTAAAAGTAAAACACAATACTAATTTACTAATAATATAACTAAAATTTTTGAAACGTGCAAGTCAGTATAACTGAAAAGTTCAACACAATATTTTATAAAAGTCCAAGTAAGTATAACTAAAAAAATGCAACACAATATTAATGAAGAGTGTAAGTCATTATAACTTAAAAGTGCAACACAATATTACTGAAAAGTGTAAGTTACTATAACTGAAAAGTGTAAGAGTCTATAATTGAAAAGTGCAACAAATTTTTTTACTGAAAAGTGCAACACAATATTATTAAAAAGTGCAAGTCAGTATCACAATTTTTAATGAAAAATGTAAGTTATTAAACTGAAAAGTGCAACACAATATTACTAAAAAGTGTAAGTCACTATAAATAAAAATATTATTATACAGTTTAATTATTGAAAAGTGCAACATCATTTTACCAAAAGGTGTAAGTCATGAAAAAGTGTAAGTCGGACAACTGAAAAGTGCAACATGGACTAGAGTGCACAACATGCACTCGAGTCCATAGCAGACCAACCCAAGTAAGTTTATATTGTATCTGTTCTTGTTAAAACTTATCAAACATTATCTGTAATGTCATTAAATAAAGTAATGGGGTCTGATCAAGATGGGAATGTGATCACATTTTGCTAGTATAATTTATTCGCATTTTGTCTAGTTCAAGTATTCTATAATTAAATGAAGTAATGGTGTCTTATTAAAACTTATCAAACACAATCCCTTTTTTGTCTTTTGTATCTAAGAATTATGGATGACAACGAAAATGAATTCATGATTAGCTACTTCAACAAATAGGAGACTGATCAATAAAGTTAAACGGAAACTCTTATTAAGGTCTGTTCCACGTAATTTCTCCAAACAAGTCAATTGTTTGTGGAAAAGACAAATGCAACCTTATTGTATAAAAATAGTACTTATGTTTTTTGTCCATATTGTGTAATCCTGTAATTGTTTCACTGGTTATTCCCTTGAGAGAACTCAAGTTCAGTCAATGAAACATGTCCATGTTTTTTGTCATTCAAGAATGAAGTATATTTTTTAACGTTAGATATTAATCATTCTTTGGGTTGACTGAAGTTTGAACTTTATTTTTTTAATAACTGAATAGTGTTTTACTTAGAGTGAGTCTTTTGATTTAAGCAATATATAGCGATGTGCATCTAAAAGAATTTGATTTAATGTAGTAACATTTGAATACTTATTCTTGTAATATTTGTGTGGGTGATTCTGTTTGATGATTGACTCGAAAGATTGATAGAGGATGAGAAATTAGATGTCACATGTTAGATTGATAGATGATGAGGAAAGAGTGCAAATAATTGTGAAATGAAGAGAATACAAATTAATAAAAAAATGATACATTAATACAATAAGTTATCATACATATATATAGTTTGAACCATATGAGTGTCTATTATTTTAATATGGTGTTGCTTATTAGTATTTTAATTTAATTTAAATAAGTTTTATTTAAATAATTACAAAGTTTCAATCGACTTGGCAAGGGCACTTGTCGAGCTGAGTTCGGTTCGATTACATTGACGAACGAAAAATGAGCTCGACTCGAATTATAAATGAGTGTAACTGCCATATCTAGTCGAGTTGTGCCTAATAAGTCTATCGGAATTAAAATTATTTTATTAGATATCGAGTCAATGAGTTGAGTTCGAGCTGACTCATTAGTAAATTAAGTATCTAACAAGCTCGACTCCAACTCGTTATCTATTCAAGCAGGTTGTGTTCGAGCCTTAACGAGTTGATTCGAGTTCACTAGTAGATTGGTTCACTTAACAACACTATTTTCTCACATACTTAGATGTCTAAAGTCCGAAGATTATGACCTTCTCTTACTTAGATTGAATACATTATTTAATTTTGTGACTCATAATAGTTTTGTCATGAAATATACTTTATCTGTCCACATATAGTGTGTCAGATTTTTTTTTTTCACATAAAGTGTTTTTGTTTCATTTTTTGAAAAATATACCCTACCACACTTACTTTATCTACTCTAAACATAAACAAACAATATTTTCTTAGAACAATAGTAGACCCAATAAGAAAGGCTTACCTCAAGTTTAATATTGCTAGAGGAACAACAAATTTTTTAAAGTTAGTCGTATGATTCTTCACTTGAAGACCGGGTTTAAAGGTTAGATGGGGAAACAACATTTCCGGTGGAGAGGAGATTCAGCGGATGTTTGTTACCGATAATTTCAAATTGGGAATAAGAATGGGGTCGGTTAAAAAACTATGATTTTATTAGTTTTAGTCATTAGTTGTTTTTCTTATTTAGACATGATGACTTGCTCGACAACTAATTATAATTTGATTGTTGCAGATTACCTCCAATAATATATATATATATATATATATATATATATATATATTGATTGTGGTTAAGTCTAAAAAAACTATAATTATAGTTACCCAAAAAATAAAAAAGTTATTGTATTCTAAATTTTCAATCTTTCTTTAACAATCTAATTTTTGTGCTACATATTAATGAAATAAAATGCTATCTAAGAATCTTATTTAATAAAGTGCTACCAATTTGTGTTACAAAATTTAATACAAAATACGTGTTAATTTAATACAAAATACGTGTTACATAAAAAATGTTACTTAATTAAAATTGATGCATTTAAGTGTTACATATTATTAAAGTGATACAGAAATGTTATCTAAACAATAAAATTGTAAAAGTAATACAAAAATGTGTTACACAAGGTAACATACATAAAAATGTTACATTTGGGTGTTATATTAGACCCTTTTATGTTGTAGTGTAATTTACTAAATTAAATGATAATTGTAATTTATAGTAGGCGAATTGATAAGTAAATTGATATATTATAATAAAGGCTTAACATGCACAACTTGCCTCGTCAATCTTAGAGACAATAAAATTGCCGTGACTCACCTTCGATTGACGTACTTAAGAAATTCATGAATTATTGTCATTAGTCCATGTATTATATATATTTTCATAATATATATATTTCCATGTAAAAGATATGGAATATATAACATAATATTATTATAATATCTCTATTTATTATATAAACTTATTTTTAAGAATGGATATATATTTTCATAATATATATATTTCCATATATTATTATAATATCTCTATTTATTAGGTACGACCATATTTTCAAAAAATGAAAAAAATTGACATATTATTAGATAGGGATTATGTTTAATTTCCTTTAAAATATATTTTTTACAAATTTAGTAAAATTAAATAAAATTAATTTCTATAAAAAGGTTTTCAATTTTTATTTCAAGTTCATTTTGACCCAAAATGATTTTTGATTTTTATCTCAATTGATCCTATCCCTTTTACTATTCTACCATTCAAGTATTTATACTTTTTCTAAGTGGAGGATAGAATTATTTTTTAATCTAAAACTTTTTAAAAAATACTATATAAGTTTCTTTATAAGTCTTAATAGTAGTTTTATAAAGATTTAGAAACTTTTAAAAATTATTGAATGACTCTTTTTATTTAATCTAACGTTCATATAAACAAAATTGATATACGTACGTTGATTAGAGAATAAATTCTTGTATAGTTTATACTTTTTCTAAATTGATGATAGAATTGTTTTTTAATCTAAATATTTTTAAAAAATACTATACAAATTTAAAAAATTATTAAATGACACCTCCTTTTTTTTTTAATCTACAAAATTGATATACGAGAATCAATCAATTGATATATATATATATATATTGGCATATGGAATTAAGATATAATATAATATTATTATTATAATATCTATATCTATCCTAAAATATATCTACATAGTAATTCTAACATTTATATTTATCCATACATAGAAGATATATTAATTTTTTTTAATTTTTTTTTTACTATTTATTAATTAAATAAAAGAGTAAATAAAATTAATATAACTCAATTCACCGATACATATTCTCTCATTCTGAATTCTCTATATACATAAGGTTTCTCAATTCTCTATATACATAAGGTTTTGATTTATTTTTTAATTTAATTTTATCATTTGACTAATTAGATACAGATTAGAGATGGTTAGATTCGGTATCGCAAATTTTGTGTACCACCTTGTCTCGTTTTATATTGGGGAGAAAAAATTAATTGTTTAGAGACGGTGGTATATGTATCTAATCCGTATCTAAAACTCTCGAAATTGAAAGTCACGTATCTAGTTCGTATCTAAAACTTTCGAAACTAAAAGTCGTATCTAATCTGTTTATAATGAGAGACGGTTTTATTTTCGGTTTCAAATCTCGATTTTTTAACAAATCCGTATCTATTAGAGACGGATCAGGTGTCCGTCTCAAAATTTCGATATCAAAATCAGGCTTTTTTTTGTAGTGATCTCTCCTATCCTACATGGCTGTGTTAATAGTTTATAATTTATCATCAAGATTATGCATAAAATTAATATTCATATTTCCTTATGTCACTTCTTATTTCTAGTTCAAAAACTACATGTAATGATATTAATGTTTACTTGCAATCATTAATTGAAGAATTGAAAATAATGGTACATTTACGTGGGCAATAAATGATTTTCTTGAATATGATAACTTATCAGGATGACAACTAAAGGTAAGTACGTCTGATGTCATTGCAATATTGACATCAATTCTCGCTTCTTGAAAAGAAGTGGACAAATGTGCTACTCGCCTTTTGGATTTGAATCATCATTTTTTTGAAAACACAAGGTTGTTTTTTATAGTACACTAGAAAAGTGACCACCACTAAAGGCGTATTCTGGTATCGATTTATCCAATCAAGTGTCTCGAATAAAAGTTGTATTTGAAAAGATTAAGAAAGAGTTAGGAAGGATGAAGAAAAATGAAGTGGTAAGAGTAGAAAATAAAAAGGAACCAACTGTCTTGGTTTGAAAAAAAAAGTATATTTTTTCTTTACCATATTGGAGAAATCTTCTACTAAGACATAATTTATTTATTTTTTCATGTCCAAAAGAATGTATGTGTTGCATTTCTATTCATTCTTGATCTTTCCAAATACATTTTTTTACCCAAAATACTTGATTGGACAAATTGATACCATAGTAAAAATATGGTGGTGGTCTTTTCTCTAGTGCGCAATAAAAAGCAACCATGTTTTTTTTCGAAAAGTATCATTCAAGTCCAAAAAACTACGATGCACATTTTCCTATTTCATTTCAAAAATCGAGAACTGGTGTCACTATTACCATGAGGGCAAACATACTTACCTTTTGGACCAGAAATAAGAATAAGAAAATATGAATCTTTAAGAATAAGAATATGAAAATCTTTCATGCATAACCATGGTGGTAAATTATAAACAATTAACACAATTGACCATGTACAATGAGAGATGATCATTGTACCAAAATGATTGAATCCATCGTATGCTAAATTATAAGTCTCACATTTCAAGCATTTTTATTTGCTATCAAAACTCTTTCGAACAAGAGAAACAACATGATGATTAGTTTTCTATCATTATTACATCCATTTTCATACCACCTCATCAAATGCAATGTTTTTATTACATGAAAAGTCTTTTTAAACATGGTATAAGATCTTAGCTGGTCCACTTCTCATTTTTATCCTTTCCTTTTTCCTATACAACATGTAACTGTTAGGACATGCATCAATTTTTGTATATTCAAGTCCTAGATGATATATGATTTTCTTCATTTGGTATTAGATAGTTTTGCACCTTCCGGAAAAAACTCAATTAAAAATTGCAATCCATCATTCAAAGATGTATCACTCCAACTATGCATTCATTTAATATTATAAAGACGGATTATACATGACAAAAGTGATAGACTTTTGACATCCTGAATATACTTTTGTATTAGCATCTTCCATTAACTTTTGATACTTTTGTATCATCTCATTCTTATCATTTTGTGGAATTACTTGTTTGTACTTGAATAAAAATTTGACACACCAAATGCATCATGCAAGAGTCCATGTAATTCATTTGATAAAGTAAATTTCATCATTTGATAAAGTAGACGGTGATAACACCTCTACTTGGAAAAATCATTTACTTCTAGCAAAAAATTTTACTCCCTCCGGCCATTTTTTTAATTTCAATTTCAGTTGGGCACGTATTTAAAAAAAAAAATAATAATAAGGATTATCGAAGATCAAGATAGACAGTGAGACCACATTTCTTACATGGGCATTTGATTTTTCCATTTAAAGATAAAGGGTCTATCGGTAACTTTATAAAAAAGGCTCTGCATAGCAACCCATACTAAAGCATGATCTCATGTGCAGAAGAGGAAAACTATTTAAAGTGTCTTTAATTGCATACTAAAGCATGATCTCATGTTGTCTTATTTGTTCTCCCGTAAGTTGACTAGACTCCTGATTTAGCCAACACTTAAATGGGGACGGATTCAGCCAGTCCGAGCTTGTTGACTAAAGAGATAGAAGAAAAGGCTTGGTACGTACAGTTCTATCAAAGGCAGTTAAGGCGGGGTGGTTCTACTAGTTCTTATTGTTATTGTGGGAACACGTTGACTAGGAACGGGATCGCATTTGGGACCACGGTTCTTGATTTCTGAAACCATAGTACGTCGCTTGCAAATACTTCTTCCGAATCCACTTCTTCTATGCGTGCCCCAAATCTATCACGTGACATGTATCAACACACTGAACCAACAAATATTAGTACATCATTTAGATTGTGGAACTTCCATTAAGACTACAACTATCAATTTTATTAATTAAACAAATTTAATAAACTGTCATCAAGCCTCAACCATATCTACTGCAAAATAAATGTATATGTGATCCAGAATGCACACTTCTGCAATTGAGTTTGCAATGTTGAACTGTCAAGTATATAATAAACAACTTTTTTAATCAGAAACAATAATTAGTGATTCAATTATCAAGGTGGGGCTGTAAAAATAATAAATGTAATCCATTTACTTAATTTCTAAACTGAACTATAAAATTGATTTAAGAGTAATGGTAAAAATTAGTATGGTCACCTAAAATCGTAGATTCTAATATATAGAGCAAGCCAAATATCAACTCCATATTAAACACCCAAGGCCAATTAACATGGAATCAGTACAAAGCAATAATAAAAACCCTGTCTATTACGGAGTAGTATTATTTTTTTCATTCAGGAATTTCATCAAACATGTAAACTGCAAGAATGGATGTTAATCCGATAGGAAATGGAGTCATAAAATTACCTGATGAGAAACAAAAATATTAGAACCCCCAACTAAATCTAAAGAAAAAAATTACAAAATCTTTTAAACAATAGAATTGGAGTTTACCTTCAAACCTGCTCATCCAACAATTACAGTAACGTGAAGAAAGAGGGAGGGTGTGTGTCAAGGAGCTATAAAACGATGACATCTAGCAGCTCAAGTAGAAAAAATAAATGGTGAAAGGATAGACGCAAATAGATCGATGGAAAAGTAATTGAAGGGATTATGGGGTTGGGGGTGAGAACGCGTTTGGGGATGAAAGGGGAAGAAGGATAAGTTTTCAATTACTTTGGCATTTGTTTTGGGACTATCAAGTCTTATTTGTTTTAATTAGGGATTTCACATTCAAATTTCACCATTTAGCTTTATTCATACACCGTATAAAAGTATAGTAATACAACATCATTTACACTTACATTCTACCCTAATCAACATCCCAAAACAAATAAATATATACAAAATAAACAAATAAACAAAAATTTTAAAAAATGAGGAAGATTAGTATATTACAAGTGAGTCTTGTGTGGAATTTAGAAAACAGGCTAGGGTCGCGGATAATATAAACATGAAACGTTGTAGTTAAAATGGTGGTGCATAAGCTACTTTACCTTGAGTTAGACACATGTACGATAATATCCGGAATCTCTGATATATCCCCGATATATTCATTTCTCGAGGTCACCGATATCGATATTGAGAAGAATCGATATTTTCACAATATTTATAAAAAAATTAAAAATATCGATAAATATCGGTAGACAATAACAATATTGACAATAACAATATTTAGTTTAACAATATTGACAATAACAATATTTAGTTTAATATCAGTAGAATATCGGAAAATATCGAGAAAATGTCGATAAATTTCAAAGAATATCGATAAATATCATACGAAATAACATTGTATATTATATTTTATATAATAATATAAAAGGTATTCAAATTGTTTTTTTAATTTTATATTTTAAAGGTTTGTTATTAAATTTTTATAATTTTTAAAATTTATCGATATCTATATTCGATATCGATATATCCATCGATATTTCCATAAATTTAAGGTCTCAAACCATAATCGGAAAATCGTCGAACCGTCAAACCGGCCAGTTTTTAACCGCTGGTTTGGCAAACCGGCGGTTATGGTTCAAAAATTGAACCATAACCAGAAAATGACAGTTCTGTTTCGGTTAAACCGCCAGTTTCCCGATTGTTTTTTTTTTTTTTTTAATACACAATTCTTCTATTTTCTATGTTTAAATTTAAGTTATATAATTTGTATTAAATTATAGTATAATATTTCTTAAAATAATAGTGAAAACGAAAAGAAAAAAAATGAGTGAAAAGTGAAAAGGGAGCTAAAACAAAAAAACAAAAACAAAAAAAAAATAAGGGAAAAATCGTAACAGACGGTTTTTAACCGTAACCGCCGATTTGCCGGTTCGATTTCGATTACCGATTTTGCAAAACGGAAACCGCCGATTTTTAACCGTAACCGGCAGTTTTCGTTGGTTGAACATGTCTACCTTGAGTCAAGATTCAAAACTCGCATCTATTTAATTTTTTTGTTATAAAAGTGCATGTAGTAAATAATGAAAGGTGTAACGTGCATTTTTCACTTTCTGATAAAGTCAAATTGCACATTTTTTTATATGGTGTTGCACTTTTCAATTGTAGTGACTTACATTTTTCAATAATATTTTCAGTTATATTGACTTACCATGTAATATTGCATCTTTTAGTTATATGGTGTTGCACTTTTCAATTGTAGTGTCTTACACTTTACAATAATAATTTCATTTATAGTGACTTACATTTTTTACTAATACTGTGTTGCACTTTTCAGTTATAATAACTTACACTTTTCATTAATATTGTGTCACTTTTCAGTTGTACTGGCTCACACTTTTTAATAATATTATGTTGCACTTTTTAGTTATAACGACTTATATTTTTCATTAATATTGCATTGCACTTTTCAATTATAGTGACTTGCACGTTTTAGAAAAATTATGTTTCATTTTTTAGGTATATTGACTTAATCTTTTAGTAAATATTGTGTTGCACTTTTTCTGTTATATCGACTTACATTTTTTTAGTAATATTGTGTTGCATTTTTTACTGAATAAAAATTTTAACTTAAAAGTTTTTGTTACTATAACTTTTTTTTTTAGTCACTATAACTGAAAAGTGTAAAAAAAATAATCAATACTTTAATGAATATTTTTTCAGTTAATGTTTTTTTAATAAATAATATATTTTTAATAATAATAGTATTATTTAATAATAAAAAATAATATTTAATAAAAATATTAATATAATATATAATGTCGAGATTAAAAAAATATATAATAAATTTTAAAAATATAAATAATAATATATTAAATTTTAACGGAAATATTATTTCTCAAAAATATTAAATTATAAATACAATAATATAAAAAAATATTTAAAATTTTAAAAAATATAAATAATATATACGATATATTATTTTCAATAATATCTTATTTAAAAATAAAAATATTATTTTCTTTTAAAATATACATTTATGATATATAATAAAATTAATAATAAAATAAAAATATATTAATAATAATAACTCTTCTACCAATAATAATTATTAAAATATTAATAATAAAATAATATATTTTTAACAACGCTCAATAATAATAATTTAAAATAAATATATACAATATATTTCATTCTTATTTCATTTCATTCTTGAGTTATTTGATAGTTTAGATTAAATCTATCTCAATTTATAATTTGATTGATAATTTAGATTAAAGGTAGAATATACTTTAAAATCTCTAAAAAATTTAAATATCATCTTAATCTAGTCTAATCAGTCATTTACTATCAAACATGTTCCTAGCTAGTATATATAACCATGAAACATCGATCACAAATTCACAATAGGATAAAATATTATTAATTATTCACAATTCAGTGTTGGATTCGATCACTATTGAAAATGGCAAGACCCTTCACCACATCTTTCTTTGCTCTTGTTATTTGCTTCACCATATTTTCATCAGGTATGATCAAACTTATTGTTACTAGTATTTAATTTGTTTATCCAATCTCTAATGTGTTAAAATGCTACAAAAATGTCCTATTTTTGTGTAAATTAACTTATCCTTCATTTCATGAGTTTCGAAAATCTAGCTAGCTATATGAATAATAATTTTGATTGAAAATTAATTAAAATAATTAATATATTAATGCTGCAGGTTGTTTGGGAGGTACTGGACTAGGAAAAATGTGCGATCTTAAGGTATATACACCTTGTGAATTAGACGATCCACACTCATGCGATTCTCCTTGCAATAAAAGTGCTCTTACTGGATATCAACTTTTTTCTGCATTTTGTGGTCAGGATTTTAAAACCAAAGCTCCTGTTTGTAGCTGTACTTATCATTGTAATAATTAATTTTATAACTATTATTATCCCAATAAAAGAGATTTTATATGATTATTAGACGCATGCCTATTTCCTCTCTATCTAATTATTTTTATGAACAACATATCAACTTTTATCTTAATATCAAGAATTCAAGCCGGCCAAATAAGGCAATTAAAAAAATCGATTTTAATCCAGTACCAAAAACTAATCATGATTCATTATATACTGTTCATAATTTCCGATCAAAGTTTCTGTAAATTTCCAAATACCAATTTTTTTCTTCCAAACAGTAAGGCCGGAAAATCTGAAATTTTTCAGATATTATCTACACTATACTACGCATGTACAATAAAAAATTCAGCCCCATATCAGGCTCGCTTCGCAGCGGAGCGTGTGTGTGCGATTTTCACACATTGAAGGTGTGATTTTCACACACTCCAGGTGTGATTCGCACACAGTCCCGTCTCCTCCTCTTTCTCTTGTAGATCTTGTAGATGTAGCCTTCTTTCATGTAGATCTATTCGTTCTCTTGTAGATCTGTGAGTTATAGTGACAGATCTGAACCGTCACTGTCCACCGTCGTCTGTCGTCGCCGTCCTTTCTGATCTAGGAAGCAGATCCTTAAATCTACTTTGTTCTCCGGTCTTTCAGTTTTTCCCTTCTTTTATGTAGTTGTTTTTTACTTTTGGGTTTGGATCATCGTAGAAATTATCTCGAATGGAGCTACGGTGACCGTTCGGGTATTTTTTCGTTGATCATGTTTACTGTTTTCTAGGTAGTATTTGTGCTTGTTTAGTTTCATTTTTGTTGCGGTTTGTTTTGTCCGGTTACGCCTTGTGCATCTTTTCCCCGTTATAGGGGCCCTGTTGTGGTTGTGGGTCTCCTTTTTGGTGGTTGGGCTTCTTGAGATAGACTCGAGAGTCCTTGGGTTCTAGTTCTTGGGATCGGGTACTTGGTGGAACTTTGTCTATTTTTTTGTTTCATATTCTTGACATGAAATACCTTAGTGTGCGATTGTCTCGTTTAAAGATTGGAGACCTGGACATCTTTTAAGGTAAAGGAAAACTCGTATTTCCTCTTCCCACAATTGAAGTGGACGACGATACTTTGGTGATCCGCATTGGTTTGAAGATCAAGATCTTAGTTCGTGAATTGTAATTCTATTTTATGATCTTGTATACCCTCCTCCAAAAAAAAAATAAAAAAATCAGACTCTAATTCCACTGTTTGTAAAAATCGAATAATTTAAAAAATTCACAAAATCTTCATTCATGTCGTATGAAATGTAAAACAGCACTAAAATCATAAAACACATACAGGCACATGACACATACGTACGAGAATCTAGCATTATGGCTCTGATACCATATGTTCGAAATTAATTAATTAATAAATTAGAATTACCAACCTGTAATTCATAATGCAGCGGAAGATATATCTTGAACCCGGTTGAATTCCACGTACGTACTGTGATCCTCGTAGTCAGGAGTCAATCACGTGAATCCCACGAATTGATTGCAATGTTCAAAGTCTAAGTGCCCTAGAAGGAATGTATTTATTATATGTGTATCGCGTTAGTTATCTGAAAAATTCCGTTGAATTTTCTTATTGATGTGACCTTATCGAATTCACAGGAGTGAATGATAAAGAACACAGTCAAAGAGAGATTAAAACAAGAAGTACCTAAATGAGTCCTTTGCAAATCCTTGGATATTTGATAATAATGCACGTCCTTGGTGAGTTTGAAGACCTACACACAAACCGGGCCGGAGGGGTGTCCGGCGACGGACCTCCGACGCTCAAGTCAGTCGAGCACGATGGAGAAGATAAGAGTGTTTTGTATGTGAAAGTGAATAGTAAATGAAAGATAACTTAACCTTTGAAAAATGAAAGGGGTACCTTTTATACCTTGTTATTGAAGGGTAGAGAAGTAATTCGCATTTAGGGTTTGTTACAAATAGTGGCACGTCATGGTACGATTCTGACACATAACTGATTATTCGGGTAGTGCGCACATATTTGCAGAGATATTTTGACACACAAAGATTGCTTACTCCTCTTGCTAACTAAGATAACCCCTTGTCTTGGTCCTAATTGTGTAAAGAATTCAAGGACGAGGACCTTAGCTCTTGATCTTGGATTTAATCCCAAACACTCATACCTTGGTTTATCAGATCAGATCTGATCTGTAATGGATCATAGATACATAAGTCCTGATCAGATCCCTTTTTGGGATCTGATCTTAACATGTTTCCTACCTGTAATAAGACTTCTTCTGATCCTGATCCTAAGAGGAAGAGGATCAGCTTTTTATTCTAAATTCTGGACAGTAGCTCTTCTCTTTTAGAGCTACACCATTATGCTACATCATTCACTCCCCCCTATTCTAGACTATTGCATTTTTTGTCGAAATAGTTTAGAATAGAGTCTCTTCGAATTCCCTAAAATTTCCCTCTCATTTTCTAAGAAATTCTTACTTTTGATCTGAACCGTCCTTACAGATTCGACCCTTCGCCTCCTCTCATCTGGGTCGTACACGCGTTTTCCATTTGGCAAAATAACCGTCCCATCACCTCTTAGTATAAAAAGAGGAATTCATCTTCAATTTTGGTTTGTTGAGTAAGAGGGTTTTAGCTTTTTGAGAAAATTATCTCTCTAAAATTCCGGTGGGAGATCTTTTTTTCTGACAAGTTCCTCTGCTCAGGCGCAACCAACTCTTAGCTCCCAGGTACTGTCTTCTCTTCGCCTTTATTCCTCTTTTCCGATTTTCTGATGGTCAATCCATCTCCTTCTACTCTTGGTTCGTCCTCCTTCTCAACAGAAGAGGAGGACACACGATCTGACTCCCATCGCCATAGCTCTCGAAGCTTAACCCCTGACTAACTTTATTCATCCGGTCATACAGACGTCTTGTCCAATCAGTACCCCAGATCTCAATTAGGACCTCCTCCCTTAGCACTAGTTCCACATCCGTCTTCCTCTTCTTCCCGTCCTCCCATTTCTCGTCGCCCCAGGAGATTAACCACTCCTTAGGATCTTTCCAGTGAACTATGGGATAAGATCTCTTCTCATTCTACTCTTACCTCCTTAGAACTTAGGGCGATAAGAAGAAAATGTCATAATACCTCAGATTTTCTTTTCGATATGGCTCTTCATGAGGAGAGACCAAACTTCTTCTGTCGTCCTTCATTGCCCTTTTTCAAAGCACACATAGATTGTGGGATCCGCTTTCCCATTTGCCCTTATCTTGCTAAAGTATACCGACTTTTTAACATTTCAGTAGCTCAAGTTAACCCTTCATCTATAAGGACTTGTTTATCCTTCTATATCCTCTTAAGATATTATGGAGGTAATCCTAGTTCTAAATGTTCGTAGCCTGCCATGAAATTAAACTGAAAGAGGGCTTTTTCTATTGTAGTTCCCGTGTAAATGGTCCTCCCAACTTTATAAAGAAACCTCCTAGTCTTGAGGGGGGGTGGAAGAAGAAATATTTCTGGATCACTCCTAAAAGCGGGAAGTGGCCTTTTCCTTGTTCTGAATGGCAACAAACTACCCCCTCTTATCCTACCATTTCAGATTCCATTGTCTCTAAAAAAGATCGGAAAATTATGGGTTCTCTAGAGGACCACGTTCTTGATAAAGAGAATGGTCTTTTCAAAATAGCCCAACTCGTACGAGATCGAGGAGTGTTAATCCAATTTGGTCTTGATAGCTCTGGAGCGGAACTTTCCCCCAGAGCCGGTAAAATTATCTTCCTTCCTTTGTTCCTATTTTTCTCTTCTTCCGAATATACTTCGACTAATCCTTATTTTCTTTATTTTCTCAGAGATGGACTTTGTTTTCAGTTCTGTCCAATTAGATGTCATTGATGTCGATGATGATGAAGTTACTGTGGCAGAGACCTCTTTAGTAGCCCCAGCCTTGACAACAGAAGTAGCTGGAACTATCACAGTAGCCTCTCCTTTTAAACTCAGCACAACCTGTTCAAGCGGCCGGGTCAGTTCCTTTGACTGATAGGGCCTCGAATGTTACACCTTCGGGAACTCTCCCTCCTGCTCCTGCTCACGACCGAAGTAAGCGACCTGATCCTGGTGATGGTGATAAGGTTCCTTCCAAAAAATCCAAGTCTCATCGTGTTCGTTCAGATACAGCTATTCCCAGGAAGTCCTCCAAAGATCTTTTCACTCTGGAGATCCCCAAGACAGTCTCTGAATTGAGGGGCGAGGGGAGCACTACTTTCCTCCGATCAATTCCAACTATGGATGATAAGTTTATATTCCGTGATTATTCAATCCCTCAACTTTGGAGGGTCTCTTCCGAGTTGTGTACTCAGGTGATTCATCTTTGCATATGTCTTTATGTTTTTATTTCTCCGCTTTTTCTATAACATATCTTCTTTTCTCAGCTTATGTATGTTCAAGGGATTCTGTTAGACAAGACTGAAGCTTCAGAGGATGTGGAAAGAATCCGATCTGAATTGGCGGAAAAGGATGAGGTGGTTCAGAAGGCTGCGGCAGATCTGAATTTGCTCACGACCCAAAATGCGGAGCTAAAGAGGAAAGTTGAAGAAAGCTGGGAACTGGCTGAAAAGGCACGTTCTGATCTAATCTCCCAGCACCAGGAAGAGATATCGACCCTTAGGTTGCGTTTGGTTGGGTGGATTTGGACTTATGGATTTCAAATCCACAACTCAAATCCATTCTACATGTTTGGATTATGAATGGATTTCAAATACTTAGATTTTTGCTCATACACTTTTTAGTTAAAATTGAGAGAGATTCCAAATCCTCACTAAAACTATGTCATTTGAAATCCATGTATTTTTAACTCCTTTCATTTGAAATGCCTCCTCAAATCAAATCCTCTCATCCAAACACAACCTTAAAGTTCAACATGAGAAAGTTCTGGAAGAATCTTTTAAGCAGGGGCAGAGACGAGGTGTAGACAACTGTCGTCAGAGGCTGTTGACAACCTCCATTGGCCAGGAATTTCTTCGAGATCTTCATTTGGGACTGATTGAGGCTTATCAACTTAGTCCCCATTATATTCGGGATATGAATCCCCACATATGTCATTTTATCACTCATGGAGTTAAGTCTACTTTAGCACAGGCCAAAGAACAGGGTTTCAGGCCCTCCATTGATACTAGTCTTATTCTTAAAAGTTTGAAGCCTTCTCCTTTCTTTCGTGGAGATATCAATGCAGGACCTGATCATGCATGGTGGTTGCCCGTGATCCAGAAAGCGGCCCTAAAGTTGGCTTTTGAAAAAGAATTAGATCCCGAAATGCTTGTTGTCTCACAGTTGATCTATGACGTTTTTCCTCCTCGTCAGGTCCCGTCTTCTTCTTCTGACCCTTTGCCAAATCTTCCTCCATTGGAAGGATCCAGTACTCCGGATCTTGGGCTCTCGAACCCTGAAGAAGAGGCAACTCCTGCAACTGATGCTTAAACTTAATATTTTCGCAATTCCGGAGATTGTACGCTCCTTTTATTGTCTTACTCTGTATTTTCCATTGTTGTACTCTTTGACTTTCTTGTATTTTGGGTTTCTCTTTTTGTGTATGGTTATGATCTCATTATTAAATGTGAACTCTTTCTTTTTGAACTGCTTCTGTTCTTAATGGTTTATGCTTGTATTGAAATTTTTTCTAAGTAAATAATTTTTCTAATCTCGAACTCAAATCTTGAGTTCTCTTCTCATCCTCAGAAAAAATTGAAATTTTTTCTAAGTAAATAATTTTTCAGATCTCGAACTCAGATCTTGAGTTCTCTTCTCATCCTCAGAAAAAATTTCAATTTTTTCTAAGTAAATAACTTTTCTGATCTCGAACTCAGATCTTGAGTTCTCTTCTCATCCTCAGAAAAAATTAAATTTTTTTCTAAGTAAATAATTTTTCAGATCTCGAACTCAAATCTTGAGTTCTCTTCTCATCCTCAGAAAAATTGAATTTTTTTTTTCTAAGTAAATAATTTTTCAGATCTCGAACTCAAATCTTGAGTTCTCTTCTCGTTTATACTCTGCATGTAAAGAACAATTATTTGTTCTTACAGGGTCGTATTTTATACTCTTATTTGAGTTGTTTATACTCCTCGGGGAGTTGTTTATACTCCGAATATAAGGAGCAGTACTTGCTCATTCAGAGTTATATTTTATACTCTTATATGAGTTATTTATACTCCTCGGGGAGTTATTTATACTCCGAATATAAGGAGTAGTACTTGCTCATTCAGAGTTATATTTTATACTCTTATATGAGTTATTTATACTCCTCGGGGAGTTCATTCAAATCCAGATACTTTCATAATAATAAGATAAAAATGAACGGCTCTCACCAGCTCCTTGTTTCATTGAAATTTTCAAAGTGCAAGCTATTACAAAGGTCTTTCATAACCTGGATACATCATCTAATTCAAAGAAAAATGACAAAAGTAAAGGTTTCAGATCTTGCCTGTTTCTTAACAATAGTATTTCTTGAGTTTGCTCACATTCCATGGACGTGCTACCTCCTTTCCATTTTCTCTCATCAGCTTGTATGCTCCTCCTTTTAGCACTTCACTCACAATGAATGGCCCTTCCCAATTTGGCTCCAACTTCTTCACTGGCTTTAGTGCATCAACTCTCCTGAGGACCATGTCCCTTTGATCAAATTTTTGCATTTTCACCCGCTTATTATATCCAGCTCTGATCCGGCTCTTGTACACTTCTGCTCGGAGACGTGCTATCTCCCTCTCTTCTTCTACTAGATCCATATTCTCTATCATCAAGGTAGAATTTTGGACTTCATCATAAAACATGATTCGGTGGGACTCAGATCCGACCTCCACTGGGATCACTGCTGTCGCTCCATAGACCAAGTTGAAGGGTGTCTCTCCTGTAGTTGTTTTGGGACTGGTTCTGTAGGACCAAAGAACGGAATCCAGCTCCTCTGGCCAACTTCCTTTCTTCTTTTCCAATATAGCTTTGATCCCTTCAACTATGGTTCTATTAGTTACTTCTACCTGGCCATTGGTTTGAGGATGTGCTACTGATGTGAACATTTCACTACAGGAAATCACACTTTACATGACGAATTTTATTGCGACGACACAAAATTCGTTACAATTTGTTAATTAAAGGTGACAAATTTAATTTTCATCACTTAATAATTATAATTCGTGACAGATTTTTATTTTGTCACCATTAATAATTGTATTCATGACGAAATTTTATTTTGTCACAAATAATAACTATTTTCGTCACCAATTTGAAAATATGATGACGCCATTAAGAAATTTGTCAGGAAAATCTTCAGTGACGAAATTTATAATAATTTGTGACGATATTCAATGTTATGAAAAATAATATTTTTACGACGATACTATGTTTTGTCATCATTTATTCGAAATAAGAAATGACAAAATTATTTCGTCACAATATTCTTTGGTGACGACATTCGTTGTAATTTGTGACTATAATATTCGTCATAAAATATAATATTTTTATGACGATTTTATATTTCATCATTAATTGTTCGGAATAATTAGTGATGGATTATTTCGTCACCAATGTTTATATATAGTGACGATTAATATTATTTCGTCACAATATTATTTGTCGATGATATTCATTTTGATTAGTGACGATCATATTCATCATATTACATAATATATTCATGACGATTTTATGTTTTGTCATTAATTCTTCGTAATAATTAGTGACATATTATTTCGTCACCAATATTTATATATGGTGACAATAAGTAATATTTGTCACTTCTCACAAAGGAAGTCACAAATTTCATAACAATCTTTTGGTGATGCATAAATTTCATCATAATTTGTAGGGGTATAAACAAGTCGAGTAATGTTGAGCTCGAAACTCGACTCGCTTGTTTTACTCGAAACTCAACTCGATCGAATCTAAAATTTTAAAGATCGAGCTCGACTCGATAAAAATCTCGATAAATTCGAGCTCGACTTGACTCAATTACCTATATAATTTTTTAAATTAATTAATTGTAAAACATATTTTTTCTAAAATAAACTCGAGCTTGACCCGACTCGACTTGACTAAATTACTTGTATATAAATATAAAGTAATATATTAATGAAAAAATAGTAAATATTGTTCAAGCTTGATTATGCTCGCGAGCCTTTCGAGCCGAGTATTTATGACCTCAAAATCGAAGTCGGTAGCAACTCGAGTAGCTCGAAACTCGACTCGACACAATTAACTTTTAGTCAAATTTATATCTTTCTTCGAGTCAAGCGCGCACAAGTAGTTCACAAATTGGCTCAACTCACTTACACTCCTAATCATTTGTTACACAAAAGCGACAAATTTGAATTTAGTCATTAAAATTATAGATTCTGATGTTAATAATTTTGATACATGTGTCACAAAATTAAATAATGTATTCAATGAACATAAAAAAGTGGTTCGAACTATAGACATTTTGGGTAAATGAAAGGTTGATATCAACCCAAAAAAATGTAATGAAAAAATTTCAATTTCATTATCCATAACAATTGTAACAAAAATTTTTTAATTACCAAAATCTTACATTACAAAATGTTGTACGCTTAATTAAAAAATCAATTTTGTTACAAATAAGCCATTAAATAAAGTCTATATTTATTATTAAAATTTTGTTAATTACTAACCCATTCGTTCCATAAATAAATAATGATTACTAATAACTTGTTTTATTTAAATATTATACCGTTCAATAAAATATGAGAAATATAAAAACAAAGTCATATTGCAATAAACCTGCTTTTAAGAAGATAGCAATTCTCAAAATGCTCCCAAGCAATTATGTGGCGTTCCCCTAGAGATTTTTATTTTTATCATTGCCATTTGATTCCTGAACAAAATATATCTAAAGACATTCTAAACAAGTGTTAAAAACATATCTAAACACGAGTTAATGTACCTAATAATAACTTACCCCCGCAAGTGGTTGGTGAGATTGGTCCCCCGGGATTAGTCGATCCTTAGACTACCCGAGACTTAAAAAAAAATGTACCTAATAATTTGAATGAAAAACTATAATAGCCAAAAAGTGTTAGTACTTAATAAACTGGAGTGTTGATTTGTCTCGTTGTCCACAATCAATTTGAAACTTCATTGTCCTACAAAAGAAACAACAATAAAATATCATAAAATTAAGAATTCATAATGCAAATCAAGAAATGTAAAACATATAGCAAGTATGCACATATCATTTATACCAGTAAATACAAAAGCATGAAAACCCATGTACCATATAGCCTCAAATTTTTGTTTGAATCTTGATAGCTGTTATATCATCCTTTTTGTTTTACCAAAATTAGATGTTACAGCTCTTAGCCGAACAACCTCTGCAAAAGCATTAGCTGCAGCAATGGTCGCATCAGCAGACATGGCCTCTGCCTTATTAGGAAGGGAAGTTTTCATGTAATCCACTAATCTATCTACACAAAAATATTCATGATATAAGGTATAAAATTATAAGAAAATAAAATAAAAATGAAGCAATAAATATTTATGAAAGCAAATTGATTGAAGTAGCTAATGCTCTACTGAATCTTACTGACTCCTCAAATTATGAAAGAAAAACAAAGGTAGTAAATAATGTAATTTATTAAATCAACTTAATCCTCAGTCTCAAAACATAAAATTTAGTTCCTTACATGATCATATTTATAAAACAACTTTTGGCCAGATTTAGAGTAGACTCATAATTATGCCCGACAGAAGAGAGGAAGTGAAGTGCAAGGAAAGCCAGAAAGACATTATAACAAAAATTACAAACTTTATCACTTTATGATATCACCAAAAAAATAGGTAGAAAATAAAAACGTAAATTTCCTTCAAGCTTATATATAAAAATACTGATACCTCCTAAAGATACTCCCATGTTTTGGAAAGCCTCACAGGCAGTTGGAGAGGAGCTCCTCCACATTGTCAAAGAGAAGTTCGTAGAATAAACTCTGATTTCTCTCCTGAAACCCAATAAAGGTAGAACTACAAACAGGAAAGCAGTGAAAGCATAAAAAGAATAATTCATTGTGCAGTCTCTACAGTCCAATCAAAGTCTCAAACTTCTCAAATAAAATATGAAATTCACAACAAACGAGTCTGGATTGGGGATTAGAAATGAAGGAGATTAAGATGAAGGGATTACAAGTTCGCTTAAATGCAGAAAAATGAAACAAATGAATATGAAATATGAAGGTATTTAAAATGAAAATGATTGATTCTAAATCCATATCAATCTAAAAACCAACAACACCAATGAATTTACTTCAAACACAACCAACAAGAAATTGGTTACCCCAAATTATAGAAGTACCTCAAGTTCCATCATGGCCATGTATTTGTGCAGGAAAAGTTGATACTCACAAAGGTTGTGAAATAACTTCTTCACCTGAATTTCAAATCGTCAACGTAAGTTTAAAAGAACGTAAATTTCAAATTATAAACTCAATTTTTCTTCCGCTATTCCATTGTTTAGAAACAGGAGGTAACTTTAGTGGAAATCTTTTTCTATCTAAAGCAAGAATTAAGACTTCAATTCCATTCTGACCTATATAATATAGGCATGTGAGTAATGTGCAATAAAATTGAGCATTCTTTTTATATAAACATCAAACTGAGATACTGATGAAATTTCCTAAAAGCATAATAACTACAGGTAAAAATGTGATTTCCTTACAAATTTCTTCCAAGATCAAGAGAAAATAAGATATTGGTCATATGAAATTATAATTGATAATTAGGCGCAAATTAAATGAAAAGTAAAATGGGGTGTCAGTTCATATAAGCAAGGACATAACAAGATGAATTTATGTTAACTTAATAATTAACACCTGCTTTAGATGAAATGCTTGCACTTGTTTTCAATCAAACCCAAGTAATGTGATTTACCCAAATGAAATTATATATGCAATTAAAATCTCAACAACAATTCAAAATATGAATTCAGGTTCTACGATAAAATACACAAGTTTAAACAAGATCGAGTAAAAAAAAAAAACAACTTATCTAGGAGTAATTAAATTTACATAGAAATTATGGTACAAGCCAAGCAGAAATAAACATATTTCACAAGTATAATTCATCTATTTGTCAACACAATCTTACAAAACAAGTTTAAAAGAGCAAGTAGCAATGAAATTAGGGATTCAAGTTCCTGGCAAGATCGAGTCTCCGGCCAATGAACACAGTTTTCACACAAATACAATTCAAGAAAAACAAGAAATAAACCCACATGTATATCTTGGAAAATATACGAAACTAAATTCAGTTTTTTTCAAAAGAAAACGAATACGCTCTTACTGGGTAATAAATTTGCAGATGGGCTCGAAGGGTCTGAGTCTGAGAGTAGGTCAAGAGAATCCGCTGCGGCCGAGAGCTCATCGCTATGCCGCCGAAACTGGTAGAGCCTCAATCCATAAATTCAGGAAAAAATGAACAACAAATAAATTTATAACAGGCGAAAGTTGAAAATAATTTCCCAGAACATGAATAGAGAAGTACATACAGCAGTGATACAAGAGATAATCAGAAGGGGAACTAAACCCGAACAGTGAAAAACCTGAAAGGCCAGATAGGGCGAGAACCTACCGGCGAATTAGGGTTGTGGCGTGGTGGCGTGAATTTGCAATCTGGGAGAGGTATATATTAGATTGAGAATTGGTGGTAAAATCACGGGAATAAGAGGGAAGGTTACCGCCTCTTTATGGGGATTGGCGGTAACCCAAGGAAAATCATTATATTAATATATTATTTTAAAAAAATGATACTCCGTATCTTATTATTAAATAAATATTATGCTTATGTATTATATTAAAATAAATTTTCAAGTTTTATTAAATAATACTCTCTCCGTCCATAATTAATACTCCATTAATTAATAAACTCTCTAAGATAGTAATATTTTTTATGGGTCTTGGGGATATAGGGTGCTAAATTAATAAACTCACTAAAATTATTAGATAATAGATTTTTTTAAATTTCTATAGACTCCATATAAAATATAAATTAATAATTACTTATATACTAACTACTTATTACATGAATGATTTAGAAAGGTTTCTTGAAAAATGACTCAATTGTTTTTTATTTTTTTTGTTGAAATCAATTTTCCCTTAAATCTTGTCTCTAATTTTCCATCATTGTAAGAACTTTTGGTTTCTTTTTCTCATAACTCAACAATAAATTATTCAACGTGATTGCATAATGCTCTTCGAATCTCGTCGGTCATTATTGTTTTTTTCACACGTATAACTGTATAAGATGAGAAGTCATGTTGTGTGTATGATTTGTTTGTGTTAGCATATTTTGATCTTATATATGTATATAAAAAAATATTTTTTTAATGTCCATAAAGTGATATAATGAACACAAGACATAATAATGTGGAAAATTGAATTATTCTTTCAAATTAGGTTCTTCATTCGATATACAATAATTAATCACAAGTGAAAGTTTGAAATGGTGTTTGTAAATTGAGTATTTTATTACTACAAATTAATAAAATACTCCCTCCGTCCAATTTTATTATGCCCACTTCTCCGGGCACGGGTTTTAATGAATATTGATTAGTTTATTCATAAAGTAAATAAGTTGAGGGTATGATTGGGTATTGTGGGGTCCATTTGTAAATAAATGATTGTTTATGAATAAAGTGAATGGTAAAGTGGGTAAATAAGTGATAGTAAGAGGATGAAGATAAAGTAGTATGAATAATATTATTTCCAAAATGGGTATGGGCATAATAAAATTGGACAACCAAAAAAAGAAAAGTGGGAATAATGAAATTAGACGGAGGGAGTATTAATTAAATGTATAAATTAATAATTAGGTCCCAACATTATAAATTAATAGAGTTTCTACCGTATTGGAGTCATTGTGAATAAAATGATTTATTGTGAATAAAGTTGATGACAATTTGAGTAATTAAGTGATAGTTGAAATAAAATGTATGAGACTATATTTTATGGACGGAGCATATAAGTCAAACGGGACTACATTTCGTGGACGAAGGGAGTACTAATTAATATTAAGATACTAAATGAGCACCCGACTTATATTGTATATTTAAATCATTTAAAAAAAATATTACCAGTATTAATATTATATTGTATATTTAAATCATTTAAAAAAATAAAATATTAATAAAAAAATTGAAAAACATAATTGAATGAGATAAATAATTTTCTATCTTTTAAAATTAATGAATTAAATTTAATAACATATTTATTAATTTATTAGTATAATTTAATAATTGAGTAATTCTTTAAATAAGTTTTTGTTTTCTAATATAGTAAATATTCATCATTCAACTCAACATTAATTATGATGACACCTACATAATATCATACATAATGACATTTTAAAATATGACATATAGTACAAAATTAAGAATATGACAACACATCAACAAAATTAAGGAGAAGACGACACGTCAACAAAAAACTTGAATTTATTCTTTTTTATTGTTACACAACTCTGAAATAGTTTACTAAATTTTCCATTTCTAGCAAATTAATATTAGAATATATTTAAAATATTTATAATTAAAAATATACTCCGAAATAGCTTAATATTCTCTTTTTGTCCCACTGTAACTTTTTCACTTTCATTTTATGAATTTCCACAATCAAATCATACTCATTTATTACCTGTGTTTCCTACTTAATGTCTCATTTTGTCATTTTTTTGTGTTCCTTACTTAATGATTCATAGTTAAAATAGTAAAAAATATTTTAATTACCCCCTCAAAACATCACAATATTACATTGAATGATATTGTTTTATTACACTATAAAACAACTTTCTTAACTATCTATAAAGTTGAAAAGTGTTTCTTACCTTCATTTTATCTCTCATAATACTAATAAACGATTCATACACTACAACTCGTGTCCAAAAGTTATGGGCTCTAGAGTAAAGGATGGAGGGAGTATTATTTTTCTCACTCTCAGTTAAATCCTTCGTACTAAATTTATTATTTTATCATATTTTTTAAATACAATAATAAAAAGAAAGAACAAACTTATATGATATGGAGGGAATATATATTTATTAAAATTAGGTATGATAAAATCTTGAAAATCTTAACAATTATAAAATTTGACATATTTTTAATTAAAATATTGCAAAATGTTAAATAATTGAAATCTTGAAAAAAATGAACTTTTAAACATTAAAATTATCAAATTAAAACCCTTAAATTTGAAAAGAATATAAAATAAATAATTAAAAAACCTAATAAATTTGATATATATATATACATATATATATATATATTAAACTTAGGTATAGTTGAAATCAAAGAACTGGGATGGAAAAATCGGGCAAGAATTTAAAAAAATCAACCTCTACGAATTTTAAATTTATGATTAAAATTAAAATATTACGGAGTATTTTGTAATTATACTAAATATGACATAAATATAAATATGAGTACTAGTATATTTTAGACAATTTAAATATTAATTTGAAATTCTTTTCATTTGGTTTGACCGATCAAAAATAAATTTGGCGCTCGAATAAAATTTTAGTAACAAATTTTGAAAATTTTGAGAAATTAGCTTTAATTACAGAGAGGCGGTGCTCACGGGAGAGAAGAGGCAATTTTCTATTCCTCGAGCATATATGAAAAACCCTAACTTTCCCAATTTCCAAACCTAGAGTATCGATCCGCTTCTTATTCTTAATCTAAATATTCACAGAAAATAAAAACTCAACCCTTGGCTGTTCTTCTTTTTCCCCAATACCACTGGACACTAATGGATCCGCTCTTATTTTGGCGACACCAGGTAATATCAACGAAATTCATACACAATTCATAATCTAATGTTAATATTATATGTGTGTGTGGTGTGATAAGCAATGCGAAATTCATAATCGAACTTCATACCAAATTTGTGTAATGGTGTGAGTATCTATATATGTGTTTGTGTTTGTGTTGTGTGTGAGTATATCTATATCTGTGTGTATATATATTGATAGGAATAGTATTTTGTGTGCGTATGCATATATATATATATTGTGTGTGTGAGAGTATATATCTATGTGTGAATATTAATATATATATATATATATATGTGTGTGTGTGCAGTGTGTGAGTATATCTATATCTGTGTGTTGTGTGTCTATATATATATATTGATAGGAATAGTGTTGCGTGTGCGTATACATATTTTCTGTGTGTGAGAGTATATATCTATATATATATGTGTGTGTGCAGTGTGTGACTATATCTATATTTGTGTGCTCTCTGTGTGTATATTGATAGTGAATAGTGATTTGAGTCGGTATATATTTGCTTTGTGTGAGAGTATATATCTATATGTGCTGGAATTTGCTGAATTATTGGTAGAATTGAAATGCAATCTGTTTTAAAATTAGAATTTTATATGAGGTATGCGTGCACGTTATCTGTGTATTATCTATGTTTAATATACATTATTTTGGTCCTGAACTGTATGAATAATAAATTTCAGAAATTTGAAATCAAACATACTAATCTGATTTCAGTCTGTAGTTCAGTGGAGTTGTTGTCCTTGGCTGTTGCAGCAACCAGAATTTGAAACTGAGACATGTCTCTTGAAAATAAAATTGATATGTTGTACTCCCTCCGTCCCATACTTGAAGCTACATTTTACCATTTTGGGCGTCCCATACTTGAAGCAACATTACCTAAAATAGTAAAAGCACTTTTAAACACTCCCCTTAAAACATCACAATATTACAACAAATGCCACTACTTTATTACACTAAAAAGTAACTTTATTACTATTTATAAAGTTGAAAAGTCTTTATTACCCCCACTTTATCTTACACAATACTAATAAACAACTTATTTATTAAAACCCGTGTCAATTTGGTTTGTAGCTTCAAGTATGGGACGGAGGGAGTATTACAAAACAGAATGCAAGACTTGTTACTCACAAAACCTCAAATGAGATGTTGTATATATATGTGCATGGTTGTACATAAAAACACCAGTGTTAAATTTTTCTGAGAAATGAACTGCTGCTGAAATTTAGTGAGAACATGTTCTTTTGTTGTATCATTTACTTCTCCCATATTCCTTAAGAGTGTATTTGACCCTTGAATGCTGCTAAAAGGTAGTTAAAGACAATTAATTGATTGTTGATATTATTAATTCCTGAACAAAACTTAATAAACAGGGCAACATTTCTTGTGATTCATGTTTTTACAAAAAATAAGCTGCACAATATTTTTCTTAGTTTCCTTTTCCCGTGATAAGAGAGAACACATGCGGATAAGATCTTGGATGTAGTAGAAGACCGATGGCGGAAGGAAAATGCATTGGATTGAAGGCTTCAGTGAATGCTTATGAATACTTAATATATAAATTGGTTAGTCCTCTCTTTTCAACAGTTTATCATATGTTTTTGCAATTAAGTATGTTTGTTAAGTTATAGGGTATTGCAATACTTCGGTTTAGGTGACATTTTAGTTTTGTTTATTGAAACTCTAGAATACCATACTACATATTGTTTCTTATGGTTTAGTTATTCATTGAATTTGTTTATGATAATATACATGAGCATATATGTACAACAACATATGACTTCTCTCTCTATCTCTTGACCCAGTAATATGCTTTACTGCCCATAACAAAGTCGAATGGCCAACTCAACACAATTTTATGCAATACTAACATAGGCAAAAAGTTCTTCTAAAATAGATAGACTCTAGACTCATTTTCTTGTCTGCATAATTGACTATAAGTGTGAATTTTATTCAAAATGATTCTGCTATTAAGGGGTCCATCGATCAAATTGTGTATATTGAGAGGAATATATCATTCAATTATTAGATTAAGATTTAAGTTACAGTGATTCAAACTTATCAATTTAATAAACTAACTAATCAAAATTAATATAATAGAACTCGTTAATTTTTCTATACATAACTTCCTCTAAACCTTATGCATTGTTGCAATATTCTAATAATATGGGGTAGGTATCATTGTTGGCTCCATCTGAGCTTATTGAAATTAAATAAAAATAAGTGTGTTTGAGTATCCAACTAGCAATTTTTTTTTTTTATAAAAACAAGGTATATGTATGAAAATTGTAATGTTAATTAGGTAGAGAAACATACAGGGTTATAAAGAAACCAAGCTTATATTAACATGATTAATAATTCAATTTAATTAAAGGCTAGTTATTAGTTAATAACATTTATCAATATGAAGGGATTGGTTGTAATATTCATGAAATGCTTAGGTTTAATACAATGTTAATACTTGTTGAGAGAAGACAAACTTAAATTGATGGTCATCTTGATTGGTCTATGTTAATTTCTTTCTAGATAAATAATTATGCGATTTATTTTTATTATAAAAATTAATGATAATTTACTTCTTTTTATGCTTAATTATCAGAAGCTGATGAAAATAAGCGAGAAGAATATATTACTTACAAGAGGAATGAAACGACACAAATTGAAAAGGGTGCAAAGGAGATAGTCTTGGAGGTGTTATGGAACACCATATGTAAAAGTTCTTGGTTATGGTCAAAAACCTCCAAGACGACGCAACAACACCACCAACATCAATAACGATTCTTCATATCACTTACAAGAGGAATTAAAAGACACGAAAGAAAAGATGCAGGAGTTTGAAGCTCAAGTGCAAGAACTCAAAACACAAATGACTGTTTTGAATACAAATATGGCTACACAAGGTTCAAATATCGAGAAATTAATGTTTTTTTTGAGTGATAACAGATTGTAATCATTTTATGATGAATTATGTGTCACAATATGTATTACTACTCTTATGTTAAAATAATATTTTGTCACTATATGTTAATTAATAATGACTATATATGTTACTATATTTATAAAAAAAATTGTGACGATTATCATTTTCATCGTTGAAAAATATTTAATTATGACTAAAATATCTTGTCACCATTTTTACACCTTATAATGACACTGAACAATTTATCACTAAAGTCTTATTTTGGGTGACGAAATGTTTTGTTGCTATATCTCTCTATATATAATGACGATCAAATTTTAGTCATTGTAGAGCAATTCTTTCATGATGAAATATTTGAAACGTGACAAAAATATGTTGTCACCCTTGCTACACTTTTATTGATGATAATCATTTTTGTCACTAAATAGTATAATATAATGACAAAAATAATTTGTCACGATTTCTACATCATTTAGTGACAATAAAAATTTTGTCACTAAATCATACTCTTTAGTGATAAATTTTATTGTCATAATCTATACACACATATAACAACGAACAACATTTTGTCACGAAAGAACGTTTTTTCCGCGACGAATTATAAAAAAATATGACGAAATAGTAATTTAATTGTGATGAAAAATAACGTCACTAAAATCTGATAAGGTTAATAATATATGGACAATCGTCACAAAATATTATTTTTTTAGTGACGATAAATCAAATAGTCGTGTAAAATGTAACCTTTAGTGACGAAATATCATATTAAGTGACGAAATTTTGAAGCCAAATGTGACGATTTATATGTCACTATAGATGAAATGATATTGTGACGGTGACTTTTATCGTCATTAAAAGATGATTTTTGGTGACGAATCTAAATATCGTCACATTGATCTACTGTGACTCACATTCGGTGACGTTCTTTGTGACAAAAAAATTTGTCACTAAATACCTTTCGTGACGAAAAATGGTGTTTTTATGACGATTTTTTTCGTCGCGATTTCTCAAAATTCTTGTAGTGTTTGCTTGACTTTCATCTTTTCACACCAGTTCTTGATAGCCTTGCCACTTAACTGAGTTCCATTGTCTGAAACAAGGACTCTAGGGATCCCAAATCTGCAACAAATATTTTTCCATAAGAACTTCTGAATGTTGTTCTCATTGATCGTGGCTACTGCTTCCGCCTCCACCCACTTACTGAAATAATCCACAGCCACAATTAGAAAGGATCTCTTTCCTGATGCTTCAGGAAACTTCCCTACAATGTCAATTCCCCACTTATCAAAAGGGCATGGGGAGTACATAACTCCCATTTCTTCTCCAGGAACATGGATAAGAGGTTCATGCTTTTGACACTTATCACATCTTCGTATCAGCTCCTTAGCGTCTCTAAGCATCCTTGGCCAATAATATCCAGCTCTTAAGATTCTTCTGACCACGTCTCTGAACCCTGTGTGGCTTCCTCCACATCCTTCATGGATCTCTCGAATGATATAGTTTCTTTCTTCGTTAGCTATACACTTCAAATATGGCTGTGAAAAATGATCTCTTGTACAGATCTTCTCCTATCATACAATACTTTGCAAATATTGCTCTTTTGGGAACTCCAGGTTGATCAAGCCTCCGCCCTGTTTTCAAGTAGTGAATAATTGGAGCTCTCCAATCTTCACTCTCTAGCTCCTTCTTTTTAAACTGAGAACACATCCAAGTTTATCATACTATTATATGTTGTCAAGAGGGTGATCTGGCCTCTAGCTCCTTCTTCCACTGAACTGACTAGCTTTGCTAAGTAATCCGCCTTGACGTTCTTTGCTCTTGGTATCTGTTCCAAAGAAAACTCCACAAATCTTGACTTGATATTTTCCACCATTTTGACATACTTGATCATCTTTTCATCTTTCTTCTCATATGCTCCAGCTACTTGCTGAGCCACCAACTGAGAATCTGAAAAAATCTTCACTTTTTGTGCTCCCAAGTCTGCTAACATTCTCATCCCCCTCACCAGAGCCTCATACTCCGATTCATTGTTTGAGGCCTTGAAGCCAAATTTGATAGCGAACTGCAATTCTTCTCCTGTTGGAGTAATGATCATTACTCCAGCTCCACTTCCCCTCATGGTAGAGGATCCATCCACATAAGCTATCCATTCTTCCAATTCTATGTTCCTCGTAGTCTCTTGAATAAAGTCTACCCCATTCTCTTTTTTTTTTAGTAAGAATTTCTTACTTCTCCTTTTTTAGTGTGTTGGATTTCTTCTAAATTGATGTACTTCTCTGCTCTAGCCAGGAGCTCGTCAAACGTCAGTGGAGGGTTCTTAGCCAAAGACTTAAACAGATCTCCTTCTGCTAATCCTTGAGTAAGAGCATTAATTTTCACCTCCCCTGTTGCATTAGGCACTTCCAGGGCTGCCTTGTAAAATCCTCCAAGAAAGGTCCTCAAGCTTTCTCTTGCTCTTCGCTTGAGGCTCATCAAGGACAAGGACGTCCTGAGCTGTCTTCGAGCACTCGCAAATTGGTGCAAGAAAAGAGAGCTCATCTCCGTAAAGGAACTTATGGGATTTGGAGGGAGTTGTGCGAACCATTGTTGAGCCGCTTTGGTCAAAGTTGTCAAGAACACTCGACACTTGACTCCGTTAGTATATTGGTGGAGAAGAGCTCCATTCTGGAAAAGGAGGAGGTGCTCCTGAGGATCAGTAGTACCATCGTACTCGTAAGAAAGTGTCTTAAAATTCTTGGGGAGTGGATCCATTAAAATCTCAGAGACAAAAGGAGATCCCACTGCCCTATTTCCACTCATAGCATTTTTCTCATACATTCCCTTCATTTCCTCAATTTCTCTTCTTAACGCCGCAATCTCAGTATTGAGGCTTTCTCGGGCTGAAGATTGAACATATTCTTCTCCCGAACTATCCTCCTTTTCGTCATTCACGGGCAGCACTACTCTCTCCTTTCTTTTCCTAGTGCCATTTTCAGTAGCTTCGGCCAACACCTCCTTTGATTCATTCAGCGCTTGATCTCTTCGGGTCATGGGGACGTCTTCCGGAGGGATCTGTTCTCGCACATTCACTATTGGGGGAGCTATGGGAGTACCTTGTGCAGGCACTCCACTCCGGGATAAGGCATGATCTACAACAGCAATGATCAAATCCCTTAAATTTTCTAAAGGGAGAGTAACAACAGGTCCAGAAGAGGGAGATGGAGTTCGCACCTCCTCTCTCTGACCTTGAGGGGTATTTTCCGCCCTAATGTCATTGGCTAAGTTAGTGACAATAGTTGGATCAGTGGCCACGCCCTCGAAATCTTTACTCAAGTTCTTTTGCACTTGATTCTCCATCGCTAAATAAGTAAAATCATAAGAGAAACTCAATATCTCCATAACCATATATAAACAGATCCCATGAATGTGGATTTTCACTAGCAGGTCAAGAGATTGACTTCTCTTCAACCATTTTTTAGAAAAAGTTTGAATGAATGAAAAAAATCACGTCTTAGTCAGATTTTTTCCCACAGACGGCGCCATTTGATGTGACCTTATCGAATTCACAGGAGTGAATGATAAAGAACACAGTCAAAGAGAGATTAAAACAAGAAGTACCTAAATGAGTCCTTTGCAAATCCTTGGATATTTGATAATAATGCACGTCCTTGGTGAGTTTGAAGACCTGCACACAAAACGGGCCGGAGGGGTGTCCGGCGACGGACCTCCGACGCTCAAGTTAGTTGAGCACGATGGAGAAGATAAGAGTGTTTTGTATGTGAAAGTGGATAGTAAATGAAAGATAACTTAACCTTTGAAAAATGAAAGGGGTACCTTTTATACCTTGTTATTAAAGGGTAGAGAAGTAAATTCGCATTTAGGGTTTGTTACAAATAGTGCCACGTCATGGTACAATTCTGACACATAACTGATTATTCGGGTAGTGCGCACATATTTGCAGAGATATTCTGACACACAAAGATTGCTTACTCCTCTTGCTAACTAAGATAACCCCTTGTCTTGGTCCTGATTGTGTAAAGAGTTCAAGGACGAGAACCTTAGCTCTTGATCTTGGATTTAATCCCAAACACTCATACCTTGGTTTATCAGATCTGATCTGATCTGTAATGGATCATAGATACATAAGTCCTGATCAGATCTCAAAGGGATCTGATCTTAACATGTTTCCTACCTGTAATAAGACTTCTTCTGATCCTGATCCTAAGAGGAAGAGGATCAGCTTTTTATTCTAAATTCTGGACCGTAACTCTTCTCTTTTAGAGCTACACCATTATGCTACATCACTTATATAGGAGGTTGTCTCAATCACTACTCCTACAATATTTATTCACATTCATGTGTGAATTAAATGTGAATAATTAATATTAATTAATTATTATTCTATTTAACTTTCAAGAACCAATCACCATCTGGCTGGTTATGTCCTGCAAAACACAATGTGAGGACATAAAACTAACCACGCAATTGGAGTATCTTGTTAAATGTGAGACGGACAACAAATTGAAAGTAAAATCAGGGACATTATATAGAGTTAATGATTTATTTAAAATAATATTTCCCATGAACGTTGCTGTAGCAATAGCATTATTTGGCAATTTTATTTTAATATCAGATGGTGTAGGTTTAGCAAAATTGAGAAACTGTTCAAACACTGGCAAACTCATTCAACGTTCAATGTTCGTGATTTGACCCCATATCGTGGAGAAAACGAGCTGAACTCTGAGATGAGTTATTTCCCGCCTGGAGAGGATGATGATGTAGGGCAGATTTGCTGAATTTGTCGTAGTTTTATATTCTAATCATAACTTTCTCTAGAAAACTCTGATTCATGTATATATATATAATTTGTATCACTTTATTAATGGTATATCCAAGCCTACTGCTTTTATTGCAATATTTCCAACGACTTAAAATATACTAGTACATAAACAGAACTCATAAGACCACATTAATTGGTTTATTTATTCCAGATCACATATATATATAGTGATGATCAAAGCAAATCAAGCTCTCTGGAACTGCACCATGAAGGGGCGTGTACCATCCCTGAGACTAAGGACCAAACGCCTCGTAGAATCTTGCACAAAAATGCCCAATTCTCCGCACACGGGTCTGCACGTATCGCACACACCAGGGCAATACACAAACTTGTACCCACTCCCGAATTCTTCAATCTTGAACCAGTTGCTTATGGTTTCAGGCCCCGGGTTCCCTTCCACGCCCCCCGTCGATACGAAGTAGCGCTGTATAGAGTCGTCGAAGTCCAGCTTCCACTGCGTCGTTTGGACACAGATTGAGGAAGCATTGAAGAGGATGTTGAGATCAGTTGAGAGACGGACGACGCCTTTCTTAGGATTGAGAGGGTGGAAGTATGCTGGCAGCCCTTTCATCAAGTCTAATTGCTCTTGGACAACATCCAACGGGCATGTTTCGTTGCCGGTGCTGCCAAGTGTTAGGCCACCACCTCCAGCGCCGCGTATAACAGACAGAATGTAATAGTCGACTCCTGCCCGGACCTCTTTTCCGGCCATGTCGAGCACCGGAGGAGGTTGTTCAGCGGCAGAGCAGAGTGAAGAGATGGTCATGTAAAGGGACAAGAGAAGCATGAAACTGAGAGATGTCTTCATGGTGAGATTGATTGATGATGAGATGTGAAGGACAGCTCCTCTTATTTATAGATATGATATGCGTACGACTTGTATACTTGCGTGTGAATCATTCAGGCGGCTTAATTACTTCAAGATAATGATTCACGTGGCTTTGGTGTTAGTGTACAAATTGACCAAGCGATATATATTATTTTATTTTAGTTTTGAAGTCTTAATCCGGTCGTCCACTTGTGAATGCCACGTTTAAAGTCAAAAGTTTTGTTCTGTATTGACTAGCCCCTTAGAATTGACCAAGCGATATACAGGGCATTGAAAAATTAATGTTAATTAGAAGACGTGTATATTAGTGGTACTTGCCTATTTGGCAACGTTTTCAAGGATTTGGTATACAAAAGAAATTAGATGTATGCCTTTGATTTTTGATTTATGTAAACACAATAACTCATATGAAATGTCGTGATCCACTCCTACTCTGTTTAGTTCTCACATTTCACGGTAGTCTCATTTCCTTCTTGTTCCCCATGCTGTCAGTTTTTTTTTTTATCCACTTTTTTTGTTATCTTCATACATTTTCATCTCTCTACTGGTTTTCTTGCGTTGTCCACTCTATTATTTATACTGTTAAAAATTGTCACTGTATGAACAAACATTATTAGAAAAATAAAATAAAAAATCCAATGAGTTTTCCAACGTCGACATTTGCCCACATATTTTATTGTTTAATTAGACACCACTTCATAAGATACTTATGATCTAGTTGCTACTAATAATCAATTATCTCACTTAGGTCGAATGTTTCGGAAATAACGGTCTACTGCAAGACAAAAACAACAATCACATTTGAAACTTGAATTACATCAAGGTTGTTGGTAGGGGTGGGAATGGGTCAGACTACTCAACAGGGGCCTACGACTCGGTCTATTAAAAGCTCGGCTCGACTTGGCTCGTTTAATAAACAAGCCGGGGGAGTAGAAGCCTATTTAGCTAAATAGGTCGGGTTCAAGTTTTTTCGTAAGCCTTTAAAGCCCAACAAGCCTATTTAATTATATATATATATATATATATAATATGTGATTTCAAATAAATAAATAAATAAGAAAGTTTAGCAAGTTATATTTTTTTTTGTATATATAGTTGAAAAAATAGTTGAATTTTTTTTTTAACATTTGATACTGTTGTAGAATTTTTTTTTAAAAAAATGTGTTAATAAGTTAAAATGCCTTTAAAAGGCTTTTGAGCCATACCTATTCATTTAAAAATGTCAGCCTTGAGCCTTTTAAAAAAGTCTATGACAAGCCAAAGGTCAGGCTTGGGCCTAAAAAATATATAACAGGCCAGACTTTTTTTCTTAAAGCATACCTAGGCCTGTCCCATTACCACCCCTAGTTGTTGGGCTCCTTAGGTTTTTCGGTCATTTATGTGAAGGCCACGGTTATACACACACATGAACTTATTGAGGACACCCACCGGCTTAAGGCACACATCGTGGGATGACGACACCCACGTTGAAAAACCAAATATACCCCTCTTCTTAATATTGTATCCTATTCTTAAAACCTAAAAAACTAAAACTGCATTTTCTTCCGTAGGAGGGGTACACCCAGTCTCCACTCAACCTCCCTCCCGACTAGGGATGTAAGTGAGTCGAGCCAACTCGCGAGCTACTCGTAATCGACTCGGAAAAAGATCGAAATCGACTCGAAGTTAATCGAGTCGAGTTGAGTTTCGAGCTACTCGAGTAGCTATCGAGTTCGAGCTCATAAATACTCGGCTCGAAAGGCTCGCGAGCCTAATCGAGCTTGAACAATATTTACTATTTTGCAATTAATATATAATTTATATTTATATATAAATAATCGAGTCTAGTTCAAGTTTACTTTAGAAAAAATATAATTTAAAATCAATTTTGAAAATTATATAGGTAATTGAGTCAAGCCGAGTCGAGCTCGAGTATATCGAATTTCTTATCGAGTCGAGCTCGATCTTTAAAATTTTAGGCTCGACTCGTTTACACCCCTACTCCTGACGCTGACCCTGAAGAGGGCGGCCGGTCGACATCCCCGCCTTGAAGAAGGATCGACGACGACGACGCCTTAAGGAAGAAGATAGACGCCACCACCGCCTTGAGGAAGAAGATCAACGTTGTCGCCTAAAGGAAGCCGATCGACGACGACGCCTTGAGGAAGGAGATAAGTTGATCGACGCCGATGCCCTTCTCTGTTAGCAAGTCGCCGCATCCAAACACCGTTTGAAAGCCGTCACCATCGCCTATGTTTGAAGGCCCGACCACCGCATTTCTGCGGTGAGTTTAGGGTTTGAATTTTTTTGCCTTTTTTTTTTTGCTTTTCTTCCTCTATCTCTAAATTTAGATCTAGAACAGCCCTCCTCCATCGCGATGACCCTCATAGTTTACTTGGTATTATTGACCGGGCTTTTCTTCCTCTGTAAATCCATCGATCTGGAACAATACATATCTATTCTTTGTCTCATTTTTTCCATTTTTTTTTTGCTCTTCATCGAAAGAAATTCCCAACCTTCCCGAGAAAATGTGTGATTATTTTGCCTCTTAATACTATTTTTAATTATTCTTTCGGAAAAATATTGTTGTATTTTCGATTTATTATTCTTGAGTTGATATCCTATGTTGGATTTTTTTTTTTTTTGCCATTTTTCAGATTTATTTTTGTTCGTTCATGGAAAATGCGTTTGTTTTTTTGTTAATAGCCGGAGCATCAGTGATTGTTTTTTTGTTTACCCGAAGCATCGGTGTTTTTTTTTGTTTAGCCGAAGCATCGGTGTTTTTTTTTTTGTTTAGCCGGAGCATCGATTGGAGGCAACTATGGTGTCAAACTTGTAGTTTTAACTTTTAAGCAAGTGGATAAATAATTAAAGAAAGGATAACGAAGGGAAATGGGCACGCGTGACACGCGCTTGAAGGGGCAATTTTCACAGAGTTAAGGTGCGATTTTCTTGGGAGAAGGCGATTTACTTGGGGCTGGCGTATTTTGGAGGAATTAACCTAGGGTTTGTTGTAAAAAGGGGGTAATCATTGCTTCTGACACTACCGTGGTGTACACACATTTAATGTGTCGGAATGAAGGTGAATGAGAGTTATTGCACGGATCCTAGCGTGATTTGGAAGATGTTCTCAGGCGATCTCCCTCGATTTTCAAGACGCCTCTTCGTATGGTTCTTGCGTCTTGAGACAATTTTAATCATAACCTGGTTTCTTAGCCTTATTGCTTTATTGAGATTGGGCAAAGGAACGGTGGAATTGGGTATATATACCAAGTTAGGGTTGGAGCTCACCACCACCCTCATATCTACTCTTCTCTCCCCGTTCTCAGTGTTCTCTTCTGATCTGAGTTTCTCTCATCAAACCATGGCGGAGCACCTGCACGAACCACTGAGGAACGTACGAATCTCTGATGTTGAAGATGCTAACTTGCAGGTTGAGGAGAACGAACTGGCGGTGCCACGCTTTACCCTCCTAGGGCACTTTACTATCCGCCGCCCGGTGAGCCTCAATGAGCTTCTCAACACCCTGAGACGTATCTTGAAAACAGAAGGGGCGGTGAGAATCATTCTGGTGGCAGATGGTCACTTTATACTGGACTTCAATAGGGAAGTGGACTACAACAGGGCATTCTATCGTCAGCCTTGGATTGTCAATTGCCCCATGCTTATACTATCAAAACTCCAAGGAGATGAACTCCCAAGAGACCTGGTCATCAATAGGATACCCCTATGGGTTCAGATTCACGGTTTACCGATCTACTGTATGACCAAGACCATAGCTCAGAGGCTCGGAGAGATGATGGGGGACGTCATTGAACTTGACTGCCCTGAAGGAGAAGCTGCGTGGGGTAGATGCCTTCGAGTTCGAGTCTTGGTGGATCTCCACAAGCCACTCAACAGGAGCACTAATATCACCATCCGTGGCGAAGCCATTCTTTTGGCACTAAGGTATGAGAAACTTGGTGATTTCTGTTATCATTGTGGACTACTAACCCATGTGGAGAAAGACTGTTTGGAAAGATACAGTGGGGAGAGCTCTCGTATGGGTGAATTTAAAAACTACCCTCTGTGGTTGAGAGCTGACGGCCAGAGGGGTATTGACCAAGATCAGTATGAGTTTCTGAGAAGCTTGACTGAGCCTAGGGAGCAGGAGCATGAGCCACTAGCACAAGAGGAAGGAAGAAGGGCCCTCTCTTCGATTGTGATAAGACCAAATGCCAGAGCTGGAGGACTTGTTTTGTTAGAAGAGGAATGGCATGACAGAAATGATGAGCAGTATATTGAAGCTAACAGATTTGTGGATTCTATCCTTGCTGAGGATGCTCAGAAAATCCTACAACAAAATGAGGACAGGTATATGGCACATGAAGAAAGCATCTTGAGGGAAGATTGGGAAGGTATTATGCAAACCAACTATTATGCTGCCCTTATGAACCATGAAAATGATGGAAGCTCGAGTGCTGGAACTGGTAAAGGAAAGGGTAAAGGGGTGATCCAAGACTACCAGAACAAAGGCAAGGAAAAGATGCTAGCTCTACCACACCCCGAATTTGGAAAAGGAAAAATGGCAGATGCTGGAGGAATGAAATCCTATCCCAAGGGTCCGAGAAAGAGGGGAAGACCTTGCTCGAATGCGATCAGGATCCAGTCGGACCATGAGGAAGCAACTCTGGAAGTGTAAGAGAAAAAGAGCAGTGGAACTAAGCGACTCAAGAGTGAAGATGAGGAGTCCAGCTCGAATATGGCGGAGGAGGGTGGTATCCCTTCCCGCCCATGTCCATGATCATCACTTGCTGGAATGCGAGGGGGTTGAAGGGCCCCAACGCTTTCCAGAAGATTCGGCGTCTGATCGCCTCAAAAAACCCTTCTCTTTTGTTTATCATGGAATCCAAAATTCCCACTAGTTTAGCCTGTAGTTGGATGCCTATGTTAAATTTCTCTTTTTGTTTTGTTGTTGATCCAATAGGCACTAGTGGAGGTTTGATAATGTATGCAACAAATGAATCCAAGATCTCTGTTTGTTCCTACTCTTCTTCGCACATTGATGTTCATATTTGTAAAGACAACATTGGATGGTGGTTCACGGGCTATTATGGGCAACCGAATCACAGCCTTCGCAACTCAGCCTCTGATCTATTTAATCGGATTAAAAATACACATACATATTCGAAGGCTTGGTTGGTGGGGGGAGATTTCAACGAGATTTTAAGATGGAATGAAAAGAGGAGGGGGGGGGGGAATCAAAATGGGAGAACACTTAAAAATATGGAGCGTTTTAGAGAAATGTTGGAATCACTGGAACTTTTTGATTTGGGGTTCAAAGGGCCCAAGTACACATGGAATAACAAAAGGAAAGGTCATTTCCAGATCTTAGAAAGGCATGATAGATTCACTTCTAATGAAGAATGGATTAAACTATGGATATCGTCTATTCTCAATCACTCTCATTGGTTTGGCTCGGATCATAGAGCTATCATTCTCCAAACCAACAAAGAGGTTGGGGGCTGGAATCACAATAAGGGGGGATACTTTCGATTTGAAAACGCCTGGCTCCTAGAACCGTCTCTTGAAAGAGAGGTACAACACTGCTGGAATAAGATTGACAAGGACCTACCTTTACCAAAGTCTCTTGAACATTGCTCAAAGACATTACAGATTTGGGCAAGATCAAATGTGGGGAATCTTGAGAGAAGGGTGAACTATTTATCCCAACAAGTACTTAAACAAGATATGGATTGCCAAGATACTAGGGAGATAGCAAGATTCTCACGTCTTGAAGAAGAATTGGAGAAACTATTATCACAACAAGAAGAATATTGGAAACAAAGGGCAAGAACAAATTGGATGATAAACGGGGACCGCAACACCACATACTTTCACCGTAGAGCATCAGAAAGAAGAAGTCGTAATGCGATACTCAAGTTACAGGGAGAGGACGGGGTTTGGGTTAATACGAAGGCAGGAATCACAAACATTATCACAACACACTACCAAAATTTGTTCACTTCCACTAACCCCTCCATTAATCACATTAAGCGTGTGACTGATTATTCGGCCAATTCGGTTACAGACGATACGGCTGCATTTCTGAGTAGATCATTCACTGAGTTGGAAGTCAAGAAGGCCGTTTTTTATCTTAGTCCGAGTAAAGCCCCGGGACCCGATGGCTTTAATGCCAAGTTCTTCCAGGATATGTGGCATGTGGTTGGAAGAAATATTACCGGTAAAGTGCTCAATATCTTAAACAAAGGAGGTGAAGTAAAGAGCTGGAATGAAACATGGATTACCTTAATCCCGAAATCAAAGAACCCAAAAAACATCAAAGATTTTCGGCCTATTAGTCTTTGCAATGTTTGTTACAGAATTGTTGCGAAGGTGATTTCTAACAGGTTGAAAGTGATCATGCCGGAAGTGATTGATGAACACCAGAGTGCTTTCTTCCAAAATCGCCAGATCTCGGACAATGTTTTAATAGGTTACGAGTGTATGCACTGGCTTAGAAATAACAAAAGTAAATCGGGATATGCGGCTGTCAAATTAGACATGAGCAAAGCATATGATAGAATTGAGTGGCCTTTCCTTCAGATGCAACTTATGAAAATGGGTTTCCCTAATACTTTTGTGGAGCTGCTCCTAAGATGTGTTAGCACTGTCAAATATTCCTTCAAGATTAATGATACGGTGGTTGGGAATGTCACACCTTCACGCGGAATTCGTCAAGGTGATCCGCTTTCCCCTTTTTTATTCGTTATTTGTGCTCAAGGTTTATCCTCATACATTGACGGTATGGTCTCGATGGGCAAATTAGAAGGGTTACGGGTGGCTAGAGAGGCACCGATGATTTCACATCTATTGTTTGCGGATGATGGTGTTATCTTCTTTGAAGCAAAAGATGAGAGTGGGACGACAATTAAACATATTTTACAAGACTATGAGCATGCCTCGGACCAGATGATTAATTTTGATAAATCAACAATTCTCTTTAGCCCAAATACACTTGGGAGCTCCAAAATGAAGGTTCAGCAGGCACTTGGCATCCGCACTTCTCAAGGACACCAGGTTTATCTGGGTCTTCCCACTTTCTCCATTAGGTCCAAACGTGTTCAATTCTCATATCTTGTTGATCGAATGAAAAACTGTATTGATAACTGAAAAAATATGGAGTTCTCGGAAGGGGGTAAAGAAATTTTGATTAAATCAGTATTGCAAGCCATTCCAACTTATGCTATGATGTGCTTTAAAATTCCACAACAAACGTGTAAGGAGATGGAAAGATTGATGGCTGATTTCTGGTGGGGGAGAAAAGAGGGGAAAGCCAAGATGCATTGGCAAAAATGGGAAGATCTATGTAAACCAAAGGAGGAAGGGGGTATGGGATTTAGACGCTTGGAGGTATTCAATGATGCATTATTGGCCAAACAGGTGTGGAGATGCATTAGCAGACCTAAATCTTTGCTGAATGAGGTTTTGAAGGCTAGGTACTACAAGCATGAGGATATTTTGGAGGCGGACATTGGAAACAATCCCTCTTTTACATGGATATCACTACGTAAAGGAAGATATATCTTGCAACAAGGTATTAGATGGATTATTGGGAATGGGAACACAATTAAAATTCGTAAGCACGCTTGGGTACAAGGCACATCATCCGGAATTATTAAGTCTAAGATAGCAACAACCCCCAACGTCAACTTCTTTCTGGACAACAATAGAGAATGGAAGGAGGATCTGGTAAGGATGGCATTTAACCATTATGAAGCTGAGGGAATTCTTAGAACTCAAGTGGGGAAGTACGAAGATGAAGATAAGAGGTACTGGATGGATGAGGAAACGGGTGAATACTCAGTGAAGTATGGATACAAAAGGGGACTGTATTCTAAGATCGAGGGCTCGGAGAAGCCGACAACTTCTAATAATGATTGGTCCAAAAGCTGGTGAAAGAAAATGTGGCATTTAAACCTACCTCTGAAGGTTAGAATCTTTTGTTGGAAAATGTGCCATGAATTTGTTCAGACAGAGGGAAACTTAGCCCGAAGACATATCCCTATTAAACCAATATGTGGTTTATGTGGGGGGTCGAACCCTAACACTGCGCATACCCTTTTTAGCTATTCAAAAGTTAAGAAAGTCTGGAAGAAGATAGGTTTGGCAGAAGTGACTAAAGAAAGGAAAGGAGTTGTAACAATGGAGATCCTCGAGTTTTTTCGTAGGAATATGAATCACTCTGAGTTTGAAAATATTATGATGGTTGCCTGGGGAATATGGAAGGAAAGATGCTGAATCCTCCACTCAGATAACAGTGACAAGAGAAGGATAGATGAAAACACGGGAGATAGAGTGTTATGATATCTAAAGGCCTTCCAAGAGCAGAGTATGAAAAGAAAGGTCCATGTGGATTCAAATGAGGATAATGAGACATGCGATCACATGGACACGGACGAAAGATTTTCCGTAGAGGATAAGCTCCTTTTGGAGGTTGATGGAGCTCATAAAAAGGATACCCGACGTTTTGGAGTGGGAGGGCTACTAAAATTGGAAAATGGTGAAATATTATCATCCTTTGCGGAGAAGATTCGGCCCCAGAGAAGTGCACTAGGAGCGGAACTGATGGCTATCCTAAGGGGATTACAGGAGGCTAGGGGCCGGGGGAAAGGGTCGATTGAAGTAAGATCGGATTCCAAATTAGCAATTTCCCTGTGCCTTCGACTTAATAACACTTGTGGGCCCGAGGCTAGCATTGTGAGGGAGATCTTGGAACTCACTCAGGAATTTGTGGTGTACAAATTCAAATACAGGCCCAGAAGTGAATTAAAAATTGTCCATAATTTAGCTCAAGCTGGAGCGGACTCTACCATTTTACACGATTAAAATGGAGTAGTCTTTGACTGATCTGTAACCTGATCCTTTACGCTAGCATTGGTGGAGCTTGTCAACAACCACCCAAAAAAAAAAACTTTTAAGCAGGTGGGTGTACATAGAACATAATTTGTTTTAAAATGATAAGAGGGGTAATTCGGACATTTCATATCTGTCTAAAATTAATTAAAAGTAAAGGTGGGTGTCCTTAACAATTCCGTGTGTGCTTATAACCGTAGTCTTATGTGAAATTATTAATCTGATGTTAATTCATCAACCTGATGATTATGCATCAGGATTCTCGCCATTGGAAGTAAAGATAGATAAAATTGACATTTATAATCAACGTATGTATTAGTTAGCTTCTTATATGTGTGATAATTATAGTATTTTAGTACTGTCATTGTTCAAATTAATTATTTGAAGGAATTTTCTCCATCCATCTTAACTAACACTACTCTTCATCATTTCAGCTTATGTTATGTTAGTAGAGAGAGTATAACCAAGAAGACACAAAAACGATTATCGGATTTCTCCGCCCAAGCATAAAGCCGAATTCAATACCAATATTATTCAACAACCTTCTAAACACCATTTATCAAATGTGCACGTAAGAAATGTGATTTCACTATTTATCTTGATCCCGATGAAGATTACGTACGACCACTTTCAATGGAAATGTTTCGACAAGAATTATTGCTAGAAGTAAATAGGTTTTCCATAAAGAGGGGTAAAATCACCATCTACTTATCAAATTATGAAACCTTAATTTGTTGATGAAGATAGTAATGAAGAGACGAAAGAAATGAATGGAGTCTTGCATGATGCATTTGGTGTGTTAAATTTTGATGTTTGTACATATAAGTCTCCACAAAAATAATAAGAATGAGATGAATTCAGAAGCTAAAAAGTATCACGTTATGGGAGATGCTAAAACATAAGTATATATGGGATGTCTAAAGTTTACCACGTTGTCATATACGGTCCGCCTTTATCATATGAAATGCATGCATCGTTTGAGTGATACATCTTTAAATGATTTATTGCAATCTTTTATTGATCTCCCTAGAGGCGCAAAACTCTCTAACAATAATTACCATATGAAGATCATCATTACTTATCTTGACTTGGATACAAAAAATTGATTCATGTCTTAATGATTGTATGTGGTATTGGAAAGAAAAGGACGAAAAGTGCATTGTACGCCATACTTCAAGATGGAAGAATCAAGTTGTTTGAAAGAAGAGTGGACCAGCTAAGATCTTATGTCATTTTCCTTTAATACTACATTTAAAAAGACTTTTCATGCCATAACACTGCATTTGATGAGATGGCATGAAAAGGGACGTAGTAGTGATGAGAAACTGGGGCATCTCTTATTGATTCCCTTGCTTGGAAGAGTTTTGATGCAAATATCTTGAGATGGTAAAAGATGCTTGAAATGTCAAGCTTGGCTTAGCAAATGATGGATTCAACCAAGGGCGGATGATAGGTATGGCTAAGGTGGGCTGTAGCCCACCCTATTTAAAAAAAAAAAAATTATAAAAAAATTATGTATATATAAATGCAGTGTATGAAATTCGAACCCTGGACCTCCTTAAAACTTACAAGAAATTTTACCATCTAACTATAACGAATTTTGTTTAATAATGTACAAAATAAACATATTTAACACATTACACAATTTAAAAATTCATTTAATTAACAAACCCTAAACTAACTCCCAATTCCCAATTTTAAACCTGTGATTTTTTTTTTCTGCCAATCATGCGCAGCGGCCGACGGCTGTAAAAAAAAAACTCTTCAATTGATTTGTGCCATTGACGCCCAACGCTCTGCTCTCCTGCCGGCGCCTCTCCGCCCCTCCTCAGTCCTCACCGTGTCCTGTTTTTTTTTTTTTTGCAAAGAGAAGGTTTTTTAATTTTCAGAGCCTGTGAGTTAGTTGACTCTGTTTTGAAGACATACACTACTACACATTTGAGCTTGGAGAGCTTCACTTGGAGAGCTCTTTTTTTGAAAAGCTCTCCAAGATAGCACTTGGAGAGCGGTTTTATAAAAAAAAAAAAAATTTAGCTAAGAGAGCGGTTAAGAACCGCTTTGCAAGGTTGGATACAGTGCGGTTTAGAACCGCTCTCCAAGATCAATTCTTGGTCAAAAACCCTAAATCCCCCTATATAAGTCAATTTCATTAACGCGTTTTCAAGTTTCAATTTCTTCTCCCCCAAATCAACCAACAGCCGTCGCCTCCCTCCCCCCCCTCTCCCTTCTCGCGCCGTCGCCTCACTCCCAGCCTCTCACGTACTCCTCGTCGCCGTCGAGCTTCCTCTCCATCCGTCACCGTCGAATTTCTTTCCAGCCGTCGCCGTCCCTTCGCCTCCGTTGCCGTCGCCCTCGCCCAGCTCCGTAGCTCCCACTCCCCTGTTGTAGGTACGTGTATATATATATATATACAATTTATGTGAGAAAGAAGCAACCGGATCTCTTAATTACTTTCTTCAAAGATTGTAAAGGTATTAATTATTTTCTTCAAGCACTATTTCTCAATTTTACATATTAAATAGTTCTGAGATCTGCAAAAGGAACATAACTTTTCTTGTTCATCTTGTAAGGATGGAAGAGACGAAGAAAAGAAGAAAGGTATCTGCTTCCCAATCTCACTCATCCTCCTCACCGCCTTCAAGCGGCATTCCAGATCTCCCAAGCAAATCATCAAAACGACCGAATTGTTTTATGATGATTCCAATCAGATGATCATCGAGAAGAAGATTGAAAAACAGAGGATAATACCTTTTGATAGTTTTGATTTTGTATAAATAGAATTTTTAAAATATAAAATAATTATTAAAAAAATAATATAAATAGGATTTTTAAAATATAAAATAATTATTAAAAAAATAATATAAAAAAAAATAACAAGTGAAATTAATAAAAAAAAAAAATTAACATAGAGAGCGGTTTTGAACCGCTCTCCAAGTCCTTTTACTTAGAGAGCGGTTTTTAACCGCTCTCTTAGCTTGGAGAGCTGTCACTTGGAGAGCTTTTAACAAGGCCCTTTTTCAAAGCTCTCCAAGCTCAAATGTGTAGTAGTGATATTAGCGGTATGTTTTATCTTTCTTGGTATGCTCCCAATTTACATTATTTACTCACCATATGTTATTAAATAATGTTAAAAATGGGATGGAAATATGAGGTGTATATCCACTAGGACCACTACTATATTGTTCTATTAAAATATAAATTTTGGATTACTAAAGTTTATTACTTGAATTGGTTTTTTCTAGGAGAAGCAGTAAATCAATTTGACTTTTGACTCTTTAAAAATTGATTTTTCTTTTGATGTCTTCAACATTGAATAACATAAATAATGATGGATGATCGTTTCTTTTTATGCTCACTTTTTAGTGAAAAATAACTAATGTATTTTTATGACCAAGTAACTAATTGTGTATTTAATTTGATAATAGGTAATGGATAATCGAGAAGTTAAGAAAGGGAAAACTATTAAGTCATTCTTTACCAACTACAAAAGGAAGGAATCTACGACAAGTGAAGATGATCTTACATCTTAATAGGGTGCAACTTATGTAAATAAAAAAATTACTTTTGTTTTTCATACTGTATGTTAAGAGATCACAAAATATAAAGTTTTGTATAATATTGATCTAATGAGTTTTGTGTTAACACTGTATTTATTTTAGGTTTACAGTCCACCGTAAATTTTCATCCTGCCTCCGCCCCTAAAAGGTACAATGAGCATTTCTTCTACATAGTCAATTGTGTTAATAGTTTATAATTTGTCATTATGGAAATACATGAAAATTTCATATTTCCTTATGTCACTTCTTGTTTCTGGGTTGAAAGCTCCAAGTAATGATATTGATGTTTACTTGTAATCGTTAATTGAAGAATTGAAAGTAAGTATACATTTATGTGGGCAATAAATGATTTTCTTGAGTATTGTAAAAGTACGCATGTTGTCATTGCAATATTGATACTTGCAATTGACACCAATTCTCGCTTCTTGAAAAGAAGTAGACAAATGTGTTACATGGAACATCGTCGTTTTTTTTATTTAAATCATCATTTTCGAAAAAACAAGATTGTTTTTTATTTTACACTAGAAAAGCGACCACCACCAAAGGCGTATTCTGGTATCGATTTGTCCAATCAAGTGTCTCGGGTAAAAGTTGTATTTAGAAAGATTAAGAAAGAGTTGGGAAGGAAGAAGAAAAATGAACTGCGTGCATTTTCTCTTCATTCTTAATCTTTCCAATTACAATTTTTACGACCCAAGATACTTGATTGGACAAATTGATACCGGATTAAAAATTTGGTGGTGATCTTTTTTCTAGTATACCATAAAAGGCAACCATATTTTTTTCGAAAAGTATGATTCAAGTCCAAAAAACGATGATGTTCTATGAAGCACATTTTTCTATTCCATTTCAAAAATCGAGAATCGGTGTCAATATTGCAATGAGGGCAAACATACTTACCTTTAGTTGTCCATCTTCATAAAATATCATACGCAAGAAAATCATTTATTATCCACATTAATGCAAATTCCTTAATTAATGGTTGCAAGAAAAACATATCAACGACATTACCTAAAGCTTTCGGACCAGAACTAAGAATAAGAAAATATGAATCTTTCATGCATAACCATGGTGGCAAATTAAAAACAAATAACACATCATGTACTATGAGACATGTTCATTTTACCAAAATGATTGAATCCATCATATGCTAAATTAAGCCTCACATTTCAAGCATCTTTATTTGATATCAAAACTATTCCAAGCAAGGGAAACAACACGGTGATTAGTTTTCTATTACTACTACGTCCCTTTTCATACCACCTCATCAAATACAATATTCTTATTACATGAAAAATCTTTTCAAACATGGTATAAGATCTTAGTTGGTCCACTTCTCATTTTTATCCTTTTCTTTCATGTACAACATGCAAACATTCGGACACGCATCAAGTTATGTATATTAAAATCCTAGATGATATATGATTTCCTTCATTTGGTATTAGAGAGTTTTGCACCTTCTGGGGGAAGCTCAATTAAAAATTGCAATAAATCATTCAAAGATGTATCACTAAGGATGCATTCATTTAATATTCTAAAGACGAGTTATACATGACAAAGTGATAAACTTTTGACATCCTAGATATACTTCTGTTTTAGTATCTTTCATTAACTTTTGAAACTTTTTAGCTTCTGAATTCATGTCATTCTTATCATTTTTGTGGAGACTTGTTTGTACTAACATCAAAATTTGACATACCAAATGCATCATGTAAGAGTCCGTGTACTTCATTCGTCTCTACATTACTATCCAGATCAACAAAGGTTTCATCATTTGATGAAGTAGAGGGCGATAACACCTCTACTTGGAAAAACAATTTACTTCTAGCAAATATTTTACTCCCTCCGTCGATTTTTATAATTTTAATTTGAGTTGGGCTCGTATTTTAAGGAAAATAGATTGTTTATGTAAAAATTAAAATTTGAGAGTGGTATTTTCTTTTTAGTAATGTGTGAGTAGTATTTTCTTTTTAGAAATTGAGAATTATAAAATTTGACAAATAAAAAATAGGAAAGTGTGAATTATAAAAATACTCCCTCCGTCCCCGAAAAGTTTGCGGGAAATCTTGGGCACATGATTTAAGAAAAAAGTGTAATGATGAGTGTGTTGAGGGGTAATTTTGTAAACTTTTATATATAAAGTAAATAAAGTAGGAGGGTTGAGTGTATGATGGGTCTCAAAAGTAATGGCATGAAAGGTAAATATGTGTATATTGTGATGATTATTTCTATTTTGGGGCATGCAAACTTTTGGGAGACAAACAAAAAAGAAAAGTGTGAAAACTTTTCAGGGACGGAGGGAGTATTTTTGATCGAAACCTATCCACTATAAGTGGTCATGAACTTCTTGGGGTCAAGATAGACAGTGAGACCACATTTTTTACATGGGCATTTGATTTTTCCATTTAAAGATAAAGAGCATATCCATGCCTTTATAAAGTTTTTTCTTACATGGACATTTGATTTTTCCATTTAAAGATAAAAGAGCATATCAATGCCTTTATAAAGTTGTTCATTCCTTCCATATATGTATTACTGTTTCTCTGCATAGTAACCCATACTAAAGCATGATCTCATGTGTAGAAGACGAGAACATAAAGGTCAACAAGTAAAAAAAAAATGGGTGCAAGAAGAGGTCATAAAGTCACTCTTTAATTGCATATTTCACCGGAAACAGAAAATTCTTTCAATGGAGGGATTACAGAAACATAGAAAACTAAGATATATGAATTAATTCAAATAACGATAATAAAAAAGAAAACAAATAATTGAAGATAAATAATTGTTAACAAAATATGGCCCCAAAATTTAAAGACCTTGTCATAAAAGGCAGCAAAAAAGCATACCTGTTGGCTTATTCTCCCGTAACTTGACTAGAGTCCTGATTTAGCCCACGCTTCAGCCAGTCCGAGCTTGTTGTCGGCATGCACCATGGGTCACAGCAATAGACCAAGATTTGACTAAAGAGAAGAAAAGGCTAGGCACAGTTCTATCAAAGGCAGTTAAGACGGGGTGGGTCTAGTAGTTCTTATTGTTATTGTCTGAACACATTGAGTAGGAACGGAATCGCATTTAGGACTGGTTTCTGAAACCAGTAGTACTTCACTTGCAAATACTTTTCCCGAATCACCTATCTGCGATCATGTAGTTCAATGAATAAAACAAATCCAATAAACAATAAATAAGGGTGGGAATACAGTTTTTTAGGTCTATCTCTACTTAAGTAGTCGGCCTAACCTTTGGTTTCCGTAACCAAGTTTTCTTTCTCACTCCTTATGTTTTAGGCTTCATTCAGTGTTTGGAGAATATATATGAATATCCAAAGTTAGATTTCTCTCCAAAGAGAGCAAATTCAGAGAACAAAATCCCAGTATACTAACGCAATCACTTTAAAGATTTTCAGCTCACCAGAATTTGTGACGAAAAAATGCGAAAGATAGTCAACCCCTTACAGAAAACATCATTAGAAAGCATGTATAACATCAGCAAACCAATCTATCACATTACATGTATCAACACACTGAACCTACAAATACATCATTTAGATTGTGGAACTTCCATTAAGACTATAACTATCAATTTTATATTAATTAAACAAATTTAGTAAACTGTCTTTCCCATTAACGGGAAACTCGTTCATCAAGCCTCAACCATATCTACTGCAAGTATAAATGTTTATAGAATCCAAAATGCACACTTCTGCAATTGAGTTTGCAATGTTGAACTGTCAAGTATATAATAAACAAATCTTTTAATCAGAAACAATAATTAGTGATTCAATTATCAAGCTGGAGCTGTAAAAATAATAAATGTAATCCATTTACTTAATTTCTAAACTGAACTATAAAATTGATTTAAGAGTAATGGTAAAAATTAGTATGGTCACCTAAAATCGTAGATTCTAATATATAGAGTAAGCCAAATATCAACTCCATATTAAACACCCAAGGCCAAATTAACATGGATCGAATCAGTAAAAATAACGCAATAATGAAAACCCTGTCTATTAGTATTTTTTTTTTCATTCAGGAATTTCATCAAACATGTAAACTGCAAGAATCCGGATGTTAATCCGATAGGAAACGGAGTCATAAAATTACCTGATGAGAAACAAAAATATTAGAACCCCCAACTAAATCTAAAGAAAAAAATTACAAAATCTTTTAAACAATAGAATTGGAGTTTATGTTCAAACCTGCTCATCCAACAATTACAGTAACGTGAAGAAAGAGGGAGGGTGTGTGTCAAGGAGCTATAAAACGATGACATCTAGCAGCTCAATTAGAAAAAAGTATAGATCGATGGAAAAGTAATTGAAGGGACTATGGGGTTGGGGGTGAAGAACGCGTTTGGGGATGAAAGGGGAAGAATGGATAAGGTTTCAATTACTTTTAGCATTTGTTTTGGGACTATCACGTCAGTTAGGAATTTCACATTTGAATTTTACCATTTAACTTCATTCATCGTGTAAAAGTACAATAATACAACATTACACACTCTTACATTTACATTCTATCATAATTAACATCTCAAAACAAACAAACATACACAATCACTATTCATTAGGTTTTACCATTTTCAAAAAATTTACGAGTGAGTCTTGTGTGGAATTTAGAAAACGGGCTAGGGTCAATATCATATGCCTTAAACGCGGATAATATAAACATGAAACGTTGTAGTTAAAATGGTAGTGCATAAGCTACTTTACCTTGAGTTAGACATGTTCAAACACTACAAAAAAAGCAGAATTTTCCGACGGAAGTCTACCGACGGATTCCATTCCGTCGGCCGTCCCGACGGATTTCCGACGGAATATTGGAATCGACTGACTTCCGACGGATTCCAACATCCGTCGGGACCGTCCGACGGACTTCCCGACGGAATTTTGTTTTACAAGCAAACGGTGTCGTTTTAGCCTTGCTTCCCGACGGAATTTTCCGTCGGTAGTTCAAATTGCGCCTACCGACGGAATATTCCGTCGGTAGCTGACCCGCTTTGACCCACCGCCTCGGATACCAATGAAAAGACGCGTGAAATTAATATTCCCGTTTCCGTCGGTAGCAAAAAAAAAAAAAATTTTATAAGAGCAGTTTCTGAAGAAGGAAAAAAAAATCACTTTCATCTCATCTCCTCTGTTCGTGGTGGTTTCGTGCGTGGATTGATCGACAAAGGGCATAACGATTATCTACTCCAATTTTCTTCAATTTAAACGGTACGTTTTATAAATTCTTAATTAATTTTAATTAAGTTATTATATTAATTATTGCATGTTAATTATTATAAAACTGTTATTGAATTATTATAAATTGCATGTTAATTATTATAAAATTGCATGTACGTAGTTGATGAATATGTATAATTAATTCAAATATATGTTAGTACGTGGATTATATGTTTTTTATTGGTTAATTGTAATTAATTAATGTATGTTACTTCAAATATATAGTGTAGTTCTTGTTAGTTCGTTTTGATAATTAAACTAGGTTATTATTGTTGATTAAATTAGTAATTATTGTTATAAGTAGGGGTGTTGTACGTTTGATTAATATAGTAATTATTGTTATTGTTTAAATTAAGCCATTATTAATTAGTTTGGTAAATTATTGATTTCATTAGTAACGTGATTTGTTATGGATTAAATTAGAAAAGGAAATTATTGACTTAAATTACTAAAATGTTATTAATTAAATTAGGAAATTATTGATTTCATTACTATATTAATTATTGATTAATTTATTATACTTTTAAAATTTATTTATTAAAATAGATGAGTCAAGATGCTAGTGGGGTCTCAGGATCTCGACGTAGGAGAGGCTCACTTAGGCCTGTTGAGCCTCCTATGACGACGTCGTCGCCATCCGTTCCACAGCATTCGCCGCCGTCATCTCAGTCGTCGGCAGCTCGTCGACATCCCACGCGGGCCCGAGAAACCAGACTGAGAGTATGGATTAATGATGTACAGTAAGTAATTAATTAAATAATTTTAAGGTTTAACAATATTTAATAGCATCAATTTTTGTACATTTTTTAATTTATAATGTGTTTGTTTCTTAATATATAATGTCACAGCTTACTTCCTGGTAATGAGGTGTCGAAGATTTGCACTGATTCGATTATTAAGTACAAGGTTGCTGCGAATGCCTACACTTGGCTGAAGGTGCCGCCTACGAAAAAAGATGAATACTGGGAGGAATTCCACGTATTTGAGTGCATTCAATTAAATATTAATAAACAATTTATTATATATATTATTTGATAAATATGCTGATCGAATATGTGAAGAAACATGCTTATTGGCAGAGGGAGTTTTTTCCGGACGACGATATTCACACGCACTGGACCGCTTCATGTCAATCTAGGTATAATGAGGTAATGTACACCTGGAGGACTGCTTGGCGTAGTCGTGGCGTGGTGCAGACGTTGGGTACGAACGAAAATGAAGTCGACGTGTGGAACACGTTGACCACGTATTGGAGTAGCCCGGAGTACGTGCGGAAGTGTAATACTACTCGAGCCAACCGTAGAAGTGATGTGGGAGGTGGGATGTCAAGGCATCGGGGGGGGGGGGGGGCGATCCGCGTAGCTCTAGTAAGTGTTCACTAAATTTATTTCAATTATTTATATTATATTATATAAAATAATTTTTATATGCTCATTTGGTACGAAATAGGAGCGGGATCTTGGGCGTGAACCCACACACGTGGATCGGTTGAACCTTCTTCATCCGTTTGATCGAGATTCGCAGACGTCCACATATGGACGCACTACCGAGCTTCACGTAAGTTTAATTAAATTGTGATATTTTTTTAATATTTAATTAATTAAATGTATTGAACTATGTATTAATTTAATTTTTTTTAATTATGTAGTTGAATGTGAACCGGAGGATTGAAGAGGTCACGACACAGGCTTCTGCTGAAGCCGGGCCCAGCGCTCCCCCTCCGCCTGATCTTAACCGGATTTACCTGGACGTTGCCCCGGCTGATCGAGGACGGATCCTTGGCCTTGGCCGGATGAGTCGCTCAGTGAGAGCTGCGTCGTCCAGTTCGTCCCAGCGTGCATCGCAGGCCTCTGTATCCTCCACTGCTGCTCCGGACCCGAACCTAGTCAACTGGATGAACCACTACTTCCGACAGATAACTGACACTATGGGTCGATCGTTGGGGATGTCTGCTGATCAAATAGATACATGCTTTGCACAGGCGATGAGCGTTCCCCCTCCGCCTTTGAATGCTCTGGTTGGTCCAGTTCCCCCTACAGCTCCAGTTCCATCTCCAGATGCAGCCGCAGACGACGACATTGACGTCGACTTGAATTTCGGTGGCGGTGATGACTTTTTTGACTTTAATGGTTGATGTTTGAACACTTTAATTTTCTGTCGAACTATTTATTTTTCTGTCGAACTATTTAATTTTCTGTCAAACTATTTAATTTTCTGTCGAACTATTTATTATTCTGTTGGACTTATTTATTTCGGTTGATGCTTGTTTGTCAATGGATTGTTTATTTATGTTATTGTTTTTAATTTATACATAATTTTTCGTTAGATTTGGTATAAAGTAAAGTATTTTTTGTTTTTTTTCGGTTTTTTTTTATTCCGCCAAAATTACCGACGGAAATAAATATTACAATTAATTTATACAATTAATATTACAATTACGAACAAGTAACACACTTGTCCGAGTGGTAGGCGCCCTTGACTAGGCGCCCACACACCCGGGTTCGATTCCCAGCAAGGCCAGAATAAAATGTTGGCCTATAATAATAGTTCGCATGTCGGGTCGGGTGCAGCACGGTTGCGGGTGGGTCGGGCCGGGTCCGATCCTTGCCCGTTAATTTTTTATTTCGGGTTGTGTTACCGACCGAACCCCCGACGGAATATAATTTTGAATTAAAAAAATATAAAATTGAATTCCGTCGGTAGAGCCGTCGGTAGTTCCGACGGAATTCCCGACAGAAACCGACGGATATTTTTTTTAAAAAAAAATGTTAAAATAAAATTCCGTCGGTAAGGCCGTCGGTACTACCGACAGAATACAGACCCGGTTTGAAAACGGGTCATCCGAGCTACCGACAGAATGATATCCGTGGGTAGACTCGACTGTTTAATTCCGTCGGGACTACCGACGGAATAAAAATTTTGGTCGGTAAACCTTCCCGACGAGGCTAGCACCGACTGAAAAATTTCGTCGGTAACCACGGTTACCGACCCGAATTCCGTCGGTAAACAACGCGTTTTTTGTAGTGAAACCGTAATCGGAAAATCGTCGAACCGTCAAACCGGCCAGTTTTTAACCGCTGGTTTGGTAAACCGGCGGTTACGGTTCAAAAACCGAACCGTAACTAGAAAATGACAGTTCGTTTTCAATTTCGAATTTTGAAAGCCGACTGTTTCGATTAAACCGCCGATTTAGTGGTTAACCTCCAGTTTCCCCATTTTTTTTTCTTTTTTTCTAATACACAATTCTTCTATTTTCTATGTATAAATTTAAGTTATATAATTTGTATTAAATTCTAGTAAAGTATTTCTTAAAATAATAGTGAAAACGAAAAAAAAACGAGTGAAAACGGAGCTAAAACAAAAAAAAAATTAATTAAAAAAAGGGAAAAATCGTAACCGACGGTTTTTAACCTTAACCGCCGATTTGCCGATTCAGTTTCGATTACCAATTTTGCGTAACCGAAACCGCCGATTTTTAATCGTAACCGACAGTTTTCGATGGTTGAACATGTCTACCTTGAGTCAAGATTCAAAACTCGCATCTATTTTTTCTGTTATAAAAGAGCATGTAGTAAATAATGAAAGGTGTAACGTGCATTTTTCACTTTCTGATAAAGTCAAGTTGCACATTCTTTTATATGGTGTTGCACTTTTCAATTGTAGTGACTTACATTTTTCAATAATATTTTCAGTTATATTGACTTACCATGTTATATTGCACCTTTCAGTTATATGGTGTTGCACTTTTCAATTGTAGTGTCTTACACTTTACAATAATAATTTCATTTATGGTGACTTACATTTTTTACTAATATTGTGTTGCACTTTTCAGTTATAATAACTTACACTTTTCATTAATATTGTGTTGCACTTTTCAGTTGTACTGACTTACACTTTTTAATAATATTTTGTTGCACTTTTTAGTTATAACGACTTATATTTTTCATTAATATTGCATTGTACTTTTCAATTATAGTGACTTACATGTTTCAGAAACATTATGTTTCATTTTTTTAGTTATATTGACTTAATTTTTTAGTAAATATTGTGTTGCATTTTTTCTATAATATCGACTTACATTTTTTTAGTAATATTGTGTTGAATTTTTTATTGAATAAAAATTTTCACCTAAAAGTTTTAGTTACTATAACTTTTTTTTAGTCACTATAACTGAAAAGTGTAAAAAAAAATTAATATTTTAATGAATTTTTTTCAGTTAATGTTTTTTTAATAAATAATATTTTTTTAATAATAATAAAATTACTACTCCCTCCATCCCTGAAAAGTTTTCATACTTTCCTTTTTTATTTGTCCCCGAAAAGTTTGCATACCCCAAAATAAAAATAATCATCACAATCTCCTCCCTCACAATATACACATATTTACCCTTTATGTCATTACTTTTGGGACCCACCATACACTCAACTCACCTACTTTATTTACTTTATACTCCCTCCATCCGCTTATAAGCTTCCCATTTTACCATTTTGGTCCGTCCGTCTATAAGCTTCCCATACCTTTTTTGGTAAGTATTTTTTCTTACACTTCACTTCACTTTATATCTTACTTTTTCTCTCTATCTCTCTCCCCTCTCAATCACATCACTTGTAATATATTTATTATTTAATCACTTTTCTTAATCTCTGTGCCAAAAAGTAACGTAACACTTATAGGCGGACGGAGGGAGTATATAAAAGTTTATAAAATTACCCCTCAACACTCACATCATTACAGTTTTTTCTTAAACAATGTGCCCAATATTCCCCGCAAACTTTTTAGGGACGAAGGGAGTATTATTTAATAATAAAAAAATATTTAATAAAAATATTAATATAATATATAATCTCAAGATTAAAAAAATATATAATAAATTTTAAAAATATAAATAATAATATATTAAATTTTAACGATAATATTATTTCTCAAAAATATTAAATTATAAATACAATAATATAAAAAATATTTAAAATTTTAAAAAATATAAATAATATATACTGTAAAATATATTATTTTCAATAATATCTTATTTAAAAATATTTTTTTCTTTTAAAATATACATTTATGATAAATAATAAAATTAATACTAAAATAAAAATTTATTAATAATAATAACTCTTCTATCAATAATAATTATTAAAATATTAAAAATAAAATAATATATTTTTAACAACACTCAATAATAATAATTTAAAATAAATTTATACAATATTATGTTATACCAATCATCATTCTTATTTCATTTCATTCTTGAGTTAATTTCACGTAGCTCTAGACGTGTAACATTATTAGACTATGTTTGATAGCTTAGATTAAATATATCTCAACTTTATAATTTGTTTGATAATTTAGATTAAAGGTAGATAATGCTTTAAAATCTCTAAAAAAATTAAATATCATCTTGGGGGTATTCAATTGAGATTGTATTGGATTTTTTTGGATTTTAAAAAATACGTGGATTTATAAAATCCATAGAGTCCATGCAGAGTTTGACTGACTTTTTTTATTGATTTATATGGATTTTGATAGACTTGAATGAATTGTGAAATATATTTTTTTTATTGATTTACATAAATTTTCATAAATTACGGCGCTGAAACTATTGATGTGAAGAGTTTTTTTTTTAATTAATATTATTTATATTATATATATATATATATATATATTCACGGGATATTATTTTACCAATAATATATATATTATTAATTTTTATATTAATTCGGAGATATTCGCGGGTCTGATCCGACCCATTTTCAATACGGGGCGGGACCCAAAATTCTTGAGGTGGAGCGGGTACCCGCGGGTTGAGTCAATATTGTCATTTTTACTTCTGATTTTTCGTCTTCAGAGTTTTCTGAGAGAATCCGTTGAAATCTCTTGTTTTTAGAAGAGATATTGGATAGTGTAATTTATTTATATTTTTGGAGGAGAATCCAACAAAATCCATAAAGTATTAAAATCTATAGACTGTTGAATACCCAAAGAATTTTTAAGACTTTTTAAAATCTATATTGAATACCTCACGATTTTTAAAGACTTTTGAAAATCCGAATTGAATACCTCCAAACTTTAAAAGTCCAAAAAAATCATACAGAATCCACAACCAATACACCTCTCTTAATCTAGTCTAATCAATCATTTACTATCAAACATGTTCCTAGTATATATAACCATGAAACATCGATCACAAATTCACAATAGGATAAAATATTATTAATTATTCACAATTCAGTGTTGGATTCGATCACTATTGAAAATGGTTAGACCCTCCATCACATCTTTCTTTGCTCTTGTTATTTGCTTCACCATATTTTCATCAGGTATGATCAAACTTATTGTTACTAGTATTTAATTTGTTTATCCAATCTCTAATGTGTTAAAATGCTACAAAAACGTCCTATTTTTTTGTGTAAATTAACTTATCCTTCATTTCATGAGTTTCGAAAATCTAGCTAGCTATATGAATAATAATTTTGATTGAAGATTATTTAAAATAAATATATTAATGCTGCAGGTTGTTTGGGAGGTACTGGACTAGGAAAAATGTGCGATCTTAAAGTATATACACCTTGTGAATTAGACGATCCACACTCATGCGATTCTCCTTGCAATAAAAGTGCTCTTACTGGATATCAACTTTTTTCTGCATTTTGTGGTCAGGATTTTAAAACCAAAGCTCCTGTTTGTAGCTGTACTTATCATTGTAATAATTAATTTTATATATAACTACTATTATGCCAATAAAAGAGATTTTATATGATCTGATATTATTAAATGCATGCCTATTTCCTCTCTATCTAATTATTTTTATGAACAACATATCAACTTTTATCTTAATATCAAGAATTCAAGCCGGCCAATTAAGGCAATTAAAAAAATCGATTTTAATCCAGTACCAAAAACTAATCATGATTCATTATATACTGTTCATAATTTCCAGTCAAAGTTTCTGTAAATTTTCAAATACCAATTTTTTTCTTCCAAACATTAAGGCCGGAAAATCTGAAATTTTTCAGATATCATCTACACTATACTACGCATGTACAATAAAAAATTCAGCCCCATATCAGGCTCGCTTCGCAGTGGAGCGTGTGTGTGCGATTTTCACACACTGGAGGTGTGATTTTCACACACTCCAAGTGTGATTCGCACACAGTCCCGTCTCCTCCTCTTTCTCTTGTAGATCTTGTAGATGTAGCCTTCTTCCATGTAGATCTGTTCGTTCTCTTGTAGATCTGTGAGTTATAGTGACAGATCTAAACCGTCACTGTCCACCGCCGTCTGTCGTCGCCGTCCTTTCTGATCTAGGAAGCAGATCCTTAAATCTACTTTGTTCTCCGGTCTTTCAGTTTTTCCCTTCTTTTATGTAGTTGTTTTTTACTTTTGGGTTTGGATCATCGTAGAAATTATTTCGAATGGAGCTACGGTGACCATTCGGGTATTTTTTCGTTGATCCTGTTTACTGTTTTCTAGGTAGTATTTGTGCTTGTTTAGTTTCATTTTTGTTGCGGTTTGTTTTGTCCGGTTACGCCTTGTGCATCTTTTCCCCGTTATAGGGGCTCTGTTGTGGTTGTGGGTCTCCTTTTTGGTGGTTGGGCTTCTTGAGATAGACTCGAGAGTCCTTGGGTTCTGTTCTTGGGATCGGGTACTTGGTGGAACTTTGTCTATTTTTTTGTTTCCTATTCTTGACATGAAATACCTTAGTGTGGGGTTGTCTCGTTTAAAGGTTGGAGACCTGGACATCTTTTAAGGTAAAGGAAAACTCGTCTTTCCTCTTCTCACAATTGAAGTGGACGACGATACTTTGGTGATCCGCATTGGTTTGAAGATCAAGATCTTAGTTCGTGAATTGTAATTCTATTTTATGATCTTGTATACCCTCCTCCAAAAAAAAAAAAATCCAGACTCTAATTCCACTGTTTGTAAAAATCGAATAATTTAAAAAATTCACAGAATCTTCATTCATGTCGTATGAAATGTAAAACAATACTAAAATCATAAAACACATACAGGCACATGACACATACGTACGAGAATCTAGCATTATGGCTCTGATACCATATGCTCGAAATTAATTAATTAAGAAATTAGAATTACCAACCTGTAATTCATAATGCAGCGGAAGATATATATTGAACCCGATTGAATTCCACGTACGTACTGTGATCCTCGTAGTCAGGAGTCAATCACGTGAATCCCACGAATTGATTGCAATGTTCACAGTCTAAGTGCCCTAGAAGGAATGTATTTATTGTATGCGTATCGCGTTAGTTATCTGAAAAATTCCGTTGAATTTTCTTATTGATGTGACCTTATCGAATTCACATGAGTGAATGATAAAGAACACAGTCAAATAGAGATTAAAACAAGAAGTACCTAAATGAGTCCTTTGCAAATCCTTGGATATTTGATAATAATGCACGTCATTGGTGAGTTTGAAGACCTGCACACAAACCGGGCCGGAGGGGTGTCCGGCGACGGACCTCCGACGCTCAAGTCAGTCGAGCACGATGGAGAAGAAAAGAGTGTTATGTATGTGAAAGTGAATAGTAAATGAAAGATAACTTAACCTTTGAAAAATGAAGGGGGTACCTTTTATACCTTGTTATTGAAGGGTAGAGCAGTAAATTCGCATTTAGGGTTTGTTACAAATAGTGCCACGTCATGGTACAATTCTGACACATAACTGATTATTCGGGTAGTGCGCACATATTTACAGAGATATTCTGACACACAAAGATTGCTTACTCCTCTTGCTAACTAAGATAACCCCTTGTCTTGGTCCTGATTGTGTAAAGAGTTCAAGGACGAGGACCTTAGCTCTTGATCTTGGATTTAATCCCAAACACTCATAGCTTGGTTTATCAAATCTAATTTGATCTATAATGGATCATAAATACATAAGTCCTGATCAGATCTTAACATGTTTCCTACCTGTAATAAGACTTCTTCTGATCTTGATACTAAGAGGAAGAGGATCAGCTTTTTATTCTAAATTCTGGAAAGTAGCTCCTCTTTTAGAGCTACACCATTATGCTACATCATCCACTCCCCCCTATTCTAGACTATTGCAGTTTTTGTCGAAATAGTTTAGAATAAAGTCTCTTCGAATTCCCTAAAATTTCCCGCTCATTTTCTAAGAAATTCTTACTTTTGATCTGAACCGTCCTTAGAGATTCGACCCTTTGCCTCCTCTCATCTGGGCCGTACACGCGTTTTCCATTTGGCAAAATAACTGTCCCATCACCTCTTAGTATAAAAAGAGGACTTCATCTTCACTTTTCACTTTTGGTTTGTTGAGTAAGAGGGTTTTAGCTTTTTGAGAAAATCATCTCTCTAAAATTCCGGTGGGAGATCTTTTTTTTCGACAAGTTCCTCTGCTCAGGCGCAACCAACTCTTAGCTCCCAGGTACTGTGTAACGCCCCGAATCCGGAATGCAGCCCTTGAGGCTCTAACACTCTAAATTCGAGTCGCCACTTAGTTACCGAAAATCCGAACCTAAAAATTTATTTTAAAAATACAATAACACAAGCAATATAATAAGAGTTTTGCAGCGGAAATAATTAAAGACAAATATAAGTTGCAATAAAATCAGTGTGGGCCCATTGATTAAAACTTAGAACATGATAAGTAGCAGCCGTTTTAAATTAGCATACATATGATTATCGAGTAACTTTAGGAAAGTTATCACTTGGCATAAGAATAACATCGTCCATCATAAGACATTTCATTTATTATAACATGGCTTAAATATATGTAATATTATAGCATATATCTTAATGTGGGGAAACTCTGTGCCATCCCTGCTGCAACGCTGGCCCCTCTCGATCATAACCTGAAAATATTAGTTTTGGGGTGTGAGATAAAAATCTCAGTGGATATCCTATACGCTGCTATACAGATTGGCAGTACGCCAAAAATAGTTTATCTTAACATTTTATCGTAAATTATTCCTTATTATTTTGTGTAGTGAATTTATCGTTCACTGAGGATTCATAATATATTCTTATTCATAACCATAGATCATACTTGCCATAAATCATCATATATCATACTTATCATAAATCATCATTATCATCATATCATATATCATGTAACATCATTATCATATATCATATGGGACACTGGTAGCGACTCTACCACATGCTACCCCCTAAACGCTTCCACCTCCTTCTAGGACACTGATAGCGACTCTATCACATGCTACCCCCATAAACACTTTCCCGCCTCCTCCGTGAAACACATATTGGGACACTGATAGCGACTCTATCACATGCTACCCCCATAAACACTTTCCCGCCACCTCCGTGAAATCGTAATTTATGTATCACACATATAACATATATTATAATTATTATTGCATTCTTGTGTTCTTAGTTATATGTTGATGTTTGTTTAGTTCAGTTCAGAATACACCAAGAGTCCATATAACATTTACATCGGCAATACAGTAGTGACACCCACCTGGTTAACTTTTAAGAAAAGCTACAAACTTCTTGAATGATTTTAGCAAGCGTAACACAGAAGAGGCCGTCCGAGCTCCAATTGGGCCACACTTCGCCTAGCACGTTTTCTTGAATATTTAATTGTTTATCAGAACTCTAGTTTCTTAATTTACTTAACAATTTTCCTTCCTGAGTAAATCCTATAATCACATGACAAGTAATATCAAAATAACAAATTCAAACAAATACATTTTAACATTTATTAATTGGCATGCTTCAACAAATAATAGCAAATTATGGAGCAATACATATATAATTTAAACACATGCTTCATTTAATAATTTAAAAGAAGCAAAATATAAAATAAGATAACTAACTCGAGTTTATATAGATATTTGAATTAAATGACTTTTGTAAAATCAACAACATTTTGAAAACCTTAACATTTGTTAATTTGCATATACTCAAAAATGGCACTAAAACTCAAATAATAAATAATGTATTATAATAGTCGTAATAAAAATAATACTAACACGCGTTTAATTTAAACATGTTCCTCACTTAACAATCACATACGAGAAACTTATAAAACAATGCAATTAAAGTAGGTTATAATTTAATTTTATTTAAATCATTATTCTTATTTCATTAGCACAAATAATGATAGTGATAATAAATTAATATATTAACATTGTATTTACACTTGACACACAAATAATCAACAAATCAAAAAGCATCTATTCGGCACATATATTATGAAATACACAATTAATTAAAGTCACTTATAACAACAAATAGAAACGTCAGTTAAGATAGATAGAGTTCTAGTTTTGCATTTTGTATTGTCCCTACGATCTAGTATCATTGTTTGCAGAAAATTTGTTTAATATAAAGTAGACGTTAGATCTTTAAGAAACATTTTAATAAACTGTTTTAAAAAGATTTAACATATGCCGAATATTTTTTATGGATTTGGGTACGATTATGCCTGTTTCAGTTTTGATCCTTTTTACTCGGAAATTTAAAATAAAATAGCTACAGCTGTTTAATTCCAACAAAATTTGTTTCCATAGCCTTTAAATATATTTCTATCAACGTAGATATTTTTCAGAATTTAATTGTAGCTCCGAAGATAATATTTTGTAATTTTGCAAAATTGGACATCCTTTAAAACTGTGAATTTTTGCATATGTTCGTCAATCATTTCTCGTCAAACGACTAATTCAATTAACATGAAATATTGGGGTAAATAAACTATACTATATCAAGTTTATTGACAAGAAAAGGGTTTGTGAAAAACGCATCTCGAAGTCGAGTTAAAATGACTCCGAAATTTTGAACTTGAAATGATGCTCTGTTTTTTCCAGATTTTTCCAGCATACTGCCCAATTTTCAAAATTGAATATCTCTCATTATACCTTATCAATTCGTGTCATTTTTTGTATTTAGACTCTCCACTGTACGAAGATTATTCCCTCTTTGGTTTTATGTCAAAATCATTTTTCTATAAAAAGATATAAGCATCCAAAATCAGTGATTTAGTAGTTTCGAAACATTATCTTTAAAAATTCATATCTCTTAAACTGTTGGCTCAATTCGTACAAGATTTATACAGTAAGTTCATAACTCAACATAGTTCATTTCCATATTTTTAGTTTTAGCAAAAGCTCCCTGTAATAAAAGTCGAACTACAGGGCAGTAGCTATGTTCTTAAATTCCAGATTTTTGGTTTTGTGACTTACCATGTTCGTGCATAGAAATGGGCGGCATAACATTACTATAATCGAAAACTAAAATCATGGATGTAAAGTACAACAATCAAGAAACACATAAGAGTTTTAAACTAACAAATATCATCAAATTTAAACAAGATAAAAGCAGATATAAAAACAACACAATGCAGTTTTTAGTTTACGGGTTTGCGGAACAACCTTTTGATTTTTGGTTAGGATAGAGCTTGATCATTTTCGTGCTTAGGCCTGAGGAATGATAGAAGAACAACAGGGGCTCGGTTCTTCAAGGATTGAGCAAGAAAATTGAAGAACAAGTTATCAAAATGGAACCTGGAAATAAAGGGCAGCAGCAAATTAAGAGAAAGGAGGCGGTGTTCTTCATTTTCCTTGGATCGTATGGACATTCCTTCAACGAAACGAACCAGAATCATCTCGGATGCGTTAACGGCTTTCGAAGGCTGCTAAGCTTTACCGGAACGGTAGGAATGATCAACCTCCTCTTATGATTTAAGAGGGATCAATCAAGGAAAGACATAGTATATATGAAGAGGGGTGTTCTTACCTTGGGCATGGTTTCGGCAGACGTATTAACTCTATACAATTTCTGCAGAGTTTAGGCTTGTATTTTGGAGAGAGAGATGAAGAGAGAAGCTGGAGTGATGGAGTGTATATATAGAAGGAGAGGGAGTGAATATTTGGCCGACTAATATGGTGAAAGAGTGATGTGGTTGATTTTTAACTTTGTAAGAATGGGTGGACCAAAATTGGCCACATGAACCCCCCCCCCCCCTTTTTTTTTAATTAAAGTAGTAGATATTTTATTTATCGTGGTATTTATTAGTACTCGGTATTTACTACAAAGTCGTTACTTATTTTTGTGTTAGTTTGTCGCAGAAAATTACGCAAGACCTATAAATATTTATTTAGGATTTATGGCGATAAAATTGTCGCACTTTGAGATAAAAATTATTTAATTATAAATTCGACTTACGACTACTTATATTATTTTAGTTTTAAATTCCAATATTAACTTAATAGAGAATTTATCAGAAAGAGTCCTAATATAAAATAAAATCAGATAAGACAAACATTATATCACAAAGACACGAAAAGCATGGCAACCAAGTAAATGAAATTTTCATAATTATAAATTTTCAATGTATCAAATATTATATCAATGATCAAGCAAGTAAATGAATCAGACCTCTATATTTTATATTAAGATTGAAATGGCGAGGCAATTACTATTTATTAAAATGCATATTACACCTCGTTAAGTTGTTTATCACATAAGCTTTTGATAAAATGATTTGTAAGGGTATTAATTAGATTTATTTCATTTCGACACTTATTAAATATTCATCAAACCTTATACTTCTTTTATTTCTTTATTAAGTGCTAGGAGTGTTGCCCGACTAGAATGCTCGTCCGTCTTCCTGAAAATCAAATCTTTTGGAAACAAATAACGACGTTAATATAGTTGAAAACTCTTAAATAATTTATTCCTTTATTTCATATTAATTTTGGGACGGGGTGTTACATACTGTCTTCTCTTCGCCTTTATTCCTCTTTTCCGATTTTCTGATGTTCAATCCATCTCCTTCTACTCTTGGTTCGTCCTCCTTCTCAACAGAAGAGGAGGAAACACGATCCGACTCCCATCGCCATAGCTCTCGAAGCTTAACCCCTGACCAACTTTATTCATCCGATCATACAGACGTCTTGTCCGATCAGTACCACAGATCTCAATTAGGACCTCCTCCCTTAACACTAGTTCCACATCCGTCTTCCTCTTCTTCTCGTCCTCCCATTTCTCGTCGCCCCAGGAGATTAACCACGCCTGAGGATCTTTCCAGTGAACTATGGGATAAGATCTCTTCTCATTCTACTCTTACCTCCTTAGAACTTAGGGCGATAAGAAGAAAATGTCATAATACCTCAGATTTTCTTTTCGATATGGCTCTTCCTGAGGAGAGACCAAACTTCTTCTGTCATCCTTCATTGCCCTTTTTCAAAGCACACATGGATTGTGGAATCCGCTTTCCCATTTGCCCTTATCTTGCTAAAGTATGCCGACTTTTTAACATTTTAGTAGCTCAAGTTAACCCTTCATCTATAAGGACTTGTTTATCCTTCTATATCCTCTTAAGATATTATATATGGAGGTAATCCTAGTTCTGAAATGTTCGTAGCCTGCCATGAAATTAAACTGAAAGAGGGCTTTTTCTATTTTAGTTCCCGTGTAAATGGTCCTCCCAACTTTATAAAGAAACCTCCTAGTCTTGAGAGGGGGTGGAAGAAGAAATATTTCTGGATCACTCCCAAAAGCGGGAAGTGGCCTTTTCCTTGTTCTGAATGGCAACAAACTACCCCCTCTTATCCTACCATTTCGGATTCCATTGTCTCTCAAAAAGATCGGAAAATTATGGGTTCTCTAGAGGACCACGTTCTTGATAAAGAGAATGGTCTTTTCAAAATAGTCCAACTCGTACGAGATCGAGGAGTGTTAATCCAATTTGGTCTTGATAGCTCTGGAGCGGAACTTTCCCCCATAGCCGGTAAAATTATCTTCCTTCCTTTGTTCCTATTTTTCTATTCTTCCGAATATACTTCGACTAATCCTTATTTTCTTTATTTTCTCAGAGATGGACTTTGTTTTCAGTCATGTCCAATTAGATGTCATTGATGTCGATGATGATGAAGTTACTGTGGCAGAGACCTCTTCAATAGCCCCAGCCTTGACAACAGAAGTAGTTGGAACTATCACAGTAGCCTCTCCTTTAAACTCAACACAACCTTTTCAAGCGGCCGGGTCAGTTCCTTTGACTGATAGGGCCTCGAATGTTACACCTTCGGGAACTCTCCCTCCTGCTCACGACCGAAGTAAGCGACCTGCTCCTAGTGATGGTGATAAGGTTCCTTCCAAAAAATCCAAGTCTCATCGTGTTCGTTCAGATACAGCTATTCCCAGGAAGTCCTCCAAAGATCTTTTCACTCTGGAGATCCCCAAGGCAGTCTTTGAATTGAGGGGAGCATTACTTTCCTCCGATAAATTCCAACTACAGATGATAAGTTTCTATTCCGTGATTATTCGATCCCTCAACTTTGGAGGGTCTCTTCCGAGTTGTGTACTCGGTGATTCATCTTTGCATATGTCTTTATGTTTTTATTTCTCCGATTTTTCTATAAGAGATATTCTTTTCTCAGCTTATGTCTATTCAAGGGATTATGTTAAACAAGACTGAAGCTTCAGAGGATGTGGAAAGAATCCGATCTGAATTGGCGGAAAAGGATGAGGAGGTTCAGAAGGCTGCGGCAGATCTGAATTTGCTCACGACCCAAAATGCGGAGCTAAAGAGAAAAGTTGAAGAAAGCTGGGAACTGGCTGAAAAGGCACGTTCTGATCTAATCTCCCAGCACCAGGAAGAGATATCGGCCCTTAAAGTTCAACACGAGAAAGCTCTGGAGGAATCTTTTAAGCAGGGGCAGAGACGAGGTGTAGACAACTGTCGTCAGAGGATGATGACAACCTCCATTGGCCAGGAATTTCTTTGAGATCTTCATTTGGGACTGATTGAGGCTTATCAACTCAGTCCCCATTATATTCGGGATATGAATCCCCACATATGTCATTTTATCACTCATGGAGTTAAGTCTACTTTAGCACAGGCCAAGGAACATGGTTTCAGGCCCTCCATTGATACTGGTCTTATTCTTAAAAGTTTGAAGCCTTCTCCTTTCTTTCGTGGAGATATCAATGCAGGACCTGATCATGCATGGTGGTTGCCCGTGATCCAGAAAGCGGCCCTAAAGTTGGCTTTTGAAAAAGAATTAGATCCCGAAGTGCCTGCTGTCTCACAGTTGATCTATGACGTTTTTCCTCCTCGTCAGGTCCCGTCTTCTTCTTCTAACCCTTTGCCAAATCTTCCTCCATTGGAAGGATCCAGTACTCCGGATCTTGGGCTCTCGAACCCTAAAGAAGAGGCAACTCCTGCAACTGATGCTTAAACTTAATATTTTCACAATTCCGGAGCTTGTATGCTCCTTTTACTGTCTTACTCTGTATTTTCCATTGTTGTACTCTTTGACTTTCTTGTATTTTGGGTTTCTCTTTTTGTGTATGGTTATGATCTTATTATTAAATGTGAACTCTTTCTTTTTGAACTGCTTCTGTTCTTAATGGTTTGTGCTTGTATTGAATATTTTTCTAAGTAAATAATTTTTCTGATCTCGAACTCAGATCTTGAGTTCTCTTCTCATCCTCAGAAAAAATTGATAGAAACATTTCAATTTTTTCTAAGTAAATAATTTTTCTGATCTCGAAGTCAAATCTTGAGTTCTTTTCTCATCCTCAGAGAAAATTAAATTTTTTTCTAAGTAAATAAGTTTTTAGATCTCGAACTCAGATCTTGAGTTCTCTTCTCATCCTCAGAAAAAATTGAAATTTTTTCTAAGTAAATAATTTTTCTGATCTCGAACTCAGATCTTGAGTTCTCTTCTCATCCTCAGAAAAAATTGATTTTTTTTCTAAATAAATAATTTTTCTGATCTCGAACTCAGATCTTGAGTTCTTGTTGGTCCTGAAAGCAGTATATAACAAGTGTATGGGGGGGGGGAAATACACTTGAATGCAATTTCTTTTCAAACTTGATCAAACCAGATTTCAGCAATGTTGTCTTGGACAACTCTGCTGAAGATGATTAACTCTTTATAGATAATCAAACTACTAAGTACTATTGAGTACTTAGTTGGATAACTATCTAAGGGAGTTATATGTGCGGAATTAGTGGTTGACCCTTTAGTTTAAACTCCTTTTAAGTTCTGAAATCACTCAGTCAATCAATCCAGTTTTCAGGGAACTTGTCCAAATGTCTTTTGCACAGTCTTTGAATATGTATCCTTTAAAGGATCAGTTTTGTGTGCAGTGTTGAATTTATGAAAATACTTTGAAAGTAAATCAACACAAGAATTTATAGTGGTTCAGAGACTCAAGCTCTTACATCCACTTTCCCTGATTTAACAGGATAATTCCTTCACTCTTGGAATTAACTTGTTTTATAGTGCCAAGGTGCACTTGATCAAGAACACCACTCCTTGGTGAATTGATCCCTAGGATGTCTAGAGTCCTAGTACCCTCTTCTCAACTCAGAACTGAACTTTTCTTCTCTCAACAGTCAGCTCCTACCACCTCTACTACTACAACCTTCTCACTTTCTCACTTGAAAGGGGTAAGGGTTGAAGTAAGGTTCCAACTAATGAGATATCCTTTACAATGAAGATCAGTGTATAAGGATAGGATATCTCTCTAAGCTTTGTATGGATATACAATAAAGTTCAGCTTAGATGAAGTGTTTGAAAACTAAGATAGTCTTTTGAAAGCTTGAAATCACTTTGACTTGAGGATAGTTGGATATTCTTGTCAAGGTTGAGGTACTTCAAATGGTCTTCACACTTATGTATTTATAGACAAATGAAGGATTTGCCCGTTGGAGAGGCAGCCCCAAATGTCTATAAATGTCTTCTTTGAGTTCTTCAACTTAGAAGACATATTCTTGATAGTGACATGTCCTTATTTGGGAAATAAACGGCTGTATAGACTTTGTCTTCATTCTGCAGCACTCTTCCCAATGTCTGACTTCAAGATTCACTTGATTAAGCTTGGACATGGCTTCTGAAGGTTGCTCCAATGATAGGACAACATTCCTTATCAAATGGACAACTCTGCTTATCACTATCAGCAGACTTTGCTTATCAGCATAGTTGGCTTGCTCTTTTCAAATGACTTGGCTCTTTCCCTTTGCTTCTTTTGAATGTGATCTTAGCATGATTCTTTGAAGATCTTTAGGGTATAGTTGTCTTGAACTCTTCAGTATAGTGATCCTTAAACTTCAGAAGACTTGTTCTGGTTTATCTTTGCTGAGACAACTCTGCTGAACATCTCTTCAGCATACTTGTCTCTCAGTAGACTTAACAATCTTTCCAGAATTTGAGCCTTGAGGGGACTTGATCTTGATAGACTTCAAAGCATATGTTCCCCCTCAAATTGTGCATCTATTCAACTAAGAGCTGCCTAACATATCAGCTTCTCATCTAGCCTTATGCTATATGTTCTAACATTCTTAGAACATAATCATCTTTGACTTAGGCATGTCTCAGGGGGTTTTGGTATTGAATCAAAACATATCTCATTTTATTCCCAACAATTTCCCCATTTTTGATGATGCCAAAACCTATACATTTTATGCAAAAGTGACTTGACTACACCTATTACATTTATCTTCAGAAGACATGCTAGGGTCAATTTTCCTGAAAAACAATGTGTTAGTGTACTCACAATTCATGTTGCAAATAGGTTTCAAGGATAGGCATAGAGAGATTTCTGTATCAGTGTTTTTTGATTCAAAATAGGTTCAACTATCATTCATTTGAAAATCATTACAAGCATGTTGATAGTTGATTTTAACATATCAGAGCATGAACCTAAAACACTATTACATAGTTCACAATAGATCAGAGCATATACTTATCATTTAATAACATCTTGATCTTTCAAGTATCAGAGCAAAAAGCATGTCAATGCAAGAACAGGTTAGAACAAACACATGACAGCATTCTTGAATAACTTCAGCATAGATGACCAATTAAAACAAATCTTCAGCCAAGATAAGTTTTCATCCATGTTAGCACAGAAAGGTCAGAAGACTTAGCCATTTAAGAGATCATCCTCCTTTGGTGACACCATTCCATATTGTGCCAACACTCTTCTTTTCAGCTCCATGGCCTCTTGGTTTGTTCCCTTGGGTCCAAGAACCATTTTGTTCAGCTTGAGGATCTCTAAAAATTCCTTCAGGATTTTTGACTGGTCAATCCATCCATCAAGCTTTGGAGGCATGTATATGATTGGCTTGGGGGTAGTGAGTTCAAATCTTGCAATGTCAGTAGCTGCGAGCAGTTGTTGATATAGCTCTCTGTTATACTCTATCATGAACTCAGCAAAAGAGGAGTTGGCATCTCTTCCATTCCATATGTCAATGACATAGCAGTCATTGACAAACTCCCTTTTGGCCTCTTCCCATGAGTCATTCAGCTGAATTGGCACCCATTTATCCAAGTGAGGATATTTGGTGTCCATGGGAATCAAAAGTTGTGGCTTTAGCTTGCTGTAAGTTGCTCTTTTCCTTCTAGGCTTTTAAAAATCTGCTCTTCTTTTGTCTCTTGCTCTGTTTGCCTCATCCATCAAGTCCATTTTCTCTTGGGCCCTCATCATGGCCAGTTTCTGTTGAGTTTCAGGGTCTTTGCCATACCCTTCATGAAACAACTTTGATGGATCATTCAATATCACAACTTTCTTCTTCTTTGGTCCTGGTCCAAAGCCTTCTTCATACAACTCTTCCACATCTTCAGCAGCTTTGGCACCTTCAGTGGACTTAGTCTCAACAGACTTGTCAGTTTCAGAAGACTTGACAATTACAGCAGTCTTGGACACTTCAGCAGTTCTGTCCTTTTCAGTATTCTTGGCCTTTTTGGAAGTAGGCTCATCATCAATTCTGAACTCAGGAGGGAGATCAAGGCTGTTGGGAAAGTCAGTGAATGTTTCAGCTTTTCTTTTGTTTCCTTTGGCCTTCTTGATCTTTCCTCTAGTTTGGACACCTTCAGCATCCTTGTCCAAACCAGACACCTCTCCTCCTGGTCTTTGTTGTAGCCTCACTCTTTCTTCCTGAGCTGAAGCCATTGAGTTCTTCAAGGCAATTGCTAACTGCTCCTCTTCATCAAGATCTTCTAAATTCAGCACTGCTGGCTCTTTTCCTTTTGTTTCAGCAACTTTGTCTTTCCCTTTAACTGGGCTTCCAATTACCAAGGCACCTTTTGCCCTTGCTCTTTCCCTTTCCCCCTTTTTGGCAGCATCAAAACACTCAGGCTTGAGTTCACTCATAGTTGATGCCATTAAGGATTGGGCTTGGGTCAGGGATTTCATCTCTTCCAACAAATATACATTCTCATCATGTATATTCTGCATTCTGTCACTGCTCAAGCTAAGGAAAGCTAGAACATGCTTCATCTTTTGTTGGACAACCTCCTCCATGGTTGCGTTCAGAGATGCATCAAGTTGGGCTTTAAGAAGATCAGTGAGGTTGGCCACTGCACCCTCAGCAATGTTGGCCATCACCTCTTGGGAAAACTTTTCTGAGGCAGCTTTCACCATTGCTAGTCTTTGTGCCTCTGCCCTCTTCTTCTGCAAGGCAGTTTTCTTGCCAAGTGCCTTCTTGATGGTTAGTCTAATAGCTTGAACATTGGCATTGTGATTATCTCTTAGCAGCTTCTGATCCTTCTTGACCTCTTTTGAGATTTTCTCCATACTGGCTTTGGCTTTTTGAACTTCAATGGAAATGGTTTGAAGACCATATTCCACTCCTCATATTCTTGCCTCTAATGTGGGTAGCACCACATCTTCAGAGCCAGTTAATCTCATCTCCACAGATGCTAAAGTTCTTCCATGCTCATCTAAAGCTCCAGAAGTTTCTGCATGAGCTGATTGAACTTGATGAGCCAAGGAGTCTAACTTTGCTGTTTGCATCCCAAGCAAGACTTGTGCTGATCCAGAATCCACTTGGATGGGTGCATCTGTTAAGAAATCATCTTCACGAATTTGGTCAAGAGAGATACCAAGAAATGGTTTGATAGCCAAGACAACTTATCTGACCCCACATGGACAAGTGTCCTGAAAAGATGTGGACAAGTGTCCTGAGATTCAATGGACAGGAGTCCTGAACATTTGAGGTCATCTCTTCTGAGTTTCAGTAGACTTGACCAAGTCTGCTGAAAACATTTTAGCTTCCTTTTCTCCCTTTAACTCCACTGGATTTACTTGTCCAACTTCCCTGGATCAAGTAATCCCAATTCTGCTGATAGCTCTAGAAATCTTGCTTCTGCAAGTGGCTTTGTCAATATATCGGCCTTTTGGTGATCTGTGTGGATCTTGACCAACTTTATGTCTTTCTTCTCCACATGATCTCTAATGAAGTGATGCTTGATGTCCACATGTTTGCATCTTGTGTGCAATACAGGATTCTGTGATATTGCAATTGCACTATTGTTGTCACAGAATATAGGCACTTCAGTAGAGTTGACATTGTAGTCTCTTAGTTGTTGTCTCAACCAAAGTATTTGAGCACAACAACTCCCAGCTGCAACATATTCAGCTTCAGTGGTGGAAGTAGCCACTGTGTTCTGCTTCTTGGAGAACCATGATATGAGTTTGTTTCCCAAGAATTGACAAGTCCCTGAAGTGGACTTTCTGTCAATTCTACATCCTCCATAATCAGCATCTGAGTAGCCAATTAACTCAATGTTGTCATCAGCAGGGTACCAAAGGCCTAGATTCTCAGTGCCTTTGAGATACCTCAAGATCCTCTTTGCAGCCTCAAGATGGCTTTTCTTAGGGTTTGCTTGAAACCTTGCACAAACACCTACTGCAAAGGTGATGTCAGGTCTGCTGGAAGTGAGATAGAGGAGTGAACCAATGATTCCTCTATACTCAGTAGAGTTGGTTGGGATACCACTCTCATCAGGATCCATCTTCCACTTTGTGTTCATTGGGATCCTTACTGGCTTGCTAGTTGTACACCCACATTTTTTGATCATTTCTCTGGTGTACTTAGCTTGGTTGATGAAAATTCCTTCTTTAGATTGCTTGACTTGAAGTCCCAAAAAGAAGTTCATCAACCCCATCATGGACATCTCAAACTTGCTTTGCATAAGCTTTGAGAACTTCTCACACAGCTTCTCATTGGGGGATCCAAAAATTATGTCATCCACATAAATTTGGACAATCAAGATGTCCTCTCCTTCAGAGATTCTGAAGAGTGTTATGTCCACAGTTCCCTTGATGAATCCATGATCCAAGAGGAATTGTGACAGAGTGTCATACCAAACCCTAGGGGCTTGCTTGAGTCCATATAGAGCCTTCTTCAGTCTGTAAACTTGATTTCCAACCTCAAAACCAGGTGGTTGCTCCACATAGACTTCTTCTTTCAAGACTCCATTCAGAAAGGCACTCTTGACATCCATTTGGTACACTTTGAACCTCTTGTGGGCTGCATAGGCTAGAAAAAGCCTTATTGCTTCTAGCCTTGCCACAGGTGCAAATGTCTCATCATAGTCAATGCCTTCATGTTGGCAGTAGCCCTTTGCCACTAGTCTTGCTTTGTTTCTGACAATCACATCATTCTCATTCTTCTTGTTCTTGAACACCCACTTTGTTCCAATAACATCTTGATGTGAAGGTCTATCCACCAGCTCCCATACTTCATTTCTGGTGAATTGGTTCAGCTCTTCCTGCATTGCAGTGATCCAATTGGCATCTTGAAGTGCTTCCTCAATGTCACTTGGTTCTTGTTCTGACAAGAAACAGCAAAATAGATCACTTTCACCATGAAACCTTCTAGTTTTGACTCCTATACTTGGGTCACCAAGTATTAGACCAGTAGGATGGTCAGACAACCAAGTCCTCCTTTTTCTGATCTCTTCAGTAGAGTTGTCCTCTACTGAAGTTGAGTCATTTTGATCATAAAATTCAGGAAAGTTTAATGCAGGATCTAATTCAGGATCATAATCAGGAGTGTTGTCCTCAATATCAGGGATATTGTCATTTTCAACATTGTTGGTTCCCCCTTGATTATTTGATCCATTAACTACCTCAGCAGGGACTGCTTCTTCATTGGTAGTTGTTACCTGGATGTGAACTGGGATTGGATCATTCAGTTCACCATTTCCTTCAGTGGGGTTTGCCTCAGGAAGGTTGCCTTCAGGATTGTTGTCCATCCTTATGATTTCAGGTAGGTTGGCTTGAACAACATCTAGGAATTCAGTGTCTTTGCCCTTTAGACTCATTCTGGTTGTCCTTTGTGTGATTTCTTCTGCCTCTAAGTCCTTGTTCCTGAACTCATGAGTAGATTCATCAAACACAACATGAGGTGTTTCCTCCACAATAAGGGTTTTCTTGTTGTAGACTCTGAAAGCTCTACTGATTTGAGAGTATCCAAGGAATACTCCCTCATCAGCTTTGCTATCAAAGGCTTTCAACTGTTCTTTCCCATTGTTGTGAATGAAACACTTGCAACCAAATATGTGAAAGTATGACACTTTAGGCATTCTTCCTTTCCAGAGTTCATAGGGGGTTTTGCCTTGCCCCTTAGTAATCAAACATCTATTTTGAGTATGGCATGCAGTGTTTATAGCTTCAGCCCAAAACCTCTTAGGTAAATTTGAATCAACAATTAAGGTTCTAGCAACTTCTTTTAGGGTTCTATTCCTTCTTTCTGCAACTCCATTTTGTTGAGGAGTTCTAGCTACTGAGGTTTCATGAGCTATTCCATTAGATGTGCAATACTCATTGATGTAAGAATTTATGAACTCAGTGCCTTTATCAGATCTTATCTTGATAATGCTAAGGCTTTTCTCATTTGACACTCTCTTTAACAGTTCAGGCAGTTTGACTTGTGTTTCCTTCTTATTAAGGAGAAATACTACCCATGTGAACCTAGAGAAGTCATCTACTACCACCAATGTGTATTTTCTACCATTTATACTTGCAGGGGTAATTGGTCCAAATAAGTCCATATGTAAAAGTTCAAGTACCCTTTCAGTAGAAATGACTGGTTTTCCTTTGAATGAGGTTTTGATTTGTTTTCCTTCTTGGCATGGTTTACAGACATGCTCTTTAATGAAAACCTCATTAGGTAGTCCTTTAACTAATGCATTTCTAGCAAGTTTGTTCATTGTTTTGAAGTTCAGGTGGTTTAGTCTCTTATGCCATAACCAACTTTGTTCACTAGAAACTCTTAGCAATGAAGCATGCAGCATCAGTAGACTTGTCCCAGTCTGCAAAATACACATTTCCCTTCCTAGTTCCAGTCAATAGAATTTGTTGAGTCTTATCTTTGATTGAGCATTTTCCACTTGAGAACTCAACATTGAAATCTTTATCACAGAATTGACTGATACTTAGGAGATTATATTTGAGACCAGCCACATAAGATACATTGGATACTTTGATGTTACCAATCATCAAAGTACCATAACCTTTTGTTGCTGCTTGTGAGCTGTCTCCAAATGTGACATTTGGGCCTTCTTTTTCAATAAAATCAGTGAGGAGTTCCTTGTTTCCAGTCATGTGCCTTGAACATCCACTATCAAGGTACCATGCTGACTTTTTACTCATGGTCCTCTTCTTGTGGCCCAATGGTACCTGCAATTAAATAGGTTTAGGTACCCTTTGAGTTTTGGGTCCTGAGAGGTTAGCTGTACCTTTAGGAACCCAAACTTGCCTAATGACCCTGATTGATTCAAGGTGGCTAAGTTATTTTCCTCTAGCATCAACATACACTGTCTTTCCCTTAAATGCCTTTGGGAAAGTATGTGTGAAAGTGTTAACTCTGTAAGTTTCAGGAGAGTTGCAAACCTCCTGAACTTATGAGTTCTTTGTGCTACTTGAGGGAATCTTTGAGGGAAGGCATTCTTATGACCATTACCCTTTGGCATGTAGGGTTTTGGTTGTCTCATTTTATTTTGCCTTTAAGGATTGTTGTCCCTAGGTCTATTCAGCTGAGGCTTTCTCAGTAGAGTTGGCCTAGGCCGATTATACCTTGGATAACTCCTCTGAACATTGTTCAGGAGAGTTGCCCTACCATTGGGTCTACTCTGCTGACCAACATTCCTCTTGTGTTTAGGGACTTTGGCCTTTTCCTTAGGTTTGTGCCTAGTCTCCTTAAGCACTTGAATTGACAAATCATCCATTTTGCCCTTTCCTTTGTTCAGTGGCTGAATCATTTCATTTTCAGCTTGTTGTGCCACTGATTTGACAAAGATTCTCTTAGTGTTACTTGTAGAAGCAACACTAAGACAAGGTGAAGATTCAAATGGATCAAAACCTAATCCACTTCTTTGAGCCATAGGTCTTTGGTAACTCTGAATTTCCTCTATTGCTTTAGTGGATCTTCTCAGAGCAGACATCTTTAATTTCAGGCTCTCTTCACTTGATTTTAGAATATCATACTCATGTGAGAGGTTTTCAAATTTAGCTTGAAGAATTTTTAGTTCAAAATCTTTTCTCTTCTGAGATAGGAGTTGATCATCAATCTCTTTTTGTTGGTCAACTATCTTGAGATTTGCTTCCTCAAGCTCTCTCAAGACTTGTTGATACAACTCAGTAGACTTGACATCAACAACTAACACAGAGTTTTTGGCAAGCTCAATTGACAATCTTTCATTTTCTCTCACACAATTGTTATGAAATTCTTGTAACATAGTGAAATCTTCCATCAACTTTCCAAGAGAAAGTTTCAGGTTGACTTCACTAGTGTTTTGTGAAATGAATGATGGTGAGCTAGAAGTAGAGGATACATCATCATCCTCAAGAGCCATGTTGCATATGTCATCATCATCATCACTATTGGAGAATAGTCCATTAGAAGAGTTGAAGCTTTCAGCACTTTCAGAATCTTCACCAGCCATCATGGCTTTTATATTGGTGAACTTTCTGTCTCTCTTTGCTTGCCTTTCTCTTCTTTCCTTAGAGCTCAATTCAGGGCAGTCATATTGGAAATGCCCTTTCTTTTTGCAGTTATAGCACAGGTCTTCATCATCATCCTTCTTGGGTTCATCTCTTCTTCTTGATGATGAAGGTTCAGCTCTACTGGACCTTCTCCTATCAGAGTACTTGTCCTCTGATCTTTTCTCTTCAGGCTTCTTGACCTCAGCCTGAGCTTCAGGAGAGTTGTACCTTCTCCTGAATTTGTTGTCTTGGTAGAATTTCTTGTATCTACCAAACCTTGAGTTTAACTTTTCAAACCTTCTAGCCATCAAGGCTAGTTCCTCCTTCATTTCAGTCTTGGAGACTGACTTTGATGATCTAGGAGTGGACTGCATTTCTGGTTCAACAGTTTTGGCTTTGAATGCCACTCCTTTTATAGGAATTGAAGGTTCCTCAACAGGCTTTCTTCTGTTGAGATCGAACTCATATGCTTTGAGTTCATAGAAGATTTGTTGCATGGGCATGGTGGAGAGATCCTTGGTGTTCTGCATCATAACAGCATAGACATCCCACTTTTGAGTGAGACTTCTCAAGATCTTTAATCCAACCTCTCTCTTGGAGTACACCTTGCCCAATGAATTGATCTCATTCATCACATCAGTAAATCTACCAGCAAATTTGTCAATGGACTCCTCAGACTCCATTGTGAATTGTTCAAACTTCTTCACAACTACTTGGAGCTTATTCTCCTTGATCTTTTCAGTACCCTCACACATTTCTGCAAGAGTATCCCAAATTTCTTTGGCAGTTGTGCAGTGGTAGACTCTCCCCATGATTGCATCTGGAATTGTTTGGTAGAGGGTATTCATGGCAAGATAATTCAAATTATCTTTCCTCTTTTCTTCAGAGGTGAATTCATCTTCATCCTTGGGGAGCACATCTCTTGTATCTGCTCTTTGAGATTCAGTGACCCTGGGATTGACTTGAGTGAACACAAAAGGACCTCTTGTGATCACTCTCAACATATCAGTGTGAAGGGATGCAAGATGAGCCCTCATTCTGATTTTCCAGAAATCATAATTGTCTATTGAGAACATGGGCAATTTGTGATGTGAAATGTGATTGACTGGTTCTGGTTATTGTTGTTGTTTCCTCTTGCCATCTCTTCAAGAAAGAATGTTAGACAATATAAAGGATTTCAGATAGATCAGTTCAGTGACCATACCAAATATGTGATTTTGAAAATCAAGATGGATTTTCAGAAGCAGTGGTCTTTGAACCCCTGCTCTGATACCACTTGTTGGTCCTGAAAGGAGTATATAACAAGTGTATGGGGGGGGGGGAATACACTTGTATGCAATTTATTTTCAAATTTGATCAAACCAGAGATCAACAATGTTGTCTTCAGCCAACTCGCGAGCCTTTTGAACCGAGTATTTATGAGCTCGAACTCGATAGCTACTCGAGTAGCTCGAAACTCGACTCGATTAACTTCGAGTCGATTTCGATCTTTTTCCGAGTCGAGCATGAGTAGCTCGCGAGTTGGCTCGACTCACTTACACCCCTAATCGGGAGGGAGGTTGAGTGGAGAGTGGGTGTACCCCTCCTACAGAACAATGTTGTTCTTCATCCACCTCTTCACGAGATTCGGTAACTGATAAAAGAAAATATTAAAGGTTTAAAATTAATCTCAACCACTAAAACTATTGTATGAAACACAGATTCTATAAATATATTAGTGGACACATATGACAATAAATTAATAATAGTGCAGACCACACACACGAAAAAAAACAAATAAAAAAGAACAGGCATATGTAATTTTATGAATATAAAAACAGAGTAGTATCCACCCCTAACACTAACATCAAAATATTTTTTCAGATATAAAAACAGAGTAGAACCAACCTTAATACTAACATTTAACCAATGCAGAAAAAACCTAAACCCTATCACAGGAGAAGTCGTGTACTTACAGGAGAAGTCGTGTACTTACCATGTAGAGGTGGTGGAAGAGCTTAAAGCCCTTCTCTCGAAGACCCTTAGTTAGAGTTTTTTTTCTTTCTTTCAGAATGTGAATTGATTTGTGACCATGAAATTTTGTATTATTTACAAAGTTTGTCATTATATTTTTCCTCCAAAGATAGGATGATGTGATGACATGACATTTTTTAAATAAATGTTGTACCACATCCAACCGGAATCCCAAATAATTTAACCGCATAAATAAAAAAGAGAATATTCAGGCAGTCCCACCGGAATCCAAATAATTTAACCGCATAAATAAAAAAGAGAATATTCAGACCGTTTTAATTCATTAGAAAGATAAAGGATTAAAATTGATGTAAAAAAATATTAAAATTGAAAGGTAAAAAACGTATTTTGTAAAGTGAAAACTTAAAGGATTTATTTTGGAATTTATCAAACTTATATGACTAAAATAAAAAAATTCCCGAAATTATTACTCTGATGTTAATTCATCAACCTGATGATTATGCATCAGGATTGTCGCCATTGGAATTTGGAAGTAAAGACAGATAAAATTGACATCTATAATCAACGTATGTATTAGTTAGCTTCTTATATGTGTGATAATTATAGTATTTTAGTACTGTCATTGTTCAAATTAATTATTTGAAGGAATTTTCTCCATCTTAACTAACACTACTCTTCATCATTTCAGCTTATGTTATGTTAGTAGAGAGAGTATAATCAAGAAGACACAAAAACGATTATCGAATTTCTCCGCCCAAGCATAAAGCCGAATTCATTACCAATATTATTCAACAACCTTCTAAACACCATTTATCAAATGCCCAGGTAAGAAATGTGATTTCACTATTTATCTTGATCCCACGACCACTTTCACTGGAAATGTTTCGATAAGAATTATTGCTAGAAGTAAATAGGT